>CM055316.2:15008630-16423753 GCA_029255685.2 Silene conica | reverse complement strand
AGGCCTGTAGTAACACATTAGGACCGTAGTGAGGGCGAAAGCTAAGCTATTGCTGTTTTAGGGTGAATGGAGACCGAAAGGAGATATTCGATACCCCTCGTTTTGTATTTAAATAGTTTAACCTGAGACGTTGATTTCTAGACCTAATGATTTGCGGTGAACCGGTTGTCTTAGCTATTTCTTTTCCTTGCTAGAATTTTATATCTTTTACCATTTTGTTTTCCTTTGTTTCAGTTTAGACTTTAAAAACCCATAAAAACCCCTCTTTGTGACTGATAGACGAACCTAAGAATAGATACCTTGCCTCCCTGTGGAGATCAATCCTACTTACCGCTGACTTCTGTTAGTAGTACTTAGGTATTTATTTTTGGTACCAAACGACGGTATCAAATTTTAGCGCCGTTGCCGGGGAGGCAATTGTCCTATCTGTTTTTTATTTCGTTTATTTATTTCCGTCTCAGGGAATTTTATTCTGTGAGGCAGTTTTATTTTCTTCTTTAGTGTTGTTTTGATAGGTCTTACAGGTCCTATCAGCGATACTTTTGGTGAGCCACCTAAGTTCCGTTCACTAGAGCCCCATGTGGCATTTTGTGAGAGATGTGGTACTGTGGGACATGAGGCAGTTTACTGTTTCGCAGCTAGTGGTCAAGTTGATGCCTATCAAAGGTATAAGCAAAGTCACTATGCACCTATCCCACCCCGCAGCTATACACCGCCACATCCTTACTATCAACGAGGCTTTCAAGAGCCCTCCTATAATTTTTCACCATCACAACAACAACACCCACCTCCCGCTGACCACCATGAAGAGCTGGATGAATTGAAGTCATTGATAGCAACACTTGCTCAAGTTGAAGAATCGAGATACGCTTCTATCAAGGGTCTTATGTATAAAATAGCTCAAGTAACAACCGAGCTAGAGGATGATATGCATGACTCAGAAGTAGAGGGAGTCTTCAACGTTGCTACACATGAACAGTTCAACCACAACAGCCTATATATTCGGTCGAAGGAATCAACGGAGGAAGAGGACGATCGAGCATGTTACAGACTCGATCGAGCATTTTTGATGAGGGTTTTACTCGATCGAGTAACTGGTTTACTCGATCGAGGGGTTTTGTTGAAGATGTTACTCGATCAAGCTATGCTTTTACTCGATCGAGTGATCATGGTGAAGAATTTACTCGATCGAGTGACTTTTTTAGTCGATCGAGCACAGTGCCTGAATACAGCGATGATTTGGCACCCGATTCTGTCCCGACAAACGATGAGAAGGTAAACGAGGATCATCCCTATTCGATAGAAGGTACTATCATTCCTTTTGTTGATTTTGGTGAGATTTGTTATACGCCTTCCGTTAAATTTTCTACTACTGTTGATTTAACGCCTCCGCCCCAGTTTGGGAGCAATTTGGAGGAACATTGTATTATTTCTTCTTGTACAAGTCTAGAAAGGTTGAAGGACCCGGGAGGGGGATCGAAAGATTCCATCCCGCCAAAGAAGAGAGTCCGGACAAGAATCGATGGAAGTGCGCTTTACGATGTGATAATCGCTGCCCTGCCATTGCTGTGATTAGGAGGACGATAGTGAAGCTCCTAATGGCTGAAATAACTGCATTCAGTCAGAAGCCTAGCTGGAAGCCATTACTTTTTGGTGGTAGATGAAAAAGAAGGTCAAGTTGGGACCAACTGAAACTAGCGCTACCGGGAGGCCAGGCAACCCGGATTTTATTCTTTTTTGTTTTCGTTAATTTTCGAACAATTTTTTATGTTGTACTTGATGAGCTATATTTTGGTCATGTTTTTCATTGTCTTTTCTTCATTTTTTGGTCCCGATTCGACCTCGTTTTGCGTGCCTTTGCTCGATTTTACGCCCATTGCCTCGACTATTCCTATTCGGTTTACATTTTGTAGGTATTGTGGCGGGAGTGAAGAAACGGGAGCAAACGAGGTGATTTTGGAGTAAATGCTGAAGATTTGTTAAGATCTTTAGCCCAGGCCCTCTCACCCGGTCCCAGACCGGCGGCCGGTGGGCCGGCTGGGGGCTGGACTTGACTTCTGAAGGAAAAAATGAGAAATGTTGCAGGAATTTGGCATTCGTCTCTTAGCCGGTCACTGACCGGCAGCCGACCCGTCGGCTGAGGGTCATGGCCTCCATCAAATATTTTAAAAATTCAGAAGTACACTAAAAGCCTCCCAGCCGGTGGCCAACCAGCAGCCGGCCCACCGGCTGGTTGTACCTGTATATTGAAGAAATATGAAGAAAAAGCAGAAGTAAGGAATCAGCCTCCCAGCCGGTGCCAGACCGGCAGCCGGCCTGTCGGCCTAGGATCAAGCTCAATTGAAGAATTTTCCAGAAGTCCGTGTTTTGACTCTTAGCCGGTTTCAGATCGGCAACCGATGGACCGGCTGAGAGTCAAATTTCAGATTTCCGCGCACTATATATACCCACACTTAGTCTATTTTCATTTACGCAATTTTGAGATATTTTCACGCATTTCTAAGGTTTACTTACTGTTCCATTGCTTATTTCTACACTAAAAACTCTCCTAAAAACATTAATCTTTCCTTAGTTTTTATTTTAATCTTGTAGTTCTTCATAATCATTCCTTAGTTATATTCTAGTGATTGTTCATAGAAGTTATTCTAGGGTTCTTGGGTGTATTTTGAAGACATTTGAGAGGATTGTTCATTTGTATCCAAGTTCTTCACTTTTATGCAAGTATTGGTATAATCTCCTTTCTCTTGTTTAGTATTTACTTCTGTTTACATTTACTTCAAGTTAACTTCAATCAATTGCTTGCCTTTATCATTTTCCACCATGTTTATCATTTATACTTCACTTGTTCATATGTCCTTCTTAGTTATGTGTGAGTAGTCCATTTCTAGGGTTAGGGGTGTACTTGGGTAGTTGGTGTTGATGATTATTGCTTAGGGTTAGGGTTTGGTCTTCATCTTTGATAGGTTTTCATTACATGCTTGTTATATGTTTGATGAAATGCCTCGACGACGGTTGGCCATGATTCTTGTTGTTGTTTGCCTTTGACGATAGTCTAGGGTTCTCATGAGCATGTATGTATGATTTGTTGGCCTTGTTTGTAGCGAGAGCTAGAATAGGGTTCGACTTTAGGCGAGTCTAATCGAAGGACGCAACAAACCTAGACCTAGCTTAGAAGAGACCTCTTACCCTTTGCATGTTTGACATCGACCTACCCTAGTAACCCCCGACACCCTAGTTGTTTTTATCATCGATTAAATCTTAGTATATTTGCCTTAATTTGTCTTTAGTTGCTAGTCTTATCACTCTCAAACCTATTACCCCGACTTAGGCTTGAATTAGAATCAAACTAATCGATTATCCCCACCATCTTCGTGTTCGACCCCGATTTTAATACTACTTGCTTTCGGGTTTATAAATGTGTTTGATGCCGGTAGTGACGGCAAAAGCCGGCCATCAAAATGGCGCCGTTGCCGGGGATGGTGCTAGAGATTGTTTAGTTTAGTTTTATTTTTTAGACTTAGTTAGTTGCGCTTTCTTTGTCTTGTTCAAGCTTTGATAGTTTAAGTGTAGAGTGGTTGTTTTTTTACTCTCCCTAGTGCCTAAAAAACACTAGGACGACTAATCTTTGTGCTAAGTTTTTATGCCAAGGGGCGATTCAACTTCTTTACTTTCAAACTCCGAACCGGAAAGGCTTTTTCGAGCCTTAAGGAACCGGACTTTAGCAAGAGTGAGGATTGCTTCTCAAGCATCAACTAGTCAAAATAACCCACCTTCTCCACCCGAACCACAAAGCCCAAACCAAGACATTCCAAGCCCATCCTCCGAAAACTTCGACAACCCATTCTACCAATCACCACCACCCTCACCTCAAATTCCAAATCCACCACAAATTCACATAATGGCGGCCCTAAGAGATCACAATCGCCCCAACTACAATGACACAACAAACCCCATCAACTTTGGCAATCTTGTGCCACAAAACTTCGAGATTCACCCTTCTCAAATTAGCTCCATTGAGAAACATGCCTTCGGTGGAGCCTCTCATGAGGACGCCCACGGGCATTTGAGGAAGTTTAAGGGCAAAGTTGCCATGATAAAGAAGACGGGGGTGCCGGAGGAGACTTTGAGATTAATGCTTTTTCCCTATTCATTGACGGACAAGGCGGATAGGTGGTTGAATATTCATCCCCCAAATACTTTCACTACTTGGGATGACCTAGCCAAGGCCTTTCTTGCTAAGTATTATCCGTCCTCGAAGACCGCCATGATCCGTAACGAGATTACCCAATTTCAACAAGACGAGGGGGAAAGCTTGGGAGAAGCATGGGATCGGTATCAAGACTTACTTGCTAGGTGTCCTCATCATGGGATACCTACATGGCATACCACCCAAACTTTTTTCAAACACTCCTTCCATGCACAAAGGAAATGGTGAATGCGTCGGCGGGAGGTAGTTTTGACCACCTCCCGGATGAAGAAGGGACCGATCTTATCAAGAAGATCGTTGATTCTGAGGAGAACTATGGTACAAGAGGAAATGTATTGAGGAGAAATAGCAAATACCCCAATGAGAGCCTCTCCAACTCCAAAGCCAATGAAGAAACAAATGCCAAGATAGATTTGTTGACAAAGAAGTTGGAGGAGTTGACGAAGGGGGCTACCAGCAAAGAAACCAAGGGTAACACTCCGGGGATGTAACAAGTGCACAACATTGTGTCATGTGATTTTTGTGGAGGTAGTGGGCACACATTTGATGTGTGGGCCAACAACACATATGAGGGAAGTGGAAGTGAAGAAGAGTTGTATGCCTTTCAAGCCTTCAACAACTCAAGAAATCAAAACACTTTCAACCCAAATTCTAACTACTACCATCCGGGCATACGAGGGAGCCCTTACATGAGCTACAAGAGTACAAACGTCTTGAACCCACATCAACTTCAACAACCCCAAGCTCAAAACCCACCCGGATTCCAACCAAGGGGTGGGAATTTCAACCCAAGGAATAATTACCAAAACCAAGGCATTTATCAAGAGAACCAAATCAACCAAGCCAATCAAGGCTTTGCACCCAACTTCAATGACCAAAATTACAACTCAAATTTCAACAACAACCCAAACCAAAACCAAAACCAAACCCAAAATTTCAACCCACCCCCATTTCAAAACAACTTCCACAACAACCCAAATCCAAACAAAAACTTTCACAACAACCAAAATTTCAACGACCCGAATTTCATTCAACAAAATCCCAATAACCAAATGTCAAAGGGGAATTCTCAAGTTGGGGGCCCAAGGAACGACTATGGGTTTGTTTTGCCCCTTACTAATACCCCTCACCAAGAACCATCAAGTGAGAATCAAGTGGTAGAATTACTCAAGCTTGTAAAGAATATGCAAACTACCCACAACCAAGAGATGGTGAACTTGAGGAATGCGAACCAAAAGGAGATACGAGAGATGGAGGCTAGAGTCGCTTCCCAAGCCTTAGCCAATCCTCAAAGGCCTTCGGGTGGCTTTCTAGCTCAAGGTCAAAGCTCAAGGGATGCTACAAAACATCATGGAGTGAATGCAATAATGACAAATGCCCAAGAGCAACCAATGCTTGAAACCACTAGTAGTGGAGGAAAATCTTCACTTGAACAACTCATGACGGTTTTCGGGAGTGAAGTTGAAGGTGATAGTGAGGAGGAAGCAATGGTGATGGTGCCCATTGTTTCCCCGGAAACTAGTGACCAAGGTGGGATGGATGAAGACCAATTTGTGATGGAACAAATCAAGGAGTTTCCAAAGAAGAGGAGTGATGAGAGGAAAATGAATCTTGAGAAAGAAAAAGGTGTGGTTGAAGAAGAGTCCGAACATGAAGAGGGACTCATTGAGAGAAGAGTTTGTGAGTTCTTTCGGAGAATCACTAAAGGAGATCCTCGTTGTGAGGAATTGATGAAACTTGTTGAAGAGGTGGAAGCAAAAATCCCCTCACGAGAAGAGGAAAGAGAAGTGAACGCAATTATGTCCGCCAAGAAAGTCCCAAGCATCCTCCCTATCAAACTCGGAGATCCGGGTAGCTTTTCGATAAATTGCTATGTCGGAGGGAAGAAAATTGAAAATGCATAATGTGACTTGGGAGCAAGCGTGAGCGTCATGCCTCTAGCAATGGCCAAGAAGTTTGACATCAGAAATTTGTCCCCCGCTACAACTTCTATCACTCTTGCGGATGGTACCGAGAAACTTCCTCTAGGGGTACTTGAAGATGCAATTGTCAAGGTGGGGAATCTATCCATCCCCACCGACTTCTTGATATTGGATGTCCCCGTGGGTAATAACTCTTCCGTGATACTTGGTAGGCCATTCTTGGCCACCGGAGGAGCTACCATCGATGTGAAGAGAGGAAGGCTATCATTCCAAGTGCGAAAGGAAGTAACGGAGTTCGAACTTCCGGAAGCTCCCGGTACAAGTTACAAAGCAAGAAATGTTGACATGGTTGCATGTGTGATGGTGAATGATGTCCCTATGAGGCTTGATGAAAAGGGGGTCATGGAAAGTATGACTTTGAAGAGTGAGGATGCTAGTTTTGCTAGTGACAAGTCGTTTGTTCCGGAGAAGAGGCACCGCTATGGAGAACAAGAAAAGCCAAGTTGTACTAGTTCCTTTAAGGATCCCTTGGTTGAAAAAGGGGACCTAGGGGAACTACTTGCCGAAAAAGATGTCAAAGATCAAAAAGTGATGGTGTGTGAAGCGGGATTCGCCCATGAGAGCAAGGTGGAAGCTTCGGCCGAGGCCTTTGACCGTTTTCTAAGGTCTTTGGCTAGCATGGACGAAGTTTCCGTTCAAGGAAATTGAAGATTGTTCGTGTAAGGTTTGGTGGAGTCACTTAATAACCACTGTTTGTAAGTTTTTTCTTTTCGTTCTTCACATAGGTTGCATTTTAGTTTGATTTTTAGTTTGATTTCTAGTTTGCATTTAGAATTTTGGAAGTGAGATTGCTTGTTTAATTCAGACTTGTGAGAGTGGTCATCTTGTGGTGGGTGGACTTGGTTAGGCGTATTTGATGTAATCTCTCTTCACAAAATGAGTTTTCATTGCGTAAGTTGAGTTGTTTTACGAATAGTGTATAAGGGCCCTGAGCCTGTAGGCCGGCTGCCTGTCGACCACCGGCTCAGAACCCTTAATGCACATTCTGTTTTTTTACGACTTCATTTCCAGATTTCAGGAATTTAGAGAAAAAGGGCTCTCAGCCGGTTCAGGACCGGCAACCGGTCAACCGGCTAAGAGTCTTTACTGCATCAAGAGAAAGGAAAAAGAAGAGAAGGAAAAGAGGCTACCAGCCGGTCGGCCGGCAGCCGGCTGGGAGCCCAAATCAAAGAGAGAAAGAAAGAAGAAAAGAAAAAGGAAAAGGAGAAAGCAAAATACGAAGAAGAGGCAACCAGCCGGTCCGCCGGCTGGGAGCCCAGTTGACAAGAAGAGAAGAAAAGAAGAAAAAGGGAAGGAGATTGAGCGACCAGCCGGTCGGCCGGCAGCCGGTCCGCCGGCTGGGAAGCTTTTAAGTGAAGAAAAGAGAAAAACGAGAAGAAATGTGAGAACGAAGGGGAAAGAGCTACCAGCCGGTCGGCCGGCAGTCGGTCCGCCGGCTGGGAACCCTTTATTTAGTATTTTGCGGAGGAAACAAGAAAAATGGAGAAAGGACTGTGAGCCGGTCGTCCGGCCGCCGGTGCCAGACCGGCTCAGAAGGCAGATGTATCGTGTTTTATAAATACCTAACCCCTCATTTTTCCACTCATTTTCTCCCATTTTTCAGATTTCCCTTCCCTCTCTACCTTCCCTCACTACAAAAACTCTCCCAAAACAAACCCATTTCAATCCCTCATCAAATTCCTTCAACCTTACCATGTCGGGAAGAACCGAAAGGAGATCGAAATCTAGGAACGATCCTACCGCCGGGCGCGAAAGAGAAGATAACTGTAACACCCCGTTTTATTAAGGAGCCTTTAGCAAGACATCCTAAATATATAGAACTGTTACTGTCTCGGAATATCCGAGGTAGTGAATAACAAAGTAAATCAAACCAAAGTACTTTATATAAAAACTGATTAAATTTAAACTTTGATGTTACAAAAACTACACATCGGAAACTAAAGTACAACTGACAACTTCGAAGTATGTGATCTAAATCTAAGTTGGTCCTTCCAAGTGCTCACGCCCTCCCATGCCCCCACAACACCAGCTATCCTGTCAAATCTGCTCCCCATCACGGATCATCACAGGTGTTACACGAATACACAGGGTCAACCACGAGGTTGAGTAGGTAAAATAGATAAAACATAAACAACAATAGATCTGCATCCTCCTCCATCTCCATATCATTCAATCAACCACCTCACCTCCATCACATCACACCTTCCATCACAACACACCTCCCATCACACCATCCCTTCCATGGCCATATCACAAGTCCCATATCACAAGTCCCAATATCACAAGACCCAATTCTCCTCTCCACATCATACAATAATATTCAAGATAAATAATAACGTCTCGACAACAATAATAAACATCGTATACCAATCTCATAATAAGCAAACAGTCTCATTACGTGACATAATATAATTCTCAGTCCATTCCCCTACCTCAACTGTCGGATGAAATTGTCACTTGTGCAGCTGCTAAAAGTATTCACAAACACAAACAAATCGTAAATAATTGACAATAGCTAGCAAGTAAATAATACAACCTTGAACAATAATAAAATATTAATAATAGGATCGGCAGAATCGTGTTACGCAGTAAGCAAAAACAAGGTAGCTAACACTTACATACCTTTGAAATTTTGTCACGCATTTAATATATTTACAACAATGTAAACAATCAAGAAGCTCATAGTTCCTACTTGGCAAATTAAGATGTTTCATGCTCATAATCATATTATAGAAGCAAAAATAATATTTAGGAAAAGACATAGCGTGAACTTAATTAACGTAATTAAACATGGAACATCGACATATTTCACAAGATATACTCAAACCATAGACTCACAAGACCGTTTAACATTCCCAGATATCAATAAGTTAACAAAATCACTTAGGTACATTTCCCGTCCACTCACATTACATCATTTATCATGAAACTATTACTATATATGACTTGCACAATCAGGGTTTTATTCATTGCTCAACAATTAAACATTCAAGCAGGATTTCATCGACATATAGCTACAGAATTATCATATTGCAAACAATTACCATAATTATCAAACATTAAGCTTTATCCTGGTTTATCACTTTGAAAATATTTTGAAATGTTTGAAACCTTGAAAGGGTGGTTCGTGACAATTTATAAACACGAATCAAAGACAATTTTACAAGTTATAGATCGAAACAGGACTACACGAAGACATCCTGACTCCCTTTACTAAAACATTGTTCTTATAGTTCATGAACTTATGAAGACAAAATTTAACGATAAAAGTAAACGAATTCATTAGACTAGTACTTCCATAAATCATATGTCGACAATTAATAATTCAACACATCGTGATCAGATTCTAAATGTAACAATATGCAATTCACTGTATGATGTAACAAAATACTTGAAAAAGTTGTAAAGATTATAATCACAGGAAACTAGACAGAGAATAACCATCAATATCCGAAAGAACATCGGCAAGATTCACATTGTTCAAATACTCACAATTACGTATAACCATTAGATTACTATATCATGCTAATAAGTTTACCAGTTAAATTTTATTCTGCCACTTGGCAAGACTCTTCTCAGATAAGCATGCTTTTGACATCACATACGAGTAGCACATAATTATTTTGAAGTCGTAATATTAAACGTATAATTGAAACGATTCTATATTAAACTTGACGAAATAAACAAGGTTATGCTATCATATAGTGAGGTTCATACTCTCACCATATGCCTACTATTCATGTTACTAATGCCATATCAGGATATCACGGGGTCACATCACATAATTAACATTTGATTAAACTTTTATATGAAACTTACATATCTCACAATTTCACCAATTAAACATTATGCAGCAACTTACCAAATTCATAATTAAATAACAGCTTAGCTAACGTGCGAGCGATTATAGTTTTTAGAGAATATAAAGAATTAGATAAACAGAGGAAAAAGAATCGAATGCATATCTCAAGGGACTTATTTAATACAATTTTGACAACTCAATCGATCTGAACAAGAACTTTACATGGCGTATCATTTTGAAAACGTGAACGAATATTCTGAACAGTAGAGTTGGAATTATGCATAAACAATAACCAAGTTTTTAAATGATTTCTTTTACAAAAAAAATGGGTCAAAACGGGACTGTGCAGTAACAATCTGACCACTGTCGACTAAAATATTTATTCATCTCAAAATATAAGTCGTTTTAACATGAAACCATAAACATTGGAAAGCTAATTCAGATGGTTATCATACATAAAATTTTCATACACATATAGAAAACACATTTTAAAAGGCAGCTCTCGCAAGCAAGGTAACTTTCTGAAAACTTATCAAAATTTGTGTTCCTTAAAAATCACTTCACACTATCACATTTAATATAACCATTATTTTTCCAAAACATGTTGACATGTCATTTGAAGCATAAACATCACTCTGTACCATATTAACATTCATGCCTCATTTCAATTGTAGTTGTCATCTAAATCACAGTAAAGATTTCGAAACTGAAAATAGGATCAATTAAATAACTTGATAGTTATACATGTGTATCTAAATAAATTAGTTTCTACCATCGTACAATCCCAACTTATCCAAGTACGGAAATATAACCTAGGGACTACTACGTATCCCTTATGAGTACTAACTTCAAAACGAATTTAAATGCGTATAATAGGCATAAAATTTTAAGTACGATATATGCAGCACATAACTATATTCATTCATGGCTTAGAGCAACATCTTCCGCATATCACTAGACATGGATTACCATAACATATGATAAGATCAACAAAATTATTTGTCTTTACAAGGAGTTAAACACCAATATCACATAATAACGATGGTCATTTAAATATCAGATAATCGTATAAACATTTCAAAATACCAAAATCATATGATCACATCGTCCTTAATTATTGCTCAACAAATACACCTTCAAACTCTGAAAATTTCAATTCAATCATCCGTATCGATCCACATTTCATGTCACATATATTCTTCCACCGCACATCATTAATCATAACCCACATATTACTTACTTCATTCTGCTCCAGCAACGACGTTCGTAAAAAAAACTGGGTCACTATATTATCTACCCCACTCCTCAATTACTCTCTTTGGGTTCCCGAGACAGAACAGAAAGGGCACAGGTTTGGTGTGAGGGCCCCCCTAACTCATCCCGTTCCTTTTTGGGGCTCCTATCAGTTTCATCTCGGGGTTCATTTTATTAGACTCTTGCTACGTTCATTATTATTCATTTGGTTTAGGCCTGAGGATCGTTCGCTCTGATACCACTTTGTAACACCCCGATTTATTAAGGACCCTTTAGCAAGACATACTCAATAACTAGAACTGTTACTGTCTCGGAATATCCGAGGTAGTGAATAACAAAGTAAATCAAACCAAAATACTTTATATAAAAACTGATTAAATTTAAACTTTGATGTTACAAAAACTACACATCGGAAACTAAAGTACAACTGACAACTTCGAATTATGTGATCTAAATCTAAGTCGGTCCTTCCAAGTGCTCACGCCCTCCCATGCTCCCACAGCACCAGCTATCCTGTCAAATATGCTCCCCATCACGGATCATCACAGGTGTTACACGAATACACAGGGTCAACCACGAGGTTGAGTAGGTAAAATAGATAAAACATAAACAACAATAGATCTGCATCCTCCTCCATCTCCATATCATTCAATCAACCACCTCACCTCCATCACATCACACCTTCCATCACACCACACCTCCCATCACACCACCCCTTCCATGGCCATATCACAAGTCCCGTATCACAAGTCCCAATATCACAAGACCCAATTCTCCTCTCCACAATATTCAAGATAAATAATAACGTCTCGACAACAATAATAAACATCGTATACCAATATCATAATAAACAAACAGTCTCATTACGTGACATAATATAATTCTCAGTCCATTCCCCTACCTCAACTGTCGGATGAAATTGTCACTTGTGCAGCTGCTAAAAGTATTCCACACGGAAAACGTTACCTAAACATATAATGCGTATAATCACTAACTGGTACAGTTATGTAAACTCATTTAATATATCTAGTGTCAAATTAATTATTTAAATAACCGAACATAGAAAATAACGTCAGACTATTTATAACCATCACATTCGTGTATAATAAGATACCTTAACAACTTAATAAATACCATACATGAACGACATATACCATTAGTAATAAACATACCCATCACTTATAATAGCAATAACAACAATATTAATAATAATAAACATACTACTAATGACATTATTATTACCACTAATAACAATATCAACAATGACCACAATAATATGATAATATTAATACTAATTAATAATCATAATAATGTTAATAATAAGAAAGACATGCAACCGAAACATAACGATTTCTACCATACGTTTTTACACTCGAGTAGCCACCTTCACGCCACCACTACCACCAACATGACCACCCACAACCACCACGGTGGGTCCTAACCTCTAGTCTACACTACCACCCACAACATCCGCCACCTGGACACCACTCGAGACCACCCTAACAGCCACCATCACTGCCCAAACCAGCCTACACATGGCCCGAACTCACGTTGTTTCCAGCCCCCAACAACAGCCCTAAACAGCCTACTTTCCAGCCCTCTCCGACACCTTCCTACCGCGGTAACCACCACCACTCCACCGTGGCCACCTTCCTTGGACTAAGGTGTATCCGTCACCACCTACCACTACCCTAGACTCCACCCCAACAGCCATCGACACCTCCCCCAAAACCCCTGGTCACGACAGGCAACCCGGACTCCCCTGTAACCCGCATGTCAAACCCCCCCTGTAACCACCTAGTAACGCCACAATCACCACCAGCACTCGACACTCCCAACACCTGACACCGCACCCGACCCCCTGGTGACAGTCACCGGCCTTCGACCCCACTAACCCAAATGAAAAGACGCCTCAAAACCCACTGACACCAAGACTCTTATTTCTGCAATTCCTGTGACACGGCCGTTTGTTTAACTTTCCGACCACCACACTTCGTCCCCAACACCACCTGCGTAGTCTACCAACTCCCTACTACCCACATACCCGACCTCACACTCTTCGAACAAACAAAAGAACAAAAGAACAGCAAGGACGAAAGACAATATTACGCATCAAAACAGAGTATGACTCGTTGTCCAAAGTCAGTTTCCACGATTGTTTTAGTGGTAGCTATGATGGTCCAAAGGTGGTTTACGGGGTTTAAGCATGTTGTACGTATTACACAGATTACATACTACCAAAATACACATATAACCGACATGAGAAGAGTAAGATCAACACTTACAAACCTGTTGTCGTGCAAGGTGAGGATGCGAGATGGTGACGGCTATACTGTTGCGTTTTTCCTCCGTTTGTCGTCTCTAAACCACACGGTGGTTGACGGTGTTTGGGTGGTGTTTGTTGTGGTGTTGTGGAGGCAGACGAGGTGTATGCAAAAGAAGTGGCAGAAGGGTTTTGTCGAGGTGATGGAGGCTGTCCAACATGGGGTGATTAGGGTTTGACGGTAGAAAGGTGTTTTGTTGCTAGGGTCTAACTTGTGACATAACTCCGATTTCACGCAGCCCTAGGTGAGTCCATCCCAAATATGAAGGTCCATCACGCATCCCAAGGATTGTACCACCCATATCCCGTTCTCGACTTAATTATAATATAAATTAATAATCACGCATAAAAAACGAACCATCATACTTCGTCTAAAAAAAATATATAAAACTACTCATTAATACGAACTATGAAAATACGGGTTATTACAATAACCCCGATGCTCTCTTTGTTTCGGGTGACCCCGATTTTCCCGGGGTGATCTTCGATTCCGAAACCCAAAAAGGTAAATTCCTATCTTTTGCTCAGCGTCCCCTTAACCCCACCTGATTTATTGATAGGATTTCTATGAGGGATTTGGGTTTAGATGGTATCACCGGCGATTTGTTCAGAGATGTGGGTTTGGGACATTTGCATGAGACCAAGGCGGTATTGACTTCCCCGCGATTAACATGGGAGTTTTTGTGCTCTCTTCGGGTAGCCAAGAATAGAGATTCGGGGATAGTTACTTTTGTACAATTCCGCCTAATGAATAAGGGCTACCATTTAACCCTTGCGGATTTTGCTAGTATTTTTGGGTTGAATAGCTCGACTCCGTTGCATGCCCCTAAAGGTATTAATTTGGATTCGGTATGGACATCGATTACTGGGTTGGTGAGTGCGAAGGGGGAGATTCATGTTGCTCCGGGCTACTTTTCTAGCCCGATTTTTGCCCCAAATGTGCGTAGAGACGGGGACTCAGGCCTTCATAGGCATTCATCCTCCCGTGGTATGGTTGGTGATCCCGGAGCTAGTGGCTCTCATGCTTTGCCTTTTTGTGATATCTTGCTCAACCCGGATGATTACATGCAAGTGGATGTAAGTGGTGATGTGAGCGGCAATGAAGATTGATGTGTGCATTTTGTATAGACTTTTTAGTCTTATTTTAGCACACATTATCGTAATATTTGGTGATTTTATATCATTTTATACGCCGTATGTGCTACTTTGTGTTCGTGTTGCTATTTTGCGGATAGTGACCAAATAGTAGAAGAAACAGAGCCCTTTCTGCCTCAATGCACTGTTTTTCTAGAGTCGATGGAAGAACCACGGTCGGTTGCACCTCAATCGAGAAGTTTGAAGTGAAGGATTAACTTCTAGGCCTGTCGAGGGATCCATCGAGAGCAAAGTCCTCGATCGAGCTGTCCTGTGCTCGATCGAGGGATCCAAATGAAGAGAAGTATTCGATCGAGCTGTCCTGTGCTCGATCGAGAGGTATCCAAGAAGAAGCACTCGGTCGAGTGCCAAAGTGATCGATCGAGGAAGTGCCGAAGAAGAGGAGTCGATCGAGTAACCATCTACCTATCGATCGACCGGTTTTGTGAAGCTAAAAGTGCTCGATAGAGTGGAATTGTCCCTCGATCGAGAGCTTGTGGACTCTTCGTGTTCACTGATTTATTACATCAGTTTATTTTTCGTCTACTATTTAAGAAGCACATTTGTAGAGCATTAGGTATCAATAATCAGACTTTGCAGACCCTAGTTTTATTCTCAAAAACACTCTTTTACTTTAAGATATTTCTGAACTTTTGTAGCCGTCGGAATTTTAGCAATTTTCGGGTTTTTCGTTCTTTCGTTCCAATTCCTGTTCTTGCTTTGCTACTGTAATTTCCTCTTATCTCTTATATTTATTTTCCTATTCTTAATTCAGTTTTTATCTACTGTTTTCGTTTATCGTTTTCGATCAGTTTCTGTTTCGCTTATACCCTGTTTCGCTTATACCTTGTTTTCATTGTTTGTGTTCGTCGCTTTGTTCGTCTGTGTTTGTCTCTGTTTTCACTTTATGTTTTCATTTCATTACCCTTTGTCAATCCTTATTTTTGGTTTTAATCTATTTACTCTGAATCCCTGTTCAATTCGTATCCTATCGTATGCTAGTTTGTTATTTTTATATCCGTCTTAAGACTATCAAATTTCGCATCTCCTTTCCCTTTGCTCTTGTTAATTTCGAATCCCTTGTCCACTGTTTATAATCTGTTTTTTTATTTATCATTTCATCATGTCATATGCTAGAATTCTCGTTATCGTCATAATCTTTGTTACCCCCATTATGAGTAGCTAAATCCATAATATGTTGGGATGAGGGAGTTGTGTCGAATTTATGATATGTAGTGGTCGGGTTAGATCGTCTTTGGTGGGAGTAATCTTTAAACAATTTATTTATGTTCGGTTTAGTGAGTGCACGCATGAGACCTTACATCTAGTTAATTCTCGACCTAGACCGGAAGGTTGGAAGGGTAAGACTTGTTTATCGATGTTAAATAGTTTTTGTGAGAGCGGAAGTTAAGCAAAAACGACCTTAGGGCGACTTAAGACCGAAAGGTATAGTCGGGTTTGAGACTTGACCATAATAACCCAGCCTTTCCCACCAATATTTGGCCTATCCCAATTACGACGATCATACGTAAGACACAACGACCCGAATTCCCAACATATTTCTTTTCCCTGATTTTTTATCTCAACTTGTGTTATTTTTCCGTGCCTTTATCCCTTGCCTATTCTCATATCGTAGTTTAGTTATCCCAATATAAAACCCCCCATGTCCGTGACCATAGGTAAAAACTGTTTTTTAAGCAAGTCTGCTTCCCTGAGGAGATCGACCCTATTCACCGCTAACTTCTGTTAGTAGGACCTAGGCTTTTAGTTTTTGGTGTATGAACGACACGCATCAAATTTTGGTGCCGTTGCCGGGGAAGCAACGCTGTTTTTCTATTTCTATTTTTATCTATCTTTTGTCTTAAGGAATTTTAATTCCTTAAGGCCGTACTAATCGTCTCTTCAGTTTTATGCGCAGGTCTCAAAGGGGAGATTTGGTGAATCCCGATCCCAAACCTGAGAGATTGTTTCTACGTCGAAGAAGAGAGCATTTGAGAGCTATTCGGGAGGAAGACTTGAGTACCCCCGAACCTGAGAGAACCGATTTTTGTGAGGAAACCTTCAACTCCGAACCTATTTTTCAACCAAACATGCCTAACATCGCAAGCCACTCTGAACCCACAGCCGCGTTTATTCCAAGAGGGTTTAGTATAGCTACCGATGAAGATGGCCAAACTTTTGATCTCCGACCCTCTTACATAAACATGGTGAAAAGGAACCAATACTATGGGGCTGCGGGAGAGGACCCCAGAAAGCACATGGAGCGATTTGCTGACTATTGCTCCTCAATTCCAGCAAGGGGGGGGGGGGGGGGGGTGGGGGGGTAGTTAAGCGAGGACAAGATCAAAGAGGCCCTCTTTCCCTTTTCTTTAACCGACAACGAAAGGGAATGGTTGCCGGATTTAGATAGCGATGCAGCTGGGATAACTGACTGGACGTCCCTAGCCCTTGCTTTTTACAAGAAGTATTTTCCACCACAACGTACAAACGCCTTACGCACACAAATAACCAACTTTAAACAGAAACCCTCTGAAAACTTAACTGAAGCTTATGATAGGTTTAAAGGTCATGTGAGGTCGGTCCCCACCATGGTTTCGAGCCATGGTTTATTTCTAACCAGTTTTACAATGGCCTGTTCGATGATCATAGGGCCATTTTAGATTCAGCTGCAAATGGGCGATTCCAGCGAGAGGTGGATGCCGATAAGGGCTGAAGTTTAATTGAGGAGATGGCTACCCATACGTCTGAGTATGGCAACCCAGAAGTGGGACGAGAACGGTTGCCAATATCGAGACTGAGGGTCTAGAGGCGAAGTTTGATAAATTATTTGCGAAGATTGAAAAGTCAGAGAACAGAGGTGGTGGGAACCGTCAGACGGTTCATGTCCTACAAAAAGAGGAAATGGTGCTTTGTGAGAGGTGTGGCGAGCAAGGCCACGGTGCGGTTGAATACTACGCAGATCGATGAAGTTTTCTCGTTTCAACAATACAAGCAAGGGGGATACAATCACAATCACGGGTATGTCCACCCGAATTTACGATGGACGAGCCAAAATGTTCTAAACCCGTCTCCCCCACCACAACAACAACCGTATATTCCACCGCACAAGCAACAATTTTTGAGGGCCCCGCAGTTTCCGAACCCTCAACAAGGTAGTTCCTCGAGTGGAGGGGTGTCCGAGGTAAGAGAGTTGAAGAGCATGATACAGTCTTTGGCCACACAAAAGGCTAAATCTGACCAAGCGACGAACTCAACGATAAAGATGTTAGAGTCGCAAATTGCCCAACTCGCCACAAATCAATCAACGAGACAACCGGGCCATCTACCCTCTCAGTCGGAAAAGAGGAAGGAAACGTTGAACATGGTGACCCTCAGATCAGGTAAATTTTATTCTAATGATGAAGTTGCTAATCGGACTGTTTTTGATGTCGCAGGAAATTAAGGAGCAGAAAAAGTTGCTGGAAAAGCTGAGAAAGCACTCGATCGAGAGGTTTCAGACTCTCGATCGAGAAGAAATGCAGAAAAAGAAATCGATCGAGAGCCTCAATCTCCTCGATCGAGCGATGTGTCAATAGAGAGTGCTCGATCGAGCACTGTTGAGAAAGAAACCACTCGATCGAGAACGCGTGAAGGTCGATCGAGTGGATTTGTTGCTGAGAATGCTCGATCGACTGATCTGGAGCAAGAGAACGCTCGATCGAGTGAACCGAACAGAAGAATGATGAACAATGCGTTAATCCATGATACGCATAGACCAGATTCAGAAGTGCAGGTCCCATTTCCGGGACGTTTGATGAAAAAGAAGAAAACAGAACCAGAGTTCCAAAGATTCGGCCAATTGATCAAAGGCCTCAACGTCCACATTCCATTCTTGGACTTAGTAAGAAAGGTACCCTCCTATTTAAAATTCATGAAAGACATTCTTGTTGGGAAATGTGTCCTCGACAATAGTGCGATCACATAATTAAATCTCATGACGAGAATGCGCAAGGGATGATACGAAATTATATTAGTCAACGGACCAACATTAATCGGTAATGATTGGCTAGCTAGAGTTTGACATTACTGTCGTATGACGGTGGTGGTCTGTAATACCCCGTATTTTAGCCTCGGTCAACGATAGTCAAACTCTGTTTTATACAAGTATTTCAAATGGAATGTTTATAAAGTATTTTACGTAAACTGTTGTTATTTTATAAATCGTATATCTACGATTATTTTGTATTTCATAATTATTTATATTTGATGGTTATTTCATCAATTGACATTTCATTCGTATTTCTTTAATTCTGATAATATATTTATAATCCAAATATATATTTCCCTATTTTATATTCTCATTATACTTGTTTTATTTTAAATCGTAAGTATATTTACATTTTTTTTTATTGTGTTTTATTTCTAATATTTAGTTGTTAGGGCAACGTGTCTAATTATTTAAACGTTCATAATCGATAATTAATTATCGATTAAGTGTTGTACGTGTTAGTAAGGGGTCGAGTATGTGAATGGGTGACAAAACCGAGTTTTAGTTTAAGCTTGGGCCTTGATTTGCGTGCCCTCACTAACAGCCCAAACCGACTTCTACAACTAAAACACAACTCAGACTTTCAGACCTCCTTCCTGCCACCTCATTTAAACACTTCTAAAACCCTAACCCTAACCTATCAACACGCAGTCACAAACCCCCACGCCTCTGCCGCCACACCAAGGAGTACGGAGACAAGTTTCACGGTGGCCTAAGGGAGGTTATCGGTGGTTGTTTGCAGCAGGAAGATGGTACACTCGCCTCTGTTTCCCTTTTTGTTGCGATTTATGTCCACCTGCAGTCACGTTTTGTAAACGATATACCAATGTTATAGTTCTGTTTCTTTTATAGTTTTAATGTATGATGTTTGGTAGGCATGTCTGGGTCGGGATAAAGTCATCGTTGGCCTTTGTTGACCGTCGTATGGGGTGGTGTAGTTGCCTTGTCAGAGTCATGTTCCAGTGGATCAGAATAGCGATGAACAGAGTTTCTGAGCGTTAATCCTTGCACTGTAATTCGATGTATTTTCCTATGTACGATTGTTACAAGTGTTAGGTTAGTTAGCTAGAGGGTACTATGGGGCTGGTACTGGTGTATGTCACGGTGGGTCGTGGGTGTCGTGGGTGAAACTGAACTGGGTTTCGTTTTGGGTGTTGTAACACAGAATCAGAGGGCAGGGTGTTTATGGAGTCTTGAACGCGGTTGTCTGGTGGTGACGGGGCTTGTCGACGACCAAGGACCTTACCCCTGGAACCACTGTGGCTCAGAGGCGAGCCTGGTGGTGTCAGGGGCGAGATCAAGGGCCGTAGTGGGTGTCGGACATGGGGTTTGCGCGGGCTGTTAGCAACCTGTTTCGGGTTTTCGCGTCTAAGGGCTGTTTGTTGGGCTGCGTTGATGTCATTGTTGTTACTTATTATTATTATTATTATTATTATTATTATTATTATTTCCTATGGTTGGTTTAATCAAATCGAAAGTTGTTGGCATTTATTTAGTATTACGTTTTATTATGATTATATTCTTACTTTTGGTTACGGGTCTTGGTTGTGGCTTTGAGTTAGTTAAATATACGAGTCGGTAAATTAGTAGGGTCATGGGATTTTCTATTTTTGGTAAGTTTCTATTTATGGAAACTTTCCACTTATGGAAAGTTTCTATTTATAGTAAGTGTGGTTTGTTAAGGGGTTCGGGAAGGTTAATTATTCGTTACGTATACGTGTTTAGGTAGCGGGTTTCGCGTGGAATTTCTAGCAAGCCTTGGATTTATCTGCTTTCCTGCTAATTGAGGTAGGGGAATTACTGTGATTATAGTGTTGAACATGCTGTTAATATTTGGCGATTTCCATGTTTATCTTATGCTATAATATGATTGTTATATGGGTTATTCATTTATATCATTTTGTGATACGTTGTGATCGGTGCGGAGTAATGGGCGTTCTGATCGGTGCGGAGTTTATTTGACGTTGGATCGGTGCGGAGTTTATTTGGCGTTGGATCGGTGCGGAGTTTATTTGGCGTTGGATCGGTGCGAAGTTAATGGCCTTGTGAGCGGTGCGAAGTTATTGGCCTTGTGATCGGTGCGGAGAAGGGATGATTGATTCCAATATATATATAATAGTGTTTGTTTATTTATTTTTCCTCTACTCAACCTCGTGGTTGACTCTGTGTATTCGTGATCACCTGTGATGAACCAAATTATTGGGGAGCAGTTTGACAGGTGGCTGAGATTATGGGAAGCTGTGGGAGGAGAGAGCTTGGATCCGGACCAGACTAGAGTCTAGATCACCATAGTCATTTTAGCATGAGTTATACTTACTTTTCATAAGACAGTTTTATTACAGTTGTAAGAACATGTTATGGAGTTTAACTTTTAATTAAAGTACTGTTTATCTTTCCTTTGTATCTACTGCCTCGGGAAACCGAGACGGTAACACCCTTACTTATCTGAGGAGTCCTAGTATAGGCCCTTGAATAAATGGGGGTGTTACTTGGTCAGTTGATCCCTTTAGGTCACACCTATAGGACAATTCCCTTAATTGATAACATGATCAAATGTATATTGATACGAGTTGATCATATTCCTTAAACTCGTATACCGAGAAATCAGAGGTTAAATCTTATTATAAGATTTATGTTTATAATTGAAACGTGTCAATTATTAAACATTGAACGATATTTTACAATATCGTAATTAGAATGAATCGGGTTGTATATTAATACAAAGGTTGTAAATCGTATTGACGATTATCATAAATAACCATTTTATACTAGTAATTATGAATTACTTGTCAATTGATAAATATGATTTATTTAATTTATAAAAAATATTTATTTGATAAATATATATGTTTTAAATTAAGATAATTGTATTTTATTACCTTGTGACATATAATATGTCACATAATGTACAATTGTATAATTGACAATTTTATAAAATGAGGACCATTTTATGTTTAAGTGGGGCGGATTAGTGGAGGTGATTGTGGGGTGTGTTATGTGTTAATTGCACTCTAATCATTGTGTTTAAAGGAGCCTTGAGAACACACACCCTATAGCCACCCTATGAGCCTTGAAAAGAGAAGATGTTCACTCTTTTATCCTACCCATAGCCGGCCACCCCTTGCCCTATGCAACCCACATAAATAATGTGATTAGATCACAAAATCATTCACTCTAATCCTTTGGCAAATTTTCAAGTAAGAAAATTACATCAAAACCTCTAAAATTATTATTGAGATAATAATAATACTAATAGTAATAAGTTATATTAGTTTTAATTCTAATTAGAGATTAGAATTTGTGTTAAGGGAAAACCGATTCTTGTACTAGCATACTCAAAGTGTCGGTTTCATTAAGGATGTCTTGGGTGCATCTTGGAGGAGGTGTTCTTGTTGAATACTAAGGAGGATCATCCTTGCTCCGGTTTCGTTGAGTTGTAAGCATTCGATTCTTACATTTTTCCGCATAAGTATTAGCATGCATAAGATCTCAAGATATTATAATTAAAATGTTAATTATCAACTTCATTAGTATGACTTTTTTTTGTTATGGGATAATTAAACCTAACAATTGGTATCAGAGCAAATCGGTTGTTTGCATGCTTTCCGTTTACATTTTTACGAAGTTATTAAGATAACAAAAATAAAATTGAAATTTTTAGTTCGTATATGATATGGCCGAAATTATTATGCATGAATACCTACTGATTCTAAATGTATTTTAGGATATTTGGAATATATTTTGCATATATATTGTTCATAGGTATTTTATTTTCGGTTTTTATTGATTTTAATGGTTAAAAATGTTTATTTTTTGGGAAAAATAGTTAAAATAAACTTCTGGCCGAGATTTTTCAGTATGTTTCACATGTATTACCTATGATATGAATATGAATTTTCGTAAATTATGGAGTTAAAATACATGGTTTATGAATTTTAAATGTTAAAATGCCATAAAATGAATAAAAATGAGTTTGTATAGTTATATTTCGAATTTGACTATAAAATTTTTTGAGCTTGTCACTTGCAATATTTAAAATAAATACTAAATTTTCCAGAAATTTATCTCATATATTGCATGTTTATTGATTTTTAATGTAAAAATCAGATAAAAGTGACATTATTTCGACTTTAATAGTTTAAGTTGGAATTTGGCCATAGAAATTACACACGATGTCATATATATTATTTCTAGCATGTATAAAAATTTTGAGATTTTTATTTAATTTTATGCTTGAGAAATAATTTTAACGGTTAAAATTGTATGATATATGACGTAAATCGTTAAAAATAGCAAAAGTTGTTAAAATGCCCGAAAAATTTAACCCATAATAGTCATATTTGATATGTTCATCACCATATTTTTCTTGGGAGCCAAAAGTTTCTGTTTTATTTAATTTTATTTGTTAAAAGTTACATTTAAAATTGAATAATAAGAGTCATTTTAATTAAAATTTCGGCCATTGGGCAGTGTGCCATTTATTTTTCTGTCCATTTCAGGTTCTTAAAGTATTTTGGAAAGTGTAAAAATATTATTAGTATTTTATTTGCATTTATGAAGCTAATTATTTAATTTTCCGACTTAAAATGCTCGTTTTACGTATTATTTTCGAAATAAATATTAAAACCGTATAAATACTAATATTTTAAAGTTCTGAAATTTTAAGAACATTCTAGAATTTTCAAATTTTGAATTTTTAATTTTTTCGAAATTTTATGACTCTTTTTGAATTTTATATTATTTTTCCCGTAAAACCGAGTAATACCGAACAATATTATAATACTAAGTTAAGTCATGTTCAAAGTTTGAGTAAGACTAAATTTTGAAACCTAAATGAGTTGGGATGATTAACTTAAGAGTGAATTCCGATTCACATTATGCTAAGTGTTTTTAATCGTTAAAGCACGCAATTCCATAAAAACCGAGGTATACGATAACTATATATATAAATGATATTTAAATAGGACGATTTGGCTTAGGTTTTGCATGTTAGTTCATATTCATAAGCATTGCATATTTTAATTATGATTGTCATGATTTTATTTACGTAATTTTGGATTATGTAATTTACTTAGTATGGCCTTAGTTTAAATCGATATTTCCCGTAATGTAAGGGGTTATCGATTCGGATGTAATTAATGTGATCTCGAATCACTTTGTTTATTGTTTTCTATTTTATAATGTATAAAGTAGACTATAAAAGTTGTAATTTTTGTAAATTCCGGAGAGCCTTGAAGACGATGCCATTCGGAAAGGAGTTCCGACCAAGACGATATTAACCTTGGGAAGCGTGCCTCGTGAAGTTCAAGGGACCAAAGGAGTTGGTTTCCGAATTTGTACTTTTATTATTTCTTTTCTAGGAAAGGTCATACTAGGGTTTATTATTTTTATGCTTTTATTTTGTTTTATATGTTTGCATGCATAGCCAAATCGTCATATCATGTCATGCATTTTTATTCGATTTAGTCGACCTAGTCAATAATTTATCGATAATTCACCGACTTAGTTCACTTAAACGGAGATAGATAATAACTTGACTAGATCTCTTACAAATAAATATTGAGACTTAGCCTTACCAAAAAGTATAGACCCATGAATCCCTTCTTCACAAGGATGTAGGCTCGGCTATACCGGGGTGCTAAAATTGTTATGTTGGGTAAGTGGGGTAATAAGATTACACCTTGAAATTTGGTCGATCTCAACGAAAGTATTCGTAATCGTAGTTGCAATAAGTTCGGGCAAAAGGCAATTTTTAGAAAATTGTCGACCGAGAGTTCTAAGGTAGAACCGATTAAAAGGTTAATCCACCAAATTATATCAATAAGGGTTGAATCGGCTATACCTTACCCGGATTTATATGGATTTGGGTCTCGGGATTTTTTACTTAATTGGGTAAGAGATCATTAAGTAAATAACTAAACTTGTTTATATTTAAATTTTTTTTTAATTACAAGTTTTAAAAATGATGTTGTTTTAATTCCTTCATTTTATTGTAGTTTAATTTTCAACATCATCAATGGCAACCAACGCTCCACCTCTCACTAATGTATCATGGTTTCGATCCTTTATGGATCGTTGCAAACTCGATAAGCATGGTTCCAATTTTAAAGATTGGGATGCGCAATTACTTTTGGCCGCTCAAGGTGATTATAAGACTCGTTACCTCTCCGAAGCCGCTCCGACCGCTCCGACCGCTCGTTTCGCGGTCCAAACTCGTGTGGCCTATGAAGCCTACATGAAAGAGTCCTCCGCTCTTAAAAATGTGCTTATCTTCTCCATGGAGCCGGATCTCCAAAGGAGTATGATCAAGTTAACCACATCATATGAGATATACACCAAACTTGCGACGATGTTTTCACAAACTCCAAGGGTGATTCAATATGAGGAGGCTTCCGCCTTCTTCGACATTAGCTTGAAGGAAGGACAAAAGATAAGCCCTCATGTACTCAAATTAGTCGAGTTCGCGGAGACTCTAAAAGTGCAAGGAGTTGATGTTCCCGACTCACTCATCATTGACCGAGTTCTTCATTCTCTCAATAAGGTGAAATCGTATGCTCAATTCCGGGTGAATTTCAACATGCGAAATCAAGAGACCACATTGGATGAATTGCATAAGATGCTTGTCCAAGCCGAGAGGGACATGGGACTTCATGAAAGTTCCACTAAGGATGTTTTGAACATCGAGAAGAAAGGGAAAACCAACTTCAAGAGGAATGCCTTCAAAGGCAAGGGCAAGAAAACGTTCAAGCCCAAACCGGCCAAAGAAAAGACCTTTTCCAAAGGCGCTTCCACCTCATCTTCGAAATCTGAAGACAAGTGCCATTATTGCACGAGGTTAGGACATTGGAAGCGTAATTGCCCCAAATACTTGACCGAATGGAAAGGCAACCGCCGTAGGTAATACTTCTCGTTCGAAATTCATGTTATTTTGTCAACTTATGTATAGTGATACAAATTGTTGATTTTACCCTTTTTTAATTGTTTTAAAGGGCCACCTCCTAATGACAAAGGCAAGGAGAAGGAAGCATGAAGTTCCTTACATGTATGACTATGGTAGCATCCATTTGAATGAAGACTTAAGAGCTTGGCTCTAATTTTCATTATTGTCTTCTTTCATATTTTGCATTTTATTTCTTAGAACAATTTACTTTCTTGTAAGACAATGATTTGAATCCTAAACAATGGTTGTAATTTTGGATATTAGTGACTTGGTTTTCAACCCAAGTCACTACTTTTGTTCTTAATCGAATTATTGATTCCTAAAATAAATTTTATAACTTGTCGAACATGAATCAAAGTGATCCCTATAAATCACTAGATAAAAACCATGAAACGTTCATTATAAAGTAACATTGATACAATCAATATAAAGAATAAAAGCGTTGATTAATTAAAACGAGAAATACACATTCTAAGAGGAAAATATTCAATCAAAATGAATATTAGTTCATTATAAGATGATCATTTTAAGTGAAAATGAGAATGAATTCATCACACCTATAAAACTTTTAAACATTCATATACATTGGTTATATCGAATATTGTTATCCTTATACAAATAAAGGTTATTGTTAAAAGGATAGAGTGAGAGAAAATATTTCGCCCGCAAACCAATGATATAAATACAGGATCTTAGAGAAGAATCCTACATGGGAGTCTTAAGAAGAACCCTAAATGAATGAATAAAAGAAACTACGAGAGGACACTGAAGAAACTACGGGAGGACACAAGAGGAAATGTTCCTTATATATGTTCATTGTTTCAAAGAGAGGATAAAAGAAACCCCGTATGAAATCGGAAGGAAAACGGTTCCTTAACAAATGATTTTTCTAATATTATAAGATAAAAGAGAAGAAATCATCTCAATTCTCTCAATGTAGTTATAAGGGAATATCATGTCATATTCGTCTCGAAGAAACGGAAACATGAAAGATGTGATGTTGATTGAATGGAGGTAGACCACTATACGGATAGTGATACTATTTCAAGTAGAAGCAAATGAGTAACATGCGTGAAGTGAAAGGTTCATTTAAGAAATATTAAATCACTATAAAAGGAGTGATGTTGATTTTAGTGGGAGCGATATTCATTAGAGAAATGAACGAACCATTAAGAGAGAATGGTGATTCTTTAGAGTGTAAAGAATAAGAAGTTCTCAAAATTCTAGATGAATAAAATCAAATGTGTCATAGGATGATGGAGCTTCACGGGAAGGTACCCATTAGAATTCAAAATGGTTGGTTACATTATTCATATTGATAAATGTGAACCTGAAATTTTTTTAAATTGCCAAGATGGGTGAAAATATTGGAGTAATGAAATCATTAATAACTACAATATAGATTTCAATACATAAGTGACGATACGTCACGAGTTATAAGATAACAGTGGGAGCTTCCCTCAGGAAAGGAAACTCAAGATCTAGAATGAGTTCTAGATATGTGCTCAAATAAGATCATATTATGTGATATAATATGAGTTGGAAGGAGACCAAAATTTGTAAGTTTTGGAATCATGAATAAAAGGTTTATTCGCAAAACACTAATACAAATTGATGATCGTGCATCAAATGCAATAAAGTAGTATTGACTATTTTTGCATAACAATATCATTTGAGTTATGATTAACTCACAATGAAAGATACTTTGTAAATCCAAATGGGTTGTAAGAGACAACTTTGAACCCCATAAAGTGAACTGGATTGACTTAGTATAGCCCCTGGCCGCTTACATGAGGTGACATCTCAAAGCGACTAGAATGTGAGGCGACTGATGGCAAGTTCAAATGCCATAGAGTCATATGTGATGACTAGTCGATCACATAGACAGACTGCAAGAGACAGTCTGTCGGGCAAAGTGACCGCTTATAGAGTTCTGAAAATTTTATGATAGCCGGGTCGTGGCAAGAGCTGCTATAGTATTCTTACGAGTCAATTCTTAGACTAAAGACTACTCTCCCAAGATGGTACAGTTTTGGCATAACCTTGATCCATTCCCTACGACTTTTCGTAACTGGAGTCAAATGGGATTTCTTTGGGTTGTGACTAACTGTGACTAGTTGAAGGAAGTTGTACAATAGAAATTGTCCACCCCTTGTCAGGGTTGTTCAAATCTCAAGGCCACTCGAGGAGAAGTTAACTGGAAATGCGTGGCCACGCTCGGAAGGTATCTATGGTAGATAATTCCGGTCAAACAATTATTCTCTAGATCGAGGAAACTACTCATGATATGATCGAATGCAAGTACGACCTCAGAGAGACACCTTGCATTGAGTGGTAGATTGTAATAGGACAAGAGAATTGGTGACGCACACTTGTCGAGGACAAGTGGGAGATTGTTGGGAAATGTGTCCTCGACAATAGCGATCACATAATTAAATCTCATGACGAGAATGCGCAAGGGATGATACGAAATTATATTAGTCAACTGACCAACATTAATCGGTAATGATTGGCTAGCTAGAGTTTGACATTACTGTCGTATGACGGTGGTGGTCAGTTGATCCCTTTAGGTCACACCTATATGACAATTACCTTAATTGATAACATGATCAAATGTATATTGATACAGGTTGATCATATTCCTTAAACTCGTATACCGAGAAATCAGAGGTTAAATCTTATTGTAAGATTTATGTTTATAATTGAAACGTGTCAATTATTAAACATTGAACGATATTTTACAATATTGTAATTAGAATGAATCGGGTTGTATATTAATACAAAGGTTGTAAATCGTATTGACGATTATCATAAATAACCATTTTATACTAGTAATTATGAATTACTTGTCAATTGATAAATATGATTTATTTAATTTATAAAAAATATTTATTTGATAAATATATATGTTTTAAATTAAGATAATTGTATTTTATTACCTTGTGACATATAATATGTCACATAATGTACAATTGTATAATTGACAATTTTATAAAATGAGGACCATTTTATGTTTAAGTGGGGCGGATTAGTGGAGGTGGTTGTGGGGTGTGTTATGTGTTAATTGCACTTTAATCATTGTGTTTAAAGGAGCCTTGATAACACACACCCTATGTGCCTTGAAAAGAGAAGATGTTCCCTCTTTTATCCTACCCATAGCCGGCCACCCCTTCCCCTATGCAACCCACATAAATAATGTGATTAGATCACAAAATCATTCACTCTAATCCTTTGGCAAATTTTCAAGTAAGAAAATTACATCAAAACCTCTAAAATTATTATTGAGATAATAATAATACTAATAGTAATAAGTTATATTAGTTTTAATTCTAATTAGAGATTAGAATTTGTGTTAAGGAAAAACCGATTCTTGTACTAGCATACTCAAAGTGTCGGTTTCATTAAGGGTGTCTTGGGTGCATCTTGGAGGAGGTGTTCTTGTTTAATACTAAGGAGGATCATCCTTGCTCCGGTTTCGTTGAGTTGTAAGCATTCGATTCTTACATTTTTCCGCATAAGTATTAGCATGCATAAGATCTCAAGATATTATAATTAAAATGTTAATTATCAACTTCATTAGTATGACTTTTTTTTGGTTATGAGATAATTAAACCTTACAATTCTTATGCGTAGGCGTACCGTTGGTGAAATTGAGACCGTAGCTTTTACGGAAGGGTGTTCAGCCCATTTGCAATACCGGACCCCACTCAAACTATCCGACCCGGGTAGTTTTTCCATACCTGGCTACATAGGACTTCACTATATTGACCGCGCGTTATGCGACTTAGGCGCTAGTATTAGCGTTATGCCATGGTCTTTAGCAAGGAGGTTGGGTCTTAACCGGTTTCACTACACGAGTATGTCGGTGCAAATGGCTGACAGGTCGACGGCTAAGCCTATGGGGATTTTGGAGGATATACCAGTAAAAGTGGGCCGTTTTTATATATCGGTTGACTTTGTCGTTCTCGACATTTCGGAAGACTCATACACACCCATCATACTTGGTCGACCCTTTCGACATACTGCCCAAGCAATCATAGATGTTGGATTGCGCACTTTGACCTTCCGAGTCGGGGGAGAGGAATTAGTTTTCGCCAAACCCGCGACACACAAGGGCCCAATGCGCATTTTAGAATGTAATGTCTTGCAAGCCGTTGACTCTGACTCTTGTCCTATGGAAGTGACCCCGTCGAAAGACTCCATGATCATAGATGAACCTCTGCATGTCGTTGTACCTAGGCTGTTAATGAGACGAGACAGCTCGCGAGCAACTCGAGATCGGCTCGGTCAAAGCTCGGTCAAAGCTCGGCTCGTGTGAGCTCGGCTCGAGCTCGGGCTCGGCTCGAGAGCTTAACGAGTCAAGCCGAGCAAAGGCTGGCTCGACTCGAAAAGCTCAAGAGCGGCTCGAACATTTGAAATTACATAAGATATTAATCATATGTTATAAAAATATGCTCATATTTTATAAAAATATTTTATCATTATTATATCTTTGTAGCATATATATCATATATCTTGTTGATTAGCTAAATATTTTTACATAAACCTTGTTATTGAAAATATCGGAAGAAAAAAATAAAAAAAATAAACAATTTTATATAGGCTCGATTTGGCTCGAGTTTGGCTCGAGCTCGTGTTAAAGCTCGCAAGCTTTGTAACGAGCGCATTTTTTTCAAGCTCGGGTAAGATCGGCTCGAGCTCGAGCTCGAGTTTTCGTAATCGAGCACAAGCCGAGCAAGGCCAAGCTCGGCTCTGCTCGGCTCGTTAACACCCCGTAGGTGGGGGTACAACTTGTACCCCCAACCCCACTAACACCGTTGCCTCGTAAAGAGAGCAAAATAGGGGCCCGTATTTCTGTTATCAGGTGCACCGGGCCAGGATGGGGAAACTTCGCAATGGACCCACCTACGGGAAAATCAAGGAGCATGGCGGAGCTGATTAAGGAGAACAAAGATGAGCGGAAGTCGGAAGATGGGTCACGAGCGTCGAGAAGGAAGTTCAGGACCAATATTGGAGAAACCAGTACATCACAACCGAGGCCGAAGGATGGCCAATCTGAATCAATGGAGGAATAGCTGGGTTTGCAACCCCGTGCGAAGTTGTAAATAACTAGTTTTCATGGATTTTTAGTTCTTTTTAAAACTTGTGGTTTTTATTTTTAGGACATCTGTAGCTAGACAATCGTAGTTTGGACAGTAAAGTGACTCGGAAAAATATTTTTTGGTGGTTTTGGGATATTTGTATTATGCTTATTGCAGGTACAACTGAGCGACGACAATCAGAACCAAATCAAAGTGCGGCCAGGCGAAAAAGCACTCGACCGAGAGGCAAAATCCTCTCGATCGAGCAAACTGAAGGGTTGATGAATTCGGTCGAGAAGATTTCTTCTCGATCGAGGGAATTAATTAGTCGATCGAAAGGAGGGAGTACAAAAGTCAGGAACTCCTCGATCGAGGGGAATTTAAAAGGTCGATCGAGAGATTTTTTCTCTCGATCGAGGGGCCAGAAGTTCAACAGTCACGAAATCATCGATCGAGCTGCTTCTGTTCTCGATCGAGCCCTCCAGGTATCAAACAACACTCGATCGAGAGGAATTTTTTCTCGATCGAGTACCTTTTTCGGTCTATGTAAGGTAAAATCCCTCGATTTTCAGCTCATTTCTTCGACCGAGTTTTCTGAGTTCTTCCTTATTTTTTAAGCTTTTTCAAATCCCCTTGTAATTTAAGCCTTGTTTTGCCCAAATAACAACTACATTATAGTACCCTATTGATTTACATATCAATTTTAATAAAAAGCCCTATAAAAACCCGATTTCAAGCCCCAATTCGAAAATTTTCGATTCTAGGGTTTTGGTTGGAATTTCGATTTCTTTGCTTTTTGTTCAAATTAATTGCAATACGTGGGTATTATCAACAACAAGTAAGTGTTCCTAGCTCTTCTTTGTAAATTAAACACCCCATTCCCTTAGTTTTTCGAATTTTTAGGGTGTATGTTAGTCGAGCTTCGAATCGTGCCCTTTATCTGTTTAATCTTTGTTTAAATTAGTTTTTACTTGTTGTTTGGTGTAGTAATGGACCAAGTAAATCAATCCCCTGCTCCTGAACTTTCTGTCGAGACAATCGTCTCGAATGTCGTAACCGAGATAACAGAGCAACACTCTGTTGCTACCGTCGAGGAGTCTGGGCAGCCTCTTGTTGCTGTTTCTGAGGCTGCGACGGTGTCTTCCGACATCGTCATTCCTGGGGGAGCGATGAACGTGAGTCCACCGGCCTTGTAGGGTACTGTTGCTTCTCAAGCAACTCCAGGTCCCCCTGTTACTGTAGAGGACGTCGAGACGGAGTCCGAGAGTGACTCCGGGGAGGATACCGAGTCTGATGAGGATGCTGGACAGCCGCGTCCTCCTTTCTCTTTGTTATTTGCGGGTGCCACTCCTAGGTACTCGAAGCTCCCTAGGATTCCTCGTCCCCAGTCCTTGGCCATCACCACCACCACTTATCGACCTCCTATGGTCGCCTCTTCGAGCTCCACTACAGTTTCTACTGAGCTCACCATAGCACCTGGGGCCACTGCTGCCGAGCCCCATGTTACCGAGGCTACTGCTACGCCTCCTTCTGCCGCGGCCACTACATCGAGGGTCGTTGCCACTTCTTCACGAGGGACAGACCTCGCCGCCTTGCCTAAGAGGCCCGAGGTACGTTTTGTTTCTGCTGACCACCGTTCTAGGTTGTCTACGCTTTTATCTGTACCCCTCACCCCGACCCGTTTCCTCTCGCGCCCTGACCTAGAGACTCTAGGTATATATGAGGATGTTTGCCACTTGCTGAACGGGACGGGGATGTCTGGATTGATTAGGATGGAGGAGCTCACGCTAGATAGACCTACTTACGAGTTCTTTAGCTCCTTCACCTTTGACCCCGAGAGCTATAGGGAGGACCGCACTCTCCCTTGTATTAATTTCCGACTCTTGAATGAGTCGTTTGACTGGCCTCTGGGGCAGTTTGGGGAGGCATTAGGCCTCATTAGTGATGGACCCATTGAGCCTCCTCGAAGGCTCATACCTCAGTTATGGGCTGCTCTCTCTCACACTCCACTCTCTTCACGGAAGGGCGCCCACGTTCACACACCCGCCCCTCGTTATTTTCTTCGTTTGTTTGGTGAGACTATCTTTGGGCGACTTAGCCCAATAACCTCACCAATACTGAGCTTGCCATCTTGGCCGGGTACGTGAACATCGATTCGCGTACCCCTTTTGTTCTTAACATTTCATTTCTGGTTGCTCAGTATTGGAGTGGTATTGGGAGGCGGGTCACGAGCTCTATTATCTGTGGCGGATTGGTCACTAGGATCCTCCGCCACATTCGCCCTACCTACATTGAGAGGGTTGGCCTAGTGGGGGAGATTGGGCGCCTAGATATAGAGGCCATGCGAGTCTTTCGCTGGCTAGATGGGATGCCGTGGAAGATTTGTGGCTACCCTTCAGTGACCCTACCTTGCGCCACACTTCCTCGTCTTTTACCGCTCTCCACTGCTGAGGGAGCGAGACCACCACCCACCACCTACCATCTCACGTTCACCACCGCACCCCCTCTTCTTCTGGGAAGAAGAGGAAGCGGGAGATTGGGCAGTCTTCCCAGTCTCCGACGCAGACTCCACCACCTAGGGTTGGACCTACACCTACGTCCACGCCCGCGTCCACGTCCACGTTCTCCTTCATGCCCACTCCATCCATCACTCGTACACCTATCACCCTCACCACTCACTCACCTTCACCATCACCTACTCCTACCCCTACCCCTGCCTCTTCTGGGATGGTTTATCCTCCCAACTTTGTTTTACCTCCTGCCCTTGAGGCGCCTGCGGTCTCCGACCAAGGGCGTCGTGATCATGTGCTTGATAGCATTTGCAGGTACCTCACCGACATGCGACGGGATCAGGCTTTGGCCATGTTCCCTATCTATGAGAACTACATACACACAGCACGTCCCCTTCTAGCGGGATGGGTGCATCCTTCTTTCTACCGATACCCAGATGGTGGGTACCCTCACTCTTCTTCTTCTGGTGAGGAGAGGGAGGAGACACCGGTAGCAAGAGAGGTGCGCTTACGTGTCGAGGCTGCAACGAGCACTAGTACAAAAAAAAACCCCTATCGTGACGGTCCTAATAGAAAACGACATAAAAGGCAAAAAAAATTGGCGGGAATGATTTTTTAAGGCTATAGGGAGTCTATTGTGACGGTTTTAATAAAGAACCGTCACGATAAAATAAATTATTTGTGTCGGTTGTAAGTCAGAACCGACACTATAAATCATTTGTGACGGTTTTTCATATAACCGACATTAATAACAACACTAACAGTAGTAATAAAAAAACAACAGTTTTTTATTAAAAACCGTCACCGTATAAGGTTTGTGGCGGTTTTAACTATAATAGACGTACAAAAAACCTCTATCGTGGCGGTTCTAATAGAAAACGGCATATAAGGCAAAAAAATATTGTCGGGAACAATTTTTCTATGCTACAGGAAGTCTATTGTGGCGGTTCTAAGTCAGAACCGTCACTATAAAATAAATTATTTGCGTCAATTCTATATCAAATCCGCCACCATAAATCATTTGTGACGGTTACTTATACAACCGACATTAATAACGACACTAAAGATAGTGATAAATAACAACGCTTCTTTATTAAAAATCGTCACCATATAAGTCTTGTGTCGCTTTTAACTACAATAGACGTTCAAAAAAAAGACTCTCACTCCCTCACGTAAACTACCTTTCTTTATGCATTATTTCACGCAAGCCTACTCATTTAACCTAATCCCTAAACCTTAATCTCTGATCCGTAACTCCCTAAAACCCCACGATCCCCGATCATCCCTACCCCCTCAATTCGGCCTCCAAATTACGATCGCCTGTCCTTGCCTTTATTACTCAATCAACATCAGAACTCTGTCTTTGTTCCTCCTCTTTCCTCACACGCCTTTTGCCCTCCATTTATCTGCTCTTGACATATCGGTTCATAGCTACAACATCAAAGGTGTGTCTTACTACTTGTAGACATATAACATCTATAAATTTTGTCTATTGCTGTTTTATACTATCAATTTCAGTACTATGCTGTCCATTTAGATATTCATCTCATATCGACTTTCCTACTTTTAAGATACTGCTGTAAAATAATTGAATTTTTAGTTGAATATGAGTTTTTTACTAGTTTTTTTTCTTGAGTGATGCTGTATAATCTGAAGTTCTGAACAAGTATGCTCGTACGGTTATTAATTGCTCTGGTTTTATGAATGTAAGAAATGGGGAAGGGATCAGTTTATTGGGACGATGCTTGGAAAACCGATGACTAATTTTGTATGTCCTTTCTGTTTATTAGGTTAAGTATACTATTTGATGTTAATCTACTCTTGTAGTGGTCTGAGACCATTCCTGTTTGATGTCATAGTGTGCTGCTAAGAGGAAGCAATTGGTGATTCTATTGCCTACGTTCCAAAGGTATCTGGTTTTAATTTATGAATCCTAATAACCGGCTGTTTTAGGTTGATGATCTAAAAGTTTAATCATCATAGACTAATTTTGTGCAGTCAACATAAGCCATCTTGTTTAACTGCGTACCCACTAGTAATAACTTTGAGATTTTGGAATTGTGGGAATGTTTCCGTCTATGCTATTTTCCGTTTCCTCTTAGCTTTAGCTAATATTAGCTCTACGAAAAGAAGAAAATTAATTGGGAATTTTGTAATATGTCCTATAGGAGATTATTGTTGATTTCCTCTTGGTTAGGGGGATGTTAGCTTCAGATATCTTTGAAGAGCTTAGATGTGTTACGAGGTTGTTAGATTCTTCAAACTTAATTTATCGAGTTGCTTGCAGGATCTAGACCCGGTGTTTCGTTTGAGCAGATGAAACTTCAAATTAAGCTTGGAGTTCCTCACTCTCTACAACAGGTTTTGAATATTGAGAAGGTCAAATCTGTGTTCCCATAGTAAGTGTGTATATGTAAAATCACCTCTTGCTTTCTATTACACTCTTAATGAACTTCATACTGTTATGACACGATCGATAAGCATTGTATTTTCCGACGCAAAGGGTTTAAGAATTTTGTGAAGTTGACATGGTTGTCTAATATACAAGCATTCATTTCAATCTTGCGTGTGTCTGAATTGCAAATGGTATTGGTTTATTGCACGGCCAGATTAGTGGGTGGTTAAGTTGCGGACTATATTACGGAAAATCATATAACTAGGACCCCGTGTACAATAGCAACTGCGTCTTAGGCATAAAGTTATAGAGACTTTTTATATTTCAAAATGAGCTGCTGTAAAACTGTTTTTTTATGTTGGTGAGTGCTTGGTCAAGATTACAATAGGTATATTTGATATTTTTGAATTGATTATAATAGCATTGAACAATAATTTCGCGGCAAATTTTGTTGATAAACACACAGCTTCAACAAGAACAAATCACAATGTTCCTACTACAATCAACTATATTGGACTAGTAAGCTAGGTATTGATCTAGTCTCCATTCTGCACAATTATAGAATGCTCTAGGCTAGGCAAGGCCAAAAAAATGGTTTTTTGGGTGATGATAGATGGATATTTGAGCAGATATTTCTTATTTTTTAAGTAAAAATTTTTATAGTTTACTTATTTTTTTTTTAAACAAAAGCATCTCATCATTGATTTTCTTACATGTAGATTATTGAAGATTCAACCATGTCAGTTGAAGATATGAATGAAGTTAAAGAGGTGTGGGCTACAAAATGTTTCGAGAACATGTAGTTTAGATTAAATTATTGGATTTTTACTTGTTGCTTGGTTGAGGAATTGCTGAGGATACTTGTTGCTTGTTTTCACGGATTATGCATCGTTGGGAAACATAATAGTGTTATTTTATTGTTGGATGAGAATATGAAATATATGGTTATTCCGAAGCTATTGTATGAAGCATTATTTTGTTGGTAATTGATTAAAATTCTTTGCGGGTATTCTTCCATCAATATTTATATTCAGCTAGCATCGATTTAAGGGAGGTGCTGTCGAAATTAGTTAGCTAATTTATATATATATATATATATATATATATATATATATATATATATATATATATATATATATATATATATATATATATATATATATATATATATATATGGCGACGGTTCTTATATTGGAACCGACACCATAGCATACGATAAGGTGACGTTTTTTTACTCACAACCGATATCGTAGCATACAAGAAAGTGACGGTTTTAGACTCAAAACCGACACCATAGCTTACATTATGGTGACGGTTTGGGTCTCCAACCGACACCATAGTTTACCCTATGGTGACGGTTTTAGACACAAAACTGACACCATAGCTTGCCTTATGGTGACGGTTTTAGACGCAAAACCGACACCATAACTTACCCTATTGTGGCGGTTTATACCCCTATGGTGGCGGTTTGGGACTCACAACCGACATCATATCTTACCCTATAGTGACGGTTTTAGAAGCAAAACTGACACCATAGCTTACCCTATGGTGACGGTTGTTGACACAAAACCGACACCATAACTTACCCTATTGTGGCGGTTTAGACCCCTATGGTGGCGGTTTGGAACTCACAACCGACACCATAGCGTACCCTATGGTGACGATTTTAACGTACAACCGACACCGTAGGGTAAGCTACGGTGGCGGTTTTACAACTGACACAAACATTATGTGACCCCAGCAATCACGTCGCTAGAAAACCGGCACTAATGGGGTAATAGAACCGACACCGTAGGGTATAATTCTACTAGTGGAGGCGTGCTACGAGAGAGGAGGAGCAGGACCCCACGTTTCGGGAGGAGGGGGCTTCTCGTGATACTTAGGGCTTCCCTAGTTTGGTACTGGTTTGGGGAAGCCAGTTTTGTGAGTACCACCGTCTTCCATTATTTCTTTTGTTTTCTTTGGTTTTTCTTTGGTTTTTCTTTTTGTTTTTAGGAACATGTATTAGGTTGATATCATTTTCCCCTTGCTTGTTGGTTTTGATGTGCTGAGAAGACACCGAGGGTGTTGTCTGTTTTGGTTTGGGGAGGGTATGCATCCTTTTGCGTCTGCATTTGCATTTCGTTTTGCATTCACGTTTATTGCTTTATGTAAATTTCAGAAATTTTTCAAAATTTCAAAAAATATCACGTTTAGTTTTGCATTTAGTCGAGTCGGATTGGAGATTTGATGATGACAAAGCTGTTTATAGTCAATTTCATGTCATGTTATGCCAATTTTCGACTCTTGCCTTGTGAAGTCTTAAGCGTTATCCCGAATTTTGTCATGGATTTCATGTTAGATCACTAGACTTGACTCATAGTTTTGGCAACCTACTACACATTCTAAGCTTTAGAGCCTTTAAAACTGGTGACATCTGTGACCGGTTACATTAGGATTGTGAGTAGTATTCCCTGCATTTCATGTTTTGCATGTGTATGAGTCTTGGTTTCTTATTGCCTACACGTACCGTTTTGTGGTTGGTATTACACGTAGGAGAACTATTGCTTCACCCCATTCTCGTTATGCCCATTTAGCTCCACATTAGCCAAAAATTGCCTTTTGTCCCTTTAACTACTTCCTATATATTACCTACCTTATGCTGAGCTAGGAGTAGTGAAGGTTTTGTGCCATTTTTATCAATTTTTGGCCTGTTTCCATTGTTGTTGGAGTGTTTACGAAGGAGAGGGAAGTTTTCAGCCGAATTTTACTCGATCGAGGGCCATTTTTACTCGATCGAGTGGTTTTCCTGGCTAAGACTGATCGTTCGAGACCTTTCAAATAGAAAAGTGCTTGATCGAAGCTTTTATTGCTCGATCGAGTATACTGGGGATAAAAGCAGTCGATCGACCGCACAGTTTGGTCGATCGAGAGAAAAGTTACCACTGTTACCGAGAGTTTTCATCAAAAACAAGAAAAAAAGGGGGAAAAAGAAAACAAGCAATCAAGGAAAATTCAAAAAAAAAAAAAGAAAGAATTCAAAGAAAGAAAGAAAAAATTGATGAAAAGGAAAAATACGAAAATTAGTATCTGGTTGACAGTTGGTATGATTTTGGGTAGTATTTGTTTGCCTAGCAAAGGCAATGAGTTACATGTATAGTCGGAAGAATCGGGAATGTATTTTCAGGAGATTTGGAGGTTCTAGCTCGGCCTAAACCCCCACTTACCCATACTTGTTTTGCCCCATTCTATCCCACTTATCCTCACTACCCCAAAACTTGCAATAGTTCGGCGTGTAATGGACATCGTTGGTGGTTGTGCGTGTGTACGGTGCTTGAAACCTTTATTCATGCTAGTCTAGCATTCATGATTTGTCGGTTGTAGTTTAGGCGAGAGTCTATACTTCTTTATTCTTCTCTTCTCTTCACATATATAATTTACCATTTGCTTGATTGAGAGAAGAGAGATTCCGGAAGAGTCCGAAATTTTATGAGTTTAGCAAGGTTGAAAGTCTACATGTGTTTTCCATGATATGCACAAATTCCTTCGCTTATTTCCAATCTTGGCATCGGTTGATTTATGTGCATAGTATGTGCTTGGCTTTGACTATTTTGGTAGCTTGAGTCTTTTTTCCATCCATTAGGTCCGTAGTTTTTCTTTAGTTTGTTTTAGCTTGCATTAGGTTTGCTTGAGGACAAGCAAAGGTTCGGTTTGGGGAAGTTTGATGTGTGCATTTTTTATAGACTTTTTAGTCTTATTTTAGCACACATTATCGTAATATTTGGTGATTTTATATCATTTTATACCCCGTATGTGCTACTTTGTGTTCGTGTTGCTATTTTTGCAGATAGTGACCAAATAGTAGCAGAAACCGAGCCCTTTCTGCCTCAATAATGCACTGTTTTTCTAGAGTCAATGGAAGAACCACGGTCGGTTGCACCTCAATCGAGAAGTTTGAAGTGAAGGATTAACTTCTAGGCCTGTCGAAGGATCCATCGAGAGCAAAGTCCTCGATCGAGTTGTCCTGTGCTCGATCGAGGGATCCAAATGAAGAGAAGTATTCGATCGAGCTATCATGTGCTCGATCGAGAGGTATCCAAGAAGAAGCACCCGGTCGAGTGCCAAAGTGATCGATCGAGGAAGTGTCGAAGAAGAGGAGTTGATCGAGTAACCATATACCTATCGATCGACCGGTTTTGTGAAGCTAAAAGTGCTCGATCGAGTGGAATTGTCCCTCGATCGAGAGCTTGTGGACTCTTCGTGTTCACTGATTTATTACATCAGTTTATTTTTCCTCTACTATTTAAGAAGATCATTTGTAGAGCATTAGGTATCAATAATCAGACTTCGCAGACCCTAGTTTTACTCTCAAAAACACTCTTTTACTTTAAGATATTTCTGAACTTTTGTAGTCGTCGGAATTTTAGCAATTATCGGGTTTTTCGTTCTTTCGTTCCAATTCCTGTTCTTGCTTTGCTACTGTAATTTCCTGTTCTCTCTTATCTTTATTTTCCTATTCTTAATTCAGTTTTTATCTACTGTTTTTGTTTATTGTTTCCGATCAATTTCCGTTTCGCTTATACCATATTTTCATTGTTTGCGTTCGTCGCTTTGTTCTTCTGTCTTTCTCTCTGTTTTCACTTTCTGTTTTCAGTTCATTACCCTTTGTCAATCCTTATTTTTGGTTTTAATCTATTTACTCTGAATCCTTGTTCAATTCGTATCCTATCGTATGCTAGTTTGTTATTTTTATATCCGTCTTAAGACTATCAAATTTCGCATCTCCTTTCCCTTTTCTCTTGTTAATTTCGAATCCCTTGTCTACTGTTTTTAATCTGTTTTTTTATTTATCATTTCATCATGTCATATGCTAGAATTCTCGTTATCGTCATAATCTTTGTTACCCCCATTATGAGTAGCTAAATCCATAATATGTTGGGATGAGGGAGTTGTGTCGAATTTATGATATGTAGTAGTCGGGTTAGACCGTCTTTGGTGGGAGTAATCTTTAAACAATTTAATTTATGTTCGGTTTAGTGAGTGCACGCATGAGACCTTACATCTAGTTAATTCCCGGCCTAGACCGGAAGGTTGGAAGGGTAAGACTTGTTTACCGATTTTAAATAGTTTTTGTGAGAGCGGAAGTTAAGCAAACCTTAGGGCGACTTAAGACCGGAAGGTATAGTCGGGTTTGAGACTTGACCGTTATAACCCAGCCTTTCCCACCAATATTTGGCCTATCCCAATTACGACGATCATACGTAAGACACAACGTCCCGACCCAACATATTCCTTTTCCCTGATTTTTTTATCTCAACTTGTGTTATTTTTCCGTGCCTTTATCCCTTGCCTATTCTCATATCGTAGTTTAGTTATCACAATTTAAAACCCCCCATGTCTGTGACCATAGGTAAAAACTGTTAGTTAAGCAAGTCTGCTTCCCTGAGGAGATCGACCCTATTTACCGCTAACTTCTGTTAGTAGGACCTAGGCTTTTATTTTTGGTGTATGAACGACACGCATCAGAGATGATGAAGGTAGTGGAGAAGGTGATGAGGATGATGTTTGACCACCCATAGAGGTGGTAAGTGATGTCTATGCTCCCATTTCAAAATCCAAAGCAAGTACTTCCTTAAATCCAAATCTCTATTTAGTTTTGCATTTTCCTTTTAGCATGCATTTAGCGTAGTTAGTTAGTTTAGATAGCTTGTTTTAAGTTTCTTTTTTTTTCATTTCACATCATTAGTATAGTTGCATTTAGTTGCATTCATTTAGATGCATTATATTTCCTTTTTGTACCTTATTATCTTAGCATGTAGTTTGCATTCATGTAGATTAGCGCACTTAGTTTGCATCTTAGTTTAGTTTTTAGTTTTTCTTTTCTTTTGTTTATTTTTGCTTTTATCGCTTTCATAAAAATCAAAAATAAAATAAAAATTGAAAAACCAAAGAACTTCAAAAACATATTCTTTACTTTCCGGTTTTCCTCCTCACATTATGCACATAGATAAGTGTGGGCGGAAGAACCGTTTATTTCAAAAAAACACAAAAAACAAGTTTTCCTTTTTTTCAAAAATTTCAAAAAAGCCAAAAACATGTTGTTTTCGTTCTTTTTCTTCTTTTTCCACTTGCACTTTGTTCCATTTAGGACAATGTAAATCTTAAGTGTGGGGAGGGAAAATATCAACCTTGTGTATATTTCTTTGTTTTTGTAAATATGAAAAAACTTCAAAAATGCCTAAAAATCGAAAAATTTGAAAATTTTCCAAAAACATGTTTTTCCTTTTCTTTGTTTTCGTTCTTTGCTTGCATTGTATATATATGTTTGTGGGAGTAACAAAGTGGCAGATGCAACAACAACCCGAGGTATTAGAAGAATGAAGACGCTTGGTATACCATTTCCTACTTCTTTCTTCCCTTCCCTTTTTCTTTTTATGTCTAGCATGAAGGAGAACGGGATTTTTGTGCCTTGGATGTTCCTTTGGGGAACTTGTGGTTGTTGTGGATGATGTGCTGCTAGATTAGTCATTTTGTTGTTGCATGTTTGTTTTGCTTGTTATTAGTTTAGTGTAGTTTCACATGCTTTTCATTTTCATAGTTTTGTGAATATGTGTTAGTCGGTTTTCTCTTTTTGCATTTATTTGTAAATATGCATAGGAGGTTGAATAGTGGAGGATATATGCCGTCAATGATGATATTTGTCTTGCCTGTGTCTTACCCCTCATAATAGCTTGCACCGCTTGATGTCACCCTGTTAGGGTTCTTGCTTGCAAGGACCCGGAAGTCTAGGCTTAATGACCAAGTTTCGACCACCATGTGAGACCATGTTAGACCTTGACTTGACCTAGGACCGACATTAGCTACTCAAATGTGAGGATAGAGCCTCCTTTATAGTCGGCCCATCAAACCGACTCAGTTTAGGATTGTGAGTAGTCCTCCTTACGTGGTATGTTATGTCAATACGCATAAGTATGGCGCTCATTCCTTATTTCCGTGTTTATGTTCATGTGCATGTGAGACAACTCTTGTTTAAAATAAATCAACTTCACATTTGCCAAATTAGCCTTGTTTTGACCCTTGCATCTTATTCCCTCTTTTTGTTTAGCCACTTTGAGCCTTAACCTTTTCATTTGGCCTTAACCACTAAATGAGCTACATCCCAAAAACATCCTTCCTTGATCAAGAATGATTGCTTTTTGGTATTTTGTTTGTGGTAGAGTTGGGTTTTAGATGTTGGTGGTGCACTCTTCCTCTTTGGTCACTACTTGTCGTTTTCTTGGTGAATGGAAGTTTGAGAAAAAGAAAACAAAATGAAAAAAGAAAGAAAATAGAAAATCAAAGAAAAAAAGTTGAAAAAGTTTTGAAAAATCCAAAAAGAGAAGTGTATATTTGTTTTTTTTTTTGAAAGAGAAAAAGGCTAACAACGACTCCCATACATCAAGGGGAGATAGAAAAAGCCGTTGCTATAATAATGTGGTCTTTTGATGTTTTTCCATGCGTGCCGGGTTTACACAATTTTTGCATTTGATTTGGATTTCAAGTCTTATGTTAGGGTGTAGACGTTGTTCGGTGTTTTAAATAATGACCACTATATTAAAGGTTGTGATGGGTTTGTTTTTCCAAAGTAAGTTGGGGTTTATGCAATTTTTGCTTGGTTTTGTCAAAACCAAAGTTAGGGCATAGACGTTGCTTAGTTGTTGTAATAAGGAGTTGTGTTGATCATGGCAATCATTCTTGTTTTTGAGCCTCAAATTCTAGAACGGTGCTTGCACCAAACCATTTTCATCCAACCCAAGCCCCGTTGTATCCTTGTTTTTCTCATCATGTGCATTTACATAATCTCATGGATTTTTGGATGGAGTATCATTCTAGATTGCGGGCATGCTTCGCAAGTTGAGGTAGGTGAGTGATTTTGGTTACTTTTTGTCACAAAAATCACCCCTTTCTTTCCTTGTGTGTTGAGTGCCACCCGTGAGAGTCGGTACTTAGGGTTCTCTTATCGATTATGGGTCTAGCATGGAGTCGAATCATGTGTGCGTCGTGTCATTCTTGGAAATATAGCTTAGTGCTTCCGTTTGCCCACCTTGAATTAGTTTCTTGGTCTTTGGTGATGTCATTGTTGGTTGCTTGAGCTTAATTTAGGGGTTTGACACCATGGTTAGATTTTGAGTCGGCATACTCCGCTATAGACCTCCCTTGTTTAGTTTTTCAAAACCCCGCTTGGATGAGGCAAGCGGCTGGCTTTTCCTTTTCCCGATGCATGTTGTTTGTTTATATGTGTTTTGTTTTGACTTATTTGCATCGAAAGTTTTGTAGCAAGACCAAACTTGCCTTGCAATAGGGCGTTCTTCCTCATGAATGTCAAATTGTGAGTTGAAAGGGCTACGGGTGTCGCTAAACCCGATTCGACTTCTAGTTAGCTTAGTTAGTTTGTTTCATGTTTCGAATAAGGGTTATATAACTTCTTGATCTCTTACTCGAGGACGAGTAAGGTTTAAGTGTGGGGAATTCTGATGAGCTATATTTTGGTCATGTTTTTCATTGTCTTGTCTTCATTTTTGGTCCCGATTCGACCTCGTTTTGCGTGCATTTGCTCGATTTTACGCCCATTGCCTCGACTATTGCTATTCGGTTTACATTTTGTAGGTATTGTGGCGGGAGTGAAGAAACGGGAGCAAACAAGGTGATTTTGGAGCAAATGGTGAAGATTTGTTAAGATCTTTGGCCTAGGCCCTCTCAGCCGGTCCCAGACCGGCGGACGGTGGGCCGGCTGGGGGTCTTGACTTGACTTCTGAAAGAAAAAATGAGAAATGTTCCAGGAATTTGGCATTCGTCTCTTAGTCGGTCACCGACCGGCAGCGGGCCCATCGGCTGAGGGTCACGACCTCCATCAAATATTGCAAAAAGTCAGAAGTGCACTAAAAGCCCCCCAGCCGGTGGCCAACCAGCAGCCGGCCCACCGGCTGGTTGTACCTGTACATTGAAGAAATACGAAGAAAAAAACAGAAGTAAGGAATCAGCCTCCCAGCCGGTGCCAGACCGGCAGCCGGCCTGTCGGCCTTGGATCAAGCTCAATTGAAGAATTTTCCAGAAGTCCGTGTTTTGACTCTTAGCCGGTTTCAGACCGGCAGCCGATGGACCGGCTGAGAGTCAAATTTCAGATTTCCGCGCACTTTATATACCCGCACTTAGTATATTTTCATTTACGCAATTTTGAGATATTTTCACGCATTTCTAGGGTTTACTTACTATTCCATTGCTTATATTTCTACACTAAAAACTCTCCTAAAAACATTAATCTTTCCTCAGGTTTTATTTTAATCTTGTAGGTCTTCATAATCATTCCTTAGTTATATTCTAGTGATTGTTCTTAGAAGTTGTTCTAGGGTTCTTGGGTGTATTTTGAAGACATTTGAGAGGATTGTTCATTTGTATCTAAGTTCTTCACTTTTATGCAAGTATTGGTATAATCTCCTTTCCCTTGTTTAGTACTTACTTTTGTTTACATTTACTTCAAGTTAACTTCAATCAATTGCTTGCCTTTATCATTTTCCACCATGTTTGTCATTTATACTTCACTTGTTCATATGTCCTTCTTAGTTATGTGTGAGTGGTCCATTTCTAGGGTTAGGGGTGTACTTGGGTAGTTGGTGTTGATGATTATTGCTTAGGGTTAGGGTTTGATCTTCATCTTTGATAGGTTTTCATTACATGCTTGCTATATGTTTGATGAAATGCCTCAACGATGGTTGGGCATGATTCTTGTTGTTGTTTGCCTTTGACGATAGTCTAGGGTTCTCATGAGCATGTATTTATGATTTGTTGGCCTTGTTTGTAGCGAGAGCTAGAATAGGGTTCGACTTTAGGCGAGTCTAATCGAAGGACGCGACAAACCTAGACCTAGCTTAGAAGAGACCTCTTACCCTTTGCATGTTTGACATCGACCTACCTTAGTAACCCCTGACACCCTAGTTGTTTTTATCATCGATTAAATCTTAGTATATTTGCCTTAATTTGTCTTTAGTTGCTAGTCTTATCACTCTCAAACCTATTACCCTGACTTAGGCTTGAATTAGAACCAAACTAATCGATTATCCCCACCATATCTTCGTGTTCGACCCCGATTTTAATACTACTTGCTTTCGGGTTAATAAATGTGTTTGATGCCAGTAGTGACGGCAAAAGCCGGCCATCAGTACTATCTTAAGACTGTGGTTTATGTAGAGTTTCTTCCTTAGTTTCTGTCGAAGGCTGTTAAACTGCGATCTGTTCAATCGAGTCCATGATCTGTTCGATCGAGTGAATTTCCTTTGAATTTCATTCGATCGAGTAGACTCCTGCTGCAAGTCATTCGATCGAGGCCATTGAGTACTCGATCGAGGAGTTTTCCACTGTATTTTACTCGATCGAATAGGCTCCCACTAAAGTTTCACTCGATCGAGGTATCCGCTGCTGTCCGAAGGAATTTCCGCCCCAAAACATCACTTTCTCGTTCGGTTTGGGGAGGTCGTAAGTTTCCTTGTTCCTTCCTTCCAACTTTTTGTTTTTATTTTCATAGTTTTTTGTATATATCCCGTAGTAACATGTATTAGGCTGTGTACCCCCTTTCCCCTTGTATGTTGTAGCCAATGAGGACATTGTCTGTTTTGGTTTGGGGAGGTGTAATGCATTCTTTTGCGTCTGCATTTTTCATTTTTTTCATGCATTCACGTTTACTTTTTGCATTCTTTTTTTTCCTTTTATTTTATCTTTTTCACATAAAAATTCAAAAATACAAAAAAAAAATGCACGTTTATTTTTACATATAGTCGAGTCGGAATGGAGTTTACAATGATGATATTGCCTTCTAGGTTATCTGTGTTGATTGTCGTTTTGCAGTTATTCACCACCTTGTTGTAAAAAACATTTAGCATGTCCCGAATTCCGTTTTGAAAAAAAATTTACTTGGACTTTTGGACTTGACTTGACTTGTATTTGGCAAACTACTTATATATTCTGAGTTTTAGAGCCTATAACTGGTGACATTCATGACCGGTTTATCTAGGATTGAGAGTAGTACTCCCTTCATTTCATCGCATTTCACATGTATGACTTTTGATTGCTTTTTGTCTGCACGCATGGTTTTGTGGTTGGTATCACATCTTAGGAGAATACTTGCATATCCATTTTTCATTTTATCCATTTAACTCCACATTTAGCCAAAAACTGCCAGTTGACCTATAAACTACACTCAAATCTTAGACTACCTTGTGTCGAGCTAGCTTAGTGTTGTTTTGTGGTATGCGTTCATTGCATCAGTATAATAGAGGAACAAGCATTATGTGTGTATGTTTGTGTGGTGGGGGCCGGCGTGGCAGCTGCCAGCCACCCCCACCGACGGGCAGTACAAGGGGCAGACTCAAGGCAGGAATAAGAATAAGGTGGTGGGAGCCGGAGTGTTGGCAGCCGGCCTCCCACCGGCCAGGAACGCAATCAACAAATATCTCAACTCTCGGCATTTGATTAACAATTTAATAGGAGATGCGGTGTCCGACCAGCCCAGCGGCCCTCGACACATGCACTACTGTTCACCTTTCTCTTTCACGGTATGCTATGGCGGTTAGTCGGCCGCCTCCCCACTGGCCTATCGTGTAACATCCCGTATTTTCGTAAACAATATTTTAATGACTTTAAATTATTTTCCGGAATATAATATTATTTTAATAATAAATCGTAGGTTTTATTTTTAAGTTTTCCGTTAAGTTCCGTCTTAAGATATTTTAATCTTAAGATGTTATCACTTGGCATTGCATTTCCCGACTTGAGTCCGTATCACTTAAACAAATAAACCCGACTCAAGTAAAAGTAAAAAGGACAACCTAAACCCTACATAAACCCTCCTCTCCATCGACATCCTCATTTCACATTTCATTTCACTGCCAAAAAGAAAACTCCATTGTTCTCCTTTTCTTCAAGCTTCAAATCACAATCTCGACCCCTTCCCGAACTCGTATCAAGGTAACTTTATATTTTCGGAATCCTCTCGAGATTTGCAAGCTTTCTATCTCTTTCAATTTCTGTTTCATCGACTTTCATTTTGGGGCTGTTTTGGGGAAATCTCAAAATACCTCATGATAATCCGTTTTTGTTGTTCGTAGCAGCTAACTTGGACGACCCGGACAAGGACTCGTACATTGTAGAGGATTGGAAGTGACGAATCGCTCTCTTAAGGTGACGATTATGAGTAACTCGGCCTAATTGTTAAAGTAGCATGCTTGTTGTGATTTTGGATGATTTCTTGTGTTTAGGAACATGTTTAGGCTTGCTTTTATCTTCTTTATGCTTCTTATGATGTTATTGTGGAAGAATTGTGTTGAATTCATGGTTTAAGTGGAATTTGGGAGTATACATGGAGATCGGTATCATTTGGGAATTTGATTGTTATGCTTGTTTTAATGCTTGATTTTGTTCAAATATCATATATGAGATACACTTGGGATTGTTATGTGTTGTTATGTGCTGATAGTATAGGTTTTATACTAGAAATCATGGTTTAGAAGTGTTTGTCGAAGGATAGAATGAATTGTCGAATTGCAGGAAACACGCGAAACAAACTTGGCCCGTGCTTGGGCGCAGGCTGCGCACCACCATGCGCTGGCTGCGCAGCCCAGGCGCAGCTGCGCACGCCCTTGCGCAGGCTGCGCAAAAACCGCTGTAACTTTCTGCTCGTTTAATTGTTTTTCGAGCTGTTTTGGGGGCTTGTTTCCCAATTGTTTTTAGGATTTTTAAGTGATATTTGGTGGTATATATACTTGTTTTTAAATGTATATTGGATCTAGGAAAGTCATCATAAGAAGCGTGATTATCCGTCTCGAGTCGATTAGCTCATAAAGAATCGATTACGGAAATTGTGCATGGAGATAGTTAACTTTTAGGGATTTGCTTGTTAAGAGTCTTAGCATATTTTAATCATGTTCTGAGGCACATATAATTGATTTGAGATGTATATTTATTTAATATGAGACTCGTTAATCGAATTTACATTCGTTCTATGTTAATTGATCGCATGATTGGTAATAAATTGATATCCGTCGTTTATTCGCGAAATGAGGTACCACTTGAGTAGTAACATGTCTAATGTGTATATTGAAAGGTTATAAGCTTGTTTTATATGAACCTAATTGATGGTATTTGATATAACTTTCTTATTGAGCTCCGATACTAATTCACATGTTAATCTATGGGTTGAACTACGTAAGTTGCAAGTGTTCATATTACTTGATGTCTTGAATTACATGCTAAGATTATTTGGTATTAAATGGTTTGGTCGTATATTCACATGTATGATATGCGTGCTTGAAGTCCAAGAAATTGGGCGGCACTTGTGCCGGGTTCGGAAATCAGTTTGAGGAGAAAGACCCCCCGGCCGAAGAATCGGAAGGAAAACCGGCTCTCGCCTCAAATTAGTTTCCGAAGTCGGCTAAGTGTTGAATGAATGTTTGTAATAAGATATAGGAAATGATTGTCATTCGAGTTTGAGTTGTTGTACATCTTTTAGATGACTGATGCGTGTCTATTTTATGATGTTTTACATCTATTTTAACACGCATTTTGTCGCTCATTTACTATGTTTTAGCCTTTATTTCCCAGCAATTGTCTACTTTCGTATTTTTATGCTCTTTTAAAGAATTATGCGGGAAAGGGACGGTTTTATACCAAATTTCTACCCTCGGGATTTTTGCATGACCAAGGAACGAGGAAAAGTCAACTCAAGTCGCGTACCAAGTACCACAAAGTCAAACCAAGGCGAAATCAAGACTGACGTACAGGAAAGTGGGTCGACCGACCTACTACCCTGGTCGATCGACCTGAAGACCTGCTATCTTAAAGTCAGAAGTCCACCAAGCCCGATATTGGGTCGACCGACCTCAACCCCTGGTCGGTCGACCAGCGCGCAGACTAAAAAATTCCGCAAAAGCCCACTCGCGTGATTAGGTCATTAGGAGACTTATTGTTTCCGCCTACTTAAACTAATCTCGGGATTAGGGATAACAATCAAGGAGTATCATTCAGAATCATTCAGTCATATTCAGTTTTATTATCATTAGCATACAATAGTTATTTTCTTAGTATTTCAAACATTGTTCTTTAGTTTTATTCATTGTTCAATTAATCTTTCCGCACGGATTCAATAAAAGCTTGTTCATTTCTGCCCTAATCCATATTTCCGGTAATTCTTCTCTCAGTTTCAGTTTACCAATTGTTATTGTCATAGAACTGCTTGCATCCGGTTTAGTGTAGAATCCCAAAGCCATATTGTTTTATCGCATGTCTAGATTAATGTTCACCATGAATTCTGTTTTTATTAATATTATTGTTGTTCTTTCCATATCTATGAGTAGCTAATTACATATGTTAGGATGTAGGGAGTAAAATAGCGTAGATGGTGTAGTTCCCGAGATCGACTGTAGCAGACTCCTGGTCGGCCGACCGGCTTAACTGGTCGGTCGACTGAAGTGTTGGTCGACCGACTGGACTAGTTGGTCGGTCGACCGACGCGCGTACGTTTTCAGACTGTTTTAATGCATCGACTATAACAACCTTTCCTTATTTTATCCTTTATGCTTTCGCTCCTTCTTCTTCCATTTCAAACCTTCAAATACATTATATATCACCCAAAACGTGTTTAATCCCCGAAAAAGGTCTTTCTGTGTTTAACTTTTTCAGGTACTTGGAGTGGCACTGCTGGCCACCGAAACCGCCCAGCTTACGCTGGTTTGGGGAAGTTTCTCATGCGCTTAAAAATCCGGTGAGTTCTTTCCATTTTCCTTAGTTTTACTTTCTTGCATTTTTCCTTTAATTTTATGAAACCTTTACTTAGGCTAATGCACAATGGGTACATTGTGCGGGTTGGTTTGGGGAATGGTTTCATGTCACATGCATTGTTCCATTGCATTTTTGTCACACGTTTATTGCATTTCTGTATTGCATTCGTTCTTTTCTTTATTTTCCTTGCATATACAAAATCCAAAAAAATAGAAAATTTCAAAAATTTCCAAAAAAAATGCACGTTTATTTTAGCATATAGGTCGAGTCGGAACGAGAGTATTTCAAGGATGATCTTTGCTATCTTACATGTTTTTGCCTTTGCCTTGCCTTGTCAACTTGTTTTAGTATGAGAGTCTTTTGCATTTCTACGAGTTTTTGTCAGCTTGTTTTCTTGAGACTTGACTTATACCTTGGCAAACTACTATACATTCTGTGTTTTAAAGCTTTATTTCCTGGTTTCATTCTTAAACCAGTTGTCTAGGATGTGAGTAGTACTCCCCTTGGAACATGTTACATCAATATGCATAAACATGAACTTGAATTGCTATATACTTGTTTACTATCTCGTTTTGAGTCTTGGTACGTGCATTTGAAATCTCTTTTCTCTTATTTACCTATAAGCTCTACATAGCCAAATCTGCCTTTCTATCCCCCAAAACTACATCCCATACTTAGCCTACCCATCCAAGCTAGTATTTGTGGTCGTTGGATTATTTTTTGAGGCATCTTGGTTTGTGTACTATCTTGAGCAAAAAGAGAAAAAAGAAAGAAAGAAAGAAAAAGAACAGAAAAATTCAGAAAGAAAGAAAGAAAAACAAAAAAATCAAAACGTACAGGAAAGTCAGTCAACCGACCGCCTTCATTGGTCGGTCGACCAATTGACAGGGTCAGAATTCAAAATTCGTTCTAAAATCCCTTTCTTTTACACGTTATCACTCCCGTACTTCATTCAAAATAATTGGGAGTCCTTTCTTATGTATAATGTGAGAGTTGTGTTACAAAATAGCACTTTCTTAATATCAAAAGTCGTGAAATATGTTGGGAACCGGTTTTACTAGCTTGGCTACTAACCCCACATGTCCAAAAACATCTTAACCTCTTTTACCTTTCGCCTCACATATCTTTCATTACCTCAATTGCATGTATCCAAGTCACATAATGAGTACACGTATACATAGTTGTAGAATTCTTTTTCATGTTATATTGCAGGCATGTTTTCATGGGTCGAAGTTAGGTGAGTGTCTTTACAATATACTTCTTTCTATCTTTTACTTATACTCACCCTTTGCTTCATGTGTGTCTCGAGCGTACCGCGAGAGTCCATGGTATAAAGTCTCTATAGTCTCTATTTTTGCAAGTTTGACGACCCCATAACTCGTTTGCATGATTTGAATGCTTTCTCATTTTGTTACTTGGCATTGGTTTAGGCTTACATGTAAATTACGCTCTGAGATTGAAATCGTTCCATTAGTTAAGATCGAGTCTATTTCTTGCTTGAGGGCAAGCAAGGTTTGGTTTGGGGAATTTGATGCGTGTCTATTTTATGATGTTTTACATCTATTTTAACACGCATTTTGTCGCTCATTTACTATGTTTTAGCCTTTATTTCCCAACAATTGTCTACTTTCGTATTTTTATGCTCTTTTGCAGAATTATGCGGAAAAGGGACGGTTTTATACCAAATTTCTACCCTCGGGATTTTTGCATGACTAAGGAACGAGGAAAAGTCAACTCAAGTCGCGTACCAAATACCACAAAGTCAAACCAAGGCGAAATCAAGTCTGACGTACAGGAAAGTGGGTCGACCGACCTACTACCCTGGTCGGTCGACCTGAAGACCTGCTATCTTAAAGTCAGAAGTCCACCAAGCCCGACATTGGGTCGACCAACCTCAACCCCTGGTCGGTCGACCAGCGCGCAGACTCAGAAATTCCGCAAAAGCCAACTCGCGTGATTAGGTCATTAGGAGACTTATTGTTTCCGCCTACTTAAGCTAATCTCGGGATTAGGGATAACAATCAAGGAGTATCATACAGAATCATTCAGTCATATTCAGTTTTATTATCATTAGCATACAATAGTTATTTTCTTAGTATTTCAAACATTGTTCTTTAGTTTTATTCATTGTTCAATTAATCTTTCCGCACGGATTCAATAAAAGCTTGTTCCTTTCTGCCCTAATCCATATTTCCAGTAATTCTTCTCTCAGTTTCAGTTTACTAATTGTTATTGTCATAGAATTGCTTGCATCCGGTTTAGTGTAGAATCCCAAAGCCTTATTGTTTATCGCATGTCTAGATTAATGTTCACCATGAATGCTGTTTTTATCAATATTATTGTTGTTATTTTCATATCTATGAGTAGCTAATTACATATGTTAGGATGTAGGGAGTAAAATAGCGTAGATGGTGTAGTTCCCGAGATCGACTGTAGTAGACTCCTGGTCGGCGGACCGGCTTAACTGGTCGGTCGACTGAAGTGTTGGTCGGCCGACTGGACTAGCTGGTCGGTCGACCGACGCGCGTACGTTTTCAGACTGTTTTAATGCATCGACTATAACAACCTATAATGAGACTGAAAGGAGACTTGTAGGATGTTAGTAATGACTTACCCAAGATTGAAAGATACGGGAAAGGCATTGGTTAATGTTTTAAGACAGCTAGGTTACTTGAGACTGAAAGGTATGTGACCTAGAAATTAGGACTCACCCTTATTGTTGACACCCAATAATTGTGAGACCTAGGAACTAATAGCATAGGCCGAAAGGAGCTATTAGGTATCATAGACCGAAAGGTTATGTTACACCTCTTACGCGACTGCAATACATGTTGACTTAGGATTTAAACCATCATAGCTATCTACTACCCGAACATCCTAGCATCCTTTTTATTATAAGTTCTATCTCATTCTTATTTACTTGTTTTATTTTATCTTTATTTCTAGACTTAGTGACAATCAATCTAAACCCCCAAATTGTTACCCTAAAAACATTGACCAAAAACATTGACCTTAAACAATAAACATTCCCCATCTCCTTGTGGTTCGACCCTTGACTTACGCTATCTAGTCTGGCCAGGCTAGTCGCACACCCACCAAAGATAAAAGTCCCTAGACTTGACTAACATACAAATTAATGTAGATAGGGAAGAAGGGGTCGAACCACAGGGAGACGGTGATGTAAATGTGATTAGCTATGGAAAGAAATCTATCGAGGTCGGTCACAAATTTGGGGTTTGTTTGAGTTGTGTGAAAAACTAGATAAAGCAAAGCTAAAAATAAGGATGTAAACAATGGTATAAAAACACTAGGGAGATAGGGTCACACATATATATAAGAAGTTTAGTTATGTCAAAGTTCGTAAGCAATACATCGTCACTTGATAATTAGATTTATAACAATTACCTCGCGGCCTAGAGTCTAACCATACATTGACTTCCAACTAGCTCTCGTGTACATTGGGACAATATAAAATAACATGCCTTGTCTAATTCAATTCCAAGCTTTCGATCTTAGGAATAGAATAACAAGCTAATTGCAACCCATAATCACCAATCAACCAACTTCAATTCCAGGCTTTCGATCTTAGGATGAGAATAATGATTCACCAATGATTATGGCCAACAATTATAACCACAACTACGACTACCAATTAATCATGTCTAATTCAGGCTTTCGATCTTAGAATGAGAGTAATGATTCACCAATGATTATGGCCAACAATTATAACCACAACTACGACTACCAATTAATCATGTCTAATTCAGGCTTTCGATCTTAGAATGAGAGTGATGATTAATCTATAGTTATAGTCAATGATCGTAATTAGTTTAAATGGAACAAGCATGTAAATAATCAACAAATGACAATGTAAAACTACTCCTTTGACATGATTTGAACGACTAATCTACATGGCTTCCCCTCCCTAGTTATAGAACTACTCACACATGGCTTTGTAAGCTAGATTATCTATTCTATTAACTAAAATAAACATGATGACGATAATGAATGAAAACTGTAAAGAAAGATAATACCGGAATTTAACGGAATAAGAGCTCGGAAGATAAAATGCGAAATGCTTCGGGAAATGCTTGAATAAATGAAGAACGGTTTTTAAAAAGAAAATAAAGAAAGACTTAGAGTAATTTCTTACAAGCAAATGATTTCTAATCTCTAAAATGATTCTAAAAATTGATCCCTCAAAAGATGAGATGATGTTTCAAATGAATGAAATCAAGGGGTATATATAGTGATGAGGAGACGGGGTAGATTGCAGCCACCCCGGACCGGGGCAAGAACATAATGATTGCATTCCTTGAATCTGGACCAAAAATAGCGAGATCAAGGCCACCCCGGTATACCGGGGCAGCCCACCCCTACCGGGGTGAGAACATATGTCCACGTTCTCCGCATTTCGTCAATTGTTTACACTTGAGTTCTTTGATGACGCTTTTAGGATGATGTAAGGGTCGCTTTTGTCATGATTTGCACATTATGTTCTTCAAGTGTTGACCTTTTTTGTTGACTTCCTTTCATTTTCCGTCACTTCTACTACCCGAAGAATGCTTGTCTCAACTTTGGTTAGCTCCGATGCTCGGTAAATGTCAAAATGTAAGAGAAATCCGAAATTCCTACAAAAACCGCTAAACCACATACAAATTACCTAGAACACGGAATTAGCTCAATAAACATTGAAGAATAATGTAAACGATGATAAAAACGTGAGCTAAAATGGGGATGAAAAGTATATAAAAATAGAGCATATCAAATTCCCCCAAGCTAAACCCTTGCTTGTCCTCAAGCAAGCTCAAATAAACCAAGACAGGCAAATGAATCTCCATAATCCCATCAATTACAAATCCCAATTTTAGCTAATGAAACAATTGTGAGACGAAATCCCGAAGACAACATGGGTATAGGAAAGATGCAATACATGGTTGAGATTTACACGACGGCGTAGCGTATAGAACTTCATCTAGACTCTTTGGCTTTTGCACGATCATTTTGACAAAGGACTCTCACGGTACACTCAAGCACACAAATAAATGTAAAGGAGGTTTGTATGTGAAAACACTCTCCTAACCTCGACTCATGAAGTTGCGCCGGCAATCTAATATGGTAAGCATTCCAATCCAATAGTCAATGCAATCAAAATGTAAGCATACAAAAGAAGCCATAAGAAGGAAGCAATATGTGATGGGTAAGAAAGGGAACATGTGAGTTATGGTAATTGGAGCTAATTCAAGCTAGCAACTAACCATTCATGCAAGGATGCTCAATCCAAAATCAAACCCAACTCATTACCAAATGTTGAAGTCAAAACTAGCAAGATGACTTCTCTTATCAAGACAAAGCATATGAAAATTTCCCAGCAAAATGTTTATGATGAATGTCATGGAAACTTTTTCTCTTCTTCCTTTTCTTTTCAATTCATGCTTCTTTTCTTTGTTTTCTTTTGTCTCTTTTTTTTTCTTTTGGATGGTAAATATTTTTTTATGCCTTTCTTTCTCGATTTTTTTTTACCATCAAATTTTTTTTTTCTTTCAATGCCAATCATAATGATAAAAGGCAACATTTGAACCATATCCCAATAGAGCACCCAAACACCAATGAATAAGCTACTAACTTGACAAGGTAGACAAATTTTGAGTGTAGCTTAGAAAATTAATAAAAACATGTGTAAAGGGGCAAAAATGGGCAAATAGAATCACGTAAGAGGCTTACAAATACTCATAAGATGAATGCAATGCTTATGAAGTGGAACAAAAACCATATTTATGCCTTTTGGTGTAACACAAAACCATGAGGAGACCTACTCACACACCTAGATGAGACCGAAAAAGATGTAACGGTCTTAGGAGGCTCTGAAACTTTCAATTTTTGTAGGTTGCCAATGCCAAAAGATCAAGCCAAAAACATCAAAAATCCATTCTCTACCTACTATGTCAAGACATCCCCATGTAAGCCAAAATTCCGTCATAGTAGACTCACAAAAATTCAAAAAGCATTAGAATTGGAAAATGCAAGAGGAAAACAGTAGGAGATTCAAGCAAAGCATGGCATCATCAAATTCATCATCATTTTATTCAAGCTAAACTATATGCAAAAACAAAAAGATAGAATGCAAATGCAATCCCTCCCCCAAGCTAAACTTCACATTGTCCCTAATGTGAATCATAGAGACGATTAAGTAACCAACAAGTTTAATGGGGAAAAGGAATTAAAAGAAAAGGCAGAAAGAAAAACAAATGTGCTAGATTATTAACCCTCCCCCAAGCTAGTATCAAACAATCATATTCATTATGTGAATTATGCACACTAACTCTACAATCAATTAATTCAAACTAGAAATTGAATTCCTCGCCCACAAAGAGCAAAATCAATTTTCCCCAATTTGAAGTTAGGGTTAGTGAAAAATGCAATTTCTAATCAATTTAAGGATAAATTAGAGTAGCATGTGTAAAATAACTTACTTGAGAGTGGAAATGGAAGTAGAAACCCTTGAAGAAAGATTGCTAGGATGAGATTTAGTAGTAAATTGAGAGAAAAGAGTTACCTTGAGGAGGAAAATAGAAAGGAAAATAAGAATGAGGGAATGAATAGAAACGAGCAGTCCGTTGCTTTTGCAAAATTGTCGAGCCAATTTGCTTCTACCCCGGTCGGGGTAACTCGCCCCGGTACCCCGGGGTGGGTTTCTTCATTTTTGTTTTTCTTGAATTGCAATTTTTTTTTGCGAAAGCCGAGTGATGTTGTTTTGACCCCGGTCGGGGTGGCTTGCCCCAGACCCCCGGGGTGAGTTTGATCTGCCCCTCTTCCTCTTTTCAGCTTTCTTTTTCCTTCTTTCCCCGTACGGTACCTGCAAATTCAGTTCAAAAATACCACAAATCTACTTATTTTTGCACTACCTAAGCCGAAACATTATTCAAAAAAGGAAAATAAAAGATTAAAACACGGGTTGCCTCCCGAGAAGCGCAATTTGAAGTCTTGCTAGACAAAATGTCACAAAAATTCAGTTTTTAGAATCTGGAAGTTTCAGGAAAACTTCCTCTACCATCCCAACCATTGCTTCTTCATGATAAGGCCTCAAGTAGTGGCCACTAGCTTTGATCTTCTCCCCATCCGGGGCCAACACTTCAAAGGACCCAATCTTGTCGTTATCGATGATGATATAAGGGCCTGGAGAAACCTTCTTCCGAGGGTTGAACATAAGCACTTTGTCACCAACATTGAGACCATCCTTGAGAAGTTTCTTCTTATGTCGACTCTTCACCATCTCCTTGAATGGCTGGGACCTTGCAAGAGCTTTCTCTTCCATCAAAACCTTCTTCCCATTGCTTATCGTTTCACCATTTCCTACGCAAGAGCTTAAAGAATTTTCCATGTCCTTGCTCAAAGATTGAGACAAGGGGTTAGCTTTATTCAAAGCATAACATGATTCTTCCAACATTGGACTCTTAAGACCATGACTCAAACTATATGTCACCTTCTCATCCCCTACGGCTAAAATCAACTTACCGTTATTAACATCTATCAATGCACCCGCGGTATGTAAGAATGGTCTACCCAAGATTATGGGAATTTGCGCATCTTCGGCAATGTCAAGCACGATAAAGTCAACCGGAATGAAAAACTTTCCTACCTTGACGGGAACATCCTCCAACACACCCAAGGGGCGTTTGATAGAACGGTCCGCCATTCGTAGGGTGACACTAGTACACTTAAGAGCTCCTAAATTCAGTTTTTCGTATATCGAGTAAGGCATGACACTTCACTCGCACCAAGGTCACATAAAGCTTTATCAATTGGAAAATTGCCTATGGTGCATGGTATGGAAAAACTTCCGGGATCTTTTAACTTAGGAGGGGACAATATTTCAAATAAGCTTCACACTCAGAAGTGTAGGCCACTGTTTCAACATTGTCAATAGTCCTCTTCTTAGTTAAAATCTCCTTCATGAATTTAGTGTATGAAGGTATTTGAGTGATAAGCTCTAGATAAGGGATAGTTACCTTGAGGTTTTTCATCATTTCCATGAACTTACCGAGTCGGGTCTCTCTTTGAGCTTGTGCCAAACGATGTGTAAATGGCACTTGAATTTTCTCCGGCTCCTTAGCTTTGTCATTCACTTTTGGAGGCTCTTCCTCTACATCTTCCACCACTATTGGGTCACCATCCTTCTTTGACTCCTCTTCACCTTTTTTAGAGCTATCAACCTTGCTTCCACCATTGTCTTTATTACCCACTTTTTCACTTGCATCATTGGGCATTGGAGGTTCATCATAGGTGGTACCACTCCTTAGAGTGATGACATTAACTTGTTCATGAGGTTCTGCTCCTTGAGGTGGCAATTGGCCTTGTTGTCTTTGAGGGTTGGAAGTAGCAAGTTGAGCGATTTGTGTCTCAAGCATTTTGATTGAAGCATCCCTAGCTTGATCGGTCTTTTGAATGTGAAGGACCATGTTTCTTTGTGTCTCGGCCACTTGTGGCAACAGAGCTCTTATCTCACTCAATTGTTGTGGATGTGAGGGTTGACTTTGTTGATTTTGGGGATTTTGGAATTGTGGTGAATTTTGTGAAGGGTTTTGGAATTGTTGTTGAGGGAATGGTTGTTGATTTTGAAACTGGTGTTGAGGGAAAGGTTGAAAATTTTGTTGAAATTGGTTCTTTTGTCCTTGATTTTGGAAACCCGGTGGTGCAGTATTTTGTGGTGGTCTTGGTGGTAGTGGGTTAAGGACATTTGTACTTTTGTAGGAGAAGTTTGGATGGAACTTTGTACCCGGATTGTAGGTGTTGGAAAAAAGGTTGAAATTTTGCCTAAAGCTTCGGTAGGCATTGACTTGTTCCATATTACTTCTACACTCTTGGAATCCGTGACCCGCACTTCCACAAGCTTCACATACCACTGTAACATCCCGTATTTTCGTTAAATCTAATTTAAGCGTTTTAAATTATTTTAAGTAATAAAATAATATTTTAATAATTTATTGTGAAAGGTTTTAATTTAATTAGTAAGATCCGTCTTAAGAACCTTAAGTCCTTAAGACGAATACAAACTTGGTAAGGTTAAATTCCCAACTTAAATATCCGTTCAAGTATCCTAACCCGTTTAATTGACTCGAAAAGGACACTTAAACCCCTAAAAACACATTAGTCGCCATATTCTTCATCTCCTTCAAACATTTCACTATAAACCATATTTCTCCTAAAACCTCCATAAACATCATCTTCTTTTGCTCTTTTCTTCATCATCCGTCTACCGATTGAAGGTAATAATAACATTTTCGGAATCCTCATTTAATTTCCAAGCCATCCATCACTTTCATTTTGTGTTTCGTCAATTTCGAAAATGGGGCTGTTTTACATAAATTCCGTTTTTAAGTTCTTAAACCCGTTTTTCGTGTTTGTAGGTGAAGGATTGGACAACCCGGACATTGATAGCTTCGTAGTAGAGGAGGATCTTTAGCCGGAGTGCATTTAAGGTGACGATAATGAGAAACTCGGCCTTAATGTGAATATTAGCAAGTTTTGATGTGTTCTTATGTTAGTTTCTGATTTTGTTAATGTTTATTGATCAAAGGACTTAGTATCATGCTTAGGATTGTGCATATGTGATGTATTCATGCTTGGTGATGTTGTTATATGCTCTTAAGTTAAATTTCAGTTTTCACAAAGTTAAGACGGATACTTGATATAATCGTTTGAGGATTGTTATGGGATTTGTTTGCTGTTAGATAAGTAGTATTGGATGATTTATAATGTTGGGTAAACATCAATTGTAGCAATGCTTGAGTTTTGGTGTCGATTTATGAAGTTTGGTAATGGTTGGAAAATCACGATTTTCGTATCAAGCTCTCTGAGCCGGTCGACCGACCGGCCGCCGGTCGACCGGCTGGGAGCGCGTCTTGTGTGTTTTTCGTATTTTGTAGAAATTTGGCTTGGGACTGCCAGCCGGCCGACCGGCTGGTAGTCTCTTGGTGTTGTTTTGGTTGCTTTTGCGATGAACATAAGGAAAGGGAGCCCAGCCGGCAGACCGGCCGCCTGCCAGCCGGCTGGGAGTGCTTCGGGGTTTGGGTTACGCATTGTTGAGGACCTAGGATTGAGGTTCCCAGCCGGCCGACCGGCTGGGAGTCCTTTGTGTTTTTCTCGTTTTTAAAGGAAAGAAGCTGAGAGGGTCACCAGCCGGCCGACCGGCTGCCTGCCGACCGGTTGGGGATCCCTGTAGGCTGTTTTGGTTTGTAATCGTTCGTAACTTTCAAACGCTTAATCGGTTTTAATTGAAACTCGTTCTGTGTATCTTTGATATGTATTTGAGGTCCCCGGAGGATGGGCGACACTATATTGGGTTCAGGAATGGAGTGAGGATATAGACCCCCCGGTCGGGCAACCGAAAGGGAAACCGGCTCTCCCTCAACTTAGTTCCCGGGATCAATTAAGTGTTGATTGGAAGTTGAGAAAAGTAGAACTATAGATTAGTTCATAGACTTTGGTTGATATTGTATTGTTGCGTCTTAAGTTATGCCTTAAGCTGGCCTCTGAACTTAATACGTGAATTGTGTGTCATATATGGGGATATGCCTTAAGCTGGCCTCTGAGCCCTATATGTGTATGTTTGTCGTGTCTGGGACATGCCTTAAGCTGGCCTCTGAGTCCAGACATGTTTGATTGTGATCGCGTTGGAACATGCCTTAAGTTGGCCTCTGAGTCTGACGAGTAGAGCAGCTGCACAACGGGGTAGCTAAGGAACTGACACCTTGCCCGGAGTGCAGATGTTTGGTGCTAGGACATGCCTTAAGCTGGCCTCTGAGTCTAGTACCTTGTGATGTAGTGAAGGGACATGCCTTAAGCTGGCCTCTGAGTCCTTTACTTTTGGATGCTAGTCTATGCCTTAAGTTGGCCGCTGAGTCTAGTGTCTTGCTGATTGGCGGGTCCATGCCTTAAGCTGGCCTCTGAGTCCTTGTTTGCTGAATGTTTTGGTGTTTAGGTTATGTCTTAAGTTGACCGCTGAACCTTTACACTTGCTGATTGTTTAGTATTAGGTTATGTCTTTAGTTGACCGCTGAACCTTTTACTTGCTGAATTTATCTGCTTGCCTTGAGTTGGTATGTGTCAGATATAGATATTGATAATGATGAGTGAATGAATGTTTGTTTGAGTTATGGTTTGATCATCCAAGGCATTGGGTGACTCTTGGTTCGGTTTCATAAATAGTTGGATTGAAAGACCCCCCCCTCCCCCCCCCCCCCCCCCCGACTGGGTAACCAGTAGGGAAATAAACCGGCTCTCCTGCCTAACGGTTTATGAAGTTGGATGAGAGCCGTGCACTAGAGTTTGCATGATAGTATGAGATCAGTTGATGTGATGTTTATGCTTCACATGTTGATATATGTTGGAGTATTCTGTATTGCTTTATGTGTTACGTGTTGTCACAAAAGGTGGCTAGGAGAACTCTAGTCACTCCCCACTGATTGTGGCGTACATGTTTTCATGTATGTAGGTACATGCAGGTTGGAGCGGGGTTCACGAGAGCTTGCGAGTGATGATCCTGTTTTCATCATATGACATACCCGTTATCGTTTAGCTAGACTCTTAGTTTCATTTGATACAGTTTTTGGTTGGTGCCTGTAGGGATGTTCCATCCCAGGCTGTTGTACATATTTGGTGTTGATACTTAGAACTGTTACTTATCTATTTTCTGTTTATATCAGTTTCAGTTTCCGTTTCAGTTAAGACTTCTCGCGTGTTGTTTATCTTTAAAAAGTTTTAATTCCGCTGCATTTTTGGTACTTTCGTATGTTTATATTTCCGCTTTCGCGAGGGGTTTTACAGTTGGTATCAGAGCGACCCTGCGACCGTGTGGTGAGCCTGTGGTCGGGAGTACTCGGGTCACACACCTAGCGGGGTAGGATTCTGGCCCTGGTTGCGGTCAAGTTTGAGGCACAACGAGGACGTTGTGTTGTTTAAGTGGGGGAGTTTGTAACACCCCAAGAGTAGTCCCACATCGGTAGAATGTGAGGCTTATGATATGTTTATAATAGCTTCCACCCACCACTTAATAACAAGGCCTTGTGCTTTTGGGCTTAAGTGAGGACAAATAATGGGCCCAAAAGTGTGCACCCATCTTATTGGGTTTGCGTTACGACGGTGGTGGGTCGGGTTGTTACAAATGGTATCAGAGCATTATTGCTCCCGACGCACTCATGTGACCCCCAACCTTAACTTGACCAAATAAACAAATAATGAATGAGAGATGGGGTAGATCTAAGGATTTATTTTGTAGTCTATTTGTGATTGTTAATTGTTAAGCTAATACTTGTGATGCGTGTCTATTTTATGATGTTTTTCATCTATTTTTACACGCATTTGGTCGCTCATTTACTATGTTTTAGCCTTTTTTTCCCAACAATCGTGTACTTTCGTATTTTTATGCACTTTTGCAGATTTATGCGGAAAAGGGACGATTTAGCACCAAATTCATGTCCTCAAATCTTTTGCTTAATTAAGGAACAGTGGAAAGTCAACTGGAGTCTTTATCTAAGTACCAAAAGTCAAAGCGAGAAGAAAACCGAAGAATTCCCAGCGGAAGCGGTCGACCGACCAACTAAACGAGTCGGTCGACCAGGCCTGATTTTCATAAATGTCCAAATCCTGAAGAAAAGCCCAGAATTCAATTAAGCCCGTGAAAGAGGTCGACCGACCCACCAGAGTGGTCGACCGACCTCAGCGAAGCCCAGGAACAAGTTTTCGGAAATAAATTAGAAGTAGAAGTCTTTTAGGAAACTCTAATCTCTTGCCCTATATAAACTAATCTCTTGATTAGGGTTTAGCATCGAAAAATATTCAGTTTTAGAGGGATTCAATCATTCAGTTTCTATTCAGTTCGTTAGTTTATTTGTAATCTTTCAATAATTCCCAAGCATTCAATAAAGTTTGTTCCTTTCTGCCCAAATTCCGACTGTGGTAATTACTCTTTTAATCTAGCTTTATTATTGTTCTTATTATCATTACATTCGTTTAAATCAGAATCCAAAGCTTTATTGAATCTCGCATGTTTAGATTATTTACTATGTTTACCATGTTTATTCCCGTTTTTATAATCATCTTAATAACCATGAGTAGCTAAATTTCATATGTTAGGATGTAGGGGATGAATATGCGTAGGTAATAGAATTCCGAGACCGACTTGTAGCAGAGCCGCGGTCGGCCGACTCAAATAGTGGGTCGGTCGACCGAGGCTGTGGTCGGCCGACTGGAATAGCTGGTCGGTCGACCACCCGTGTATGTATCTTGTTTCGTCTTAACTTGTTGACTATAATATCCTACAATGAGACTGAAAAGAGACTTGTAGGACGTTAGTAATGACCTACCTAAGATTGAAAGATATGGGAAGGGCATTGGTTTACACCTTAAGACGGCTAGGTTACTTAAGACTGAAAGGTATGTGACCTAGGATTTAGGAATCACCCTTGTTGTTGACACCCAATAATTGTGAGACCTAGGAACTAATAGCATAGGCCGAAAGGAGCTATTAGGTACGAAAGGAGCTATTAGGTAGCATAGACCTAAAAAGTTATGTTACACCCCCTTACGCGACTGCAATACATGTTGACCTTAGGATTTATATTACCTTAGCTATTTATTACCCCGAACATCCTAGCATCCCTTTTATTATATTTTATTCTCATCTTTATTTCTTGTTTTATTTTAATCTTTGCCTTAGATATAGTAATCAACCAATCAAACCCCCAAATTTGTTACCTTTAAACATTAACATTCAACAATAAACATTCCCCACCTCTCTGTGGTTCGACCCTGACTTTCACTATCTATAGTTTAAGTTTAGGAATTATAAATTTATCTTTGGTACCCTCAACGACGGGCATCAAATTTTGGCGCCGTTGCCGGGGAGGTGAAGCCAGTGTTATTGTTTTTTGTTTTTGTTTCTCTTTGTTTAAGGAACTCTTTTGTTCCTTAAACCTTCTCACCATTTTCTTGTAGTTTCCATCTTATGCGCAGGTCAGTTCAAGGAGAACTCCTACCGCTTGACCACGAGCTTGAGAGGACTCTTAGAGAAAGGAGAAAGCAACTTTTAGCAAATCAGGAAGGAGGTTCACCATCTTCCTTATTTCAAGAAGACTTATTCGAACAACCATCATTACCATCTTCACCAAAAACACCACCTTCACAACCAAAATCACCCAACAATCCATCTTCACCAAAGACACCACCTTTTACCTACTTTCCAGTTTTTCCTAAGGAAGAAGAGAATATGGCAGAAGAAGCTACTATTGCCAGTCACTTCATGCCTCAGGCAAAGGACCTATACAAAGGGTTCACTTTACCTGCAGGTACTGCGAAGTCATTCAAGGCCAAGCCTGCCTACATTACTATGGTTGAAAGAAACCAATTTGGAGGCTCGGCCAATGAGGATGCTGCAAAGCATATTGAAATCTTCACAGATTACATATGCTCTATTGCACCCCCAGAAGGAGTGACGCAAGACCAGATTAAGCAAACCATGTTTATTTTCTCTCTTAGGGACTCTGCGAGGGAGTGGTACAGAGATTTAGACCGCACTGCTGCGGGAGTCACAGATTGGAATACCCTAGCCTTAGCATTCTACAGGAAATACTATTCTGCATCAAAGACCAATGCTTTAAGAGCGCAGATTACAAATTTCAAGCAAGGCCCCAATGAAGATTTTAGTGAGGCGTGGGACAGGTTCAAGAGACTTGTTCGATCCATACCACATCACGGATTCGAGCAATGGTTTCTTTGTAACCAGTTCTACAATGGCCTCTACGATGACAACAGGGCCTATCTAGATGTTGCAGCTAATGGGAGATTCCAAGAGAATTCAGGAGAGACTAAGGGTCTCAAGTTGATAGAAGATGTTGCTATACACCGTGCTGAGCATGGCACTTCCAGAGGAAATCAAAGGAAATCTGAATACAACCTATCAGCAATTGAGGCCTTGACGGCCAAGTTGGAAAAATTAGAGGATGGAGGAAAATTCGATCTAGGAAGTGGAAGCAAGGGCGGTATTTATCAGGTGAACACCGTTCAAGACGGACCCTTCGCTTGTGAGAGGTGCGGTGGAGAAGGGCACGTGTCAAAATTCTGTACTTCATCCAATGAAACATGTGCCGCCTTTCAACATTATCGTGGAAACAATTTCTATGACCCGAATAATAATAATGTCCATCCCAACCTAAGGTGGACAAGCCAGAATGTTCTTAACCCACAACATATGCAACCTCAGCAAAATTCCACATATATCCCCCCATATAAGCAAGGTTTTCAAAAACCACCCTTCAACCCTCAACCACCTTCTAATCCACCACCCAACACAGAAACTCTTATCCAAAATCTTATTGGGTTGGTTCAGAAGGAGTCACAGGCTAGAGAGGCAGGGATGAAGATGTTAGAGTCTCAGATTACTCAAATCGCGGGCAAGAATGATACTAGGGCTCCGGGTCAACTTCCGACCAAAACGGACCAGAAAAAAGAGACTCTAAACGTCATATCCTTACGAAGTGGAGCTAAAGTAGGGGTTGAGAAAGAAAAACAGAAGAATAGCAGCAAGAGCGGTCGACCGACCGAAGATCCAGGTCGACCGACCACAGAGCAGAATCCGGAAATTTCCGCTGAACAGGAGAGCGGTCGACCGACCGAAAATCCAGGTCGACCGACCGATGAGGCAGAGCCAGAGGCTCCTTTTCGTCCTGAATTGCCAGATAACTTAAGGGATTTTCTTTTCAGGGGTGATAATACCCCTAGGTTTCTGAAGAGAGCTGCAAATACTGAGTCTTCAGCCGCTCCTTTCCCAGAAAGACTTATACCTTCGAAGGATCAGGTATCTTTTGACAAATTTAAGGATGTGATTCGTTCATTAAATGTTCAAGTCCCTTTTCTAGAATTAGTTCAACAAGCTCCTTCTTATCTTAAATTTATGAGACAGCTTTTGTCAAGAAAGAGGTCTCTAGAAAAGGTTGAGTCGGTGGCCCTCACTGAAGAGTCATCTAGCTTTTTATCACATGTCATTGCCCCTCACAAATTAGAGGACCCTGGTAGTTTTTCTGTCCCCTGTAATATAGGAACCTTCCCAGTTAAGAAGGCTTTATGCGACTTAGGTGCCAGTATAAGTGTCATGCCCCTAAGCGTTGCCTTAAAATTAGGAATGACCGAATTTGCAATGACCAGTATGACAGTCCAGATGGCAGATCGGACATCTATGGAACCTATAGGGGTGTTGGAAAACATCCCTGTGCGTATTGACAGGTTTTTCTTCCCAGTTGACTTCGTAGTTTTGGACATCCCAGAGGATGCCCATATACCTATAATTCTAGGAAGACCTTTCCTTCACACCGCAGGTGCCATTATAGATGTAGGCACTGGGACTTTGACCTTTAAAGTAGGAAAGCATTCCATTATATATGGCCTATCTTATAGGAAGAAGGATGCTATGACCCCCATCACATGCAATGCTATCACTTCTGAAAAGAAGTATGAGGTCATCACTACTTCTCCTACTTTAGTACCTGTTCCTGTATCTGTTTTTACACCTCCGCCCCAGATTGGGAGCAATATGGACACTTCTATTGTGGCTAATGCAGGAATTGGTTTGGGAAAACCCAAAGTAAAGGAAGTCATAGTCCAGAGAGGAGGAATGGGATGTCTAAGTTATAAAGAAGATGAGGACCCGGATGTCGCGGATCGGGAAAAAAAGAAAAAGAGGAGGCAGGCTCAAGAAGAGAGACCGTCGCATATGCTTTGCGACGGCGGAAAGAAGATGTGTTTTGCTACTCAAGCAAACACCGTGGAGACTACGGCGTATCGTCAAAAGCCGTGGTCGGATATTTTCCGCATCTTTAGCGGATAGTTTTCTCTAGTTTCAATTTTAAGACAATTTATTTTTGTTGTGTGAGACTTTTTAATTTGGTTTGCTCGTAGTTTTAGAACTTTTTACTTTATGCTTGCGTAGTTAAGACTTTAGACTTGGTTCTGGGATCTCGCGCATTTGCGGGCGCATATATTTTTCTTGCTTTTTCAGGTTCAACGAAGAAACGAAGACCGCTGGGACGCAGAGGGTCGACCGACCATATACACCAGTCGGTCGACCTAGTCACTGTATCGCAGAATTCCTGTATTCCGCAGGAAGGTCGGTCGACCTGTTTTCTTGGTCGGTCGACCTACCTATCTGTCGCAGTCAGTTCGTCTCTCCCTCGGGAACCATGCAACCGTTCTTTGGTACTTTAGTGGCACTGCTGGCCACCAAAACCTCCCAGCTTACGCTGGTTTGGGGAGGTTTTTTCTCATACGTCTATTTATCCAGTGAGTTCTTTCCAGTTTTTCCTTAGTTTTTATTCTCTTTGCATCTTTTCTTTAAATTTCTGAAACCTTTACTTAGGCTAATGCACAATGGGGACATTGTGCGGGTTGGTTTGGGGAATGGTTTCGTGTCACATGCATTGCATTTTGCCACACGTTTATTGCATTTCTGTCTTGCATTGTTCTTTTCTTTATTTTCCTTATATATACAAAAATCCAAAAAAAAATAGAAAAATTTCAAAAATTTCCAAAAAATGCACGTTTATTTTAGCATATAGGTCGAGTCGGAACGAGAGTATTTCAAGGATGATCTTTGCTATCTTACATGTTTATGCCTTTACCTTGTCTTGTCAACTTGTTTTAGTATAAAAGTCTTTTGCATATCTACGAGTTTTTGTTAATTTGTATTTCTTGAGACTTGACTTATACCTTGGCAACCTACTATACATTCTGAGTTTTAGAGCCTTATTCCTGGTTTCATTCTTAAACCGGTTGTCTAGGATGTGAGTAGTACTCCCCTTGGAACATGTTACATCAATATGCATAAACATGAACTTGAATTGCTATATACTTGTTTTACTATCTCGTTCTGTGAGTCTTGATACGTGCATTTGGGATCCCTTTTCTCATTTTTACCCATAAGCTTCACATAGCCAAAATTGTCTTTTTATTCCCCCAAAACATCCCATACTTAGCCTACCCTTCCAAGCTAGTATTTGTAGTCCTTGGTTTATTTTGAGGTATCTTGGTTTGTATGCTATCTTGAGCAAAAAGAAAGAAAAGAAAGCAAGAAAGAAAAAAAAAAGAACAGAAAAATTCAGAAAAAGAAAGAAAGAAAAGAAAAACAGAAAAAAAAAATCAAAATGTACAGGAAAGAAGTCGACCGACCACCTTCTTGGGTCGGCCAACCACCTGACAGCATCAGAATGAAAAAAAAATCGTTCCAAAATTCCTTTCTTTTATATGTTATCACTCCCGTACCTCATTCAAAATATTTGGAAGTCCTTTCTTATATTTAATGTGAGAGTTGTGCTACAAAAAGAGCACTTTCTTAATATCGAAAGTTGTGAAATATGTTGTTGGGAAATCGGTTCTACTAGCTTGGCTACTAACTCCACAAATCCAAAAACATCTTAACCACTTTTTACCTTTTACCTCACATATCTTTCATTACCTCAATTGCATGTATCTGGTCACTTAATGAGTTTGTTATACATAGTTGTAGAATTCTTGTTCATATTAGATTGCAGGCATGTTTTATGGGTCGCAGTTAGGTGAGTGTCATGACAATATACTTCTTTCTATCTTTTACATATACTCACCCTTTGCTTCATGAGTATCTCGAGCGTACCGCGAGAGTCCATGGTATAAAGTCTCTATAGTCTCTGGTGTTGCAAGTTTGACGACACCATAACTCGTTTGCATGATTTATATACTTTCTCATTTTTGTACTTGGTATTGGTATAGGCTAACATGTAAATTTCGCTCTGAGATTGAAATCGTTCCATTAGTTAAGATCGAGTCTATTTCTTGCTTGAGGGCAAGCAAGGGTTTGGTTTGGGGAATTTGATGCGTGTCTATTTTATGATGTTTTTCATCTATTTTTACACGCATTTGGTCGCTCATTTACTATGTTTTAGCCTTTTTTTCCCAACAATCGTGTACTTTCGTATTTTTATGCACTTTTGCAGATTTATGCGGAAAAGGGACGATTTAGCACCAAATTCATGTCCTCAAATCTTTTGCTTAATTAAGGAACAGTGGAAAGTCAACTGGAGTCTTTATCTAAGTACCAAAAGTCAAAGCGAGAAGAAAACCGAAGAATTCCCAGCGGAAGCGGTCGACCGACCAACTAAACGAGTCGGTCGACCAGGCCTGATTTTCATAAATGTCCAAATCCTGAAGAAAAGCCCAGAATTCAATTAAGCCCGTGAAAGAGGTCGACCGACCCACCAGAGTGGTCGACCGACCTCAGCGAAGCCCAGGAACAAGTTTTCGGAAATAAATTAGAAGTAGAAGTCTTTTAGGAAACTCTAATCTCTTGCCCTATATAAACTAATCTCTTGATTAGGGTTTAGCATCGAAAAATATTCAGTTTTAGAGGGATTCAATCATTCAGTTTCTATTCAGTTCGTTAGTTTATTTGTAATCTTTCAATAATTCCCAAGCATTCAATAAAGTTTGTTCCTTTCTGCCCAAATTCCGACTGTGGTAATTACTCTTTTAATCTAGCTTTATTATTGTTCTTATTATCATTACATTCGTTTAAATCAGAATCCAAAGCTTTATTGAATCTCGCATGTTTAGATTATTTACTATGTTTACCATGTTTATTCCCGTTTTTATAATCATCTTAATAACCATGAGTAGCTAAATTTCATATGTTAGGATGTAGGGGATGAATATGCGTAGGTAATAGAATTCCGAGACCGACTTGTAGCAGAGCCGCGGTCGGCCGACTCAAATAGTGGGTCGGTCGACCGAGGCTGTGGTCGGCCGACTGGAATAGCTGGTCGGTCGACCACCCGTGTATGTATCTTGTTTCGTCTTAACTTGTTGACTATAATATCCTACAATGAGACTGAAAAGAGACTTGTAGGACGTTAGTAATGACCTACCTAAGATTGAAAGATATGGGAAGGGCATTGGTTTACACCTTAAGACGGCTAGGTTACTTAAGACTGAAAGGTATGTGACCTAGGATTTAGGAATCACCCTTGTTGTTGACACCCAATAATTGTGAGACCTAGGAACTAATAGCATAGGCCGAAAGGAGCTATTAGGTAGCATAGACCTAAAAAGTTATGTTACACCCCCTTACGCGACTGCAATACATGTTGACCTTAGGATTTATATTACCTTAGCTATTTATTACCCCGAACATCCTAGCATCCCTTTTATTATATTTTATTCTCATCTTTATTTCTTGTTTTATTTTAATCTTTGCCTTAGATATAGTAATCAACCAATCAAACCCCCAAATTTGTTACCTTTAAACATTAACATTCAACAATAAACATTCCCCACCTCTCTGTGGTTCGACCCTGACTTTCACTATCTATAGTTTAAGTTTAGGAATTATAAATTTATCTTTGGTACCCTCAACGACGGGCATCAAATTTTGGCGCCGTTGCCGGGGAGGTGAAGCCAGTGTTATTGTTTTTTGTTTTTGTTTCTCTTTGTTTAAGGAACTCTTTTGTTCCTTAAACCTTCTCACCATTTTCTTGTAGTTTCCATCTTATGCGCAGGTCAGTTCAAGGAGAACTCCTACCGCTTGACCACGAGCTTGAGAGGACTCTTAGAGAAAGGAGAAAGCAACTTTTAGCAAATCAGGAAGGAGGTTCACCATCTTCCTTATTTCAAGAAGACTTATTCGAACAACCATCATTACCATCTTCACCAAAAACACCACCTTCACAACCAAAATCACCCAACAATCCATCTTCACCAAAGACACCACCTTTTACCTACTTTCCAGTTTTTCCTAAGGAAGAAGAGAATATGGCAGAAGAAGCTACTATTGCCAGTCACTTCATGCCTCAGGCAAAGGACCTATACAAAGGGTTCACTTTACCTGCAGGTACTCCGAAGTCATTCAAGGCCAAGCCTGCCTACATTACTATGGTTGAAAGAAACCAATTTGGAGGCTCGGCCAATGAGGATGCTGCAAAGCATATTGAAATCTTCACAGATTACATATGCTCTATTGCACCCCCAGAAGGAGTGACGCAAGACCAGATTAAGCAAACCATGTTTATTTTCTCTCTTAGGGACTCTGCGAGGGAGTGGTACAGAGATTTAGACCGCACTGCTGCGGGAGTCACAGATTGGAATACCCTAGCCTTAGCATTCTACAGGAAATACTATTCTGCATCAAAGACCAATGCTTTAAGAGCGCAGATTACAAATTTCAAGCAAGGCCCCAATGAAGATTTTAGTGAGGCGTGGGACAGGTTCAAGAGACTTGTTCGATCCATACCACATCACGGATTCGAGCAATGGTTTCTTTGTAACCAGTTCTACAATGGCCTCTACGATGACAACAGGGCCTATCTAGATGTTGCAGCTAATGGGAGATTCCAAGAGAATTCAGGAGAGACTAAGGGTCTCAAGTTGATAGAAGATGTTGCTATACACCGTGCTGAGCATGGCACTTCCAGAGGAAATCAAAGGAAATCTGAATACAACCTATCAGCAATTGAGGCCTTGACGGCCAAGTTGGAAAAATTAGAGGATGGAGGAAAATTCGATCTAGGAAGTGGAAGCAAGGGCGGTATTTATCAGGTGAACACCGTTCAAGACGGACCCTTCGCTTGTGAGAGGTGCGGTGGAGAAGGGCACGTGTCAAAATTCTGTACTTCATCCAATGAAACATGTGCCGCCTTTCAACATTATCGTGGAAACAATTTCTATGACCCGAATAATAATAATGTCCATCCCAACCTAAGGTGGACAAGCCAGAATGTTCTTAACCCACAACATATGCAACCTCAGCAAAATTCCACATATATCCCCCCATATAAGCAAGGTTTTCAAAAACCACCCTTCAACCCTCAACCACCTTCTAATCCACCACCCAACACAGAAACTCTTATCCAAAATCTTATTGGGTTGGTTCAGAAGGAGTCACAGGCTAGAGAGGCAGGGATGAAGATGTTAGAGTCTCAGATTACTCAAATCGCGGGCAAGAATGATACTAGGGCTCCGGGTCAACTTCCGACCAAAACGGACCAGAAAAAAGAGACTCTAAACGTCATATCCTTACGAAGTGGAGCTAAAGTAGGGGTTGAGAAAGAAAAACAGAAGAATAGCAGCAAGAGCGGTCGACCGACCGAAGATCCAGGTCGACCGACCACAGAGCAGAATCCGGAAATTTCCGCTGAACAGGAGAGCGGTCGACCGACCGAAAATCCAGGTCGACCGACCGATGAGGCAGAGCCAGAGGCTCCTTTTCGTCCTGAATTGCCAGATAACTTAAGGGATTTTCTTTTCAGGGGTGATAATACCCCTAGGTTTCTGAAGAGAGCTGCAAATACTGAGTCTTCAGCCGCTCCTTTCCCAGAAAGACTTATACCTTCGAAGGATCAGGTATCTTTTGACAAATTTAAGGATGTGATTCGTTCATTAAATGTTCAAGTCCCTTTTCTAGAATTAGTTCAACAAGCTCCTTCTTATCTTAAATTTATGAGACAGCTTTTGTCAAGAAAGAGGTCTCTAGAAAAGGTTGAGTCGGTGGCCCTCACTGAAGAGTCATCTAGCTTTTTATCACATGTCATTGCCCCTCACAAATTAGAGGACCCTGGTAGTTTTTCTGTCCCCTGTAATATAGGAACCTTCCCAGTTAAGAAGGCTTTATGCGACTTAGGTGCCAGTATAAGTGTCATGCCCCTAAGCGTTGCCTTAAAATTAGGAATGACCGAATTTGCAATGACCAGTATGACAGTCCAGATGGCAGATCGGACATCTATGGAACCTATAGGGGTGTTGGAAAACATCCCTGTGCGTATTGACAGGTTTTTCTTCCCAGTTGACTTCGTAGTTTTGGACATCCCAGAGGATGCCCATATACCTATAATTCTAGGAAGACCTTTCCTTCACACCGCAGGTGCCATTATAGATGTAGGCACTGGGACTTTGACCTTTAAAGTAGGAAAGCATTCCATTATATATGGCCTATCTTATAGGAAGAAGGATGCTATGACCCCCATCACATGCAATGCTATCACTTCTGAAAAGAAGTATGAGGTCATCACTACTTCTCCTACTTTAGTACCTGTTCCTGTATCTGTTTTTACACCTCCGCCCCAGATTGGGAGCAATATGGACACTTCTATTGTGGCTAATGCAGGAATTGGTTTGGGAAAACCCAAAGTAAAGGAAGTCATAGTCCAGAGAGGAGGAATGGGATGTCTAAGTTATAAAGAAGATGAGGACCCGGATGTCGCGGATCGGGAAAAAAAGAAAAAGAGGAGGCAGGCTCAAGAAGAGAGACCGTCGCATATGCTTTGCGACGGCGGAAAGAAGATGTGTTTTGCTACTCAAGCAAACACCGTGGAGACTACGGCGTATCGTCAAAAGCCGTGGTCGGATATTTTCCGCATCTTTAGCGGATAGTTTTCTCTAGTTTCAATTTTAAGACAATTTATTTTTGTTGTGTGAGACTTTTTAATTTGGTTTGCTCGTAGTTTTAGAACTTTTTACTTTATGCTTGCGTAGTTAAGACTTTAGACTTGGTTCTGGGATCTCGCGCATTTGCGGGCGCATATATTTTTCTTGCTTTTTCAGGTTCAACGAAGAAACGAAGACCGCTGGGACGCAGAGGGTCGACCGACCATATACACCAGTCGGTCGACCTAGTCACTGTATCGCAGAATTCCTGTATTCCGCAGGAAGGTCGGTCGACCTGTTTTCTTGGTCGGTCGACCTACCTATCTGTCGCAGTCAGTTCGTCTCTCCCTCGGGAACCATGCAACCGTTCTTTGGTACTTTAGTGGCACTGCTGGCCACCAAAACCTCCCAGCTTACGCTGGTTTGGGGAGGTTTTTTCTCATACGTCTATTTATCCAGTGAGTTCTTTCCAGTTTTTCCTTAGTTTTTATTCTCTTTGCATCTTTTCTTTAAATTTCTGAAACCTTTACTTAGGCTAATGCACAATGGGGACATTGTGCGGGTTGGTTTGGGGAATGGTTTCGTGTCACATGCATTGCATTTTGCCACACGTTTATTGCATTTCTGTCTTGCATTGTTCTTTTCTTTATTTTCCTTATATATAGAAAAATCCAAAAAAAAATAGAAAAATTTCAAAAATTTCCAAAAAATGCACGTTTATTTTAGCATATAGGTCGAGTCGGAACGAGAGTATTTCAAGGATGATCTTTGCTATCTTACATGTTTATGCCTTTACCTTGTCTTGTCAACTTGTTTTAGTATAAAAGTCTTTTGCATATCTACGAGTTTTTGTTAATTTGTATTTCTTGAGACTTGACTTATACCTTGGCAACCTACTATACATTCTGAGTTTTAGAGCCTTATTCCTGGTTTCATTCTTAAACCGGTTGTCTAGGATGTGAGTAGTACTCCCCTTGGAACATGTTACATCAATATGCATAAACATGAACTTGAATTGCTATATACTTGTTTTACTATCTCGTTCTGTGAGTCTTGATACGTGCATTTGGGATCCCTTTTCTCATTTTTACCCATAAGCTTCACATAGCCAAAATTGTCTTTTTATTCCCCCAAAACATCCCATACTTAGCCTACCCTTCCAAGCTAGTATTTGTAGTCCTTGGTTTATTTTGAGGTATCTTGGTTTGTATGCTATCTTGAGCAAAAAGAAAGAAAAGAAAGCAAGAAAGAAAAAAAAAAGAACAGAAAAATTCAGAAAAAGAAAGAAAGAAAAGAAAAACAGAAAAAAAAAATCAAAATGTACAGGAAAGAAGTCGACCGACCACCTTCTTGGGTCGGCCAACCACCTGACAGCATCAGAATGAAAAAAAATCGTTCCAAAATTCCTTTCTTTTATATGTTATCACTCCCGTACCTCATTCAAAATATTTGGAAGTCCTTTCTTATATTTAATGTGAGAGTTGTGCTACAAAAAGAGCACTTTCTTAATATCGAAAGTTGTGAAATATGTTGTTGGGAAATCGGTTCTACTAGCTTGGCTACTAACTCCACAAATCCAAAAACATCTTAACCACTTTTTACCTTTTACCTCACATATCTTTCATTACCTCAATTGCATGTATCTGGTCACTTAATGAGTTTGTTATACATAGTTGTAGAATTCTTGTTCATATTAGATTGCAGGCATGTTTTATGGGTCGCAGTTAGGTGAGTGTCATGACAATATACTTCTTTCTATCTTTTACATATACTCACCCTTTGCTTCATGAGTATCTCGAGCGTACCGCGAGAGTCCATGGTATAAAGTCTCTATAGTCTCTGGTGTTGCAAGTTTGACGACACCATAACTCGTTTGCATGATTTATATACTTTCTCATTTTTGTACTTGGTATTGGTATAGGCTAACATGTAAATTTCGCTCTGAGATTGAAATCGTTCCATTAGTTAAGATCGAGTCTATTTCTTGCTTGAGGGCAAGCAAGGGTTTGGTTTGGGGAATTTGATGCGTGTCTATTTTATGATGTTTTTCATCTATTTTTACACGCATTTGGTCGCTCATTTACTATGTTTTAGCCTTTTTTTCCCAACAATCGTGTACTTTCGTATTTTTATGCACTTTTGCAGATTTATGCGGAAAAGGGACGATTTAGCACCAAATTCATGTCCTCAAATCTTTTGCTTAATTAAGGAACAGTGGAAAGTCAACTGGAGTCTTTATCTAAGTACCAAAAGTCAAAGCGAGAAGAAAACCGAAGAATTCCCAGCGGAAGCGGTCGACCGACCAACTAAACGAGTCGGTCGACCAGGCCTGATTTTCATAAATGTCCAAATCCTGAAGAAAAGCCCAGAATTCAATTAAGCCCGTGAAAGAGGTCGACCGACCCACCAGAGTGGTCGACCGACCTCAGCGAAGCCCAGGAACAAGTTTTCGGAAATAAATTAGAAGTAGAAGTCTTTTAGGAAACTCTAATCTCTTGCCCTATATAAACTAATCTCTTGATTAGGGTTTAGCATCGAAAAATATTCAGTTTTAGAGGGATTCAATCATTCAGTTTCTATTCAGTTCGTTAGTTTATTTGTAATCTTTCAATAATTCCCAAGCATTCAATAAAGTTTGTTCCTTTCTGCCCAAATTCCGACTGTGGTAATTACTCTTTTAATCTAGCTTTATTATTGTTCTTATTATCATTACATTCGTTTAAATCAGAATCCAAAGCTTTATTGAATCTCGCATGTTTAGATTATTTACTATGTTTACCATGTTTATTCCCGTTTTTATAATCATCTTAATAACCATGAGTAGCTAAATTTCATATGTTAGGATGTAGGGGATGAATATGCGTAGGTAATAGAATTCCGAGACCGACTTGTAGCAGAGCCGCGGTCGGCCGACTCAAATAGTGGGTCGGTCGACCGAGGCTGTGGTCGGCCGACTGGAATAGCTGGTCGGTCGACCACCCGTGTATGTATCTTGTTTCGTCTTAACTTGTTGACTATAATATCCTACAATGAGACTGAAAAGAGACTTGTAGGACGTTAGTAATGACCTACCTAAGATTGAAAGATATGGGAAGGGCATTGGTTTACACCTTAAGACGGCTAGGTTACTTAAGACTGAAAGGTATGTGACCTAGGATTTAGGAATCACCCTTGTTGTTGACACCCAATAATTGTGAGACCTAGGAACTAATAGCATAGGCCGAAAGGAGCTATTAGGTAGCATAGACCTAAAAAGTTATGTTACACCCCCTTACGCGACTGCAATACATGTTGACCTTAGGATTTATATTACCTTAGCTATTTATTACCCCGAACATCCTAGCATCCCTTTTATTATATTTTATTCTCATCTTTATTTCTTGTTTTATTTTAATCTTTGCCTTAGATATAGTAATCAACCAATCAAACCCCCAAATTTGTTACCTTTAAACATTAACATTCAACAATAAACATTCCCCACCTCTCTGTGGTTCGACCCTGACTTTCACTATCTATAGTTTAAGTTTAGGAATTATAAATTTATCTTTGGTACCCTCAACGACGGGCATCAAATTTTGGCGCCGTTGCCGGGGAGGTGAAGCCAGTGTTATTGTTTTTTGTTTTTGTTTCTCTTTGTTTAAGGAACTCTTTTGTTCCTTAAACCTTCTCACCATTTTCTTGTAGTTTCCATCTTATGCGCAGGTCAGTTCAAGGAGAACTCCTACCGCTTGACCACGAGCTTGAGAGGACTCTTAGAGAAAGGAGAAAGCAACTTTTAGCAAATCAGGAAGGAGGTTCACCATCTTCCTTATTTCAAGAAGACTTATTCGAACAACCATCATTACCATCTTCACCAAAAACACCACCTTCACAACCAAAATCACCCAACAATCCATCTTCACCAAAGACACCACCTTTTACCTACTTTCCAGTTTTTCCTAAGGAAGAAGAGAATATGGCAGAAGAAGCTACTATTGCCAGTCACTTCATGCCTCAGGCAAAGGACCTATACAAAGGGTTCACTTTACCTGCAGGTACTGCGAAGTCATTCAAGGCCAAGCCTGCCTACATTACTATGGTTGAAAGAAACCAATTTGGAGGCTCGGCCAATGAGGATGCTGCAAAGCATATTGAAATCTTCACAGATTACATATGCTCTATTGCACCCCCAGAAGGAGTGACGCAAGACCAGATTAAGCAAACCATGTTTATTTTCTCTCTTAGGGACTCTGCGAGGGAGTGGTACAGAGATTTAGACCGCACTGCTGCGGGAGTCACAGATTGGAATACCCTAGCCTTAGCATTCTACAGGAAATACTATTCTGCATCAAAGACCAATGCTTTAAGAGCGCAGATTACAAATTTCAAGCAAGGCCCCAATGAAGATTTTAGTGAGGCGTGGGACAGGTTCAAGAGACTTGTTCGATCCATACCACATCACGGATTCGAGCAATGGTTTCTTTGTAACCAGTTCTACAATGGCCTCTACGATGACAACAGGGCCTATCTAGATGTTGCAGCTAATGGGAGATTCCAAGAGAATTCAGGAGAGACTAAGGGTCTCAAGTTGATAGAAGATGTTGCTATACACCGTGCTGAGCATGGCACTTCCAGAGGAAATCAAAGGAAATCTGAATACAACCTATCAGCAATTGAGGCCTTGACGGCCAAGTTGGAAAAATTAGAGGATGGAGGAAAATTCGATCTAGGAAGTGGAAGCAAGGGCGGTATTTATCAGGTGAACACCGTTCAAGACGGACCCTTCGCTTGTGAGAGGTGCGGTGGAGAAGGGCACGTGTCAAAATTCTGTACTTCATCCAATGAAACATGTGCCGCCTTTCAACATTATCGTGGAAACAATTTCTATGACCCGAATAATAATAATGTCCATCCCAACCTAAGGTGGACAAGCCAGAATGTTCTTAACCCACAACATATGCAACCTCAGCAAAATTCCACATATATCCCCCCATATAAGCAAGGTTTTCAAAAACCACCCTTCAACCCTCAACCACCTTCTAATCCACCACCCAACACAGAAACTCTTATCCAAAATCTTATTGGGTTGGTTCAGAAGGAGTCACAGGCTAGAGAGGCAGGGATGAAGATGTTAGAGTCTCAGATTACTCAAATCGCGGGCAAGAATGATACTAGGGCTCCGGGTCAACTTCCGACCAAAACGGACCAGAAAAAAGAGACTCTAAACGTCATATCCTTACGAAGTGGAGCTAAAGTAGGGGTTGAGAAAGAAAAACAGAAGAATAGCAGCAAGAGCGGTCGACCGACCGAAGATCCAGGTCGACCGACCACAGAGCAGAATCCGGAAATTTCCGCTGAACAGGAGAGCGGTCGACCGACCGAAAATCCAGGTCGACCGACCGATGAGGCAGAGCCAGAGGCTCCTTTTCGTCCTGAATTGCCAGATAACTTAAGGGATTTTCTTTTCAGGGGTGATAATACCCCTAGGTTTCTGAAGAGAGCTGCAAATACTGAGTCTTCAGCCGCTCCTTTCCCAGAAAGACTTATACCTTCGAAGGATCAGGTATCTTTTGACAAATTTAAGGATGTGATTCGTTCATTAAATGTTCAAGTCCCTTTTCTAGAATTAGTTCAACAAGCTCCTTCTTATCTTAAATTTATGAGACAGCTTTTGTCAAGAAAGAGGTCTCTAGAAAAGGTTGAGTCGGTGGCCCTCACTGAAGAGTCATCTAGCTTTTTATCACATGTCATTGCCCCTCACAAATTAGAGGACCCTGGTAGTTTTTCTGTCCCCTGTAATATAGGAACCTTCCCAGTTAAGAAGGCTTTATGCGACTTAGGTGCCAGTATAAGTGTCATGCCCCTAAGCGTTGCCTTAAAATTAGGAATGACCGAATTTGCAATGACCAGTATGACAGTCCAGATGGCAGATCGGACATCTATGGAACCTATAGGGGTGTTGGAAAACATCCCTGTGCGTATTGACAGGTTTTTCTTCCCAGTTGACTTCGTAGTTTTGGACATCCCAGAGGATGCCCATATACCTATAATTCTAGGAAGACCTTTCCTTCACACCGCAGGTGCCATTATAGATGTAGGCACTGGGACTTTGACCTTTAAAGTAGGAAAGCATTCCATTATATATGGCCTATCTTATAGGAAGAAGGATGCTATGACCCCCATCACATGCAATGCTATCACTTCTGAAAAGAAGTATGAGGTCATCACTACTTCTCCTACTTTAGTACCTGTTCCTGTATCTGTTTTTACACCTCCGCCCCAGATTGGGAGCAATATGGACACTTCTATTGTGGCTAATGCAGGAATTGGTTTGGGAAAACCCAAAGTAAAGGAAGTCATAGTCCAGAGAGGAGGAATGGGATGTCTAAGTTATAAAGAAGATGAGGACCCGGATGTCGCGGATCGGGAAAAAAAGAAAAAGAGGAGGCAGACTCAAGAAGAGAGACCGTCGCATATGCTTTGCGACGGCGGAAAGAAGATGTGTTTTGCTACTCAAGCAAACACCGTGGAGACTACGGCGTATCGTCAAAAGCCGTGGTCGGATATTTTCCGCATCTTTAGCGGATAGTTTTCTCTAGTTTCAATTTTAAGACAATTTATTTTTGTTGTGTGAGACTTTTTAATTTGGTTTGCTCGTAGTTTTAGAACTTTTTACTTTATGCTTGCGTAGTTAAGACTTTAGACTTGGTTCTGGGATCTCGCGCATTTGCGGGCGCATATATTTTTCTTGCTTTTTCAGGTTCAACGAAGAAACGAAGACCGCTGGGACGCAGAGGGTCGACCGACCATATACACCAGTCGGTCGACCTAGTCACTGTATCGCAGAATTCCTGTATTCCGCAGGAAGGTCGGTCGACCTGTTTTCTTGGTCGGTCGACCTACCTATCTGTCGCAGTCAGTTCGTCTCTCCCTCGGGAACCATGCAACCGTTCTTTGGTACTTTAGTGGCACTGCTGGCCACCAAAACCTCCCAGCTTACGCTGGTTTGGGGAGGTTTTTTCTCATACGTCTATTTATCCAGTGAGTTCTTTCCAGTTTTTCCTTAGTTTTTATTCTCTTTGCATCTTTTCTTTAAATTTCTGAAACCTTTACTTAGGCTAATGCACAATGGGGACATTGTGCGGGTTGGTTTGGGGAATGGTTTCGTGTCACATGCATTGCATTTTGCCACACGTTTATTGCATTTCTGTCTTGCATTGTTCTTTTCTTTATTTTCCTTATATATACAAAAATCCAAAAAAAAAATAGAAAAATTTCAAAAATTTCCAAAAAATGCACGTTTATTTTAGCATATAGGTCGAGTCGGAACGAGAGTATTTCAAGGATGATCTTTGCTATCTTACATGTTTATGCCTTTACCTTGTCTTGTCAACTTGTTTTAGTATAAAAGTCTTTTGCATATCTACGAGTTTTTGTTAATTTGTATTTCTTGAGACTTGACTTATACCTTGGCAACCTACTATACATTCTGAGTTTTAGAGCCTTATTCCTGGTTTCATTCTTAAACCGGTTGTCTAGGATGTGAGTAGTACTCCCCTTGGAACATGTTACATCAATATGCATAAACATGAACTTGAATTGCTATATACTTGTTTTACTATCTCGTTCTGTGAGTCTTGATACGTGCATTTGGGATCCCTTTTCTCATTTTTACCCATAAGCTTCACATAGCCAAAATTGTCTTTTTATTCCCCCAAAACATCCCATACTTAGCCTACCCTTCCAAGCTAGTATTTGTAGTCCTTGGTTTATTTTGAGGTATCTTGGTTTGTATGCTATCTTGAGCAAAAAGAAAGAAAAGAAAGCAAGAAAGAAAAAAAAAAGAACAGAAAAATTCAGAAAAAGAAAGAAAGAAAAGAAAAACAGAAAAAAAAAATCAAAATGTACAGGAAAGAAGTCGACCGACCACCTTCTTGGGTCGGCCAACCACCTGACAGCATCAGAATGAAAAAAAATCGTTCCAAAATTCCTTTCTTTTATATGTTATCACTCCCGTACCTCATTCAAAATATTTGGAAGTCCTTTCTTATATTTAATGTGAGAGTTGTGCTACAAAAAGAGCACTTTCTTAATATCGAAAGTTGTGAAATATGTTGTTGGGAAATCGGTTCTACTAGCTTGGCTACTAACTCCACAAATCCAAAAACATCTTAACCACTTTTTACCTTTTACCTCACATATCTTTCATTACCTCAATTGCATGTATCTGGTCACTTAATGAGTTTGTTATACATAGTTGTAGAATTCTTGTTCATATTAGATTGCAGGCATGTTTTATGGGTCGCAGTTAGGTGAGTGTCATGACAATATACTTCTTTCTATCTTTTACATATACTCACCCTTTGCTTCATGAGTATCTCGAGCGTACCGCGAGAGTCCATGGTATAAAGTCTCTATAGTCTCTGGTGTTGCAAGTTTGACGACACCATAACTCGTTTGCATGATTTATATACTTTCTCATTTTTGTACTTGGTATTGGTATAGGCTAACATGTAAATTTCGCTCTGAGATTGAAATCGTTCCATTAGTTAAGATCGAGTCTATTTCTTGCTTGAGGGCAAGCAAGGGTTTGGTTTGGGGAATTTGATGCGTGTCTATTTTATGATGTTTTTCATCTATTTTTACACGCATTTGGTCGCTCATTTACTATGTTTTAGCCTTTTTTTCCCAACAATCGTGTACTTTCGTATTTTTATGCACTTTTGCAGATTTATGCGGAAAAGGGACGATTTAGCACCAAATTCATGTCCTCAAATCTTTTGCTTAATTAAGGAACAGTGGAAAGTCAACTGGAGTCTTTATCTAAGTACCAAAAGTCAAAGCGAGAAGAAAACCGAAGAATTCCCAGCGGAAGCGGTCGACCGACCAACTAAACGAGTCGGTCGACCAGGCCTGATTTTCATAAATGTCCAAATCCTGAAGAAAAGCCCAGAATTCAATTAAGCCCGTGAAAGAGGTCGACCGACCCACCAGAGTGGTCGACCGACCTCAGCGAAGCCCAGGAACAAGTTTTCGGAAATAAATTAGAAGTAGAAGTCTTTTAGGAAACTCTAATCTCTTGCCCTATATAAACTAATCTCTTGATTAGGGTTTAGCATCGAAAAATATTCAGTTTTAGAGGGATTCAATCATTCAGTTTCTATTCAGTTCGTTAGTTTATTTGTAATCTTTCAATAATTCCCAAGCATTCAATAAAGTTTGTTCCTTTCTGCCCAAATTCCGACTGTGGTAATTACTCTTTTAATCTAGCTTTATTATTGTTCTTATTATCATTACATTCGTTTAAATCAGAATCCAAAGCTTTATTGAATCTCGCATGTTTAGATTATTTACTATGTTTACCATGTTTATTCCCGTTTTTATAATCATCTTAATAACCATGAGTAGCTAAATTTCATATGTTAGGATGTAGGGGATGAATATGCGTAGGTAATAGAATTCCGAGACCGACTTGTAGCAGAGCCGCGGTCGGCCGACTCAAATAGTGGGTCGGTCGACCGAGGCTGTGGTCGGCCGACTGGAATAGCTGGTCGGTCGACCACCCGCGTATGTATCTTGTTTCGTCTTAACTTGTTGACTATAATATCCTACAATGAGACTGAAAAGAGACTTGTAGGACGTTAGTAATGACCTACCTAAGATTGAAAGATATGGGAAGGGCATTGGTTTACACCTTAAGACGGCTAGGTTACTTAAGACTGAAAGGTATGTGACCTAGGATTTAGGAATCACCCTTGTTGTTGACACCCAATAATTGTGAGACCTAGGAACTAATAGCATAGGCCGAAAGGAGCTATTAGGTAGCATAGACCTAAAAAGTTATGTTACACCCCCTTACGCGACTGCAATACATGTTGACCTTAGGATTTATATTACCTTAGCTATTTATTACCCCGAACATCCTAGCATCCCTTTTATTATATTTTATTCTCATCTTTATTTCTTGTTTTATTTTAATCTTTGCCTTAGATATAGTAATCAACCAATCAAACCCCCAAATTTGTTACCTTTAAACATTAACATTCAACAATAAACATTCCCCACCTCTCTGTGGTTCGACCCTGACTTTCACTATCTATAGTTTAAGTTTAGGAATTATAAATTTATCTTTGGTACCCTCAACGACGGGCATCAACTTGTTTTCTCTTTTGAAGGATGGTGAGACCCACGGCTGCTGATAACATTATGTTGCAAGCAATTCATCACTTGTTTGAGACCCAGAGACAGCAAGCAGGGAATGCTCCACCTCCTCCACCGCCAGGCAATGAGGCTAATCGTCCTGGTAGTTTCTCGTGGATAGCTTCGCAGATGTCCCGTAGCCATGTGAAGACCTATGGTGGCGAGGTTGATCCGGTAGCTCTTACCGAGTGGTTCAGGGAGATGTAAAAGAGCTTTATTATGTATTCGGTGGGTAGAGAGGATAGAGTGCGGCTAGCCACTCACTTTCTTACCCTTGAGGCCGATAGGTGGTGGGCGTTGACCGGGCCGACCTCCATTCTTGACCCTTTGTTCGATTGGGAGGCTTTTAAGGATAAGCTCGAGACGAGGTTTTATCCTAAAGAGCTCAGATCACAGCGACTCAAAGAATTCATGGATTTAAAGCAAGGCAAGATGTCAGTTCAGGAGTTTACAGACCGATTCAACCAACTTGCTCATTTCGCATCGAGGTTTGTCAGAGATGAGGCTGAGAGAGTCTACTTTTACCGTGGGAAGCTAGGACCGCGCATCGAGAGTATGGTTCGACGTGACTCGACTTCTTTTGTGGAGGTATATGATGATGCTATTTGGGCCGAGAGTTCTATTCGTGCCATAGATGCCGAGACCCGAGCTGCTACTTCTAGTGTGACTCCTCACCAGAGATCAGTGTACCAGGGGAAGAGACCGTTTGTTCCTTCTACTTCTTCGCCTTCTTCTCAGAAGAAGCGGTTTGAGAGGTTCTCTGCTCCGGTTGCTAAGACCATTGTTCACACCGACACAGCTGCTAGTGTTTGCCACCGTTGTGGTAAACCTTCTCATCCGGGTTTTGACTGTTTCAAGAATGCTTTCAAGTGCTACACTTGCAATGGATTTGGGCATAAGTCTTATGAGTGTCCTGAGAGGAACACCGCACTTGGCAAGGCTGCCACTGCTGCTACAGCGACTAAGGGAGGAAAGCCGAAAGGGAAGACTTTTGTGATGACTAGGGCTGAGGCTGAGGCTCATCCAGACATTGTTGCCGGTATCTTTTCTGTTCTTGGCGCTGAGTGCCTTATTTTGTTCGATACTGGAGCTTCTCTTTCATTTATATCGACTCAGTTCGCAGACCGTTTAGCTCTTGAGTCTTCATTGGTTGAGGAGACTTCTATTTCCTTGCCTTCTGGAGACGTATTATCTTGCTCATCTTCCCATAGGGATGTTCCGATTATTATTGGTCAAGCCACATTTCCAGCGGACTTACTGAGATTTCCTCTCGAGGAGTTTGACATTATCCTCGGTATGGATTGGTTATCGCGATACCATTCTCGCTTCGAGTGTCGCGACCAGAAAATCTGCTTGAGGAGTTCTTCAGGAGTTCGTGTTTCCTATAGGGGAACTCGCCCTCAAAAGGGTGTTCGTGTTATCTCTTCGATGAAAGCATCTCATCTTCTTAGGAAGGGTTGCCAAGCCTTCCTGTGTGTTGTTACAGCTGCTAAGCCATCGCTACCGAAGCTTGAGGATGTAGCCATTGTTCGTGAGTATCTAGATGTTTTCCCAGATGACTTGCCAGGGATACCGCCAGAGAGAGATGTGGAGTTTACCATTGAGCTTGTTCCAGGTACCGGACCGATTTCCAAAGCTCCTTACCGTATGGCTCCACCAGAGTTGAAAGAATTGAAGCAACAGTTGGAAGAGATGATCGACAAAGGATTCATTAGACCGAGTGCTTCTCCGTGGGGTGCTCCAGTTTTGTTCGTTAAGAAGAAAGATGGTTCCATGAGACTTTGCATTGACTATAAAGAGCTGAAACGAGTGACCGTGAAGAACATATATCATTTGCCTAGGATAGATGATTTGTTTGATCAGTTGAGAGGTGCTTCTAGTTTCTCTAAGATTGATCTTCGATCGGGTTATCATCAGATTCCAGTGAGAGAGGCTGATGTTGCGAAGACTGCTTTTCGTACCAGATATGGGCATTTTGAGTTCGTGGTTATGCCTTTTGGGTTGACTAATGCACCTGCTATCTTCATGGATCAGATGAACCGTACCTTTAGTGAGTATCTTGACACTTGTGTTGTGGTGTTTATTGATGACATTCTCATTTATTCGAAGACCGACGAGGAACATGCTGAGCATCTTAGATTGATTCTTGGGATTTTACGTCGACAGAAGTGGTTCGCGAAGTTCTCTAAGTGTGAGTTTTGGCTTTCTAAGGTTGCATTTCTTGGACATGTGATATCTAGTGAGGGAGTTATGGTTGATCCCGCGAAGATTGAGGCTGTTGTTGATTGGGAGAGTCCCAAAGATGTTGGAGAGATCCGTAGTTTCCTTGGATTGGCTGGTTATTATCGCAGATTTGTTGAGGATTTCTCTAGATTAGCCCGTCCGATGACTCAGTTACTGAAGAAGGAAGCTAAGTTTGTGTAGACCGACAAGTGTGAGAGTTCCTTCTAGGATTTGAAGACTAGGTTGACTTCCGCTCCAGTGCTTGCTTTGCCAGAGATTGGGGTTGACTTTGATGTGTATTGTGATGCATCGATGTTAGGGCTTGGATGTGTGCTGATGCAGAGTGGTAAGGTGATAGCTTACTCATCTAGATAGTTGCGAGTTCACGAGGTGAACTATCCGACACATGATCTTGAGTTAGCTGCAGTCGTTCATGCCTTGAAGATGTGGCGTCATTACTTGATTGGATCTCATTGTCGCATTTTCACGGATCACAAGAGTCTTAAGTACATTTTCACCCAGAAAGACCTTAATATGCGACAGAGACGTTGGCTAGAGTTGGTTAAGGATTACGACATCGAGTTGTTATATCATGAGGGAAAGGCCAATGTGGTTGCAGATGCGCTTAGCCGCAAGACTTCTCACTCGATGAGTGCTATGCGAGTATTGCCCGATGAGTTGTGTTTCGAGTTCCGTAAGTTGAAATTAGAGATGGTGGGTAGTGGTTTTGATTGGTTAGCTGCTATGACTGCCGAGCCGTCTTTATATTGGGAGATTCGTCAGGGTTTGCCTACAGATGCTGATTTCAAGAGGTTTGAAGCCAAGATTGCGAGAGGTGATGCTCCAGACTTAGTTATTGATGCTGATGGTTTCCTTAGATTCCGTGGTAGGATGTATGTCCCCGATATGCCAGACTTGAGGAAGAGGTGTGCGTGATGAGGCTCACTTGTCACCGTACTCAGTTCACCCAGGAGGAGAGAAAATGCACAAGGATTTGAGGCTTATGTTTTGGTGGCCTGGTATGAAGAGAGAGATCTTGGATTATGTTAGTAGGTGCTTGACTTGTCAGCAAGTCAAGATAGAGCATAGGAGGCCAGGTGGTTTACTGCAGCCGCTTCCCGTTCCTCAGTGGAAGTGAGAGTGCATATCTATGGACTTCGTGACGGCGTTACCTAAGACTGTGGGAGGCAAAGACGCGATTTGGGTTATTGTTGATCGACTAACTAAGTGTGCCAGATTCGTGCCGATCAGAGAGACATGGGATATGGATCGATTAGCCAGGGCTTATATTGGTGAGATAGTCCGCTATCATGGGGTGCCGAGAGAGATCGTTTCAAACCGTGATCCTCGTTTTTGCTCCAGATTCTGGAAGACCTTGCAGGAGGCTATGGGTAGCCGTTTGTTGATGAGTACTGTTTTTCATGCCGCGACCGATGGGCAATCCGAGAGGACCATACAGACACTAGAGGATTTGCTCCGTGCTTGTGCCCTCGATTTTCATAGTTCTTGGGAGCAGTGTTTGCCGTTGGTAGAGTTTTCTTACAACAACAGTTATCATTCTTCCATTGGTATGGCTCCGTACGAGGCTCTTTACAGGAGGAAGTGCCGTAGCCCGATCTGTTGGGATCAGGCGAGTGACGTGCACGACCGTGGACCTGACCAGCTAGCTGAGACCATTGACCGTGTACAGCTCATTAGGAATAGGATGAAGGCCGCTCAGGACCGGCAGAAGTCCTATGCTGATGTCCGTCGTAGACCCTTAGAGTTTGAGGAGGGTGACAGTGTCTTCTTGAGGGTGTCTCCGATGAAGGTCGTCAAGAGGTTTGGCGTTAAGGGCAAGCTGAGCCCTAAGTACATTGGACCATTTGTGATCGTGAAGAAGATTGGCGCCGTAGCTTACCGTTTGGACTTGCCTCCTAGTTTGGGCAAGGTCCATAACGTCTTTCACGTTTCCCAGCTCCGCAGATATGTTAGTGATCCGAGTCATGTACTGCACAGAGAGATTGATAACCTAGAGCCGAGTCTTGCTTTCGAGGAGCGTCCAGTGAAGATCCTTGACCGACAGGAGAGGAAGCTTAGGAGCAAGGTGGTGCCCTTGGTGAAGATTCTATGGCGTTGCGGTGATGTCGAGGAGCAGACATGGGAGACTGAGGCATCGATACGTGCTGCGCATCCCTTCTTATTCGATTGAGGTATAGTATATAGATTTATATCCGTTCGAGTTTCGAGGACGAGACTTTTTGAAGTTGGGGTGATTGTAACATCCCGTATTTTCGTAAAATCTAATTTAAGCGTTTTAAATTATTTTAAGTAATAAAATAATATTTTAATAATTTATTGTGAAAGATTTTAATTTAATTACTAAGATTCGTCTTAAGAACCTTAAGTCCTTAAGACGAATACAAACTTGGTAAGGTTAAATTCCCAACTTAAATATCCGTTCAAGTATCCTAACCCGTTTAATTGACTCGGAAAGGACACTTAAACCCCTAAAAACACATTAGTCGACATATTCTTCATCTCCTTCAAACATTTCACTGTAAACCATATTTCTCCTAAAACCTCCATAAACATCATCTTCTTTTGCTCTTTTCTTCATCATCCGTCTACCGATTGAAGGTAATAATAACATTTTCGGAATCCTCATTTAATTTCCAAGCCATCCATCACTTTCATTTTGTGTTTCGTCAATTTCGAAAATGGGGCTGTTTTACATAAATTCCGTTTTTAAGTTCTTAAACCCGTTTTTCGTGTTTGTAGGTGAAGGATTGGACAACCCGGACATTGATAGCTTCGTAGTAGAGGAGGATCTTTAGCCGGAGTGCATTTAAGGTGACGATAATGAGAAACTCGGCCTTAATGTGAATATTATCAAGTTTTGATGTGTTCTTATGTTAGTTTCTGATTTTGTTAATGTTTATTGATCAAAGGACTTAGTATCATGCTTAGGATTGTGCATATGTGATGTATTCATGCTTGGTGATGTTGTTATATGCTCTTAAGTTAAATTTCAGTTTTCACAAAGTTAAGACGGATACTTGATATAATCGTTTGAGGATTGTTATGGGATTTGTTTGCTGTTAGATAAGTAGTATTGGATGATTTATAATGTTGGGTAAACATCAATTGTAGCAATGCTTGAGTTTTGGTGTCGATTTATGAAGTTTGGTAATGGTTGGAAAATCACGATTTTCGTATCAGGCTCTCTGAGCCGGTCGACCGACCGGCCGCCGGTCGACCGGCTGGGAGCGCGTCTTGTGTGTTTTTCGTATTTTGTAGAAAATTGGCTTGGGACTGCCAGCCGACCGACCGGCTGCCTGCCGATCGGCTGGTAGTCTCTTGGTGTTGTTTTAGTTGCTTTTGCGATGAACATAAGGAAAGGAAGCCCAGCCGGCAGACCGGCCGCCTGCCAGCCGGCTGGGAGTGCTTTGGGGTTTGGGTTACGCATTGTTGAGGACCTAGGATTGAGGTTCCCAGCCGGCCGACCGGCTGCCTGCCGACCGGCTGGGAGTCCTTTGTGTTTTTCTCGTTTTTAAAGGAAAGAAGCTGAGAGGGTCACCAGCCGGCCGACCGGCTGGGGATCCCTGTAGGCTGTTTTGGTTTGTAATCGTTCGTAACTTTCAAACGCTTAATCGGTTTTAATTGAAACTCGTTCTGTGTATCTTTGATATGTATTTGAGGTCCCCGGAGGATGGGCGACACTATATTGGGTTCGGAAATGGAGTGAGGATAGAGACCCCCCGGTCGGGCAACCGAAAGGGAAACCGGCTCTCCCTCAACTTAGTTCCCGGGATCAATTAAGTGTTGATTGGAAGTTGAGAAAAGTAGAACTATAGATTAGTTCATAGACTTTGGTTGATATTGTATTGTTGCGTATTAAGTTATGCCTTAAGCTGGCCTCTGAACTTAATACGTGAATTGTGTGTCATATATGGGGATATGCCTTAAGCTGGCCTCTGAGCCCTATATGTGTATGTTTGTCGTGTCTGGGACATGCCTTAAGCTGGACTCTGAGTCCAGACATGTTTGATTGTGACCGCGTTGGAACATGCCTTAAGTTGGCCTCTGAGTCTGACGAGTAGAGCAGCTGCACAACGGGGTAGCTAAGGAACTGACACCTTGCCCGATGTGCAAATGTTTGGTGCTAGGACATGCCTTAAGTTGGCCTCTGAGTCTAGTACCTTGTGATGTAGTGAAGGGACATGCCTTAAGCTGGCCTCTGAGTCCTTTAGTTTTGGATGCTAGTCTATGCCTTAAGTTGGCCGCTAAGTCTAGTGTCTTGCTGATTGGCGAGTCCATGCCTTAAGCTGGCCTCTGAGTCCTTGCTTGCTGAATGTTTTGGTGTTTAGGTTATGTCTTAAGTTGACCGCTGAACCTTTACACTTGCTTATTGTTTAGTATTAGGTTATGTCTTAAGTTGACCGCTGAACCTTTTACTTGCTGAATTTATCTGCTTGCCTTGAGTTGGTATGTGTCAGATATAGATATTGATAATGATGAGTGAATGAATGTTTGTTTGAGTTATGGTTTGATCATCCAAGGCATTGGGTGACTCTTGGTTCGGTTTCATAAATAGTTGGATTGAAAGACCCCCCCCCCCCGACTGGGTAACCAGTAGGGAAATAAACCGGCTCTCCTTCCTAACGGTTTATGAAGTTGGATGAGAGCCGTGCACTAGAGTTTGCATGATAGTATAAGATCAGTTGATGAGATGTTTATGCTTCACATGTTGATATATGTTGGAGTATTCTGTATTGCTTTATGTGTTACGTGTTGTCACAAAAGGTGGCTAGGAGAACTCTAGTCACTCCCCACTGATTGTGGCGTACATGTTTTCATGTATGTAGGTACATGCAGGTTGGAGCGGGGTTCACGAGAGCTAGCGAGTGATGATCCTGTTTTCATCATATGACATACCCGTTATCGTTTAGCTAGACTCTTAGTTTCTTTTGATACAGTTTTTGGTTGGTGCCTGTAGGGATGTTCCATCCCAGGCTGTTGTACATATTTGGTGTTGATACTTAGAACTGTTACTTATCTATTTTCTGTTTATATCAGTTTCAGTTTCCGTTTCAGTTAAGACTTCTCGCATGTTGTTTATCTTTAAAAAGTTTTAATTCCGCTGCATTTTTGGTACTTTTGTATGTTTATATTTCCGCTTTCGCGAGGGGTTTTACAGTCACAACTTGACTTGTCACGTTTACTTGTTCATGAGGTTGAGAGGAACTTGATCCTTGATTTTCGACTTGTCTTTGGAGAAGAGCTACTTGAGCTTTCAAGAGAGCAATTTCGGGATCTTCTTCCTTTGCCTTTAATGGGATGTTTCTCGAGTTGACATATTGAGAGTCGTGCACCGCCATAGATTCTATGGTTGAGTGAGCCAACTCCACATCTATGTTATCGAATCTCCCATTGTTTGCGGAGTCTAAAACTCGACGAGACTCTGCACAACACCCATTGTAGAACGTGATGGCAAGGAACCATGAATCCAAACCATGATGAGGACATTCCCTTTAAAGTTCTTTGTACCTTTCCCATGCTTCATGTAGACTTTCATGACCACTTTGACGAAAACCGGTGATTTGACTCCTTAGTTGTTGTGTTTTCTCAGGAGGGAAATTGTAACAACCCGACCCACCACGGTCGTAACACACCCCAATAAGATGGGAGGTAAGCCTTTGGGCCCTTTATTTGTCCTCACTTAAGCCCAAAAGCACAAGGCCTTGTTACTAAGTGGTGGGTGGAAGTTATTATAAACATATCACAAGCCTCACATTCTACCGATGTGGGACAACTTTCCTCTCATACTCTTGGGGTGTTACAAACTCCCCCACTTAAAGAACACAACGTCCTCGTTGTGCCTCAACCTTGACCACAATCAGGGCCAGAATCCTCCCCCGCTAGGTGTGTGACCCGGGTACTCCCGACCACAGGCTCACCACACGGTCGCAGGGTCGCTCTGATACCATTTGTAACAACCCGACCCACCACGGTCGTAACACACCCCAATAAGATGGGAGGTAAGCCTTTGGGCCCTTTATTTGTCCTCACTTAAGCCCAAAAGCACAAGGCCTTGTTACTAAGTGGTGGGTGGAAGTTATTATAAACATATCACAAGCCTCACATTCTACCGATGTGGGACAACTTTCCTCTCATACTCTTGGGGTGTTACAGAAATACTTTTGATAAAATGCAAGGGCTAGACTATCCCAATCGTTGATTCCCAATGCAACTCGATCAAGGCTATTTATCCAAACTTTAGCCTTGTCCTTTAGGGAGAAAGGGAATAGTATCTCCCTTATTTGCTCTTGTGTGACACCCGGTTGCCGAATCATGGAGCAATAGTCACAAAAATTTTGTACATGTAAGTTGGGGTCTTCCGTAGGAATTCCCCCAAACTGTTTTCTTTCAACAATGCTTATAAAGGCCGGCTTGATTTCAAAATTTACCGCACCAATTTGAGACGTGACTATTCCTCTTGGGAGCATAGCCGCAGTGGGCTTGGAATGATCAGACAAACGCACCATCTTTTCCTTTGTTGGTTGAGAAGTAGAGGCTTCTTTCTCAAGAGTTTTGAGATCCTCTAGATAAAAACTCCGAATATTATCAAAATCCGCAAGAGTTGCGGCTTCGGCGATCTCCTTAAGGAAACGTAATCTCCTACGCAAAGACTTCTCGAGTTCGAGATCAACGGGAAGAAGTTCACCAATTCGAGAGGACCTGGGCATAAGACAACAACCTAGGGGAGATTGTAAGTAACGGTCTCAAGGAACAAGTGTTCCTTAAGACAAAAGAAAACAAGATAGAATCCTACTAATCACAAAAATAAAACCGTGCGTCCCCGGCAACGGCGCCAAAATTTGGCCAGGCTAGTCGCACACCCACCAAAGATAAAAGTCCCTAGACTTGACTAACATACAAATTAATGTAGATAGGGAAGAAGGGGTCGAACCACAGGGAGACGGTGATGTAAATGTGATTAGCTATGGAAAGAAATCTATCGAGGTCGGTCACAAATTTGGGGTTTGTTTGAGTTGTGTGAAAAACTAGATAAACCAAAGCTAAAAATAAGGATGTAAACAATGGTATAAAAACACTAGGGAGATAGGGTCACACATATATATAAGAAGTTTAGTCATGTCAAAGTTCGTAAGCAATACATCGTCACTTGTTAATTAGGTTTATAACAATTACCTCGCGGCCTAGAGTCTAACCATACATTGACTTCCAACTAGCTCTCGCGTACATTGGGACAATATAAAATAACATGCCTTGTCTAATTCAATTCCAGGCTTTCGATCTTAGGAATAGAATAACAAGCTAATTGCAACCCATAATCACCAATCAACCAACTTCAATTCCAGGCTTTCGATCTTAGGATGAGAGTAATGATTCACCAATGATTATGGCCAACAATTATAACCACAACTACGACTACCAATTAATCATGTCTAATTCAGGCTTTCGATCTTAGAATGAGAGTGATGATTAATCTATAGTTATAGTCAATGATCGTAATTAGTTTAAATGGAACAAGCATGTAAATAATCAACAAATGACAATGTAAAACTACTCCTTTGACATGATTTCAACGACTAATCTACAAGGCTTCCCCTCCCTAGTTATAGAACTAATCACACATGGCTTTGTAAGCTAGATTATCTATTCTATTAACTAAAATAAACATGATGACGATTATGAATGAAAACTGTAAAGAAAGATAATACCGAAATTTAACGGAATAAGAGCTCGGAAGATAAAATGCGAAAGGCTTCGGGAAATGCTTGAATAAATGAAGAACGATTTTTATAAAGAAAATAAAGAAAGACTTAGAGTAATTTATTACAAGCAATGACTTCTAATCTCTAAAATGATTCTAAAAATTGATCCCTCAAAAGATGAGATGATGTTTCAAATGAATGAAATCAAGGGGTATATATAGTGATGAGGAGACGGGGTAGATTGCAGCCACCCCGGACCGGGGCAAGAACATAATGATTGCATTCCTTGAATCTGGACCAAAAATAGCGAGATCAAGGCCACCCCGGTATACCGGGGCAGCCCACCCCTACCGGGGTGAGAACATATGTCCACGTTCTCCGCATTTCGTCAATTGTTTACACTTGAGTTCTTTGATGACGCTTTTAGGATGATGTAAGGGTCGCTTTTGTCATGCTTTGCACATTATGTTCTTCAAGTGTTGACCTTTTTTGTTGACTTCCTTTCATTTTCCGTCACTTCTACTACCCGAAGAATGCTTGTCTCGACTTTGGTTAGCTCCGATGCTCGGTAAATGTCAAAATGTAAGAGAAATCCGAAATTCCTACAAAAACCGCTAAACCACATACAAATTACCTAGAACACGGAATTAGCTCAATAAACATTGAAGAATAATGTAAACGATGATAAAAACATGAGCTAAAATGGGGATGAAAAGTATATAAAAATAGAGCATATCATAGTCTTAAGCCGAGGTTTTATAAATCTTATCTTTGGCACCCCCCAACGACGGGTGTCAATGACATTATGTGATTTGTGTAAACCTGTTGTGCGCTGCTATAGTACTCGAATTCTCACATGATTGCATCGTGTAGCTGGTTGGCCGTAGTGACTAGGTCCTCACGGTCAGGTCTGAGATTGTCTGCCCGCCTTCGGGCATATCTCGTTCCTAGCTAGTTCGGGTCTTGGGGGTGCCTTGTGCACTTGTCGAATCGGGGATCGTAACTTGTTTGCGCTCCGAGAGTCTGGCCAGGTTTAGACTGGGACAGTCATTTGATGTCTTCTGATGCGTGTCTATTTTATGATGTTTTACATCTATTTTTACACGCATATAAGAGCTCATTTACGAGTTTTTGATTATTATTTCTTCTATTGCGTCTACTTTCGTATTTTTATGCATTATTGCAAATTTATGTGGAAATAAGGCGATTTCGAGTCAAACCCGTCCTCAAGTGATTTGCATAACTACGGACAAGAAGGAACGAAGCCTAGCGCACAATTCAAGGCCTGAAGATAGCATAAAACAAGGGTGCATACAATTCACAAGCTTTAACAAGGGAAGAATCGCTTCACGATATTGCAGCCTGTTTCAAATGGCTATATCACGAGTTCTAGAGCTGATAATGGAGTGATTCTAATTGGAGGTGAAAGCTTATCCTCTTAGCTTTCCAACGCCGCGAGAATCACTTTAATACGATGAGCAACGAAGAAATGGCAGCTGTTTTAAGATCGACGCGCGCTGTAGAATTCGTCAGAACGCAGTACTGCATCTGATATTTGGTCGATCGACCGGGTACTATGGTTGGTCGACCAAGGTACCTGATGCGCGAGATTTCAGAAACCCGATAGTTGGTCGACCGACCAGCATCATAGGTCTGTCGACCAAGGCACAGACTTCAGAAATTCGCAAAAGCCCACGACGTGATTAGGTCAAGGGAGAAAGCTTTGAGAAACTCTTATAAAAGCCTAATCCCGTCATTAGGCTAATCATGAAGTTTTCCAATTTCTAAATTCTCCAATACTTTTTACTTATTTCAGTTTTAGAATTAGAATTAGAATTCTCTTTAGTTTGCAATCGTTGTTCTTAGTTTACTCTAAGCATAACATTTCGTTCCATTCAATTCAATAAAGTTAATCTTTCTGCCCTATTTCCTTTATACGGTAATCCTCTTTTCTTTTCTGTTTATTTTTATTATTCGTTATTGTTACAACCGGTTAGATAGATCCCAAAACCTTGTTTGTTATTGAATGTTTATTGTTTTCATCGCCATGAATATCGTTATCATTATCGCAATTGTCATTCTTACTGTTTTTATGCGTAGCTAGATTCATATGTTAGGATGTAGGTAAGTAATGGCGTAGATGGCGTAATTTAGGACGACCTGTAGCAGACCTTGGTCAACCGACCGGCTTAACTGGTCGGTCGACTAGGGTAGTTGGTCGATCGACTGAATTAGTCGGTCGATCGACCAACCTCGCGTATGTTTCAGACCTGTTTTGCTTCGTTAATTATAGTACCCTATGACGAGACCGAAAGGAGACTTGTAGGATGTTAGAAACAACTTACCCAAGATTGAAAGATACGGGAAAGGCGTTGGTTAACGTTTTAAGACGGAAAGGTTACTGAGACTGAAAGGTATGTGACCTAGATTTTAGGAATCACCTATATTGTTGACACCCGATTTTTGTGAGACCTAGGAACTAATAGACCGAAAGGATTTGTTATACCCTTACGCGACTGCAATACATGTTGACCTAGACTATTCGCCATCGTAGCTATAACGAACCGATCATCCTAACATCTCTTCTTATCATAGTTTTTTCACATCTTTATTTTAGTCTTATTCCTGTTTTATTCGCTAGACCTAGTTTAATCTCAACCACAAACATCAAACCCCCAACTGTTACTTTAGACATAGACTTAAAACGACTAACACTCCCAACCTCCTTGTGGTTCGACCGTGACTTTCACTATCTATAGTTAAAGTTTAGGAATTATAAATTTTATCTTTGATACCCACAACGCCGGGTATCATCGTCCTACCAGGGGGTTGTATAGTCTGATATTGGGGATGTCGTAGTATATAGACGAGTCAATTGTCGGCCTGCTCATAGTAGTCTAGTTGAGTCAATTGTTGACCAATCTAGTTAGAGTCGCGTCAATTGTTGACCTATCTCTTTGTTGGTGGAGTCGAGTCAATTGTTGACCTATCTCTTGTTTGTAGAGTCACTTGGTTGACCTATAGTTGTTGGAGTTGAGTCACTTAGTGACCTATCTCTTGTTGATGTAAGTGGTTGTTGAGCATACTTTAGTTTGTGTATATGAATGTATGATACTTTGTTATCTTAGTATTGTTCGGACGACTCTTAGTCTGGTTTTGTAAATGGTTTGGAGTGAAAGACCCCCCGGCCGGGCAACCGGAAGGGAGACCGGCTCTCATTTCAAATAGTTTCCGAAGTTAGTTGAGAGCCTTTGCATAAGTGATGCATGTTGATATGAAGATTGATGTTGATATGAATACTTCGCATGTTATAAATGTTGGAGTATGTTGGATGCCCTATGTTTTATGTGTTATTGACAGTAGGTGGCTAGGAGCACTCTAGTCACTCCCACTAACTGTGGCGCACATGTTGTATGTGTGTAGGTACATGTGGCTGTTTGCAGGGGGTTACGTTGAGGCTAGCGAGCGATGATCCAATCATCGATGACTTACCTTTATCGTGTAGCTACACCTTAGACTTATGATTTCAGTATTTTGTGCCTGTAGGGATATGCTATCTCGGGCTGCTTTGTATTGTACTTAATACTTATTTATGTTTTATTTCTTCCGGATGTTTAATATTGTTAAGACACCTCGCATGTTTTCTTATCATGTCAAAAGTTTTAAATTCCGCGCATTTTTGGCATGTTTTGTATGTTTACTTTTTTTTCCGCTACCGCGAGGGGTTTTACATATCAGCCGCCTCCCCACCGGCTAGGTATACATACACTTTTTCTTCTTCTTCTTGCGCACAGGGGAAAAAAGGGGCTGGTGGTGGCTGCTGTGGTGGTACAAAGTGGTCGTGGGTGGTATGGTTGTGAAGGTGGAAGTGGGGGGGGGGGGGGGGGTGAAATTGGCGGTGATGGGTGGCTGCAATGGTGGTTGGAAGTTGGTTGCGCGAAAAAGGTTGAAAATGAATGTTGTGGACAAGGGAGGTTGAGGGGCTCGTGGCGACTGCCATGGTGGTTGGTGGTAGTCATGGGTGATATGATTGTGAAGGTGGAAGTATTGGGTAGCCAATAATGGTGATTGATGGCTGTTACGGTAGCCGGAGGTGGTATCAATACGCAACAAAGATCGTCGCATATTTGCCTTATAGCTTAATATCTTCATCTAATTTCCACACTTAGCTTATTTTTCAAGACTTAGCCATTTCATGATTTTCATCTCACCATCCGGTCTTGCACTTCTGCCTCACTTTTCCGTCTCACATGCTTATTAAAAGTAATAAAATAATAATAATAATAATAATAATAATAATAATAATAATAATAATAGTAATATTATGCTTAAATACAATTAGTTATTATATATAAACTAATATGACTAATTTTATAAATTAGTAATTAAATGAGCTTATTAGACAATTGAGCACACCAAATGAGTCGGAATAAGATAATAAGATGAGGCTATATCTTCCCAAACTAGGCACTTATCAGGTTTCGAGGGCAGAAAGTTAGCACGTTGATCTTCCGTACCTATTATGCTTATAAGGAGCGTATATTCTTACACATCCATTTTATTTGTAAGACGTATATGACATCAAGAAAAAACATTTGTAAAAGACCTAGGTCGTACCGTTAACTTAAATTACCTCCGGGTGAAATCGTTAATGAAGCTTTGAAAATCGTATTTGCGAAATCTCGCACATGATTTTACTTAATCCCACACATTTTTGTCACCTTGTTACGACTTTACTCTTTGTTAAAAAAGGCTAAGGGCCTGCCTGGAATCCAAAGAACTTTTAAGGGGGAGATTTTGAAGGAGGAATGATTAGAGGGGAAGATATTAATAGGGGAAATTTTTCCAGGGATACATGGTTTGGCAAATGAAGAATGAAGAAAGAGAGAGAGTATGTGTGATCTTTTTGAAGGAAAAAGAGAGTTTCATTCCCCTGTAATTGTTACTGATGGAGGGTGGTGGGTAATAGATTACCTCTTGCTGGAGGTAATAGTTACTGGACCCTAAATATTCCTCTCATACCAAACCTTTGGAAATGGGCTGTAATAATTACCCTTCACTTATTCTAGCCTATTACTACTATGCCAGGCAGGCCCTAACTGTTTTTGTTGTATTTCTATTTCCCTAAACTTCAGCCAAATAGCTAATAATTTAACGAATTATGGATCTTAATTCGCACATATTACAAACAATTTCGTAGTTCTATCAACAAATTAATCAATACCCGCTTTTTAATTGATTGAATGAATGTTTTTTTAATTTTAAAAAGAAGAATTTTTGCAATTTTGGTTTAAAATTTAGAAATTTGGATTTTGGATTGTTTAAGAGGTGGTTGTTTTATTGGTAAGGGTAGTGTGGTTGATTTATGGCGGCTATTGGTGGTTTGTTCTTGTTGTGGAGAGTTTGGTGGTAGGGCGAGTAGTGGTGGGGCGGCTTAGTACACATAATTTGTTGGGTATTTCTTTGCTTTTTATTACCGTCCTCCCTAATTGGTCGTGAAATTAAGAGGGGTAAATCGAAATAATATAATAAAATACGCGGAATTAATGCGCGGAATTTAACAATCCGTTTAAAAAAAAAAAAAGACAACACTAACGAAGCAAGGATCCTAACGGGTCTTAAAACGTGCAACCTCCGGCATAACTAAAGTGGATGATTCCCAGCTTGACCTGAACCACTATGAAGATCATAATAATTAATTAATTAAAAACAATCTACAAACAACTTTCTACTTTCTCAATCGAATTCTATCAATCAAATTCAAAGATCATCACCCTTTAATTTTACTCCTCCTGCAATTTATGCATATTCAATTTTGATTTCATTTCATCCTTAATCACTCTCTTCGGCTGATCTGCTCCCCCGGTAATTCCTCGATTATTATCTCTTCTTATTTGAATTTTGCGAACGCCCACGATTATTGTTGATTCGCTTCACGTTAATTTCAATCGAATTTCATGATATCAGTAATTCACGATTGTTTTCGCTTTTTTTTTTTATTGAAGCTGTCAATTTTGTTGATGTTGAATTTGAAGATAGAATTTTAGCTTTGTATAGTGGCTGTAATTTTAGCGAAATTGATGTTTATCGGGAGGAAGTATTTCAGCGGCTATATTGCTTTCGGAAAATGATTTCGTTTTGTTTTATCATGCTTTTGTTCTTTTAGTTGGAGCCTATGACGGATTTTTATCTGGTTCCGGATTACGATGGAATAAAACAAAACAACCTACTAAATTGTTGCACTTCTGCTTATTGTGAAGTAGCAGTTGTTCAGATGTCTTTGTGTTGCTAATGCTGCATATATGAGGCCTCCCTACCTTGCAATATTCAGGAGCCCTTGAGGGCACTGGGTTAATGTTGTCGTTGTCACTAGGTATAGTGGAGTGGTACCACTTCCATTCCCTATGTTATTAGGGGATATGAATGAAGTACTTCGTTCTCTTTTTGTAAATGAAAGCTATTGACATAAATTTTGGCACATAGTTTGCTCTCATATGCACATGAAAGATTGTGTTTTCGTCCAAATGCATCAATAAATGGTGTCATTTTAATAAATGTATATGGTTGTGTAATCAGACTAAGTCTGATTAATATAACAGAGGGATGGAGGTGAATTTTGGAGTAACATGGTGGATTGTGGACCTGATATTTGACTAGTCAGATATTACAGACATTCAGATTGGGTTAACAGATTGAGTGTATCATATCTGTAAGTTTTGCTTGTGTACCGTGTATGTGAAATGCCAGTAAATGCTAACTCTAGTTTTAGCTTGTTTTTTGATGAAATACTTTTTATCTGTAGACCTAAAATGTAGGTCGAAAATAAAATGATCACCCATCTACTTTCAGAGGGTAAGCTGTTCTTCTCGTGCTCTAAGTGTTATATGCTTTAAAATACTTCTTAGGGTTCAGACGATGCATCGCGTCGGTAGCGCGGGGAATGCATCTGGATCAAATCGTCCTCGCAAGGAGAAGCGGTTTACGTACGTGCTGAATGCTTCTGATGACACGAAGGTCTGTATGTTGCTCTGCTATTTTATTAACTTGTAGTCTCCTTTTGCAATGCCTCACATGTTTCATTTTTCTGGGTCAAGAGAAAGATGTCAACTTCCTACATAGAATATTTTTTTTTCACAATATACAGCCTGCATTACATCTTGTTTTTCAGATTTCTGTGATTCCATTAATGTGTTCTGGTAGACTTAAAGAAGGGAAGGAGATGAGAGGGTGGGAAAAGTAGGAAAGGGAGGGGATGAAGCTTTTGTGTTTTCTCTCCAATGTGCTTATGTTGGATGGATGATAATAATTTGGCTTGTAGGAGGGAAAATGGATCGCCATTCCCCTTGCCATCCATTTCCCTTCAATCCCACTTTGCTATCCAAACAAGTGACATTGTTTCCTTCTCTTTCCATCAGGTCAGCCACCCCAAAACTACTTTCTTGTTTCAACCCCGGAAATCCTTGCATCCAAACAAAGCAAAAGTGTAATTTTGTTGATTTTATCTAATGTGTTATAATAGTTTTGATTCATTAAGTAGTCATCATCATCGGTTTTGGATGGTGTCTATTGTAAGCAGTTACTGAAAATTATTCGTAGATTATAAGGATGTTTTACTTTTTACTTTTTATTTTTTAAGAAATCACTCCGCTTCTTCCATCTTTCAAGATCCCATTGTATTGCTTGTCATTTGCACGTATCTGGTTTCACAATTGTTTCTATGTGCTGCGGTGTAACTCAAGGCTTTGGACTTCAAAGAGGCATTTAATGCTGCCTCCTTTGTCATTCATTATGGCTTTTAAGCTTTGGAAAACCATAGTATGGTTAAGCATTGTCTAATTATATTGAAATAGGTGATTTTACCATTATCTGTGTCATGATTGGCATTTAAGGAAATTGCGTTACTAGTAAAATTTATGTGCGTGTTTTTAATTTGTGGCTATTGAACATGAGCACCTCTGACGTTCCCCTACTTCTCTGGAATCTGCTCTCCAGATGAGTGCAGTGTTTGGAAAAAAAATGCATTTTGACTGCAACATTCATAGTTTCAATGCAGTCAGTTTGTGGATTATATTTGGAAGTTTTTGTTGTTTCCTGTCAGTGTTCGTTGGAGCTTGATTCTTGGTGTTTTAAGGACGTGTTATATCTGGTGCTATCAGTGTTGAGTAATATGATACGTTAACCTGAAGCCTTTTCTTTGCCACTAGCCTGATGATTTTTTTTGTCTATGGATACCCCAGGCTTTGTTGATTTTCCTTTCATGTCTTCATTTTTTTCCCTGGAAGGCCCATATAACCTCTTCAATGTTCCAATGTTGCAAATACAACTTTTCTTAAAAACATCAAATTCACCAGCAGCTAAGAACCAGAACGCGCTTTCGTCCTGTGCCTGCAGTACATAGTAGCTGTTCAAGTGGTTCGAGGCTTAGAATTTTGATTCTTGACTAGGATGGTGTTTAAAGTGAATGAGTAGTGAGTATAAGGAAACTTTCATAGGAAACTGGCAATGTCTTGTGTTCTGTTTCAAAATAGTTGTTAGTCATGGTGCACTAAGGGATGGGAATCTTACTTGCCGGGGATAAGCGGCACTCGCTTATCTTCATGAATGTCCTTGCATTCTTGATAAGGAATAAATCTGTTGTGGACCGGAGCACAACGAAGTAGATACTTATTTGAAGTTATCAACTGTTTTCTATTGGTTGTAGGCTGGTAGCAACTGTTATCTCATCCCATTAGATTAGTTGTGGGTGAAATTTTGCTCCTTCGTTCAGATTGTTCATAAGTTTTTGGTTACATTTGATGGTTTGAAATTTTCTCAGTATGTTTGGTTGAACATGCCTACCCCTAAGCATTACTTAATTTTAAGATTGCCCGCCTATTTATGCATTAGCTAACTTCTTTAGTGTTGCTGACAATTTGCCGTATGTGCCTGAGATATGCGCAGCTCATGTTTCATTTTGTTGACTACTGTCAAAACCTCGCATGCCATTTTGTAGTTTCCCTGCTTAATTTGTCAATGGTTTACTTTTATTTACTCACATTTTTTTGTCCCATTGCGTCTTGCTTCTCAGCACTATGCTGGCATAAACTGCCTGGCTGTTTTGAAGGCAAATGGCTCTGACAGAAGCGACTATCTTTTTACTGGATGCCGTGATGGAACATTGAAGAGATGGGCAGTAGATGAAGAATCTGCTACCTGCTCGGCTACCTTTGAATCACATGTGGATTGGGTACCTTTTTTTTCAGTATTCTTCCCATTTGTTCTGGTTGCGTGTCTTCATATCTGAGGTTTGTTGGAATTTTCTGCTTGATTGAGGGTATTTTCAACATTCTTTCTGTTGCAGGTAAATGACGCGGTTGTTTTAGGTGATCACACACTCGTGTCTTGCTCTTCAGACGCTACACTTAAGGTTGGAAATAGCTGACAGTTAACGTTACTTCCTTTGTTTCTCAATACTTTTCACATTTCATTTTTTTTTGCGATTTCCAGTACGACACTTACACCATTTTTTTGCATTTATATATTACCTTTTTTCCCTTTCTTAAATTGTAAGTTTTACAAATGCTTTTGGATAAAAAATGTAAGTATTTAGTATCATATTTGTTCTTTAAAACACATATTTGGTGTTAAGTTTCAGAACTTTGACCTATGAAGTCAAACGCGGAGAACATGGTGAACTCGAGGAATCATTATTTTATTTTGTGCATCTATGTTTCATCTTTCTCAGTTGAAAGCTTAAGTGTGCATTGTTTGATAATCATGCTGCAGACATGGAATTGCTTGTCTGATGGTGTTTGTACAAAGACTTTGCATCAGCACTCTGACTACGTTACCTGTCTTGGCGCTGCTGAAAATAATGTAATTTCTTAGTCCACATTTTGACACAAGTGAATTCTTTGGACGGGTCAACAAAATCTAATATTCTCTTGAGGCCATTTGTGTAAATATTCTCATGGTGTGTTATTTTGTTACTGTAAACTCACCACTTCCTGTTTGTATAATAGTATTTATTCTTTTTAGAGTAACATGATTGCTTCCGGTGGCCTTGGTGGAGAGGTATTTGTGTGGGACATTGAAGCTGCACTTACTCCTGTTTCAAAGCCAAATGATGGTACAGAAGAAGAGTCTTCGAAAGGAATTAATGGTGGGGCCAGCACAGTTCCAATCACCAGTATACGTAGTATTAACTCAAGCAATAACATATCTTCTCACTCTACTCCAAGCCATGGATATGTTCCTATTTCTGCCAAAGGCCACAAGGAGTCAGTTTATGCACTGGCGATGAATGATAGCGGAAGCATACTTGTTTCTGGTGGAACAGAAAAGGTAAAACTGATGCTATAGCATGCCAAATCATTTTGCTTTTTCAATGTGCATGCTGAAAATTTAATGGCCTAATTGATCACTTGCCTGGCTAGAACTATTGTAATTGTCTTGATAATAACCACCTAATTACACTTCAAAAGAACAATGTTATATGAGCTATTCTATCTTAATGTTACCACCTTTATTGACCCCCCTCGTTTGAATTAACCATCTTGTTGAAAATAATTATTATGAGTACATAAATATATTCAAACTTAGGGTGAGACAAAGAGCATGACATAGAAAAAAAATGATTTCTTAAGAATAAGTTGGTGCGATGCGCAATCTCAGTTTGATAATTATCTCAGTGATCAAGGGATTCTGCAATTTAGTTATCGATAATGTACGAAAATTGAAAGTGTCAAATTGGGTTGAGGTTCTGGAATTAAAGGCATATTCTAGAGTTACAAGCTGCACTGGTTTTGGTTTACAGAATGATTGAAGGCTAATTACTTGCAGGTTTTATACTTTGGAGTGGTGTTAGGGTGAGTATACGTAGAGGTAGTAAGACCTCCTTTTGAAACAATATGATCCCTCCAATCCAATTGATTTGTATACATATGCTTTTGGCCCAATGTTTAGGAAAAGCAGATAATGTGTGTTCTTGAGTACAAAGAATTATCCCTCAACTTATTAATTGTGGGAAAAGAGGATGGTGGGGGATGGAGAGAGAAGATGGTGGGATGTAATTGTAACATTTTCAATTAAAACTTACTATAATGGGAAATGTATACTATCAAATGGAATTGCACAAGATGGAATATGTATATAATTCAATTGATTAATAAACTAATCGAATTTTGGGAAGTTTACTTTAATGGTAAAAATCTGAAATTTATCTAGTTGATAATTTAAATGATCTGTTAAGTGTCTTTGAATAAGCCATCAGGGTTTCTAATGTATCGTAAGATGCCTAAGTGGTACTAGTAAACAAAGCCAAAAAGGTCAAGAAACAATGTAGATGGAGCTTATATGACTACGTTGTAACAACCACAACCACAACCACAACCATAACCACAACCACAATCACAACCACAACCACAACCACAATCACAGCCACAGCAACAACATTACCTCACCCCAGTGCCTCACGGGCTCCCGCAAATGGCACTTACAGGTGGCTGTAGCCTGTAAGTGCACAATCTTACCCTTTTGTCCTGGACACAAAGAGGCAGTTTCCGAATTACCCATAACAAAATTTGTGTTGACCTTATGTGACTACTTTGACTCCATTCCTCTTAAAGAAGCTGACTCGTTGTAAGGCGGACATTTCAGAAGCTTGATTGTGTGAACATCTTCTCTTTCACCTCGAATGCCTTTTTTATATTCTCTCATCTAGCTACAACCTTTTGGTTTTATTTTTTGTTGTTTAGGTTGTACGGGTTTGGGATCCTAGGTCTGGTTCAAAAACTATGAAGTTGAGAGGACATACTGATAACGTGAGGGCATTGCTATTGGATTCTACTGGCAGGTTTGATTAGTGTTACATGTATTCTTGTATCAATGAACAATTATTTTATCAATTGTGAATCATTCATGATTTATTATATTTGAGAATTACAATGGATTAGAACGCATGGCTAGTTAGAGTTTGAGCTTCCTTTATGCATTAAACTATGCATATCAGAAATGGTTTCTCTTTCTAGATCAGTTTCTGCACTTTACAGTTTCTTATTGGTACTATGTTCTTGTTGGGTCTTCACTACACTTCTGTACTGCACAACAACAAAGCTCTGGTCTTAAAATCGTTTGAAGTTGGCTAACATGATTACATGAATCATCACTTGAGACTCTCATTGAGAGGTAAAACAACGGAAACAAGAAGTAACGGGAAGGTTAACGAGACATACAAATTAGTCAAATATACTAAAATGTGTGTAAAAGTATCATGAAAATGTGAATTTTTTCTAACTAAAGTTGATGAGATATTTGAACACAAGTGTGCAGAATATGCTTCTACATTACTTTTTTAATTAAAAAATGAACTGTAATTTGTGAAGCATTTGATTGTTTTTATAGCTATATCTTTCTATGAGTAGCACTGAAAGATTTCTTAGGTGAGCTCTGGTCTTTCTGTTGTCATCTGAACTGGATCCAGTTCAGAAAATAAGAAATGGCTTCAAGGCAATCAAATGACTGATATTTTGATGTCATACAGGTATTGTATATCTGGCTCTTCTGATTCAATGATCAGGTATGCTTCCCTGTCTTTGCACATTGGAACCTTTTTTGCTTCTATGCAATTATTAATGTCTGAGGAGAAAACAATGACTTGTAGTTGTCTAGCTAAAAGCATTGGAAGTGATATCATAACTTCATCATGGAGTAATGGACAGATAAAATGCTACCAGAAATCTTGAATATCCTTGAAATGTGTAGTGTCAATCCAACATTCAGTGGGGTCTGGCTATTTTTATTTGCATAGCAAAGTGGGTAGTATGATCTAGCTCATTGCTGTCATATTTTGGTAGTGATACAATCTTGTGAAACGAAGATGGTAAGGCTTTGAATGTCTGTCATTAGTTGCTGAACTTGCAAGCAATATCTTTGACTCACTTTTTATTATGGATCATTAGTTAACTTTCTCTCTCATGCTTAATTTTGTGAGCGTGATAATAGTTCTTACTATCATGTAGACTATGGGATCTAGGTCAGCAACGCTGTGTGCATTCCTATGCTGTTCATACAGATTCCGTGTGGGCTCTCGCAAGCACAGCAGCATTTACGCATGTTTATAGTGGTGGCAGAGACCAATCGGTGAGGAGTTTGTTATGTTTGAGTTTACTTGAGCAGCTTAGATTATATTCCATCTGTCCTTTGTCCAGCAGCTTCCTTGTTGATTTCATGTTCTTACAAAATACGTTATACATTGCAGTTGTATTTGACTGACTTATCCACCAGAGAGAGCATCTTGATCTGTGAGGAAGAACATCCTATTCTTCAAGTGGCATTGAATGATGAAAGCATATGGGTTGCCACTACAGATTCTTCCGTTCATAGATGGCCAGCTGAAGTGCATAGTCCTCAGAAAGTGTTTCAAAAAGGAGGTTCATTCTTGGCTGGAAATTTGTCTTTTTCAAGGGCGAGAGCTTCCCTTGAAGGATCTACTCCTGTAAGATTTTAAGTTACTTCTCATTTTATAGTTATTTATTTGTGTTTAGTCTATGTTCAATAGTTAAGACTCGGCTTCACATCTTTATTCAGGCAGCCATATTCCATTATGCTTTTATGTGGTAGTAGCAGGTGTGAGTGTGTGACATGTTTTCCCTTATGATTACTGTTCATCTCTCATAGTTGTACTTGGCATCATAATTGGTACCCTCTTTGATTGGTGCATGTGAAACTTTTAAAATGATTAGGCTGGCTCTGTTTTGGTCGTGAGTCTCATGACATTACCCATATGTCAGAACGAGTTTTTTCAATCGGGATAAAACTAACTATGGGTTTGCTAACCATCTATGGTTATAATTGAGCTTCAGTTTATTGAGCATGGTAAATTCTCAGCTTCCTTACTCGTTGGGGTTAATAGAAGTTGATGTGCCACTGCTACTGTAAGTCTTCTGATAGAGAAAGATGGGGTTTTTATTTTCCCTAGAGCCCATTTAGGCCGACTTTGTTTTGTGTTTCCTTACTTTGAACTGTATGACCTCGTCTGCTTTGTATCAGTAAGAAGCTCATCTAGCTTTCCTGGCCATTTTCGCATAGTCATTTATTATTAGATTCGGTTTGAAAACAATAAGCACCTCTTTTTCATTACTGTTCGTTCCCTGCCTCATTCATTTGGCCTATCTGAGGTATTTAGGGATTTGGATGAATTCGTAAATGTTAAGACTTAGATGGAATATGGGAAAAGAGGCACAACTACAATTGGTATTGTGATGCCATATATAATTGACTGATTTCTTATCCAGTCTGCTTTAATTTTAGTAGAATCTCTCTGTACTCTGAAGGGTGTTTCTCAATTCTGAGTTTTGCTTGTGTGGCTCTTGTCTTATTAGAACTGTGCGGGATGTCAAATATGAATGATTTGTGAAAATTTTGGTTTGAAAGTCTAAAGATTGCGAAGTATTAAGTATCCCCTCCAATCTAAAAGCTTCCATACTTATAGGTTATATCAATATGAGAAATACATAGGCGTATTATGAATATTGGGTACTTCAGACGATTTTTTGCGCGGAAGCGGTTTTATAGAATAAAGATAATGAAATAAGGATATTTGTCTCAAAATCGGGTAAGATCTTGAAATAATGCGATATTTGCTCGGATTAGGGTTAGACCTATAACTGGAACAATGGTGAACTATAATCAAGACCTATTGATTATAAGTCGTGCTAATGTTTGAAAACGCGTCAAACAATAACGAATTTGGAACAAAACGCGTCCAACCGAAGCTTACACAAAGGTAAACGAAAACTTAAAAGTTCATTAATAATTCTTGGATATCTTATGTGTGAAAAATAACAACACAGCTCGTCCTTAAATAGGACCTAGACACACGGCTATAAGCCCTAACACGGAAACCCTAATGACACTATGAATCCTAATGGCAATCTAATGCCTTGCCACTTTTCTAAATCTAGATAAACTAACTTCCTTAAAATAAGGAAATAAAATCGTAGTTGCTCATTCATGTACGAATTTTACCTATTCATGGACTTTTTTTCATTATTTTTTCATTCTATACCCTTTGCCAAAAAAACTCTTTCTTACTCTCTACTCACAAAATTAATCAAATTTATCAAATCCGTCCAAAGTACACAACTATGGATGTTAGTTAGTTCTCGTATTGATCAAGTAATAATTCTAATCTCTAACTTTATTAATTATATTATTTGAAATTAAGAAATTGATTTAGACTAATAAAATTAGGGTTTGTTTAAACCGTTTCCATTGTGTTCCTTTTCTTCTTTCTTCTTTTTTCGATTGTTTTTTCAAGTTTTTGTTATCTGTTGTATTCCATCCCAAAAATTCTAAGTTTTTGTCTATAATCCAGCTTTCTCAAAAGGCATAATTATATTGAAGGCTGAGTTTGTGTTCACGGTTGCCTCGTCATTCATTTAAGCTCCTTTTTTTTATGCATAAATAAGTAAATATACATGCAATAAACTGAAATTGACTGTGCTACAATTTTGAATGAGGTAAGTTGGTGAAAATGTTAATTGGTGGAGCAGTTCTGATTCCTAATGTTTTAACAATCTAGGATGAGACCGGTTGTTCTTACTTTTCAGTTGTAAGCTTCGCACTCAAAAATCCGTCGAAAAATCGTATAAATTGATGATAAATCGTAAATTAAGGAGGTAAATAAACGATTCGGTTCGAAAGTTGAGAGAGATAAAACTCATAACTGATTAAATGTTTGGTAGGAGGCGGTGGTTGGCGGCTGAGGTCGGGGAGGGCAGTAACAAGGCGGTGGCAGGAGTGGGGAGACAAGCCATGGAACCGGAGTTAAAAAAAGAGTGAGAAAAATGAAAATTGGGGAGATGAAATAAAAGGGTAAAATGGTCATTCCCGTCCATGAAAGAGTAAAACTCGTCCTGAGCACCACCCAATAAAATAACTAACTAGAATCCTACTGGTTTTAGGAAACCTTATTCAAATCCTACTCCTACTATAATTCCTATTGTAAACAGAATCCTGATATAAATAGAATCCTATTCTAATAATGCAAACACAAGCCATACTCTTCTGTATTCCAAGGCACGTCTCCACGCCGTGAGTGCTAGTGTCGTTTAAGCTTGCTATATCTATCACAATGTTGTTATCTTCATTTGGGATGAGCATTTTTGGATCAGTACTTGTTTTCTCGTGTTCTTTTTTTTGCTACTATCATCAATTAGGTGAAAAAAAAGAATAAATATGTTGTGGTATTCCTAGTAGTCTTTAGCTGTGGCGGTTTTGGGGGAGGGAAAGGGAGGGCAGGTGTTATCATGCGATCCAAAATATTCAGTTATATGTATAAGTTAGTACTCTTATTTGTAATGTAGGGTGAGTGGGGGAGGGAAAGGGAGAGCAGTGTCATCATGCGATCCAAAATATTCAGTTATATGTATAAGTTAGTACCATTTGTTTGTAGGGTAGGGTAAGTGAAGGGGATTGATATTTTGTAGACCCAAGTTCGATTCCCACGAGTTACGTTATATTCTTTTGTGATATTTAGTCATGTTATGTACTTTTCATTGCTTATTATATCTATATTTATTTATTTTCAATATTTTATTTAAATATATGCATTCTTTTCTGATATGCATTTATCTAGTAAATAAATGCAAAGTAATGTCGAAATTATGGTTAAAATAATTTGTGCCCTCCCAACCCTGCATCCGCCCCTGGTTTCTAGTACACCATATGAAAGTTTTTAGAGAGTGGGAGGGAGACAGTGAGTACAACTTTTTGCAAACTATTACCTAGTACTCTTGTAATTTTGCAAAAAACAAACAAACTATTTCTTACCTTCTACGAGACTTTTGAAGTAAAAACACTACCTACTCTTCCTTTTCGGGAAAAAGTTAACAAAGTGACAATTGCACGGTTATTATTTCCAAATATTTTCTCCTTTCCCGTCCCTTGCTCATTACACAAACATGAAATCCAAGTTCACCAAAATTGGTTCATAATTTTTCTCCTCGACCTCATCGTCAACCTAACACACTCTCCTCTCCCTATCTTCTCCGAATTGCCAAATTTCTTAATAATCAAAACCGCTTAATTGTTTCAACTTTCAACCGAAATCCTCCATGAAATTGTTAACAAACTTAAATTTTTGAATATTCTCCATGGAGCATCAAGGGACCCCCTTTTTGATTAATAATCATCTTCATCTTTGAGTTATCATCAACATTTTGTTTCTAAATTCTTTAAAATCTGCCAACGCATTTCCCTTGTTCATTCATAATAACTAATGCAACTATGTTTTTTTCCTCCAAAAGTCCCTCTCTTTCCTTTCTAATGCCTCTTGAAAAACCCATATAATTGTAAGTACAAAAGGTCTCCACTTCTATTCTACATATCTTTTATTATATTATATGTCATTCAGGGTTTACCTTCACTTTTAGATTCGGGAAATGTGGAGAGAGAAACGTTGACAGTGAAGTCAGGTGGATTATTCTGGCATATTGAGAAAGAAAAACGGAAATTTTGGAGGATTTCATGGGTAAACGTAAAAGCGAAGGATAAGGGAAGGGGAGAGGGCGATGAAATGAAGGATTGTGACTGAAACCAGTAGAGGGAGCAAGAGGGAGCGGAAATGATGGGAGCAAAACTGGGAAGAAATTAAGGATAAATGAAATATTAGGGGAAATAAAAAAGATTCCCTCAATCACTCCACTGTACTAGTCGGAATGGCTTTTCGGCAGAGAGCATGTGGTACTCATTTTTCATGCTTTTAGGCAAATCAGACTGCTGTTTGTATAATAACTAAGATTCTATCTGAAGAATATAAGCCTATGTGACTTGTTGATCGCTGCTTTACCCTATATAACATTTTCTGTTTTGTGGAAGACGTGCAGGCTTGTTAACCTCTTCGTAATTGAGCTTGTGATACGCGTTTGATTTGTAGTGTATGTATTCTTGTAGGTTCCTGTTCACCGGCAGCCAACTTTAACAATTCCTGGAACTCCAGCGATTGTGCAGCATGAAATTTTAAACAACCGGAGGCATGTTCTTACCAAGGTATATGATACTGTGGTTTGCTAGCTGTAGACGTTAACGTTCTTGTACCTTGGTTCAGGTTGTAATATCAGTCAATAAGATGCCTAAGAGTTTGTGTTTCTTCTTGGTAGGATACTTCTGGCTCTGTAAAGTTATGGGAGATCATCAGGGGGATTATTATCGAAGATTATGGAGAGGTGATTTGATTAAATATCTACTATGTGATGAATGTCCTGAATTTGTCAATAGTAGGAAGTAGCACAAAGATTTGTTTAATAAGGCAGAATGATATGCTGTGCATTGGTGACAGAATTTTTTGTTTTTGGTCAGTGATTTTTCCTGAATCTTTCTTGCGTAACTGTTCTAATCATTCCTTTGTTTGGTACTTTTTCAGGTTAATTTTGAAGAAAAGAAAAAGGAACTATTCGAAATGGTGAGTGTTTATCTATTCCATGGATGCTTATTAGATGTCAATCCTTTCTTTGTTTATGTTTCCTGTTCGAATCTTCAGGTGAGCATTCCCGCTTGGTTCACAGTGGACACCAGGCTTGGTAGTCTATCTATTCACTTGGACACACCACAGTGCTTTTCCGCTGAGATGTATTCTATGGACCTTAACATAATAGAGAAGCCCGAGGATGATAAGGTATCTCTTATAGCATCTCCATTCCTATCATCTTTGGTGACGTTTTTAAGTTTTAAGTTGTGGTAAATGTAAATATTTTTTCACATCAACACAGTGATTATAAGCTACCTAGAACATGCCTAGGCTATGTAGTGGAACTGAATGTTTGAAATTGAGTCATTTAAAACCTTTTGTCTTCGATGATTAGTTTGAAGAGTTGAAATGTTAGGCCTTTCTCTAGGTCTAACATAGAGTAATGTCTTAGACAAAATAAGAGATGTTGCTTACATTGTAAAGCAATTAAGCAACACATAATTAGTTGGTGCTTTGAGCAGATGGTAGGAATCACATTACAGAACAATTTGTTCCCTGAACTAACCCCAATTAAGCAACTCAAAGATCTGGGGACCAATGGTAGAAATCACATTACAGAACAACTTATTGCCGCCTGTAGGGAAGACCTAAGAAAACATGAATAAACGTAATTGTAAATGCTCTAGCTTCATTGAGATTGAAGAAAATAGTGTTCGAGAGGAAAAGGGGGAAGGAAATAATCCGAATTGTTGGAGTATTTCGACTTAATGTTTTGGCCTTCTTTAATTTAACCACTTTTCGTTATCATTCTTCATGAATTATTACTCTTTTTCAAGTTTCTTTTTTTTTGGAACTACATTTTTATGACTTTCTTAGATTTTTTTATCTTGCTTTTCGTCCCGTTTTTATTTATTTATATATTTTTCCATTTTCGTTGATTTTTCAAACATAGAGAATATTGGCTTGATGTTTTTCTATTGTGAGGTATCAAACTATCAACCCTTGGATGTATAGTTCTTGACGCAATTTTTATCTTAGGTCAATTGGAAACAATCTCTTTGTGTTGCTAACACAAGAGTAAGACCCTGTATATCCGACTTCCTTGACTTCCCTTACCCTGCAATTTGTGGGAGCCATTATAATTTGTGGGAGCCATTAAGGTACTGGGGTAACTTTGTTGTTGTACTTTACTAGGTATTGACGGATTTTGATGATAATTTATGTTAGTCCACTCCAATTCAATTAGAAATTAACGTTCTATTGTGTTGGTGGTTTAGTAGCCACTTTACTAGTAAACTTGGAAAAGGTTGTACTTGAATTAACCGGAAATATATAAATTACCCCCATAAGTTTGAGACAATGTGCAATCAAGCCCCTTAACTTATAAATGTAGCAAATTAATCTCATAAGTTTCTCTTAACGTGCAATTAACCACATCCTATTTTTAAAAATAGAATTCGCTAATTAAATATTTTTTATTTTTGAAAATCAAAATTATTTGAAGATTTTTAATCATAAAATTCTTGATTATTAAAAAGCATGTTCAAATATTTTTTTTAGTTTATTTTAGTGAAAAATGTTCATAATATGAGAATTGTTAATGAAGTTACAATGAAAAATTACATGATCAAATTTTTGTTTATACTGAATTTGATTAGCATTTTTCATTGAATATATAAAAATTATATTAAATTATTTAAGAAATATATTAATAGTAGTTTTTATAATAGAAAACAATAGGTTTTAGTTTGAAAAATGGTAAAAAAACTTGATTTGTGCTTAATTGCACATTTTGGAAAGTTATGGGGCTAATTTGCTACAAGTGAAACTTAGGGGCTCATTTGCACATAGTTCATAAGTTATGGGGGTAATTTGTTACATCCCCGAAAAGTAGCAATGGAGAGATATCATACTTAGTATGATCAATGTGATTATATCAACTAGTTGAATAGTGGGAGCCGGTGATCTTTTCACCAAAATATGGATCCTAAAAAGCTTTGCTTAGAATTAACGTGTCCACATTTTAAATAATCTGAAATAAAATCGAACTGAATTCGACTCGTTCCAAACTTGAAACAAACCTAAAATATATCGACATGTAAAACACCAAACCTGAATTAGTTCCAAACGAAGTCAACCGAATATCTAACTTTACTCTTGAACTGAATACAAGGTATACTCAAATCACAGCCAATCTGAAATAATATTACTTGAACCATCGGTATGATCTGTCTGCCACATATAATGTAAAGTGTGATGTTGTTACATCCTTTTCGGTCGTTTTATTTTCTTAAAAGACAATTTTCTGGGCCAATCTTTCAATAACAAGTATAGCTGCCCTTGCAGAGAAAAAGATCTAAGTGTACCCTAAACCCTTTCTTGCTACTAGACTTGTATCCTATAATGCTAATAATAAAAATTGATATTTGTACTTTGTAGATTAATCTGGCTCGAGAAACGCTCAAGGGTTTGCTAGCACATTGGTTGGCAAAAAGAAAGCAGAGACTAGGATCCCAAACGTTAGCAAATGGTGAAGCTCAATCCACAAAGGATATATCTGCTAGAACCATGCCTCGTTCACGACTTGAGGTTGATGGTAGTGCAGAAAATGATTCAATGGTTTATCCTCCTTTTGAATTTTCTGTTCTTTCTCCTCCTTCCATTATTACCGAGGGTTCTCAAGGAGGTGCGTGGCGGAAAAACATAACCGACTTAGATGGCACCGAGGATGAGAAGTATTTCCCTTGGTGGGTTTTGGATTGCATTCTGAGCAACCGCCTACCTCCAAGAGAGAATACAAAGTAAGTTCTTGTCTCATTTCATGGTTTTTGGTATTTGTTAGTAGAAGTGAGAGTTAAGCTTCGTTATAAAGATTCTTGATTCTCTGATTGCGTGGTGTTCAAAAAAGGAGTGATTTTTTGGGTAATTCAATTCAGTAGATCAAAGTCGAGGACATGAAATCACATTGATCTATTTAATTAAGTTGCTAGATCACTATGCCAGTGTAAATATTGGAGTACGTCATTAGTACACAGTTGTAGTCAAAGATAAATGTTGAGCATTATAAAAGAAAACTAAATGTTAGTGATTAGGTATGGCCGTATGGGCTTACATCTTGTAATTGGTGTATATTCAGAACAAACTAGATAAACCTAGACAAGTCAAATATAAATAAAGGAAGGGGGCACTTAAAGGTTTTCTGGTGCGTAATTATAGAGGAAAGTCATTAAGCCTTATTGGTTATTCTGTCATAGTTGGACAGTTTATGAACCATCTTATTTTGGCGGCTCTTCATTTACGAAAAAGCTTTCTCCTGCTACTGTTGAAGGCTTAGATGCTTTCATGTCGGCGAGAGATGTTCTATACGTGCTCTGGTTAAGATACTTCTCCTCCTCACGTTTCCTGTTTTGTTGTGAGTTAATTCCATCTTCATCTTAGTTAGGACAATTAGAATGATGGCGGGGAAGAAACTAGAAAACACTATTGGCAAAATACTAATGGGTTTTTACCTGGTGGCCTGGCTCTGTTACTAAGCATGCCTGAAAACTTGATGTGAACTACTCAGTTTGTCTACTTGCTTCATGTTCCCGTGGGTGTTCATTGATAATCATTGAATGATTGATTTGGCTGTGTATCTGCAGGTGCAGCTTTTACCTGTATCCATGTGAAGGGACTGCAGCTAAAATTGTTACACAAGGGAAATTGAGTGCCCCCCGTATATTAAGAATACAAAAGGTTAGAGCTGCAAACTATCATTATGAAAAATAGCAAGTTCTTTGCAGTGTGCATACATTGCATGCAATGATGCCATGTGGACCATTTCTTCTACTACCTACAAGGCTACAAATGACAACTGGTCTAAGCAGATTAAATAAGTGTCCGGGGTAATTAAGTATTACTCCCTCCCCTTCCTTGGAAATTTACCATTTGCAAATGGCATATATATCAAGGAAAGTGATAAAATGAGATGTTAACCAAAATACCCAATTGACCAAAATACTAGCACCTGTAACCTCTTATGCCAACTACTCGACATAAAGAGAGTGTTTTACTTGGTGATACGCTGCATGCTGGTAACCATGGTACACTGGTTGCTGACGAGATGGTGGTTATGGTGCCAGGCGGGGGCGAGAGAGCGAGAGAGAGTTGTGCGGTTTTCTATTGCCATTTAAGTAAACATTGCAAATCCATCCAAATATGGAAAACGATGCTTTTTCTACTGCCATTTAAGTAAAAATTGGAAATCCATCCAGATATGGAAAACAATGCTACACCCAAATAATGCTGAACAGTCGGTCAGAGATAACAAAATAATAACGCAGCATGTAAGCATCAATCAGTATATGGTTCAGTGGTGAAGTTATTGGTCTTTCTACCTGTTGTCCCAGGGTTCGACTCACATTATATGCATTTTCTCTCTGTTTTTTTTTCTAGACCTCCTTAAATACAGTCTAACGCTTCTTTTACATGTGTGAGGAACTTAAAATCAAGTCTATTGAAGTACATGTATTTCATAATTACTCCGATCTTTTATTTGATCACTTTTTTATTTGCAACATATTTTCAAATTGATTATATATCCACTATCTTTGGGTACTACTTTCGGAGTATTTTTTTCGTGACCATATTGCATACGGTTCTAATTTTTTTGGTGAACCACAACGCGAAATTCAAAATCACTATTTACAAACAAAAACAATAAATAAGCAGCTAAATTGCAAAACTAAAAACAAAATCGATGATAACTCAAAAATAATGAGAAAATTAAAATAAGTTGTAATATAAAATGAAAATTTAAACTAAAGTTGGCAGGTAACAAAATTTTATCATTATATAGCGCTGATTTTACTCTTGGTTGTGTGTCTGTGAATTAGGTTTTATATAGGCTAATTGTTTGCTACACCAAACATAAAAATCTGGCTCCGCCCGTTATTATTGTCATGATGTAACTTCAGATTTGTTACCATGGTTCTAAATTAATATTCAGTTGTCATTTTTGTGCTTGATCTTCATTCCAAAGAAAGGCCCGTTTACCTCAATTGTCTACTCGGTGTACTCACCAAATAACTCATAGAAGCTTTTGTACTTTTTGTGAATTTGCTCGTAGCTAGTGGCACTGTAGCTAGGTTATTCTGTGACATGAAACATATCCCAACTGATATTTTCTGGTCAGTACTAATGTGAATACATGCCCCTCCCTCTTGAGCGAGCTCCTATTTTTGTAGGGATTTGTTTTCTAATTTCATGTGTAATATGCACCTATAAGCCGTGGTTTGGAGCATTGACGAGGATTACTTGATGGATATTATTTTGTTTTTGACAGTTACCGTCTGGATATTATGGATGTGCCTTATGATAAAAAGAACGACATCCAATTTGGGATATTTTGCTTTGTTCTATTTGTAATCATAATCCATAACTACAGAATATTAGTCTCTGCCCCCGTTGAAAATTGAAATGTGAATCTGCCTTATATCATTATTTTCTTTTAGGTTACCATCTATGTCATTGAAAAGATGGTCCTGGACAAACCCCTAGAGGGCGTTGCTGGAGAACAGACATTTCCCATGTTGGCTGGAGGTCCATTACAGAACTCAGGTGCCCTAGGTGACGGCTCTCTTAAAACAGGGTTGAGACCTTGGCAGAGACTGAAGCCTTCTATTGAAGTCTTATGCAATGATCAGGTAAAATTAAATTTATCACAGTTTTGGGTCTTTTGAGTCAGTTGGAGCTTTATTTATAAGAGTGCTCCTAGTATTCTATGGTGGGAACTGGGAACACAGTATCCTTAATAACGTATATTTACTGTTCCTGTTAACAGTCATGCATTTTATAAGCTTCTCTTTGTTGAATTTAGGACGTGGATGTCAGAATAAACTGTATGGATATACTAACTTGTACATCACACTTCTCTGAGCCGTTAATATAAAATTGGGAGCATATAAAACGTTTATTTTCACTTGTGTAAGGCGTTAATCTTGATTTCTTTAATGAGCTATGTATACTGTTATATTCATAGCTGATTGAATCGTGAAATGTTTCATCATCTTACCCGCCATTGATAATTGGGGTTTAGCCACTTATCTTCTACATACTGGAATATACAGTTCCTTTTTCCCAACCATTTGAAGGTGGCAAATGAGCGCTACGTTCTTTCTCAAATTGAATCTCCAAACTCTTATTGTCTTCGCATGTCAGGTCTTATCCCCGGATATGAGCTTGGCAACTGTCCGCGCATACGTTTGGAAGAAACCCGAAGACTTGGTACTACACTATCGTGTAATGCAGCAGGCAAAGTGACAATATGTAGAGGAGCAAGGTTTGTCTTCTCTGGATTTTGGATTCTTAAATGACCTCAGCTGAATCGAAATTTGGTACATGTTACTTTGATTGATAGTTCCTGGGTGTGTGTTGTGTGTGAATTGTCTTGACTCTTGAGTAGAGAAAGTCTTCTAGTATATTAACCATCGACGTGGCAACTATTTCCAAATCTTTTATTTTCTGTTTTGCCTGTCTCAACTCTAAAGTTATTTACCACTCTTGTTCCAAACGAAGCAGGTTCCAGCTACTAAGATAGAGAAGTCTTTGAGGTGGGTATAATAATTTGGGTTAGATAGTTTTAAACACCAAAACTTCCATTGTGGCTACTTTAACCAAAAACAATACAAAAGAAGGTTTTTTTTTTTTTTTTTTTTTTTTTTTTTTTTTTTTTTTTTTATTTTATTTTATTTTATTTTAATTTTTTTTTTTTTTTTTGACATGATACAAAAGAAAGTTAGTGACTTATTATTTGTATCATTACTTTTCAACGTACATGATGTGTCGGCGTGTCGCTTATTTGTATTATAAATTGGCCTGGCTTTCTGCTTCTAAATCTCTCATTTTCTGAATTCTTCCTTCAGGGTGGGACTTATTGGCGTCTGTGATGGAAGCTGACCCTTTTAGGGCGTGGTTAGTAAGTGTTTCATGATTCACTATCTTTATTCAGATCCATCGGTTGCTTCCTTGTAAAATGAAGAAGAAATCGGTTGGCGAATTAGCAGCAGTCATTAGGCGCTCTGAGAAGTTCCTGATAGGCATTTTTCCGATAATGAATGTGTTCCAAACTTGAAAACGCCAATCTTTGTCACGGAAGCTTATGTGAATACTAATACCCTTTTCCGTGGAGCGTGCTTACAATTAATTATTGAAGGTCTTCAGTGTGTAAAGATCTGAATCCAGATTATGACGTCGAAAAGCCATGTAGATTTGTAACTTAAAAAAGTTGGGAGTCATAGGTGATAGAAGCAAAGTAGGTGTGATGTCAAAGTAATTTATTTAAGAGGGAAATAAATGGGTGCCCGTTTGTTCAGACAATTATTGGTTTTGTTTCCTGCTTGTGTATACATTACGTTTGCGGCCGGGCGTTATGCTTAATTATGAGGCGGCCCTTTTGACGTGTAAACTTAAACATGGCCTTTTTCTGATAAAAATCACACTTTGGAATGAAATTGGCTCAGTCTTTTAACAAATTATTCACTTCAGGTCAATTGTTATCTTTTGCTTTTTGAACACTATCCTTAACGGATAGAGAATCCTTCAAATAATTTCTAATCCATAACACAAAATATTATCACGTGGATTCTTGTTTAATTCGTCTTGTGTGTAATAATATCAATTTTTGTATAATTTTCAAAGTAAAGATATTACGAAATCAAATAGGCATTGGTAAACATGAGTAAGGCAAATGACACCAATCAACTGGGACAAGGGGGAGTAAAAAAATATTTTGTACTGTATCGTATTACTTTGTTCTTTAACCTCGGCCAAGAATAAATCTTCTAGCACAATATGGGGAGAGGGAGGGGAAATGTAACTCGTAAGACCAGTACAAAGAATTTGTGATCATGATAATGACTATTTTTTTTTGACAACATTAAGAGATAATTCATCGTATAGCATTTTTAGTTATAGAATGAGCTATTCTATTCAAGTTTCTAGGACAAAATGAGATAGAAAAACGGTGCAAAGAACTAATGATAAAAGTTAAAGAGTGTAGAATTCTCTTAGGGGGTGTTTGGTTCAATCAGCGAAACAAACGCCCCTTAATGCTTTGATCAATCTCAGAAAGCCCCAAGAGCTGCAAAATAAGGTTCAAGCAGTCGGAAGACGCCTCAATATGTCTGAACCCAAGAAAAGTAGCATGAACAATAGCCTTAAACAAAGACTGTGTTTCAGCAGTTAACACATTAACTGCCCAAAACACGTCAGACCCAGAGTACCAAGCGTCATTCCTCCTATCTTGAAAATGCCATCCAGCTAAAGCTTTGAGGTTAGGTAACCAACTTGCATCACACTTAATATGAACAGAATTTCAACATACGGAATTCTCAATTAAGAAAGATGGGTAGAAGTTTTTAACTCTTCCAATATCATCCATACTCAGATCCGAAAGAATAGGAGATGGTAATAAGAAGCCTTTCTCTTGTTTGTAAATCGAAGCAACCAAGGCAGCCTCAGAGACAAGAGAATCCATGAAGATTTGAGGCTGCAATAGGGCCATATTAAAGGGAATATCATTCCTCAAAACCCAGGTCTTCCAAAGAATACAAATAAAAGAAGTTACCATACAACCAGATTCTTTAGGTTTGAAGAAGTAATTTAGCCAATTGACAACCCAATCCGCCAGAGGAAGATGATTATGTTGCTAGTGCCTCGTGGGACGCTTAGGTTAAGATTATTAGCGTTAGATTACCAGTAAGACTCTGTAAAGTCATAAGCCTCACGCATATCAGTTTTCCACTAACTTTTATTATCTCTTTATTTTTCAAGCTCACCTTAGACTTTATACATTATCCGCCGGATTCATCCCATGCTTTACTTTTTTACATCACAATGACACATGAGATCCACTTATCCAAAGTCTTAACTTGAGTCTTGGATTTCCAACACTCAACTTAAGACTGTGTTAAGACTTTGGTAGATTATTGGTATTTTTGAGTTAGTCTTGTCTTAAACTTATCGAAGTTTTGTCTTAAGATTACCAATAATTTTACCCTGTAGTTTGAAGGCAAGATTTTAGTAAGTCTTAACGACAAGACTACCAATAATCTACCAAAGTTTTAAATTCAGCGTAAAATTATCGCTCAGACTCTCCAATGTCTTAAGATTGTGCGACATCAGGTTTCCACTAACTTTTATTATTTTTGTAACACCCCGATATTTCACGACTCGTAATTAAAAGATTTTAAGTTTAATTTCGAGAAAAAATTATATTTCATAAATTTCGCACTTTTATTTAAATGATTTGAATGCTAAACGTTGAGGTACTTTTGTTTTAAACAATATTTTATTTAATTGTGTAAATTATATCTTAATTATTTAATTCTATTGTTCCGAAAATATGTATCCCGTTTTAAGTATCTGGTGAACTTGAATCGATGTTCTTAGCTCGAACCATAACTTTAAAGAAATTTAAATGTTATTTTGGAAAATAATTATATTTTAATTTATTTTTACAAACTTATGCCCTGTGCCTTTGGACTTATTTTTGCTTAACTTGACTTAACTTATCTTTTCTGAATTTTTCTGAACAACTTAAATTTGCTGAACTTAACTTATTTTTGCTGAACTTTTCTGAACTTATTTTTGCTGAACTTAATTTAACTTATTTTTTCTGAACTTAACTTATTTTTGTTGAACTTTTCTGAACTTATTTTTGATGAACTTAACTTAGCTTATATTTCCCGAAGTTAACTTATACTCTGTATTTGCTTAACTTTTATGAATTTAACTTATATGAGTCTAACTTTTCTGAACTAAATAAATATTAACTTAAATAATAATAGTAATAATAATAACACTAATAATATACCCAGTTCTGTTTGAACAACTCTTGCTAGAAAAGTGTTTGAAGATTATAAACAAGCTTTATTCATTGTTGGAGATCAAAGCCTCAGTAAAATATTATGAATCCTAGTAGAGCTGTGAGAGGCGATCGTATGGCAATTCCAGCATCCATGGCTAGATCTTCATTTTCTGCCTCCCCAGTTCTGTTCAACATCACCACAAGAGCACGCAAGAAGAAATCGCAGCATGTAAGTAATAGTAATCCCAGCAGTAGTAGCACTTTGGAGACCCCTGTTTTGGAGAAACCACAAAAAGAGAAATCCATTCAAGAGATGTTTGGAGTGGCTTTGTATGACATAGAGTCGGATGATGAAGGGGATGAAGAGAAGGAGGAAGACTCAGTTGTAGTCTCTGATGATATTGATGAGGAAGAAGGACAATGGTTCAATAACAAAGGTAACCCCTTATCCCCTGTTTCTAGTGTTAAGGAACCAATATTGACATTAACTCCTGAGGATGTTCATGTTGAATTATCATATTGGCAGACTGCCATCTATGGATTTGTTGTGGGAGAAAATCCATCATGCCCAATACTAGAAAAGTTCCTGAAAAGAATTTGGGCAAAACATATGATTGATACTATCTCTTTTAGACACAATGGTATATTTGTAGTGAGATTTGAAAGAAATGCAGGAATCTGTGCTCAACAGTGGTTATTATATGTTTGATAATAAACCATTAGTGATCAAAGCATGGCAGGCAGATGTTCAGTTGGAAAAAGTGGAAGTGAAAAAGGTACCAGTTTGGATTAGGTTGCATAATCTGAATCTTAAGTTTTGGGGATTAAGTCTGCCAAAAATAGCAGGATTGATAGGTCCAATGATCCAAACTGATGAGGCTACCAAAGTTAAGACTAGAATTGAATATGCCAGAGTGATGGTGGAAATGAACATAGGCCAAAAATTGCACCCAGTCATTAAGTTCATAGATGAACAGGGACGTGACACTACAATAGAGGTGAAGTATGAATGGAGACCTGTTCAATGTACGCATTGCAAAAAATGGGATATGAAAAACAGAACTGCAGAGCATTCAAAGTAGTGCAGGTCCACCAACCAAAGGCCAACATCGATGTTCCAAATAAGAAAGAATGGAAGATTAAGGAATCCCCAAAGCAAAGTATACAGGAAAAAAATAGACCAGCTTTAACTATGACTGGTCAGGGCAGTGAGAAAGGGCAGACCCAGGATATTGGGTGTGAGAAAGGAAGATCCACATTCCTGATAATGAGAAAAGACAGGACCAGAATAATGTTGCTGCAGACCAGACTACTACAATGCCAGACAGTCCATCTTACAAGCAAGTAATGATAGGTCAAATGACAGCAAGCAGTGAGGACAGAATAGTAGACACTTCCTTCCAGCAATCCCAATGATGCAGATGGGATTCTGGAATGGGAGGGGGATGAATGATATAAATAAGCAGAAAGAGGTGAATACATTCATGCAGAATAATAAAGTAGGCCTATTTGGACTACTGAAAACTAGAGTAAAGTCTAAGAATTATGGCAGAGTCAGCAACACTATATTTAATAATTGGAGTATTACTACCAACACTCATAAGCATCATAGAGGAAGAATATGGTTAGTTTGGGACCAACAATGTAATGTCCAGCGTATCCTATATACTTCTCAGCTCATCCATGCTATGGTAACTGATAATAGTTCAGGAAATAAGTTTCATATTACTATTGTATATGTCTTTAATCATATTTTGGAGAGGGAACCCCTCTGGACAGATCTCAGTAATATAGCAAACAAAATCACTGATGCTTGGTTAGTGGAAGGAGATTTTAACTGTGTACCGTATTCTCATGAGAGACTTGGTGGAGGATTTGATACAGCAGAAGCAGGTCCTATTCAAGACTGCTTAACAAATTGTGGGCTAATAGATAGTCCTGCTATTGGGTCATTATATACATGGAACAATAAACAAAAGCCAGAAAAAAGAACCTATAGTAGATTGGACAGATGTTTGGTGAATGAAAGATGGTTACATCAGTTTCCTAACATCAAGGCTTCTTTTCTACCAGAAGGTTTATTTGATCACTGCCCATGCTTGATTAATGAAGGAATTCCTGCAGATAAACCCAAAAAAAGTTTTAAGCACTTCAATATGTAGAGTAACAGCCCAGATTTTATTGGAATAGTCCAAGACAGATGGATGCAGGATATTGATGGCACCAAAATGTATAAAGTGGTGAAGAAATTGCAAGTATTGATAATCCATCTAAGGAAGCTGAATACTACTCAGTTTGCTGATATTGAGAATAAGGCAACCCAGGCTTATCAAACTCTTATTAGTCTACAAACTGCTATTGTAGTAAATCCCAATGATGCTGATCTTATTAGCCAGGAATATGAGGCCAATGGGAACTATAGAGGCATTCAGAAGGCCTGTTTAGAATTTCTGCAGCAAAAATCTAAAGCACTGTGGCTGGCACAAGGGGACAACACTTCAACATATTTTCATGGGAGTCTAAAAAGCAGAAGAGCAAGGAATAAGGTCATGCAAATTACAGATGCTCAAGGGCAAATTCATGATGACATATTAGGGTTTTAAAAGATCTTTAATCATTAAAACTTTCTCTCACTAAAAACTTTCCCCTCAAAAACTCAAAACCCTAATTCTATTTGTGCCGCCGCCGCCTCCACCAACCGAACACTTCCCCCTTCTCCCCCTACCGATCGCCGGAGATGGGTCTTTCTTTTGGTTCATCTCCGGCGATCCACCACATCTAACCCTCTTTTGACCCCTTTCTCGGATTTTGCGCATTTTGTTCTCGCGTCGGGTCGGTCTTGTCCGTCTGGTGCCGTTCGTGGTTGTTGTCTCAACTAAGGATCTTATTTCGCTACGAATCCTTATCCTGTCGCCGGAAACTTTATCTGCAATCTTCGATCGTATGACAAGAAAGCCTCGCTTCGCTGCTCGAGATGCGACACTTTTTAAGGTTTCTGCATCTTTATCACGTTTTTGTAGTTTTTGAAAACCTTCTTCTCTGTGGTGCTTGGGGCTCTTTTCATTCCTGCTTTATGGCAAGAGGTCCATCAAAGATGGGATTTCTCTCTCTCTCTTTTCGTTTTTTATAGTAAGAATGTCCGGATCTTTGAACAATACGAAAGTAGTGCCCTTGTGTTAAATGTTGGGTCAGTTTTAAAAAGTTTTTTTAGAAAGCCCCCTCTTCTACCTTGGTTTTGACCTTTTGGTGATCCCCTCATTTCCCCCACCTCTTGGTCTTTAGTTGTTGTGGGTCTAGTTTGGGACCGATTGGTGATCCCCCTATTTCCCCCACCAATCGGTCCTTTGTCTTTGTCAGTTTTGTTGTAACACCCCCATTTATTTAAGGGCCTGAACTAGGACTCCTCAGATAAATACAGGTGTTACCATCTCGGTTTCCCGAGGCAGTAGATACAAAGGAAGATAAATAGTACTTTAAATTAAATTTAAACTCAATCATGTTCTTACATAACCAAAAGGTAAAACTGTTCAGATCAAAAGAAAGTACAACTCATAGACTATTTTTTTATGTGATCTATGCTCTAGACAGGTCCGGGTTCATGCTTCTCTCTTCCCAAAGCTCCCATAGTCTTTAACCTGTCAATCTGCTCCCCAATAATTGGTTCATCACAGGTGATCACGAATACACAGGGTCAACCACGAGGTTGAGTAGAGAAAACTGTAAATAAAACCACATTACTATAAATAGAAAGTTGAACTTCTCCACTCCGAATCACAGACCCTTTTTCTCCGCACCAAACACAGACCCTTTATCTCCGCGCCACACAGACCCTTTTATCTCCGCACCAAACACAGACCCTTTATCTCCACGCCACACAGACCCTTTTATCTCCTCATCTCATATCGTATCACAGAATATATATATAATCAACTATCATAATATACCAACCAAGTATTAGTATAAAACATTCATGGTAATCATCAATAACAACTGAGCAACCATTATAACATGCATCGTATTTCCCCTACCTCGTAACTGCAGAAGAAACGGCAAAGTGCACAACTGTTCTCAAAAGTGCTCCACACGAAAACTTCCACCTAAAAGTATATTACTTAATTAATAAACTTCCTACTCACGTAATACGCATACACATTCCAATTGTAGTAACCTTCTATAAATAGTAACTTCTAAAAAATAAATAGCTTCCAAGAAAAGATACTTTAGTTTTGAAATTCGAATTATTCAAATCCTTATTTAAGACCCAAATTGATATGCCATAAATAAGATATTCCACCATAACTACTAGATATATTACCCATAAATAAAAATCGATATCAAAATAGAAAGTATATATATATAACATACATGTTAATAATAATAATAATATTAATAATAGTAATAATAGTAAAGATAAGAATAATAATAATAATAATAGTATTAGTAAAAATAATAAAAGAAAACCTAACGACTTAACACGAAACAGCCCACGACCCCCTTTACCGCGACACCCCTAAACAGCCCCTTGAACAGCCGCCTAACACCTGCCCCCTACCACCGACAACCACCTGGCTAGACCCTAGAACCACCGGCTACCTCCCCAAACACCAACCACCCACTCGACAGCCACCAGCGAGTCAAACCAGGGCCCAGTTCAGGCCTGGTTTCTCACTCACTGCCCCTGACCATGGTACTTCAACTGCCGTTCGTGGTTAACCCAAACCTGACCGACACTAGACTCGACCACCACCAGCACCCCTGGACTCCAGACTCCAGATCTGGCAACAACATCGTACGAACCTCCCCCTAGTTCACGACATTATCACCTCCCAACACCCCCGTGACACACGCAGACAAACAGAGCATTAACAGATTGTAAAACACTCCTCTAACCATGCCATCAACCACCCCTGCAACACCACGACCAACCACCTCTGAACCTCGAGACTACCACCATAAGACACCCACAAGAGCCACCAGATCTAACACTTAAAGACACAAAACAAACGACTTATGATTATCACAAAGAATGATTAAAACAAACGCATCAGACATGCCAATATTGAAAACGTAAAAACTCCCTTCCCTGACACCATGTTTGACACGCCTGAAAAACGTGTAACAACAACCACGACTCTACAACCATAAACAACATATATTCTCTCTACATTCTAGTATAAACTTATGTAGATATACTCAGAAAATAACGTGTAACACTGCTCCTAAACAAACGACGAAACAAGCTGCATAAACTAACGTTACAGACTTGCGTGGTGTTCTTACCTGCTTCTTGGCCAATTCGAGGTGTCTTAGGACCACCCACAACCACCGTGCACTGGTCTCTCCTCTACTCTAGGGTGGCGGCTAGGTTTAGGTGATTTTAGATCTGTTTTTGAATGATGATTAGGTTAACAAAACCTTCCTTAAATATGGCGGCATGAAGGGTGTTTGTAACTTTTCTGAAAATTCCGTGTGGGCTTCACCTTGGCACGCTAATCGAGGCCCACTCCAGGCACCCAATAGGTCCCAAGTTCGACCCTTAGCAACCCCATACTACCAAGATTAAAATAGGGTACCAAGATCCCCTATTCGAAACCCACCTAAGCCTCAAATATCTCGCACAAAATGGGTGTAAGTAAGCCCATTAACGAACGATTTAATAACGAAAACTCTATCGCTTACCCATGACAAGCCCCAAAATGCGAGGTATTACAGTCTTTCCCCCTTAAAAGAACTTCGTCCCGAAGTTCTAACATACTTAAGTGACAAACAAACAATTCAAACAAACTCGAAACACAAATATCACAACACAATTTGCATAAACTTAATTAAATCGCATATTGTCACATTCCACCCCCCTTAAAGAAAAGTTACGTCCGCGTAACTTACCTCAATCAAACAAATGTGGGTAACGCTCTCTCATGGATGCCTCAGGCTCCCACGTAGCCTCCTCCTGATTATGATTCGTCCACAAGACCTTCACCAGAGACGTCTCCCCATTGCGAGTCTTCCGTACTTTCCTGCCCAGAATGTCCTTCGGAGTCTCAATGTATGCCAACTGCTCATCTACCTCAATCACCTCATGCTGAAGCACATGTGAGGGATCACTCACGTATTTCCTCAACTGAGACACATGGAACACATTATGGACCTTGGATAGGGTTGGAGGTAAAGCTAAGCGATATGCCACCTCTCCAACTCTGTCCAAAATCTCAAATGGTCCAATAAATTTCTGACTCAGTTTGCCACGCTTGCCGAATCTCATCACTCCCTTCATCGGAGAGACTTTCAGTAATACTTTCTCTCCGGCCTCAAATGAAATATCGCTCCTTTTCAGATCTGCATAGCTCTTCTGTCGATCCTGAGCGGCCCTCATCCTCTGTCGAATAATATGAACCTGCTCCACCATCTCCTGAATCATATCTGGCCCTAAAGTCACCACATCGGCCCGATCATCCTGTTGAACCATATATTCAAATATATATATATAGTATATATGTTTATGTTTTGATAATGACAAGTCTAGCTATTTATATATTATATACTCGTATGTATAATCGTGTGCTAAGTGTACAGAATATTAGTGACAAGATCTAATCTATCAAGTGTAAAAGATTCAAGTATATTAGTCAATAAATTGACTAAGTCAAAGATTGATAGAAGATCACAAGCGCGCATAATGAACTAAAGTTATATTCATCAACTATAGCTTTAGTACAAGATTGGTTCTAGTTATAGCCAGTAGCTATAACTCTATATCATGAAGAAATGATCAAGACTTATGTGTGTTTTAGTTGAAACAATTGTTTCCTAATTTGTGTCGTGTAGGTATTAGTGTTTAAATGGTATTCTATTTAAATATAGAATTGTTAATCTTAATAGGATTATATAAAATATCTTTTAGTTAAATAAGAAATAAATAATTGTCTTATGAGATAATTATTTATTACTAAAATAAACTAAAGATTTTTTATATGATTTTAATTGTCAAAATATATAATCTAAGATTTAGTTTGTTTCGATTTTGGTAATTGTGTGATATGTCACATTACCATAAATCGTGTAGGACTTACTTAAATAAATATTATGTATTTATTTAAATGTCCTAAATAAACTAAGATTATATTATGGTAATATATTTTATTATCTTTGACATGATTTAGGAAGTTGATTTAATAAGGATACTAATTATTTATTATATAAAGATCTTTCCTAAATATGAATTAGGAAATTAATTCCTTATATAATACATATAGTATATTATTAAATCTTTCCTAAATATATTAAGATTAGATTTAAGGTAGTATTACTAAAAGACTAGTATTCTAGTTTAAGTAATATTCCTAAATCATCTAGGGTTTGAATTACCTAGATACATATTCTATATAAATAGACTACCATGATACATTAATCAATACGAAATACACAACACACATACACGCAAATCAAGAGAGAGCCGTCGGTCATATTCTTCAAGTTCGAGCTTTTAATTGTCATATCCGATTCAAGATTCAAGTGCTCAAGCATTGATCTTATTCATTCAAGATTGTGACACCAAGAAAACATTGAAGACTTTATCTTATTTACGTAAGATAGATTGAGTATTTAGCGGTACTCGTTGTAAGACAAATATTTAACGGTATTTGTCGTAGCTAGATATTTAATGGTATCTAGATTGAGTTGTGACTAACATCAAAGTCGCACGAGTAGGGTTGATAAAATTGTAATCCAGAGTTGGTACTAATTTTATTAATCGAGAATAGTGGACGTAGGTCTCAGAGTGTGAGACTGAACCACTTCAAAAATATCGTGTCTCTACTTTATTATTGCTCTACTCAACGATCATCATACAACTACACACACGTCGAAGAAGATTTTAAAAAGAAGGTATACTCAATTCAACCCCCCCCCCTTCTTGAGTATATTATATCAATAGACTCTTCAATTGGTATCAGAGCCTCGTGCTCTTGATCGCCTAGCCGCGTGAGTTTTGATCCTTCTATTGATTCTATATTATATACTCTTTCTTCAATGGATTCCAAGCATCTCAAGTGCCCCATCTTCGATGGCAAAAACTACAGTTTATGGAAAAATATGATGACTCATTACATCAAGGGTTGTGATTGGGAATGTTGGAAGATCATCCAAACTGGACCAAAGAAGATCTTGGTCGCCGCCGCCAATGGAACAACCTATGAAAAAATGGAAAGTGATTATGTGGAAAGTGACTACAAAATTGCTGAGAAAAACTCTAAGGCCATGAGCCTCCTACAGAACGGTATGATAACCTCAGAATTCGATAGATTCTCATCCTGTAGTTCCGCTAAGGAAATATGGGATAGTCTCGAACTTGCTTATGAAGGAACATCCGCAGTCAGGAAACATCGTATAGACTTGCTCGTTCAAAGATATGAACTTTTCAATATGGAAAAGAATGAATCTATTGATAGCATGTCTGCACGATTTTCCTGTATTATTAATGAACTGCGGAACCTTGGCAAAAAGATCGATTCTGAGGATATCATTCGTAAGATTCTTAGGAGTCTCACCAAAAAGTGGCAACCTAAGGTCACGGCCATAGAGGAAGCACGTGATTTATCTAAAATCACTTACCAAGAATTGATTGGATCCTTAATGGCTCACGAGATCATACTAAATAAAAACAATGATGATCCTAAAGGAAAGGGAGTCGCTTTACAAGCCTCCACAAGCGAAGAAAGCGAAGAAGAACTTGAGGATGAAACAGTTCTATTCGCTAGACGAGTTAAGAAAGCAGTTTTCAAAGGTAGATACAAAAACTCTAACAACAAAACGTTCGACAAAAAGAAAACTGACTCCAAGCAAACATTCTTCAAAAGAGGATGTTTCAAGTGTGGACAACAAGACCACATGATCAAAGATTGTCCAAGTTGGGACAAAATCAAAGACAAGTCAAAAAGAGAAAAGACCAAAACAGAGTTTAAGAAAGTAATGCTTGCGTCATGCTGGGGAGAATTAGAATCTGAAGATGACGAGGACTCTGAAGAAGAAGAGGTAGCAAACCTATGCCTAAGCAACGTCAGCCTAGATCTAATCTCAAACGACAATGATGATGACGCATCGAATATGTGTCTCCTTGGAGAATCAGACTCAGACGACGACGACGAAGAGGTAAATTTTCTTCAACTCAAAAGTCAAGTTAAAAACTTATCTAAGGCTATGCTAATTAAATATTTTGAGAAAACCCTAGACCAATGTCATGAACAAAATCTTGAGTTAGATGACTTGAAAGAGCAGATCCTCGATATTGCTGAGGAAAATCAACTTCTGAAAGCCAAAGCTAAGAAACTGAAATCCAAAATAAGCATTGAAGCAAATGCTAAGTTGGAAACAGTTATGTCTGAGAAAAAGGTTCTTGAGTCTAAAGTTATAGCTAATGAAGCTATAACCTCAAAACTAAAACTCAACATTAAAGAGTTTCAATCTAAAGTTATAGCTAATGAAGCTATAACTTCAGAATTAAGAAAGGTTAATGAACGTCTTAAGTCAGAATCCTCGACTATGGTCGAAGATGAGACTCATCAAGAAGAAGTTGAGATTCTCGAAAGCAAAATCATGGATCTAGAATTCAGTATATCTAAAATCAAGAAAGAACATGCCAAAATTGTGTCTGACTTCCATAAAGACATTCAAAACCTAAAAGAGTCTAGCAATACTGACCACAGTGAATGTAAGAAAGAAATAGACTCCTTAAAAGACCTCCTTCTTCATGCTCGGAAAGTTCACGATAAGTGGGAAGGAAGCACTAACGTTCTAAACTTCCTAACTGAACAATCCGACAACAACATGAAGATGGGTTTAGGTCACGAATGTTATGGAAGAAGGGATCACTCAAAGTGTAAACAAAGTCCAACAGATAGAGACTTTAGAAGAAGAAAATATGCCGACCTTCCTGAGTATTTAATATGCACTTATTGTGGTCATACTGGACACCTCCGAGAAAACTGTGTGAAACACGCACAAGATTTTAAAACCGGAGTTAAGTTTGTTAAATCCTTAGGAATTCCAAGCGACACTATTTCTGTCTCTGATAATGATAATGATAAAACTGAGGAAAGAAACATTGACCACAGATGGTTCTATGACATGACATTTGACTATGAAGAAAAGAAAAACAGAACCAAACAGACTCCTCAAACATCACACAAAAAATGGTCACCAAGAGTCCAAACTAAAACCTACACAAAAATATCAAAACCCAACCACTACCGATATAGAAAGACCTATGTAAGACAAGTCTGGGTTAAAAAGGAAGATGTATTTGTGATTACTAACAACAAAGGACCCAAGTATGCTTGGGTACCTAAATCCTGTCTTTAAAATTATTTGTGCAGTTTGTCGCCAAGGAAAATAACCTATGGTATCTCGACAGTGGATGCTCAAGACATATGACAGGCGACGTAAACCTATTCCAAACCCTAAAACCTTTTGACGGAGGTAAAGTCACATTCGGTGATAACAAAAAGGGAAAAATCATCGGAATTGGTAAGATAGGTATCTCATCCTCTCATGCTATAAATGATGTATACCTTGTAAGTGGTCTCAAACACAATCTTATTAGTATATCTCAATTGTGTGACAAAGGAAACAAAGTAGTTTTCCATTCAGATATATGTCGTATAATCTTAGAAGGCACCAGTAAAATAATACTTGAAGGTCACAGGATGAAAAATGTTTATATGATTGATTTAAATGCTGTACCTACTGATTCTCTATCATGCATGAAAGTTACGTTAGATGATCCATGTCTATGGCACAAGAGATTTGGTCATATAAGCTCACCCATTCTAAGTAAGCTGAAAAGATGGGACTTGGTCGAAGGTCTTCCAAAGATCAAATTTGATCAAGAAAAGATGTGTGACACATGTGCACGATGTAAACACGTCAGATCATCCTTTAAGCCAAAAAGAGTGGTAAGCACAGAACAAGCTCTTGAACTAGTACACATGGATATCTATGTGGCCCTATGAAGGTAAGAAGCAGAGGTGGTTCCAGGTATGTTTTCGTTCTAGTTGATGATTACTCTAGATTTGTTTGGCCAATCTTTCTTCACTCTAAAGACGAAACTTTCGATGAATTTGTTAGTCTCATGAAACTTGTCCAAAACAAATATAAATCAAACCTAGTAACAATCCGTACTGATCATGGAACTGAGTTCGACAATCATGCTTTTATTGAGTTCTGTAAAACCAATGGTGTTGGACATAACTTCTCGGCCCCTAGAACCCCACGACAAAATGGAGTCGTAGAACGAATGAACAGAACCCTAGAAGACATGGCTCGAACAATGCTTCTTTGTAGTGGCCTACCTAGAAACTTTTGGGCTGAGGCTATTAGTACAGCTTGCTATATTCATAACCGTGCTATGATTAGACCTATCCTTAAAAAGACTCCTTATGAACTTCTTCGAGGTCGTAAACCAAACATATCTCACTTAAGATGTTTTGGCAGCAAATGCTTTGTTCACAACAATGGTAAAAACAGATTAAGCAAATTCGACCCTAGAAGTGATGAAGCAATCTTTATAGGATATTCAGATCATAGTAAAGCCTACAAAGTTTTTAACAAACGTACTTTATGCATAGAGGAAAGTATTCATGTTATCTTTGATGAGAATAATGCCTTCGATAAGCCATTACAGGATATAGAGGAAAACCTAGACGAACCTGATTTCAGGTTATCAAGGGAAGATCCTCCTGAAATGGAAATTGAAGAAGGAGAACCTCAAGGAATTCATGATGAACTCAACTTGGGAGAAAATGGTGCAAGAGATGAAACTACAGTTGATGATACTGTAGATAACTCTCAAACCAATGACTTGGAACCCAGAGTTACAGCTAATGAAGCTGTAACTTTGAATCAAAACCAAAGGGAAGAGGCCAGAGTTATACCTGACCCTACTATAAACCCAGGTTTGGATTCAGGGGGAACAAGTCAAGATCCCGAGTCAAGTTCAAGGAATGCAAATGATCAATCAAGGAACTGGAGATATAATGGCTCTCATCCTTTGGATAATGTAATAGGAAGCCTGACAGATGGAGTTCAAACTCGAAGGAGCTTAAATAACTTTTGTTCATTCTACTCCTTTCTCTCCACCATTGAACCTTCAAATATCAAGGAAGCTCTCGCAGAACCAGACTGGATAGTTGCAATGCAAGAAGAACTCCAGCAATTTGAAAGAAACAAAGTTTGGCATCTTGTTCCTCGACCTAAGGACAGAACTGTCATTGGAACTAGATGGGTATTCAGAAACAAATTGGATGACACTGGAGTCATTGTGCGAAACAAGGCCAGATTAGTGGTTCAAGGATACAACCAACAGGAAGGGATCGATTATGACGAAACCTTTGCTCCTGTTGCTCGTCTTGAGGCAATAAGACTACTCATTGCATTTGCAGCACACAAGGGAATGAAGCTATTTCAGATGGACGTTAAGACTGCATTTCTTAATGGCTATCTCCAAGAGGAAGTATTTGTTGAACAACCTCCTGGATTTCCTGACAGCAAACTCAAGGATCATGTATTCAAATTGGACAAAGCTCTCTATGGCCTGAAACAAGCACCTAGAGCATGGTACGACAGATTATCAAAGTTCCTATTGGAGAGTGGATTCAAGAGAGGATCTGTGGATAAAACCCTATTTCTTAAAAGTGAAAACTCAGATCTACTAATCGTTCAGATCTATGTTGACGATATTATTTTTGGCTCAACTAATAAAAAGTTGTGTAAGTACTTCTCTGAGTTGATGACTTCTGAGTTCGAGATGAGTATGATGGGAGAACTAAAGTTCTTCCTTGGACTTCAAATACAACAAACTGAAGAAGGAATCAAGGTTCATCAACAAAAATACGTCAAGGAGTTACTAAAGAAATTTGGAATGGAAACCTCTCATGCAATGCCTACTCCAATGGTCACAGATAAGAAGCTAACCAAAGACGAAGATGGTAAGTCTGTAGATGAAACAACTTACAGAGGTATGATTGGCTCACTTCTTTATCTTACAGCAAGTCGTCCAGATATAATGTTTAGTGTCTGTGTTTGTGCGAGATTCCAATCTGCACCAAAAGAATCACACATGATTGCAGTTAAGAGAATTTTAAGATACCTAATCGGAACCTCAAAATTATATCTATGGTATCCCATGGACTGTAACTTTAACTTAGTAGGATATTCAGATGCGGATTATGCAGGATGTTCTTTAGACAAAAAAAGTACCTCCGGACTTGCTACCTTTGTAGGTCCTTGTATTATATCTTGGGGATCCAAGAAACAAAATTCTGTCGCTCTCTCAACTGCTGAAGCAGAATATATTGCAGCCGCACTGGTATGTTCTCAACTTTTATGCTTAAAGCAACAGTTACATGATTATGGTGTTGATGTTGGATGTGTGCCTATACTATGTGATAATACGAGTGCTATAATTATATCTAAAAACCCAGCCCAGCACTCGAGGACCAAACATATTGAAATTAGACACCACTTTCTAAGAGACCATGTTGAAAAGAAAAATATAAAATTGGAATTTTGTAGTACGGAAAAACAATGGGCAGATATCTTCACTAAACCATTGGCTAGAGAACGCTTTGAGACTTTGCGATTGGAAATTGGTTTAATCGGTGGCAACTAATCAAATCTTAAAAGCAAAAATAACCCAATGATTGACTACGGTTTAGATGAGATTATATGACTGTGTCCGTATACTCCGCTGCATGTGTATGTATATATTTGATGTTAAATTTTGTGATTATAGTTATATTATATGATTTACATATGAATGTGTGCACAATCGATCTCACAATAATATTACGTCACATATTATAACCATCTCACAACATACATATTATAATACATATAATATTCAAATATTACAAAATCGAAAAACAAAAATATACCTCAAATTAAAAACACACAAAAGTGTGTCATGGTCCCCCCTTTAGCCACGTTTCTACCCAAGCAACCCCACTCTCAACTGACACGTGCCCCCTACTACCCGTAGATCTTGACTTACCCCAACTCCCACATTATTACCCTAACTCCCTCTTACCGTCCTCACCAAAATCCACATCCCCAAATACTTACCCCCCATTAAACCTCCATTGCCAAAACCAAAGAAACCTCCAAAAATACAATCAAGCCTCAAGAAGCAAAACCCACCATCTCCACCTTTCACCACACCATCACCTCCACCGTCCCCAACACCCATCTCCATGTCCATTCCGACGACCGACACCGGGAAACATCGCAAACTTAACAAAGACTCACCTGTAGTCCCTGAGTATTCGCCGGAGTTCGTTTCTACCGGGAAAATTTTCCGACCTCAGTTTCGTGAATGTTCTCTGGAAGCAACAAAAAAAAAAAAGGGGTCTGGAGCATGTTCGAATAACCAAGACTTGAAGGTATGCTCATTGACTGTATACTCCTCTGCGTGTTGTTTAATTGGATGGAGGGAACAAAGGTGAATTTAGCCTTTTTGATTTGTTGTAAAATTTGTCAATATCAAAGAAAGGATGTGTTCCATACTCGACATTCCCTGTGGAATGTGGGTGTCGGAGATTTTGTTCAAGAAAGGTGTTATTGACAAAGCGAGTTAAGGGGTTATGCCAAGAAATCGAATGTGAAATAAATTGCTTAAGCTCATGGGTATTTCTTTTGACGGAGTTGATTTATCCTTTGGCAAAAGTGTAAGTGTGGAACCGAAACCGTGTGCATCTCCTTTGTTTGAAGGTTTAGATGCCAAGATAGATAAAATTCTTGGTTTATAAAGTTAAAAAGGAGAAGGAAAGCATGGGTGGTAGCGGTAGATGTGGAAATCGAAGTCGTGAAGCCGAGCTAAGGGCGTGGATGAATAATGAAATATTGATAAGAAAGTTGAGAAGGTTGTTGTTCGTGCTCAGATTACTGCGTTGATACTCTGTTCTTCAATCTGTCTCGTTTTCGGTTGTTGTGTTTGAATCAGGAATGGACTTCCTCAAACTCTTACTCTTATCCTAGCCCAACTCTGAAACTATCCTTGGCCCAACAAAATCCGAGGCCCTATCCCCTTTTGCCTTTCTCGGATTTCTTAATCCTAAACAGGCCCAGTTTATATTTCTTTTGCTATGGCCCAATTTACTAGTTATCTTTTGCAGGCCCTTTTATGCACTAACCTAGCCGGCCCAATTTTCTTTAAAACACTATTAATTCCTCATTCGGCCCATTGGCTTAGTATTTTGGATTGTTTGTGTATATTTTTAACATTCCGTATGTGGTCATGTGATATTTTCTATGTTCATATTATTTCGACTCGTTTATATGCTTGCTTATGTTTCGTACGTATATTATTCTAGTCGTTTCATGTCTTTGTTCTCATCTTTTCGATGATGTCAAGAGGGGGAAATATGCGACTTAGATTAGAATTTGCCTAAGCTTGCTCCTTGTCGTAATTCATTGTCTCTTAGGGTTCTTAAAGGATATGGGTTAGATAGAAGATAGAAACCCTAAGTTAATCTTTGCTATGAATGACCCTTATTATATTGAGGGGGAACCAAACACTTAGTCACAAATCTAAGAAGACTTGCCATCATCAAAAAGGGGGAATTTGTTGAACCATATATTCAAATATATATATATAGTATATATGTTTATGTTTTGATAATGACAAGTCTAGCTATTTATATATTATATACTCGTATGTATAATCGTGTGCTAAGTGTACAGAATATTAGTGACAAGATCTAATCTATCAAGTGTAAAAGATTCAAGTATATTAGTCAATAAATTGACTAAGTCAAAGATTGATAGAAGATCACAAGCGCGCATAATGAACTAAAGTTATATTCATCAACTATAGCTTTAGTACAAGATTGGTTCTAGTTATAGCCAGTAGCTATAACTCTATATCATGAAGAAATGATCAAGACTTATGTGTGTTTTAGTTGAAACAATTGTTTCCTAATTTGTGTCGTGTAGGTATTAGTGTTTAAATGGTATTCTATTTAAATATAGAATTGTTAATCTTAATAGGATTATATAAAATATCTTTTAGTTAAATAAGAAATAAATAATTGTCTTATGAGATAATTATTTATTACTAAAATAAACTAAAGATTTTTTATATGATTTTAATTGTCAAAATATATAATCTAAGATTTAGTTTGTTTCGATTTTGGTAATTGTGTGATATGTCACATTACCATAAATCGTGTAGGACTTACTTAAATAAATATTATGTATTTATTTAAATGTCCTAAATAAACTAAGATTATATTATGGTAATATATTTTATTATCTTTGACATGATTTAGGAAGTTGATTTAATAAGGATACTAATTATTTATTATATAAAGATCTTTCCTAAATATGAATTAGGAAATTAATTCCTTATATAATACATATAGTATATTATTAAATCTTTTCTAAATATATTAAGATTAGATTTAAGGTAGTATTACTAAAAGACTAGTATTCTAGTTTAAGTAATATTCCTAAATCATCTAGGGTTTGAATTACCTAGATACATATTCTATATAAATAGACTACCATGATACATTAATCAATACGAAATACACAACACACATACACGCAAATCAAGAGAGAGCCGTCGGTCATATTCTTCAAGTTCGAGCTTTTAATTGTCATATCCGATTCAAGATTCAAGTGCTCAAGCATTGATCTTATTCATTCAAGATTGTGACACCAAGAAAACATTGAAGACTTTATCTTATTTACGTAAGATAGATTGAGTATTTAGCGGTACTCGTTGTAAGACAAATATTTAACGGTATTTGTCGTAGCTAGATATTTAACGGTATCTAGATTGAGTTGTGACTAACATCAAAGTCGCACGAGTAGGGTTGATAAAATTGTAATCCAGAGTTGGTACTAATTTTATTAATCGAGAATAGTGGACGTAGGTCTCAGAGTGTGAGACTGAACCACTTCAAAAATATCGTGTCTCTACTTTATTATTGCTCTACTCAACGATCATCATACAACTACACACACGTCGAAGAAGATTTTAAAAAGAAGGTATACTCAATTCAACCCCCCCCCTTCTTGAGTATATTATATCAATAGACTCTTCACATCCCAACACACAGGGCTCCGACACTTCCTTCCATACAGAGCCTCGAAAGGGGCCATGCCTATGCTTGCATGGTAGCTGTTATTATAAGAAAACTCGATCAACCCCAGTCGATCCTCCCAAGATCCTCCGAACTCAAGTACACAAGCCCTCAACATATCCTCAAGGGTCTGAATAGTTCTCTCCGTCTGACCGTCAGTAGCTGGGTGGAAGGTAGTACTCATCTTTAATTGGGTACCCAAAGCAGCCTGCAACTCTTGCCAAAATCTGGATATAAACCTCGAGTCTCGATCCGAAACGATGTCCTTGGGTACGCCATGCAGTTTGACCACATTCTGAACATATGACTTAGCCAATTCAGCTTTACTCCAGGTATCTTTCATAGGAATAAAGTGAGCTGACTTAGTTAGACGATCCACAATCACCCAAATCATGTTGTTGCCTCTCTGAGTCCGAGGCAACCCCACGATAAAGTCCATCGAAATATTCTCCCACTTCCACTCTGGCACATCCAACGGTTGAACTTTCCCTTGAGGTCTCTTATGCTCCCCTTTCAGTCGCTGACAAGTCAAACATCTCGACACGAACTCTGCGACTTCCTTCTTCATATTAGGCCACCAAAACGTCTTCTTAAGATCCTTATACAACTTATCACCCCCTGGGTGAACAGAATAAGGAGTAGCATGAGCTTCAGTCAGGATCTTCTTCTTTAGCTCCTCAACACTCGGTACACACCATCGCCCACTGAACCTCAAACTACCATCGGTATGAATACTGAACTTGGATGCCTCATCACCATTTCCATTCTCCACCATCAAACGCCACTTCTGGATTTTCTCATCGTTCTGCTGTAACTCCCGAATCTCCCCATACAACTCAGGCTCCACTGTCAAATCACCAAGAGTGTCCCCTTTCCGGATCATGAATATTCCCATCTCTCTTAGCTCACCATACAACCTCCCTCTCGATCTGGCACAATCCAAAGCATGTATTGACTTCCTACTGAGAGCGTCAGCTACCACATTTGCCTTGCCTTCGTGGTAGACAATCTGCATATCATAATCTCCGATCAACTCTATCCACCTCCTTTGCCTCATGTTCAACTCCTTCTGGGTGTAGATATATTTCAGGCTCTTATGGTCAGAAAACACCTTAAAAGTGGCCCCATAAAGGTAGTGACGCCACAATTTCAGTGCAAAGACCACAGCGCCCAATTCCAAATCATGAGTCGGATAATTCTCTTCATAAGTCTTCAACTGGCGAGAAGCATACGCGATCACCCTCCCATTCTGCATTAGCACACAACCCAACCCATGCTTGGAAGCGTCAGTATAAACTTCGAAGTTATCACTCCCCACTGGCAAAGCAAGGATAGGAGCTGTTGTCAGGCGTTCCTTAAGGGTTAGGAATGCCTTCTCACAACTCTCATCCCAAACAAAACGGTTCTCCTTCCTCATTAGCGACGTCAACGGTTTTGCTATCTTCGAAAAGTCTTTGACGAATCTCCGGTAATAACCTGCTAACCCCAGAAAACTTCGGATCTCACTCACATTCTTCGGACTTTGCCACTTAGTCACAGCTTCAATTTTACTAGGGTCAACAGATACCCCCTCTTTGGAAATGACATGTCCCAAGAACGCCACTTTCTCCAACCAGAATTCACACTTACTCAATTTAGCATTGAGTTTATGTTCTTCCAAAGTCTGAAGTACCTTCCTCAAATGATCTTCGTGCTCCTCCACATTCTTGGAATATACCAGGATATCATCGATAAATACCACCACGAACTTGTCGAGATACGGGCTGAAGACTCGATTCATCAAGTCCATAAACACAGCTGGGGCATTAGTCAATCCAAAGGGCATAACCACAAATTCATAGTGGCCATACCTCGTTCGGAAAGCGGTCTTCGGAATATCTTCATCCTTTATCCTCAATTGATGATACCCGGATCTCAAATCAATATTGGAGAAAACCCCAGCCCCACTTAACTGATCAAACAAGTCGTCAATTCTTGGCAACGGATAACGATTCTTGATGGTTACATTATTCAGTTCTCGGTAGTCAACACACAACCTCAAACTCCCATCCTTCTTTTTCACAAATAAAACAGGTGCTCCCCAGGGCGACACACTGGGTCGGATGAACCCTTTCTCAGCTAGCTCATCCAATTGCTTCTTCAACTCCTCCATTTCTTTCGGCCCCATACGGTATGGTGATTTAGATATTGGTCCCGCTCCTGGCTTGAGGTCAATGGAAAATTCCACTTCCCTCCTCGGCGGTAACCCTGGAACGTCGTCTCGAAAAACTCCCTCAAACTCCCGTACCACAGGTATCTCACTAGTCTTGGGGGTCTCAGCCTCACAATCCCACATTTGGCACAAAATTAGGCTTTCTCCTTTCCGCAAACTAGACTTCAGGGTATTGACAGATATAAACTTGATCTTTGGTTTGACTCTATACCCCTTGTAGGATACCCTCACTCCCTTGGGTCCCTTCAAGGAAATTTTCTTTTGATGACAGTCGATAAAAGCCCTATACTTCCCCAGCCAATCCATCCCTAGGATCACCTCAAAACCTCCCAGCGGAAATTCTATGAGATCACAATAGAACATTGCTTCCCCGATTTTGATGGGTACACTTCCATAGACTCTATTACAAGCTATTGACTCTCCTGAAGGTATGGTCACTGAGTCTGCAACCCAGTCGAACCTCTCAAGCCCCAAAACTCTAACATGGTCTCTAGACACAAAAGAATGGGTGGCACCGGAATCGAAAAGTACGAAAGTAGGTTTAGAGTTCACAAGAAAAGTACCAGTAACCACATGAGCGTCATCTTGAGCGGCCTGCTTTCCCATGGCAAAGAGTTTGCCACTGGACTTGACCCCACTCTGGTTGGCAGAAGATGTCCCAGCCTGCTGATTTCCTGCCGTCCCCGTCTTGTTGCTGTTCCCACCTCCATTGTACTGATTCTGATATGAACGGTTCTGATTGTTGTTGTTGTAGTTCCTCTGGTAGTTACTGCTGCCTCCAGACTTCGCACCCCCACCATAGTTTGTCATGGGTGTGCGATAGCCACTGCTGCCATAGGACTGCGTGCGAGATCCCTGATATCCGGATGTAGGTGTGCGATAACCCCCGGACTGATTCCCTCCAGAAGAACGACATACTGCCTGTTTGTGCCCAATCTTCCCGCAGCCAAAACAGACCACTCCCACTGAGCCACTGCCTGAACCCCCACTCCTGAAGTTGCCCCCACTCTGATTCCTTCCACCCCCAGAGGCACTACTCCCGAAATACCCACTGTACTTGTTATTACTTTGCTTTTTCGATCCTGAACCCTCAGCTACTGTTTCAGCTTTCCTCTTTTCTGACTTGGACTGTTTGTCCTTTTTGATCATATCCGAAAGCCTCTCCGCCGCCCCGGCCCGTAAATAGATGTCACGGATTGTGGTGGGCGGAGCTGCAATCAGTCTCTTTTTGATGGCGATTGATAGTCCCCTCTCAAATTTCATGGCTAGCATAACATCGTCAAATCCCATATCTCTCACATAGTGTACCAGCTGGATGAATCTCCTGTAGTAAACCTCTACGGTCATGTCCTCCGACATCGTGAATGAGTCGAACTCCTCCCTCAGCTTGCTCTTTTGGAATTCTGGTAGAAACGCCTCGTTCAGAACCCCCTGGAATGCGTCCCACGGAACAAACGCGGATCCACCCTCTATAGCTGCTTCCCGGAGCTCTCCCTTATTCGCGGTCCACCAATCTCCAGCCATACCCCTCAGATAGTGGGCAGCCTGGTCCACCTTCAATTCTTCAGGGCAATCCAACAACTCGAACAGGTTATCGAATTCCCGGCACCAAGCTCCTAACAGATGAGGTTCCCCCTCCCCAGTGAATTGGGTAGGGTGGTGTCTTGCGATAATTGTGCTCATTTTCGCGGAGTCCATTCGTTTGGCGTTTAGGGCCTCATTTTCAGCTATCAAACGATCCACCTCTTCTTGGGTGATGTTAACGGCATTCTCTCTTCGCGGAGGCATACTATAAAACAAGAAAAGAATGAGTCCCGACGTACATGGGTACCCATTGGGTTTAGGGCTAAGTCCCCTAAGCAGCAAAATCTATAAACACTTATCATATCGAGTAGTTTGCTTTGATAACATGGCTCAGGGATCACATAACCGCATATCACTAGACATGATGAAAGAAGATTTCTAGCATGTTTCAAATCACTTAACATATCACATCAATATACATCTTTTCCAACCATTAGAGATTCATTCATGCTCTTGCCCCTTCCGGCTTTTCAAAAGTCAAATATACTCAGAATTCTCATAACATACATTTCACAGTATGATATCACTTTTACCACCTCCTATACCACCCTTTTCTCTCGTATATGCACTCTGGGTTCCCGGGTAAGACTGATAGGGCCTATGGTTTGGTGTGAGGGGGCCCCAGACTCATACTTCCCCTTTAGTGTGCTCCTAACAGTCCTATCCCGGGGGTTCATTTTATTTAGACTCTCCTACATTCATTGGGTTCATTAGGTTAGGCCTGAGGATCGTTCGCTCTGATACCACTTTGTAACACCCCCATTTATTTAAGGGCCTGAACTAGGACTCCTCAGATAAATACAGGTGTTACCATCTCGGTTTCCCGAGGCAGTAGATACAAAGGAAGATAAATAGTACTTTAAATTAAATTTAAACTCAATCATGTTCTTACATAACCAAAAGGTAAAACTGTTCAGATCAAAAGAAAGTACAACTCATAGACTATTTTTTTATGTGATCTATGCTCTAGACAGGTCCGGGTTCATGCTTCTCTCTTCCCAAAGCTCCCATAGTCTTTAACCTGTCAATCTGCTCCCCAATAATTGGTTCATCACAGGTGATCACGAATACACAGGGTCAACCACGAGGTTGAGTAGAGAAAACTGTAAATAAAACCACATTACTATAAATAGAAAGTTGAACTTCTCCACTCCGAATCACAGACCCTTTTTCTCCGCACCAAACACAGACCCTTTATCTCCGCGCCACACAGACCCTTTTATCTCCGCACCAAACACAGACCCTTTATCTCCACGCCACACAGACCCTTTTATCTCCTCATCTCATATCGTATCACAGAATATATATATAATCAACTATCATAATATACCAACCAAGTATTAGTATAAAACATTCATGGTAATCATCAATAACAACTGAGCAACCATTATAACATGCATCGTATTTCCCCTACCTCGTAACTGCAGAAGAAACGGCAAAGTGCACAACTGTTCTCAAAAGTGCTCCACACGAAAACTTCCACCTAAAAGTATATTACTTAATTAATAAACTTCCTACTCACGTAATACGCATACACATTCCAATTGTAGTAACCTTCTATAAATAGTAACTTCTAAAAAATAAATAGCTTCCAAGAAAAGATACTTTAGTTTTGAAATTCGAATTATTCAAATCCTTATTTAAGACCCAAATTGATATGCCATAAATAAGATATTCCACCATAACTACTAGATATATTACCCATAAATAAAAATCGATATCAAAATAGAAAGTATATATATATAACATACATGTTAATAATAATAATAATATTAATAATAGTAATAATAGTAAAGATAAGAATAATAATAATAATAATAGTATTAGTAAAAATAATAAAAGAAAACCTAACGACTTAACACGAAACAGCCCACGACCCCCTTTACCGCGACACCCCTAAACAGCCCCTTGAACAGCCGCCTAACACCTGCCCCCTACCACCGACAACCACCTGGCTAGACCCTAGAACCACCGGCTACCTCCCCAAACACCAACCACCCACTCGACAGCCACCAGCGAGTCAAACCAGGGCCCAGTTCAGGCCTGGTTTCTCACTCACTGCCCCTGACCATGGTACTTCAACTGCCGTTCGTGGTTAACCCAAACCTGACCGACACTAGACTCGACCACCACCAGCACCCCTGGACTCCAGACTCCAGATCTGGCAACAACATCGTACGAACCTCCCCCTAGTTCACGACATTATCACCTCCCAACACCCCCGTGACACACGCAGACAAACGGAGCATTAACAGATTGTAAAACACTCCTCTAACCATGCCATCAACCACCCCTGCAACACCACGACCAACCACCTCTGAACCTCGAGACTACCACCATGAGACACCCACAAGAGCCACCAGATCTAACACTTAAAGACACAAAACAAACGACTTATGATTATCACAAAGAATGATTAAAACAAACGCATCAGACATGCCAATATTGAAAACGTAAAAACTCCCTTCCCTGACACCATGTTTGACACGCCTGAAAAACGTGTAACAACAACCACGACTCTACAACCATAAACAACATATATTCTCTCTACATTCTAGTATAAACTTATGTAGATATACTCAGAAAATAACGTGTAACACTGCTCCTAAACAAACGACGAAACAAGCTGCATAAACTAACGTTACAGACTTGCGTGGTGTTCTTACCTGCTTCTTGGCCAATTCGAGGTGTCTTAGGACCACCCACAACCACCGTGCACTGGTCTCTCCTCTACTCTAGGGTGGCGGCTAGGTTTAGGTGATTTTAGATCTGTTTTTGAATGATGATTAGGTTAACAAAACCTTCCTTAAATATGGCGGCATGAAGGGTGTTTGTAACTTTTCTGAAAATTCCGTGTGGGCTTCACCTTGGCACGCTAATCGAGGCCCACTCCAGGCACCCAATAGGTCCCAAGTTCGACCCTTAGCAACCCCATACTACCAAGATTAAAATAGGGTACCAAGATCCCCTATTCGAAACCCACCTAAGCCTCAAATATCTCGCACAAAATGGGTGTAAGTAAGCCCATTAACGAACGATTTAATAACGAAAACTCTATCGCTTACCCATGACAAGCCCCAAAATGCGAGGTATTACGTTATTTTCTGAGTATATCTACATAAGTTTATACTAGAATGTAGAGAGAATATATGTTGTTTATGGTTGTAGAGTCGTGGTTGTTGTTACACGTTTTTCAGGCGTGTCAAACATGGTGTCAGGGAAGGGAGTTTTTACGTTTTCAATATTGGCATGTCTGATGCGTTTGTTTTAATCATTCTTTGTGATAATCATAAGTCGTTTGTTTTGTGTCTTTAAGTGTTAGATCTGGTGGCTCTTGTGGGTGTCTCATGGTGGTAGTCTCGAGGTTCAGAGGTGGTTGGTCGTGGTGTTGCAGGGGTGGTTGATGGCATGGTTAGAGGAGTGTTTTACAATCTGTTAATGCTCCGTTTGTCTGCGTGTGTCACGGGGGTGTTGGGAGGTGATAATGTCGTGAACTAGGGGGAGGTTCGTACGATGTTGTTGCCAGATCTGGAGTCTGGAGTCCAGGGGTGCTGGTGGTGGTCGAGTCTAGTGTCGGTCAGGTTTGGGTTAACCACGAACGGCAGTTGAAGTACCATGGTCAGGGGCAGTGAGTGAGAAACCAGGCCTGAACTGGGCCCTGGTTTGACTCGCTGGTGGCTGTCGAGTGGGTGGTTGGTGTTTGGGGAGGTAGCCGGTGGTTCTAGGGTCTAGCCAGGTGGTTGTCGGTGGTAGGGGGCAGGTGTTAGGCGGCTGTTCAAGGGGCTGTTTAGGGGTGTCGCGGTAAAGGGGGTCGTGGGCTGTTTCGTGTTAAGTCGTTAGGTTTTCTTTTATTATTTTTACTAATACTATTATTATTATTATTATTCTTATCTTTACTATTATTACTATTATTAATATTATTATTATTATTAACATGTATGTTATATATATATACTTTCTATTTTGGACCCAAATTGATATGCCATAAGCTTATCTATCTGGGTTTATTTTGGACCGTTTGGTGATCCCCCCACTCCCCCCACCATTCGGCCCTTTGTCCTGTGTGTCTTTTTGTTGGTTTTGCATGTAAGACGGTGGTCCTGGGAGGGTTCGTTTGGTGACATGGGTATCCTTTGGTTGGTTTGTTGTGTTTTGTCGGGTTATGGGTGAGTTTGGTATCCGTCCTGTTTGGGATGGTGTGAGGTCTCGGGTTTGGGGTTCTTTCACTTTGTTAGGTGTGCGGTAGGGTCGAGTAAGGTTTGGTTGTGTTTTTTGGTTGGCTCGGATGTGGTGGTCTCAAGTCCTTTTAATGGTTTTTTCTGGTTTATTGTGTTGTAAAGTAAGTGTCCTTCTTGGATATTTTGGGTGTTCTGGCCCTGTATCCTCGAAGCTTTTTTAGGTAAAATAAATGGGTACTATGAAGATTGGTGTCTGGTTCAAGTTGGATCCGTCGGTCGACGGTGTTTCAATGCATTATTGGACAGAAGATTGGCCGCTGAGAATCCTTTGAGGCAGGTAATACGTGACTATTTTATGCTTTTTATTTATTCTTTTGGCACGTATTTTCTTATATTTTCGGGACTTTTAGTTGTTATTTCTCCCGAAACGGTTTACTTTGGCATTTCTATGTTTTAAATGTAGGAATACGCGGAAGTGGGCAAAACTGAACTTTAATCGTCCTCCGGAAGCTGTTTTGAGTAATTACGCGGAGCAAGGATCCGGATTCATAGTCAAGTGTTGTTTACGGGCTAAATTTACGCTGAAACGTACAGGAAAGGGTCGACCGACCCACTAAAGAGGTCGACCGACCAAAGCCCAGAATCCAGAAAGCCCGACAACAGCAGAAGAGGTCGACCGACCCGGATAATAGGTCGACCGACCCAGCGACTGTGTCCGCGACTTTTATTTCGTGTTTTACTCGTTTAATCTTGTAAGGAGAACTTATTTAAGGACGCCTAAACTCTAAAATTAGGTTAAGCAGTCCAGATTAGAGAAAACTCCATAGTTTAGAGAGATTTATCAAGTTTTCATCTTTTGTTCTTGAATTCCAATTAAGCTTGTAAGTTTGCTACAATTAATCTTTCCCTTTCAATTAATCTTGTTGTTCACCTTGTTTTTATTTCTCAATACATGTTTTCCCTCTTGTTGTCATCTTTGATTATGTTGATTCCTTTGATGTTCTTAGTTCTTGTTATTGTTAATTTCATAGTTAAAATCATGCGTAGCTAATTCTTGTGATTAGGAATTAGGGGAACCATGGTAAAGATTTGATTTTGATAGTTTAATGATTGAATTATCAATCCCCCATTGTTGTTGGTGAACTAATCCTTAAGATTGAAAGATTATTAGGATTAGTTTAACGACAACTTTGGGATTGCTCTATGAACGAAAGTTTAGTGCTTTTCTAGGAACCCTAAGACCGTAAGGATTGGGTAGAATATTGACCTAAAGGTTTATTCTTTATTCCTTGGGATTGTGTTATTTGGTTATTTTACCTTTCATTGACTTGTTTTAACCATGGGGAACCGAAGTTCCTAATCTTCTTTTTACCTTATTCTCTTGTTTATTTTTGCTTTCTTAGTTGTTAGTTCAAATCTTAAATCAAACCCCTCCTTTTTGGTTACTTGCAATAGACTTTAAATTCGCAAACATAATTAACCTTGTCTCCTTGTGGTTCGACCCTTGACTTATCCTATCTAGTTTAAGCTGAGGTTTTATAAATCTTATCTTTGACACCCCTCAACGACGGGTGTCAGCAGGTTGTGCTTTTGCTGGGTTTGTTGATCCGTCGTTCTTGTGACTATAGAGTTCGTTCGTCTTGGTGTAGGAGGTCACGCTCCGCCGGAGGCAGCCTGTTGTCTGTCATCCACCTTTCCTTTCTACGCTCTTGTGGCGTAAGTGCACCATGCCCTCGTCATTCCGCACCTCACAAGTATCGGACGTCTTCAGGAAATGTTAGCTTCCGGCATAACAACGATAAGGAGACTTGCGTCCACTATTTCGTACTCCACCAACTTGTGTTTTCTATCCGACATGGTATTCTGTTACTGTTTTCTAGTTGTTTTGTCTTTTTGTTTATTTATAAGTGTACTAAGGGCGTAGTTTACCAGGACTCTTTGTAATACGCTTATTTACCGTCGCCAAAAAAAAGAAAAAGATCTTTTTGACATATTATACAGATCTTCTTGGTACAAGCAAATCTACTGTGACAGTCAAAAAGACAATTATGCAGCATGGACCACTCTGTAAAGAAAAGCATGCTGCCATAATACTCCAACCAGTCATAGATGAAGAAATTAAGGAGGTCATTTTTAGCATACCCAATGACAAGGCACCTGGGCCTGATGGATACTCAAGTAAATTCTTTAAAGATGCTTGGCCAATTGTGGGGAATGAGGTATGTGCGGCCATCAATGATTTTTTTGCCACATGAGAACTTCTGAAACAGGTGAACACAACTACTGTTACACTCATTCCAAAAACTGAAAGACCTACCACTGTGCTCCAATTTCGACCCATAGCCTGCTGCAATGTAATCTATAAAGGGATTTCTATGTTGTTGTGCAATAGATTAAGCAAAGTGTTGCCAGACATCATTTCACCAGTACAAGGAGGGTTCATCAAAGGTAGAAGCATCCTTGAAAACATCATGATATACCAGAATCTTGTCAGACTCTATAATAGGAAAACCTGCTCTCTCATATGCTTCATTAAAATGGACTTACAAAAGGCTTATGACACTGTTGAATGAGAATTTGTTCACCAGATGCTGCAGCAACTTAACTTTCTAGCTCACTTCCAACAGCTTCTTATGCAACGTGTGAGTGTTGCTACTTACACACTCAATCTCGATGGAGATAACTTTGGTTTTTTCCTTGGGAAAATAGGATTGAGGCAAGGAGATCCTATGTCTCCATTGTTGTTTTCAATCTGCATGAAATATCTAACTAGATTGCTAAGGCACACAACAACAACAATGGATTTCAGATTCCACCCTCTATGTAAGCCTATGAAGCTTTCATGCTTAATGTTTGCAGATGATCGACTTTTATTCAGCAAGGGATACATAAAATATATGATGATCCTTCTCCGAGCATTTGCTACGTTTTCCAAGACATCTGGATTGTAAATGAGTAAAGGAAAGTCAAATGTCTACTTCAATGGGGTACAAGAACATGTCAAACATGATATCCTACAAGTTTCAGGATGTACAGAAGGTACGCTACCATTCCAATACCTTGGGGTGCCTATCAAGCCATCTAAGCTTACTCTGAAGGACTGCCAGCCACTCGTAGAGAAAATAGTGGAAAGAATTAGGAGATTGAGAGCAAGTCAGTTATCTTATGCAGGGAGAATTGTTCTGGTTAGAGCTGTGTTGGCCACCTTACATAATTACTTGGCATCAATATTCATCTTACCCAAAGTTGTACTCAACCAAGTGGATGCAATATGTAGGAACTATTTATGGGCAAGATCATCAGAGTACACCAGAGTGCCACTGGTATCCTGGCAGAAAATTTGTACTCCTTACAATGATGGAGGGCTAAATCTTAAGCACTCAGCAGCTTGGAACATAGTAGCAGTTGGAAAATTAGCATGGTGGATTGCTTGAAAAGCTAATAAGTTGTGGGTAGAATGGATTCATCATGTGTACTTAAAAGGGCAGACATGAGAGGACTATACTCCTCCTAGTGATACAAATTGGTGCTGGAGGAAACTGTGTAAGCTCAAAAAATAAATGAAGCAGGCATTTTCAGAAGGTGCTTGGTCTCTGCAGGGACCTAATCACTACACAGTGGCCAAAGGGTATAATTGGTGTAGGGAGAAGCAGCAAACAATTGACTGACAGAGGCTGATTTGGAACAAATGGGGGATTCCCAAACATAAAGTGATAACCTGGATGCACCAACATCAGGCCTTCAATACTAAGGCCAAGCTGAAACACCTGCAACTCACTGATGAAGACACATGTATGTTGTGTGAGGAAACAACAGAAACCATTGGACATCTGTTTTGTCAATGTAGCTACAACCAAAGAATTGTACAAGGGGCAGCTCAGTGGAGTATATTCAAGGTACACTTTGATATCAGCAATCAATGGAGAATAAGACTAGGGGTACAAAACTTCAAAGAGCAGTCAAGAATGGAGCAATCAATGCCGCAATATATCATATATGGAGACAGAGGAACCAGTGTAGAATGGAAAGGGCAGTGTGCAGACCAGAAGTAATATTAGACATTATAAGAATGAGCTTAGAATTTTATTTCGTAGCAGATTGGGCAATCAACTTAGTTTGAAAGACATAGCTTATCTAGAAAGCCTTGTCTAAACACTGATGTACATGAATTTTGATTTTTTGCAATACATACTTACCTTACACCAAAAAAAAAAAATATTACTAATATTACTAATAATAATAATAGTTTCTTTTTATATATAAAAATATAGTATGTTCATTATCTTATTTCAATAGATAATTAAAAACTAAATCACATATCACAATTTTTTTAATAATCTATTTCTATATTATCAGCATTCTCCTCACTTCCCTTCTCTTCACTTTTCTCGTCTTCATTTGCGCTTACACCGTCAAATCCATTGTCTCGCCAAATGTCTTTGACTATCTTTGGCTCAAATAATGTCATATTTTTTGCTTCAATTTTAATAGAAGTCGTACGAGAATTATTGTGTGTAATCCGTGTATTTTTTGCAAAATTCCACTATTCTTTTGTTAATAGTTACACTTTTGGGTAATTAAAAAAATGATCGCACCTGAGACGTTTGTACGAGAGAATTTGTGAAAATCTTAAATTTTACTATAAACGGGTATGAGTATTTGCTTAACTTTGCTGAACTTATTTTTGCTTAACTTATTTTTGCTGAACTTAACTTAACTTATTTTTGCTTACCTTAACTTATTTTGGCTGAACTTTTATGAACTTATTTTTGCTGAACTTAACTTAACTTATTTTTGTTGAACTTAACTTGTTTTTTCTGAACTTTTCTCAACTTAACTTATTTTTGCTGAACTTAACTTAAATTAAGCAAAAATAAGTCCAAAATAACAGAGTCTTAGACTAAATAATATGATATGTTCAATTTTAAGATTTATTAAGTCTTGAAATAATAAGTTCCTTCACTTGGCATTCCCGTTCATAAAACAATCCCGACTCAAAACCATATTCCCCACTTAAATCCCGTCAACACATGTTCCCATATAAAAAGGAAAGGTAGTGTGCATTATTCATCTTCTCCTACCTTTAACCATAGCTTTTCTCTTTCCTTCATAAACAAACATTAAACTTCACTAAAATCCTCATAAAACCTTCGTTTCTCATTGGAATCCTTTGATTCTTTCGCCTATAGTTTCGAAAGATCGTTCACGACGTTTTAAGGTAAGTATCGCTGCAATTTAGGATGAGAAAATTTCTAGGCTGTTCCGTCTCTCTCGATAATCGTGTCTAAAAATACCGTTTTCGTGGTTGTGAGCGGAGACTTGGGTGACTCGGTCGTGGACTCGGTGTTTGTTGTCGACTCTCTTATGAATCTTTCAAGTAAAAGGTAACCTTGATGAGGAAACTCGATTTTTGTCATAAACATAGGTCTACATGAATTTATATGATGTTTATATGAAATTATTGTGGGTTTTGTGACTAATATGTTGTATGTTGTTTATAATCTGAAATCTTATGAAGGAAAGATGTTAGGAATGTATATCAATTGTTTTGGGTTGATTAGAAAAGAATGGATTGTTGTTGTTTATGAAATTTAAGGATTGGAACTTGTTTTGATCATCTTTTTGCTTCACATGTATAGATATTGGAAGAATGCTTTCTGGGTTTGATGAAATTGCTGGTCGTAATAATGTTTAGAAACCGTTCCATGAGTTTTGGATTGTGTTAATTATGCGTAAATAGGTTTTTCGGGAACATGGCTTCCCAGCCGGTCGGCCGCCGGACGGTCGACTAACCGGCCGAGAACCCTTGTTCTTCGTATTTTTAAGTCTCGCGTAGAAATTTGACAACAGGTACTACCAGCCGGTCGGCGACAGCCGGTTGACCAACCGGCTGGTAGCCTCTGATATTTTTAAGATATTCGCGAGGAAATCTCTCAGTGCAGGTATCCTCAGTCGGGTGGCCGGCCGCCGGTTCACCGGCTGAGAATCCCCTTATTTGAATTTGGGAAAATTAGGATGAGTTCCTTAGTCGGGTGCCCGGTGGCCGGTGCACCGTCTAAGAGACTCTTCCCCTTCGAAAGGTTTCGGAAATAGGCTTGAGGGGTGTTGTCTGTCGGGTGGTCGACAGCCGGTCCACCGGCTGAGAACCCCCTCCTCTTGAGAATTTTTCAGAATTGCTGCAGTGAGAAGGGACTGTCAGCCGGTCGCGTGGCCGGCTGAGAGCCCCTGTTCTCTTTAAATCATAATTTTATTTGTGATCGATTGTTCCGATTTAATTGATTCCTCTCTCATATGAGTTCCATGCTTGTATTCTATCGTATGATGTATTGAATAGTAGAAAAATGAATCAGTCCTTAAATCATTTTGTGAATGCGCTTAGGTGAGGCCTAGAGTGGGCCTAATGTGGGAAAATATCCGTATATATTCCCAATACTTTATATGCAGGATTATAACAAATTTATAGTGTATGATTAAAGTCATAAACGAAGAACAAGATACAAAGATTGGGATCAAGAATTAACCTTATGTCCTTGCAAAGGCCTAAGATCAGATATCAAAACAGATATCCTCCTAATCGTTGCACCCAAGATGTTCCAAGAAATACCCCTTCTTGAGCTAAAAACTACAAAATTTCCTTTAATTTTGTGTAAAATGAAAGCTAGAGAGAGAGACAAGTCCGACCCACACCGTGTAACACCGTGACAAGTACCTACGACCACCCTTCCTACAACCACCGGCGAGGTGAACCAAGGCCCCTACCAGGCCTGGTTCCTCTCCCAAACGCCATAACCCGTCCCCAACTATTCCCTGCCGACACCACTACTAAAGTCAACACCAACTGAACCACCGCCGGAACCACCTCTAACACTAGACCGTAAACAATGATGGTACCACCGTGTCGACGTCCCCCGAGTCAACGGTGATAACACCCCCCCCAAACACCCTCTGTACACCGTACATCCCATATAACCGAGACAATTACGAAAACGAACACTCCTCTCCGACACCGACTCTGCCGTCTGCACCCACCGTGACAGCCACCACCTTACTAACCCGACTACCACAAGTAAAGTGGTGTTAATATAAATTGAGGATGACGACCCGCTAACCTTCGAACCTTAAACACGATATACCCGCTGACCTGACAACAAAGACAACCAAAGGCAACGTACCTGCTTCCCGATCGAAACGAAGGACCCTAGACTGCTCCGAACCCGTTGTGTGATCCTCCTCTCCCTTCTCTGTAGTGGCAGCTGTAAGGTTGTTGTGTTGGTTGTGTGTATATTAGGGTAAAAAGGAGGTACGTAAGCTCTCATATAAGGCGGCAGTGTTTGGGGCGTGAGGTGTGTTTGAGGGTTTTAGAAAATATTCGGGTTGTTGCAAAGTTCTTACTACATACGAGGCCCATTCCTTACTCCTAAGGTCCCAAGTTCAAACCCCACCAACAACAAGTAAAACATACAATTCGATAATTATTCTTTTTTTTCGATAATTATTCATCGAATAGTAAAAACGTTTAAATACTGTTGACACTATAATCATAAAAGTAAATATCGTACCAAAATAGTTTAAATATTCGGGGTATTATATTGGCTATGTAAGGTTATTGGGTAAATAAGAGAAAAGGGATCCCAAATGCACGTACCAAGACTCACAAAACGAGATAGTAAACAAGTACATAGCAATTCAAGTTCATGTTTACTCAATATCACTTGAGTAATATAAATCTAGTGGCGGAAACCGTATAGAGAAGTGCTATTGACTCGACTAATTAACATAGATATCATAATCGAATTTCCGAGGCATTACAATCTTCTCCCCTTAAAATGAACTTCGTCCCGAAGTTCGTCCACTGAAGTCAAAACTATGACTCAAACATAAAATAAGTCAATGAAGTGAAGAAAAGGTTTACCAACCAACACGCATGCTCAGCCCTTCACTAACACATATAGCATATCAACAGTTATTCGATAATTACTTAACGAGTACAAACGTTCAAATAGCCTTCAATACGTCCACATAATCAATAAATATTATATTATAATAAAATTACAGGTATTACAGTCTTCCTTCCTTAAAATGAACTTCGTCCCTGTAACACCCCAAGAGTGTGAGAGGAAATTTGTCCCACATCGGTAGAATGTGAGGCTTGTGATGTGTTTATAATAACTTCCACCCACCACTTAGTAACAAGGCCTTGTGCTTTTGGGCTTAAGTGAGGACAAATGATGGGCCCAAAGGCTTACCTCCCATCTTATTGGGGTGTGTTATGACCGTGGTGGGTCGGGTTGTTACAAATGGTATCAGAGCGACCCTGCGACCGTGTGGTGAGCCTGTGGTCGGGAGTACCCGGGTCACACACCTAGCGGGGAGAATTCTGGCCCTGGTTGTGGTCAAGTTTGAGGCACAACGAGGACGTTGTGTTCTTTAAGTGGGGGAGTTTGTAACACCCCAAGAGTGTGAGAGGAAATTTGTCCCACATCGGTAGAATGTGAGGCTTGTGATGTGTTTATAATAACTTCCACCCACCACTTAGTAACAAGGCCTTGTGCTTTTGGGCTTAAGTGAGGACAAATGATGGGCCCAAAGGCTTACCTCCCATCTTATTGGGGTGTGTTATGACCGTGGTGGGTCGGGTTGTTACAGTCCCGAAGTTCACCACCCCATGGTCAACAACCTGGTCGCTAGGCACGTGACAAATACAAACTGTGACACCTAAAAAAAAAACATTAAAACTCGAACGTATAACTAAATTATAAGATACCTCATGAACAAAATAAAGTGCACAGCATAGATAATCAGGAGTATCAAAAGTATACAAACCATCACGACATAACACCTAGCCATGTAAAACAACTAGACATATCATAAATCAAAAGATTTTACAATCCTATCCTCCTTAAAACACGGTTACGTCCACGTAACCTCATTATACAATTCCTAGCTCGTAACTCCGTCTTACCCATTACTTTATCTCATACCATCTCACTCCAAGTAAACAAGAATCGCACTCATCGTCGCATCTAAGACCATAGACAAGGGGTGAGTGATCTGGCGGAAATAAACCGCAATACAAAACTTCCCTTTCGATATCGATTTCAACTCCGAATATAACTCAATAACCAAGGTCACACGGGATCGTAAACACAGTATGGCACAACGGCCTAAAAACTCATAACTCAATGCCAGTGACCAATTTTCCTCCCAATTCAATATCAATGTTATCACATATTCCATTAAAGAAACTGCTCAACACTTAGAGCGTAAAACTCTAAGCTACTCACTCACAAGCCAAGGTCAAAGAATACGACAACTCGATAAAATACTGAACTGCCAACTCAAACTCAAAACAAAACCAACCATGACCTTTGTTCTAAACTCACGAGTAACTCAATCTCATCAACTCAATCTCAATAGCACTTACCTTCCAAGTTCATTGACATACTTGTATGTATACTTACAATTCCACAGTTCATAAAACAAGGATCTGGACGCTATACCAAACCAACCTAATACAAAACCATTATGCATAAACAACTAATCAATTACCACAAGTTACCCATCTCACCACTCAACCCGTCTTACAAACAAAAGGATTATTTTATCAATAGGAGATATTAACTATCAAAATAAAGGAACAATTACTAATTTCAACTCAAATAACTACACATAAGAAATCTATAGCAATTGTCATGCAACCATATTTTACCTCGAGCGATTACCAGAGTACTAGGATCGGTAGAAACCGTGTTACGCAGTAAAGCAGAATCAGGGTAGCTAACACTCACATACCTTTGAAATTTTATCACAAATTTAATATATTTACAACAATGTAAACAATCAAGAAGCTCATAGTTCATACTCGACAAATTGAAATGTTTCATGCTCTTAGTCACACTATAGAAGTAAAATTAATTAACGTAATGAAACATGGAACATTGACATATTTCACAAAGTACACACAAATCATAGGCTTACATGACCGTTTATCATTCTCAGATATCAATAAGTTAACAAAATCACTTAGGTACATTTCTCGTCCACTCACATTACATCATTTATCATGAAACTATTACTATATACGACTTACAAAGCAAGGGTTTTATACAATGCGTAGCAATTAACATTCAAGCAGGATTTCATCGACACATAGCTACAGAATAGTCATATTGCAAACAATCACCATAGTTATCAACATCAAGCTTTATCCTGACTTATCACTTTGAAAATATTTTGAAATGTTTGAAACATTGAAAGGGTAGCTGGTGACAATTTATAAACACGAATCAAAGACAATTTTACAAGTTATAGATCGAATCAAGACTACACGGAGACATTCTGACTCTTCTTTGCTAGAACATTGTTCTTGTAGTTCGTGAATTATGAAAACAAATTAACGATAAAAGTAAACGAATTCATCAGACTAGTACTTCCATAAATCATATGTCAACAATTGATAATTCAACACATCGTGATCAGATCCTAATATAACAATATGCAATTCACTGTATGGTATAACAATATACTTGAAAAGTTATAAAGATTATAATCACAGGGAACTAGACAGAGATAAACCATCAATATACGAAAGAACATCAACAAGATTCACATTGTTCAAATAATCACAAATACATATAACCATTAGATTACTATATAATGCTAATAAGCTTACCAGTTAAATTTCATTCTGCCACTTGGCAAGACTCTTCTCAGATAATCATGCTTTTGACATCCCATACGAGCAACACATAATTATTTTGAGGTCGTAATACTAGACATATAATTGAAACGATTCTATATTAAACTTGACGAAATAAACAAGGTTAAGCTATCATATAGAGAGGGTTCATACTCATACCATACGCCTACTGTTCATGTTACTAAGGCCATGTCAGGATGTCACATGGTTACATCACATAATTCACATTTGATTAAACTTTTATATGAAACTTCCATATCTTACAACTTCACCAACTAAACATTCTGCAGCTACTTACAAGAATCATAATTAAATAACAGCTAGCTAACGTGCGAGCGATTAATTTTTTTTTAAGATAATATAAGGATTAACTAATCGTAGAAAAAGAATCGAAAGCATATCTCAAGGGAATTATTTAATACCATTTTCATAACTCAATCGGTCTGAACAAGAACTTTACAGCAATTCAACAGAAAATTAGGCAACTCACAAGAATCACAATTAATTAACGACTCATTAAGATTTTACGTGGCTTATCATCTTGAAAACGTAAGCGCATATTCTGAACAGTAGAGGTGGAATTATGCATAAACAATAACCAAGTTTTAAATGATTTCTTTTACAAAAAGATGGGCCAAAACGGGACTGTGCAGTAACAATCTGACCACTGTCAACTAAAAGATTTATTTCTCTCAAAATATAACTCCTATTAACATAAAACAAAAGCATTGTAAACCCAACTCAAGGGGTTGTCATACATAATATTTTCATACTCAAATATGGAGCACATTTAATATGACAGTCCGTACAAACAAGGTAACATTCTAAAAGTTTATTTAAAATTTTGGTTCTGTTACAATTCACATTACTACATCGAAACTCAACCATTCATCTTCCGAAACGCGTTGACGTATCATTTAAAGCATGAACATTTCACCATATTAATATTCATTCCTTATTCCAACTTTAATCGTCATCTAGAGCACAGTCAAGATTTCGAGAAACCAACCAAATACTCAATACTTGTACACATATATACGAATGTATCACATAACTACATGTCATTTATGGCTTGGGGCAACACATTTCGCATATCACTAGACAGGGATTACTAATTTGTATAAGTCTGATCATTCATGTTCAAATACCAACAATATATTACATAGATACCATAGTCATTCAATTCCAGATAATCGTATGAACACTTCAAAATATCAAAATCGTATGATCACATCTCTCTAACCATGGCTCAACAAATACAACTCCCAAACTCTGATAATTTCAATTCAATCATCCATATAAATCCACAGTTCGTATTGCACATATCCTTAATCAGAACTCACATATGACTTACCTCGTTCTTCTCCTGCAAGAACATTAGCACAATATAACTAGGTCATTATATAGTCTACCTTACTCTTCAATTACTCTCTTTGGGTTCCCGAGACCGAACAGAAAGGGCCCAGCTTTGGTGTGAGAGGGCCCCAAACTCATCCCGTTCCTTTTTGGGGCTCCTATCAGTTCATCTCGGGGTTCATTTTATTAGACCCTTCCTACGTTCATTATAATTCATTTGTTTTAGGCCTAAGGATCGTTTGCTCTGATACCACTTTGTAACACCCCGATTTATTAAGGAGTCTTTAGCAAGACATCCTCAGTAAATTTAGCTGTTACCATCTCGGAATATCCGAGGTAGTGAATAACAAAGTAAATCAACCAAAGTACTTTATATAAAGACTGATAAAATTTAAACTTCGGTGTTACAAATACTACACAACGGAAAAATAAAGTACAACTGATAACTACAAAATATGTGATCTACATCTAAGTCGGTCCATCCAAGTGCTCACGCCATCCCATGCTCCCACAGCACCATCTTTCCTGTCAAAACTGCTCCCCATCACGGATCATCACAGGTGTCACACGAATACACAGGGTCAACCACGAGGTTGAGTAGAGGAAAAGTAAACAACCAAACATTACTATAAATAGAAATTCAATCCTCCCCACTCCGAATCACAAGACCCATTAACTCCGCACCGATCACAAGGCCCATTAACTCCGCACCGTTCACAAGGCCCATTAACTCCGCACCGATCACAAGGCCCATTAACTCCACACCGATCACAAGACCCATTATCACAAGTCCCAACATCCTCCTCTCCAGAGTCCAGCCTCATATGATAACAATTGAGTAAATAATAATATCTTGACATTAACATTTGATATCAAAAACCAACCTCATAGTAATGAACGATAACATTTCATGTCATACATACAATTCACAGTTTATTTCCCCTACCTCAAATTGCAGAAGCACAGTCAATCACAAGCTTGCTAGAAATGTTCCACGCGAAAACCGTTACCTAAACATGTATACGTAACGAATTAATAAATTTCCCAAACCCCCACAGATCAACTTATACTTACTATAAATAGTTACTTTCTATATGTGGAAAGTTTCCTAAAATAGTAACTTTCCCGAAACAACTTCTTTCTTTAAAGGGGAACTTTCCCGACTCTTAAAGCGTTCAATTAAAACAACTAATAACTAACTAATTATTTACACAATATATTAAAAGGGTTTTCTATATGGTAACCCTGTGGTTTTCCAAATTCTACGTGGTAACCCTGTATTTCAGGAAAGTTTTTTGGTAACCCTTAGGTGCCTTAATTACGTTAACCATAACCCTAAACTATGAAACCGTCAATTTGTCCGTTAAGATGATGACATGGCACGTTAAATGGCTGACTGGGATTGATGACTAGGCTGATTATGTGGATGGATTTGTTGACATGGATTTGTTTTTTTTGTGTTAATTCATTATCCATGTCAACAAATCCATCCACATAATCAGCCTAGTCATCCATCCCAGTCAGCCATTTAACATGCCATGTCAGCAGCTTAACAGACAAATTGACGGTTTCATAGTTTAGGGTTATGGTTAACGTAATTAAGGCACCTAAGGGTTACCAAAAAACTTTCCTGAAATACAGGGTTACCACGTAGAATTTGGAAAACCACAGGGTTACCATATAAAAAAACCCATATTAAAAATAGTAAAAACCATCTACTAAACCACCTAATGACAAAAAATACTATTATTATTAATAATATAATTATAATAATAATATAATAATAATAATAGTAATAGTAATTGTAGTAATTGTATTGACCCTTACTTACGTTACCACGCAAGCACCAACACACTAACCACCTCGCGACCCATCTCCAACCTAAAACCACGTTACTCCACCACCCTTCCGTCAGCCACCACGCCAGCAACCCCCGACCAGCCGGTGAGTTGTACCATGGCTGGTTCCAACGCATACCCACAACTCGACAACTCGCGTAAAAACAAGTCCGACCCACACGTGTAACACCGTCACAACCACCTACGACCACCCTGCCTACAACAACCGGCGAGGTGAACCAAGGCCCCTACCAGGCCTGGTTCCTCTCCCAAACGCCATAACCCGTCCCCAACTATTCCCTGCCGACACCACTACTAAACTCAACACCAACTGAACCACCGCCGGAACCACCTCTAACACTAGACCGTAAACAATGGTGGTACCACCGTGTCGACCTCCCCCGAGTCAACGGTGATACCACGCCCCAAACATTCCCTGTACACCGTACATCCCATATAACCGAGACAATTACGAAAACGAACACTCCTCTCCGACACCGACTTTGCCGCCTGCACCCACCGTGACAGCCACCACCTTACTACCCCGACTACCACAAGTAAAGTGGTGTTAATATAAATTGAGGATGACGACCCGCTAACCTTCAAACCTTAAACACGATATACCCGCTGACCCGACAACAAAGACAACCAAAGGCAACGTACCTGCTTCCCGATCGAAACGAAGGACCCTAGACTGCTCCGAACCCGTTGTGTGATCCTCATCTCCCTTCTCTGTAGTGGCGGTTGTAAGGTTGTTGTGTTGGTTGTGTGTATATTAGGGTAAAAAGGAGGTACGTAAGCTCTTATATAAGGCGGCAGTGTTTGGGGCGTGAGGTGTGTTTGAGGGTTTTAGAAAATATTCGGGTTGTTGCAAAGTTCTTACTACATACGAGGCCCATTCCTTACTCCTAAGGTCCCAAGTTCAAACCCCACCAACAACAAGTAAAACATACAATTCGATAATTATTCATCGAATAGTAAAAACGTTTAAATACTATTGACACGATAATCATAAAAGTAAATATTATTGTAACAAAATAGTTTAAATATTCGGGGTATTATATTAGCTATGTAAGTTTATTGGGTAAATAAGAGAAAAGGGATCCCAAATGCACGTACCAAGACTCACAAAACGAGATAGTAAACAAGTAAATAGCAATTCAAGTTCATGTTTACTCAATATCACTTGAGTAATATAAATCTAGTGGCGAAAACCGTATAGAGAAGTGCTATTGACTCGACTAATTAACATAGATATCATAATCGAATTTTCGAGGCATTACAATATATCTCTTAACCACCTTACCTAGTTTAGATAGGATAATCAAATCCGTATTTGATTCTACCTAAACTACTGCTTAAACAAATAACAAACTCTATCCTATGACACTACCTATCTGACCGAAAACACTCCCAACTGGCTGAAAATTTTATCTGTTTCGGCCTTAGTAACCGTTTTTATATTTACTTAAATTAGGTTATTAAGCTCTCTTTTGCGTAATGTTTTATCTTAAAAATATCGTATATTTATAATCTAAACAATTAAATATAACCTTTTATATTTAACTGAATCATTTAATCCTTATTAAATGATTTCATTACACACTAATTAAATATAACATTTTACATTTAATCACGAATTAACATTTTAATTCGTCTTAGCTAAAATTATTTAATCAGTATTAAATAATTATATCATCATTACTTTGATTAATCGTTTAGTCGTATAGGGTATCAATATGATTACATTTTCATCTAATCATATCTCTCATATTTCATCCTTTAGGTGTGACTCTTAGGGACCAGTTGATTACCGCCATCTGTATGATAATAACGTCAAACTTTCTAGCAAGCCAACCGTTATTGATAAACGTGAATCAACTGGCTAAAATACAAAGTATACCCTATGTTCCTTTAAGATATTTAAATGTGTTGTCGCACTAACTGTTGAGGACACTAGCTCCAACAATCTCCCACTTGTCCGTACAAGTGTATGTGCGATAACCGATTCTCATATCCAATTAAATTTCTCCTACTTAATGTAAAACAATTTGCAAATCTGTATTCACAAAGGTCGTATTTTACAAGCAATCTGTATCAAGAGTGGTTTCCCCGACTAGAGAGTAACTCAACTGATAACGAATCATTATTCGAGCTTGGCCAAGCATTTCAATTACTACTCCTTGAGTGGCCCTGAGAAATATTAAAACCTGATAAGGGGTGGATATTTCCTTCAACTCGAATCTTGCAGATGTAAGAACGGTATGAAATGACCCAAACAAAATATGCTTAGCCCTAGTTACGATCAGCTAGTGAAAAAGAAATCAAAGTCACCCAAAACTGCCATTTATCTCAAGAAATAGTCGACAGTCAAAAGAATCGACTCAAGGAACACGATGGACGTCCTATCCACGACCCTACATCGAATGTTCAGTAACATTTAGGACTCCATTGCGTCATCACGAAAATGTCCTACGAGTTATCGTTATAATCTCGTATCTGTGATCGATCAGTCAACGGTTTGACTTATGGTTTATTGAAGCCACCATCAATCGACGTCACAAAATAATTGCCAGAGTTATCAGCTCGTGTAGGCGATTTCGGACAAAAACAAATATAATGTAATTCAGTTCACTTTGTGGTGTTCAATGTTGTCAGTACAATCCACATGAAAAACAATATATAAAATCGATGGTGTTATAAATAGTATATAAAATAGATACAATATCCAATTCACAAAAGTACTAATACAACTCAGGAACACTTTTAATTCTCATTGAAATAACGAGTCCTTCATGTTTATCATGTCTTAATGGTTTAGTGAGAGGATCTATGATGTTGTCATCCGTCGCAATCTTGTTTATCACTATCTCCTTTTGCTCCACGTAGTTCGAATCAGGTGAGCTTTCCGCAGTACATGTCTAGATTTATTGCTAGACTTAGGCTCCTTAGGCTGGAAGATGGCACCTCTATTGTCACAATAGATGGTGATCGGGTCGTTCGAACTAGGAACTACAGTTAGTCCTTGTAAAAACTGACGCATCCATATAACTTCCTTTGCAGCTTCCGAAGTGGCATAGTACTCGGACTCAGTAGTAGAATCTACAATAACACTCTGCTTGGAGCTTTTCCAACTAACAGCAGCGCCATTAAGATTAAAAACGAATCCAGACTGAGATTTCGAGTCATCGCGATCCGTTTCAGTGCCTCCACCATAAGTCAATACCCAATCTTTACTCCTCCATAGGTACTTAAGAATTTTTTTAACAACCATCCAGTGTGCTTCACCTGGATTGCCTTGGTACCGACTCGTCATACTCAAAGCATATGCCACGTCTGGACGTGTGCATATCATGGCATACATGATCGATCCTATAGCTGACGCATAAGGAATGCGACTCATGCGCTCAACCTCTTCCGGTGTCTTAGGTGTCTGACTCTTACTCAAATGCACCCCCGAGATCATCAGAAGTAACCCCTTTTTGGAGTTGGTCATGCTGAATCTGTTAAGAATCTTATCTATATAAGACTCCTGACTCAGTGATAACATCCGTCGTGATCTATCTCTATAGATACGAATCTCCAATATACATTGTGCCTCACCCAGATCTTTCATCTGGAAATGGTTCTTTAACCATACTTTAACCGAAGATAAGTGAGGGATGTCATTTCTGATCAAGAGTATGTCGTCGACATACAACACCAGGAAGACGATCTTGCTCCCACTCGACTTGATATATAAGCATGGTTCTTCGACTGATCGAATAAAACCATTCTTTTTTATCACTTGGTCGAAGCGATGATTCCAACTCCTAGATGCTTGCTTAATCCCATAAATGGATCGCTTAAGCTTTCACACTTTCTTAGGATTTTTAGGATCTGTGAAACTTTCGGGTTGTACCATGTACAGGTCCTCGTCCAAATAGCCGTTTAAGAAGGAGGTTTTCACATCCATTTGACATATTTCATAGTCATGAAATGCAGCAATCGCTAAGATAATCCGAATGGAACGTAGCATGACTACGGGTGCAAAAATCTCATCATAGTGCAACCCTTGCACTTGAGTGAAACCTTTTGCCACTAGTCGTGCCTTATAGGTGTCTGGTTGTCCCTCGATGGAGCGTTTTATCTTATAAAGCCATTTGCACTGAAGAGGTCGTACCTTTTCAGGCTAATGAACCAACTCCCATACGTTATTCTCATACATGGATCCATTTCGGATTGCATGACATTAAGTCATAGCTTTGAGTCGGAACAAGTCATACAACCTTTATAGGTCACGGGTTCGTTACTCTCTAAGAGAAAAACGTCAACTCCGTCAAGGTCCTCGATCATACCGATGTATCTGTTGAGTAATATATTCTATATGATTAATATATTGTTTTATGTTTTAATAATGACAAGTCTAGATGATTATGTTTTATATACATATGCGTGTAATCGTGCGTTTAAGTGTACAGTTAATTATAGAGCGAAGATCGTAATCTAGTAAAGTATAGATTCAATCGAAGATTGAAGAAAGATCAAGCTCATGTCAAATGTCAAGTCTTTTTGAAGACTTACAAGATAAAAGTTTTATTACGACATCAAGAGTTATTAAGTTATAGGTCGTACCTATAACTATTGAAGAAATGAGATTTGCATGGAATAAGTAAAAGCGTAAAGATTTATGCGTGCTATTAAAAAATTGTTATATATTAATTTAGTAATCTTAAAACGGTTTTTGATAAAAATATTCTTTGGTTAACAAGAATTAAGATATTTATCCTATGAGATAAATATTAATTCTAATATACTAAGGATTTTATTCTAACCGTTATTGTCAAATTCTAAACTCCTAGAGAAATGTGCTTCGAGAAATATGTCTCGGAAAACGTATTCTATGGAACGTGCACCTTGGGAACCGTGCGCCTCGGGATCGTGTATCTCGTTTTGCGTGTGGTTGGGTAAGACGTTTTATATTGTCTTAAGGTTTAATTAAATAAATAATATGTGTTTATTTAATTTACTAAAAGTCAAGCTAGGATTTAGTTAAAGATATAATTTATTATATCTTGACAAGAATTAGGAATTAATTTAAAATAGGATACTATATTTTATGGTATAAGATATTTCCTAATTCAAATAGGATTTGAAGATATTATCTTATGTCTTAATTTAGTAATATCTTATTAGATTCCTTTCCTAAATCAAATAAGATTAAGTTTAAAATATTAACTAGAATAAGTATTCTAGATAAAGTAATATTCCTAAACTATCTAGGATTCAACCTAGATCTAAATTACTATATCTATGCATCATATTACACGTTCAAGGCAATCAAGTACACGCCTCACGCAAATCAAGAAAGTAACGAACGTAACCTCTCGTACGTCTCGTTTTCCGTGCCAATCATTGTCAAATCTCTTAATCAAGACTACAAGCTTTGAAGAAAATTCTCACACGTTCAAGATCATTGAACACAAGAAATTGTTAAAGACTTTATCTTATTTTACGGTACTTGTCGTAGCTAGATATTTTACGGTATCTAGATTGAGTTACAACTAACATAAAAGTTGTACGAGTTGGGTTGATAAATTTGTAATCCGGAGAAGGTACTAATTTTATTAATCGAGAATAGTGGACGTAGGTTTCGATTTGTGAAACTGAACCTGTAATACCTGTAATTTTATTATAATATTTTTTAACTATTGGACGTGTTGATGGTTATTCGAACGTTTATATTCGATAATAATTGACTTACCGTATAAGTGTTGTTATGTTTTATACGTTGTTTGTAATGGTCGAGTATACGAATTAGGAGGATATCGTGTTTGAGTTAAAAACGGAGTTGAGAGAAGTGGACCTCGAAGGGCGTGCCTTAGTGCATATTTATAATACTCGTATATTTTGTTAACGACGCTATGACTTTTATAATTGGTGAAGGAAAGTATTTCTACGTTTTAATACTCGTTAGTTATTGAATCGTTTGAGGTATGTTTAAGTCTCTTAGCTGGGGATCGAACTTGAGATCTTGGGGGATAGAAGTGGGCCTCGTTTATCGTGCACAACACCCACAGCCCACGAGTTAGAAACCCTCAAACACTCACCTCACACTCACGTTAACCCTACTGCCGCCATATAGGAACTATGGTTTACCTCTTCTTTAACCTACTTTACACCCTATCAACCCTACTACCCTACTGCCGCCACCACGTACTAAGGAAAAGAGGTTTGCTCGACCGGCTTAGAGCGGCCTAGGACCCTTCGTTTGGACCAGGAATCAGGTACGGTCACACGCAACCCTGTCAATCGTTTATTTATGTTTTTGTTACGTATGTTTTATGTTGGATTCGAAGAGCGTCGGGTTGTCGCCTTTATATTGTGTTTCTGTCTTTTTACTCCTGGTGGTCAGATGAGTCGTGTGTGGGTTGTCGTGGTGGGTTCAGGTGTCGGGAACGGTGTCGGGAACGGTGTCGAAGGGGCAGTTCGTTTTCTGGGTTGTCTCGGTCTGTTTGCTTTGCCGTGAACAGGGGAGGAAATGGGGTGGTACCACCGGTGACTCGGGGGTGGTCGACACGGTGGTACCACCGTGGTGAAGAGTGTGGTGTCAGAGGCGGCTTGGGTGGAAGTTGGGGGTGGTGTTAGTGGCTGTAACGGCGTCGACAAGAGGTTTTATAGGGGGTGGTTGAGTTACACGGGTAAGGAACCAGACCTGGGTTTGGGTCTGGTTCACCTCGCCGGCAACAAACGGAGGGGTTACTGGTGGTCGTGGGTGAAGCAGGCAGTCGGGGGTACTGGTACGGTGGTTGCTGGCGGTCAGGGAAGTGTCTGTGGTGGTTAAAAATGGGACTTGGAGCCGGTTATGATGCGTCGGGTTTTGGGCTGGTGGTGTCTTTTGCTTATGCTTTCTTTTTATTATTATTATTATTAATATTATTATTATTATTATTATTATTATTGTTATTATTATTATTATTATGGGTATTGTTATTAATGTTATTGCTTTTATTAGTATAATTAACTTATGCCTTCGTGTTAGTGTAATGTTATGGTTGAGTCGGGAAATTTAATGGGAGTTTCCTTTTTAAGGAATTTCATTCTTTGGAAAGTTTCCACTTTGGGAAACTTTCCGCTTTTAGAAAGTTACCATTTATGGTAAGTGTAAGTAATATAGAAGGGGGTTTGGGAAGGATTTTAATTCGTATATAATATATGTTTAGGTGGCAATTTCCGCGTGGGACACTTCTAGTAGCAGTTGTTCGATTGCCGCTTTCTGTCTGCAGTTTCGAGGTAGGGGATATATATATCTGTGGTTGCGTTATTGATATGACGTATATGTGTGGCTTACTATAAGATTGATATATCTGATTGTGAACGTATTTTGGATTGTTGAATATTATTGATTACCGTGGAGATCGGGACTTGTGAAATGGGTCTTGTGATATGGGTCTTGTGATATGGCCATGAGAGGTGTGGTGTGATGGAGTTGAAGTGGTTGGTTGAATGATATGGAGATGGAGGAAGATGCAGTTCTATTGTTGTATATGTGTTATCTGTTTTACCTACTCAACTTCATGGTTGACCTTGTGTATTCGTGTGACACCTACGATGATCCGAAATGGGGAGTAGATTTTACAGGTCCGAGACTGTTGGATTAGGAGCACGGGCATGGAGAGAGAGACATGGCGTGGACCTACTTAGAATTAGATCACATACATAGATGTAATCAGTTGTATCGTTTCTATGTATGGTGTAGTAACATCAAAGTTAAATTCTATCGGTTTATATAAAGCACTTTGTATTGTTTTACTTTGTTATTCACTACCTCGGACATCCCGAGATGGTAACAGCTCTATTTATTCAAGAATGTCTTGCTAAATGCTCTTGAATAAATGGGGGTGTTACAAAGTGGTATCAGAGCGAACGATCCTCAGGCCTAAATCAAATGAATAATAATGAACGTAGGAAGAGTCAAATAAAATGAACCCCGAGACGAAACGGTTAGGAGCCCTAAAAAGGAACGGGATGAGTTAGGGGCCCCCTCACACCAAACCTGGGCCCTTTCTGTTCTGTCTCGGGAACCAAATGAGAGTAATTGAAGAGTGGGGTAGATTATATAGTGACCTAGTTATCTGGTACTAACGTTCTTGCAGGAGAAGGAATGAGGTAAGTTATGATGTGAAATATGGTTGGTAAATACTGCGAATCATGAGATTGATGTTGAATGTTGACTGAGATATACTATTTTTGGTATTGAGAACAAGAGTTTTGAATATGAGCTTTACTTGTATATGGTGATATGCATACGGCTATATGATCCCTGAACCGTTAGGTAGAGATATAGTATAATGATATGTGTAATGAGTTGATGAGTTATAACTACCTAAAAGGATAGATGTAGGAGAGATATGATCATGGTTGACTGGAATGGTTAGTAGAACCAGCTATGCTATGTTGTTATAGGATGTGGAACCAAGTTAAGTCTTATGGGTAAAGCTAGTAGACCGAACCGGATGTCGTGCCCGTTGATAACTGTCCGTACTATTCTATGTGTGTATACACTTCTTATTTGCATGCCTTATACTTTGCAAGAGTTTACTGATAGGCATACTAGGCAAATGTAATCGGAATTTGAGATTTATGATTTTATGATTTTACTAATTGCTTTAGTAATCCATGTTTAGTAATATGCAGAATGTGTGTTCTAAGCTATGAATGTATATAGTCATGTGTAGCGTATATTGTATTTAAAATTTTATGCATGTTATATACATTTAAATTCGTTATGAAGTTTGTCATCAATAAGGGATACGTAGTAGTCCCTAGGTTATATTTCTGTACTTGGATACACCTGTATAACTATCAAGTTATTTAATTGATTTTATTTTCAGTTTCGAAACCTTTACCGTATTTTGATGCCAACTACAATTGAAATGAGGAATGAATGTTAATATGGTACAGAGTGATGTCTATGCTTCAAATGATTGTCAATGTGTTTGGATAAGAAAGGTTGAGTGTGGATGTAGTAATGTGTAGTTACAACGGGACCAAAATTTTAATAAACTTTCAGAATGTTACCTGGTTTGTACGGGCTGTCACTTTATACGTGTTTCATAATTGAGGATGAAAATTTTATGTATGATAACCTTCTGAGTTGGGTTTACAATGCTTTTGTTTTATGTTGACATGAGTTATATCTTTGGGAGAAATAAATCTTTTAGTTGACAGTAGTCAGATTGTTACTGCATAGTCCCGTTTTGACGTATCTTATTGTAAAAGAAATCATTTAAAGCTTGGTTATTGCTTGTGCATAGTTCCAGCCCTACAGTTCAGAATGTTCGTTCACGTTTTCAAAATGATACGCCATGTAAAATTTAAACGAGTCGTTATTCAATTGTGATTTTTGCAAGTTGCCTAAAATTTTGTTGAAATGCTGTAAAGTTATTGCTCAAACCGTTGGAGTTGTAGATATTGTATTAACCAATTTCCTTGAAGTATGCATTCGATACTTTTCCTCTGTTTAGCTAATTCTTTATATTTCTAAAAGACTATAATTGCTCGCACGTTAGCTAAGCTGTTATTTAATTACGATTTTTGTAAGTTGTTGCATAACGTTTAATTGGTGAAGTTGTGAGGTATATAAGCTTCGTATAAAAGTTTAATCAAATGTGAATTATGTGATGTGACCACGTGATATCCTGATATGGCTTTAGTAACATGAATATTAGGCATAGGGTATGAGTATGAACCCCACTAAATGATAGCGTAACCTTGTTTATCTCGTCAAGTTTAATATAAAATCATTTCAATTATATGTCTAATTTATTGATGTGCTGCTCGTATGTGATGTCAAAGGCATGTTTATCTAAGAAGAGTCTTGCCAAATGGCAAAATGAAATGTAACTGGTGAGCTTATTAGCATGATATAGCAATCTAATGGTTATACGTAATTTTGATTGTAATTATTTGAACAATGTGAATCTTGTTGATGTTCTTTCGTATATTGATGGTTATCTCTGTCTAGTTCCCTGTGTTTATCATCTTTATGACTTTTCAAGTAAATGAGTATGCCATAAAGTGAATTGCGAATTGCTGTATTTAAAATCTGATCACGATATGTGGAATTATTAATTGTTTGACATATGATTTATGGAAGTACTAGTCTGGTGAATTTGTTTACTATTATCATTGTATTTTTTTTTTAATTCAGGAACTACTTGAACAATGTTTTAGTAAAGAAAGGTCAGAAGGTCTCCGTGTAGTCTTGTTTCGGTCTATAACTTGTAAAATTGTCTTTGTTTCGTGTTTATAAATCGTCACCAACTACCTTTTTAATGCTTCAAATATTTCCAAATATTTCTTTTCAAGGTGACAAACAAGGAAAAAGCTTGATGTTTGATAATTATGATGATTGTTTGCAAATGACAATCCTGTAGCTATGTGTAGATGAAAACCAGCTTGAATGTTTAATTGCTGCGCGTCGTATAAATTCTTATTGTGCAAATCATATATAATAATAGCTCCATGATAAATGATGTAATATGAGTGGACGGGGAATGTACCTAAGTGAAATATACTAACTAATTGATATATGGGAATGTTAAACGATCTTGCGAAGTCTATGAGTTATGTATGTCTTGTGAGGCATGTCCATGTTCCATGTTTAATTACGTTAATTAATTTTGCGCTATGTCTTTTCCTAAATATGGTTTTCCTTCAAAAATATGTTTATGAACATGAAACGTTTTAAATTGTCAATTATGAACTATGAGTTTTCTTGATTATTTATGTAGTTGTAAATACTAGCTTGCGTTGAAATTTCATGGGTGCGTAAGTGTTATCTATTCCGAATCTGTTTTACTGCGTAACACGATCCTACCGACCCTAATACTTTATTGTTGTTCAAGGTTATATGTTATATGATAATTGATATGAGCCTCTTTTGAGTACTGATTTGAGTTGAATATTAGTAGTTGTCCTTTTATTTTGATAGTTAAAATTTTCTATTGATGTGATAATTCTTTTGTTTGTGAGTTTGGAAAACTTTTAGTAATTGATTAGTCTGAGTTATGTACAAGTTCTTGTTTTATGGCGTACACGTTCTTGTTTTATGAATAATGGAATGATGAGTATACATACAATTATGTCAAGGAACTTGAAAGGTAAGTACTGATGAGATTGAGTTGCCCGTGAGTCTAGAACAAAGGCCATGATTGATTTGTATTGAGATTGGGATTGCAGTTCAGTATTTTATCGAGTTATCGTACTCTTTGACCTTGACTCGTGGGTGAGTAGCTCAGAGATTTACTCTCTAAGTGTTGAACAGTTCCTTTCGTGGAATATCTGACGATATTGAAGATTGAAATGGAGATGAGAATTGGGTACTGTTAATGGGTTATGAGTTATTTGGCCGTTGTGCCATATTGCGTTCGGTCCAGTGTGACCATGGTTATTGAGTTAGTTTTCTTTTCTGAGTCGGAATCGATATTGAGGTGGAAGCAGTGATTTGCGGTTTTAGCTCACCAGTTCACTCACCCCTTGTCCTCGGTCTTAGATTCGACGACAAATGCGATACTTGGTTATTTGGAGTAAGATGGTATGAGATTAAGTAATGAGTAAGACGGTTTAATGTGTTGAGATTTGTATAATGAGGTTACGGGGACGTAACCATGTTTTAAGGGGGATAAAATTTTAAAATCTTTTGACTTATGATATGTCTAGATGTTTTACATGGCTAAGTGGTATATGGTGATTGTTTATATTTGATAATCCTGGTTATTTCTGTCCTGCATTTTATTATGATTCATGAAGTATCCCTTAATTTGGTAATACCAGAAACTTTGGGGACAAAGTTTTCTTAACGAGGGAAGAATGTAACATTTCATGTTTTAAAGTAATTTTATTAGTTTTGGGTATTATGTGGTGTCACATTTTGTGTTCGTTATGTGCCTAATGACCGGGTTGTTGACCATGGGGTGATGAACTTCGGGACGAAGGTCATTTTAAGGAGGGAAGACTGTAATACCTGTAATTTTATTATAATATTTTTTAACTATTGGACGTATTGATGGTTATTCGAACGTTTATATTCGATAATAATTGACTTACCGTATAAGTGTTGTTATGTTTTATACGTTATTTGTAATGGTCGAGTATACGAATTAGGAGGATATCGTGTTTGAGTTAAAAACGGAGTTAAGAGAAGTGGACCTCGAAGGGCGTGCCTTAGTGCATATTTATAATACTCGTATATTTTGTTAACGACGCTATGACTTTTATAATTGGTGAAGGAAAGTATTTCTACGTTTTAATACTCGTTAATTATTGAATCGTTTGAGGTATGTTTAAGCGTCTTAGCTGGGGTTCGAACTTGAGATCTTGGGGGATAGAAGTGGGCCTCGTTTATCGTGCACAACACCTACAGCCCACGAGTTAGAAACTCTCAAACACTCACCTCACACTCACGTTAACCCTACTGCCGCCATAGAGGAACTATGGTTTACCTCTTCTTTAACCTACTTTGCACCCTATCAACCCTACTACCCTACTGTCGCCACCACGTACTAAGGGAAGGAGGTTTGCTCGACCGGCTTAGAGCGGCCTAGGACCCTTCGTTTGGACCAGGAATCAGGTACGTTCATACGCAACCCTGTCAGTCGTTTATTTATGTTTTTGTTACGTATGTTTTGTGTTGGATTCGAAGAGCGTCGGGTTGTCGCCTTTATATTGTGTTTCTGTCTTTTTACTCCTGGTGGTCAGATGAGTCGTGTTTGGGTTGTCGTGGTGGGTTCAGGTGTCGGGAACGGTGTCGAAGGGGGAGTTCGTTTCCTGGGTTGTCTCGGTCTGTTTGTTTTGCCGTGAACAGGGGAGGAAAGGGGGTGGTACCACCGGTGACTCGGGGGAGGTCGACATGGTGGTACCACCGTGGTGAAGAGTCTGGTGTCAGAGGCGGCTTGGGTGGAAGTTGGGGGTGGTGTTAGTGGCTGTAACGGCGTCGACAGGAGGTTTTATAGGGGGTGGTTAAGTCACACGGGTAAGGAACCAGACCTGGGTTTGGGTCTGGTTCACCTCGCCGGCAACAAACGGAGGGGTTACTGGTGGTCGTGGGTGAAGCCGGCAGTCGGGGGTACTGGTACGGTGGTTGCTGGCGGTCAGGGAAGTGTCCGTGGTGGTTAAAAATGGGACTTGGAGCCGATTATGATGCGTCGGGTTTTGGGCTGGTGGTGTCTTTTGCTTATGCTTTCTTTTTATTATTATTTATTTATTTATTTATTTATTTATTTATTTATTTTATTATTATGAACCGGGAACTTTTATTAAAAATAAAGGAGAAATTACATGAAATTTGTGGGCACCCGCGAAACTAGCTGGGCGCCCACTCCCTTAGCAATAACAAAACTAAGGCGAGAAAAGATGAAAGCAGCGTTCCGCGATCCGGCATCTTGGGACACAGAAAACTTCTGAATCCGCTTGAGCAAGGAAACAACATCTTCCTCTAATTCCCCCAAAGAAGAGAAGGAGAAAGGCAAGAAGCCATAACCATGCCTCGCGCACAAGTCCCTGTACTTGGCGCACTTCCTCCTAGCAGCATCAACCACCACCCCTCCTGGCACAAAATCAGCCATGCCAGACTGAGTCAAAGGAGAAGACCCAACCAAATCCACACAAACATCGCGCCCCCTGTCCCAAGAATAGAGCAGCAAATCAGCAGGCCACAAAGATCCCCCCGCACCATCGAGCAACCCAATATCCACCTCCCGACCAGTAGAGATCCCTGACCGGTAGCAAATATCCAAAAGAGTATCAAGAACAAGGTTATGCCGATGTTTGACACCAACAACATTGTTATTATTATTATTATGGGTATTGTTATTAATGTTATTGCTTTTATTAGTACAATTAACTTATGCGTTCGTGTTAGTGTAATGTTATGGTTGAGTCGGGAAATTTAATGGGAGTTTCCTTTTTAAGGAATTTCCTTCTTTGGAAAGTTTCCACTTTGGGAAACTTTCCGCTTTTAGAAAGTTACCATTTATGGTAAGTGTAAGTAATATAGAAGGGGGTTTGGGAAGGATTTTAATTCGTATATAATATATGTTTAGGTGGCAATTTCCGCGTGGGACACTTCTAGTAGCAGTTGTTCGATTGCCGCTTTCTGTCTGCAGTTTCGAGGTAGGGGATATATATATCTGTGGTTGCGTTATTGATATGACGTATATGTGTGGCTTACTATAAGATTGATATATCTGATTGTGAACGTATTTTGGATTGTTGAATATTATTGATTACCGTGGAGATCGGGACTTGTGAAATGGGTCTTGTGATATGGGTCTTGTGATATGGGACTTGTGATATGGCCATGGGAGGTGTGGTGTGATGGGAGGTGTGGTGTGATGGAGGTATGGTATGATGGAGGTGAAGTGGTTGGTTGAATGATATGGAGATGGAGGAAGATGCAGTTCTATTGTTGTATATCTGTTATCTGTTTTACCTACTCAACCTCATGGTTGACCCTGTGTATTCGTGTGACACCTACGATGATCCGAAATGGGGAGTAGATTTTACAGGTCAGAGACAGTTGGATTAGGAGCACGGGCATGGAGAGAGAGACATAGATGTAATCAGTTGTATCTTTTCTACGCATGGTGTAGTAACATCAAAGTTTAAATTCTATCGGTTTATATAAAGCACTTTGTATTGTTTTACTTTGTTATTCACTACCTCGGACATCCCGAGATGGTAACAGCTCTATTTATTCGAGAATGTCTTGCTAAAGGCTCTTGAATAAATGGGGGTGTTACAGAACCACTTCAAAAGATCGTGTCTTCTTTACTTTATCGTTCTTACTCGTTACTTGCTATTACTACGTTTCATCAACATACATCGAAGAAGAATCGAAAAAGTTGGCATACTCAATTCAACCCCCCCCCCCTCTTGAGTATATCTAGGTCACAGCTTGAGATTGATCCTTCTATTGACTCTTATTGGATTCTAAACACCTTAAGTGTCCTATCTTCGATGGAAAGAACTGTTGATGCGTGTCAATTTTATGATGTTTTACATCTATTTTTACACGCATTTTAGAGCTCATTTACTATGCTTTAACCTTTATTTCCCTAAAATTGTGTACTTTCGTGTTTTTGCTCTTTTGCAGAATTATGCGGAAAAGAGACGATTTTATACCAAATTTATGCCCTCGGGATTTTTCATAGCCAAGGAACGAGGAAAAGTCAACTCAAAGCGCGACCCAAGTACCACAAAGATAAACCAAGGCGAAATCAAGACTGACGTACAGGAAAGTGGGTCGACCGACCTACTACTCTGGTCGGTCGACCTGAGGACTGCTATCTTAAAAATCAGAAGTCCACCAAGCTCGACAAGAGGTCGACCGGCATGCTACCTAGGTTGGTCGACCACAGCGCAGTTTCAGAAGATTTCCGTAAAGCCCACACACGCTTTAGGTCAAGGGGGAATCGCTTCTAATTCTCTTATTTAAGCTTAAGTCGTGTTTAAGGTTAAGGATTCAGTTCTTAAGCCAGTATTTAGTCTATTTCTACATCTAATTACAAACTCTCAATTTATCTTTAGTTTTAGTTTTCTCTTTTCCAAGTTAGTGCTTTGTAAGTTTCATTCATTGTTCATCAATCCTTCGACAATAATCAATAAAGCTTGTTCTTTCTGCCCTAATCCATAGTCCGGTAATTCTTATTTCAATTTCAGTTTGTTAATTGTTCTTGTCTTAAAATTGCTAGTATCCGGTTAGATTAGAACCCCAAAGCCTTTATTGTTATTGCATGTTTAGATTAATGATCGCTATGAATTCCATGTTTAATACCGTTTTCATTGTTATTTCAGTATTCATGAGTAGCTAATAATTTATGTTTGGATGTAGGGAGTAATATGCGTAGATAGTGTAATTCCCGAAACCAACTGTAGCAGGCCCTAGGTCGGCCGACCGTCTTAACCGGTCGGTCGACTGAAGCGTTGGCCGGCCGACTGGACTAGCTGGTCGGTCGACCGACTCGCGTATGTTTTCAGACTGTTTTAATTCGTCGACTATAATAACCTACAATGAGACTGAAAGGAGACTTGTAGGACGTTAGTGATGGCTTACCCAAGGTTGAAAGATACGGGAAGAGCATTGGTTTACGCTTTAAGACGGTAAGACTGAAAGGTATGTGACCTAGAATTTAGGAATCACCCTTATTGTTAACACCCAATAATTGTGAGACCTAGGAACTAATAGCATAGGCCGAAAGGAGCTATTAGGTACCATAGACCGAAATGATATGTTACACCCCTTACGCGACTGCAATACATGTTGACTTAGGATTTATACTATCATAGCTTTTTATTACCCGAACATCCTAGCATCTCTTTTACCATAGTTTATTTCATTCTTAATTCTTGTTTTATTTCTATCTTTCTTTCTAGACTTAGTGACAATCAATATAAACCCCCACTTTTGTTACCTTAAAACATTGACCTCAAATAATAAACATTCCCCACCTCTCTGTGGTTCGACCCTGACTTTCACTATCTATAGTTAAAGTTTAGGAACTATAAATTTTATCTTTGATACCCACAACGACGGGCATCAAATTTTGGCGTCGTTGCCGGGGAGGTGACGCTGATGAGCCCAAATTCGGTCATTATTTTCCCTTGTTTTCCTTTTATTTCGATCCCGTTTCACCCCTGTTCGGCACGCTTTCGTCCCTTTTTATACCCGATATCTCTTTTGTTTATGTTTGGATGCCATGTTGTAGGACTTGACGCGGGAATGAAGAAACGGGAACAAAACGTGGTGAAATAAAGGCAAAAGAGTGGAAAAAGAGCTGAAATGGCAAAAAGGGGTCCTCAGCCGGTCGGCCGGCAGCCGGTCCGCCGGCTGGGAGCCCCTTAGCCTATTTTTGAAGAAATGTTACAGACCTTGCAATTTGGGTCCTCAGCCGGTGGCCAACCGGCGGCCGGCTGACCGGCTGGGACCCCCTCCTCCTTGCCATTATTCTTTTCAAGTCAGACCATCGAGAATGCATCCCCAGCCGGTGGCCAACCGGCAGCCGGTCCACCGGCTGGCACGACCTGGGCATTGTGAAGAAAAGGAAAAGATTGCAGAAGTCCATATTTGGACTCTCAGCCGGTCACAGACCGGCAGCCGGTCGACCGGCTGAGAGTCGATTTTCAGAATTTCGCACACTATATAAACCCGCACTTAGTCTATTATTTCATACGTTACTTTTTATGCAATTTTAAGGTTTGCTACTGTTTTATTAGTTCATACTTAGTCACAAAAACTCTCTAAAAATACTTTAATCATTCTCAGATCTTAGTTTAATCATTTGATTATTGTTAATCTCTCCTTAGTAATTCTCTTTAGTAATCTTCTTGGGCATTGTTAGAGGATTTATTGGGTTGTATTTTGAAGGATTTGAAAGAACTCTTCAACTTGTTATCCAAGTTACTCCCTTTTCCTTTGTTATTGGTATAATCTTCTTAATCCCTACTTAGTTATTACATTTGCTTAAGTTGCTTTTGTTCATTTGTTTGTTTTCTTTATAATCCATCATGTTTACCATTTACCCATCTATTGTTCACATGTTTTCCCTAATCATGAGTGAGTAGTCCTTTTGCTAGGGTTAGGGGTGCACTTGGGTAGTTGGTGTTGATGTTTGTTGTTTAGGGTTAGGGTTTGGAATTTATCTTTGTTAGGTTTTCATTGTATGCATGCTAGATGTTTGATGAAATGCCTCAACGACGGTTGGGCATGATTCTTATTATTGTTTGTCTTAGACGATAGTCTAGGGCTCTCATTGGTATGCGTGCATGTTAAATTGACCGTGTTTGTAGCAAGAGCTAGGATATGGTTTGGTTTTAGACGAGTCAAATCGATAGACGAGACGGACCTAGACTTAACATAGATGAGACCACCTACCCTTTGCATGTTTGACATCGACTACCCTAGTAACCCCCGACACCCTAGTTGCTTTAATCATCAATTTCATCTCAATTTATTTGCTTTAGTTGTTCTTTAGTCGTTAATCAATCTCAAACTTATTACCCCGACTCGAGTTATAATTAGAACATAACTATATAACTTCCCCACCATCTTCGTGTTCGACAACCCTATTATACTACTAATTTGGGTTTTATAAATGTGTTTGATCGTGAGAACCGACGACTAAATCTCGCGCATCAAAATGGCGCCGTTGCCGGGAATGGTGCTAGAAGTTGTGTAGTTTAGTTTTAGTTTTAGTCTTGAGTTAGTTGAGCTTGTTTTGTTTTGATCAAAGATTTGGTAGTTAATTGTAGAGTGGTTGCTACATTGCTCACCCTAGTGTCTAAAAAACACTAGGACGACTAATTCGTGTGCTAAGTTTTATGCCTAGGGGCGACTCTAATTCCTTGTTGTCAACTTCCGAACCGGAGAGGCTTTTTCGGGCCTTAAGGAGGAAGACCATTGCAAGAGTAAGAATTGCCTCCCAAGCATCTACTAGCCATAACAACCCCTCTTCACCCGAACCACCAAGCCCCAATCAAAGCAATCCTAGCCCAACATCCGAAAATTTTGATAACCCGTTTTATCAATCACCACCACCATCACCACACATTCCAAATCACCATCAAATTCATATAATGGCTGCCCTTCGTGATCATAACCGGCCCAATCACAATGACACCACAAATCCAATCAACTTTGGTACTCTTGTTCCTCAAAATTTTGAAATACACCCTTCACAAATGAGTTCTATCGAGAAGAACGCCTTTAGTGGGGCTTCTCACGAAGATGCTCATGGACACTTGAGAAAGTTCAAGGGTAAAGTCGCAATGATAAAGAAAACGGGAGTGCCCGAGGAAACCTTAAGGCTTATGCTTTTCCCCTATTCCTTAACCGACAAGGCAGATAGGTGGTTAAATGTGCATGCTCCAAACACTTTCACCACTTGGGACGACTTGGAAACGGCCTTCCTTGCTAAGTATTACCCGTCCTCTAAGACCACCATGCTTCGGAATGAGATAACTCAATTTCAGCAAGACGAGGGAGAATCTTTGGGAGAAGTTTGGGATAGATACCAAGATTTGCTTGCTAAGTGTCCCCACCACGGGATACCCACTTGGTACACGACCCAAACCTTTTTTCAGACTCTTCTCCCACGGACGAAAGAAATGGTTAATGCATCGGCGGGGGTAGCTTTGACCACTTGCCGCATGAGGAGGGAACGGAGCTTATCAAAAAGATCGTTGATTCGGAGGAAAATTATGGTACTCGGGGAAATGTCTTGAGAAAGAGTAGCAAGTATCCTAGTGAGCACCTTTCCAACTCAAAGGCGAACGAGGAAACCAATGCCAAGTTGGACATGTTAACCAAGAAGTTGGAAGAATTGACTAAGGGCTCCACTAGCAAAGAAACCAAGAGCAATGTCCCGGGGATGTACCAAGTGAATAGTGTAGCCTCATGTAATTTGTGTGGAGGAAATGGGCACACATTTGAAGTATGTGCAAACAAATCAATTGAGGGAAGTGGAAGTGAGGAAGAATTGTATGCTTTCCAAGCATTCAATAATCCTAGAGGGCAAAACACTTTCAACCCCAATTCAAACTATTACCATCAAGGGATTAGAGGGAGTCCTTACATGAGTTACAAAAGTACCAATGTGTTGAATCCTCATCAAATCCAACAACCTCAAGTGCAAAATCCACCCGGTTTTCAACCAAGGGGTGGAAACTTCAACCCGAGAAACCATTACAACAACAACAATTTCTATCAAGGAAATCAATCAAACCAAGCCAATCAAGGCTTCGCACCAAACTTCAATGACCAAGGTTACAATAACCCGAATTTCAACAACAACCCGAATTTCAACAACAACAACCAAAACCACAATCAACACCAAAACCAAAACTTCAATCCACCCCCATTTCAAAACAACTTCCACAACAACCAAAATCAAAACCAAAACTTTCACAACCAAGGTTTCAATGACCCGAATTTCGTTCAACAAAATCCCAACCTCAATAGCCAAATGCCAAAGGGGAACTCTCAAGTTGGAGTCCTAGGAATGACTATGGGTTTGCTTTGCCTCTTACCAACACCCCTCATCAAGAACCATCGAGTGAGACTCAAGTGGGTGAATTACTCAAGCTTGTGAAGAATATGCAAAATACCCACAATCAAGAGATGATGAACTTGGGGAATGCCAACCAAAAGGAGATAAGAGAGATGGAGGCTAGAGTCGCTTCCCAAGCCTTAGCCAATCCTCAAAGGCCTCCGGGCGGTTTTCTAGCTCAAGGTCAAAGCTCGAGAGATGCTTCAAAACATCATGGGGTTAATGCAATCATGACAAATGCCGATGAGCAACCAATGCTTGAAACCACTAGTAGCGGAGAAAAACCTTCACTTGAGCAACTCATGACGGTTTTTGGAGGGGATATTGAGGAGGAAGCAATGGTGATGGTGCCCGTTGTTTCCCCGGAAGCTAGTGACCAAGATGGGATGAATGAAGACTTATTTGTGATGGAACAAGTCAAAGAATTTCCAAGGAAGAAGAGAGATGAAAGGAAAGTGAGTATTGAGAAAGGAAAAAGTGTGGTTGAAGAAGAGTCCGAACATGAAGAAGAGCTCATTGAGAGGAGAGTTTGTGAGTTCTTCCGAAAAATTACAAAAGGAGATCCTCGTTGTGAGGAATTGATGAAACTTGTAGAGGAGGTGGAAGCAACAATCCCCTCTCGAGAAAAGAAAAGAGAAGTGAATGCAATCATGTCCGCCAAGAAAGTCCCAAGCACCCTCCCCATCAAACTCGGAGATCCGGGTAGCTTTTCGATAAATTGCTATGTTGGAGGGAAGAAGATTGAGAATGCCTTATGTGACTTGGGAGCAAGCGTGAGTGTCATGCCTCTAGCTATGGCCAAGAAATTGGACATCAAGAATTTGTCTCCCGCTACAACTTCTATCACTCTTGCGGATGGTACCGAAAAACTTCCTCTAGGGGTACTTGAAGATGCTATTGTCAAGGTGGGAAATTTATCCATCCCCACCGATTTCTTGATATTGGATGTCCCCGTCGGCAGCAACTCTTTTGTGATACTTGATAGGCCATTCTTGGCCACCGGAGGAGCTACTATTGATGTCAAGAGAGGAAAACTATCATTCGAAGTGGGAAAGGAAGTGGCGGAGTTCGAACTTCCGGAAGCTCCCGGTACAAGTTACAAGGGAAAGAATGTTGGCATGGTTGCAAGTTTGATGTTGAATGATGTCCCTAAGATATTTGATGAAAAGGGAATCATGAAAAGTATGACTTTGAAGAATGAGGAAGCTAGTTTTGCTAGCGGAAGGGTATTTGTAACAACCCGACCCACCACGGTCGTAACACAACCCCAATAAGATGGGTGCACACTTTTGGGCCCATTATTTGTCCTCACTTAAGCCCAAAAGCACAAGATCTTGTTACTAAGTGGTGGGTGGAAGCTATTATAAATATATCACAAGCCTCACATTCTACCGATGTGGGACAACTTTCTTCTCATACTCTTGGGGTGTTACAAACTCCCCCACTCAAAGAACACAACGTCCTCGTTGTGCCTCAAACTTGACCACAACCAGGGCCAGAATCCTCCCCCGCTAGGTGTGTGACCCGTGTACTCCCGACCACAGGCTCACCACACGGTCGCAGGGTCGCTCTGATACCATTTGTAACAACCCGACCCACCACGGTCGTAACACAACCCCAATAAGATGGGTGCACACTTTTGGGCCCATTATTTGTCCTCACTTAAGCCCAAAAGCACAAGATCTTGTTACTAAGTGGTGGGTGGAAGCTATTATAAATATATCACAAGCCTCACATTCTACCGATGTGGGACAACTTTCTTCTCATACTCTTGGGGTGTTACAGTATTTGTTCCGGAAAAGAGAGGTCGTGATGCAGAACAACAAAAACCAAGTTGTGCTAGTTCTTTCAAGGACCCTTTGGTTGAAAAAGGGGACCTAGAGGAGCTCATTGTCGGAAAAGATGTCAAGGGTCAAAAGTTGAAGATGTGTGGAGCGGGTCTCGCTCATGAAAGCAAGGTAGAAGCTACGGCCGAGGCTTTTGACCTTTTCTTAAGGTCATTAGCTAGCATGGACGAGGTTTCCACCTACAAAGATTGAAAATTGATCGTGAAAGGTTTGGTGGAGTCACTTAACAACCACCGTTTGTAAGTATTAGTTTCTTTTCCTTCTTGTAGTTTGCATGTTAGTTTAATTGTTAGTTCGTTTTTTTAGTTTGATTTATAGCTTGCATGTGAGATTTGAAGGCGAGATTGTTATTTAATTTGGTCATATGAAAGAGGTCATCTTGTGGTGAGTAGGCTTGGTTAGGCGTATTCGATGAAGTTTCCCTTGGCAATTGAGTTTTCATTGTGCTAGTTGAGTTGTTTTACGAATAGTGCATATGGGCCCTGAGCCTGTAGGCCGGCTGCCTGTCGACCACCGGCTCAGAACCCTTAATGCACATTCTGTTTTTTTTACGACTTACTTTCCAGTTTCAGGAATTTCGCGAGAAAAATATGTTGGGTTTTTAGTTACTCATAAACTTAATATTTAGTCATACTAAGATAATCCTTTAATTAACATTTTAATTAACATATTATCATGATCTTATGCATGCTTAACATATGCGGAAATGGGAGAGATTTCGAGTCTCAAGAGGAAGAACAAGCTTCCTTACATTGCTAGTCTCGGCTAAAATAGGGCACAAGTGAAGTCACCTTCTTCACTTGTTCTTGAGCTTACCTCACGGATGATCCTCCTTGAACCTTCAAAGAGATGGCCTCCAAAAGATGAACACCAAGACACACAACACTCAATGTTTTTTATGTTATTTTGCTAGAACAATATGCAAAAATCTCTAGTTCACTAAGGAGGCTACACGGTTTTGTGTTTGAATTAGGGAGAGTTTTCTCTCTTTTTCTCACTAACACTAAACCCTAGCAATGACATAAAAAATGAATGAATGAGGGAACAAAATTCTTTTTTGTTCTCCTCAAGGGTGTGGCCGGGTGGTGGGTTAAGAGTGCCCAATGGATGGCACCTTAATCTTCTACAATGTTTCCCACTCAAGCCATAGGTATTAAATAGATGTCCTTCACATGTTCCTCACATTAGAAATATGTAATGTTGTATGTGTGTTTGAGAACACACGGTCTATGTCACAAAAACGGACCCATACGTAACATTAGTAAGGATTATTTAGTTTACGTAATTTGTAGTTTAACTTTTAAACTCTTTATCGTAAATCTAAAAGTAATTCAAATAATTACTTATATCTATTTAATCGTATTTTATTACTTACAACAATTGTAGTTAAAATAATTCATTCAAGTGATTCCATGTTCCGTAAACATATAAATAATAGTGATGACATTTCGATCACTAAAACAATTTATAATCCCATTATAAATTTTCTCCTTATATTAAATAAACTAGAAATGAAGTAACTCGTATCAATATACAGTTATCTCATTTATCATTGAGAGAGTTGTCCTATAGGTGTGACCTAAAGGGATCAACTGGTCACCACCGTCATTACGATAGTAATGTCAAACTCTAGCAAGCCAATCATTACCGATTAATGTTGACCAGTTGACTTATGATAAAGAATCATCCCATGAATATTCTTTTATAGAGATTTGATTACGTGATCGCACTATTGTTGAGGACACATTTCCCAACAATCTCCCACTTGTCCTCGACAAGTGTGCGTCACCAATTCTCTTGTCCTATTACAATCTCCCACTCAATGCAAGGTGTCTCTCTGAGGTCGTACTTGCATTCGATCATATCATGAGTGGTTTCCTCGATCTGGAGAATAACTGTTTGACCGGAATTATCTACCATAGATACCTTCCGAGCGTGGCCACATATTTTCAGTTAACTTCTCCTCGAGTGGCCTTGAGATTTGAACAACCGTGACAAGGGGTGGACAATTTCTATCGCACTACTTCCTTTGACTAGTCACACTCAGTCACAGCCTGAAGCAATCCCATTTGACTCCAGTTACGAAAAGTCGTAGAGAATAGATCAAGGTTATGCCTAAACTGTACCATCTTGGGAGAGTAATCTTTAGTCTAAGAATTGACTCACAAGAATACTATAGCAGCTCTCGCCACAACCCGGCTATAAAATTTCCAGAACTCTATAAGCGGTCACATTGCCCGACAGAGTGTCTCTAACAGTCTGCCTATGTGATCGACTAGTCATCACATATGACTCTATGGCACTTGAACTTGCCATCAATCGCCTCACACTCTAGTTGCTTTGAGATGTCACCTCATGTAAGTGGCTAGGGGCCATACTAAGTCAATCCAGTTCACTTTATGGGGTTCAATATTGTCTCTTACAACCCATTTGGATTCTGACAAAGTATCTTTCATTTTGAGTTAATCATAACTCAAATGATGTTGTCATGCAACAATAGTCAATACTATTACATTGCATTTGATGCACAATCATCTATTTGTAGCAGTGTTTTGCGAATAACCTTTATTCATGATTGCAAAACTTACAAATTTTGGTCTCCTTCATTCTCATATTATCCCGTATAATATGATTCTATTAGAGTACATATCTAGAACTCTTTCTAGATTTTGAGTTTCTTTTCCGGAGGAAAGCTCCCACTGTTATCTCATAACTTGTGACGTATCGATATACTGGAGGGATTAAGGAATCACTCTCTTTAGTCATTTATGTACTGAAATCTACATTGTAGTCTATTTATGATTTCATCATTGTAATAATTTTCACTCATCTTGGCTATTTGATAATGGTTTCATTCATCGTTATGAATAATGTATCCAACCATTCTAACTTCTAGTGGACGACCTTTTATTATCCATATAATAAACCTTCCCATTAAAACTCCATCATCATATGATACAAATTATTTTATTCATCTAAATTGAGTACCTCTTATTCTTTACTCTTAAAGAATCACCCATTCTCTCAAAATGGTAGGTTTCAATTCTTTAATGAATATCGCTCCCACTGAAAACAATATCTCTCGATATCTTAAATGAACTTTTCATTTCTCGCATGTTAAACTATTACTCGAATTATTATCACTATCTCTATAGTGATCCATCTTTTCAGATCATACCTTCTGACACAACATAAACTACTGTCGAGGGGACTGAGATGATTTCTCCTCTATTATCTTATAATCATAGAAAAAACATTATTTCAAGGAATCGGTCTTGCCTCCGAATAGATAGATGATTTCTCCTCTATTATCTTATAATCTTTGAAAAATCACTATTTCATGGAGCCGATCTTCCTTCCGAATTCATATGGGGTTTCCCACTGAAACAATGAACACAAAGAACCTTTCTTCGAGTGTCCTCCCGTAGTTTCTTCAGTGTACCTTTCTTCGAGTGTCCTCCCGTAGTTTCTTTTGTTATCTTATTTAGGTTTCTTCTTATGAACCCTTTCAGGAATCTTCTCTAAGATCCTATAGTTATATCATTGGTTTGTAGGTCGAATATTTTCTCCCACTCTATCCTTTAAAATAACCCTTATTTGTACAAGGATAGCTTATTTCGATCGAACCAATATATATATATAAGTTTATGGTATGATTAATTCATTCTCACTTTCACTCAAAATGATCATCATATAATGAATTAATATTTTCTCAAAATGATTGAAAGTACCTACATGTGGGATAGTTCTCCGTTTTTAACCAACTCTTTGATTATTTCATACTTGATCGTATCAATGTTTATTGTGTGATAAAATCACCATTATTCATGTTTTAACAAGGTATGCAATTTATTTGATAAATCAAAACATTGATTAAGAACAAAAGTAGTGACTCGGGTTGAAAACCAAGTCACTAATATCCAAAATTACAACCATTGTTTTAGGATTTTAATCTTTGTCTTACAAGAACGTAAATTGTTCCAAAATAAAATGCAAAATATGAAAGAAGACGATATGAAAATTAGAGGCTAGCTCTTCAAGTCTTCGATCAATTTGGATGCTACCATAGCCATCCAAGTAAGGAACTTCATGCTTCCTTCTCCTTGCCCTTATCATTATTAGGAGGCGCCCCTTTAAAACAATTAAAAAGGGTAAATATCAACACACTTGTATCATTATACATAAGTTGATAAATGTCATGAATTTAAACGAGAATTATTACCTACGACGGGTGCCTTTCCATTTTTGAGGTCACTTAAGTATTTGGGGCAATTTCGCTTCCAATGACCGATCCTCGTGCAATAATGGCACTTGTCTTCCGCTTTTGAAGACGAGGTGGAAGCGCCTTTTGAAAAGGTCTTTTCTTTGGTCGCCTTGGGCTTGAACGTTTTTGATGCGTGCCTATTTTATGATGTTTTACATCTATTTTTACACGCATTTTGTCGCTCATTTACTATGTTTTAGCATTTATTTCCCAACAATTGTCTACTTTCGTATTTTTATGCTCTTTTGCAGATTTATGCGGAAAAGGGACGATTTTATACCAAATTTATGCCCTCGGGACTTTTCATGACTAAGGATAAGAAGGAACGAAGCTTAGCGCACATTTCAAGGCCTAAAGATAACTTTTACAAGCAAATAATCGATCTTCGATGTTGCAGCCTGTTTCAAATGGCTATATCTCGAGTTATAGAGCTGATAATGGAGTGATTCCAGTTGGAGGTGAAAGCTTATCCTCTTAGCTTTCCAACGCCGCCAGAATCGCTTGATTACGTTAAGTAACGAAGAAATGGCAGCTGTTTTAAGAACGATGCGCGCTGCAGTCCCGACAGTTGGTCGACCGACCAACAAAGTAGGTCGATCGACCAGGTGCCTATTGGAAAAGCCCAGAATTTGCCTGAAGCCCAGAAATTGCATAAAATCCGTAAAGCGGTCGACCGACCCAAAATATTGGTCGACCGACCACAGCACCGACCCAGAAGTTTCCGCGAAGCCCATTAAAGTGTTTAGGTCATTGGGAAACTCTTTATTTCCGCCTATTTAAGCCAAATTTCGTAATTAGGGTTATTAATCAAGATTTCCATCAAGTTTTCTACCTAGTTTTTTTTATCATGGAGTTACATCTAGTTTTAGTTTTAATCTTTCAATAATCACCAAACACTTTTCTTTAGTTTTATACATTGTTCATCATCAATCATTCAAGCATTCAATAAAGTTTGTTCCTTTCCTTCCTTAATCCATTGTTTCCGGTAATTCCTTTCTTAATTTCAGTTTTAATATTGTTCTTATTTTAGAATTATTAGTATCCGGTTTAAGTTAGAATTCCAAGACTTTATTTTTATTGCGTGTTTGGATTGATGTTCTTTACAATTTACATGTTTATTCCTATTTTTATTGTTTCAATAGTTATGAGTAGCTAATTTCATATGTTAGGATGTAGGGAATAAATATGCATAGGTAGTATAAATCTCGAACCGACATGTTGTAGGGTGGAGGTCGGCCGACCGGGTTAGTTGGTCGGTCGACCGACTCGTGTTTGAATTCTGTTTCGCTTTTATTTGTAGACTATAATAACCTACAATGAGACCAAAAGAAGACTTGTAGGATGTTAGTATTGACCTACCCAAGATTGAAAGATTTGGGAAGGGCATTGGTTTACATCTTAAGACGGATAGGTTACTTAAGACTGAAAGGTTTGTGACCTAGAATTTAGGAATCACCCTTATTGTTGACACCCAATAATTGTGAGACCTAGGAACTAATAGCATAGACCAAAAGGAGCTATTAGGTAGCATAGACCTAAAGGATATGTTACACCCCTTACGCGACTGCTATACATGTTGACTTAGGATTTATATTATCTTAGCTGTTTATTACCCAAACATCCTAGCATCTCTTTTATTATATTTTTAATCTCCTCTTTATTTACTTGTTTTATTTTATATTTGTTTTAGATTTAGCAACAACCAATCAAACCCCCTCTCTTTTGTTACTTAATAGATTAAAAATTAGCAAACATAATTAACCTTGTCTCTCTGTGGTTCGACCCTTACTATCACTATCTATAGTTTTAGTTTGGTTTATAAATTTTATCTTTGACACCCACAACGACGGGTATCAAATTTTGGCGCCGTTGCCGGGGAGACGGTATAATTTTGTTTGTTAATTTTTAGTTTATTTTTCTTGTCTTAAGGAACTTAGGTTCCTTAAGACCTTTTCTTACCTTTTCTTCTAGTTTTGTTTTAGAAGACAGGTTTTTGAGAGGAAGACTTGAGTACTCTCAGTGCTATTGCGATCATGGTTACTGCGTCTGAGTTAGAAGCATTTTTTTCGGAAATGAATAAGAAACAAGATGCAGTTATGAAGAATATTGAAATCCAATTAGCAATCATAGCTAATCAGATTGCTAGCTCTCCAGTTGGTTGTAAGAGCTCCAAAGAGACATTAAATGCTATAGATCTCAGGAGTGGTCGTGCTTATGAGGGACCAACCCCAAAGGATGATGATGCCAAAGTTCAGGACGAAGAAATCGATCCCGTGCACAGGACAGGAGGTCGACCGACCACAACATCAGGTCGACCGACCCCGACGCCTGACGTGAGATCAGCTTCTACAGACCAGAAAAATTCCGATAATACAGAAGTCGGTCGACCGACCACTGTACCAGGTCGACCGACCAGGGTTCCTGAGCAGATTGTGGATTCACCTCCTAAGCTACCTGACTCTCATCTCGTCAATGACTCAACGGAGATTCTGAAGTTAAAAGAGCCAAGGCTTGCCGATTCCGCGACAAGCATTGTGGTCCCGTGTCCGTATCATTTGGAGAAATTAATGTTGGAGCATCAGTCCAAAAAAATCTTGGAGAGGTATGAGGGCGTTGATATTAGTAACCCAGATATTTCTGTCAAGTGTGATCCCATCACACCCATTACTAAAGAGTCGCTCATTCTTAGGGATGAGAATGATAGGTTACTTGATTCCCTCTCCCTCCCCGTTGATGATACTAACTTGGATCTAGCAACAACCAATGAGTTAGACTTTCACCCCTTAACTGACCAACCTATTTTTATAGGTATTAGTGACGAACATGTTCCTAATATGATTGAACCCTCTGTTGATGAACCTTGTTTTTTGCAGGATTCATTTATTGACATTCCTGATGTTTTTAATAATATTAGTGAATGTTCTATGCAAGGATCCTTTTCAAAGGATCCTTCGGAGGCTTTGATGTGTTTTGAGGCATGTGTAGGTGAATCTCTTGCTCAGGAGGCTGATTTGGATGCTCCAGAAATTGCAACTCTAGTGATAGAGTCTATAAGCAGTAGGAAGAAAGATGTTCTCGATCGAGTAGTACCACTTACTCGATCAAAAGATGTAGAGAACGAGGTCACTCAAACAAGTGATCATTTGGCTGAAGAAAAGAGCCCTAAGAAGAAGAAGCCGAGGAAGGTGTCGACCCACGACTTGGGAGTCGACAACCACGGGAGATGGATGGTTAAAGCTATGGATGATGACCCACCTATCTACATGGTGGAGAGAAACTCATCTACCCAAATCACCATAGCTGAAGGAGTAGCCTATAGTCAGAGCCCTTGGTCAAAGAAACGCCGAATCCTTCGCGGATGACTTCTTCTTTTTGCTCGTTTCTGTTTTTCTTAAGACATTTTTTTTTGTTTTGCTAAAACTTTCTAGCTTGCTTTCTTTAAGTTTTTAGGACAACTTTTTCGTGTTTGCGTAGTTAAGACTTTTTGGACTTGTTTCTGGGATCTCGCGCATTCGTTGGGCGCATATATTTTTCTTGCTTTTTCAGGTTCTACGAAGAAAAACGAAGACCGCTGGGACAAAGACGGTCGACCGACCGGTTACACCAGTCGGTCGACCTAGTCGCCGCATTGCTGAAATTTTCTGTACTTTACAGGAAGGTCGGTCGACCTGTTCTCTTGGTCGGTCGACCTACCGACCTGTCGCAGTCTTTCGATTTCTTCCTCGGGAACCGTGCAACCATTCTTGGGTACTTGAGTGGCACTGCTAGCCACCAAAACCTCCCAGCTTACGCTGGTTTGGGGAGGTTTTTCTCATGCGCTTCATAATCCAGTGAGTTCTTGCCAGTTTTCCTTAGTTTTTATTTTCCTTGCATCTTTCTTTTAATTTTCTGAAACCTTTTCTTAGGCTAATGCACAATGGGGACATTGTGCGGGTTGGTTTGGGGAATGGTTTCGTGTCACATGCATTGCATTCTGTCACACGTTTATTGCATTTCCGTATTGCATTGTTCTTTTCTTTATTTTCCTTGCATATACAAGAAAAATACAAAAAAATGAAAAAATTCAAAAAAATTCCAAAAAAAATGCACGTTTATTTTAGCATATAGGTCGAGTCGAAACGAAAGTATTTCAAGGATGATTTAGCTATCTTACATGTTTATGCCTTTACCATTGCCTTGTCAACTTGTTTTAGTATGAGAGTCTTTCGCATATCTACGAGTTTTTGTTAACTTGCATATCTTGAGACTTGACTTATACCTTGGCAACCTACTATACATTCTAAGGTTTAGAGCTTATTTCCTGGTTTCATTCTTAAACCAGTTGTCTAGGATGTGAGTAGTACTCCCCTTGGAACATGTTACATCAATATGCATAAACATGAACTTGAATTGCTATATACTTGTTTTACTTTCTCGTTTTGTGAGTCTTGATACGTGCATTTGGGATCCCCTTTCTCTTATTTACCCATAAGCCTTAGCTTACATAGCCAAAATTGCCTTTTTATTCCCCCAAAACTACATCCCATACTTAGCCTACCCTTCCAAGCTAGTATTTGTGGTCTTTGGTTTATTTTTTGAGGCATCTTGGTTTGTATGCTATCATGAGCAAAAAGAGAAAAGAAAGAAAGAAAGCAAGAAAAGAAAAAGAACAGAAAGAAGGAAGAAAGAAGGAAGAAAAAAAAAAAAACGAAAAAAGTCAAAAACGTACAAAAGTCAGTCGACCGACCACCTTATTGGGTCGGTCGACCAACTGACAATATCAGATTCAAAATTTCGTTCCAGAAATTCCTTTCTTTTATATGTTATCACTCCCGTACTTCATTCAAAATATTTGGGAGTCCTTTCTTATGTAATGTGAGAGCTGTGCTACAAAAGAGCACTTTCTTAATATCAAAAGTTGTGAAATATGTTGTTGGGAACCAGTTTTACTAGCTTGGCTACTAACCCCACATATCCAAAAACATCTTAACCACTTTTTACCTTTTACCTCACATATCTTTCATTACCTCAATTGCATGTATCCGAGTCACTTAATGGATTTGTTATACATAGTTGTAGAATTCCTGTTCATGTTAGATTGCAGGCATGTTTCCATGGGTCGCAGTTAGGTGAGTGTCATTACAATATACTTCTTTCTATCTTCTACATATACTCACCCTTTGCTTCATGAGTGTCTCGAGCGTACCGCGAGAGTCCATGGTATAAAGTCTCTATAGTCTTTATTTTTGCAAGTCTGACGACCCCATAACTCGTTTGCATGATTTGAATGCTGAAGAGTCTATTGATATGATATACTCAAGAAGGGGGGGTTGAATTGAGTATGCCTTCTTTTTCTAATCTTCTTCGATGTGTATGTAGTTGTATGATGATCGTTGAGTAGAGCAATAATAAAGTAGAGGCACGATATTTTTGAAGTGGTTCAGTCTCACACTCTGAGACCTACGTCCACTATTCTCGATTAATAAAATTAGTACCAACTCTGGATTACAATTTTATCAACCCTACTCGTGCGACTTTGATGTTAGTCACAACTCAATCTAGATACCGTTAAATATCTAGCTACAACAAATACCGTTAAATATTTGTCTTACAACGAGTACCGCTAAATACTCAATCTATCTTACGTAAATAAGATAAAGTCTTCAATGTTTTCTTGGTGTCACAATCTTGAATAAATAAGATCAATGCTTGAGCACTTGAATCTTGAATCGGATTTGACAATGAAAAGCTCAAACTTGAAGAATATGAACAGCGGCTTCTCTCTCGATATGCGTGTATGAGTGTTGTGTATTTCGTATCAATTAATGTGTCATAGGTAGTCTATTTATATAGAATATGTATCTAGGTAATTCAAACCCTAGATGATTTAGGAATATTACTTAAACTAGAATACTAGTCTTTTAGTAATACTACCTTAAATCTAATCTTAATATATTTAGGAAAGATTTAATAATATACTATATGTATTATATAAGGAATTAATTTCCTAATTCATATTTAGGAAAGACCTTTATATAATAAACAATTAGTATCCTTATTAAATCAACTTCCTAAACCATGTCAAAGATAATAAAATATATTACCATAATATAATCTTAGTTTATTTAGGACATTAAATAAATACATAATATTTATTTAAGTAAGTCCTACACGATTTATGGTAATGTGACATATCACACAATTTCCAAAATCGAAACAAACTAAATCTTAGATTATATATTTTGACAATTAAAATCATATAAAAAATCTTTAGTTTATTTTAGTAATAAATAATTATCTCATAAGACAATTATTTATTTCTTATTTAACTAAAAGATATTTTATATAATCTTATTAAGATTAACAATTCTATATTTAAATAGAATACCATTTAAACACTAATACCTACACGACACAAATTAGGAAACAATTGTTTCAACTAACACACATAAGTCTTGATCATTTCTTCATGATATAGAGTTATAGCTACTGGCTATAACTAGAACCAATCTTGTACCAAAGCTATAGTTGATGAATATAACTTTAGTTCATTATGCGCGCTTGTGATCTTCTATCAATCTTCGACTTAGTCAATTCATTGACTAATATACTTGAATCTTTTACACTTGATAGATTAGATCTTGTTACTAATATTCTGTACACTTAGCACACGATTATACATACGAGTATATAATATATAAATAGCTAGACTTGTCATTATCAAAACATAAACATATATACTATATATATATTTGAATATATGGTTCAACAAATTCCCCCTTTTTGATGATGGCAAGTCTTTCTTAGATTTCGTGTCTAAGTGTATGTTCCCCCTCAATATAATAAGGGTCATTCATAGCAAAGAGTCACTTAGGGTTTCTATCTTCTATCTATCCAATATCCTTTAAGGACCCTAAGAGACAATGAATTACGACAAGGAGCAAGCTTAGGCAAATTCTAATCTAAGTCGCATATTTCCCCCTCTTGACATCATCGAAAAGATGAGAACAAAGACATGAAACGACTAGAATAATATACGACGAAACATAAGCAAGCATATAAACGAGTCAAAATAATATGAACATAGAGAATATCACATAACCACATACGGAATGTTAAAAATATACACAACAATCGAAAATACTAAGCCAATGGGCCGAATGTGGAAAATAGAGTATGAAGGAAAATGGGCCTGGCTAGAATAGTGCATAATGGGCCTGCAAAAGGTAGCAAATACGATGGGCCAAGGTAAAAAAATAAGAGGTTGGGCCAGGATAAGAGTAAGAGTTTGAGGAAGTCCATTTCGGATTCAAACACAACAACCGAAAACGAGACAGATTGAAGAACAGAGTATCAACACTAAAATCAGAGCACGAACACCAACCTTCTCAACTCTCTTATCAATTTTTTTTTTTTTTTTTTTTTTTTTTTTTATTCATCCACGCCCTTAGCTCGGCTTTACGACTTGGATTGCCACAACTACCGCTACCACCCATACTTTCCTTCTCCTTTTAACTTCATATAAACCAAGAATCTCATCCATCTTAGCATCCAATCCCTCAAACGATGGAGAAACACTCGGTTTTTGTTCACCACTTATACTTTGCCAAAAGTTAAATCAATGTCATCAAGGTAAATACCCATGAGCTTGAGGATTTTGTCACACATATGGTTTCTCGGCATGACTCCATAACTTGTATCATTAACAACCCTTTTTTTTTTCACAATTGTCGAGCACACCTTTTCTTTAACCTACACATTAGAATCTTGAAACAAATCTTGAAACAAATCAACGAAGCTAAAATTACCTTCGTCCCTTCAACCGATTGTACAACACCACAGCTTCACAACAATAGAGTTTGTTCCGACCAACCAATTTAACTCTAGCGAATACTTAAAGACTACAGGTGAGTCTTGATTAAGTTTGCGACGTTTCCCGGTGTCGGTCGTCGGAATGAACACGAAGATGGGTGTTGGGGACGATGAAGGTGATGGTGGGATTTGCTTCTTGCGGCTTGATTGAATTGCTTTTGCCAGAGGCATGATCGGATTTTTGGAGGTTTCTTTGGTTTTGGTAATGGAGGTTTAATGGGAGGTAATTATTTGGGGATTTGGGTTTTTGCAAATTTTATGTCGGTAATAATGAAGGAGGGTGAGGTAAGTTGAGGGAGTTGGGGTAATAATGGTGAAGGGTAAAAAGTCAAAGGCTAGGTAATTAGTAGGGGGGCACGTGGCAGGTATGAGTGGGGCTAGGTGGTTGTGGGACGTGGCAAAGGGGACCAACACACATAATTTGTGTGATAATTTGGTAAGTTTATTTTTATTTTTGTAATATTTGAATATTATCATTTTGTATATATTGTAATATGTATGTTGTGGGGAAATTATAATATGTGACGTAATATTATTGTGAGATCGATTGTGCACACATTCATATGTAAATCATATAATATAACTATAATCACAAAATTTATCATCGTATATATACATACACATGCAGCGGAGTATACGGACACAGTCATATAATCTCATCTAAACCGTAGTCAATCATTGGGTTATTTTTGCTATTAAGATTTGATTAGGTGCCACCGATTAAACCAATTTCCAATCGCAAAGTCTCAAAGCGTTCTCTAGCCAATGGTTTAGTGAAGATATCTGCCCATTGTTTTTCCGTACTACAAAATTCCAATTTTATATTTTTCTTTTCAACATGGTCTCTTAGAAAGTGGTGTCTAATTTCAATATGTTTGGTCCTCGAGTGCTGGGCTGGGTTTTTAGATATAATTATAGCACTCGTATTATCACATAATATAGGCACACATCCAACATCAACACCATAATCATGTAACTGTTGCTTTAACCATAAAAGTTGAGAACATACCAGTGCGGCTGCAATATATTCTGCTTCAGCAGTTGAGAGAGCGACAGAATTTTGTTTCTTGGATCCCCAAGATATAATACAAGGACCTACAAAGGTAGCAAGTCCGGAGGTACTTTTTCTGTCTAAAGAACATCCTGCATAATCCGCATCTGAATATCCTACTAAGTTAAAGTTACAGTCCATGGGATACCATAGATATAATTTTGAGGTTCCGATTAGGTATCTTAAAATTCTCTTAACTGCAATCATGTGTGATTCTTTTGGTGCAGATTGGAATCTCGCACAAACACAGACACTAAACATTATATCTGGACGACTTGCTGTAAGATAAAGAAGTGAGCCAATCATACCTCTGTAAGTTGTTTCATCTACAGACTTACCATCTTCGTCTTTGGTTAACTTCTTATCTGTGACCATTGGAGTAGGCATTGCATGAGAGGTTTCCATTCCAAATTTCTTTAGTAACTCCTTGACGTATTTTTGTTGATGAACCTTGATTCCTTCTTCAGTTTGTTGTATTTGAAGTCCAAGGAAGAACTTTAGTTCTCCCATCATACTCATCTCGAACTCAGAAGTCATCAACTCAGAGAAGTACTTGCACAACTTTTTATTAGTTGAGCCAAAAATAATATCGTCAACATAGATCTGAACGACTAGTAGATCTGAGTTTTCACTTTTAAGAAATAGGGTTTGATCCACAGATCCTCTCTTGAATCCACTCTCCAATAGGAATTTTGATAATCTGTCGTACCATGCCCTAGGTGCTTGTTTCAGACCATATAGTGCTTTGTCTAATTTGAATACATGATCCTTGAGTTTGCTGTCAGGAAATCCAGGAGGTTGTTCAACAAATACTTCCTCTTGGAGATAGCCATTAAGAAATGCAGTCTTAACGTCCATCTGAAACAGCTTCATTCCCTTGTGTGCTGCAAATGCAATGAGTAGTCTTATTGCCTCAAGACGAGCAACAGGAGCAAAGGTTTCGTCATAATCGATCCCTTCCTGTTGGTTGTATCCTTGAACTACCAATCTGGCCTTGTTTCGCACAATGACTCCAGTGTCATCCAATTTGTTTCTGAATACCCATCTAGTTCCAATGACAGTTCTGTCCTTAGGTCGGGGAACAAGATGCCAAACTTTGTTTCTTTCAAATTGCTGGAGTTCTTCTTGCATGGCAACTATCCAGTCTGGTTCTGCGAGAGCTTCCTTGATATTTGAAGGTTCAATGGTGGAGAGAAAAGAGTAGAATGAGCAAAAGTTGTTTAAGCTCCTTCGAGTTTGAACTCCATCTGTTAGGCTTCCTATGACATTGTCCAAAGGATGAGAGCCTTTGTATCTCCAGTTCCTTGATTGATCATTTGCATTCCCTGAACTTGACTCGGGATCTTGACTTGTTCCCCCTGAATCCAAACCTGGGTTTATAGTAGGGTCAGGTATAACTCTGGCCTCTTCCCTTTGGTTTTGATTCAAAGTTACAGCTTCATTAGCTGTAACTCTGGGTTCCGAGTCATTGGTTTGAGAGTTATCTACAGTATCATCAACTGTAGTTTCATCTCTCGTACCATTTTCTCCCAAGTTGAGTTCATCATGAATTCCTTGAGGTTCTCCTTCTTCATTTTCCATTTCAGGAGGATCTTCCCTTGATAACCTGAAATCAGGTTCATCTAGGTTTTCTTCTATATCCTGTAATGGCTTATCGAAGGCATTATTCTCATCAAAGATAACATGAATACTTTCCTCTATGCATAAAGTACGTTTGTTAAAAACTTTGTAGGCTTTACTATGATCTGAATATCCTATAAAGATTGCTTCATCACTTCTAGGGTCGAATTTGCTTAATCTGTTTTTACCATTGTTGTGAACAAAGCATTTACTACCAAAGCATCTTAAATGAGATATGTTTGGTTTACGACCACGGAGAAGTTCATAAGGAGTCTTTTTAAGGATAGGTCTAATCATAGCACGGTTATGAATATAGCAAGCTGTACTAATAGCCTCAACCCAAAAGTTTCTAGGTAGGCCACTACAAAGAAGCATTGTTCTAGCCATGTCTTCTAGCATTCTGTTCATTCGTTCTACGACTCCATTTTGTTGTGGGGTTCTAGGGGCCGAGAAGTTATGTCCAACACCGTTGGTTTTACAGAACTCAATAAAAGCATGATTGTCGAACTCAGTTCCATGATCAGTACGGATTGTTACTAGGTTTGATTTATATTTGTTTTGGACAAGTTTCATGAGACTAACAAATTCATCGAAAGTTTCGTCTTTAGAGTGAAGAAAGATTGGCCAAACAAATCTAGAGTAATCATCAACTAGAACGAAAACGTACCTGGAACCACCTCTGCTTCTTACCTTCATAGGGCCACATAGATCCATGTGTACTAGTTCAAGAGCTTGTTCTGTGCTTACCACTCTTTTTGGCTTAAAGGATGATCTGACGTGTTTACATCGTGCACATGTGTCACACATCTTTTCTTGATTAAATTTGATCTTTGGAAGACCTTCGACCAAGTCCCATCTTTTTAGCTTACTTAGAATAGGTGAGCTTATATGACCAAATCTCTTGTGCCATAGACATGGATCATTTAATGTTACTTTCATGCATGATAGAGAATCAGTAGGTACAACATTTAAATCAATCATATAAACATTTTTCATCCTGTGACCTTCAAGTATTACTTTACTGGTGCCTTCTAAGATTATACGACATATATCTGAATGAAAAACCACTTTATTTCCTTTGTCACATAATTGAGATATACTGATAAGATTGTGTTTGAGACCACTTACAAGGTATACATCATTTATAGCATGAGAGGATGAGATACCTATCTTACCAATTCCGATGATCTTTCCCTTTTTGTTATCACCGAATGTGACTTTACCTCCGTCAAAAGGTTTTAGGGTTTGGAATAGGTTTACGTCGCCTGTCATATGTCTTGAGCATCCACTGTCGAGATACCATAGGTTATTTTCCTTGGCGACAAACTGCACAAATAAATTTAAAGACAGGATTTAGGTACCCAAGTATACTTGGGTCCTTTGTTGTTAGTAATCACAAATACATCTTCCTTTTTAACCCAGACTTGTCTTACATAGGTCTTTCTATATCGGTAGTAGTTGGGTTTTGATGTTCTTGTGTAGGTTTTAGTTTGGACTCTTGGTGACCTTTTTTTGTGTGATGTTTGAGGAGTCTGTTTGGTTCTGTTTTTCTTTTCTTCGTAGTCAAATGTCATGTCATAGAACCATCTGTGGTCAATGTTTCTTTCCTCAGTTTTGTCATCATCACTATCAGAGACAGAATTAGTGTCGCTTGGAATTCCTAAGGATTTAACAAACTTAACTCCGGTTTTAAAATCTTGTGCATGTTTCACACAGTTTTCTCGGAGGTGTCCAGTATGACCACAATAAGTGCATATTAAATACTCAGGAAGGTCGGCATATTTTCTTCTTCTAAAGTCTCTATCTGTTGGATTTTGTTTACACTTTGAGTGATCCCTTCTTCCATAACATTCGTGACCTAAACCCATCTTCATGTTGTTGTCGGATTGTTCAGTTAGGAAGTTTAGAACGTTAGTGCTTCCTTCCCACTTATCGTGAACTTTCCGAGCATGAAGAAGGAGGTCTTTCAAGGAGTCTATTTCTTTCTTACATTCACTATGGTCAGTGTTGCTAGACTCTTTTAGGTTTTGAATGTCTTTATGGAAGTCAGACACAATTTTGGCATGTTCTTTCTTGATTTTAGATATACTGAATTCTAGATCCATGATTTTGCTTTCGAGAATCTCAACTTCTTCTTGATGAGTCTCATCTTCGACCATAGTTGAAGATTCTGACTTAAGCCGTTCATTAACCTTTCTTAATTCTGAAGTTATAGCTTCATTAGCTATAACTTTAGATTGAAGCTCTTTAATGTTGAGTTTTAGTTTTGAGGTTATAGCTTCATTAGCTATAACTTTAGACTCAAGAACCTTTTTCTCAGACATAACTGTTTCCAACTTAGCATTTGCTTCAATGCTTATTTTGGATTTCAGTTTTTTAGCTTTGGCTTTCAGAAGTTGATTTTCCTCAGCAATATCGAGGATCTGCTCTTTCAAGTCATCTAACTCAAGATTTTGTTCATGACATTGGTCTAGGGTTTTTTCAAAATATTTAATTAGCATAGCCTTAGATAAGTTTTTAACTTGACTTTTGAGTTGAAGAAAATTTACCTCTTCGTCGTCGTCGTCTGAGTCTGATTCTCCAAGGAGACACATATTTGATGCGTCATCTTTATCATTGTCGTTTGAGATTAGATCTAGGCTGACGTTGCTTAGGCATAGGTTTGCTACCTCTTCTTCTTCAGAGTCCTCGTCATCTTCAGATTCTAATTCTCCCCAGCATGACGCAAGCATTACTTTCTTAAACTCTGTTTTGGTCTTTTCTCTTTTTGACTTGTCTTTGATTTTGTCCCAACTTGGACAATCTTTGATCATGTGGTCTTGTTGTCCACACTTGAAACATCCTCTTTTGAAGAATGTTTGTTTGGGGTCAGTTTTCTTTTTGTCGAATGTTTTGTTGTTAGAGTTTTTGTATCTACCTTTGAAAACTGCTTTCTTAAATCGTCTAGCGAATAGAACTGTTTCATCCTCAAGTTCTTCTTCGCTTACTTCGCTTGTGGAGGCTTGTAAAGCGACTCCCTTTCCTTTGGGATCATCATCGTTTTTATTTAGTATGATCTCGTGAGCCATTAGGGATCCAATCAATTCTTGGTAAGTGATTTTAGATAAATCACGTGCTTCCTCTATGGCCGTGACTTTAGGTTGCCACTTTTTGGTGAGACTCCTAAGAATCTTACGAATGATATCCTCAGAATCGATCTTTTTGCCAAGGTTCCGCAGTTCATTAATAATACAAGAAAATCGTGCAGACATGCTATCAATAGATTCATTCTTTTCCATATTGAAAAGTTCATATCTTTGAACGAGCAAGTCTATACGATGTTTCCTGACTGCGGATGTTCCTTCATAAGCAAGTTCGAGACTATCCCATATTTCCTTAGCGGAACTACAAGATGAGAATCTATCGAATTCTGAGGTTATCATACCGTTCTGTAGGAGGCTCATGGCCTTAGAGTTTTTCTCTGCAATTTTGTAGTCACTTTCCACATAATCGCTTTCCATTTTTTCATAGGTTGTTCCATTGGCGGCGGCGACCAAGATCTTCTTTGGTCCAGTTTGGATGATCTTCCAACATTCCCAATCACAACCCTTGATGTAATGAGTCATCATATTTTTCCATAAACTGTAGTTTTTGCCATCGAAGATGGGGCACTTGAGATGCTTGGAATCCATTGATGAAAGAGTATATAATATAGAATCAATAGAAGGATCAAAACTCACGCGGCTAGGCGATCAAGAGCACGAGGCTCTGATACCAATTGAAGAGTCTATTGATATGATATACTCAAGAAGGGGGGGTTGAATTGAGTATGCCTTCTTTTTCTAATCTTCTTCGATGTGTATGTAGTTGTATGATGATCGTTGAGTAGAGCAATAATAAAGTAGAGGCACGATATTTTTGAAGTGGTTCAGTCTCACACTCTGAGACCTACGTCCACTATTCTCGATTAATAAAATTAGTACCAACTCTGGATTACAATTTTATCAACCCTACTCGTGCGACTTTGATGTTAGTCACAACTCAATCTAGATACCGTTAAATATCTAGCTACGACAAATACCGTTAAATATTTGTCTTACAACGAGTACCGCTAAATACTCAATCTATCTTACGTAAATAAGATAAAGTCTTCAATGTTTTCTTGGTGTCACAATCTTGAATAAATAAGATCAATGCTTGAGCACTTGAATCTTGAATCGGATTTGACAATGAAAAGCTCAAACTTGAAGAATATGAACAGCGGCTTCTCTCTCGATATGCGTGTATGAGTGTTGTGTATTTCGTATCAATTAATGTGTCATAGGTAGTCTATTTATATAGAATATGTATCTAGGTAATTCAAACCCTAGATGATTTAGGAATATTACTTAAACTAGAATACTAGTCTTTTAGTAATACTACCTTAAATCTAATCTTAATATATTTAGGAAAGATTTAATAATATACTATATGTATTATATAAGGAATTAATTTCCTAATTCATATTTAGGAAAGACCTTTATATAATAAACAATTAGTATCCTTATTAAATCAACTTCCTAAACCATGTCAAAGATAATAAAATATATTACCATAATATAATCTTAGTTTATTTAGGACATTAAATAAATACATAATATTTATTTAAGTAAGTCCTACACGATTTATGGTAATGTGACATATCACACAATTTCCAAAATCGAAACAAACTAAATCTTAGATTATATATTTTGACAATTAAAATCATATAAAAAATCTTTAGTTTATTTTAGTAATAAATAATTATCTCATAAGACAATTATTTATTTCTTATTTAACTAAAAGATATTTTATATAATCTTATTAAGATTAACAATTCTATATTTAAATAGAATACCATTTAAACACTAATACCTACACGACACAAATTAGGAAACAATTGTTTCAACTAACACACATAAATCTTGATCATTTCTTCATGATATAGAGTTATAGCTACTGGCTATAACTAGAACCAATCTTGTACCAAAGCTATAGTTGATGAATATAACTTTAGTTCATTATGCGCGCTTGTGATCTTCTATCAATCTTCGACTTAGTCAATTCATTGACTAATATACTTGAATCTTTTACACTTGATAGATTAGATCTTGTTACTAATATTCTGTACACTTAGCACACGATTATACATACGAGTATATAATATATAAATAGCTAGACTTGTCATTATCAAAACATAAACATATATACTATATATATATTTGAATATATGGTTCAACAAATGCTTTCTCATTTTGTACTTGGCATTGGTATAGGCTAGCATGTAAATTTCGCTCTGAGATTGAAATCGTTCCATTAGTTAAAGATCGAGTCTATTTCTTGCTTGAGGGCAAGCAAGGTTTGGTTTGGGGAATTTGATGCGTGCCTATTTTATGATGTTTTACATCTATTTTTACACGCATTTTGTCGCTCATTTACTATGTTTTAGCATTTATTTCCCAACAATTGTCTACTTTCGTATTTTTATGCTCTTTTGCAGATTTATGCGGAAAAGGGACGATTTGATACCAAATTTATGCCCTCGGGACTTTTCATGACTAAGGATAAGAAGGAACGAAGCTTAGCGCACATTTCAAGGCCTAAAGATAACTTTTACAAGCAAATAATCGATCTTCGATGTTGCAGCCTGTTTCAAATGGCTATATCTCGAGTTATAGAGCTGATAATGGAGTGATTCCAGTTGGAGGTGAAAGCTTATCCTCTTAGCTTTCCAACGCCGCCAGAATCGCTTGATTACGTTAAGTAACGAAGAAATGGCAGCTGTTTTAAGAACGATGCGCGCTGCAGTCCCGACAGTTGGTCGACCGACCAACAAAGTAGGTCGATCGACCAGGTGCCTATTGGAAAAGCCCAGAATTTGCCTGAAGCCCAGAAATTGCATAAAATCCGTAAAGCGGTCGACCGACCCAAAATATTGGTCGACCGACCACAGCACCGACCCAGAAGTTTCCGCGAAGCCCATTAAAGTGTTTAGGTCATTGGGAAACTCTTTATTTCCGCCTATTTAAGCCAAATTTCGTAATTAGGGTTATTAATCAAGATTTCCATCAAGTTTTCTACCTAGTTTTTTTTATCATGGAGTTACATCTAGTTTTAGTTTTAATCTTTCAATAATCACCAAACACTTTTCTTTAGTTTTATACATTGTTCATCATCAATCATTCAAGCATTCAATAAAGTTTGTTCCTTTCCTTCCTTAATCCATTGTTTCCGGTAATTCCTTTCTTAATTTCAGTTTTAATATTGTTCTTATTTTAGAATTATTAGTATCCGGTTTAAGTTAGAATTCCAAGACTTTATTTTTATTGCGTGTTTGGATTGATGTTCTTTACAATTTACATGTTTATTCCTATTTTTATTGTTTCAATAGTTATGAGTAGCTAATTTCATATGTTAGGATGTAGGGAATAAATATGCATAGGTAGTATAAATCTCGAACCGACATGTTGCAGGGTGGAGGTCGGCCGACCGGGTTAGTTGGTCGGTCGACCGACTCGTGTTTGAATTCTGTTTCGCTTTTATTTGTAGACTATAATAACCTACAATGAGACCAAAAGAAGACTTGTAGGATGTTAGTATTGACCTACCCAAGATTGAAAGATTTGGGAAGGGCATTGGTTTACATCTTAAGACGGATAGGTTACTTAAGACTGAAAGGTTTGTGACCTAGAATTTAGGAATCACCCTTATTGTTGACACCCAATAATTGTGAGACCTAGGAACTAATAGCATAGACCAAAAGGAGCTATTAGGTAGCATAGACCTAAAGGATATGTTACACCCCTTACGCGACTGCTATACATGTTGACTTAGGATTTATATTATCTTAGCTGTTTATTACCCAAACATCCTAGCATCTCTTTTATTATATTTTTAATCTCCTCTTTATTTACTTGTTTTATTTTATATTTGTTTTAGATTTAGCAACAACCAATCAAACCCCCTCTCTTTTGTTACTTAATAGATTAAAAATTAGCAAACATAATTAACCTTGTCTCTCTGTGGTTCGACCCTTACTATCACTATCTATAGTTTTAGTTTGGTTTATAAATTTTATCTTTGACACCCACAACGACGGGTATCAGTTTTCTTGCCCTTGCCTTTAGAGGCATTCCTTTTGAAGCTTGTCTTCCCTTTCTTATCGATGTTCAAAACATCCTTGGTGGAACTTTCATGAAGTCCCATGTCCCTTTCGGCTTGGACGAGCATCTTATGCAACTCATCCAATGTTGTCTCTTGGTTTCGCATATTAAAATTCACCCGGAATTGAGCATACGCTTTAACCTTATTGAGTGAGTGAAGAACTCGGTCAATAATGAGAGAGTCGGGTACATCAACGTCTTGCGCTTTTAGAGTCTCCGCGAGCTCAACGAGTTTGAGCACATGAGGGCTTATCTTTTGCCCTTCCTTGAACGTAATGTCAAAGAAGGCGGAAGCCGCCTCATATTGAATCACCCTTGGAGTTTGCGAAAACATGGTCGCAAGGTTGGTGTAAATTTCATACGATGTGGTCAACTTAATCATACTCCTTTGGAGATCCGGCTCCATGGAGAAGATGAGCACATTTTTAAGAGCGGAGGACTCTTTCATGTAGGCTTCATAGGCCTCACGATTTTGGACCGATGAACGAGCGGTCGGAGCGGGAGGAGCGGCTTCGGATAGGTAAAGACTCTTATCGTCACCTTGAGCGGCCAAAAGTAATTGCGCATCCCAATCTTTAAAATTGGAACCATGCTTATCGAGTTTGCAACGGTCCATAAAAGACCGAAGCCATGAAACGTTAGTGAGAGGTGGAGCGTTGGTTGCCATTGATGATGTTGAAAATAAACTACAATAAAATGAAGGAAATAAAACAACATCATTTTAAAATTCACAATTTAAATTTAAGAAACTTAAACATGTTAAGTATATTTACTTAATGATCTCTTACCCAATTAAGTAAACAATCCCGAGACCCAAACCCATACTAATCCGGGCACGGTGTAGCCGATTCAACCCGTATCGGTATAATTTGGTGGATTAACCCTTTAATCGGTTCTACCTTAGAACTCTCGGTCGACAATTTTCTAAAAATCGTCTTTAGCCCGAACTTATTGCAACTACGGTTACGAATACTTTCGTTGAGATCAACCAAATTTCAAGGCGTAATCTTATTACCCCACTTACCCAACGTGACAATTTTAATACCCCGGTATAGCCGAGCCTACGTTCTTGTGAAGAAGGGATTCATGGGTCCGTACTTTTTGGTAAGGCTAAGTCTCAATGTTTATATGTAAGAGATCTAGTCAAGTTATTATCTATCTCCGTTTAAGTGAACTAAGTCGGTGAATTATCGATAAAATAAAAGACTAGGTCGACTAAGTCGAAACATGCATGACACGATATATGACGATTTGGCTCTGCATGCAAACATATAAAAAGCAAAATAAAAGCATAAAGATAAACCCTAGTATGGCCTTTCCTAGAAAAGAAATAATAAAATTACAAATTCGGAAACCAACTCCTTTGGTCCCTTGAACTTCACGAGGCACGCACTTCGAGGTAAACACCGTCTTGTCGGAAATCCTTTCCGAATGGCACCGTCTTCAAGGATCTCCGGAATTTACAAATATTACAACTTTTCTAGTCTACTTTATACATTATAAAATAGAAATAAATTACAATTGGGTGATACGAGATCACAAAATTACAACCGAATCGGTAACCCCTTACATTACGGGAAATACCGATTTAAAAACTAAGGCCATACTAAGTAAATTACATAATTCCCAAAATTACGTAAAATAAATCATGACATTCATAATATAATATGCAATGCTTATGAAAATATGAATTAACATGCAAACCCTAAGCCAAATCGTCCTATTTAAAACACTTATTTAAATAGTTATCGCAAACCTCGGTTTATGGAATCGCGTGTTTTAACGGTTAACAACACTATGCATTATATGAAACGGTTTTCATCCTTAAGTTAATCATCCTAACTCTTATAGGTTTCAAAATTTAGTCTTACTCAAACTTTGAACATGACTTAACTTAATACATTTCAATATTGATCGGTATTACTCGGTTTTACGGGAAAAATAAAATAAAAAATCCGAAAGAGTCATAAAAATTTCGAAAAATTCAAAATTCAAATTTTGAAAATTCCAGAATGTTCTTAAAATTTCAGAACCTTAAAAATATTAGTATTTATACGGTTTTAACATTATTTTGAAAAAAAAATACGTAAAACGAGCATTTTTAAGTCGGAAAATCCAATAATTAACTTCATACATGCAAATAAAATACTAATAAAATTTTTACACTTTCCAAAACACTTTAAGAACACAAAATGGACAGAAAAATAAATTACACACTGCCCAAGAGCCGAAACTTTAATTTAAAGACTCTTATTATTTTAATTTTAAATGCAACTTTTCAACAATTAAAATTAAATTAAATCAGAAACTTTTGGCTCCCAAGAAAATTTCATGGATGAACATATCATATATTACTATTATGGGTCAAATTTTTCGGCCATTTTAACAACTATTGCAAATTTTAACGATTTTCGTCATATATCGTACGATTTTAACCTTTAAAATTATTTCTCAAGCATAAAACAAGATAAAAATCTCGAAATTTTTATACATGCTGGAAATAATATATATGACATCGTGTTAAAATTTTATGGCCAAATTCCAACTTAAACTATTAAAGTCGAAATAATGTCATTAATTACCCGATATTTACATTAAAAATCTATAATATTGCAATATTTGAGATAAATTTCTGGAAAATTCAACATATATTTAAAATATTGCATGTGACATACACATAAATTTTTATAGTCAAATTCATAATATAACTAATTTAACCCATTTTTATTCATCTTATTGCATTTTAACCCTTAAAATTCATATCACACGTTTTATAAGTCCATAATTTACGAAAATTCATATTCATAACATAGGATATACATGTGATAACATACTGAAAAATCTCGCCCAGAAGCTTATTTTAACTATATTTCCCAAAAAATAAACATTTTTAACCATTAAAAATCAATAAAACCGAAATTAAAATACCAAAGAACAATATTCGTGCAAAATATATTCCAAACATTCTAAAAACATTTTAGAAACAGTAGGTATTCATGCTAAATAATTTTGTGCATATCATATATTTAAACGAAAATACCAATTTTATTTTGTTATCACTATAACTCCGTAAAAACGTAAATGGAAAGCATGCAAACAACCTATTGCTCTGATACCAATTGTTGGGTTTTTAGTTAATCATAAACTTAATATTTAGTCATACTAACATAATCCTTTAATTAACAATTTAATTAACATATTATTATGATCTTATGCATGCTTAACATATGCGGAAATGGGAGAGATTTCGAGTCTGAAGAGGAAGAACAAGCTTCCTTACATTGCTAGTCTCGGCTAAAATAGGGCACAAGTGAAGTCACCTTCTTCACTTGTTCTTGAGCTTATCACACGGATGATCCTCCTTGAACCTTCAAAGAGATGGCCTCCAAAAGATGAACACCAAGACACACAACACTCAATGTTTTGTATGTTATTTTGCTAGAACAATATGCAAAAATCTCTAGTTCACTAAGGAGGCTACACAGTTTTGTGTTTGAATTAGGGAGAGTTTTCTCTCTTTTCTCACTAACACTAAACGCTAGCAATGACATAAAAAATGAATGAATGAGGGAACAAAATTCTCTTTTGTTCTCCTCAAGGGTGTGGCCGGGTGGTGGGTTAAGAGTGCCCAATGGATGGCACCTTAATCTTCTACAATGTTTCCCACTCAAGCCATAGGTATTAAATAGATGTCCTTCACATGTTCCTCACATTAGAAATATGTAATGATGTATGTGTGTTTGAGAACACACGGTCCATGTCACAAAAACGGACCCATACGTAACATTAGTAAGGATTATTTAGTTTACTTAATTTGTAGTTTAACTTTTAAACTCTTTATCGTAAATCTAAAAGTAATTCAAATAATTACTTATATCTATTTAATCGTATTTTATTACTTACAACAATTGTAGTTAAAATAATTCATTCAAGTGATTTCGTAAACATATAAATAATAGTGATGACATTTCGATCACTAAAACAATTTATAATCCCATTATAAATTTTTTCCTTATATTAAATAAACTAGAAATGAAGTAACTCGTATCAATATACAGTTATCTCATTTATCATTGAGAGAGTTGTCCTATAGGTGTGACCTAAAGGGATCAACTGGTCACCACCGTCATTACGACAGTAATGTCAAACTCTAGCAAGCCAATCATTACCGATTAATGTTGACCAGTTGACTTATGATAAAGAATCATCCCATGAATATTCTTTTATAGAGATTTGATTACGTGATCGCACTATTGTTGAGGACACATTTCCCAACAAAATACTCTCAGCCGGTTTCTGACCGGCAGCCGGTAGGCCGGCTGAGAGTCCCATATGTGTTTGAGAAGGAAGAAAAGAAGAGAAAGGAAAAAGGCTACCAGCCGGTCGGCCGGCAGCCGGTCCGTCGGCTGGGAGCCCATATCTAGCAAAGAAAGAAGGAAGGAAGAGGAAAGCACGAAGGAAGAGGCCGGTACCAGCCGGTCGGCCGGCTGGGAACCCAGATTGAGAGATGAATCGAAGAAGAAGAGAAGCGTAGGAAGGAGAAAGGGAATAAGGATACCAGCCGGTCGGCCGGCAGCCGGTCAGCCGGCTGGGAACCCTATTTTGGAGCATTTCGCGGAGAAATCGAAGAAAAGAGCAAGGGCTGTGAGCCGGCGTACCGGCGGACGGGGCCTGACCGGCTCAGAGAGCGGCTGTAACGTTTTATTTATATACCATATCCCTCATTTTTCCACTCATTTCCCCTCATTTTTCAGATTTCCCTTCCATCTCTACCTTCCCTCACTACAAAAACTCTCCCAAAACACTCCCAAAACAAACCCACTTCAATCCTAAATCAAATTTCTTCAACTTTACCATGTCGGGAAGGACCGAAAGGCGATCGAAATCTAGGAATAATCCCATGGCCGGGCGCGAAAGAGTTGATAACCCCGATGCTCCATTTGTTTCGGGTGACCCCGATTTTCCCGGGGTTGTTTTCGATTTCGATACCCAAAAAGGTAATTTCCTATCTTTTGCTCAACGTCCCCTCAACCCAACCCGGTTTATTGATAGGAATTCCATGAGAGACTTGGGTTTGGATGGTGTCACCGGTGATTTATTCAGGGATGTGGGTTTGAGTCAGTTGTATGAGACCAAAGCAGTATTGACATCCCCTAGATTGACATGGGAATTTTTGAGCTCTCTTAGGATAGCCAAAAATAGAGATTCGGGGTTAGTCACTTTTTTGCAATTTCGACTCATGAATAAGGGGTACCATTTGACCCTTGTTGATTTTGCTGGAATTTTCGGGCTGAATAGTGCGGCACCGTTGCATGCCCCTGATAGTGTTGTATTGGAGTCGTTTGGACTTCTATTACTGGATTGGTGAGTTCAAGGGGGGAGAAGAAGCCGGCAAATAGGGTGCATCTTGCTCCAATTAGGATTCTACAGAAATTTTTGGGGTGGACCGTCTTTTCCCGAGACGAGCCACACAATTTCACCACTGTCGAGCTTGAGATTCTAGCTTCTGCTTTGATCACCAAACCCACCAAATTGGAGATCAACATAGCTCACCACATGGTGCTTCACCTAGCCCGACTTAGCCATCAGCCCCGTTTGTCCACACCCATTTGTGTAGGGGGCATGATTACTTTGATTGCTTCAGCAGTTTGCCGGAGGACCTTTAGGGTCGACTATATTGGAAGGGAGAATGTGCTCTCCCGCCGCTACCTTATGGAGGGATTGGGGTGGATTAAGTGGAACCCCAGCGACAACAAGTCGTATTGGCAGATTCGAGTGAATAGAGTCGATAAAAACTCCATCCCTTTACCCAACTCTGAGAGAATGAGGGTGATGCCTGATCTACCCTCCTATCTCCTCCCTATTGAGGCTCCTTCTGAGGGTACTTCTTCCGGCCCTCCTGCGACCCGAGTCTACACCCGAGACCAGCGCCGGCCCACCGCCAGTGACCTTGCATTCCAGCAGCCTTCTCTTCCTATACCACCGTTCGGCGGCTCTAGTTTTTTCCAGGGGGCCTCTTCTACTTCGGCTCCTCCTCCTAGCCATGTTCCTCAGACTATAGTGGATTTCATGGCTCGCATGGATCTGAGGCATGAGGAGACCGTTCGGAGGCGTGCACTTGAGGACGTACGGTACTCTGATACTAATGCGAGGATAGACTATTTGTACCACGATCAGGCTTGGGGGAACTTCTCCACTTATGATCGTGGCATTCAGCAGGGGTACCGTCACAGTTCTGGGCATCATCCTTCTTACTACACTCCTCCCGAGGCTGAGTATGTGCCCTCCTCCGAGCCTCATTTCGCCGGAGAGGTACATGTTGTTGCGGACTACTACTCTAGGCCGATTTTTCCCCCGGTGAGTGAGCGACAGAGATTTGATGCGCCTCCTCAGTCCTTTGCAGCTGCTTCCACTTCTGGGTTCTCCAACGAGTACTACGTGAACCCGGATGAATTTTTGCATGGAGATGGTCATGGAGAGACCGGAGACGACGGTGGTGGTAACTAGTGAGAGGTTGTTTGATGCCTATGCTCCCTATTGAAAAATCCAAAGCAGGTAACCCCCTTGATCCAAATTTCAGTTTAATTTGCATTTTCCTTTTTAGCATGCATTTAGAATAGTTAGTTAGTTTAGTTAGATTGTTTTAGTTTTCAATTCATTTTTTTTCATATCATTAGTTTAGTTGCATATAGTTGTATTCATTTAGATGCATTAGATTTCCATTTTGTATCATATTGTCACATATAGTTTGCATACATGTAGATTAAAGCACTTAGTTTGCATTTAGTTTAGTTTCTAGTTTTTCTTTTCTTTTGTTTCTTTTTGTTTTTATTGCTTTCATAAAAATCAAAAATTCAAAAAAATTGAAAAACCAAAAACCTTCAAAAACATGTTCTTTATTTTCTGGTTTTCCTCCTCACATTATGCATATAAATAAGTGTGGGGAGGAAGAACCGTTTATTTCAAAAAAAACACAAAAACAAGTTTTTATTTTCTCAAAAATTTCAAAAAAGCCAAAAACATGTTGTTTTCGTTCTTTTTCTTCATTTCCCCCTTGCACTTTGTTCCATTGAGGACAATGTAAATCTTAAGTGTGGGGAGGGAAAATATCCACTTGTGAATATTTAATTGCTTTTGTAAATATGAAAAAAAAAAAAAAAAACTTCAAAAAAACCAAAAAAATCGAAAAATTTCAAAAATTTCAAAAAATATGTTCTTCCCTTCCTTTGTTTTAGTTCTTTGTTTGCCTTGTATATATATGTTTGTTGGACTAACAAGTTGTAGATATGACGACAACCCGAGGTATTAGGAGAATGAAGATGCTTGGTATACTCTTTCCTACTTCTTTCTCCCCCTCCCGATTTCTTTTTATGTTGATATCATGAAGGAGAACGGGATTTTTGTGCCTTGGATGTTCCTTTGGGGAACTTTTGGTTGTTGTGGTTGATGTGCTGTTAGTTTAGCCTTCTTGTTGTTGCACCTTTGTTGTGTTTGTTGTTAATTTGCTTTTGTTTCACATGCCTTTTCATTTTCATAGTTTTGTGAATATGTGTTAGTCGGTTTTTCCGTTTTGCTTTTGTTTGTAAATATGCATAGGAGGTTGAATAGTGGAGGATATATGCCGTCAATGATGATTTTTGTCTTGCTTGTGTCTTACCCCTCCTAATAGCTTGCACCGTTGATGTCACCTTGTTAGGGTTCTTGCTTGCAAGGACCCGGAAGTCTAGGCTTAATGACCAAGTTTCGACCACCTTGTGAGACCGTGTTAGACCTTGACTCGACCTAGGACCGACATTAGCTACTCAAATGTGAGGATAGAGCCTCCTTTATAGTCGGTCCATCAAACCGACTCAGTTTAGGATTGTGAGTAGTCCTCCTTACGTGGTGTGTTATGTCTATACGCATAAGTATGGCGCTCGTTCCTTATTTCCGTGTTAATGTTCATGTGCATGTGAGACAACTTTTGTTCCAAATAAATCAACTTCACATTTGCTAAATTAGCCTTGTTTTGACCATTGCATCTTATTCCCCTTTTGTTTAACCACTTTGAGCCTTAACCTTTTCATTTGGCCTAAACTACTAAATGAACTACATCCCAAAAACATCCTTCCTTGATCAAGAATGGTTGCTTTTGTGGTACTTTGTTGGTGGTAGAGTCGGGAATTTAGATGTTGGTTGGTGCACTCTTCCGTTGTGGTCACTACTTGTGTTTTCTGGGTGAATGAAGTTTGAGAAAAAGAAAAAAAAATGAAAAAAGAAAGAAAATAGAAAATCAAAGAAAAAAAAAGATTTGAAAAAGTTTTGAAAAATCCAAAAAGAAAAATGTACATATGTGTTTTTGAAAGAGAAAAAGGATAGCAACAAGTCCCTTCCATCAAGGGGACATAGAAAAAGTCGTTGCTACAATAATGTGGTCTTTTGATGTTTTTACACGCGTGCCGGGTTTACACAATTTTTGCATTTGATTTGATTTTCAAGTCGTATGTTAGGGTGTAGACGTTGTTCGGTGTTTCTAATAATGACCACTTTGTTTAAGGTTGTGATGGGTCCGATTTTTCCGAAGTAAGTTGGGGTTTATGCAATTTTTGCTTGGTTTTGTAAAAGCCAAAGTTAGGGCATAGACGTTGCTTAGTTGTTGTGTTGATTATGGCAATCATTCTTGTTTTTGAGCCTCAAATCCTAGAACGGTGCTTGCACCAAACCATTTTCACCCAACCCAAGCCCCGTTACATCCTTATTGTTGTTCTCATCATGTGCATTTGCATTTTTCATTAATTTTTGGATGGAGTACCATTCTAGATTGCGGGCATGCTTCGCAAGTTGAGGTAGGTGAGTGATTTCGGTTACTTCTTGTCACAAAAATCGCCCCCTTTCTTTCCTTGTGTGTTGAGTGTCACCCGTGAGAGTCGGTACTTAGGGTTCTTTTATCGGTTATGGGTCTTGCATGGAGTCGAATCTTGCGTGTGTCGTGTCACTCTTGGAAGTATAGCTTAGTACTTCCGTTTGCCCGCCTTGAATTAGTTTCTTGGTCTTTGGTGATGTCATTCTTGGTTGCTTGAGCTTGATTTAGGGGTTTGACACCGTGTTTAGACTTTGAGTCGGCATCCTCCGCTATAGACCTCCTTTGTTTTGTTTTTCCAAACCCCGCTTGAATGAGGCAAACGATTTTCTTTTCCTTTTTCCGATGCATGTTGCTTGTTTATATGTGTTTTGTTTTGACTTGTTTGCATCAAAAATATTGTAGCAAGATCATACTTGCCTTGCAATAGGGCATTCTTCCTCATGAATGTCAAATTGTGAGTTGAAAGGGCTACGGGTGTAGCTAAACCCGATTCGGCTTCTAGTTAGCTTAGTTAGTTTGTTTCTTTGTTTTTAATAAGAGTTATGTAGTTACTTGATCTCTTACTCGAGGACGAGTAAGGTTTAAGTGTGGGAAATTCTGATGAGCCCAAATTCGGTCATTATTTTCCCTTGTTTTCCTTTTATTTCGATCCCGTTTCACCCCCGTTCGGCACGCTTTCGTCCCTTTTTATACCCGATATCTCTTTTGTTTATGTTTGGATGCCATGTTGTAGGACTTGACGCGGGAATGAAGAAACGGGAACAAAACGTGGTGAAATCAAGGCAAAAGAGTGGAAAAAGAGCTGAAATGGCAAAAAGGGGTCCTCAGCCGGTCGGCCGGCAGCCGGTCCGCCGGCTGGGAGCCCCTTAGCTTATTTTTGAAGAAATGTTACAGACCTTGCAATTTGGGTCCTCAGCCGGTGGCCAACCGGCGGCCGGCTGACCGGCTGGGACCCCTCCTCCTTGCCATTATTCTTTTCAAGTCAGACCATCGAGAATGCATCCCCAGCCGGTGGCCAACCGGTAGCCGGTCCACCGGCTGGCAGGACCTGGGCATTGTGAAGAAAAGGAAAAGATTTCAGAAGTCCATATTTGGACTCTCAGCCGGTCACAGACCGGCAGCCGGTCGACTGGCTGAGAGTCGATTTTCAGAATTTCGCACACTATATAAACCCGCACTTAATCTATTATTTCATACGTTACTTTTTATGCAATTTTAAGGTTTGCTACTGTTTTATTAGTTCATACTTAGTCACAAAAACTCTCTAAAAATACTTTAATCATTCTCAGATCTTAGTTTAATCATTTGATTATTGTTAATCTCTCCTTAGTAATTCTCTTTAGTAATCTTCTTGGGCATTGTTAGAGGATTTATTGGGTTGTATTTTGAAGGATTTGAAAGAACTCTTCAACTTGTTATCCAAGTTACTCCCTTTTCCTTTGTTATTGGTATAATCTTCTTAATCCCTACTTAGTTATTACATTTGCTTAAGTTGCTTTTCTTCATTTGCTTGTTTTCTTTATAATCCATCATGTTTACCATTTACCCATCTATTGTTCACATGTTTTCCCTAATCATGAGTGAGTAGTCCTTTTGCTAGGGTTAGGGGTGCACTTGGGTAGTTTGTGTTGATGTTTGTTGTTTAGGGTTAGGGTTTGGAATTCATCTTTGTTAGGTTTTCATTGTATGCATGCTAGATGTTTGATGAAATGCATCAACGACGGTTGGGCATGATTCTTATTGTTGTTTGTCTTAGACGATAGTCTAGGGCTCTCATTGGTATGCGTGCATGTTAAATTGACCGTGTTTGTAGCGAGAGCTAGGATATGGTTTGGTTTTAGGCGAGTCAAATCGATAGACGAGACGGACCTAGACTTAACATAGATGAGACCACCTACCCTTTGCATGTTTGACATCGACTACCCTAGTAACCCCCGACACCCTAGTTGCTTTAATCATCAATTTCATCTCAATTTATTTGCTTTAGTTGTTCTTTAGTCGTTAATCAATCTCAAACTTATTACCCCGACTCGAGTTATAATTAGAACATAACTATATAACTTCCCCACCATCTTCGTGTTCGACAACCCTATTATACTACTAATTTGGGTTTTATAAATGTGTTTGATCGTGAGAACCGACGACTAAATCTCGCGCATCAGACGCCAATGTTTATTGTTTTTTGTTTTTGTTTCTTTTGTTTAAGGAACTTTGTTCCTTAAACCTTCTCACTTTTTTCCTGTACTTTCCATCTTATGCGCAGAACGGTTCAAGGAGAACACCTACCACTTGATCTTGAGCTTGAGAGGACCCTTAGAGCAAAAAGAAAGCAATTTGTAGAGACTAGGGAAGGAGATTCACCATCTTCCCTATTTCAAGAAGACATTTTTGAACAACCATCATCACCACAAAACAAACCACCTACACCAAATCAACCACAATCACCTCATAATCCACCTACACCAAAAACACCAATAAATACCTATTTCCAAGTTTTTGAAGAAGAGGAAGAAAAGATGGCTGAAGAAGCAAGTATTGAAAGTCACTCTATGCCGCAGGCAAAGGATCTCTATAAAGGGTTCACCTTACCTACGGGCACGGGGAAGCCATTTGAGGCCAAGCCTTCCTACATCTCCATGGTGGAGAGAAATCAGTTCGGAGGCGCAGCTTATGAAGATGCAGCTAGGCATATAGAAATCTTCACAGATTATATATGCTCTATTGCACCCCAGATGGAGTGACCCAGGACCAGATAAAGGAAACCATGTTCATCTTTTCCCTCCGAGACTCGGCGAGGGAATGGTACAGAGATTTCGACCGCACTGCTGCGGGAGTGACAGATTGGAACACATTGGCCTTAGCCTTCTATCGGAAATACTATTCCGCGGCTAAGACCAATGCCTTGAGAGCGCAGATAACAAGTTTCAAGCAAGGACCTACTGAAGATTTTAGTGAGGCTTGGGACAGGTTCAAGAGACTTGTTCGATCCATACTCCATCATGGATTCGAACAATGGTTTCTTTGCAACCAATTCTATAATGGCCTCTATGATGATAACAGAGCCTACTTGGATGCTACAGCTAATGGGAGGTTCCAAAACAATTCTGGGGAGACCAAAGGTCTCAAGATCATTGAAGATGTTGCTGTGCATAGAGCCGAACACGGGACTTCCCGTGGAAATCAAAGAAAGGCCGAATCTAATGATGCGGCAATAGAGGCCTTGATGGCTAAATTGGATAAATTGGAGAGTGGTGGAAAATTCGAGATGGGAAGCGGGAGTAAGGGCGGTATGTACCAAGTGAATGACGTTCATGACGGACCATTCGTTTGCGAGAGATGTGGTGGAGAGGGGCATTTGTCGATGTTTTGTACCTCATCTAACGAGACATGTGCGGCCTTTCAACATTACCGCGGGAATAACTTTTATGACCCTAATAATAACAATGTCCATCCCAACATGAGATGGACAAGCCAGAAATTCCTTAACCCACAACACCAACAACCCCAACAAAACTCCACCTATATCCCTCTGCACAAGCAAAATTTTCAAAAACCCCCCTTTAACCCTCAACCACCTTCAAACCCACCACCCAATACGGATGCTCTCATCCAAACCTCATTGGGTTAGTTCAGAAGGAATCTCGAGCACGGGAGGCGGGGATGAAGATGTTAGAGTCCCAAATTGCTCAAATTGCGAGCAAGAACGATACTAGGGCTCTGGGCCAGCTTCCGACCAAAATGGACCAAAAGAAGGAGACTCTCAACATCATATCACTGCGGAGTGGGGCTGAAATTGGAGGTGATCAAACTGGTGGGAAAGAAAAGGAGAGACGAAAAAAAGGCGAGTAACAGCGAAGTAGGTCGACAGACCCAGGAGCAAGGTCGACCGACCTCTGAGCAGATTCCAGTAGGTTCTGGAGTACAGGAAACAGGTCGACCGACCTCTGATGCTGAACAGAAGGATTCTTTTAGGCCATAAATGCCTGACAACCTAAGAGACTTCCTATTCTGGGGTGACAAGACCCCCAAATTTTTGAGGAGGACTGAAAAGGCTGAAAGTTCCACACCTCCCTATCCGGAGCGACTCTTACCGACTAAGGAACAGGTATCTTTTGATAAGTTTAAGGAGGTTATTCGTTCTTTAAATGTACAAGTACCATTCTTAGAGTTAGTGCAACATGTTCCATCTTATTTAAAATTTATGAGGCAACTTCTAACCCGGAAGCGGTCTCTAGACAAAGTAGAAACTGTTGCACTAACTGAGGAGTCCTCAAGTTTTCTGTCTCCCGTCATAGCACCACATAAACTAGAAGACCCCGGGAGCTTTTCTGTACCTTGTCACATAGGAACCTTCCTAGTTAAGAAGGCCCTATGTGACTTGGGGGCAAGCATCAGTGTTATGCCCCTAAGTGTGGCCTTGAAACTAGGGATGACCTCATTTGCATTGACTAGCATGACGGTCCAAATGGCTGACCGTACCTCTATGGAACCCATAGTGATGTTGGAAAACATCCCTGTGCGCATTGATAGGTTTTTCTTTCCAGTAGACTTCGTAGTTTTGGACATCCCTGAGGATGTCCATATACCTATTATCTTGGGGAGACCTTTCCTACATACTGGGGGGGCCATAATCTACGTGGGTAGTGGGACCTTAACTTTTAAAGTAGGGAAGCATGCTATCATCTTTGGTCTGTCTTATAGGAAGAAAGATGCTATGACCCCTATTACTTGTAATGTTATTACTTCTGAAAAGAAGTATAAGGTCATCACCACTTCTCCTGTTTTGATACCTACTCCTATACCTGTTATTACACCTCTGCCCCAGATTGGGAGCAATATGGAGGATGCTTCTGTTTTACCTAATGTGGGAACAGGTTTGGGGAAGCCCTTGGTAGAGGAAGTTATGGTGCAGAGAGGTGGACTTGGGATTCTAAACTACAAGGAGGATGATGATCCAGATGTAGTGGATGAGGAAGACAAGAAGAGAAGAAGAGAAGAGAAAGAGAAGAGTCCGTCGCATATGCTTTGCGACGGAAAGGAGGCGTGTTTGGCCATTCAAACGAACACGGTGGAGACCACGGCGTATAACCAAAAGCCGTAGTCCGAGATTTTCCGCATCTTTCACGGATGAGTTGTTCGAATTTTCAAGTTTCTTAAGACAACTTTCTGTTTTGTTAAGACTTTCTAGTTTGCTTGCTTTAAGTTCTTTTTAGGACAATTTTACTTTGTTGCGTAGTTGAGACAATTAGACTGGATTCTGGTTTTTCGCGCATGTTTTGGGCGCATATATACCGTATTTCAGGTTTGGGAAGATTAACTTGGTTAAAACAAGTTACTTCCGAAGCAAAGAAAACTACTGTACAGGAAACTGGGTCGGCCGACCTCAACACTCAGTCGGTCGACCACCCCCCTGCTTTCCAGTAGCGTTATGGGACTGGAAGATGGTCGGTCGACCAGGGGGAATGGTCTACCGACCTGCTCTCCTGTACAGACGCATCAAGATGCTTCGGGAAGTGTGCAAACGTGATAGGGAAGTCCTTTTCCCTATTCTATCTTTTTATGTTTCACCTTTCTTCCTTTATTTCAAACCTTCAATACATTATATATCACCCAAAACACATTTAATCCCCGAAAAAGGTCTTCCTTTGTTTGACTCTTTCAGGTACTTGGAGTGGCACTGCTGGCCGCTGGAACCTTCCAACTTAAGCTGGTTTGGGGAGGTTTCCCTTGCGCTCAAAAATCCGGTGATTCTTTTCCTTTTTCCTTGTTTCTTACGTTTTCGCATTTATTTTTGTTTTTTTATAAAACCTTTACTTAGGCTAATGCACAATGGGGACATTGTGCGGGTTGGTTTGGGGAATGGTTTAGTCACATGCATTTCCATTGCATTTTGTCACACGTTTATTGCATTTCTTTCTTGCATTGTCTTTTCTTTATTTTCCTTACTTATACAAAAAGAAAAATAAAAAAAAATAAAAACTTCAAAAAAATGCACGTTTATTTTAACATATAGGTCGAGTCGGAACGAGAGTATTTCAAGGATGATCTTTGCTATCTTACATATTTATGTCTTTGCCTTGCCTTGTCAACTTGTTTTAGTATGAAAGTCTTTTGCATATCTACGAGTTTTTGTCAACTTGTTTTTCTTGAGACTTGACTTATACCTTGGCAACCTACTATACATTCTAAGTTTTAGAGCTTATTTCCTGGTTTCTTTCTTAAACCAGTTGTCTAGGATGTGAGTAGTACTCCCCTTGAAACATGTTACATCAATATGCATAAACATGAACTCGAATTGCTATTTACTTGTATACTTTCTCGTTTTGTGAATCCTGATACGTGCATCTGGGATGCCTTTTCTCTTATTTACCCATAAGCTTCACATAGCCAAAATTGCCTTTTTATCCCCCAAAACTACATCCCATACTTAGCCTAACCTTCCAAGCCAGTATTTGTGGTCTTTGGTTTATTTTTGGGGCATCTTGGTTTGTATGCTATCTTGACCAAAAAGAGGAAAGAAAGAAGGAAATAAAGAAAGAAAAGAAAAAAAAAGAACAAAAAAAGAAAGAAAAAGAAAGAAAGAAAAGAAAAACGAAAAAAATCAAAACGTACAGAAAGTCGGTCGACCGACCGCACCCATTGGTCGGTCGACCAACTGACAGGGTCAGAATTCAAAATTCGTTCTGAAATCCCTTTCTTTTACATGTTATCACTCCCGTACTTCATTCAAAATATTTGGGAGTTCTTTCTTATTTATAATGTGAGAGTTGTGCTACAAAAGAGCACTTTCTTAATACCAAAAGTTGTGAAATATGTTGTTGGAAACCGGTTTTACTAGCTTGGCTACTAACCCCACAATTTCAAAAAAAAAAACATCTTAACCACTTTTACCTTTTACCTCACATATCTTTAATTACCTCATTTGCATGTATCCGAGTCACTTAATGAGTATGATTTACATAGTTGTAGAATTCTTGTTCATGTTATTTTGCAGGCATGTTTTCATGGGTCGTAGTTAGGTGAGTGTCATGAAAATATATTTCTTTCTATCTTTTACATATACTCACCCTTTGCCTCATGTGTGTCTCGAGCGTACCGCGAGAGTCCATGGTATAAAGTCTCTATAGTCTCTAGTTTTGCAAGTTTGACGCCCCTATAACTCGTTTCCATGATTTGAATACTTTCTCATTTTGCACTTGTCATTGACTTAGGCTAACATGTAAATTTCGCTCTGAGATTGAAATCGTTCCATTAGTTAAGATCGAGTCTATTTCTTGCTAGAGGGAAAGCAAGGTTTGGTTTGGTAAATTTGATGCGTGGATATTTTATGATGTTTTACATCTATTTTTACACGCATTTTAGAGCTCATTTACTATGTTTTAACCTTTATTTCCCAACAATTGTCTACTTTCGTGTTTTTATGCTCTTTTGCAGAATTATGCGGAAAAGAGACGATTTTATACCAAATTTATGCCCTCGGGATTTTTCATAGCCAAGGAACGAGGAAAATTCAACTCAAAGCGCGACCCAAGTACCACAAAGTCAAACCAAGGCGAAATCAAGACTGACGTACAGGAAAGTGGGTCGACCGACCTACTACTCTGGTCGGTCGACCTGAGAACTGCTATCTTAAAAATCAGAAGTCCACCAAGCCCGACAAGAGGTCGACCGACCTGCTACCTAGGTCGGTCGACCACAACGCAGTTTCAGAAGATTTCCGTAAAGCCCACACACGCTTTAGGTCAAGGGGGAATCGCTTCTAATTCTCTTATTTAAGCTTAAGTCGTGTTTAGGGTTAAGGATTCAGTTCTTAAGCCAGTATTTAGTCTATTTCTACATCTAATTACAAACTCTCAATTTATCTTTAGTTTTAGTTTTCTCTTTTCCAAGTTAGTGCTTTGTAAGTTTCATTCATTGTTCATCAATCCTTCGACAATAATCAATAAAGCTTGTTCTTTCTGCCCTAATCCATAGTCCGGTAATTCTTATTTCAATTTCAGTTTGTTAATTGTTCTTGTCTTAGAATTGCTAGTATCCGGTTTAGATTAGAACCCCAAAGCCTTTGTTGTTATTGCATGTTTAGATTAATGATCGCTATGAATTCCATGTTTAATACCGTTTTCATTGTTATTTCAGTATTCATGAGTAGCTAATCATTTATGTTAGGATGTAGGAAGTAATATGCGTAGATAGTGTAATTCTCGAAACCAACTGTACCAGGCCCTAGGTCGGCCGACCGACTTAACCGGTCGGTCGACTGAAGCGTTGGTCGGCCGACTGGACTAGTTGGTCAGTCGATCGACTCGCGTATGTTTTCAGACTGTTTTAATTCGTCGACTATAATAACCTACAATGAGACTGAAAGAAGACTTGTAGGACGTTAGTGATGGCTTGCCCAAGGTTGAAAGATACGGGAAGGGCATTGGTTTACGCTTTCAGACGGCTAGGTTACTTAAGACTGAAAGGTGTGTGACCTAGAATTTAGGAATCACCCTTATTGTTAACACCCAATAATTGTGAGACCTAGGAACTAATAACATAGGCCGAAAGGAGTTATTAGGTACATAGACCGAAAGGATATGTTACACCCCTTACGCGACTGCAATACATGTTGACTTAGGATTTATACTATCATTGCTTTTTATTACCCGAACATCCTAGCATCTCTTTTACCATAGTTTATTTCATTCTTAATTCTTGTTTTATTTCTATCTTTATTTCTAGACTTAGTGAAAATCAATATAAACCCCCACTTTTGTTACCTTAAAACATTGACCTCAAACAATAAACATTCCCCACCTCTCTGTGGTTCGACCCTGACTTTCACTATCTATAGTAAAAGTTTAGGAACTACAAATTTTATCTTTGATACCCACAACGACGGACATCAACTATAGCTTGTCGAGGAACATGATGACCCATTACGTCAAAGGATGTGACTGGGAATGCTGGAAGATAATTCAAAATGGACCAAGGAAGATCTTGGTTGCTTCTCCAAATGGAACCACATATGAGAAATCAGAAAGTGATTATGTGGAAGCTGATTACAAGATTGCTGAGAAAAATTCAAAAGCCATGAGTCTATTTCAAAACGGCATGATTACTTCTGAATTTGATCGCTTCTCTTCTTGTAATTCAGCTAAAGAAATATGGGATGGCCTAGAACTTGCCTATGAAGGTACTTCCGCAGTCAAGAAACATCGCATAGACTTGCTTATTCAATGATATAAACTTTTCACTATGGAAAATAATGAATCGATTGATAGCATGTCTGCACGATTCTCTTGCATACTAAATGAACTACGGAACCTTGGTAGGAAGTATGATTCTGAGGACATAGTCAGAAAGGTCCTTAGAAGCCTTACCAAAAAGTGGCAAGCTAAAGTCACTGTAATTGAAGAAGCTCGTGATCTCTCGACCATGACTTATCAAAAACTTATTGGATCTCTAATGGGTCATGAGATCATGCTGAATAAAGATGATGATGATCATCCTAAAAGCAAAAATGTTGCCTTACAAGCTTCTACAAGCGAAGAATGCGAACCTGAACTGGAAGATGAAACAGTTCTATTCGCAAGACGCTTTAAAAGGGCAGTCTTCAAAGGTAGATTTACCAAATCAAACAATAAAACAAATGACAATAAAAAGAATGACTCTAAGCAAACCTTCTTCAAACGAGGGTGCTTCAAATGTGGTGATCAAGGCCATATGATCAAGGACTGTCCAAGCTGGGACAAAATTAAAGACAAATCCAAACGAGATAAGACCAAGACTGAATTCAAGAAGGTTATGCTCGCATCTTGCCGGGGAGAATTAGATTCCGAAGATGACGAAGACTCAGAAGAAGAGGAAGTCGCTAACCTGTGCCTAAGCAACATCAGTTTGGATCTAATCTCCGACGATCATGACTCATCACAATTCTGCCTCTACGGAGAATCTGATTCAGAAGATGAAGACCAAGAGGTAAATTTTTTACAGCTTAAGAGTCAAGTCAAAAATTTATCTAAGTCTGCATTAATTAATTATTTCGAACAAACCCTAGACCAATGTCACGAATAAAGTCTTGAATTAGACGAGTTGAAAGAACAGATCCTTGACATCGTAGAGGAAAATCAACTCTTAGAGGCCAAAGCTAAGAAACTGAAATCCAAAGTTAACATTGACACAAACGTTAAATTGGAAACAGTAATGTCTGAGAAGAAAATTCTTTAGTCTAAAGTTACAGCCAATGAAGCTGTAATCTCAAAATTAAAACTTGACATTAAAGAGCTTGAATATAAGATTATAGCCAATGAAGCTATAACCTCATATCTAAAAAGGTCTAATGAACTTCTAAAGAGTAAACCTACACCAATAGTTGTAGATAAAACTCAAAAAGAAGAAGTTGAAATCCTCAAGCAAAAAATCATGGATTTGGAATTCAACTTAACCAAAATTAAAAAGGAACATGCGCAAATCGTGTTCAATTTTAATAAGGATATTCAAGACTTGAAAGAATCTAACAACGTTGACCACTCCTCCTGCATAAAATAAATAGATTCTTTAAAAGACCTTCTTCTTCATGCTCGTAAGGTTCACGAAAATGGAAAGGAAGTACTAACGTACTAAACTTCCTAACTGAACAATCTGATAACAACATGAAGATGGGTCTAGGTCATGAGTGCTATGGTAGGAAAGACCATTCTTAATGTCAACAAAAACCTGATGAACGTGACTTTAGAAAAATAAAGTATGTAGACTTGCCTGAATATTTAATTTGTACTTAATGTGGTCATACTAGACACCTACGAGAAAACTGTGTAAAACACGCACTCGACTTCAAAACTGGAGTCAAATTTGTAAAATCTCTAGGTATACCAAATGATTCCATATTTATCATCGATAGTGAGGAAAGTAATGAAAAGGTTGAGGAAATAAATAATGACCATAGATGGTTCTATGACATGTCCTTCAATTACGCAGAAAAGAAAAATAGAACCACTCAAATTCCTAAACCTACAACCTATAAGAAACAAAACCCAAAGATTTACACTAGATCGACAAAACCTAACTACCACAGATCCAAGAGACTTCTAGTAAGACAAGTCTGGGTTAAAAAGGAAGATGTTTTTATTGTCACTAACTCTAAAGGACCCAAGTATGCTTGGGTACCTAAAACTTGTCTTTAAATTATATTGTGCAGATAATCGCTAAAGAGAATAACCTATGGTACCTCGACAGTGGATGCTCCCGACACATGACAGGCGACGCCAACATATTCACTACCTTGAAACCATTTGACGGAGGAAAGGTCACCTTCTGAGACAACAAAAAGGGAAAGGTAACAGGTGTCGGTAAAATAGGCATCTCATCTTCTCACTCTTTTAGCGATGTATATATGGTAAGTGGTCTTAAACATAACTTAATTAGTATATCCCAGTTATGCGACAAAGGAAACAAAGTTGTTTTTCATACAGATGTTTGTCGAATAATTATGGAATGTACAAGTAAAGTTCTTCTTGAAGGTCATAGAAAGAAAAATGTTTATATGATTGATTTAAATGTTGTTCCTTCTGACTCTCTCCCATGCATGAAAGTTACGTTAAATGATCCATGTCTTTGGCATAAGAGATTTGGTCATATTAGTTCTCCTATTCTTAGAAAATTGAAGAGATGGGACTTGGTCGAAGGTCTTCCCAAGATCAAATTTGATCAAGAAAAGATGTGCGACACATGTGCACGATGTAAACATGACAGATCATCCTTCAAACCAAAAGAATACTAAGTACTAACCAAGCTCTTGAACTAGTACATATGGATCTCTGTGGCCCTATGAAGGTAAGAAGCAGAGGCGGTTCCAGGACGAAGAGGAAAACCTAGACGAACCAGACTTTCGTTTGTCAAAGGAAGATCCCCCCGAAATAGAAAATAATGATGAAGGCGAAATTAAAGGAATCAACGATGAACTTAACTTGGGAGGAAACGGTGCGGGAGATGAAACTACAGTTGATGATACTGTAGATAACTCTCAAACCAATGACTTGGAACCCAGAGTTGTAGTTAATGAAACTACAACTTTGAATCAAAACCAAAGGGAAGAGGTCATAGTTATACCTGACTTTCCTATAAACCCTAGTTTGAATTCAGGGGGAACAAGTCAAAATCCCGAGTAAAGCAGTAGCAATGAAGTCAATCAATCAAGAAACTGGAGATATAAAGGCTCTCACCCTCTGGACAATATCATAGGAAGCCTTACAGAAGGAGTTCAAACTCGAAGAAGCTTAAACAACTTCTGCTCCTTCTACTCCTTTCTCTTTACAATTGAACCTACCAATATAAAAGAAGCTCTTACAGAACCTGACTGGATAGTTGCCATGCAAGAAGAGCTACAACAATTCGAAAGGAATAAGTATGGCATCTCGTTCCTCGTCCAAAAGATAGATCAGTAATTGGAACAAGATGGGTATTCAGGAATAAATTGGATGACTCAGGAGTCATCGTACGTAATAAAGCAAGACTGGTCGTTCAAGGATACAATCAACAGGAAGGGATCGATTATGACGAAACCTTTGCTCCTGTTGCTCGCCTTGAAGCGATTCGTTTGCTCATAGCATTTGCTTCACACAAAGGAATGAAATTATTTCAAATGGATGTTAAGACTGCATTCCTTAACGGATATCTTCAGGAGGAAGTCTATGTCGAACAACCTCCTGGATTTCCTGACAGCAAACTCAAGGATCATGTGTACAGATTGGACAAAGCTCTCTACGGGCTGAAACAGGCCCCTCGAGCATGGTACGACAGACTATCAAAGTTTCTGTTGGAAAGCGGGTTCAAGAGAGGATCAGTGGACAAAACATTATTTCTGAAGAGTGAAAATTCCGACCTATTAGTAGTCTAGATCTACGTTGACGATATTATATTTGGCTCAACCAACAAAAATTTGTGCCAATATTTTTCAGAGTTGATGACATCCGAGTTCGAGATGAGTATGATGGGAGAATTAAAATTCTTCCTTGGTGTTCAAATTCAACAAACGAACGAGGGTATTAAAGTCCATCAACAAAAATACGTCAAAGAGTTAATAAAGAAATTCGGAATGGGATCCTCTCGGCCTATGCCTACTCCAATGGTAACAGATAAGAAGCTCACCAAAGATGAGGACGGTAAGTCAGTAGATGAAACTACTTATAGAGGTATAATCGGGTCACTTCTTTATCTTACTGCAAGTCGTCCAGATATAATGTTTAGTGTCTGCGTCTGTGCTCGGTTCCAATCTGCACCAAAAGAATCACATATGATTGCGGTTAAGAGAATCCTAAGATACCTAATTGGAACATCAAAATTATATCTATGGTATCCAATGTACTGTAATTTTAACCTATTAGGTTATTCAGATGCGGATTATGCAGGTTGTTCTTTAGATATAAAAAGTACTTCTGGACTTGCGACCTTCGTCGGACCATGTATTATATCATGGGTATCCAAGAAACAAAATTCTGTCGCCTTTTCAACCGTAGAAGCAGAATATATTGCAGCCGCACTGGTATGTTCCCAACTACTATGGTTAAAATAACAATTACTTGATTATGGTATTGACGTGGGATGTGTACCTATATTATGTAATATTACGAGTGCTATAATAATATCTAAGAACCCGGCTCAGCACTCGAGAACAAAGCACATAGAAATTAGACATCACTTCTTACGTGACCATGTAGAAAATAAAAACATTAAGTTGGAATTTTGTAGTACGAAAAAACAATGGGCGGATATTTTTACTAAACCTTTGACTAGAGAACGATTTGAGACTTTACGATTGAAAATTGGTTTAATCGGTGGCACCTAATCAATCTTAAGAGCTGAAAATAACCCAATGATTGACTATAAAAAAGACAGAATTATATGACTGTGTCCGTATTTTCCGCTGCATGCCTATGTTATAATATTCAAATATTACTAAATTCATGCCAATAAATATTATTATATTAATATTATATATATATAAACGCATAGTTACGTACCTGAAGTACGTAACTTATTATAAACTCGTAACTAATATAATTACGTATCACATTAACGTAACAAACAAAACAAACTATACGTTTTTTTTACCTAAAAGCTAAACCTATTACCCACCTAACCCTACCATCTACCCCACGTGTAAACCCCCCACCCTTCACCACCCTTACACTCCATCATTTCATCAAAACCAATAACCGTCTCCCTCATTACTCTAACACTCACTTCATCTCCTCCACAATTAATCCTCACCACCATAACTCCACTCCATTAAAATCAAGAAAATCACCATAATCAACATTACTCTCTCTACCATTATTAAAAAAAAATGCCTCCCTCTTCGGCTCGTCGTTCCGCCACAAACTTCCGTCACCAACCCCAGCACCTTCTCCACCGCCATCACCTGAACCGGTTACCGTCAATATTCCTAAGTCTGAGTCTAGCAAACGTCGTAAGTTGGAGAAAGGGAAAGCCGTCATTGAAGAGGACTTTTCTGACCAAGAACTGCGCCCTCTGTTTCGCGACATTTCTGAGGAGGCTACTAAAACGGGTCTGGAAAAGGTCAGGATGACGAAACAAGAAGGTATGTTGATTGAACGACTTTTACCTTATTCAGTGCATGCGGGTAGATATTATCTGACTTCTTGGGTCGACGGATCTCCGTCTCTGAAATTCTTTAAGGATTTCTTGTTATTTCAAGACTGGGTTTATCTCAGTAACTTTTCGGGTCATGTCTTTCCTATTGAACTTGTTCAATTTTATGCTTCTGTAAAAGTGGTTTCGGGTGGGGTTAAGGCGGTTGTGAATGGGAGAGATGTGGAAATCTCCGAGGAGGATGTATGTCGAGTCTTCCAGTTGAAGAATGACGGACTCATTCTTGACCCTAGTAAAGAATGGTCCAATGTGACTAAAGTCGAAAAGATGCAGATTAAAAAATATTTTGATGATGAGGCAACCGAAGTAAGTCCATTGTTAACCAGTTCTTTGAATCCAAAATTAAAGTTCTTTGTCAATTTTTTATGGAATTCAGTTTTGCCACGACGGGGTGGTCGTGACAAACTCAGTTGTTGTGAAGCTATTGTATTATTTAGTTGGTTGACTGGTGTCAAGGTGAACCTAGCTCCTCTGTTCTTTGCTAAAATCAGTCAGATTTCGAAAATCTTGGTCAAGGAGAGGATTAGCACAACTCTTGATATACCGTATGGCACGTGGGTTTCGGAGTTGTTGTTTGATACAGGAGTAGTTTATATGAACAGCTATGGTGTCATTCCTCGGGATAGGATGAATGACAAGCTTATGAAGTTGATGGGTATCTTTGGGAAGAATGGAGACTTGTTGTTTGGTCGTGAAAGTGAGGAAGTTAAGGGGAATGGAAATTTGGATGTTCTTGAAGGAAAAGTTGACAAATTGTTTTCGTTTGTGGCTGAGTTGAAGGACGCAAAGTCTGAGAGTGGAAACGGGCCGGGTATGAATGTTGATATACGAGAATGGATGGAAAAGATTAATGGTAGTCTCGTCAATCTTACCCGTGAATTAAAGTTTGTGAAGGAGGAAATCATTGGGGTGAGTGATCGTCATCACTTTCTGACCACTCAAGGTGGCGCATTAGTCCGCGACAGTCTCAGATTGCGTGAGGATGGGGCTAAGTGTTTGGAGGCGGTGAAGGCTCTTTGCCTTAAGGTCCTTAATTTCGAGCGTGCCATTGATTCCCAAGGACGTAATGTTGCGAGTTGCCTCGATCGTCTAGATACATTGGAGTATCGTACTCGCCCCGACTTTGTTAATCCTCACATCATCCGTCACCCCGAATGATTTCAGTTTCTGTTTCGTCGTGTTACTAATCTTTGTTTTGCAGATTTGGGCTTGGAAACTTAAAGTGGCTGGTTTGGGCCGTATGGTGGAGTCCGGTTTCCCTAGCCTTTCCTTGCCTTTGTCCCTTTATTCCTTTTTGCTTCAGGCTTTTAGTATCTGTGGCCCATTTTCCCTATCCTCTTATTCGGCCCAGATGGCTTGTATTAAACACTTTCCATAACTCTACTACATTCGGCCCAGTTGGCTAATACTCTGATTCGGCCCATTAGGCTTTATTTTGGATATTCGGCCATTTTGGCATTATAGTATATGGTTGTGTGTCGTTTCACCGTTCGTATTTCGTGTTTGCATGATTTTAATTACGTTTGTGTGTTTAATTTAGAATTGCATGCTTAGGTGTGTTTCGTATTATATCATTCTAGTCGTTTTATGTCTTTGTTTCCGTCTTTTCAATGATGTCAAGAGGGGGAAAAAATAATGCGATCTAGATTACGAATTTGCCTAAGATTGCTCCTTGTCGTAACGTATTGTCTCTCATAGTTCTTTACGTAATTGGTTTAGTCTAAAAATAGAAACCCTAGTTGAGCTATATTATGAAGGACCAATATTATGTTGAGGGGGAACGGTACAACGTTACACTTAGACACGATTGTAGACAAGACTTGCCATCATTAGGGAATTTGTTGAGTAATATATTCTACATGATTAATATATTGTTTTATGTTTTAATAATGACAAGTCTAGATGATTATGTTTTATATACATATGCGTGTAATTGTGCGTTTAAGTGTACAGTTAATTATAGAGCGAAGATCGTAATCTAGTAAAGTATAGATTCAATCGAATATTGAAGAAAGATCAAGCTCATGTCAAATGTCAAGTCTTTTTGAAGACTTACAAGATACAAGTTTTATTGCGACATCAAGAGTTCTAAAGTCATAGGTCGTACCTATAACTATTGAAGAAATGAGATTTGCATGGAATAAGTAAAAGCGTAAAGATTTATGCGTGCTATTAATATATTGTTATATATTAATTTAGTAATCTTAAAACGGTTTTTTGATAAAAAATATTCTTTGATTAACAAGAATTAAGATATTTATCTTATGAGATAAATATTAATTCTAATATACTAAGGATTTTATTCTAACTGTTATTGTCAAAATCTAAACTCCTAGAGAAATGTGCTTCGAGAAATATGTCTCGGAAAACGTATTCTATGGAACGTGCATCTTGGGAACCGTGCGCCTCGGGATCGTGTATCTCGTTTTGCGTGTGGTTGAGTAAGACGTTTTATATTGTCTTAAGGTTTAATTAAATAAATAATATGTGTTTATTTAATTTACTAAAAGTCAAACAAGGATTTAGTTAAAGATATAATTTATTATATCTTGACAAGAATTAGGAATTAATTTAAAATAGGATACTATATTTTATGGTATAAGATATTTCCTAATTCAAATAGGATTTGGAGATATTATCTTATGTCTTAATTTAGTAATATCTTATTAGAGTCCTTTCCTAAATCAAATAAGATTAAGTTTAAAATATTACCTAGAATAAGTATTCTAGATAAAGTAATATTCCTAAACTATCTAGGATTCAACTTAGATCTAAATTACTATATATATGCATCATATTACACGTTCAAGGCAATCAAGTACACGCCTCACGCAAATCAAGAAAGTAACGAACGTAACCTCTCGTACGTCTCGTTTTCCGTGCCAATCATAGACAAATCTCGTAATCCAGACTACAAGCTTTGAAGAAAATTCTCACACGTTCAAGATCATTGAACACAAGAAATTGTTAAAGAGTTTATCTTATTTACTTAAGATAGATTCGAGTATTTAGCGGTACTCATTGTAAGCAAGTATTTAACGGTACTTGTCGTAACTAGATATTTTACGGTATCTAGATTGAGTTACAACTAACATCAAAGTTTTACAAGTTGGGTTGATAAAATTGTAATCCGGAGAATGTACTAATTTCATTAATCGAGAATAGTGGACGTAGGTTTCGATTTGTGAAACTGAACCACTTCAAAAGATCGTGTCTTCTTTACTTTATCGTTCTTACTCGTTACTTGCTATTACTACGTTTCATCAACATACATCGAAGAAGAAACGATAAAGTTGGCATACTCAATTCAACCCCCCCCCCCCCCCTGAGTATATCTAGGTTAATAGACTCTTCAGTATCTATCTGGAGGAACGAAGTGTCTACCCGACCTTCTGGGTTCCTCAGGAATACTAACTGCAACAGAAGATGAAGAAACAGTTTCCTCCATTGGTTGCTCTGTAGTTGGTTCTTGAACCTCCGACAGATCGAAGGTTCTATTACTTGTCTAATTCTCGAGAAACTCTTTCTCTAAGAACTTCGCACTAGCCGCAACAAAAACGCGGTGTTCGGTAGGCGAATAGAAGTAATGACCAAACAATCCTTTTGGATAACCAATAAAGTATGTCTTGACCGATCGCGGGCCGAGCTATCCTCGTGTCTCCACTTGACATAAGCCTTGCAACCCCAAACCCGAATAAAGGACAAGTTAGGGACGTTTCCCTCCATATCTCATATTGAGTCTTGTCAACGGCTCTAGATGGACTTCGATTAAGTATAAGAGCAGCTGACAATAGAGCAAAGCCCCATAATGAATCTGGCACAATTGTGTGACTCATCAGGGATCGAACCATATCTAAGAGTGTTCGATTTCTACGTTCGGACACACCATTTAATTGTGGTGTTCCAAGTGGAGTTAACTGTAGTACTATACCACAGTCTTTAAGGTGTTGATCAAACTCATGCGAAAGATACTCACCACCACGATCTGATCGTAGTGCTATAATCTTTCTATCCAGTTGGTTTTCAACCTTCGCCTGGAATTCCTTGAACTTTTCAAAGGATTCACTTTTATACTTCATTAAGTAGACATATCCTTATCTACTTAAATCGTCCGTGAAAGTGATGAAATATCTATAGCCGTCTCGTGCGGTGATTGACATAGGTCCACATACATCTGTATGTACGAGGCCTAATAGGTCAGCAGCGCGCATTCCAACATCTTTGAAGGAAATACGAGTCATTTTGCCTATGAGACATGATTCACATGTGCCAAATGATTCATAATCAAATGGAGATATAGAGCCATTCTGTATTAGCTGCTTTACACGTTTCTCATTTATGTGTCCCATATGACAGTGCCATAGATATGTTTGATCTTTGCCACCAACCTTTAATTTCTTATTATTCATATGTAATATTTCAGTCGATTGATCTAAGACATATATACCATTCATGGAAACTGCTTTACCATAAACCATTCCATTTAAAGAGAAAATACAGCTATTATCCTTTATTATAAAAATCCGTCTTTATCGAGTACGGAAACTGAAATAATGTTCTTAGATAAACTGGGTACGTAATAACGGTTATACAGATATAACTCGAATCCGCTCGGTAACTGGATCATATATGTTCCCATGGAAGAAGCAGAAACTTTTGCTCCATTCCCGACTCGCAGGTCCACATCACCCTTTGCGAGAGGTGTGATGTTTTTTAGGCCCTGCAGATGATTACACAGATGAGAACCACAACCAGTATCAAGTACCCAAGTTTCAAAACTTTCATGGTTAATCTCAATCATATGAATATAAGATGACATACCAACAGGAGTGACGCGGCCTGCTTTTATGTCCTCACGGTACACTGGACAGTTCCGCCTCCGATGCCCAGTCTTGTGGCAATGGTGGCACTCAATGTTACCGTCTTTGCTCTTTGTCTTGCCTTGTGAGCTACTTGTCATACCAGACCCACTCTTAATTTCGACCCTTTTGAATTTTGGAGGCTTAGCTACTGTTAGCTCTGCTTGAGCCTTTCCCTTACCCTTTCCCTTGTTTGCAATCATGAGAACGTCTTGCTTCATGCTCCCACTCAATTTAAGATCCTTCTCGGTCTGTACGAGAAAGGAGTATAACTCATGAGGACTTTTCTTCATGTCATTCATAAAATAGTTTGTCCTGAATAAGGAAAAACCATCATGATGTGAATGAAGCCTTCGATCAATGATCACGTTCTATCTGATCGTGCAGTTCAGGGACTCCAATTTCTCGACATTCTCAATCATATTCAGAACGTGTGGGCTAATTGGCTGGCCCTTTTGGAGTATCGCATCGAAGAAGCGACAGGTGTGCTCATATGAAACGATTCTCGGTGCTTTTGAGAATTCGTTTGTGAGCGTGGTGAAAATCTTATTTGCACCATGGGAAATGAAGCGTCTTTGCAAATTTGGTTCCATTGCAAAAATAAGTACGTTCTTTATCGCACCCGCTTCCATAACGAAATCACTATAGGCTTGTGATACGTTAAATCGAGCAGTGGGGCCTGGGTTAGGTGGTAACGGCTCAGTCAAATACTTGAGCTTACCATCAGCTACAGCTGCATTCCGTAATGCAGCTTCCCAGCCCGCAAAGTTGGACCCATCATTTTTCAGTCGCGTGGACTGATTCATGTGGTCCATAAAAGCCTTAAGCGAAGATTCTTTTCTTAGTGTGTCACTAGGCATAAGGGCATCATTTTGACCAGCCATAGTATTTGCAGTTTTATTATTTTATTTAGGTGAATTCTACACTGTAAAGAAGAAATTAAAACATAATAAGCATATCATCGTTTTGTAAATAGTCTAGCAAAAACAGTTTAATGCGATGACTAGCATTTATATAATTGATCTTCCTCAAGAACTATATAAATGATCCCAAAACTCAATTTCAATAAATTGATAAGCCAGCCTCTTGACTAATTCTACATTTAGAATTCTTGGTCGATAAATTTCTGTAAATTCTATCTTTAGTCCACCATAACCACAGGATCGTATGATGTTGAGGTAAAATAAGTCAACAACTACTACTTACCCAACGTAGAAGGGGTCATACGGAGAGTAAGGTCTTATATACCTGGCGAGGAAGAAGGGATTCATAGTAATTTGACTTATAAAAGACTAATCTCAATTTTAGGTTATAGAGGAAGATCCCATCATCTTTAATTTTAATTCATTTAAGTGAACAAATATCTAGCATGCAAGAATGAATAAACTAAGGTGATGGCTTTAAGGAAAACGTGTGACATCTGTATGTCGACACAGACTAGCATACATACTATATGAGTCAATTTTCATGCAATCTTAGGTGGTTTGGTTTAGGCGAAAAAATGATTCAAAACATGTGAATGAAAAGCAAAACGGAAATTAAAACGAAAGTAAAACAAGTCCTAGTGTGGCCTATCCTACCAAAAAGAACAAAAATATAACTTGGAATTCATTCAGCAATGGACCCTAGAAGTTTGTCTTGTCTTGATGTTCCTTCTTGGTGATGTAGTGGGAGTGAGCAATCCGATCTACGTCTTGGTCTTCTTTATTACATTTGATGAATTACATAATAAAATCCTATTATTACATTCTAATTCCCAAAAACGTAAAAAAAAAAAATATTACACAAGGGAGATTCGAGATTTCATAAATACATCACAAATTATGTTTCCTTCATTACGAAAACATAATTTACTAAGGTCACACTAAGTATTACAAATTACAACTGATTGCAAAAGCGTAAATAAATTCATTCATTCATTCAACAATATAATATATAGAATGCATCATACTAATTAAATTAATCTTTCAAGACATAATTCTGTAATTGTGTAGAGTAATTTACCCAAACCATCATTTAATGATTAAACTATGTCATAATTCCGTAATTAATCTTATAATTTTAATCAAACAAACATATTCATATTATCGTATAATATGATTAATCCAACATTATTTTAAACCGTTTTAAAATAATTTAGGTATCAAAACTTAGTGACTTTTTCACCCAACAAACAAAATTACACATTATCTTTATAATGTATAAAAAATTAAAAAAACAACGGCCCATGAAATATAAAGATTTAGCCGAGACAAAAGAAAAAAGGAAAAACACCCGAAAAAACCCTAAAGCGCCGCTAAAAGGCCTGAAAAGCGCGGTAAACAAGCTTCCAGCGCTTTGAAAAAACGCTAAAAACAACAAAACCGCCGCAAATTTCCAGAAAAGCGCGACAAATGAAACTGTAAACAATTTTCGATACTTTTAAAACGCCACAAAACAAGGTGCTACGCTTTTCAGAAAACGCTAAATCCATAATTGAAGAATAAAACCGCTGCTAAGCTTTTAAAAGCGTCGAAGAAAAAAACGTCACAAACCCAAAAAGATGTAATAAAGACGATGAACATCCCGTTTTTGTTTTTTTTTTCTTTTTCTTTTCTTTAAAACTCATGAACTTGAATAACTAATGTCGGGTTGCTAAATACGAAATCGATAACCTACAAAATTCTAATCTTTATTAGATATTGTTGTAATATTAATCATTCAAATTAACCTTTTAAGACGAATATCAAGATTATAGCGGGTTCGATTATTTAGCAAATTATATCATTCAAGAACATGTGAGATGATTTCCTTTTACGTTTTAATTCAATCCTTATTAAATTAAAACATCTACAAATTTATTATTTTGTTATTTTAACTGTTTAAGACAACAACAATAAATCAAAAGGAAAACGACGAACGAAAAAACTGTCTCTGCTAAAACAATATGTTGGGAAATATGTCCTCGACAATAGTGTGATCACATAATTAAATCTCATGACGAGAATGCGCAAGGGATGATACAAAATTATATAGTCAACTGACCAACATTAATCGGTAATGATTGGCTAGCTAAAATTTGACATTACTGTCGTATGACGGTGGTGGTCAGTTGATCCCTTTAGGTCACACCTATAGGACAATTCCCTTAATTGATAAACTGATCAAATGTATATTGATACGAGTTGATCACATTCCTTAAACTCGTATATCGAGAAATCAGAGGTTAAATCTTATTATAAGATTTATGTTTAAAATTGAACATGTCAATTATCAAACATTGAACGATATTTATGAAATGTCGTAATTAGAATGAATCGGGATGCATATTATTACAAGTGTTGTAAATCGTACTGACGATTATTAATAATAACCATTTTATATATTAGTAATTTCGAATTACTTGTCAAATTATTAAATATGATTTATTTAATTTATAAATGACATTTATTTGATAAATGTGCATTTTAAATTAAAACAATTGTTTCTTATATTATTGTGACACATTGTATGTCACATATGAACAATTGTACAAAAGACATTATATAAAATGGAGTCCATTTTACTTAAGGGTGCCAGTTTGAAGAGGTGTGTTTTATGGGTTGATTTGTGTGTTAAATACACCCAAAACACAATCATTAAATAATACCTAGATAACTCAAACCTATGGCCACCCTAAGTGCATGGGTAAGGGAAAATCTTCCCCCTTGCTTGTTGCTCCCCATGTCCGGCCGTCCCAACCCCAAGGCCACCTCAATATTACTTGTGATTTTATTCACAAGTAACTCATTCTAATAGTTAGTTGAAATTTTTCTAGTGAGAAAATATACAAAACCTCTAAAATATTATAAGATAATATTACTAATATTTGTATTAGTTTTCATTAGTTCTAATTAGAGATTAGAACACAATTAAGGAATATCGATTCTTGACCTAGCTACTTCAAGTTTCGGTTCTTAAGGGTTGTCTTGGGTGCATCTTGGAGGAGATATCATTGTTAGGTTCATATACCTACTTAGTCATACTAATTTATATTATCTTATAATAAGGAACTTATGCATGCTTAACTAAGTGAATATGTCGAGATTAAGGAGGAAGAATGAGCTCCCTTACATTGATATTCTCGGCAAGTTTAGGGCACAAGTGAAGTCACCTACTTCACTTGTTCTTGAGCTTATCACACGGATGATCCTCCTTGAACCCTCAAAGAGATGGCCTCCAAAATATGAACACCAAGACACACTACACTCAATATTTTGTATGTTATTGTGCTAGAATGAACACACAAAATCTCTAGATTGAAGAAGGAGGCACACGGTTTAGGGTTAGAAGAAATGGGAATTATTTTTCTTTCTTTTCTTTTTGTTCTCTCTAAACAAAACCCTAAAGCATGAGTGAATGAATTAGTGAGTGAATGAGGGAACAAAACTTCTTTTGTTCTCCTCAAATGGTTCGGCCGAGACCATGGGTAGAGTGCCCAATGGGTGGCACCTCTATTGCATACAATGTCTCTCATGCTCACTCTTACAATAAATGCATGTCTTACTTATGTTCCTAACACATCTTATGTAATGTTGTATGTTTGTATGTGTGTGACATATCACACGGTCCACTTAAACAAACGGACCCTATACAACATTAGCTAGGACAACTTTGCATAAGTAATTCGTAGTTTAACTTTTAAACTCTTTATCGTAAATTATAAGTAATTCAAAAAACTACTTATAATTATTTAATTGCAATTTTATTACTACAACAACTGTAGTTAAATAACTCATTCAAGTGATATCATGTTTCATAAACATATAAATAATAGTGACGACATTTCGATCACTAATACAATTTACAATCCCATTATAAATTTTCTCCTTATATTATTCATAATCTAGAAATGATCTAACTCGTATCAATATACAGTTATTTCATTTATTATTGAGAGAGTTGTCCAAAAGGTGTGACCTAAAGGGATCAACTGGTCACCACCGTCATTACGACAGTAATGTCAAACTCTAGCAAGCCAATCATTACCGATTAATGTTGACCAGTTGACTTATGATAAAGAATCATCCCATGAATATTCTTTTGTAGAGATTTGTCGATTAATTATATTATTGACGTGATCACATTATTGTCGAGGACACTTACTCCAACAATCTCCCACTTGTCCTCACAAGTGTGGATCACCGATTCTCTTGTTCTATTACATCATCTCCCACTCAATGCAAGGTGTCTTACAGGTCGTACTTGCACGTGATCAAATCAATAGTGGTTTTTCTCGATATGGAGTGTAACTGATAGACCGGAATTATCTACCATAGATAGTCTCCGAGCGTGGCCACGCATTTCCAGTTCACTACTCCTCGAGTGGCCTTGAGATTTAAGATAACCCTGACAAGGGGCAGAACAATTCCTTTCCGACTGTTCTCCTTGGCTAACATCATCCATTGTGACCCAAAATATGTCCATTTGACCCCTTTTACGGAAGATCGTAGAACATAGATTAAAGTCATTCTGAATTATGTTACCTCTAGAGCAACCAGTCTCTAGTTAAAGAATCGACTCATAAGAATATTTATAGCAGCTCTTGCCACGACCAGGCTCCATTGAATTCTAAAGAACTCTATAAGCGGTCACTGCCCGACACAAGTGTACCTTACAGTTTGTCTATATGATCGACTAGTCATCCCTTATGACTCTATGGTGTTAGAACTCACCATCAATCGCATCATAATCTAGTCACTTCGAGACGTCACCTCATAAAAGTAACTAGGGGCAATACTAAGTTAATCCAGTTCACTTCTACAGGGTTCAGCAATTGTCATACAATCCTGTTTGGATTTAACAAAGTATATTAAAATAAATAAGTTGTATAAAACTTTAAATGATGAACGAGATTATCTTATATGAACGCAAAAACAACATTTTTCATTTCATATCGCATAATCGGTTACACATTGGGTAAACTCTTAAGACCCATAGAACGAGCATGAGAATCATACTTAACTTGCGACAATGGTTTGGTTAAGGGATCAGCCACATTATCGTCTGTCCCAACCTTAAAAATCGCTATTTCCTTCCTATCAATGAAATCCCGAATTACATGATATTTTCTAGGTACATGTCTAGATTTATTACTAGACTTCGGCTCCTTAGCCTGAAAGACAGCACCACTGTTATCACAGTACAAGGTGATAGGATCTTCAGCATTTGGAACTACTCTTAGTCCCTCGATAAATTGCCTTATCCATACTGCTTCCTTTGCAGCTTCTGATGCTGCAATGTACTCTGCTTCCGTTGTAGAATCCGCAACGACTGGTTCTTTGAAGCTCTTCCAACTAATGGCACCACCATTCAAGATAAAGACAAATCCAGCCTGGGATTTAAAATCGTCTTTATCTGTTTAGAAGCTTGCATCTGTGTAACCCTTTACACACAAATCTTCTTCCCCTCCAAACACTAAGTATGAATCCGTAGTTCTTCTTAAGTATTTAAGGATGTGCTTGATATCTACTAGTCATGCTCAAAGCATACGAGACATCAGGACGAGTGCATATCATGGCGTACATGATAGATCCCACGGCGGAAGCATAAGGGATCATTTTCATGCGTTCAACATCCTTGGGCTCTGTGGGTGATTGAGACTTCTTCAATATAATTCCACTTCCCATAGGGATAAACCCTCTCTTGGAATTTCCCATGTTGAACCGTCGAAGAATCTTATCGATATAAGGTTCTTGAGTTAGTGCCAATATCCTCTTGGATCTATCTCTATAGATCCGGATACCTAATATGCATTGCGCATTTCCTAGATCTTTCATCTGAAAATGGTTACCTAACCATCCTTTTACTGATGATAGCATTGGAACATCATTTCCAATGAGTAGTATGTCATCCACATACAAGATTAGGAATACAACATTGCTCCCACTGAATTTCATGTATAGACAAGGTTCCTCGACACTTCGAGTGAAACCATTTTCTTTTATGACTTCATTGAAGCGATGATTCCAACTCCTTGATGCTTGCTTAAGACCATAGATGGATCTCTTAAGCTTGCATACCTTGTTAGGATTTTTAGGATCTTCAAAACCCTCAGGTTGTATCATATACACATCCTCCTTTAAATGCCCATTTAAGAAGGCGGTTTTGACGTCCATTTGCCACACTTCATAATTATGAAATGCGGCAATCGCTAACATTATCCTAATGGATCTTAGCATGGCTACCGGAGCAAAGGTCTCATCATAATGAAGACCTTGAACTTGGGAGAACCCCTTAGCTACTAGCCTAGCTTTATAGACATCATCATGTCCTTCTATGCCATTCTTCACCTTGAAGATCCACTTGCATTGGAGAGGTCTCATCTCCTTAGTCAAGTCTACCAAGTCCCATACTTGGTTTTGATGCATAGAATCCATCTCGGAAACCATGGCCTCTTGCCATTTGGCGGAGTCGGGACTAGAGATTGCAGCTTTGTAAGTGGTAGGCTCATCACTTTCCAAAAGTAATACGTCTAGGCTACCATCTTCCTCAATTAGTCCAACATACCTATCATGTTGATGTGGGACCTTACTCGACCTCCTGGGTGGAATAGGTACCGAAGCGGATGAAGAAGGAACATCTTCATCTGTCTCAGCTTCAGTTTGTGGCTCTTGAACTTCTCGAACTTCATTAAGTTCAAAATTTCTCCCACTCTGTCTCTTAGAAATAAACTCCTTTTCTAAGAAGACAGCCTCAGAAGACACAAACACTTTGTTTTCATGAGGTTTGTAGAAGTGGTAGCCACGTGAGGTGGTTGGATAACCAACAAATATGCATTTTTCGGATCTTGGTGCGAGTTTGTCATCGTTCTTAGACTTGACATAAGCATCGCATCCCCATATCTTCATATAGGATAAGTTAGGAACCTTTCCTTTCCACATCTCATATGGAGTCTTATCGGTCGCTTTCGTTGGACTATTGTTCAACGATTTGATGGCTGTGAGGATCGCAAATCCCCAAAATGAATTAGGTAAATCAGTTTGGATCATCATTGATCGGACCATATCCAATAAGGTTCGATTCCTCCTTTCAGCTACACCATTAAGTTGTGGCGTCCCTAGAGGTGAAAGTTGTGACACAATGCCACACTCCTTTAGATGTGAATCAAATTCATTACTAAGATATTCTCCACCACGATCGGATCGTAATGTTTTAATCTTTCTCTCGAGTTGGTTCTCTACTTCATTCTGAAATTCTTTAAATTTCTTAAAAGCTTCACTCTTATACTTCATCAAGTAGATATACCCATACCTACTTAAATCATCGGTGAAGGTGATGAAATAGTCATAATTGCCTCTAGCGGTGATTGTTAGTGGTCCGCATACATCCGTATGTATGAGTCCCAATAACTCACTGGCTCGTGTCCCTTTACCACTAAAGGGGTTACGAGTCATCTTTCCTAGAAGGCAAGCTTCGCATGTACCATAAGATTCATATTCGAATGGTTTAATTATATTGGTCTTTACCAATCTTTTAATGCGATTTTCATTTATGTGACCAAGTCGACAATTCCAAACATACGATTCATTTGGATCACTTGTTTTAATCCTTTTGTTATTAACGTTGTAGACATTATTAGATGAGTCGGAAGTTTCCAAAACATAGATTCCATTAATTGAATTGGCACGGCCAACTACCATGTCATTCTTAGAAATTACACAACAATTGTCTTTAATGGAAAAATTATATCCCTCAATGTCTAACATTGCAACAGAAATAATGTTTTTGGAAAGAGACGGTACAAAATAACAATTATTAAGTTTTAGCTCGTATCCACTCGTCAAGGCAAGAGTGCAAGTTCCTTTAGAAGTGGCCGCTACCCGAGCTCCATTTCCAAGTCGGAGATCCATATCACCCTTGTCCACCTTCTCCACTTCTCTTAAACCCTGCAAACGATTACAAAGGTGAGAACCACATCCGGTATCCAATACCAATGATGTGTTGGATGTAAAATTTATGTCAATAACAAAAATTTCAGATTTGGAATTACCTAACGGAATCACAAGACCTTCTTGGATATGACGTAAGTACTTGGGGCAATTCCTCCTCCAATGGCCCATGACACTACAATAGTGGCATCGCCCTTTTTCTAACTTTCTCTTCTTCTTCTTAGTCTTTGCAAGACCTTTCTTGCTAGAACTCCCACTAGCTTCATCATAAGCCCTTTCTTTCAAGTACAAGGCATCCAATTCTTCATTTAGCTTGATGCCCGTCGTTGAGGGTACCAAAGATAAATTTATAATTCCTAACTTTAACAATAGATAGTGAAAGTCAGGGTCGAACCACAAGGAGGTGGGGAATGTTTATTGTTTGATGTGAATGTTTAAAGTAACAATTCTGGGGGTTTAAATTGGTTGATTACTAAGTCTAAGGCAAAGATTAAAATAAACAAATAATAAAATATGAGAATAAAATATAATAAAAAGGGATGCCAGGATGTTTGGGTAATAAATAGCTAAGGTAAAATAAATCCTAAGGTCAACATGTATTGCAGTCGCGTAAGGGGGTGTAACATATCTTTTTAGGTCTATGCTACCTAATAGCTCCTTTCGGCCTATGCTATTAGTTCCTAGGTCTCACAATTATTGGGTGTCAACAATAAGGGTGATTCCTAAATCCTAGGTCACATACCTTTCAGTCTTGAGTAACCTAGCCGACTTAAGGTGTAAACCAATGCCCTTCCCGTATCTTTCAATCTTGGGTAGGTCATTACTAACGTCCTACAAGTCTCCTTTCAGTTTCATTGCAGGGTGTTATAGTCAACAAGGAAAGACGAAACGGGATACAGACGCGAGTGGTCGACCGACCAGCTACTCCAGTCGGCCGACCACAGCCTCGGTCGACCGACCCACTATTTGAGTCGGCCGACCGTGGCTCTGCTACAAGTCGGTTTCGGATTTTATTATGCCATGCATATTATCCCCTACATCCTAACATATGAAAATTAGCTACTCATGATTGTTAAGACGATTATGAAAACGGGATTAAACATGGTAAACATAATAAATAATCTAAGCATGCAAGATTCAATAAAGCTTGGGATTTCTATCTTAATTGAATGCAAAAGTAATAGGAACAATAATAAAAGCTAGATTAAAGGGTAATTACCACAATTGGAATTAAGGCAGAACGGAATAAACTTTATTGAATGCTTGAGAATTCTTGAATAATAAACTTGAAACTAAAACTCAACTATATGAAATTGATAAGAACTAGATTCTAAGAGATATGATAAAAGGATGATGGATAGTCAAAAGATATCTAACCCTAATCACAAGATTAGTTTATATAGGTAGAAAAATAAGAGTTTCCTAAATACTCTAATTCTAATTTATTTCCGAAAAGAATCGTCTGGGCTTCTGCTGAGGTCGCCCGACTTACTTTGTGGGTCGGTCGACCGCTTCGTATGGACTCAATTGATTTCTCGGGCTTTCTTGAAATTTGGACTTTTATGAACATCAGGCCTGGTCAGCCGACCTGTTTATCTGGTCGGTCGACCGCCTCCGTACGGAAATCTTCGGATTTCTTCTTGTTTTGACTTTTGGCACTTTAAATAAAGATTCCAGTTGACCTTTCGTTATTCCTTAATTATGCAAAAGACTTGAGGATAAGGATTTGGTGCTAAATCGTCCATTTTCCGCATAAATCTGCAAAAGTGCATAAAAATACGAAGGTACACGATTGTTGGGAAATAAGGGCTAAAACATAGTAAATGAGCGACCAAATGCGTGTAAAAATAGATGAAAAACATCATAAAATAGACACGCATCATAGCTCATCTATATAAGCCGTGTCAAGAAGTGGTCCCCTTTTGGGAGGTGGGAAAGAAGTAATAAAGTTAACATTGCCATCCGGACCCGTTACGAAATGAACTTCTCTAGTAGTATCAATGTTCTTTTGGTTGCAAATATCGTCGAAAACATTGTGACAAGAATCAATAGTGATAGGGTTGAATGAATCCTTGCGATAAAATAACTACAAAAACGGAAACGAAGGAAAAATTAACGTTCATCATTTTAATACTTGTTTAAACATTTTAAACAAGTTAAGTATTTACTTAACGATCTCTTACACAATTAAGTAAATAAACCCGAGACCCAAACCCATACTAATCCGGGCACGGTATAGCCGATTCAACCCGTATAGGTATAATTTGGTGGATTAACCCTTTAATCGGTTCTACTCTTAGAACTCTCGGTCGACAATTTTCTTAAAATTATCTTTAGCCCGAACTTATTGCAACAACGGTTACGAATACTTTCGTTGAGATCGACCAAATTTCAAGGTGTAATCCTCATTACCCCACTTACCCAACGTGACAATTTTAGTACCCCGGTTTAGCCGAGCCTACATTTTTGTGAAGAAGGGATTCATGGGTCCATACTCTTTGGTAAGGCTAAGTCTCAATATTTTAAACGTAAGAGATCTTATCAATTATTATCTATCTCCTTTTAAGTGAACTATTTAGGCGAATTATCGATAATAAAATGATACGTTGAAGACCCGATACTCGATATGCATGACATGTTAATGGCGATTTGGCTATGCATGCAACATATGAAAACAAAGTAAAGCAAACGATAAATTCCTAGTATGGCCTTTTCTAGAAAAGAAATAATAAAAGTACAAATTCGGAAACCAACTCCTTTGGTCCCTTGATCTTGACGAGGCACGCAAACGAGGCAAACACCGTCTTGATCGGAACTCCTTTCCGAATGGCACCGTCTTCAAGGTTCTCCGGAAATTACAAGAATTACAACTTTTCTAGTCTACTTTATAAATTATAAAATAGAAATAAATTACAATTGGGTGATACGAGATCACAAAATTACAACTGAATCGGTAACCCCTTACATTACGGGAAATACCGATTTAAAAACTAAGGCCATACTAGAATAATTACAAGATTCAAAATAATGTAATATAATATGACATTCATAAGAAAAACGCAGCAATATATATATGTTATGAATATGTTCATTTCAATGCCAAATCGCCCTAATAACTTATTATGTCGAAATTAACCCGGTTTTATGAGATTTTAGCATTTTTAACTCTTTTAAAATGCATAAAATAAAACATAAACAAACTTATGTTCTAAATAATATCCTAACACATTTTAGGATTCAAAATTAGTCATAAATAATTTTGATAATAATTAACACTTTAATTATATTAATATTGTTCATAAAGCCTTAAAATGCATAACATTTACGAATTAAATCCAAACAAATATAAAATTTCGAAATTTTGGATTTTTTATTTTCACTAACATTCTGAAAATATTACTTTAATATTTATAATGTAAAATTTTGGTCACGGTTTTTCGAAGATCTACTCGAAATATCATATATTTATGGCCAAAATTACCTCTTAATACGGTTTTTAACTAATAAAAACGTAAGACATGCTATACAAAATCATATTGTACCAAATTTTACATACATTAAGTAAAATAAGCATGTGAGGTCGTGTGAAAATTGCAAGGCTAGAAACATTTTCTTTCTATTTTAATCATTTAACTCGAATTTTCTCATAAAAATACCCATTAAACGATTAAAATCTATATTATGAACAATATTTAAATCTCATAAATCATCAATATAACCTAAAAACATTTTAGGACCAGATTTAATTTACATGCCAAAATCGAGTGATATACATATGAGTCTTTAATTAATTAGTTTTGTTTTAAGTCTCAAAACTCGGAAAAACTAAAAACCGATTAAGCATGCAACAACACGAGCTCTGATACCAATTGTTAGGTTCATATACCTACTTAGTCATACTAATTTATATTATCATAATAAGGAACTTATGCATGCTTAACTAAGTGAATATGTCGAGATTAAGGAGGAAGAATGAGCTCCCTTACATTGATATTCTCGGCAAGTTTAGGGCACAAGTGAAGTCACCTACTTCACTTGTTCTTGAGCTTATCACACGGATGATCCTCCTTGAACCCTCAAAGAGATGGCCTCCAAAAGATGAACACCAAGACACACTACACTCAATATTTTGTATGTTGTTGTGCTAGAATGAACACACAAAATCTCTAGATTGAAGAAGGAGGCACACGGTTTAGGGTTAGAAGAAATGGGAATTATTTTTCTTTCTTTTCTTTTTGTTCTCTCTAAACAAAACCCTAAAGCATGAGTGAATGAATTAGTGAGTGAATGAGGGAACAAAACTTCTTTTGTTCTCCTCAAATGGTTCGGCCGAGACCATGGGTAGAGTGCCCAATGGGTGGCACCTCTTTTGCATACAATGTCTCCCATGCTCACTCTTACAATAAATGAATGTCTTACTTATGTTCCTAACACATCTTATGTAATGTTGTATGTTTTTATGTGTGTGACATATCACACGGTCCACTTAAACAAACGGACCCTATACAACATTAGCTAGGACAACTTTGCATAAGTAATTCGTAGTTTAACTTTTAAACTCTTTATCGTAAATTATAAGTAATTCAAAAAACTACTTATAATTATTTAATTGCAATTTTATTACTACAACAACTGTAGTTAAATAACTCATTCAAGTGATATCATGTTTCATAAACATATAAATAATAGTGACGACATTTCGATCACTAATACAATTTACAATCCCATTATAAATTTTCTCCTTATATTATTCATAATCTAGAAATGATCTAACTCGTATCAATATACAGTTATTTCATTTATTATTGAGAGAGTTGTCCTAAAGGTGTGACCTAAAGGGATCAACTGGTCACCACCGTCATTACGACAGTAATGTCAGACTCTAGCAAGCCAATCATTACCGATTAATGTTGACCAGTTGACTTATGATAAAGAATCATCCCATGAATATTCTTTTGTAGAGATTTGTCGATTAATTATATTATTGACGTGATCACATTATTGTCGAGGACACTAACTCCAACAATCTTACATTGGATATTAAGCTTGGAGGATAATCCGTGTCATTCTTGTCGAAATAGTGAGCTTTCGATTCTTTATTCCGCATTATAATTAGCATGCATAAGATCTTGTAAAAATCTAATTAAAAGATTAATTAGTATATTTTATATTAGTATGACTAAGTTTTAGGGTATGAGACCTTAGAACCCTTACACAATATACACGGCTAAAAAAAAAAAAATTTAATTTTCTCAAAATGTTTATGAAAATCATACAAAAATAAAATTTGTAAGCCTTAGGCTCTGATACCACTTGTGGGAAAATATCCGTATATATTCCCAATACTTTATATGCAGGATTATAACAAATTTATAGTGTATGATTAATAGTCAGAAATGAAGAACAAGATACAACGATTGAGATCAAAAATTAACCTTTTGTCCTTGCAAAGGCCTAAGATCAGATATCAAAACAGATATCCTTCTAATCGTTGCACCCAAAATGTTCCAAGAAATACCCCTTCTTGAGCTAGAAACTACAAAATTACCTTTAATTTTGTGTAAAATGAAAGCTAGAGAGAGAGAGGGGGAGTATGTATGTCGTGTAACTCGTACAGCATAGGGGGCGTGCCATGTGCTATTTATAGGGGTGGTGTTTGATATTCCATATATCTCTTAACCACCTTACCTAGTTTAGATAGGATAATCAAATCCGTATTTGATTCTACCTAAACTACTACTGAAACAAATAACAAACTCTATCTTATGGCACTACCTATCTGACCGAAAATACTCCTAACTGGCCGAAAATTTTATCTGTTTCGGCCTTAGTAACTGTTTTTATATTTACTTAAATTCGGTTATTAAGCTCTCTTTTGCGTAATGTTTTATCTTATAAATATCGTATATTTATAATCTAAACAATTAAATATAACCTTTTATATTTAACTGAATCATTTAATCCTTATTAAATGATTTCATTACACACTAATTAAATATAACATTTTACATTTAATCACGAATTAACATTTTAATTCGTCTTAGCTAAAATTATTTAATCAGTATTAAATAACTATATCATCATTACTTTGACTAACCGTTTAGTCGTATAGGGTATCAATATGATTACATTTTCATCTAATCATATCTCTCAGATTTTATCCTTTAGGTGTGACTCTTAGGGACCAGTTGATTACCGCCATCTGTATGACAATAACGTCAAACTTTCTAGCAAGCCAACCGTTATTGATAAACGTGAATCAACTAGCTAAAATACAAAGTATACCCTGTGTTCCTTTAAGAGATTTAAACGTGTTGTCGCACTAACTGTTGAGGACACTAGCTCCAATACCTAAGAACTTAATGCATATGTATTAGAGTCGCGTGCTAGGGTATGTATTAAGCTGACCTCTGAGCCTAATATGCGTGAGTAATGATGCGTATTGGAATATGTCTTGAGTAGACCTCTAAGTACAATACGTTTATTTGTTTGCTTGCGTATCGAAACATCCCTTGAGTTGTGGCCTCTGAGTTCGGTACGTGTGTGTGTGTTGTGTATCGGAGTATGTCTCGAGTAAGACCCCTCAGTCTGATCCGTTTGTGTTTGATGCATTGGGACATGCCTTAAGTTGGCCTCTGTGTATAGTGTGAGCTTGTTTGACCGTGTTGGGACATGCCTTAAGTTGGCCTCTGAGTTTGACACGAAGAGTGATCTTGTAACAGCCCATATTTTCGTAAAATCTAATTTAAGCGTTTTAAGTTATTTTTCGTAATAAAATAATATTTTAATAATTTATTTCGAAAGATTTTAATTTAATAAGTAAGATCCGTCTTAAGAACCTTAAGTCCTTAAGACGAATACAAACTTGGTAAACTTAAACTCGTATCTTAAATATTCGTTCAAGTGTCCGACCCGTTTTATTGACTCGGAAAGGACAACTCATAAACCCCCTTAAAACCCCTTTTAGTCGACATCTTCATCCCCTCACAACTCCTTTCACTGTAAAAATAATCCTCACAAAACCTCCATTTTATTCATCTCTTTTTGAGAAATCCTTCATCATCCGTTCATCGAATTGAGGTAACAATAACATTTTCGGAATCCTCATTCAATTTCCAAGCCATCCATCACTTTAGTTTTTCATTTCTCTCACTTCGAAAAATCTGTCCATTTTGTAAGGAATCGTTTTCTGTCCTAAATTCCGGTTTCCTTGTTTGTAGGAGTGGGCTTAGACGATCCAGAGGGTGTTAGCAACTTAGTTGAGGAGGATCTTTAGCCGGAATCGCTTGAGAGGTGACGATAATGAGATAACTCGGCCTTTATGTGTATATTAGCACTTTTGTTGTGTTTCTCCTTAGTGTTTCTGATTTTGTTCAAAGGATCATGTTTATTGAACTTAGAATCATGCCTAGGATTGTTCTTATGTGAGAAATCCATGCCTTATGATGTTATTATATGTTCATATGCCATTTTCAGTTTTCCCAAAGTTAAGACGGATACATCGAAATAATCGTTTGAGGATTGTTATGGGACTTATGTGCTGATAGATTAGTAGTATTTGGTGTTTGATAATGTTGAGTAAACATCACTTGAATCGATTTATAAGTTTTGGTGTCGAATGATTGAGTTTTGAAGAAGGCTGGAATCGCGATTTTTCTGATCAGGCTCTCTGAGCCGGTCGACCGACCGGCCGCCGGTCGACCGGCTGAGAGTACTTCTTGAGGTTTTTGTGAGTTTTGCGTAATATTGAGACCATAGGAAATAGGTCTCCCAGCCGGCAGACCGGCCGCCTGCCAGCCGGCTGGGAGTGCGTTCTAGTTTAGTTGCGTGAGTTGTAATGTAGGGAAGCTGAGTTCCCAGCCGGCCGACCGGCTGCCTGCCGACCGGCTGGGAGTCTCTTTGCATTGTGTTGTTTTAAGAAAAGAAGGCTGAGGAGGTCACCAGCCGGCCGACCGGCTGCCTGCCGACCGGCTGGGGACCCCTGTAAGCTAATTTTGGATTTTTAAATCGTAATTCATTCGTAACTTTCAAACGGTTAATCGGTTTTGATTGAAACTTGTTTTGTGTACCTTTGACATGTATTTGAGGTCCCCGGAGGATGGGCAATCAACATTATATTGGGTTCGGGAATGTAGTAAGGATAGAGACCCCCCGGTCGGGTAACCGAAAGGGAAACCGGCTCTCCCTCATCTTAGTTCCCGGGGTCAATTAAGTGTTGATTAGAAGTTAAAGGTAGAACTATATAGTAGTTCATAGACTTGAATGATATTGTCTTGATGCGTATTAAGTTATGCCTTAAGCTGGCCTCTGAACTTAATACGTAAGTTGTTTGTCGTGTATGGGAACATGCGTTGAGTTTTCGCCTCTGAGTCCCATACATGTTTGTTTGTCGTGTCTGGGACATGCGTTGAGTTTTCGCCTCTGAGTCCAGACATGTTTGTGTGATCGCGTCAGGACATGCCTTAAGCTGGCCTCTGAGTCTGACGAGTAGAGCAACTGCACGACGGGGCAGTCAGGTTGTCATACCTTACCCGGAGTGCAGGTGTTTGGTGCTAGTCCATGCGTTGAGTTTTCGCCTCTGAGTTTAGTACCTTGTGATGTGGTAGGGGAACATGCGTTGAGTTTTCGCCTCTGAGTTCCTTACTTGTGATAGTGAATTGAATGCTGGTCCATGCGTTGAGTTTTCGCCTCTGAGTCTAGTGTTCTCTGATAGCCGGTCCATGCGTTGAGTTTTCGCCTCTGAGTCCTTGCCTGATATTGTGAACTTGGTATCTAGGTTATGCGTTAAGATGTCGCCTCTGAACCTTTATACTTGCTGAATGTTTGGTAATTAGGTTATGTCTTAAGTTGACCGCTGAACCTCTTTACTTGTTGTTATATCTGCTTGCCTTAGAGTTTGGTACAGTGTCAGATATGCATGTTGAAGTTTATGAATATATTGCTTGAATTGTAATCGGTTCATCCAAGGCATTGGATGACTCTTTTATCGGTTTCATAAATAGTTGGATTGAAAGACCCCCCGACTGGGCAACCAGTAGGGAAACCGGCTCTCCTTCCTAACGGTTTATGAAGTTGGTTGAGAGCCGTGCACTAGAGTCTGCATGATAGTAAGAGATCAGATGACGAGTTATTTATGCTTCACATGTTGATATATGTTGGAGTATTCTGTATTGTTTTATGTGTTACGTGTTGTCACAAAAGGTGGCTAGGAGAACTCTAGTCACTCCCCACTGATTGTGGCGTACATGTTTTCATGTATGTAGGTACATGCAGGTTGGAGATGGGTTCACGAGAGGGCTAGCGAGTGATGATCCTGCTGTCATCATATGACTTACCCTTATATCGTTTAGCGGGACTCGTAGTTTGATACACTTGTTTTGGTGCCTGTAGGGATGTTCCATCCCAGGCTTTATAATTATGTTTTGGTTTGATACTTAGAACTGCTACTTATCTATTGTTGTTTATATCATTCTGTTTCCAGTTTTCAGTTTAAGACTTCTCGCATGTTGTTTAGTTTACTTTAAAAGTTTTCAATTCCGCTGCATTTTTGGTACTTTTATGTGTTTATATTTCCGCTTTCGCGAGGGGTTTTACAGATCTACACGTTGGGGTAGCTACGGTCGTTAACGCCATGCCCAAAGTGTTAATTTCTACGTATTGGTTATACCATAAGTTGGCCTCTGAACCAATGCGATTTGAGTGTGTCTAGTCATACCTTGAGTTTTAGCCTCTGAACTAGATACTGTTGATTGTGTGTGTTTAGTCATGCCTTGAGTTTTGGCCACTGAACTAAATACTAAGCTAAGTGAATTGATATACTTGTTAATGAGTATATTTGAGTTAGTGAAATTATGTTGAGTAAAGTATATGATTTATTTATAGTTATTACATGATGATGTATTGTTCTATATGCCTCACATGATTTAAAGTTTTTCATCACATGCTTATGATTGTATACATGGTTGGTTACATGCTTCTTGACAATAAATGGCGCTGGGAGAACCTCTCGTTGCTCCCCACTGACTGTGGCGTACATGTTTCATGTATGTAGGTTGGTGCTGATTGGGGATACCACAGAGAGCTAGCGAGCGATGCAGTGCATCGACATGACCATACATATTATCGTTTAGCTAGACTCATTTACATTTCAGTTTTGATACTCTTGGGATATGCTATCCCGGTTTGATACAATGTTGTATATAACTTGTAACCAAACTTATCTATTCTTTATCTTCCGCATTATGTTTAAGTAACTCACCACCACTAACTCAAATATACTTATCAACAAGTATATCAATTCGCTTAATTCAGTATTTAGTTCAGCGGCCAAAACTCAAGGCATGACTAAATACACACAAACAACAATATCTAGTTCAGAGGCTAAAACGCAAGGCATGACTGACTAGACACACTCAAATCGCATTGGTTCAGAGGCCCCAACTCAGGCATAACCAATACTGTAACATCCCGTATTTTTGAAGTCCGTAATTTTTAATAATTTAAATAAGATTTCGGAAAATTAATATATTTTAATTAATTTCGTAAACTTAATTTTTAATAAAAACCGTACAAGTTCCATTTTAAGGTTATTTAAATCTTAGAATGTTCAATCTCGCTTGGCATTGTCATTTACTAAAATTCCCGACTTAATTTCCGATCCTTCCACTTAAAACCAGGCTTCCTCTCTTGCAATATAAAAAGAAAGTTAGTGTGACACTATTCGCTCATCTTCAACCTCCAACCCTAACATTTTCCTCATTTCCACAATAAAAGTTCACAACTTCACTAAAATCACCATAAAATCCTCATTTCTTATCGGAATCCTTCGATTCTTTCGCTTATAGATTCGTAAGATCGTTCCCGACGTTTTAAGGTAAACTATTCCGCATTTTAGGACAACCGAATTTCTGGGCTGTTTCGCCCTTCTCGAAATTTGTGCCCTCTAATAGTGTTCTGTTTGTTTTTAGGCGGTGGCATCGACGATCCGGACGTAAACACGGCAGTGGTGGACGATTCTCTTGAAGACTTTGCTAATTAAAGGTAAATTTGATAAGGAAAGCTCGGTTTATGTCATAAACCTTACATCTTATGTGAAATTGCTTGTTGATTATGAAATGAGTTATGAATATTAGTTTTAGATATGAAATTGTGGTTTAGAATCTGATTTATTATAAGAATTATGTTAGGCTTTTATATTGAATATGTTATTAGGTTATATGAACATGGATGTTGAATGTTTATGGAAGTTGAGTATGATAAATCTTATTTTGGATTAATTGGTTACTTCATATGTGATGTTTGTGGTTATTATGTTCTGGGTAAGATGAATTTTCATGTAGGAATCATGGATTGGGAAGTATCTCATGGATTTTTTTTGTTGCGATTATCGCGTATGCGTTTTTCTGAACAGGGCTTCCCAGCCAGTCGGCAACCGGATGAGAACCCTTGTTCTTCTTTGTTTGGGATTCTGATAAAGTTGATGTATAGGTCCTCCCAGACGGGTGGTCGGCCGCCGGTCACCCGGCTGAGAGTCCCTTGTGTGAAATTTGTAGTTTTGGAACAATGGGAAGGAACCCTTAGCCGGGTGACCAGCAGCCGGTTGGCCGACTAAGAGTTCTTTACCCCTTTGAAAATCTTAAGAAATGATGTGAAAAAGGATTGTCAATTGGGTGGCCGGCAGCCGGTCAACCGGCTGAGAACCCGTTATCTTGAGATTTTTCAGTTGAGGCTGCAGTGAGAGGAACTGTCAGCCGGTTAGTTGGCCGGCTAAGATCCCTATTTTCCCTAAAATCGTCTATAACTTTCGTTTTATGAATCAGATTCCCTTAATTCTTCTTCTGTATGATTTGTATTCTTGTGTGAAGTTCAAGAAATTGGACGACACTTATGCCGAGTTCAGAAATTGATTTGAGGAGAAAAACTCCCTGGCCGGGCAACCGGAACGGAAACCGGCTCTTGCATCAAAATAGTTTCCTACATTGGATAAGTGTTGAATGAATGCTTAAAAATGAAATATAGATTAATCAATCGCGTTTTAAGTTATCCTTTCCGCTTTAACTCATATGCTCGTACCATATCTTTGAAGATGTTGTTGTATGTTACATGTGAAGCCCATACTATGAGCTGTTATATGACTCTTGTTCTCCCCAGACTCCGTTGACGTTTTCGGTATGACTGTTAGGCTTGATGCTCTTGGTCAGGTTTCAGATCATCCGCCCTGAGTCGGGCGTACTTCGTTCCTAGCTAGTTCAAGTCTTGGAGGTGTTCTTTGGACACTTGTCAAATCGAGGAAGGATTATACCTCCAGAGTATGGCCAGATTTAGACTAGGACAGTATCTTGGTATTGTCGTCCTACCAAGGGATTTGAATAGTTTGAGATTAAGTAGACATGTTGTTTTCGTACAGTGGAGTCGTCATATGAAATATTCCATGTTGTGTTTTTCTTGTTTCGTAGTAGCATACTGGGGGAAACTTCGGTTGGAACGTTGAGACCAGTATGTGACTGCTTATGTTTATTAATGCCTGAGTTGGAGACTCTGAACCAATGTGCCTTGAGTGTGTCTAGCCTTGCCTGAGTTGGGGTATTGTGCTAGATATTGTTGATTGTGATGAGTTAAGTGATTTGATGTGCTTACTGATAAGTATATTTGGGCTAATATTATTGCTGGAGAAAAGTAGATGGTTATATATATATCGATCACATGTTAATGTAATGCCTCATATGCTTCACATGATTATCATTTATGTTGGAGCATGCTTATGTGTATAATATTTTTTGGATCATCTTGGATGCAATAATTGGTAGGAGGATTTCTGCCTTGAAATCTATTATACTAGGTTATTCTTAAGCTAAAAGCAAAGGACCCAAGGTTATTTCTTACTTTCTTATATCGATTTAATTACTTTTATAGCATTCATATTAAAGTTAATTTTGATATAATCCTTCTTATGCCATTAATACGCTTAATCTCATTATTAAATATACAATATTTCTTACAGATCCCCCATATTCCAGACAGCAAATAAATGACTGATTAAATTGCATAACCCAATTCAAAAACCGGCAGATCATAGGCCGTCATTATCAACATCAGGATCCAGAGTTCATAACCTAGAGATCGTATTCTTTGACTACTAATCTCGTTCGTCCCTTCCATTGCCACTAAATTGCATAACCTTATTCGGAAAACAGTAGATCATAGCCCGTCATCATCAACCTCAGAAACCAGAGATCATAACTTAGAGATCACCTTCTTTGAGAGCTGAATTTAGTGGCAATGGAAATGGATGAACGAGATCAGAAGTTTAGAGGGGAAATGTTGCATATCCCAATTCGACAAACGGTAGATCATAGCTCGTAATCATCAACCTCACAATCCAGAGATCACAACTCAGAAATCGTAAACTTTGAGAGCTGAAATCAGTGGCAAAGGAAATGGACGAACGAGATTAGAAGTTCTGATGGGAAGTGCGTGGCCAGGATTGTAAAACCCCTCACAAAGCGGAAATATAAACAAAGTAGCATGCGGAAAAATGCGCGGAATTAAAACTTTTTGACATGAATATAAAACATGTGAGGTGATTTACTTAAACCAAAAATGCAGAAGGTTAATTAAATAAATTATTAGATTTAAATACAACAAGGCCAAACGGGGATGGTATATCCCACGAATATCAAAATAGTAAATGAACTTATAACTAGCTAAACGATAAAGAAGTGTAGTCATGTCGATGCATAGTATCGCTCGCTAGCTCTCTGTGATATCCCCAATCAGCACCAACCTACATACATGAAAACATGTACGCCACAGTCAGTAGGGAGCAACTAGAGGTTCCCTCAGCCACTTATTGCCAATAAACATGTAAGTAGATAAAACACGTTGTTCACATAAACATGCTCCAACATAAATGAAAATCATAAGAAGCATAAATCCATACATCATCAAAATAAGCTATGAATAAACCATATACTTTACTTAACCATATTTCACCAAATCTCAAATATACTTATCAACAAGCATATCAATTTATTAAATATACCCGTGTTATTGTTATTAAATATAATAATATTATGGGAAAACGATATAATTAGATGCAATTCCTCGTTTATAATGCTAAGTGTACGCTCGTTTTATGTTAAGTATTTTGGGCCTGGTGGGTTTCGAAGAGGGGTTCAACCCACAATGCAAGCTTGATAATTAGAATAATGTTCTTGAGGGGGATCGAACTTGGGATCAAAGGGGAGTGTTAGCATGGGCCTTGGAGTGCGTGTAATACTACGTATTTTATCGTGATTTATTTACGTTTTATGTATAATCAGTTGTTAGGGCAACGTGTTTTAATTATTTTAAACGTTCGTAATCGATGATTGATCTATCGATAATTAATTTATCGATTAAGTGTGGTATGTGTTGGTAAGGGGTCGAGTATGTATATGAGGGACAAAAATCGAGTTTTAGTTATAAGTGGGCCTGGATTTGCGTGCCTTACTAGCAGCCCATACCAACTTACGTACAAACACAAATCACACGTTCAAGACCTCAACCCTGCCACCCCATACAAACACCCCTTAAACCCTAACCCTAACTGATCTACACACAGTCTCACACCCTCTCACCCCTGCCGCCACTTTGGAGAGTGCAAAGGAGGTTTAGTCACGGTGGATTAAAGACTCTCAGGCCGTCGTTCACACCAAGAAGAGAGTAAGTTCACCACAACCTCTGTTTTCGCAGTTTTCGCAATCTCGTTTGGTTCACGTTTTCCAGTCACGTTTTACTGTGGTAGTCGTAATTCTCTGTTTAGTAGCATTCTATGATGTTAGTAGATATGTCTTGGACCATAGCGACACCGTCGATGACCACCTAGGATCACTAGTAGCGTCGTTTATCACCGGAGTCAAAAACAGTGTTATCGTTTTGAGCAAAGTGTTCCTGTATGTATGTTTTCGCGGCTTGATTCGAATGTCTCTATGCGGTTTTTTTATATAATTAGCAGAGTCTATTCGTAGAGTGTAGTCACGGGGATGGGTTGGTGGTTATCGGAGTGGTTATGGGTGGCCTGTGTCAGACTTATTGCAGGTGTCGCTGGGGTTGTTGCGTGATAAGTGGGATAACAGTGGGTGTTCATGGGTTTAGTTGCTGGTCTGTTTGGTGGTGGTTGAGAACGACGACAACCATGGACACCTCCCTTGGAATCACCGTGGCTCAGAGAGTGAGCACGGTGGTGTCAGGGGCAAGGTTAGAGGCGGTTTGAGATGATAGCGGTGGTCTGTTTCGCGCGGGTCAGGGGGGGTTTGGTTCGGTTCTGAAGTTGCTGGTCTGTTCACGCCTTGGTCGTGTTTTGGGCATTTGTGATGGGTGTTAGTTGTTTTTTATTATTATTATTATTATTATTATTATTATTAGATTATTATTATTTGTTTATTATTAATATTATTAGTATGTATTGGTTAACATCAATATGGTTAGTGTTAGTTGTATGTTATGATTGTTATGAGTTTATAATTAAATGGTTATTTGTGATGTATGTTGTTATTACTATTAATCATACAATTTGTAAATCATGGGTAGTAGTAGCAATATATTTTATGGTTAGCAATGTTATTGGTTCAAATTAGTGTTAGTATTGTTGTTTATATTATGTTAATGGCCAAAATTATGGTTAGTCTTGAGTTTAGCAATATGTTGAGTATGGGTTTTATTAACTTAGTAATAATGGAGTATTTGGTTATGTGCCATAATTAGTAAGTCTATACATAGTAAGTTTGTTTTGGGTAATGATAATCGATATGTATAATTGGTTTATGATAATTAATAAGTATATGGACCTGTTGATATGAATACTTACATTTAGTTATGAATAAATCGCTATGAATATGATCGAGTATTTAATTAGTAGTGATTTGGTTATATGAATAGAATTTGATATTAAGTATTATTGATAGGAACTAAGTTCGAGGTGGAATGTTCCTAGCAGCTGCTCAGTTGTCATTCTGCAGTGAGGTAGGGGAAATATATTATGATTCATGTTATGACATGAAATGTGTAAGTGATGCTTATTACGAGTTTGATATAATTGATTATTACTGCACTGTGGATCGTATTATTATTATTGATCACTGTGGAGATCGGGAGGTGTGAAATGGGTCTTGTGATATGGGTCTTGTGATATTGGGTCTTGTGATATGGGACTTGTGATATGGCCATGGGAGGTGCGGTGTGATGGTGGTGTGGTGTGATGGAGGTGTGGAGTGATGGAGGCGTGGAGGATGATTGAATGAGATGGAGATGGAGGAGGATACGGTTCTACTGTTATTTATGTCTTATCTGTGTTACCTACTCAACCTCGCGGTTGACCCTGTGTATTCGTGTGACACCTACGATGATCCGGAATGGGGAGTAGATTTTACAGGTCAGTGACAGATGGATTAGGAGCTTGGGCATGGAGAGAGACATGGCATGGACCTACTTAGAGTTAGATCACATTTAGATATCGTCAGTTGTACTTTCATTTTATCAAGTTTGGACCTCGTAGTTGTTGTAATACCAAGTTTAAATTTAATCAGTATTTTTATAAAGTACTTTGGTTTGTTTACCTTGTTATTCACTACCTCGGATATTCCGGGATGGTAACAGTCCTATTTATTTGAGAATGTCTTGCTAAAGGCTCTTAAATAAATGGGGGTGTCACAGTCACACCTAAAGGATGGAATCTGAGAGATATGATTAGATGAAAATGTAATCATATTGATACCCTATACGACTAAACGGTTAGTCAATGTAATGATGATATAATTATTTAATACTGATTAAATAATATTAGCTAAGACGAACTAAAATGTTAATTCGTAATTAAATATAAAATGTTATATTTAATTAGTGTGTAATGAAATTATTTAATATAGATCAAATAATTGAGTTAAATATAAACGGTTATATTTAATCGTTAAAATATAAATATACGATATTTATAAAGATAAACATTACACATAAGAGAGCAGTGTAACCGATTTTATACAGATAAAATCCGGTACACTGAAGAATTTCGGCCAGTTGTAGGTTGTTGCAATTTCTAGTGGTAGTTTAGGTAGACTCAAATACGGACTTGAGAAAACCTATCTAAACTAGGAAAGGTGGTTAAGGATTAAAGAATAAGAGTTATTCTAAGATCGTAACACCTCGTCCTATAAATAACACCTCACGGCAGCTGTAGGGGGCGAGTTCCCACACATACTCCCCCCCCCCCCCCCCCCCCCCCTCTCTAGCTTTCATCATACACAAAATTAGAGGTAATTTTGCAGTTTCTAGCTCAGGAAAGGGTCTTTCTCAGGACATCTTGGGTGCAACGATTAGGAGGATATCTGTTTTGATATCTTATCTTAGGCTTTTGCAAGGACAAAAGGTTAATTCTTAGTCCCAATCTCTGTATCTTGTTCTTCGTTTATGAGTATAAATCGTACCCTATAAATTCTTTATAATCTTGCATATAAAGAATTGGGAATATATACAGATATTTTCCCACACAGAGGTCATCACTTAAGACATGACTAAATACAAATGATCAACTCAATATCAAGTTCAGAGGTCATCACTTAAGACATGATTAAATACAAACAATCAACTCAATATCTAGTTCAGAGGTCATCACTTAAGACATGACTAAATACAAACAATCAACTCAATATCTAGTTCAGAGGTCGTTACTTAACATATGACTAAATACAAACATTCAACTCAATATCTAGTTCAGAGGTCATCAGTTAAGACATGACTAAATACAAACGCAAGTATAAGGCTCAGAGGTCATTACTCAAGACATGTCCAAATACTACAAAAAAGTTATTGAACTTAGAGGCCATTACTCAAGGCATACTTCAATACCAAGCAATCACACATCAGGCACGGCATCAACGACCGAGCTACCCCAAATGCATAACCACTCTACTTGTCAAACTCAGAGGCCATTACTTAAGGCATGTTTTGACACGATCACACCAATAACGCATCCGGACTCAGAGGCCATTACTCAAGGCATATTCCGAATACGACAAACACTCACGCATTAGACTCAGAGGCCATTACTTAAGGCATACTCTAGTACGTACCAATACAAGGTATAAATATCCATACAATCGATCTAGCTTTACTAATCACCATATGATAATATATGAACATACAAATCATATGAACAAAGAATCACACAAATCGGAACAACCAATCATAAATAAAACATGAAATGAAGAGAATAGGGACTCTCAGCCGGTCAATCAACCGGCTGCCGGCTGACAGTCTTTCTCACTGCAGCCTTTTATCAAATCTTAAGAAGAAGGGTGATGTAGAATTACAGCAGTGTTTCGAAATTGAACAGATAGCAGAACTGCCCTGTGATGTAATACTAACTTTGCAGCGGAATATAAGTTGTTTGGACGTGATTATAAGTAAAGTAACTAGGATATGATGTGAACTCGCTCTCCTCCCTCGCAAGGAACTTGATTTTGAACACAAACAGAAAGTATCTAGCCCTCAATCTCGCAAGAATGATCACTCGAAACTCCCTTAAATAACAACCTCGCAAGATTGCTATGCACTTGATTATCTCACACTCGAAAATAAAGCTCACACAACTGTAAACTCAGAAGTATATTATAACTTGAAGTTGAATCAATAAAAACTGAATACATAAGTCCCTATTTATAGTAGAATAGGGGACACAAGACTTTCTAAAAACATGTGATCCTTTCCATAAGTGGATAAGGAAACTTTCCTAAAATCAACTATTACCTTAAAACTACTTGCCTTATTTTTAAAACTGAAATTAGGAAATAATTAATAAAGAAATTGTTGGGAAATGTGTCCTCAACAATAGTGCGATCACGACAGTGATAAAAATCATTGTCATAAATCTTATGAAATGAATATGCAAGGGACGATCCAATATTGATTTAGTCAACTGACCAACATTAATCGGTAATGATTGGCTGACTAGAGTTTAACATTACTGTCGTATGACGGTGGTAGTCAGTTGATCCCTTTAGGTCACACCTATAGGACAGACCCCTTAAATAATATATTGATTAATTGTATAGGATACAGATTGATCGATATTCTTAAAACCGTATATCAAGAATTCAGAGGTTGAATCTTAAAGTAAGATTTATATTTGAAATTGAAATGTGTCGATTGTCAAATATTAATCGATATTTATGAAATATCGAAATTGGTATAATGAGTGGTTCATGGTTATAACAAACGTTGTTAATATATCGTATCGACGATTATTACGATAACCATATGTTGGGATAGTAATTTCGAATTACTAAATTAATTTGTTAAATATGATTTAATTAATTTAGAAATATTATTTATGTGATAAATATATTTTAAATTAATACAATTAAATTATGACACATAAGATGTCATATTTTGCACAATTGTACAAATTACAAATTGTAAAGTGAAAGTTCATTTTACACTATAAGATGGCGTGTGATTGTGTTAGAAAGACTAACTTGTTTGAATTAGTAGGACAAAGACACAATCATTAGAGAGGTAAGATGCCTAATAGTAGGCATGCAACCCTAACCTTATGTTAAGACAAAAGGGAATCTAATATTAACCTTGCCAAGCAAGGATCACACGTCCAACACATCAACCCCAACCCTCTTCTATCCTATATATACATGATGGTAAATCACATGTTAGTAGTTGAACCATATATTGTATTTTTCTAAGTGTAAGAAACATACATAAAATCCTCTTAAAATATTATTCATATAATATTCTCTAGTATACTAATATTGTTATTAGTACACGGTTTAAGGCAACCATTTCCGTCACCTAGCTCGTGTTCGGTCATCGGTGTTTAAGGGTAGGTCTTGGGTGCAACGTAAAGGAGGCAAGCTATTTTGGTTGCTCCGTGGAGGATCGTCCTAGCACTTTTCGGACCGTTTGTAAGGCCCTTTCCTTCATTGTTCCGCATTCACTTTGCATGCATAAGATCGACTAATTTAATATGAGTTTGATTAGTTAAATTAGTAAGACTAATAATATGAACTAGCTAGTATGACTACCTTAGGTTCAAACAAGTGGTATCAGAGCACTAGGTTGCTTGCATGCAACTCGATTTTATACGTTTTTGCGAGAAAATACGATTTTAATTAAAAACGAAAATGAGTAGTACATATAGGATATGCACGAAAATCATATTGCATGTATACTTTCTGGTCTTAAAAAAGTTTTAAGTCATTTTGATGATTTATGGAATAATATTGTTCAATATTGTAATTAAAATGTTTAATTAGTGCCAAAAATCGGTTAAAAATGTTTTTATTTGGGAAAAATAGCTTAATAATGTTTCTGGCCATGAATTTTAAATATGTTCTCACATGCATTTAACATATTATGAATATATAATTTTCGAAATTATTGAAGGTTTTATGCATGGTTTATGATTTTTAATGGTTAAATAGTCATAAAATGAGTTAAATATGGGATAAATAGTTATATTATGAATTTAACTATAAAAATTTTGGTAGATGTCACATGCAATATTTAAAATATATGATGAATTTTCCAGAAATTTTTCGTTAATATTGCATGAATATTGATTTTTATCGTAAAAATCGTAATATTAGTGACATATTTTAGCTTAAATAGTTTAAGTTCGAATTTGACCATAAAAATTTAATATAGTGTCACATATATTATTTCTAGCATGCATGTGAATTTTGAGCTTTTAATCTCGAATATTGCATGAGAAATGATTTTAATCGGTAAAATCGCGTAATATATGACACGAATTATTAAAAATAGTAAATGTTGCTTAAATGGTCCGAAAAATTCACCCATATTAGTCATATTATGTATGATCATCAACATATTTTTATTTAGTGCCAAAAGTTTCTGAAACTTTAATTTTAATTTTAAAAGATTAAAGTTGGAGATTGAGTGTTGAAGGAGTCATAATTATTTTTCAGACCTTAAACAGTGCTTTTCAGCCTTATTTTTCTGCATTTTCAGATGCTTTGAGTGTCTAGGAAGATGTAAAAATTATATTAGTATTTTATTTCATAATTTTTGCAATAGTTTTGAATTTTTCAAAATATTATGCATATTATACGGCTATTTTACGAAATAAATGGTGTATTTCGAAAATATTTGAGTTTTAAGGATCTGAAATTTTAAGAAATTTTCAGTATGTTCAAAATTTTGAATTTTGAATTTTCGAAATTTTTATGACTCGTTTGCTTATTTTAATGCTATTTCCCGTAAAACCGATTAAAATCGAACAATATTAAAATAAGTTAAGTTAATTTCGAAATTTGAGTAAGACTAAATTTTGAATCCTAAAATGTGTTAGGAAACTTAACTAAATCATGAATAGTGATTCATAAAGTGATTAGTGATTTTAAAATTGTTTAAATCACGTTATTCCATAAAACCGTGTTAGTACGAATAACGATATTTAAAACGTGTTTAAATAGGACGATTTGGCTTAGGTTTTGCATTTTGCATAAGCATTGCATATTTAATTATTATTTATGAATGTCATATTTTATTTACGTAATTTTGGAATTATGTAATTTACTTAGTATGGCCTTAGATTTTAATCGATATTTCCCGTAATGTAAGGGTTTATCGATTCGGTTGTAATTTAATGTGATCTCGTATCACTTTATTTTATTATTTTATTTTATTTTATAATGTATAAAATAGATAGAAAATTTGTAATTATTTGTAATTCCGGAGATCCTTGAAGTCGGTGCCATTTCGGAAAGGTGTTCCGACCAAGACGGAGTTTGCCTTGGGTGCGTGCCGCGTGTGAAGTTCAAGGAACCAAAGGAGTTGGTTTCCGAATTTGTATTTTACATTTAAATTTTCTATTTTAGGAAAGGCCATACTAGGGTTTATTTTATGCTTTTATTTTTTTGCTTTTTATATGTTTGCATGCATAGCCAAATCGTCATACATCGTATCATGCATTTTTCGACCTAGTCGACCTAGTCTTTTATTTTATCGATAATTCACCGACTTAGTTCACTTAAACGGAGATAGATAATAATTTGACTAGATCTCTTACATATAAATATTGAGACTTAGCCTTACCAAAGAGTATAGACCCATGAATCCCTTCTTCACAAGGACGTAGGCTCGGCTACACCGGGGTACTAAAATTGTCACGTTGGGTAAGTGGGGTAATAAGATTACACCTTGAAATTTGGTTGATCTCAACGAAAGTATTCGTAACCGTAGTTGCAATAAGTTCGGGCTAAAGATAATTTTAAGAAAATTGTCGACCGAGAGTTCTAAGAGTAGAACCGATTAAAGGGTTAATCCACCAAATTATACCGATACGGGTTGAATCGGCTACACCGTGCCCGGATTAGTATGGGTTTGGGTCTCGGGATCATTTACTTAATTGGGTAAGAGATCATTAAGTAGATGCTTAACTTGTTTAAAATTTACAAGTTTAATTATTAAAACGATAATTGTGTTTTAATTCCTTTATTTTATTGTAGTTCAATATCGACTTTCAATCATCAATGGCAAATAACGCTCCACCACTCCCACAACACGTTTCATGGCTTCGGTCTTTTATGGATCGTTGCAAGCTTGAGAAGCATGGCGCCAATTTTAAAGATTGGGACGCTCAATTGGTGTTGGCCGCGGAAGCCGACGATAAGACTCGTTATCTTACCATTGCCGCTCCTCCCACTCCCGGTGCTCGTTCATCGGAAGCGACTCGTGAGGCCTATGAGGCCTACATGAAAGAGTCACATGCTTTGAAGAACGTGCTTATATTTTCGATGGAGCCGGATCTCCAAAGAAGAATGATTAAGCTAGCCACGGCTAATGAGATTTACACCAAGATTGCGACCATGTTTTCGCAAGCTCCTAGGGTAATCCAATATGAGGCGGCCTCCGCCTTCTTTGATTTAACCTTAAAGGAAGGTCAAAAGATTAGTCCTCATGTGCTCAAAATGGTTGAGCTAGCCGAAACCTTGAAGATACAAGGGGTGAATGTTCCCGACTCGCTTATTATTGACAAAATCCTTCACTCCCTAAACAAAGAGAAATCGTATGTTCAATTTCGGGTAAATTATAACATGCGCAATCAAGTAACCTCCTTGGACGAGTTACATAAGATGTTAGTCCAAGCGGAGAGGGATATGGGACTTAATGAAAGTTCCACAAAGGATGTGCTTAATATCGATTCAAAAAGCAAGAGGAAGTTTAAGCGCAAGGCCAACAAGGGTAAAAATGTTAAAGCCTTCAAACCCGCATCTCCTAAGGAGAAGACTTTTTCGAAAGGTGCTTCTTCTTCATCGTCGTCAAAGGTTGATGACAAGTGCCATTATTGCACTAAGATGGGGCATTGGAAGCGGAATTGCCCGAAGTATCTCCATGACCTCAAAGCCGGAAAGGTTCTTGCAGTAGGTATTGATTCTCGTCTAATTCATGTTATTCAATCAATTTTTGTATAGTGATACAAGTTATTGATTCTTACCCGTTTATAAATTGTTTTAAAGGGGCTCCTACCAAGGACAAGGGTAAGGAGAAAGCGAAGGAAACTTGAAGTTCCTTCCATGGATGGCTATGGTAGCATCCGAGATTGAAGACATGAAGAGCATGGCTCTAATTTTCATTTGATGTCTTCTTTCTTTTTGCATTTTAATTTAAGAACTTTGTATTTCTTGTAAGACAAGAATATTGTTGAAACAATGGTTGTAATAGTGGTGACTTGGTTTTCAACCCAAGTCATCCTTTTGTTCTTAATCAAACATGTTTGGTTGTTTTAAAATGCTTTTGTAACATGAATTGATACGATTTTCATAGATCGTAATAAAGTACCTTGAATGATTCAACGTACGGAAGAAATGATAGGATCATCATAAAAGTAATACGACTTACTTAAAAACGAGAATTGCATCCCGTGAAATACTTCAAATTCAAACATAAGAACATCAGTTCATTATAAGATTTTCACCTTAAATGAAAGAATATGTTAATATCTCAATACTCACATAATTCTTTATCCAATACATTGTTGACGGGCGAAAATGCTATCCTTCTTAAATAATGGTTATTTTAAAAGGATAGAGTGGGAGAAATTCTACGCCCGTAAACCAATGAAATAAACATAGGATCTTAGAGAAGAGTCCTATAAGGAGTCTTTAAGAAGAACTCTAAAAGATTGGATAGAAGAAACTACGAGAGGACGCAGAAGAAACTACGCGAGGACACAAAAGGAAATGTTCCATATGTTGTCATTAGTTCCTAGAGAGGATAAAAGGAACCGTGAGTGTTAACAAAAGGAAATCGTTTCCATGATGTTAATGTTTCTGTTTTATAAAGATAATAGAGGAGAAATCGTCTCCCGTTCTCATGATAATACTAAAGATTCTTTCCGTGGGAAAGAAAATCAAAATGAAATGTTCATTACGAATTGAGAAAATGTTTAAAGTGAATCAAAATGAAATGTTCATTATGAGTTGAGAAGATGTTACCTAATCACTATGAAAATAGTGGGAGTTATTAAACTATAAGATAGTAATGTGGAATTCAATGGGAGAAAAGTTATTAAGGAAACGAAACCTACCATTTAGAGAGAATGGTGATTCTTTAAAAGGTAAAGAATATGAGGTTTTCAATTCTAAATGAATATATGTTAAGAACATAAATCATAAGTGAGTTTATTATATGATAATGAAACGTCACCGATCAGTTAACAAGGTTTGGATTTGAATCCGAGATATGAAAATGTTAATTCATATAACCTTGATCAAAATGCCATAGGTTGAAATAAAGCCTTATTTCGATATAAGTTTCTCGAGGAGAACTAAGAGATCGAATCTAGGTTAACTACAATATGATTTCTAGTACAATATGACAATATTCATAAGGATGACATGTCATGAGTTTTAAGAAAACAGTGGGAGCTTCCTTAAAGTAAGGAGACTCGAGTCGAGTATAAAGACTTGAAATGTACTTGAATAAAATCATGTTATACGAGATAATATGAGTCAAAAGGAAACCGAAATTTGTAGGTTTAAAAGATGTGAAGATAGGGTATATTCACATAACAAACCATTAATACAAATTGATGTATGATCATCAAAGATTGCTTATGTGGAGCAACAATATCGTATTGATTGTTCGCACATAACAATCACTCTTATCGTTTGAGTTATTATTATTAATATTAACTCACAATTTATACTTTGTGAAATCCAAATGGGTTGTAAGAGACAATTTGAACCCCATAAGTGAACTGGATTAACTTAGTATAGCCCATAGTCGCTTGCATGAGGTGACGTCTCGAAGCGACTACAATGTGAGGCGATTGATGGCAAGTTCAAAAGTCATAGAGTCATATGGGATGACTAGTCGATCACATAGGCAGACTGTGTAACACTCTGTCGGGCATTTAGTGACCGCTTATAGAGTTCTGGAAATTTTATAATTAGCCTGGTCGTGGCGAGAGCTACTATATTATTCACATAAGTCGATTCTTTGACTTGAGACTGTTCGCCCAAGGTGATGCAGCTCAGATTGACTTTGATTTTAGCTCTACGATCAACCGTTAAAGGGGGTCAAATGGGCTTCTTTTGGGTCATGATGGACTGTGTTAGTCGAAGGGAACAGTAGGATAGGAATTGTCCAACCCCCTTGTCAGGGTTGTCTTAAATCTCAAGGCCACTCGAGGAGAAGTTTAACTGGAAATGCGTGGCCACGCTCGGAAGGTATCTATGGTAGATAATTCCGGTCAAAGCAGTTAAATCTCCAGATCGAGAAAACCGCTCAAGATATGATCAAATGCAAGTACGACCTGGAAGACACCTTGCATTGAGTGGGAGATGACGTAATAGGACAAGAGAATTGGTGACGCACACTTGTCGAGGACAAGTGGGAGATTGTTGGGAAATGTGTCCTCAACAATAGTGCGATCACGACAGTGATAAAAATCATTGTCATAAATCTTATGAAATGAATATGCAAGGGACGATCCAATATTGATTTAGTCAACTGACCAACATTAATCGGTAATGATTGGCTGACTAGAGTTTAACATTACTGTCGTATGACGGTGGTAGTCAGTTGATCCCTTTAGGTCACACCTATAGGACAGACCCCTTAAATAATATATTGATTAATTGTATAGGATACAGATTGATCGATATTCTTAAAACCGTATATCAAGAATTCAGAGGTTGAATCTTAAAGTAAGATTTATATTTGAAATTGAAATGTGTCGATTGTCAAATATTAATCGATATTTATGAAATATCGAAATTGGTATAATGAGTGGTTCATGGTTATAACAAACGTTGTTAATATATCGTATCGACGATTATTACGATAACCATATGTTGGGATAGTAATTTCGAATTACTAAATTAATTTGTTAAATATGATTTAATTAATTTAGAAATATTATTTATGTGATAAATATATTTTAAATTAATACAATTAAATTATGACACATAAGATGTCATATTTTGCACAATTGTACAAATTACAAATTGTAAAGTGAAAGTTCATTTTACACTATAAGATGGCGTGTGATTGTGTTAGAAAGACTAACTTGTTTGAATTAGTAGGACAAAGACACAATCATTAGAGAGGTAAGATGCCTAATAGTAGGCATGCAACCCTAACCTTATGTTAAGACAAAAGGGAATCTAATATTAACCTTGCCAAGCAAGGATCACACGTCCAACACATCAACCCCAACCCTCTTCTATCCTATATATACATGATGGTAAATCACATGTTAGTAGTTGAACCATATATTGTATTTTTCTAAGTGTAAGAAACATACATAAAATCCTCTTAAAATATTATTCATATAATATTCTCTAGTATACTAATATTGTTATTAGTACACGGTTTAAGGCAACCATTTCCGTCACCTAGCTCGTGTTCGGTCTTCGGTGTTTAAGGGTAGGTCTTGGGTGCAACGTAAAGGAGGCAAGCTATTTTGGTTGCTCCGTGGAGGATCGTCCTAGCACTTTTCGGACCGTTTGTAAGGCCCTTTCCTTCATTGTTCCGCATTCACTTTGCATGCATAAGATCGACTAATTTAATATGAGTTTGATTAGTTAAATTAGTAAGACTAATAATATGAACTAGCTAGTATGACTACCTTAGGTTCAAACAGAAATAAATAAAACTACCTTATTCTTATTAGCTAAATTATGGAAACTAATAATAAGGTAATTAGAACATCCTAGGACACAACCTTTGTCCGTCCTACATCATTCTCCCTTTCTTCAAAAAGAATCGTCCCGATTCTTGAACTAATGACCTCCCGGATCAAATACGAACCTTATGAATCTGGATGCAAGATTGTTGATAAGAAATAACAAGGCACTTGAATCATCTTTAAGCTCATCATCCTCGATGCAAAACTCAAGCTCACTCATCATGTTTCTGTACTCCTTCAAGTTCAACTTGTACTTTCTTTGCTTGTGTCTTCCACACATCTTCCCTCGGTGCTCAAGTATAGAAAAAACAGAACCAGAACTTTCAGTAATTGTCATACCATGAACCGAACTCAGATGAGAATAACATCTACAATCACCAAGATTCTTGCCAATAGATTCATCGAGTGGTGATCGATAAGTTTCCTGATCTTGAAAATATGAGTAATTATTGACATGTAATACCTTACCAAACTCAGATGAGTAGTATTGTTTGGGTTAGCCTTGGATTGATCTAGAAATATTTCCTGATTGCTCACAATTAGGTCGTCAACTAAGTCTCTTTCACCCTCTCGCTCGTCTTCCTCATTAGCAACATCGAAAGGCTCAATATTTTCTTCTATATCAGATTTATCATCTCTGATTGGTTCAACTATGATAAGCTCATCTTTTTCTTTTTGCTCATCATGCTGAATAAGAAAATCTTCTTTCTGATTGTCTTTAGGACTGTTTGTATCTGCCAAATAAGGCCTCTCTACAATTCTGTCTAATAGGGATGAGAGTTTGTTAAGTTCTCTTTCTACCTTTTGCAAGAATAGGTTTCGTTCATATTCCTTGATCTCCTTCAATATTCGTTCGCGTGTCTTTCGAGACATTGCAGCACCATGAATGATATATTACCGTAGGATCGTCTTAGATTTAAGAAAATCAAGAGCCGAAGCTCTGATACCAAATTGATGTAGAATTACAGTAGTGTTTTGAAATTGAACAGATAACAGAACTGCCCTGTGCTGTAATACTAACTTTGCAGCGGAATATAAGTTGTTTGGACGTGATTATAAGTAAAGTAACCAGGATATGATGTGAACTCGCTCTCCTACCTCGCAAGGAACTTGATTGTAAACACAAATAGAAAAGTATCTAGCCCTCAATCTCAAAAGAATGATCACTCGAAACTCCCTTAAATAACAACCTCGCAAGATTGCTATGCACTCGATTATCTCACAAGACTCTCGAAAATAAAGCTCACACAATTGTAAACTCAGAAGTATATTATAACTTGAATTTGAATAAATAAAAACTGAATACATAAGTCCCTATTTATAGTAGAATAGGGGACACAAGACTTTCTAAAAACATGTGATCCTTTCCATAAGTGGATAAGGAAATTTTCCTAAAATCAACTATTACCTTAAAACTACTTGCCTTATTTTTAAAACTGAAATTAGGAAATAATTAATAAAGAAATAAATAAAACTACTTTTTCTTATTAGCTAAATTATGGAAACTAATAATAAGGTAACTAGAACATCCTAGGACACAACCCTTGTCCGTCCTACATCAAAGGGGTTCTCAGTCGGTGGACCGGCTGTCGGCCACCCGGTTGACAACACTCTTCAAGCTTTCTTTTTAAAGGAGAGGGGCCTCTTAGCCAGCCAACCGGCCGCCAGACACCCGGCTAAGGAACCCATTTCAGTTTCCAAAACTATCTCACAAAGGGATTCTCAGCCGATGGACACATACCATTTCATATTTTTAACTACCCACAACTCATTTAACAGAAACCCGCAATCAATTCATATATACATCATGTAAAACCATGTAGACCTTAATTTATGACAAAAGTCGAGTTTCCTCATCAAGGTTACCTTTTTGCTCTTCAATCAACAAGATTCCGGCCCCAAGCTACTCCTTTAGTCTAAACCCGCGACTAGAACCACGAACCATGAACCCAATCTTGAAAAACATGCCCTAAGGGTCACGGTCAACAACTAAGACAAAGATATTTTGGGACAAATCTTAATTATAAGGATGGAGGACGGTGAGAGGATGAAATAGACACGAAAATCGTCTCAAACGTACAAGTAATGAAGATGTTATGAGCATTTGAAGATTGAAGGAGATAATTATATAAATGGGGTTTTGTTTATGTTGAGATCTGAAAAAGGAAGGAGGTAAATCAATGTAAGGGTTTGTTATGGGGGCTTTTATAAGGAAGGACACAACTTATGGGCCTTACATCGTAATTGGCCTATGAGACAAGTTTTAAGACGGTTTATGTTAAGAACACCGACCCAAGGTAACTATGAACTCAAGACGATATAAAACACTTCACAAATAAAAATTGTATACTAAAACCGTATTTTTGCGAAATTACGCAAACACATTAAAATTTTCCGAACCAAGGAGTTACATCATTTAAAATACAATTTACGCGATAATTTGAATATCTTTAAAATGAAAATGCTTTAAAATGAAATCTTCAAATCATTCAAATTAAATTATGAAATCTCATAAAATATAATTTATCGCTCGAATTTAAATTTACAAGTCGCGAAATATCAGGGTGTTACAAGGATTGTAAGCAGCAGATTGGGAATGGACTGATCAAATTAGAAGTGTAACGGAAGCGTATGGCTGGGATGAAGAAATCAATTGGATTGAAGGGTCCATATTTGATTGAAAATGGGAAAGAGAGGGTCTAGATTTCAATTGGAGATGGGAAAGAGAGGGTCTAGATTTCAATTGGAGAAATGAAATCGAAATGAAGGGTCCAAATTTGATTGAAATTGAGATTGAGATGTTCCAATCACTATTCCTTATGAATAGTCTATTTGAAGTTATTTCCTTTTAAGAGGGAAGGATAATTGTTTTAAGGAAGAGTAACGAGTTTAATTTTAGAAACACAAATTCTTATTTGAGAGGACTAATTTTTCGTCTGAAATAAGATGAACTAAATGTAGCTATCTTGCAATGAAATTTTACAATGTTTTGATAAAATGTTACCATTATTTTCAGGGGTAGAAAGTGACGACTATTAATAATTTTCAAGTTATAAGAGTAAGATTACCCCTAAGACTTTCCAAAGTCTTGTGCCACATCAACAACATTTTTTTTTCAGTTGGTCTTGTTTCAGACCAACACTTTTGGTCTGAAGCTTCAGACGGGCCATATGTTACCATTTTACAGTCAAATGTGATCATTATTAACAAACAAGTTATCATAAGCTATAACATTGGCCACAGTATTGTGGTTACATTTAACTATAAAATGGTAACATATGTTTGGTCTGAAGCTTCAGACCAAAAATGTTGGTCTGAAACAAGAATTTACCTTTTTTTCTATTGTTCAAACCTACCCCAGACTTTATACGTTTTCGTAGATTCACCTCACATTTCTTTTTTTTCTTTTACAAAAAGAAATGACACATGACAACCACCCATTAGATAATTTGAATGGTAAGTGGGGTCAAGACTCACACAAAGTCTTAGATTAAGTCTCGGATTTTCAAGACTCAACCTAAGAATTTGTTAAGATTTTGGTAGATTATTGGTAGTTTTGTCACTTTTGTGTGAGTCTTGTGTTTTGCTAATGTCTTGTATCAAGAGTCAAGACTAGCAATAATCTTAATCTTATCCTAATCTTTTGTTATTACATAGTTATATTCTATTAAAAAAATGGTGATATTTGATCCGTCTCATTTTAATAGTTCGGGACTAATAACTTCTTTTTTTAGAAAAATGAATAAAGCCTAGGGAATTGAAAGAAAAGGAAGAAAAAAACAAAGAAAAGAAGAATAATGATAGGTGTGATGATGAAGAATAATGGGAAGAAAGGAAAAGTGAGTGAAAATGAAGTGAAGGTGCTTAAGTCGAAATGGCGAATACTAGAATACTACTAGAATGATGATGTACACTTCACAACCATTATACACAATTACATTTATATTTCGTATTGCTTTTTGTCTTCACTTCTTTCTCATCTAACCCTCATTAATTTCCCCCCAAATTCTTATCTTCTGCTCATTTTATTGCTTTTCTTCTTCAACTTGTTGGGTAATCTCTCTTTTTTTACTCTATTTTTTTCTTGGCATTATCTATTGTTATACGGAGTATATTATTGAATTAAGATTTTGCTGTTTTTGGTGGATGCCCAAATAGTCTGTAGCTGATTGATTATTAATTGATTGTCATGATTCTTGATTTTCCTGAATTTATTCTGTCATTTTATTTATTTGTGTGGCTGCCCAAATGGTATAAAACTCTTTCTTTAATCGTTGGTATGGATTTAATGCAATTTCAGAAACAGTTATGACTCATATGAGATATCTGGTCCAAGTTGACACTTTGGATCGGTATCTGATCTGTGCTTAACCTTACTTTCATGCATGTTATTGAAGACCCTAATCGGAATGTAGCCAAATTCTCTGTGATACATATTAGGTATTTTTTGGTGGTTCGCCTGTTAACCCAACTCTTTTCTTGAACTGTGGCTACAGAGCAACATCAGGCTTAATTTGTGTCCATTATGGACTATAATTGTCTTCAATTTTTGAAGTTTTGCTACCATTATTATTGGTCCTGTGACTCCTATCTATATCCTTATCCCCCTCTACTCAAACGTGCCTGCAATGATTGTCTGAATATTATGTTTGGCAGAACATCTATTACTCAGTGTGCAATTCCAGGCGTTGGTTGGTATGTACAAAAACCAATTACAAGAGTTGGCTCAGCGTAGCTGTTTCAACCTACCATCTTATGCTTGTATACGTGAAGGACCAGATCATGCCCCACGTTTCAAAGCTACTGTTAACTTTAATGGAGAGACGTTTGAGAGTCCGAACTTCTTTGCTGCGCTACGACAAGCTGAACATGCAGCTGCTGAAGTAGCCTTGAACACTCTGGCGAAAAGGGGGCCGTCGAGAACGCTTGCGGCCAAAGTCCTGGTAAGAGCTCTATTTATCTTATCTGTTAGTTGGTAGACTGCCCTAGTGTCATTGGCTTAGTGGCATAAATCAAGATGCCTTGATAGCAATAGTTCCGGTAACTGATCTGTGATATAGAATCTTTGGAGCAATTATAGTAATAAAGGATGAAGCAATGAATGTGGGAAACATGGTATTAAATATTGGCGTCAACACTGCATAGTGTACCAAGGTTTTGAAGGTTACCGCGATCGCATTTTGAGGCGTTATAGGCACCCACCGACATTCAGACCTGACTACCCATCCCAAGATCTAATTTCAACCGAGGTTTGGGATTTAATACCATGGTGAGGACGATATGAAGAGAGAGAGACAAACATAAAACAAATGTGAAAGGACGGACCAGATCAGGTGAAAGAAAATAGAGACTCTAGCACAATCGTCCACATGACTGGTACCTCTTTTCTTGGCGTCAACAAACGTGGTGTTGGTTCCCAAACTTCCGATAAGAGGTTGTTATGAGGATCTCCAATTGCTACAATACTAGTAGCTTAACTTGCCACATAAGCTTTTCAAGCTACAACACCTTTAAGCTACAAACTTTCCCAGTGGTTAAGCTACTAATGTTGTAGCATATTGACCCACATGTCAACCACCTTCCATTCCATGTGTATTTGTTGGAGTGGTATGCTTTCTTCGTGGGTCCATTTGAGCTACTAGCTTCATGGAAGCTAGCAGCTGAAACTAAACGAAGTTCATGTGGAGCAAAACTATGGCTAAGTAACTAGCTTGCAATTTATCAAACTTGCAAGGAAGTTCTTTTGCTCAATCCTTGGAGATGCATTAACGATGTACATGTCCGAATAATAGATGTGGGGTCAAAAATGATAATGACCACATATAGAAGACAAAAGATGCAAGGTCAGAAATGATAATGACGACATCTTTCTCGAGCTTTCATTTTCCACCACATATTACCCTCTATCCATATATTACTTCGTACTTTATTTGGCACGAAATTATGGAATGTAGTAGTATGTGATGGAAAATGAAAGCTGGAGAAAGTGTTGGGTTAGAAATGATAACGACCACATAAAAGACAAAAGATGAAAGATTCCCAAGTAGGAAATAATAATTAAAAGTGGATGGAGTAAAGTTTATGCGGGGATGTAGCAAATTACCCCCATAACTTATGTACTATGTGCAAAGCAACCCCTTAAGTTTCTCTTGTAGCAAATTGGCTCCATAACTTGTTTCTAATTGTGAATTAGCAGTCTTTGGATGTAATTTTCATCAAGGATCATTCGAGACATTATGTGTTATGGTTAACACACCTAAGGTGTAAGGCTGTGTTGTTGATGTTTTTGTGAATTCAAGTTTTTGAGTGAAATATGGTGAAACACTTGCTGCAAACATTTTTCACTGTAAACTTGTCAGTCGGGCCTAATTGCCAAAATGAAGATTTGTGTTTTAAGATCGTCCGGCTTTCTTCTATGGCTTGTACTCATATGCTTGTAGGCTTGCAATTGTACCTACATACCCTTGTGGCTTATTTGGGATTGATTCTTGTTCCTTTTTTGTTATTCCGAATAACATTTGTTATATTGCTAAAGGCTCTTTTTTACATGTCCTTGTTTTTCAGGATGAAACAGGAGTCTACAAAAACTTGCTCCAAGAAACAGCTCATAGAGCTGGTCTGAATCTACCTGTTTATACGACTGTACGTTCTGGGCCAGGACATGTTCCTGTTTTCTCATGCACTGTTGAGTTGGCAGGACTTGCTTTCACAGGGGAGTTGGCTAAAACAAAGAAGCAAGCTCAAAAGAATGCGGCTATGTCTGCGTGGTATGCCTTGAAACAAAGTACGTATCAAGTCCTGCCTCTTATCATATGTGATGATGTTTATGCATTAACTTCTCAAGATATCTTATTATACCTCAAAATGATTAACGTTTCATTTAATCATCCATATCAAACTGTCATTGTGTTACTTCAACACATTATATACCCGATGTGTCGTGTGGTCAAAATATGAGTAATTTTCCATATAATGGTCGTGCTCACACCTGCAGTCGAGTCGTTAATGGGACTTGAGGTGTTAGAACTCTTTACATAAGACAAAACGGCTGAGTAGCTTGAAAATGATGGATGTTTCATGGCTGTCAGAATAGGACGTGTATATTTTTTGTTTTCTAGGCATAGTATGAAAGTGCTTTTACATTAAGTAGTGCCTGGTACATAATGGAATCCCATACTACCTTAGAAAAATGCAAAATATTTGGTTATGTAAAAAATATTTCGAATATCGCCTCCACATGACCAGTATACGGACTATGGTGACTTAAATCTATTATTTCAGAAAAGCATTGAGAAACTTGAGTATTTACCAATGTTGCATGTATTTGTCAAAAAAGAGGTCTATAGAAATTCGTTCAAATTTCTAATCTTAAGACGAAGTGATAATAATAGCGCATTTGGTGAACATTTTTGAAATTCTGGCGTGATTGGTTGCTGTTCGTAATGTTATATCTGCGTATCTCGACACCAATCTTGCAATGGTCACCTTTTGTGATCGATACTGCAATTTTTATACCATGTTTATTAGGCATACTGCTATATGGTTGCCTTTCTAGTGGCGTAAAAGGGCTTTGAGATTAAAGCAGTTATGATACATAGTTTCATCAAGTTGTAATTCTTGCAAACATTTTCTCGAGTAACTGCAGAAATCAGATTTCTTTCATGGCCATTCCCTGAAACAATTTAATAGGATGAGAATTTTAGGCTGGAAGGCTATCAATAAGTATATTTATCATAATTGGTACTGTGCAGATTTGGAACAAAGTAGGGTAAAACGGTTTGCTCATATTTGGTTCATTATTATCCTCCTATAGAAACTGTTCACGAGGGTATACGTCTCTCATCTATTTTCTACTTTTTACTGGTAAACACCATGACATTTCGCGATAAAAGAAGAAAGAAAAGAGCAAGAAACAAAAACATAACAGAAGAATGCAATGAATCTACAAAACGAACAGAAAAAGTTGTCGTATTAACCTACCTTGGAAGTTGGAACCGTTGATTATATACTAGTATAGTTAGATACTTAAAAGTTAAACCTGACAAATGAGCACGGTGTATCAGGCAGGTATGTGTTGGGGTCAAAGTCGAGTCAAAAGTACTTCTCATGTCTTTTTCTTACCATTTCCAATGAAAAGTTATATTTCATGGTCATTTGACTTGTATAATTCCAATCATATTAGTTTTTACAATATGTTTTATATCCTTTGCATACTCCTTTTGCATAATTGTATCTAAAGTAACATTTTTTGGTAAAAATGGGTTGGGTCGGCGTAACTGCTATCCCCAATAAATGTGGGTCGTTCTTGGTCACGGGTCTGCATTTACATCTTCACATTCTTAAACGCGTGTTGGGTCGGATTGCGGTGGGGTCATATTTTCACCAGTCTGGTTACAGCACCTGCGATTTGCAAAATGATACAGAAGCCTTAATGTCCTTCAGCTTACCTGTTTATTCCCTGTGCAGTGTCTCAGCACGACTCTTCACCTTCTCCCCCAGACCCTGAATGTCCGGAGGAGGAGGAGGAGGAGCAGGAGCAGGAGCAGGAGCAAGTTATAGTTGCTCGATTTCTTGCTAACCTGAATTCACCAGACTCGAGTAATCTCCGTCAAAGTAATCACCAAAAGGGACCTTCTGATCCTAACTCATCTTCAACTTCCAAACCTTCATTTTCATCATCCTCAAGCTACCAGAGCTGGGCTTCTTCTGGTCTTACCCCTGACATGGCAATGCATCCTGTCTGGCTGCGGGAACAGGCAGCAGAGCATCAGCGCCGTCTAATGGCCCTCGGAATCTCAATCCCGGCACTTCCTTTACCCATGCAGCCTGCCCCGTGGATGCTTACACCGGGGATCTCTATATATACAGCAACTTCACCTTTGTACTTGCCTAACCAAATTGTCCCACATCCTATCAAGACTAGATCCATGGTGACAAGTCAAGAGTTACAGTCAGAAAGATCTGTCCTCGGCAATAACTCTGATATAAGAAAGCAAAACGGTTCAACTGAAAATACCCACGAAAAAGAATTATCTGAACCTGCCTCAAGTCGCTGCACTAGTTTCGGAGTTCAGGCTGGTGCAGCCAAGTCTAGAGCCCAAAGGAATTTCCGAGCTCGGCCCACATTAAACACTCCTCCAAGAATGCGAAGTGGAATTAATTCGTATCCAACAAGACACTTGCCAGGGAGAATGCAAGCTGCAGGTTTTCATTCACCGTCTATGGCACCTGCTGTTCAAATTAGATCAGTTGTGCCTGTGTGTTCTGCCCCTCCCCCAAGGAAATTGCCGATCTCTGGTCAGGACGCGAGAAACCCGCCCACAATTGATGTGTCAAGTACGAGCTCTAATTTGGGAGATCTTCATATATAAACGTTCATCGTTCCATCATAGATGCATGTTTGAATTACACAATAGTCTTCATACTTCGATTGTAATTATGTCATCAATCAATAGATTATTTGTTAAGGCTCGAGTTATTCAAATGGCGAAAATAAATAGGTGTTGTGTGTTTCCTTTTCCTATTTCTACTAAAAGAACAACTTAGCAGCATATATTCCGATAGTTCTGTTGTACCTTAGCTTATGAAAGGATCATGTCTCTGTAATTATGAGGAGCCATGCTCTTTAATGCAGAGGTGACTAGATCGAGGACGGGAATTGTAAAGAAAATAGCGATTCAACAATAAGTATCCGACGGTAGATCAACTAATATATCCGAAGAATGGTTTGACGATAAACTTAGGGTGTTGCTCATTCATATCATGATTTACTCATTCATACACATATTTCCCATTTTATCCCTTACCTTCAACACTCATTTTTCAATTTTCTTCTCATCCTAACCATCCCTTCAATTTCTCCCTAGTTTTAATACAAGTCTCACTGTGATCCAAACCAAAATTTATCATATCTACATACCAAGTTGAAATAACAAACAGATACACAGGAACAACAATTATTTGCCACAAATCAAACAAACCCAGATCATATTAAGTCCTAAAATCACAGTTTTCCACAAAAACGGAATTGAGAGAGTATGATGATGCAATTGGCTGCGAATAACAACAGCATTTAAACCAGGAACCATATATTGGCCTATATTACTTAAAGTCTGAGACAAACTTTCCTATGGTTTCCCAAAACATAGGGTTTCTTGATTAAAGAATGTCATTCATTTAATCATTTATCAGTTTTGATTCTGGATTTTTTACTGAATCAGAAATTAGTATCCCCTGCCCAATTGTTGTGTGGTTTAGGGTTTTCTTTTGTGGGGGAGAGAATTGGAGAGAATTAGAGAGGAGAACTTTTCTTAGGTAGAGGCCATAGAATGGAAAAGTAATGAAAAAAAAAGCTATGAATGAGTAAAACTCGTATATGAATGAGCAAATACGTAAACTTAAAATAACATCCCATCATGCAAAAGTAGCAAATTTCCCATATGTTTGATGTCAAGTGTAATTTATCCCCTTATGTATTACAATAAGTCTCTCTTGTGACGGGTCAAGTACACCCACTTGTTTAGATAAGAGCAAAAACAAAGTGCATAGAAATCACAAATGCTTTGTTTTTATCTCCCCAAATGGGTTTTATTTGACCCGTCACAAGCTTGCGACGGATATTACCGTCACAAATGAGAATTTGTGTATGTATTAAGGGGTGTAAATTAGTCCTACTAGTCTTAATTCCATGCAAAAAGAATGCACGGGTTACTTTTACATATGTGCAAAAAATACATAAATTATTATGTTATTTTTAGAACTTAGCCGAACAAAAGTAGTAATAATAATAATTACTCTCGGGTCAAATAAATTGTAGCTCAATCTTCTTTTTTATTATCTGTATTTCTTATTTTACTCTCGGGCTAAATAAACTTGATACATTATGTAAAATGTTTGGTTCAGTAACGTTTTGATTTTTCATATTTTTCCCAAATTAATTTATATTTACATGTTTACTTTTATATTACATTAACCAAGTTATGTATATATTAAAGTGTTGTGAAACTTATTGACTACTCACGAAACAAAGCTTTCTAATTAAAATATTAGAATTATAATCCTTTATCTATAAAAGCTAAAACATTTAGCTTATTCCTATTAGCTCCTAAATTTTAGTTATTGAGAAACAAAGTTGATAATGTAGGGTCACTGGGTCACCCATGATCTTTAAAAAACAAAGAAGAAAGAGAATAATTAATCTTTGTAAAGATCATGGGTGACCCTACATTATCAACTTTGTTTCTCAATTCCTAAAATTTAGGAGCTAATAGGAAGAAACTAATTGTTTTAGCTTTTATAGATACAGGATTTGTTTGTATTTATGTGCAAATTAGTCTGTGCAAGTTAACCCAATTCTAAATTTTCAATATACTTGCAACCGAAAAACCTGTTAATTTTGTGTCGGAGCTATAATAAAAAAATAAAAGATTATTAACCTAAAAAATCAAACGCGAAAAATACAATACAATAAAATTATAAACCTAAAAAATCAAACGCAAAAAGTTATTTCTCTCATTCTACAACACTGGTACCTTTGTTCTTCTTTTTCGTTTTCTTCTCTGATAACACCCAATCAATGTTCTTGTGAAAGATAATTATTACGTAAAATTGACTACATAGTTAATTTTATAGTTTTGTGCAAAATGAGAAGGAAAAAAAATTATAGTTGAAATGGTGGGTTCTCGTGGAACATATGCAAATTTTAGAGAAGAGAGAGTGTTCAATTTTTAGATACGAGAAAGCGGAATTTTTTTGTTGATGAAAGTAGGACTTCTTGTAGGTGCAAATGGAAAAAAAATATATCGATATAATTTTTTCAAAGTTTGAGATTTTTCGATTGCAAGCATGTCCGAAAATTGAGAATTAGGTTAGTTTGCACATAAATACATACATATGGGACCACTTTGCTCTTGTTAAAACATGAGGAGGTAAATTGCACTTAACATTAAACATATGGGGGCAATTTGCTACTTTGACCCTGACACGTCTGTCGTATACACGGTCAAAGATAAAAGCTAGATATTAATAACTGAAGCTAGTGGTAGTAGGGTCGAATCCTCAGGGAGGCAGAGTTGTAACTAGTGATCAGTTCATTGGTACAATGGGGGAGTTTGTTGTTGTTGACTAACTATGAATTAAACAGAAATAAAACAAAATAGGAATAAAACAGAGATGAGTTTAATCAATAAAAAGGGGAATAAGTCATGAATCGGGTTATCGCGGTAATTCATGTCACGTGAGATAACTATGTCAGTCGAGTCATTGACGAGTGATGAGTACTATTTTGGTACCATTTTACCCCCATTTATACCTTATTCCGACTCGACTTTGCGTGTTTAATTGATTAAATAACTCATTTTACTATTTAGTTTTATTTTATTTATTGTGAATAATTGTTAGATTTGTGAAATTTGACATTATTTTGGTCGTTTTAACTTTATTTAGGAACTATTTCATATTATTTGTGAGTGTTTTGGTAGTACTTTCGTCTTTTTATTTTATAGGTATCAAGTCCGAGTATGAAAACCGGTTCAAGACGGATTAAAGAAAGACGAAAATAAATAAAACGGAAACTTGGGCCAAGCTTGCGAGTAGGCACGTGACATATTTTGTCATTGAAAGTCACGTGAGGGCAATGAAAAAGAAAAGAAGCAAGCAGCCTGGTAGCTGAAAAATTTTGGTTTTCACGAGAGATACGCAGCTTTGTTTTGGGGAGCATTTTACAAAATGAAAACAGTAGGGTAGAGAGTAGTGTAGATTATTTTTTTTTCTTCCTTTAATTATTCTCATTTACTCATTTAATTAGTTAACAAGATTCGAGCTTTTGTAATCCGTCTTCTAGATCTATACTTTAATGCTCATTTCCATTCAAGTTTGGTATAATTTCTCTTATCCCTCATTTTTATTGCATTTTATTTCAAGTTTATAGTTTAGATTGTGTTTATGTTTGGTTTAATTAAAGTTTTCATCTTTGTTAATTTTTTATGTTTAATTATATGTTATTGTTATTTGTTAGTCTAATTAGTGTAGTTCATATCTTTATTAGTTTATTGTCTCACTAATTCAAGTTATCTTCTTTATAATTCTAATCATGTTTATTATTGTGGTTAGTGTGTTACTTGTGTTGCTTGTTTTGATTATGTGTGAGTAGTTCATTTCTAGGGTTAGGGGTGTGTTTGGGTGGTTGGTAACTATGAATCTTGTTTAGGGTTAGTCTTGTGTTCTCTCTTTGGTTGGGTTTCCACTTCATGCATGTTATATGTTCGATGAATTGCCTCAACGACGGTTGGGCATAAGTCTTCTCTTTGTTTGTCTTTGACGACGGTCTAGGACTTTCATAGGCATGTGTATGTGTTAGGTTGACCTTGTTTGTAGCGAAAGCTAGAATAGGACTCGACCTTAGGTTAGTCAAATCGAAAGACGAGACGATTGTTGGAAATAGGGGCTTGTTAAGGGGAGTCCTTTTCTAACATTTGTCTCACATAGGAGAGTTATAGAAGTTTGCTTGTGCTTATATATCCTTCTATTACTACTCTTATCACTAGTGGGTCAAGGGAGCCTTTTGTAGAGGTTTTGCGAGGTGCTTAATTCAGCTCGCACACGCACGCGCGTGCCCGAGCCCGAGCCCGGCCCGGATCCGGATTCGAGATTTGGGATTTGGGATTTGGCAATCGCCTGCGGCGGGCTGTGCCTATCTTTTTGGGTCGCGGATTTGTTTTTGCTGTGTAATATGGAAACCGTCCAGGTTCATTCTGAGTTTGAAACAGTCAGTCAACTGACTGTTAGTGGGTGAAATATTCTCTCCCCACTTCCAGCACCTTGACTGCTGCTTTCGAGGAGGCTGCTTCATGCTTTAGGGTTTATTTTGCAGTCTATATAAACCCACCTCTGCGAACTCAGAAACACACAACTACAATCTGCTCTCTCATAATCTCTCCTCTTCTCTTCTCTCATTTCTGGGTAATTGTTTATATTCGTTCCAAGTCTCACAGTTCCGAGTGGGCGGAACTGCGTGGAGACTGTAGTGTTAACCTTGGGGAACTACCGGCACCAGCTGATCGCCACCTCGGTCGTACCGGAGAAATAGTTTTCAAGTCAGTGGTCTCCTACCACGGCGCTACGAATTTTGGTTATGTCTTTTCTCCCTCTCGTTTATTTTCGGTCTCTGTTTACTGTTGTTACAGCATTTTTACCAACAATTTGAAAACTATTTTTGCTGTAACAATGTCTGTTGTTTCGAAAATCGTTCCTGATATGTCAAAACTTGAGGCTTTAGACGGAAATAACTATAAGCGTTGGTCCTAGAAACTGCTAATGTTTTTTGAGCAATTGGATATTGATTAGGTGCTGTTTAGTGACCCCCTGCTCTAGTCGTTTCTGACCCCCCTGCCGCTAGTAAGGAAATAACTACTGTGTCTGCTGTTAGTGGTGTTAAGTCAAATGAGGATGTTATTAAGAAATTCGAAAAGGACAACAAAACTGCTAGATGTCACATTCTTAATAATATGACAAACACCCTGTTTGATTTATTTCTTGTAAATAAATCTGCTAAAGTTATTTGGGAGGCTCTAGAGACTAAGTATGGGGCGGATGATGCTAAAAAAAAGAAGTATGTTGTGGGAAAATGGTTGGGATTTCATATGGTTGATGGGAAACCCATCATGGAACAAGTTCACATTTATGAAAACCTTTGTGCTGATGTTATTAATGAGGGCATGAAGCTTGATGATCTTTTTGTGGCTAATGTGTTGCTTGAGAAATTCCCCCCCTCCTGGTCTGACTATAGAAACCAACTGAAACACAAAAAGAAAGACCTGTCCCTTAAAGACCTTATAGGACATATGAGGACCGAGGAGGCTAATCGTCTTAAAGACCTTCCTGCTAGTCAATATGTGACTATTCCTGCTGTTGCTGCTGTCAAAGCTAATCTGGTTGAGTCTGGTGGTCCGTCTTATGCTGAGAAATATAAGGGTAAGGGTAAGGCCAAGGTTGGTCAGGGTAAGAACCAGGGTCCTGCTAATAAGAATGTTCCTGCCAAGAAGAACGGTCCAGTTCCAAAGATTCGAAAAGCTGCTAAGGGTCCCATGCTATGCTATGTGTGTGGAAAAGCTGGACACAAAGCCTACCAATGTCCTGAGAAGAAATCTGCTGAAGCCAATGTTGCTGTAACTGATAATGATGTTATTGCTGCTGTGGTTGTGCAAGCTAATCTGGTGGGAAATGTTGCTGAATGGGTCTTGGACACTGGAGCCTCGAGACACCTCTGTGCTGATAGGGGGTTATTTGCTGAGTTCGAGGAAGTTGCTGATGGGGAATGCGTCTACATGGGTAACTCTTCATCTGCTAAGATCACAGGCAAAGGCAAGATCTTTCTCAAACTCACCTCGGGGAAAACACTTGCTCTTAATAATGCTTTATATGTACCCTCATTGCGTCGAAACCTTGTCTCTGGGGCCTTATTAAACAAAGCTGGCATGAAACTTGTTTTTGAGGCTGAGTAATGTCGCGTAATGGGGATTTTGTGGGCAAGGGTTATCTGTCTGGGGGTCTTTTTGTATTGAACACTGATTCAGTTTTTAATAATATTGCTTCTACTTCTGCTTATATCGCTGAGTCTATTGATGTTTGGCATGGTAGATTAGGTCATGTGAATGTGGATTATATTAAAAAAACTTAGAACTATGAGTTTAATTCCAAGTTTGACGAGTCAAGAATTTTCTAAATGTGCTAGCTGTGTTGAGGCTAAGTTTACAAAGAAACCTAGTAAACCTGTGACTACTAGGACGACGAGTCTTCTTGAGTTAATTCACACCGACCTAGCTGACTTCAAAAATGTTGCAAGTAGAGGTGGCAAGAATTATTATATCACGTTTATAGATGACTGTTCAAGATACACTCGTGTATATTTGCTTAAGACCAAAGATGAAGCAGAACAATCTTTTATAAACTTTAAAAATGAAGTCGAGAACCAACTTGACAGGAAAATTAAAAGAGTAAGGTCCGATCAAGGAGGTGAGTATGGCTCTAATTTTTTGATCGTTTGTGAGAAAAATGGTTTAATTCATGAAAAGAGTCCACCATACTTACCTCAATCGAATGGAGTAGCTGAACGTAAAAATAGAACTTTAAAAGAGATGATGAATGCTATGCTTTTAAGTTCTGGCCTATCTGACGATATGTGGGGGGAAGCTGTACTTTCTGCTTGTCACATTCTTAACCGTGTACCTCATAAGAAAATTGACAAGACACCCTACGAGATCTGGAAGGGCTACCCTCCTAACCTGAGCTTCCTTAGGGTTTGGGGTTGTTTGGCTAAAGTGGGTTTACCTGATTTTAGGAGAGCTACCGTTGGACCTAAGACCTATGATTGTGTGTTTATAGGTTATGCTCAAAATAGCTCTGCCTATAGATTTATGTCTTTGAGTGATCGTTCTATATCTGAGGCTAGAGATGTTGAATTTTTTGAGCATGTTTTTCCTTTTCAGAAAACTGTTGTCCTATCTCCTAGTTTATCTGTTGCATCTTCTGATTTGTCTTCACATGCTAGTGCTAGCACTTCTATGGATTTTTCTGTTGAACCTAGAAGAAGTAAAAGACCTAGATGCCCAAAAAACTTTGGTGGTGATTTTGATACATCTTGTTTATCTGAAGTTGGATACACTGTTTGTGCTAGTGATGAGTTTGTTTCAGCTTTTTTAATAGAGGATGATCCCAAAACATATAGCGAGGCAATGAGATCCATTGATGCTAATTTTTGGAAAGATGCTATTAAAAGTGAACTTGACTCTATTGTGTCTAATCAGACTTGGGAGTTGACTGATTTACCTAAAGGTAGTAAACCCATTACGAGTAAATGGATCTTTAAAAAGAAACTGAGACCTGACGGTACAATAGAGAGGTTCAAAGCTAGACTTGTGGTTAGAGGCTTTACACAAAAGAAGGGTATTGATTATTTTGATACTTACTCTCCTGTGACCAAAATTTCGACCATTAGAACTCTTGTCGCCTTAGCTGCTATTCATAATCTTGTTATACATCAGATGGATGTTAAGACTGCTTTTTTGAATGGTGAACTAAGGGAATAGATCTATATGTCTCAACCTGAAGGTTTTGTGATTGAGGGTCAAGAGAGTAAAGTGTGTAAACTGAACAAGTCTCTTTATGGACTGAAACAAGCACCCAAACAGTGGTATGAGAAATTTAACAACACTTTGACAAGTAATGGCTATGTGGTTAACAATTCTGATTCATGTGTTTATTCAAAAGTGATGGAATCTGATTGTGTGATTATATGCCTATATGTTGATGACATGTTAATACTTGGTAATAATTTGGATGTTATAATTAGAACCAAAGAGTTTTTGTCATCACAATTTGAGATGAAGGACTTAGGAGAGGCTGATGTAATCCTAGGAGTTAAGGTTATCCGAAACTCTCATGGAATCTGTCTAAGTCAAGCTCATTATGTCGAAAAAGTGTTGAAAAAGTTTAACTGCTTTGATGATGTGTCTGCTAAAACACCTTATGATGCTAGTATACAGTTGTCTAAAAACTTGGGTAAGAGTGTATCCCAAGAAGAGTATGCTAAAATTCTAGGTAATGTGATGTTTTTAATGAACTGTACTCGACCAGATATTGCATATGCAGTAAGTAGACTGAGTCGTTATACACATAACCCTAGTAGTGAACACTGGACTGCTCTTCGTCGTTTACTAAAGTACCTAAAAGGAACAGTTGATGTCTGTTTGCATTATGGTAAATTTCCTGCTGTGTTAGAAGGATTTTGTGATGCGAACTGGGTTGCAGGTAACGATGAGATTTTTTCTACTAGTGGTTATATCTTCACCTTGGGTGGAGGTGCAATATCGTGGAAGTCTTCTAAGCAGACTTGTATTGCACGCTCCACCATGGAATCGGAGTTCATAGCACTTGAGTTGGCAGGACAAGAGGCTGACTGGTTGAGAAGTCTTTTGGCAGATATACCACTGTGGGGCGGGCGGCTTACACCGGTCTCCCTACTTTGTGACTCGACATCTGCTATTGGTGTTGCAAAGAATAGTGTCTATAATGCGAAAAAGAGACACATTCGAATAAGGCACGCAGCAGTCAAACAACTCCTAAATAATGGAGTAATTGCTATAGACTATGTGAAGTTTGAAGGCAATCTAGCTGATCCCTTTACTAAAGGGTTGGCTAGAAGACTAGTTGTTGAAACGTCGAGGGGAATGGGTCTTAAATCCTTAAGTCAAGTTATTCAGTGACACTTGACTAGGCTTAAAGTCTTATTCCTATGGCGTTGTATGATTAATAGCCTTTATGGTGGTGCTTTTGAGACGCACTTGATGAATTATGCACCAGGTTGGACTTATATCCTTAATGGCTCTTGTGAGAAGTGCTATTGAGAAGCACTTGAGCCACCTATGCAGGTATGATGATCACAAGTGATACGTGTCTATTTTATGATGTTTTACATCTATTTTTACACGTATTTGGTCGCTCATTTACTATGTTTTAGCCATTATTTCCCACAAATTGTGTACTTTCGTATTTTTATGCACTTTTGCAGATTTATGCGGAAAGGAGACAATTTAGCACCAAATTCGTATCCTCAAGTCTTTTGCTTAATTAAGGAATAAATGGAAAGTCAACTGGAGTCAAAATCAAGTACCAGGAGTCAAAACAGAAGAAATCCGAAGATTTCCGTACAGAAGCGGTCGACCGACCAGCTAAACGGGTCGGCCGACCAGGCCTGATTTTCATAAAGCCCATTTTTTCTCGAAAGGCCAGAAATAAGAGAAGCCCAGCAGAAAGTGGTCGACCGACCAGTTATACGGGTCGGCCGACCAGATTAAAGCCCATACGATTTCTTTTCTTTTTCGGAAATAAAGTAGAATTAGAATCTTAAGGAAACTCTTAGTTTTTACCCTATATAAGCTAATCTTGTAGCTAGGGTTTATTATCAAGTCATATTTTAGAGAATTCTATTTAGTTTTTAGTTCAATGACAATCTTTCAATAGTTCCCAAGTATTCAATAAAGTTGATTCCGTTCTACCTTAATCCCAATTGTGGTAATTCTTCTTTAATCTGGTTTCATTACTGTTCTTATTACTTTTATTACAATTGTTAAGTTAGAATCCCAAGCTTTATTTGAATCTTGCATGTTTAGATTATTTACTATGTTCTCCATGTTTATTCCCAATTTTATATTCGTCTTAACAGTTATGAGTAGCTAATTTTCATATGTTAGGATGTAGGGGATAATATGCATAGGTAGATAAAAATCCGAGGAACCGACCTGTAGCAGGACCACGGTCGGCCGACTGAAATAGTCGGTCGGTCGACCGAGGCCGTGGTCGGCCGACTGGAGTAGCCGGTCGGTCGACCACTCGCGTCTGTTTTCTTATTTCGTCTTTTCTTATAAATTATAATATTCTGCAATGAGACCAATAGGAGACTTGTAGGATGTTAGTAATGACCTACCCAAGATTGAAAGATACGGGAAGGGCATTGGTTTACACTTTAAGACGGATAGGTTACTCAAGGCTGAAAGGTATGTAACCTGGGATTTAGGAATCACCCTTATTGTTGACACCCAATAATTGTGAGACCTAGGAACTAATAGCATAGGCCGAAAGGAGCTATTAGGTAGCATAGACCTAAAAACATATGTTACACCCCCTTACGCGACTGCAATACATGTTGACCTTAGGATTTATTTTACCTTAGCTAATTATTACCCAAACATCCTAGCATCCCCTTTATTTATATTTTTATTCTCATCTTTTAATTCTTGTTTTATTTTTATCTTTGCCTTAGATATAGCATCAACCAATTAAACCCCCAAAACTTGTTACCTTTAAACATTAACATTAAGACAATAAACATTCCCCACCTCTTTGTGGTTCGACCCTGACTTTCACTATCTATTGTTAAGGTTAGGAATTATAAATTTATCTTTGGTACCCTCAACGACGGGCATCAAATTTTGGCGCCGTTGCCGGGGAGGTGACGCCAGTGTTTATTGTTTTTTTTGTTTTTGTTTCTCTTTGTTTAAGGAACTTTTTGTTCCTTAAACCTTCTCACCTTTTTCTTGTAGTTTCCTCTTATGCGCAGGTCAGTTCAAGGAGAACTCCTACCACTTGATCTCGAAATTGAGAGGACTCTTAGAGAAAGAAGAAAGCAACTTCTAGCAAATCAAGAGGGAGGGTCACCATCCTCTTTATTTCAAGAAGACCTTTTCGAGTTACCACCGTCTTCACCAAAAACACCACCTTCACAACCAAATTCACCCGTCAATCCACTTTCACCAAAAACACCACCTTTTACCCACTTTCCAGTTTTTCCTAAAGAAGAAGATAACATGACAGAAGAAGCTACTATTGCCAGTCACTCTATGCCTCAGGCAAAGGACCTATACAAAGGGTTCACTTTACCTGCAGGTACTGGGAAGCCATTCGAGGCCAAGCCTGCCTATATTACTATGGTTGAAAGAAACCAATTTGGAGGCTCGGCCAATGAGGATGCAGCTAAGCATATTGAAATCTTCACAGATTACATATGCTCTATAGCACCCCCAGAAGGAGTGACGCAGGACCAGATTAAACAGACCATGTTTATCTTCTCCCTTAGGGACTCTGCGAGAGAATGGTACAGAGACCTTGACCGCACTGCTGCGGGAGTTACAGATTGGAACACCTTAGCCCTAGCTTTCTACAGGAAATACTATTCTGCATCAAAGACTAATGCCTTAAGAGCGCAGATTACTAATTTCAAGCAAGGTCCCAATGAAGACTTTAGCGAGGCGTGGGACAGGTTCAAGAGACTTGTTCGATCCATACCACATCACGGATTCGAACAATGGTTTCTTTGCAACCAGTTCTACAATGGCCTCTATGATGACAACAGGGCCTACTTAGATGCTGCAGCTAATGGAAGATTCCAGGATAATTCAGGAGAGACTAAGGGTCTCAAGTTAATAGAAGATGTTGCTGTGCACCGCGCTGAGCATGGTACTTCCAGAGGAAATCAGAGAAAATCAGAGTACAACCTGGCAGCAATTGAGGCCTTAACGGCCAAGCTAGAAAAATTTGAGGCTGCAGGAAAGCTCGATCTAGGGAGTGGAAGCAAGGGAGGAATTTACCAGGTGAACGCCGTTCAGGACGGACCCTTTGCTTGTGAGAGGTGCGGTGGAGAAGGGCATGTGTCAAAGTTCTGTACTTCATCTAATGAAACATGTGCCGCTTTTCAGCATTACCGTGGGAATAATTTCTATGATCCAAACAATAACAATGTCCATCCCAACTTAAGGTGGACAAGCCAGAATGTTCAAAACCCACAGCACATGCAACCTCAGCAAAATTCCACATATGTACCCCCACATAAACAGAATTTCCAAAGACCACCTTTCAACCCTCAACCATCTTCTAATCCACCACCCAACACAGATGCTCTTATCCAAAATCTTATTGGATTGGTTCAGAAGGAGTCACAGGCTAGAGAGGCGGGGATGAAGATGTTAGAGTCCCAGATTGCCCAGATCGCGAGCAAGAATGATACTAGGGCTCCGGGTCAACTTCCGACAAAACCAGACCAGAAGAAGGAGACTCTAAACATTGTAACCCTGCGAAGTGGAGCTAAAGTGGGGGCTGAGAAAGAAAAAACAGCGAGTAGCAGCGAAGTCGGTCGACCGACCGAAAATTCTGGTCGACCGACCACAGAGCAGGATCCAAAGATTTCGCATGAACAGGAGACTGGTCGACCGACCGAGAATACTGGTCGACCGACCACAGAAGCAGAGCCCGAAGTTCCCTTTCGTCCAGAATTACCGAATAACTTAAGGGATTTCCTTTTCAGGGGTGATAAGACCCCCAGGTTCTTAAAAAGGGCTGCAAATACGGAATCCTCAGCTGCTCCTTTTCCAGAAAGACTCGTGCCTTCGAAGGATCAGGTATCTTTTGACAAATTTAAAGATGTAATTCGTTCATTAAATGTTCAAGTTCCATTTTTAGAATTAGTTCAACAAGTTCCTTCTTATCTAAAATTCATGAGACAGCTTTTGTCAAGAAAGAGGTCTCTAGAAAAGGTTGAGTCAGTGGCTCTCACTGAAGAGTCATCTAGCTTTTTAACACATGTCATTGCCCCCCATAAATTAGAAGACCCTGGAAGTTTTTCTGTCCCCTGTAATATAGGAACCCTCCCAGTCAAAAAGGCTTTATGCGACCTAGGTGCTAGTATAAGTGTCATGCCCCTAAGCGTTGCCTTAAAACTAGGAATGACCGAATTTGCAGTGACCAGTATGACAGTCCAGATGGCTGATCGCACATCTATGGAACCTATAGGGGTGTTAGAAAACATCCCTGTGTGTATTGACAGGTTTTTCTTCCCAGTAGACTTTGTTGTTTTGGACATCCCAGAGGATGCCCATATACCCATCATTCTAGGAAGACCCTTTCTTCACACTGCAGGTGCCATTATAGATGTAGGCACTGGAACTCTAACCTTCAAAGTAGGCAAACATTCTATTATCTATGGCCTATCCTATAGGAAGAAGGATGCTATGACCCCCATTACTTGTAATGCTATAACTTCTGAGAAGAAGTATGAGGTCATCACTACTTCTCCACCTTTATTACCTGTTCCTGTATCTGCTTTTACACCTCCGCCCCAGATTGGGAGCAATAGGGAGGACACTTCTATCGTGACTATTGCAGGAACTGGTTTGGGGAAACCCAAGGAGAAGGAAGTTATCGTCCAGAGAGGAGGAATGGGATGCCTGAGCTATGGAGAGGATGAGGATCCAGACGTCGTGGATCGAGAAGAGAAAAAGAAGAGGAGGCAGGCTCAAGAAGAGAGACCGTCGCATATGCTTTGCGACGGAGGAAAGAAGATATGTTTTGCTACTGAAGCAAAAACAGTGGAGACTACGGCGTGCCGTCAGAAGCCGTGGTCAGATATCCTCCGCATCTTCAGCGGATAGTTGTTTTTAAGTTGCAGTTTTAAGACAATTTATTTTATGTTGTGTGAAACTTTTTTAGTTTGATTTGCTAATAGTTAAGACTTTTAGAATCGTTTTGGCATCTCGCGCATTGTTGGGCGCGCATATTTTCTTGCTTTTTCAGGATTTCCAATTTCCGAGAAGAAATAAAGACCTCCAGGACTAGGCTGGTCGACCGACCAGGAACATCAGTCGGTCGACCAGACGCGCTGTATCGCGGATTTTTCCACTATTCACAGGAGGTCGATCGACCAGAAACACCGGTCGGTCGACCTACTGTCCGTCGCAGTCTTTCGTTTTCCTCCTCGGGAACCGTGAAATCAACTTGGGTACTTGAGTGGCACTGCTAGCCACCATAACCTCCCAGCTTACGCTGGTTTGGGGAGGTTTTTCTCATGCATCTTTTAACCCAGTGAGTTCTTTCCAGTTTTTCCTTTATTTTATTTTACTTGCATTTGTCTTTTAATTTTCTGAAACCTTTACTTAGGCTAATGCACAATGGGGACATTGTGCGGGTTGGTTTGGGGAATGGTTTCGTGTTACATACATTGCATTTTGTCACACGTTTATTGCATTTCTGTCTTGCATCGTTCTTTTCTTTATTTTCCTTATATATACAAAAATCCAAAAAAATTTAAAAATTCAAAAAAAAATCAAAAAAAATGCACGTTTATTTTAGCATATAGGTCGAGTCGGAACGAAAGTATTTCAAGGATGATTTAGCTATCTTACATGTTTATGCCTTTACCTTGCCTTGTCAACTTGTTTTAGTATGAGAATCTTTTGCATATCTACGAGTTTTTGTCAACTTGCATATCTTGAGACTTGACTTATACCTTGGCGACCTACTTATACATTCTAAGTTTTAGAGCCTTATTCCTGGTTTCATTCTTAAACCAGTTGTCTAGGATGTGAGTAGTACTCCCCTTGGAACATGTTACATCAATATGCATAAACATGAACTTGAATTGCTATATACTTGTTTTACTTTCTCGTTTTTGTGAGTCTTGATACGTGCATTTGGGATCCTTTCTCTCATATTTACCCATAAGCTTCACATAGCCAAAATTGCCTTTTTATTCCCCCAAAACTACATCCCATATTTAGCCTACCTTTCCAAGCTAGTATTTGTAGTCATTGGATTTTTTTTTTTGAGGCATCTTGGTTTGTGTGTTATCATGAGCAAAAAGAGAAAAGAAAGAAAGAAAGCAAGAAAAGAAAAAAAGAACAAAATATATATTCAGAAAAGAAAGAAAGAAAAGAAAAAGAGAAAAAAAAAATCCGGAAAAGACATAGCCAGTCGACCGACCACATATACAGGTCGGTCGACCGTCTGGCACTATCAGAATCAAAATTTCCGTTCAAAAAAAAAAATCCCTTTCTTACGTATGTTATAACTCCCGTACCTCATTCAAAAATATTTGGGAGTCCTTTCTTATATAATGTGAGAGTTGTGCTACAAAAGAGCACTTTCTTAATATCAAAAAAGTCGTGAAGTATGTTGTTGGGAATCGGTTCTACTAGCTTGGCTACTAACCCCACATATCCAAAAACATCTTAACCACTTTTTACCTTTTACCTCACACATCTTTCATTACCTCATTTGCATGTATTTAGGCCACTTAAATGAGATTGTTATACAAAGTTGTAGAATTCTTGTTCATGTTAGATTGCAGGCATGTTTCCATGGGTCGCAGTTAGGTGAGTGTCATGACAAATATACTTCTTTCTATCTTTTACATATACTCACCCTTTGCTTCATGAGTGTCTCGAGCGTACCGCGAGAGTCCATGGTATAAGTCTCTATAGTTTTTATATATGCGAAAATGACGACGCCATAACTCGTTTGCATGATTTTAAATACTTTCTCATTTTGTACTTGGCATTGGTTCAGGCTCACATGTAAATTTCGCTCTGAGATTGAAATCGTTCCATTAATTAAGATCGAGTCTATTTCTTGCTTGAGGGCAAGCAAGGGTTTGGTTTGGGGAATTTGATACGTGTCTATTTTATGATGTTTTACATCTATTTTTACACGTATTTGGTCGCTCATTTACTATGTTTTAGCCATTATTTCCCACAAATTGTGTACTTTCGTATTTTTATGCACTTTTGCAGATTTATGCGGAAAGGAGACAATTTAGCACCAAATTCGTATCCTCAAGTCTTTTGCTTAATTAAGGAATAAATGGAAAGTCAACTGGAGTCAAAATCAAGTACCAGGAGTCAAAACAGAAGAAATCCGAAGATTTCCGTACAGAAGCGGTCGACCGACCAGCTAAACGGGTCGGCCGACCAGGCCTGATTTTCATAAAGCCCATTTTTTCTCGAAAGGCCGGAAATAAGAGAAGCCCAGCAGAAAGTGGTCGACCGACCAGTTATACGGGTCGGCCGACCAGATTAAAGCCCATACGATTTCTTTTCTTTTTCGGAAATAAAGTAGAATTAGAATCTTAAGGAAACTCTTAGTTTTTACCCTATATAAGCTAATCTTGTAGCTAGGGTTTATTATCAAGTCATATTTTAGAGAATTCTATTTAGTTTTTAGTTCAATGACAATCTTTCAATAGTTCCCAAGTATTCAATAAAGTTGATTCCGTTCTACCTTAATCCCAATTGTGGTAATTCTTCTTTAATCTGGTTTCATTACTGTTCTTATTACTTTTATTACAATTGTTAAGTTAGAATCCCAAGCTTTATTTGAATCTTGCATGTTTAGATTATTTACTATGTTCTCCATGTTTATTCCCAATTTTATATTCGTCTTAACAGTTATGAGTAGCTAATTTTCATATGTTAGGATGTAGGGGATAATATGCATAGGTAGATAAAAATCCGAGGAACCGACCTGTAGCAGGACCACGGTCGGCCGACTGAAATAGTCGGTCGGTCGACCGAGGCCGTGGTCGGCCGACTGGAGTAGCCGGTCGGTCGACCACTCGCGTCTGTTTTCTTATTTCGTCTTTTCTTATAAATTATAATATTCTGCAATGAGACCAATAGGAGACTTGTAGGATGTTAGTAATGACCTACCCAAGATTGAAAGATACGGGAAGGGCATTGGTTTACACTTTAAGACGGATAGGTTACTCAAGGCTGAAAGGTATGTAACCTGGGATTTAGGAATCACCCTTATTGTTGACACCCAATAATTGTGAGACCTAGGAACTAATAGCATAGGCCGAAAGGAGCTATTAGGTAGCATAGACCTAAAAACATATGTTACACCCCCTTACGCGACTGCAATACATGTTGACCTTAGGATTTATTTTACCTTAGCTAATTATTACCCAAACATCCTAGCATCCCCTTTATTTATATTTTTATTCTCATCTTTTAATTCTTGTTTTATTTTTATCTTTGCCTTAGATATAGCATCAACCAATTAAACCCCCAAAACTTGTTACCTTTAAACATTAACATTAAGACAATAAACATTCCCCACCTCTTTGTGGTTCGACCCTGACTTTCACTATCTATTGTTAAGGTTAGGAATTATAAATTTATCTTTGGTACCCTCAACGACGGGCATCAACAAGACTATGAGAAGTCCTGTGAACATGTCTGCCAATACCAAGGACAGCGCATTGCTCTAAAAAGGGCGCGTTGCACTTTCGCGGAACGATCTTAATCTGAAGGTATGATATGTGTTATGGGGGGTATCGACTAAAGCTCAGCTAGGAATTCAAATCGCAAGATATTCTCTCGCTGTAAGTAAGTTGTTTCCTCATAGCACTAAAGTGTCAATTCAAATCGAAAGATATTGATACCTAAGTATCCAATCCTTTCCTTTACCCAGGAATTTCTTCTTCCTTCTTTCGGGCGCCCCTAGTGGGGGATTGTTGGAAATAGGGGCTTGTTAAGGGGAGTCTTTTTCTAACATTTGTCCCACATAGGAGAGTTATAGAAGTTTGCTTGTGTTTATATAGCCTTCTATTACTACTCTTATCACTAGTGGGTCAAGGGAGCCTTTTGTAGAGGCTTTGCGAGGTGCTTAATTCAGCTCGCACACGCACGCGCGTGCCCGAGCCCGAGCCCGGCCCGGATTCGAGATTTGGGATTTGGGATTTGGGATTTGGCAATCGCCTGCGGCGGGCTGTGCCTATCTTTTTGGGTCGCGGATTTGTTTTTGCTGTGTAATATGGAAACCGTCCAGGTTCATTCTGAGTTTGAAACAGTCAGTCAACTGACTGTTAGTGGGTGAGATATTCTCTCCCCACTTCCAGCACCTTGATTGCTGCTTTCGAGGAGGTTGCTTCGTGCTTTAGGGTTTATTTTGCAGTCTATATAAACCCACCTCTGCGAACTCAGAAACACACAACTACAATCTGCTCTCTCATAATCTCTCCTCTTCTCTTCTCTCATTTTTGGGTAACTGTTTATATTCGTTCCAAGTCTCACAGTTCCGAGTGGGCGGAACTGCGTGGAGACTGTAGTGTTAACCTTGGGGAACTACCGGCACCAGCTGATCGCCACCTCGGTCGTACCGGAGAAATAGTTTTCAAGTCAGTGGTCTCCTACCACGGCGCTACGAATTTCGGTTCTGTCTTTTCTCCCTCTCGTTTATTTTCGGTCTCTGTTTACTGTTGTTACAACATTTTTACCAACACCCTAGACCTACAATAGGAGCGACCCTTGACCTCTAGCTCTCACATGTTTAAGTTACCGACTTACCTAGGTAGCCCCGACACCCCAGTTTCTTTTACCTATCGACTTAGTCTTTACATCTTGTTTATTTCTTACTTAGTTATTAATGACTTCACAAAAACCCCATTACCCCTGACTAAACTAAAACTAAAACAAGATTTATAGCCTAACCCCACCATCATTTGGGTTCGACCCTAAATTATACTACTTAATTTAGGAGTTTACAAATTACTTTTAGTGCCGGAATTGACGACAAAAAACCGGCCATCAAAATGGCGTCGTTGCCGGGGATGGTGCTATGTTAGATATACGTTTTGTTGAGTTTTAGGATTAGTCATTTTATTGCTTTTTGAAAAAAAAAACAAAAACAAAAAATAGAATATTTGAAAAAAGAAGAAAAATATGTTGTTGCTTTATTTCTTGCATCTTTAGTTTTAGTCGCTTGCATTTAGAGTCTTTCTTGTTAGCATGTCTTCACACGTGACTTTACGTGACCATAGTAGACTTGATCCAAAGTTGTGTGACTCTCCACTTGATATTGGAGAGGATGTGGAGCTTGGGCTACATCCGGAGTGGGTTGATGTCTTTGAAAAAGATTCATTCCGTGGGTTACCTAATGAGTGTGTGCTGGACCATCTTAAACGTTTTAATAGAAAGGTTCTTTTGGTGAGAAAGAATGGTGTGCCAATTCATGTTGTGAAACTTATGCTTTTTCCTCTTACTCTTGGGGATGGAGCCGAGAAATGGTTATATTCTCACTCTCCTAGCACATTTTCTACTTGGGATGACCTTGCCCAAGCCTTTCTTGCCAAATATTTTCCACCTTCGAAAACCGCTAAACTAAGAAATGAGATCGTTTCTTTTCATCAAGGCGAGTTTGAGAATTTGAGTGAGGCTTGGGAAAGGTTAAATGAACTTTTGATAGCTTGTCCTCATCATGGGATCCCAATTTGGTTAATTATGCAAACTTTGTTTAACAATTTACATCAATCCGTTAAAGAATTGATAAATTCTTCGGCCGAAGGTGCCTTTTATGATTTGGGTGATGATGAGGCAAGATCTTTGCTTGAGAAAGTGGCTATGACCGATGCTAATTGTGGGTTTGGGAGAGTGACAAGATTGGTTGAACCACAAGTTAAGGTTGATTCTCCCTCTTATGTTTACAATGTTCAACACAATTATGTTGTTCCTCCCTCCCTAATTAAGAGTGATGTGCATGCATTTTCATTTTCTTGTGGTACATGTGGTTATTTGGGACATGATTCTAATGCTTGTTCTTTATATGCATCCCCACCTCCCATGTATAGGAATATGATGAATTATGATGATAATATGCACAATGTTCAATCTTATCATACTCCTTTTTACTCAAATGATGCCATGCATGTTTCCTCATCTAATTATATGTCATGTGGTGATTGTGAGGATGACCTTGACTTTTGTTCTTCCTATGCTCCTCAAGAACCCTTGGATGATTATGGGATGAGTGATGAGTGTGAGATGGAGGTTATGAGGTTTGAGTGTGATGATTTGATTGAGTTACGTGGAGATGAAGTTGTGGAGCCATGGGATGCAAATGAATTGGAGTGTGTATCATTTGAGGTTGATCACGAGTTGTTGGGAAGATCGAGAGTGTGTTGAGAGGATGATTTTCGAGTTGGAGAAGGAAAATGACGGTGAGAATTGTGAGGAAGAGAAGAGGGTAGAAACCCCTTTTGAGGATTACAAGCGTGAAAGCCTTTATGAGGAATTTGACATCATTGATGACCCTCTTCTTGAGAGATTTGAGGTTTGTTTTTGTATTGAGGGTGAGTCACATCTATCATCCACCGATCATGAAGACCTCATTTCTCTTACTCCTTTGCTTGCTTTTATTTTTGATGATTGTGATTGTGACGTTCCCCTCAAAGAGGTTGATTTGTTCCATGACGATTACTTGCTTGAAATTTGTGAAAATGGGGACAAAATCAACACTCTTGGAGGGGACATAAATGAATGTTGTGATGAGGTTCATGATGTGAAGGGTCTTGGCCTTCCTCCTACGCCTTTGGAACGAGATGGCAAGATTATGGGTGAGTTTGATGTTTTTGGTATGCTCATCTATGCTTATACATTGCTTCTAACTCATTTTGTTTCTTATAGGTGTTGTTGGTCCTACTTGTTGTTCATGATGGCCTATGACCACTTCGGAGAGGATTGGTCCACTTTGTTCGATAAACTAATGCGTTCATTGAATGCCTTTTTACATGATTCACTCGCATCTAGCATTTTTGTCCCCATTCTCCCTTCTTACACTTGATTTTTGAGGGCAATGCCCGTCTCAAGTGTGGGGAGGGAATTTTGAAAGAAAAAATTTTGAAAATCCAAAAAATATGCTTTGCTTTTTTATCTCCTCCCTACATTTGGTCCATTGAGGACAATGTACATTTTAAGTGTGGGGAGGGGATTCATTTCATTTTCGTTTCTTTTTTTTTTTAGGGGATTCATTTCATTTTCGTTTCTTTTTTTTTTAAAAAAAAAAAACCATAAAAAATTCAAAAATTTGAGAAATTCAAAAACATGTCTTTATTTTATTAGTGTAGAATTGTATATATTTTTGCTTGTTTTCTCTCCTTTTGCATAGGCACTACCTTACTTGAGCACCGCTTTGGATTGTGAAGATGCCACGGTATGATCGCTCCAACCCCTATTTCACTCTCATTTTCATTCTTTTGCTACAATTGAGGAGGATGGGCTTGTATATGGAGGATGTGGAGTATATTGTGGAGATTGTTGTGTGGTTTGTGTGCTTTTGTGCTGATAGGAGATGCATTAGCTTGTTTGGCATGTAGTTTGATAGTCTCATTTGCATTATAACATGTTTATATTAGTTGCATTCATGGCATATAGTAGCATTTAGGAAAAATGTTTTGAAAATGCCTAATTGGGAACTTTGACAAAATCGTTTAGGCCATTGCAAATAATTCTTCTACTTGTGACTTTGCTTTTTAGAATGGTTTTAAAACACCCTAGGTTATGCTTTTCTAGTATCTTTCGAACCATGATCCAATGCCGAGTTAAGGGTTTGCATGTGAGTCACCTTGTCCAACCCCGTGATGTGAAATGGTCTTAATTTACTTGTCTTGGTGACCTTGATAGACTTGGCGGTTTGGCAACTCAAAAATCAATTTTTCATGAATAATTTTGGAATGCTCTCTCCAATAATCTTGACGTGGAAATACTTTGAGTAAGAAAGAAACCTCGAAAAAAAAGAGTTGTTGAAAAAGAATAAAAACATGTTTTGATGGAGGCGTACCACTTCGACGTGCTTTGGAGGGTAGCCATTGAATTGGCTTCCCACTTGGTTGTGAATTCGACCGCCCAAAGACAGAGTGATTGTCACCCCGATAAGCTATTGTATAGAGGTTAACCGGTTGCCTAGTAAGCGATTGGCGAAAGCAAAGGACATTAGCACGCGAGGGACAAACCCCATCTTAACTCATGAAATGAAAAAGAAATGAAAAATTAAATGAGGTCAAGTTTTGAATGAAATCCACCATTATGCATTGATTTGAGCATTTCACACCAAAAAAACTAATTTTGCTATGCCGCCTTGTCGATCTTGGGACGACCCATGACCTTTACTATGTGAAGAATCTAGACTTGTTGTATCTTTTGCCTCTAGCATCGCGGGGATTATCATTCCATTCCATCCGATCGCCTTTGACGAAAGTATTTGGATACTGGTTGTGAAAGTAGCCTAGTTTAGCATTATTTGGTGGTGTTTTATTGTCATCCTTTTTGTCTTAGTAACTTGTAGAATTAGTATTTGTGAGGGAGTTTACGATTTTGAATTTGTTCTCTTTTAGTTGATTTTCGTCGCTTAGATGAGGAAAGCGGCTTTTCTCTTTTGTGATGCATCTTATGTGTTGACTTGTGCTTCATGTTAGGTTGTGTCAAAAAATTTTCGCAAGCCCCCACTTGCCTTGCAAAGGATGCATACCTCATTGCATTTCGGTGTGAGTTGAAGGGACGGAGGAGGCTCGTTAATTGTCTACCATCGGATTTTATTAGTGTAGCTAGTCCTTTTATATTAAGTGTCTTAGTTTAATTTTTGAGCTTACTCGAGGACGAGTAAGGTTTAAGTGTGGGGATATTTGATGAGTACTATTTTGGTACCATTTTACCCCCATTTATACCTTATTCCGACTCGATTTTGCGTGTTTAATTGATTAAATAACTCATTTTACTATTTAGTTAGTAATTTTTAGTTTTATTTTATTTATTGTGAATAATTGTTAGATTTGTGAAATTTGACATTATTTTGGTCGTTTTAACTTTATTTAGGAACTATTTCATATTATTTGTGTGTGTTTTGGTAGTAGTTTCGTCTTTTTATTTTATAGGTATCAAGTCCGAGTATAAAAACCGGTTCAAGACGAATTAAAGAAAGACGAAAATAAATAAAACGGAAACTTGGGCCAAGCTTGCGAGTAGGCACGTGACATATTTTGTCATTGAAAGTCACGTGAGGGCAATGAAAAAGAAAAGAAGCAAGCAGCCTGGTAGCTGAAAAATTTTGGTTTTCACGAGAGATACGCAGCTTTGTTTTGGGGAGCATTTTACAAAATGAAAACAGTAGGGTAGAGAGTAGTGTAGATTATTTTTTTTTTCTTCCTTTAATTATTCTCATTTACTCATTTAATTAGTTAACAAGATTCGAGCTTTTGTAATCCGTCTTCTAGATCTATACTTTAATGCTCATTTCCATTCAAGTTTGGTATAATTTCTCTTATCCCTCATTTTTATTGCATTTTATTTCAAGTTTAAGTTTAGATTGTGTTTATGTTTGGTTTAATTAAAGTTTTCATCTTTGTTAATTTTTTATGTTTAATTATATGTTATTGTTATTTGTTAGTTTAATTAGTGTAGTTCATATCTTTATTAGTTTATTGTCTCACTAATTCAAGTTATCTTCTTTATAATTCTAATCATGTTTATTATTGTGGTTAGTGTGTTACTTGTGTTGCTTGTTTTGATTATGTGTGAGTAGTTCATTTCTAGGGTTAGGGGTGTGTTTGGGTGGTTGGTAACTATGAATCTTGTTTAGGGTTAGTCTTGTGTTCTCTCTTTGGTTGGGTTTCCACTTCATGCATGTTATATGTTCGATGAATTGCCTCAACGACGGTTGGACATAAGTCTTCTCTTTTTTTGTCTTTGACGACGGTCTAGGACTTTCATAGGCATGTGTATGTGTTAGGTTGACCTTGTTTGTAGCGAAAGCTAGAATAGGACTCGACCTTAGGTTAGTCAAATCGAAAGACGAGACGACCCTAGACCTACAATAGGAGCGACCCTAGACCTCTCTCACATGTTTAAGTTACCGACTTACCTAGGTAGCCCCGACACCCTAGTTTCTTTTACCTATCGACTTAGTCTTTACATCTTGTTTATTTCTTACTTAGTTATTAATGAATTCACAAAAACCCCATTACCCCTGACTAAACTAAAACTAAAACAAGATTTATAGCCTAACCCCACCATCCTTTGGGTTCGACCCTAAATTATACTACTTAATTTAGGAGTTTACAAATTACTTTTGGTTCCGGAATTGACGACAAAAAACCGGCCATCAACGAGGTGGGTAGTGATTATCTCCTTTCGGTCTTAAATCACCCTAGACTCCCAAACCAATCTTTTGTTGGAGCTAGTGTCCTCAACAGTTATTGCGACAACACGTATAAATCTCTTAAAGGAACACAGGGTATACTTTGTATTTTAGCCAGTTGATTCACGTTTATCAATAACGGTTGGCTTGCTAGAAAGTTTGACGTTATTGTCATACAGATGGCGGTAATCAATCAACTGGTTTCTAAGAGTCACACCTAAAGGATGAAATCTGAGAGATATGATTAGATGAAAATGTAATCATATTGATACCCTATATGACTAAACGGTTAGTCAATGTAATGATGACATAATTATTTAATACTGATTAAATAATATTAGCTAAGACGAATTAAAATGTTAATTCGTAATTAAATATAAAATGTTATATTTAATTATGCGTAATGAAATTATTTAATAAAGATTAAATGATTTAATTAAATATAAAAGGTTATATTTAATTAGTGGATTATAAATATAAGATATTTATAAGATAAAACATTACACAAGAGAGAGCGATATAACCGATTCTATAAAGATAGAATTTCGGTTTGAGCAATTATTAAGTTGTTCAGTTGTTATGAAGTGTTGTAGGTAGAACCAAATACTGATTTGGGGAATCCTAGTTGATGTCTAATAGCAAGGTTGTTTGCAGCTATAAATAGGACATTCACTCTGCTCTTAAAGCGCACGAGTTACACGACTACTTCCCTCCTCTCTCTCTCTCTCTCTAGCTTTCATCTTACACAAAATTAAAGGTAAGTTTGCAATTTCTAGCTCAGGAAAAGGGTATTTCTCAGGACATCTTGGGTGCAACGATTAGGTGTAACACCCCGTATTTTATAATAATATTTTATTATAAAAGTATTTTATTTAATTAATTAATTCGAAGTTTATTAATGGGTTTCGGAAATATCTATATTTATAACCACCGTCCTATATTTTATTAATTCTCATTTTGAACTACATTGGATTGATTAAAATGTCCGTGCAATACTTAACTATTTTAATTTAATAATTACTTTTCTATTTCAAGTTCTCTTTACGTTTTAATATGGCTCAATCCAATTTGTGATAAGATAATCTATTGTCTGAGCTAATGGACCAAATGCCCTGTAATACCTCGTATTTTATTACGTTTTATTTATTTATTTATGATAGTTTTGTTAGTTTTCGATGACGAGGGTTATAACAAAGCGATATAGTGTAGTGGACAAGGGTTTTTGCGCATCGTTTTTAGAGCCTTATAAGTATATATTTAGCAAACCCGTACTTAATTCGCGTTAGGTGTGTATTGGAGTGCGTGCTGGGCTAATCTGACGCGGACTGTCACCATCGCTGGGCCTAGGGTTGCGTGCCCAAACCCTAGCCCATACACGTTAATCCTCATTGATTTCAGAAATTCTGAAATCAAGGCTCAGCCGTCCTATTTATGGCTCGGATTTGAGACTTTTTTTGACCTAATCTATACACACACACACACTCCACCTCTCGCCGCCACTACTGTTTCTGCAAGGGAGCTCTTATCACGGTGGTTATAGGGCTGTAGGGTAATCGTTGACAAGGGCAAACAGGTATGAGACAAACACCATTCCGTTACTTTCTGATTTTCGTGTTACTGCGCTAGGTTTGGATCTCATTTGTCATTAATCCACATGCTCATAATCTCGTATTTTTGTGTGTTTGTAATCTGTGTTATGCCAGTATTATACATCAACCTTTGTCGAGACATCTTTAGTATATTAAGGTCTTCGTTTTCTAGTTTTCGTTTATGGTGATGCGTTACTATTTTCTGGGTTATTAATTCCTTGTTTCATCGAAAAACAGAGCATGGGAATGGGGGTTTTGTATGTGTCTTCGATCCCTCTAGTGTCAGTTAGTTTTCTGGGTTTTGGGTGTATGTGGCAGGACCGTAGAGTGGGGTGTCGATGGGTGGTGACTGTGACCTGTCGTGGGGTCTCACGGTGGTGGCGTGGTGGTTAGAGTTCAGTCAGTCAGTAGGGTTAAACAGAAAAGTATGTGGGCTGCGGGTATAAGTCGCCGTTAAACGACTGATGGTTACAGTGTATGCGTTTGTCTCTTGCACCAACGGAACCACTGTAGGCCAGTGGTGGACCTGCTGGTGTCGTGGGTGAGAGTGTGGGTCTGGACTGGTGTCGAGGGAAGGGTTTTGTCACGGTGGTCAGGGGATAATCTGGGTTTCTGGGTTCATGTCGAGTGGTCAGGGGGTTTTGTTGCGGTTGTTTGGTCACGGTGGTGGAAGTCGGTGGCCACTGGCCTCGCCCCTGGAACCACCGTGGCTCAGAGGCGAGCCTGGTGGCGCCAGTGGGGAGGTCAGGCGTTGACGGTGGTGCAGAAGCTGGTGTGAACGGAGGGTGGTCGCGGTCAGGTCAGGCTGTTGGGACTGTTATGTTTTACGTTTCAGATTTTGTTTAGAGTTTAGTTGCTTGTTTATTCCTCTTCTTTTCTTCTAATCATGGTTAACTAAATTAAATTAGGAATGGTAACAATATTAGTCATGTTAATTATGGCCAATACTACAATTATAACTATGTTAACATGATTAATATATATATTTCCTTATATCGTTGGTTGCTTAATTATTATTATTATTACATGCTTGTAATGTCTTGATTCGATAGTATAACTATTAATGAAACGGGATATTAAGTGATAAGAGTTGTTGTTATTATTTGTTAACGATATTGTGATAATTGAGTAAGTGTTCGTATGCTATTTTTAGTAAGTCCAAAAATAGTAATTCTATTTGTAGTAAGTTAAAATTGTCTATGATAATTGTATTCTACGGGCAAGCTTATATGTGGATAGATTCATCATGCGTTATAAATAAATTAGTTGGAACATGTCTAAGTAATTTTAGTAGCGTTTAATTATACGAGTAGAGTTTAATATTAAGTAATAAATATATAGGAACGGAATTCGAGGTGGAATACTTCTAGAGGGTGATTTCATTGCAGACTTGCTTTACAGGTAGGTTACACTGGAACTACTTTTGTATTGTGTTGTGTTTATATGTGAATTGGATGCTATGGATGCAAGTATGATTATTCATGAGATGCATATACATTATTGGTTTTTCATTATTATTGCATTCATAAGCATGGCCTGAGTACGGTTACAGATTGAGATGAGGATGAGATATTATTGGGCCCAGGCTAGCTCTGCAGGGCTAGACCTGGTGACCTCAGCTGTTATGCTGGTGTTCGGCGACGGCCGAGTATAGTCTGCCGGGAGTTTCGGTATGGCTGGGAGACACGGGTTTGAGAAAGAGAATGAGAATGAGAAAGAGAATGAGTTTGAGCTCGAGCATGGCATAGTTAATTGCATATACTGTTTGTTTACATGAATATTATTGTGTTATCCTACTCAACCGCGAGGTTGACAGTGTATTCGTGTTCACCTACGATGATCCGGAATGGGGAGTAGATCTTTCAGGTCAGAGACAGCGGGACTAGAATTGGGCATGGAAGAGAGAATTGGACTGGACCTACCTAGCTGCTAGATCACTTAGTCTCGTTGTTGTAGTAGAACATTTGTTTTTATTCAGTTGCTGGAAGTTTGAACTAAGTTTTTGTAATAGCTCAGTTAACTATTTATCTTTAAAGTTCTGCGCTTCTTTCACTATGTATATCTACTACCCTGGTCTAACCAGGATGGTAACAGTCGTATTTACCCTGGAAGTCCTAGTTCAGGCTCCTAGGTAAATGGGGGTGTTACATGCCCATTAGTTAATCTCCTTATAAATAGAATTTAATCTAGCAAGCAACTAGGTCAAATCTTTATTTTGTGCGTGAAAGTGTGGCCGCACGCCTCTTCTTCAATTTCTCTCTTTTGTTCTCTTTACTTCTTTCGACTCCATTGTTGAATATCTTTTATTCTTTCAAACTCATACATAAATTATATTTTCACAATCCTTGCTTTTACCTCTACAATATATTCTATTCAAAATATTTTATTGGAAACTATTTGTATGAACCTTTAGACCTACGTTTTGGGTCTCATGTTTTGTGAGTAAAGAAGAAGATGTATTTCCCTTTGGCGTTTTCGAAAGAGTGATTGTTTGGTACAATTTCTATCACAAGGATTTGGATTCACGCTTTCTTTAAACTTTCTTTTTGGAGTTATTGACACGTGTTGGAGACAAGGCTTTGTTGGTCGTATTCTTTATGAAGGTTTTCATTAATTGCCAAAAAGGTAACTAGGTGTTTCTCTTTTAATTGTGTTTATGGCAATTGATGTGATTAATATGATTTAATGATTGTTTGTACGATTAGTACATGTTTGATTATTTATTGTCATGAATTAATTGTGCTTTATATATTCACGTATATTTTATTATCGTAATTATGAATTATAATGTGTTGATAAGTCATTATGGGTGTCGTGTGCGCAAAGCTAATGGAAAAGAGTGTTGCTCAAGGTTATAGTGAAGTATGTTTAACCTTGAAAATATGATTCAAGGTTATAGCTGAAACTAGTACAACCTTGAGTACGACTCAAAGTCATAGCTGAAGTTAATATAACTTTGAATACGAGTTAAAGTTATAGCTGAGACTAACGTAAACCTGAGGTATGACTTAAGGTTATGGCTGGTGCTAGTATAACTTTAGATTCGTGTCAAGGTTTGGCTAAGGTTACTATAACCTCAAGCCATATATGGAAGTTATAGTCGAGGTTAGTATAACCTCACATCCATTACTTATGTTATAGTTAAAGTTACTATAACTTTGGTTGTTTATACTTGATTCACATGTTGAGTTGTGTTTAGTGATTGTATAATATTGTGTTTGCATATGTAGTTGGATACTTCTATGCATTTGGGTTGGACAGTCAGTTAAACTGTTTTACCGTGTTGAGTCGTGATGTTATTCACGTATGAGTTAGACAGTCAGTTAAATTGTTCTATTGTGTGTGCAGTCAGTTAAACTGTACAAGTGTTTGTTGGCTAGTCGAATAGATGACGGTAGTATCAGTTAAATACTAACGGAATGAATTAGTGCTGCCCTTCGGGGGTTTATTTGGTCTATGTTCGGGGGTGGCCAGATTCGTCAGTTAAACGTTATGGGTCCCGAGTGTCGTTCGATGTACAGTTAATGCATCGAGAGGTCTGGCCAGGTCTTAGGCATATAGGCAGTGGTGATACGCTATACATAGTACCGTGGAGTATCAGTTAAATACTTCACACCCGACAGAGTCATCAGTTAAATGCTCTGTCAGCTAGAGTCATCAATTAAATGCTCTCGCGGCGTTCGCTCTATTCGCTATGCTTTGATGCTAGCTTCGTGCCTTGTGTGCTTTGGATCGTGTGCTAATTGGTTTGTAAATGTTCAGGGTCTAGTGGTCGCGTAAGGTCTAGGTTCGTTTGTTTTCATTCGTCTGGTATCGAGAATATTATGGTATAGTAAGTTTGCTTTCATGTCATGTTGTGTTATATCCTCACATGATTGTTGGAGTATGTCTTCGAATGATGGTAAGTTTGATTGGACTTTCATGAGTATAGATTATCTCACATGTTCACTGGTTTTGCATTTCAATTGTTATTGATTGTTGGTTACATTCACTTGTTGTAACACATGACTGGGAGAGCATCTAGTTATTCCCGACTGATTGTCGACCCCCTTCTCAGGTTGTTCAGGTGGTAGCTGTTTGGTTGATGCTTGCTTGGGGAATGTGCTAAACGAGCTTAATAAATTGTGTAGGACCTTTTGTTTAAGTTTTTAAGAACCTTTGGATAATGTATTAGTTTGGTTTTCGTTTTGAGTATCGATCCGGATTTGGGTAAGGTGTTTCCGCCACCTTAACCCAGTTATCATTGAGTTACACTCTGATATTCATTTATATTATGTTTTTCCTTTAGTTTATAATCCGGGTTGTTACAGTTGGTATCAGAGCGAACACGCTTCCAACTCTCGCGTAGTTTCTGACTAAAACTATAATGACTTAGTAAATGAGTGAGAGTAAATGGGGTAGAAATAATTAAGGACTTGTTTGTTTATATTTTAATGTTTCATATGGTTGTTAATTATAGTACATGTATTGTTCATCTACTTATTTGTTTATGCCTTAATATTTTGTATAGTTGTTAATGGTTTTACATGTGCGCTCATGTATTTGTTTGTTGTCTTTTTTATGTTTGATATTGCTACTTAATGTATTGAATGTATAATTCATCTACTTGTTTTATTATGCGTTAATGTTTCGTATAATTGTTATTTGTGTTATTTGTGTTGTTCATGCAATTGTGCATTTATACATTGATGTTTTGCATCGTTATTAATTGTATTACATGTTTGTTCATGCATTTGTTTGTCTATGTCTTAATAATGCTCATCGTTATTAATTGTATGAAATCTACAGTTTATGTATTGTGCTGTTTATGACTTGATGTTACGTTTCGTCATTAATTATACAAAAATGTGTTGTTCAATTCATGTATAACTTTTTCAAGCATGCTCTGTTGATTTTAAAGAAGGTTAATTCTGAAAATGTCTTTTGCAATTTACGTCATACATGTCGTTTTTGGTTATATGTCGGTGAAAACTTTTTCCTTGATAACCTGAACTTTACTCTTATCGTACTTTCATCCTTTTGGATCATTTGGTGACATCGTCCTTGTTCAAGATGATTTTGAGGTTGATCCCCTTGTGGTTTATTGAGGCATCAAGTTGGGATTGTTTGGCGAATTGGGATGTTTGAGTATTAAAGAAAAGAGTGTTTATGAGTTTGGTAACGAAGAAGTTTACTTTGGTATTTGAGTTTGTTAAGAAGAAGTTTACTTTGGTATTTGAGGTTGTTAAGAGAAAGTTAACTTTGGCATTTGAGATTTTTTAAGAAGGAGTTTACATTGGGATTAAAGGTTGTTGAGATGAACTTAATTTTGGGAATAGTTGTTGTTAGGATAAAGTCTCATTTGGGATAAGTGGTTGTTAAGTTCTTTGTGTGCTTGAGGAATTCCTTATTGAGGATAGAGAGTGAGTGAATGATATGTGGCATAAGACGTTTAATTGTGGTTTCATAATTTCATAAGGAGTAATAGACATAATGAGAGGATTTATTTTATGATCTTATTTTTGGGAATATCGTGGCTTATGCTCTTAATGGTTGGAATTTTGGATTTTTGTCTTGTGTTGAAGGAAAAGTTATGCGAGTTATTTATGGATCTAGGATAGAATGCTGGAAACGGTTTGAATGTTATTATGGAGTTTATACTGAGCACGTTGGGTGTTTTGGAGACTATGCTCATCTTTAATTGGAATATGATATTTGAGGATTGAGAATCGATAATGGTTTTTAGTGAGTTATCAAAGATTTATGATTTATCCGTTAAGGAGATATTTAATGATTGTACCTTTTAAAGGATTGAGTGAGAGAGACGAACTATAATTTATGAACTTGTGAGATGTTGATGTTAAAGAGTTTTAGCGTTGACTTAGTGAACGACCATGTTGACGATGATTATAATGGATCGATGTGTTCATCTTTTGAGGGTATATAGATTTTTATGGATTGATTTGTTAAGTGTGATTAGATGGAGTTCTTGAGAGTGGAAGGACTTGAGAGTTGATGGTCATGGGAGTTGATGATCTTGAGAGTTGATAATTTGAGGAATGTAGTTAGTGATGGTAAAGGGGCATTTATATAGATATTTGTTGTTGTTGAGGTATTATGGAGATATGATGAAAGGATGTTCCGAGACGTTGTGACCTTGAGTGATGATTGTACGAGAATTGTAAGACCCTGGTTATCGTGCTTTATTTATCTTAGCTTGAGGTGTCGTATTGGTGTTTATAAATTTGTTTTGGAGTCGGCTATTCTTGTCATCCTTGCACGTGTCGACCATACCTCTTCTATTTGAGCCTTTAGACCAAAAATTTCTTATTTTTCTTTATCCTCTATCTATTTTATCTATTGTTACTCTCTTTGTTCTTTATTTCAACTTCATTTCCTTCTTCTTTGAACTTTTGTAATTATCCTCTTTATATTGATATCTCAATGAGCTTATACTTTCAAAAACTGTGTTTTCGTTTGCTTTGTGATATTGCACGAATATATTTTGTTTTGGTTTACAAGTTATTTATTCTTCTATGATAACTTGAAATTGTTTGAAATATCTTTAGAGCTACTTGTGATCATCTCGTAGTGGAACCTTGAATCCTTTCGTGAGGAGCGTGGGATCTTTGAGTTTGATGTTTGGTTATTGGAGATTGAGAGCATAGTGACATTTGGGAATGAGAGTATGAATTTGGATGACATATAAAGTTTTGGAGAAAGAGTATTAAAGGTCTTATATAAGGTTTAAAAGTTTGAGGATGTTATTAGTTTGATGGGCATAGCTTTATACAGTGTTTTGGTGGATTCTTAATGGTACGATGATACTCATGGATAGTAAACCCTGACTATGATTTGAGGTTATAAGCTTAGTTTTTATATGAGTATGGGTGATGAGATTTATATAGTGATGTTGTTACGCTTTGATGGAAATGCGTTGTTGATGATAAGTTTTCAAAGTGAATGATTTGGATCTTGCGAGTGTGACTGATGATTAGGTGGTGAGATTGAGGTTTGAGATTGATGACTTTGGATATTATATATATATATCGAGAATTATCGAGAGTTTATATTAAGCTTTTTGAGGTTAAGAGTTGTATATATGAAAGTAAGCACTACCAACTTTGAGGAAATTATGGTAGCAATAAGTTTAATGTCACTCGTGAAGGGAAGAGTTTGCTTATTTGGAAGAGTTTCCTGGCTTTGAGATTATCTGTTTGAGGTTTTGATCAATGCTAGTTTTTGTGGTGAACGGTAAACTAGAATTGGAGTATTTGATAAAACTGATTTGGACTTGGAGAAATAGTAATAAGTTTTTGAGAGGTTATATATGTTGTTTAATGATGGTGGAGTAATGTTTGGTATACGAGGACTATAAGTTAGATGGTTCATGAGATGAAAAAGTACACATTGATGAGTGTACTACTTAATGGTTTTGAGTGAGCTTGGTGAAAGTGAGGAAACCTTGATGATTTAGTATGTGAGATGTAATGGTGTTTATGAGTGTTAACCACATGCTTAAAGGTGATGCATGTGTGAAAACATTGTGGTTTTACGATAACTAGATCGTATTGAGATAAATGATTATTTTGGGTTGTGAGTATGAGTTTGATATGTCTTTTGAGGATTTAGAATATGTGAAGATGATAATAACATTAAGGATGTAGGATATCTTTTTATGGTTTGAGTGTTAATAAGGATCAGAGTGCGCAACGGTTAGGATTCCGAGATGACTTTCGTTGATGATCACTTGTAATTCTTACCTTATTTTGATCTTATGTTTGAATTTCAAGTTTCGAGGACGAAACTTCTTTTTAGGGGGTTGGATTGTAACACCCCGTATTTTATAATAATATTTTATTATAAAAGTATTTTATTTAATTAATTAATTCGAAGTTTATTAATGGGTTTCGTAAATATCTATATTTATAACCACCGTCCTATATTTTATTAATTCTCATTTTGAACCACAGTTGGATTGATTAAAATGTCCGTGCAATACTTAACTAATTTAATTTAATAATTACTTTTCTATTTCAAGTTCTCTTTACGTTTTAATATGGCTCAATCCAATTTGTGATAAGATAATCTATTGTATGAGCTAATGGACCAAAAACCCATTAGTTAATCTCCTTATAAATAGAATTTAATCTAGCAAGCAACTAGGTCAAATCTTTATTTTGTGCGTGAAAGTGTGGCCGCACGCCTCTTCTTCAATTTCTCTCTTTTGTTCTCTTTTCTTCTTTCGACTCCATTGTTGAATATCTTTTATTCTTTCAAACTCATACATAAATTATATTTTCACAATCCTTGCTCTTACCTCTACAATATATTCTATTCAAAATATTTTATTGGAAACTATTTGTATGAACCTTTAGACCTACGTTTTGGGTCTCATGTTTTGTGAGTAAAGAAGAAGATGTATTTCCCTTTGGCGTTTTCGAAAGAGTGATTGTTTGGTACAATTTCTATCACAAGGATTTGGATTCACACTTTCTTTAAAGTTTCTTTTTGGAGTTATTGACACGTGTTGGAGACAAGGCTTTGTTGGTCGTATTCTTTATGAAGGTTTTCATTAATTGCCAAAAAGGTAACTAGGTGTTTCTCTTTTAATTGTGTTTATGGCAATTGATGTGATTAATATGATTTAATGATTGTTTGTACGATTAGTACATGTTTGATTATTTATTGTCATGAATTAATTGTGCTTTATATATTCACGTATATTTTATTATCGTAATTATGAATTATAATGTGTTGATAAGTCGTTATGGGTGTCGTGTGCGCAAAGCTAATGGAAAAGAGTGTTGCTCAAGGTTATAGTGAAGTATGTTTAACCTTGAAAATATGATTCAAGGTTATAGCTGAAACTAGTACAACCTTGAGTACGACTCAAAGTCATAGCTGAAGTTAATATAACTTTGAATACGAGTTAAAGTTATAGCTGAGACTAACGTAAACCTGAGGTATGACTTAAGGTTATGGCTGGTGCTAGTATAACTTTAGATTCGTGTCAAGGTTTGGCTAAGGTTACTATAACCTCACGCCATATATGGAAGTTATAGTCGAGGTTAGTATAACCTCGCATCCATTACTTATGTTAAAGTTAAAGTTACTATAACTTTGGTTGTTTATACTTGATTCACATGTTGAGTTGTGTTTAGTGATTGTATAATATTGTGTTTGCATATGTAGTTGGATACTTCTATGCATTTGGGTTGGACAGTCAGTTAAACTGTTTTACCGTGTTGAGTCGTGATGTTATTCACGTATGAGTTAGACAGTCAGTTAAATTGTTCTATTGTGTGTGCAGTCAGTTAAACTGTACAAGTGTTTGTTGGCTAGTCGAATAGATGACGGTAGTATCAGTTAAATACTATCGGAATGAATTAGTGCTGCCCTTCGGGGGTTTATTTGGTCTATGTTCGGGGGTGGCCAGATTCGTCAGTTAAACGTTATGGGTCCCGAGTGTCGTTCAATGTACAGTTAATGCATCGAGAGGTCTGGCCAGGTCTTAGGCATATAGGCAGTGGTGATACGCTATACATAGTACCGTGGAGTATCAGTTAAATACTTCACACCCGACAGAGTCATCAGTTAAATGCTCTGTCAGCTAGAGTCATCAATTAAATGCTCTCGCGGCGTTCGCTCTATTCGCTATGCTTTGATGCTAGCTTCGTGCCTTGTGTGCTTTGGATCGTGTGCTAATTGGTTTGTAAATGTTTAGGGTCTAGTGGTCGCGTAAGGTCTAGGTTCGTTTATTTTCATTCGTCTGGTATCGAGAATATTATGGTATAGTAAGTTTGCTTTCATGTCATGTTGTGTTATATCCTCACATGATTGTCGTAGTATTTCTTCGAATGATGGTAAGTTTGATTGGACTTTCATGAGTATAGATGATCTCACATGTTCACTGGTTTTGCATTTCAATTGTTATTGATTGTTGGTTACATTCACTTGTTGTAAACATGAACTGGTAGAGCATCTAGTTACTCCCGACTGATTGTCGACCCCCTTCTCAGGTTGTTCAGGTGGTCGCTGTTTGGTTGATGCTTGCTTGGGCAATGTGCGAAGCGAGCTTAATAAATTGTGTAGGACCTTTTGTTTAAGTTTTTAAGAACCTTTGGATAATGTATTAGTTTGGTTTTCGTTTTGAGGATCGATCCGGATTTGGGTAAGGTGTTTCCGCCACCGTAACCCAGTTATCATTGAGTTACACTCTGATATTCATTTATATTATGTTTTTCCTTTAGTTTATAATCCGGGTTGTTACATTAGGATGATATCTGTTTTGATATCTGATCTTAGGCCTTTGCAAGGATCGGGCTTGGTTTTGTATTTACTGCTTCATACCTATCCTATCTAAGTTTTATTTCTTTCGCGTTTTAGTTATCGTATTACACCTCGCATGTTAGTTTAATTATGTTAAAAGTTTTAATTTTGCGCAAAATTTCATTCATTTTGTATGTTTTACTTTCCGCTGCCGCAAAGAGTTTTACAGTGGGTGCGGAAGAGGGGTAACCCACACCCGCATCCGCAGCAATTATACGTACCCACACCCGCCCCATGACCTGTTGCAGGTTGGACTTTTCAAGTCGTCCCCGCCCTTGGGGCCCGTTGACCCGCCAAAATACATATCTCCTCACAGAAAAAAAACATTAAAAATATAAATCTTCAGTCTAAAACATACTAATCTCGTACACATGTATATCTTATAAAAATAAGTTTAAGTAAAATGGTCCAACATTCAATAACCAGTACACAAATTTTTAAACCACAAAATAGTTAGAGGATTAGGGTTTCTTAGGGGGTTTAGATTGTTGGGTATTTGGGTGGGAAAGAACTAAATAAATAAATAATGGACGAATTTGTCTAGCTAGGTTTTGCAAAATAAAATTTTGTCTAGATTATGAATAAGGCGGGTATAAGCGGAGCGGGGACATGCGGGGTGGAGCGGGCGGGGCGGATGTGGGGTGGGGTGGGTATGAGGCATGTCTAATGTGGTACCTACACCCGTCCCACGACCCGCGACGAATGACATTTTTGAGACCTATCCCCGCCCAACGACCCGCCAAATCAATACCTTCATCCTCCCCAAATGGGGCGGGTGCGGTGCGAGGCCCGCGAAAACCCGCCCCACTCACATCCCTAGTCATGCATATATTGAATCAGGTATAATTTTTTGTGTATTAATCATTGTTGATATAAAATATAACTACTAATATAGTTTACCATGAAATTTTCTAATATTTGGAATGATGTTTAGACTGTTTTAGTTAATTCTATAACTATGTTTTTTGAATCGCATAATAAACTTTTTAAATTTCAACAATTATTTTTATTTTATAGCGATATTTATATTTTTAAACATTTATTATTTTCCATACATTGCATTTAAGGTGTGTTTAGATTGAGAGAATTGGAGGAAAGGGGACGGGGGAAAGGAAGGGACTCAATTTACATTGTTTGGTTACAATATCTGAAAGGAGGGCAATGGGAGGGGAGGGAAATGGGAGGATTCAATTTCCCTCCATTAGACCAAACTATAATATCTTCATTGTTGGCAAGATTTGGAAGAAAATTTTTCCTTTGACTCTTATTTAATAATGATATGACCAAATACTCATATAATATGAAAATCACCTTTTTTCTTCATCCTCTTCCCTTTCGCTCTACTTTATTTTTGCTATCCAAACAATCCCTCTTCATTCCTCCTCCCTTTCCTTCCCTTCCCTTTCCTTTCCCTCCATTCCCCTCCCCTACCTTTTTCCCTCCCAATTTGTTGCCACACACACCCTTGGTACTATATACCATGTTTTAACACTGTATTTGTGCATTTTTTCGTGGATTTAAAACACGTGTAAGTTTCAATCTTGTGTAATTTTACACGTGTTTTAACCCGTTATCATTATAAAAAGAAAAAGAGGAAACAATATTCATATTCTTTCTAGCTAATATTTTTAAGTATTAATCATTATATCAATTTTCTTGAAACCTACCCGTATAATTTTACACGTTGAAAACGAGATTTTTTACTAACCTATTCCCTCCTATTCTACATAAATGTCCCCATTTCTATATTCTTCTATTCAAAATAATGTCCCATTATCCATTTTTTATGATGTTTTCTCTTATGAAATAACTATACTACCCTTGTTACTTTTCATTTCATACCCACCAACCCACCATTATCAATCTAATTCTAACACCTTTTCTCCAATTTACTTACCCCTAACAATACTTTACATTATTTTACTCATTTTTATAAAATATTGTGTCACTCCAACAATGGGATACTTAGAGAGTATTAGAATAAGGTATCTCTCAAAAATTCTCTAAAAATCCTAGCCTTCATCAATACGGGGATCCAATCGATTATCAATCGATGGATGGTAAGCCCTAAAATTATACTCTCTCCATTCTTTTTATATCACCCCATTTCTTTATACACGTTTATCAATACTCATTTTGTTTCAATTATATCTTTAGCTACATACTACCAAAAATTATAAAATTTTGATATTCTTAATCCTCTTATCAAGACAAATTAAAAAAGATCTCACAAGAATATATTTACGTGAACGGATTGAGAGAAAACTGACGTTGAATACCCGATTGTGAATAGTGTCCAAAAGGGGAATGGGGTGATATAAAAAGAATGGAGGGAGTATCAAATTTCAATTAATAGTATGGTTATCTATAATCTATTCAATAAAAATCTCCCTTTTGGCGAGAATCACTTTTCCGTCACTTATTTCGGGGTTTTGTGATAAGGCTAAAGTCATCTACATTAATAAAAATAAAACCTAGATTACTACGAACAAATAGCTTGAGCTAAGTATAGGGTATCATATCCACAGAGAGGCGAGGTTAAAAATCTATTTGTAACTAATTATAATTATCTCAAGAGGTCACAAGATTGATTGTTTGTTTGGGTTTCTATAAACTCATAGCAAGATGAAATGAATATGAGAAACAATAATAAAGAAATTTTAGGGACCAGGTTCACAAGGTGTAGTTATTCAGGGGTGAGATTTAATTATTGATAGGGCTAATTATGCTATTGAAGGTAATATGATTGGTCGACTCAATATTTCCTTTGGTTATAGATTAACATGCGGTCGCTATCATTAAACTATGTCCCTATTTAGCTATTGTTGCCTCTATTAGTTTTAACCCGGACGATGATAATCCTAATATGAAAGACTTATTCATTAACTACGGTCGGTAATCAACCAATTAGATTTAAGACGATTAAGACGATATACTAAACAATAACAAAAGGCAGTTTAACTATCAATTCATAAGGTAAACCCCTTTATAACGACCTAGATCCCTATTCTCCCTAGAAGGCTAATTTAGCAACGCGTAACGGTAATAACAGTAACAACAAAACAAAGGGAGAATACGATTGATAACATGATTAATGAAAATAAAGCAATAACTGAAAAGACTAACTAAAAGAAAAATTAAAGAGTATCGTAAAGAAAGAAAGATCCGGAATTGATTACAATGCGTAAATTATAAAAGCTAGATCTAAACTAAATTCGTATGAGAGAAATTTGAGAGAACTAGACTAAAGGGCAATAGAGAGTAGCTAAACTAGGGTAGAAAAAGCATGAAAGACTCCAAGGGCACAACTCCTTATATAATAAAACAAAAGGAACGACTTTGGAAGATTTTCGAAAAGAAATCCCGACGCTGAATGGTTCGAAGATCGAGGACAGGGTGTACTCGATCGAGGGACCTATTCTCGTAGCTACACGTTCCTGAGAAAATGTTCCTCAACCGAAGACTTGTCACCTTAGTGAGTAATTTCTGCTTCGCGCACTGAACTTCAAACGTCCGCCATTACTCCGTTACTTGTCAGAATCAAACGATTTTCGTGGTATTTGAAAGCTAAAAGGATAAACTTTCACCACCAATTGGTATAACTTGATTATAATTTTAATAGCCTATGATATGGCCCTTATAACTAGGTACTAGTTATATGAAGTTGTGCTTTTGCTCGCCTAGCTTCAATTCTCTTCCTTTATTTTCGTAGATTCCCGTACCATGCTCCGTGTATTACTCCATGCCAACTCCACGATGCTCATTATGTTCATTTGCTCCTCAAATGCTCCATATTTGCATTAAAACATCGAAATGCGGAAGTATCTCATTCTAGCATAAATGATATATATTGTATAATTTAGCACAAAAATGTCTCAAAACAACCTAAGGGAAGGCATAAAAGTGTATACGAATATGACTCATCATTTTGTCCATTTATTCGTTGTTTAGTTTCATCAATAATATCGTCAAGAGTTGTTCGTTGATGGTTCGTAGCGTGTTCTCTCAAAGGGTACAAGTAATCTGTCAACGATCTTTGAAACCAGTCGAAGGTATGCTTTATCTCATAAATCAAACGAAGGATCCTTTCAAAAGCTACATGAAAATAGCGATAATAGGACGAGCCGAATTGTCAGATGCTGTTTTGAGATCCTTAGTTTATAAGAAAAATGTTTTTCTTTGTTTTCCATTAAATTTGTTTTCAATTATATTTATTCTTTGTAAGTGCCATATGACGTTCTATTTAGGGCTGTATAAAATTTCACCCGGACCGGTGGACCACTGGACTGGACCGGCCACCTATAGGTCCGGTCCACGGGTCAGGAAATTAGGAGAACCGGTCCGTGGTTCTAACCGGTCCAGACCCGGGGTCAACCCTATGGACCGACAGGAAAATAATTTCGTAAATATTCCTAAAATCATTGAATATTGTACTTCCTTAACTTAGAGTTCTAAATTACCATAAGTCCATAAGTCTATTATTATTTAATATTCGCCTCTTAAAGTACAAAGTTTTTATTATACTTGGAAGTTGTATTTTGGTATTTATTTGTTTTTACTATAAGAAATTTTGTTAGATTTATAAAAGACATGTATGTGTAGTACACAATATGACATACTAGTTACAAATTTATTGCTTGAAATAATGGCATTGAGAAGAAGTCGGTTAAGGGTTGAAGGTTTGGGTGTAGACCGGACCTAAAGGTCGGTCCAGGTTCGGTCTGCAGTCCGCTCTACAGGTCTGACATTGAAATGGTGTCGATTCGCGGTCTATATCGGCCCGAATTTGAACCTTTGTACAACACTACAACGTTCTACTAATGAATTGTTTTTTTAAAAAAAACAAGAATAGGAGAGAGCATTAGATAAGGGAATATTTGAATTTTTGAGGACAATAAAGCACGTGTTGTTCACGCTCTTTTCACTGTCTCTCCAAATCTTCCTGGATTGGTTCATCAAATTAATCCTCCCATATTTTCATTTCTCTTCACAGCGTTCGTGCCACGATTACTGCTAATAATTCTGTATGCACTAATTGAATCTTATTTGATACTACGGAATGATTTTTACTTTTCCAGTTTTTGATTCATCGGATTATGTTTCACTCTTTGCTTACTGTTTTTTCCAATATATTTTTTCCATTTTGTATGCTAATTGCGGATTTTTTGTGTGAGTGAGGGTAAAATGGATGAAATTCCAAGTATGGAAATAGCGAATTTTGAGCACAATTAATAATTTAGCTTAGATGAAGTTTGTAGATTGAATTTTATACTCCGTAATAGGTACACGTTTTGAAAATGTGGTATGTAATCGGTATCGTTTCTTATTTAACTTCAAACTTGTTAGTAAACGTTGTTCATAAATTGCTGACTTAAGCTTGTATGGCCGCTGTTTGAGCGTGGTTTGTTGAGTTGTCAAATGTCAATGCTGCTGAATCTCTGATTTGTTGGAGAAGAAGGAAGAAGATATTTGTGATTCGCTTTTGATATCTCTAAAGTGTCAATACTCTGGACAGGCGTATGCTAGTCGGTGGCCTACGTTGGTGTGGTGGGGTTAATCTTTCTGTTGTCGTCTTTGTTTTCGACTGTCATCAGTACTGTGGCTTTGGCAGTTGAGGCTATCGCTTCTCTGATAGTGTTTTATGATAAGATGAATGATGTCAAAATAAATTCGATGTTACTGGCACTCTTTGGATTTGCCTCTTACAGATATCAGAATCGCATCGATGAGTCTACGACAACACATTCAAGGAGACAAATTGAAGCTACTTACACTCTTACAGTACAGTAGAGTTGCTTCATGCTCAAAATATTCTTCATTTATTTGCTGTACGTAACTGAAGCAGGTTTCTCAGGTACCCTAATGGTCATAGCCCTGGTATGTTACTGATTCAACCCCCACTCATTCGCACTTCACATTTCATTTAAATTACACTCCATTGTAAACGTAAAATATTCAGAGCATTTGCTTAGTCTGGAATTCGAGGTCTTGGAAATTACAGAATACTTGAATCATCAACCTATTTTGCACTGTCAATTTCAGTAAGGGGAACTTATTTGTAGGTAGTGCAACACTTTTAGCTCCAAGTTTGGGGTTTTTATAAGGTGCATCAACTCACAAACCTAATTTTTTATACAAATACTCATATATAATATATAAGACGGTTCTTTGCAAAAATGAAGAACGAACAATTTAAAAAATATAAAGAAATTTGATGTCAAGAATTATACTCGTAATATAATTCAGCTGCATTCATTTTTGTGACACATTCCTGAAAGGCAAAACTTGGTAGTTATCTAAAACCCCTTTTTTCATTAATAATAATCCAGTTTTGTTTAATTTTTCCTTTTCATTCTCTGTTTTATCACTATACCTGGCCTGATACCACCCAACAAACTTGAAATATAAATACAACCAAAGCTGTTTCTCCCTCAACAGAAAATTAGAATACTGAGGTTATTACCCCCCTATTACAGAGAGAGAGAAAGAAAGAAAGATTAAATTGTGTTACCCTAAGCTGTTCAAGAAACTACATTTCCCTTTCTTTAACCCAAAACACACCACACTTCCAAAGAAAAACAAGCACTAATGGCAGAAACAGGAATTGCTGGTCCATCAAATGCTCCATCTTCTGAAAATGTTACTACTGATCATGAACCAGAAGAGCGTAGGAAAGGCAAACAAATACAAATGGCGGAGACAGAAATTGCTGGTCCATCAAATGCTCCATCTTCAGAAAACGTTACTACTGATCCTGAACCAGAAGAGCTTAACAAAGACGGACAAACACAAATGGCGGAAACAGAAATTGCTGGTCCATCTTCTGAAAATATTACTATTGATCCTGAAGTAGAAGAGCTTACGGAGGAATTACAGAGGCTTGTCATGGATGTCATTGGACGTAATCAAGAAGATAATGATGGTAGAAAGGTTGATCCTGGTTTTGGTAATATCAACAAGGCAATTAACGTACTAACTGCACTCACAGGGTTATATTTGGGGGACAAAAAGCGGCAACTGTCTTTGCTTTATGATCACTTGGAGGTTCCTGTTCATTTCCGTTGTCCGATTTCCAAAGAAATGATGAGAGACCCTGTTATTTTGTCTACTGGCCAGGTAAATTCATTCTTAATTGGGTTCATTTCTGGGTATTTCTTGATTTTCCAGTCTTTCTTGTACTTAAATTTTCTGGGTATAATTGATATTTGTATTTAAATTGTATACAGTTCGTGCTTTTTTTAAGATGTGAAATGTCAATCTCTGTTTTTGTTAACTTTCTTGTTTTGGCGGTGGTATTGACATATTTTTGAATTTTCCTGCATAGAGGTTTGTTGTGCTGGTGAACTGAAAAATTATACTAGGCAGTGTTCTTTCCTGAATTTCTGGGATTCTTTCTTTTTGTCGAATGTTGCTCTCATTGATTTCGTTGTAATCTTTAACCATTCTAGTTATTCGCAATCATCAATGTTTCAGAATTATATATTATATTTTATCTTATTTTTCATTGTTTTGGCCTAAGCATATGGAATTATGTACAGTTGAACTTGCAAATGTTGTGGGACACTCAAAATGTCACAAAAGGGTATAGATGATCCTGAATTGAGTAGTTAGTTGTTATTATCAGTTATACTGGACAATGGAGATGGTGTGAAGTAAGGGAGGGAATGATATAACTTAAAACAGTTGGAATTTTTGTTTTCACATGTTCAAATGCTAAAAATATGAAAGTTTGTGCAATGTAGATTGAGGAACTTAACCTATAGTTCTTTTCTTGGAAATTGGAAACTCTGCATCATATATATGTTGTGTTTCTTGAAATGTAATCATACTTGTGAAGAGTCGAGGGAAAGTGATGAATCACTGTGAATTCTTAACATGCTTAGATGTAGTCAAACAGAAACTGGTCTTAAAATCTCGTGATAACGTAACAGTTGTTTTAACATTGGCAGACATATGAGCGGCCATCCATTTACAAATGGCTGAAAGACGTCTGCCAAATGTGTCCTCAGACCAGGGAAATCCTTTCTCACGTTGTTCTCACTCCTAATCATCTAGTCCGGGAACTAATACAACAGTGGTGCAAAGACAACGGCATCCAACTCCCACCTCCTATTAAGGACCTTGAGGAACAAGTGGTGTTAACCAATTCAGATGAAGACCATTTAAATGGACTTCTTCATAAACTCTCAACTCTTTCTGACCAAAAGCAAGCTGCAAACGAGATCCGTTTATTGACCAAGTCAAAACGTCCTATTCGCCCTTATTTTAGTGAATCTGCAGATGCCATTCCACAATTGCTCAACCCATTCTCACTCTTGAAAAATTTCTATGACCATCCTGATCTTCAAGAGGACCTCGTAACAATTCTGTTCAACATCTCCTTACATGATGGAAATAAAAAAAGAGTCAGTGAGCACCCCCTCGTAATTCCATTACTAATTGGCTCTTTGACACAAGGGACCATTTATACACGGGCTAATGCTGCTGGTGCTTTGTCTGCACTGTCTTCCCTCGACTCGAACAAAAAACTGATTGGGGAAGCGGGTGCTTTAATTCCTTTGGTTGACCTACTAGTCGAAGATCATGACCATCCATCAGCCATGAGTGATTCAGCGTCAGCAATCTTTAAACTATGTGGTTTGGCAGAAAACAGGAAAAGGATGGTCAGTGGTGGGGCCGTTAGAGTGATTTTACAGAAGATGCAGAATGGGGGTCACCTCTACAGGCTGTCAACAATAATGGCTTTGCTAGCAACACATACGGATGCGATAAAGGAGCTTGTGGAGTTGGGGGCAGTCAAGTTCTTGCTTGAAATCATTAGGGAGAGCAGGGATGAGGATATCAAAGAGAATTGTATAGCTATAGTATTCTTAATGTGCAGGAAAAAACGTGCTGTGCTAGAGGAGGTTGGAGAGGAGGAGAAAGTGCATGGTACAATCTCAAAGCTGCAAAAACAAGGAAATGAAAGAGCGAAAAGGAAAGCTGATAGTGTATGGAAGTGGCTTTCTGATGCTGGCATTATCCGTCATCCTTCTTGAAGATTCTGCAAAAGACTGTACATCTGGCTTCATCATTGATCAATTGCTAATAGAACCCATCTTATACTGGATCAATTCCTATTTCGAAGCTGGTAATAAATACTCCAAGTTCTTGTCCTAGTTCTTTCCCTGATTGTTTAGCAATGCTACTAATTTTGGTTTAAATTGCTCTCAAATAAGAACCACAGTAGATAACTGGTAAATACTGTTAGTATTCCGTAAATACGAAGAACTCGAACTCCCTTATGTAAGAGTTTCATACTCTTTGGCTTTCATACTCAATACAAACGTTACTTGCAGATTTTAGTAAAAGCGTCTTGTTTATGTGTGACAAATGTGTAAATGTATCAGGGGTTAACTGACTTGATCCTCAATATTATACGGCTTTCATATAGTTGCCTCAAATTCTTATGCGCCCTATATAAAACTGCATTTGCCAACTCTCTTGGAGGATCATTCGCTTCGTCCTTTACACACTCGATCAATATCTATATATTTATATGAGAAAATTGTTAATTACAGCTTTTTAAAAATCACTTTTTCATAATTACAGCCTTACATTCATCTTGTCTATTCTCTTATGTTCATCCCAAATCAGATTTTACAACTTTATTTCTCACTAATTCTTCATTTATTCAACAATTTCACCTAATCTAATTTTACCTTATTCAATTTAATTGAATTCTAATTCTATTATTTCCATTGTATCTTAAAATTAATTAGTGTTCGTCATCATCAATTTTTCCCAAATTGAAAATAATTAGGGTTCTTCAATTTTCCCAACTTAAAACAATTAGGGTTCTTCAATTTTCCCAACTTAAAACAATTAGGGTTCTTCAATTTCTAGCTATTTCTCTAACCAACCTTACTTTACGCATCAATCTATCCCACATAAGGACATCTTTGACCACTGTGTTGACAACCGTTGGAAAGCCTGTACTCCCACCTTTCCAACGAGTTCAAGAACACTCTAAACCAACGTCGTTTGCTATCTCAAACATCGACTGAAAGTCACCCCATCACAAACGCTAAAACTTTGGCCAAAATGTGGTGTTTGACAAAAAAAAAATTATTAAAGGTGGTGTTTGACAAATTATTTTTTTAAAAGTGGTGTTTGGAAGAAAAAGTTTTTTAAAGGTGGTGTTAGACAAAAAAAAACCATTGAAAAACAACAAATTGATTTCCATTGTATCTCAAAATAATTAATGTTTTTCATCCTTAATTTTCCCCAAATTGAAAATAATGAAGGTTTTTCAATTTTCCCAAATTGAAAATAAGTAGGGTTCTTCAATTTTCCCTAATTGAAACCCTAAAATTCGATTAAATCAATTGAAAAACGAAAATTGTGGACGATATCAGATTTGCGTTAACACTACCAACAACAACAAATTAAACATAAATTTAAGAGAAATCCAAATATACGATTTCGGTAAGATTTGGTAATAATTTGGGGGAAAAGTTAGAAGAGATGAAAAAGTAAATGAAAAAATCTGGGTAAGTAAAGAAATGGGCAAGGGTATATCGGTCAATTTTATACCAGAAATGGCATCGTGGTGCAATTTTCAAAAAAAAGTGATATTAAGTGTGTAATTTTCAAAAAAAAAATTATTAAGGCTGTAATATTCAAAAAGTGGTATTTAAAAGGCTGTAATAATCAAGAATTTTCTCTATTTATATTAATAAATGAAGTTTTTGTCGAGCCATTACAAACAGTCCAAATTGTCTAACATACTTTACACATTAAAATATTTTTTATGATAAAATTTCATCCGAATAACATAAATATTTATCTAAAGTTGGAATCCGAAGTCGAAGCAATACCAACTTTTCTTAGTACATAAACAACTATCCATTTCCTTAGTCTTTCAACTTTCACGCTGGTTTATTGTTTATTACTATTTATTTGTTACTTGCGCTATTATCTAACGATGAAATTTGATTTTTTATTATATAACTAGTTTTCGACCAGTGCAGAATTGGACATGTATATTTTTAAGAAAATTGTCGTAAATAATTAACATTTACAAAATAGTAATCCTAATGGAACGTGCTTTTTCACATACGGATTTTACTTTTTCACATACGGTTTTTACCACACTGCCCTTGTCATTTCTTTTATCGTTCATTCAATTGATTTTTTTCTCTCTCCCTTCATCTCCTTAAACTCCTTAAACACCAAGGAACTAACACCAATCAACCACCTACTCCATTACCGCACCAAGTAATATTTAATTAATTAAGTAAAATCAAAATCATTAATCAAAGAATACAAAATAACAAAGTTTTAAAAAAGAGAAATAGAAACTAAAACAAAAAAACAAAAACTAAAAACTAAAAAAGTAAAAAAAACACGTAATTTTAAAAAAAAAAGAAAAAAAGAAAAATGAAGAAGATCAGAAAAAGAAAGAAAGGTTTGAGAAATTGAACAGCTGCATCAACAACAACGCCGCACAAGACAACGATGTCGGACATCCGAAGAATGTTGACAATCCAGAAATCCGATAGATGATGACAACTCAGAATTTCGATACCGACAACCCAGAGACGCCAACCACGTGCATCATTAACCACCGTGTCATCCACTACCCATAAATCGTGATTAACATTGACTCTTTGGAATTAATTTCAGTAAAATATAAACTTAATAATTTCAATTAAACGTATTAATAATCGTTAATAAAATAACATTACTTTAATAATTAGAGAATTGTAATCCGTTGTTTAAGTTTTTAGAGTAAGTAAATTCATTTTTTGGGTAAAGATGCATATATGAGAGTTGTTTTGTTTATGTTTAAGAAAAAAAGGTTTAGGTTTAGCAAAAGGGTAACATATGAAAATTTTATGAAAAAAATGTATGTGAAAGAGTAAAGTCCGTATGTGAAGAAGTAATTCCGATCCTAAGACGTGAATATTTTGTACTCAATTAATTTTTATTGATATTATATTGTAATATATTGATAATATATTGTAATATATTGATAATATATTGTGATATATATTATTAATAAATCGTAACTTAATAATAACGTACATATCAACATTATATTTTCATGTTTGTCTACACATAGGTAACGCCATTTCCTTGGCGGTGTTCCTTTCTCCAATGTAAGTAATTCATCTTTATTTACGCCTGGACTTGAAACCTAGTTTATACAGTACGTATTTGTAATTATTAAATTATCAATTAGCTGAATTAACGTGTTTTTTTGTGATTATTTTGTTTTTGGCAGCTCAACATTTTATAGAATATACAAGAATAAATCAACCGAGGAGTTTCAAAGTATCTCATATGTGGTGAGATTGTTCAGTGTAATGCTTTGGTTGTTTTATGCATACATCAAAACTAATGTGATCTTCGTTGTTACAATCAACTCATTTGGCGTCTTTATTGAGACTATCCACTTTACTTTATTTCTCACCTATGCCCACAAGCAAACTAGGGTATGTATCGTCTTTTACAAGTATTTGTGTATTTGTTATTATCAGGTCGGGTAATTATGATATAGTACTAATTGAGTTTATATGATTTTGAACCGATTATTGTAGATCAACACTATGAAGACGTTGTTCCTATTCAATGTGTTTGGGTTTGGTGTGATAGTCTTCTTCACAATATATTGTGATATATATTATTAGTAAATCGTAACTTAATAATAACGTACATATCATCATTATATTTTAATATATATACATTAAAATTATAAACGTAATCAGTTACGTAGAAATCATCATTTTTTAACAAATCTAAAGCGTAATTATTTAGATTCAAAAAACAATCATACCCGATTATTCGTTAATTAATTCAACTTTGTTGTGGGTCTCATTTTAAATGATTTAAAAAACTTGTATGTATGACGTGAATTCACTAGAATGCATTAAATGTTTATGTATTTATATAGATAAGATTAGAATTTAGCTCTTTCACATACATTTTACATATTTCTTATTTGACAGTAATATATTTTTGCATGTTAGATATTAACACTTCGTTTATTTATTTGCTAGGACAATGGTTTGAAGAAAAAAAAAACTATGAATTTATGTCTTCGACACGATGTAAATCCAAAGAGTACAAAAAGAATTATATAACCACATGTATAAGAGCATCGTACAATCATGATGCATTTAATTGAGCTTACTGTTGAGCCAAGATATTTCCTGCCTGACCATGAAACATCCCAGGCAGAATCTCATGCAGATAAGCGCCCAGCAAAATAAGAATATCCATATTGGTGCCAGGCCAGGAAAGGAAAGGAATCCAGAACAAGAATGAAACAGTCAAGTAACCAGCCACAAAGAAGTACCAGGAAGGAAACATCAATCCTGCAAGAGTAGCACATAATACGAGTTATAATTATAATACAAGAGCTATTTTGAAGGAAGATCAAATCCAAAAGAGGTTACCACAAACCAGAAACGTGATAAACTAGGTTAAAAGTGCCGCCTGTAGTGACCGTTGAGGAAGAAAGAATCAAAGCGCAAGAAGGGGAGTAATTCCTACTTTCCCGGGATGAACACAACAAGCAAAACGGATCGTTGTATGCAAGATTATATATAAGGTGCGGGCAGAAAAAGAAAACACACAACAATTACACAAGGAAAACTACGTATTTTTTTTCTAGCAATCACACTTGTATTCCGCCATTCAATCATCAATCAATAATCGAAATCCTTGCTGGCTTGGTGCCCGTGTTTTTTACCCAATTCGGAGGGTTTTTCCACATACAAATTCTATTATGTTATTTTCAATTCCGTCTTTTTTTGTTTTCATTATATATTACTTTCATAATTCGAGCTAGATACCAATACATAAATCTTTCCTGGCAGGAAGTTTTTACCGTGATAATTCCTGCTAAAATAATTGGCGTCCACTGTGGGGAATCTAGTTCATAAAACCTTCAAAAACCCTCCTCAAAATCTCACAAAATGGTTGATCCCACTATTGAACAACAGTTGGCAGCAGCCAAGGCACAATTACTGAAAATGGAATTAATGAGAGAAAATATAGTGCAGGCTGAGGCTGAAGTCCAACAACTTAAGAAAGCAGAGGCCAGCCTCCGCAAAAAAGTTGGAGAACCATGCATCTGGATTCAAAAACAAAATCCAACCTGGAACACCATTCCATTCCATTGTCAAGAATATTAACTTTGCAAACTTTGATACCCCTGGGAATCTAACCCTAACTCGAAATCAGATAATGTTTCTGACATCCAAAAAAACCCACCAGGACTGGCGCAGCTATCATGATAGTCATGTTACAGGACATCCAAAAATTACAACTAAAGATAGAAAATATTCCAGGAGCACCGACCCATTAGAGGAAGCCAACCCGGAAAGCTTTGTTGACTCTCCCTTCACGGATGAGATAGCCAAAGTTGACCTGCCCAAGAAGTTTGTAGTTCCTTCCATGAGAACCTATGATGGAACTGCTGATTCGCAGAACCATGTGGCATCCTTCAAGCAGAAAATGTTGGCGCCATCCACTCCAAGTGAACTCAGGCAGGTCTGTATGTGCAAAGGCTTTGTCACAACCTTGATTGGACCACCACTCCAGTGGTTCATCAACCTCCCCAATGACAGTATCAAAACCTTTGCTGAATTGATCTACAACTACAATTCGCAATTTGCCAGTAGCAGGGAACTCATGAAGCAGCCCAATGATATGTACATGGTCAAATAATTACCTGATGAGACCATGAGGGCCTTCCTGGCAAGATTCAACAAAGAGAAAGTGTCAATTCCGAAGTGTGATGTTGAGACAACAATTGAAGCCTTCAGGTAGGGAATGTTGCCTGAGAGTGACATTTATGCAGATCTGACAAGAGTACCTTGGTCCCTGCCTGACCTTCGACAACGTTCATTAAATAGCCCTGGGATACATCAGACTGGAAGAAGACTTAAATTTCAAAGCAAATTCTTCCAGTACCAGGCAAGACAAATCATACAGGAAAGCCACCAGCAGTAGAGGGAACAACTCCAGGAGTACCCTATATTCTAGACCAGAACGCTATGAAGTCAATGCGACCAAAGAGTACCGAGGTAATCTCAATCTCCCTCCAACTATTCAGGAATATAACTTCTCTGTTGACACTGCAGGATTGATCAAACGCATGGACAACCTCAGAGACGGGGTAAGATGGCCCAAACCATCTGACAACCCTAGTACCATGAAAGATCCATCCAAGTGGTGTGACTTCCACAATGACGTGGGACATACGAAAGAGGAGTGCATAGGACTAAGAAGACAGATAACCTACCTACTAAAGAAAGGATATCTCCAAGATCTCATACAGCCAAAAGGCAGGAGTGATAGTGCGATAGGACAAAGAAAAGACCTACCTTCAGCACCACCGATCTACGAAGTAAAATTTATCAATGAATGATCAGAAATTTGTGGCTTGACTAATTCAACATCAAAGAGAGTTGCTAGGGGTGCCAAACTTAAACCTCCATCCAGGTCACTGTCACTCCCCGCTATTACTTTTGATGATACAGATTTACAGGGTGTATCAGATCTGCACCACGACGGCCTGGTTATCACCTTGCAACTCGGTATATACAGCCAAAGTATCCAGAATCCTGATAGATGGTGGTAGTTACGTGGAGACGTCCTGAAAGCCATGAAAATTGGAGAAGAATAGATCACCAGGAACTCCAGTGTCTTGATAGGATTCAATAGGGAAACAAAAAGTACACTCGGAGAAATTAGCCTACCCATATATGCGGAAGAGGTAGTATCTTATGAGAAATTTGGAGTCCTGGACTGCCTGTCATCGTATAATGCGATCCTGGGCAAACCATGGATAGAGTCGTATGTCGCCACTTTCAAGGTTTTTCGCTTTCTAGAAGAAGCTATCAGGGATTGTCTTGGCCACTATAGTCATGTTCTTGTTGATGTCGAGGTGGCTTGTCTTACTATAGCAGATAAAATGTCCGATTTAGGCAAGGGGATAGCTCAACTAAAGGACACGTTAGAAAAAACACGTGAAGCATATCGTGAGTTATCCGGTGAGATGGAAAATCTCGAGAAATCTCGCAAGGTTACCCGAGACCGATTAGAAATAAGAGGGGCGAAGAACGCTAAATTAGAGGCCACTCCGCAATTGAGTAATGAAGATGTAGTTGTACTTGAGGAGCAAAGGCGTTTAGTTTTGGAATTACAATCATCGTTGGATCCGGAAGCTTGGATGGATTTGGCATTTTAGAATAAAGTTTATTACTGGTCACCCATCTCTTTTTTTTATGTGCACCATCTTTTTTTGACATGATGATGAGGTATGTCATCACTTTGTAAGTAGGAGTTGTAGTGTTTGGTATACACACGTATACCCCATTTTTTGTATCTGTAGATTTTGTACTCCTTGTTTGTAACTTACTGATGTACTCTGTACTCGTCTTTTTTTGGATATAATGTAAATGTATTATGTTGCATTATAATTTTGCATTCCGCTTCTGGACTCTATTCAAGTATATGATAAAAGTAACAAGGCACGATGTCATTTTTAGATTTCGCCTTCACAGTTTAGGCTCATGCGGTCCAGGATCAACAAAACGTTTTTTTTGTGAGAAATATGAGACGTTTTTTTGGGAAACAAAACTATATATACAAGTGTGGTTGTGCTTGAGCTAGATGGTTGTTGGAGTCAGTGGCGTAGCCAGGATTTCGAAACCGGGGATGCAAAAAATTAACGTACATATATAAAGTCTTAATGCGTATAAAATTTTCACAATCCAAATATAAAAAAAATTACAACTTCACTCTAAGGCCGTGCGGGCAATAAACTACGACGAGTTCTACGGTCTTGAAACCGATTTATAATATCGTCATTTGCAACTTGAGAAAAGAAATCTCTTTCAATAAAAGTTACCAAAGTATTGTTCAATAATTCATCTCCCATTTTATTTCTCAACTTGTTCTTCACATAAGTCATTGCAGAGAAAACTCGTTCTACACTTGCGGTTGCCACCGGTAGAATCAACACTAGGCGTAGAAGACGATAGACTAGTTGATAAGAAGAATGCTTATTTGTTGAAACAAGCATCATAGAAAGTCCGCCAAGGTCTTGAACACTTTCAAATCTTATATCTTTCCTCATATCATCAATAAAATGATCAAGTTGAAATTCAAGTCTCCTCAAATCAATAGAAGAGAAATCAGCGGGATAAAATTCAGCAAGTCTTCGTAACTTCTTCTTATCAAAAGCTGCAAAAGAATTAATGGGGCTAAAACAAGACATAAAAATAAGTAACTCAGTGTTTACCGCATCAAATCGATCGTTTAGCTCAGAGAGTTGCTTATCAAGGATGCTTATAAATATATCAATCCGGAATCGATGAAGATTTGTAACTTTCTCAAAGTATCGTCTCGATCTCCCAGGAGGAACATAATTAGCACCCATGTCAGGAACCTCAATGCTATGCTTTGAACAAAATGATGTCACATTACCAAAAAATTCTTCCCAACCTTCATCTCTAACTTTCGTCAGTTTTTTTTGGTCAAATCAACAAAAGAGATAGCATTGACAATGTCTTGATCTCTTCTTTGCAAAGCTTGACATAACTCATCAGTATATCCAAATATGACAATCAACAATTGAGCCATAAAGACAAATTGAAATGACTCAAAAGAAAGCATTATTGTTTGGGCTTTTACACGATCATCGGGATGACCTGTTTTTCCAACCATAAGAAGTACCTCAAAGATACAAGGATACAACTCAATCATATTCAAGATTGTTCTATAATAAGATCCCCAACGAGTATCACCCGGTCTAGCTAAACCAAGCTCTTGATTCAAACCTTTCCCACTTTTAATTACTCCTAATTCCAGACCTTTCACAATCTTTTTAGCTTGCGCTACGCGGAGCATTTCTTTGCGCTTACAAGAAATCCCCATAAGATTTAACAAATAACCAACTTGTTCAAAAAACCATTTACAATCAAAGTTGTCTTTTGCAACGACAACAAGAGTCAGTTGAAGCTGATGGGCAAAGCAATGAACATAATAAGCAGAAGGAGTGTCATTCATAATCAAAGTTTTAAGACCTTTAATCTCTCCTCTCATGTTACTAGCTCCGTCATAACCTTGACCACGAACTCTAGACATACTTAATTTGTTACGCTCAACCATCTTCTTAATTGCAACTTTGAGTGACAAAGAACAAGTGTTCTTCACTTTCACCACACCAAGAAAACTTTCACGAATACTCCCTTTCTTATCAACATAGCGCAAACAAATTGCCAATTGTTCTTTATAAGACACATCACTCGACTCATCCGCCAAAATCCCAAAATGTTCATTACCAATCTCTTCAAGAACGAGTTTTGTTGTTTCTTCAGCACAAGCTTCTATAAGATCATGTTGAATTTCAGGACAATACATTTGCGAATTTCCAGGAGCATTTTTTAAAACAACCTTGTTAACATTTTCATCTTTATCCGCAAGCCACTGTAAGAGTTCTCGAATGTTACCTTTATTACTTGAAGTTTCAGATTCATCATGCCCGCGAAATGCCAAACCTTGGCGCAAAAGAAACTTCAAACAATCTAGTGAATGAGTCAAGCGAGCTTTATAACGGGCACTGGTTTCTACACTTGTTTTCTTGAAGTTCTCAACAATTGACGATCTTGGATTTATGAAAAAATCATATTTTTCTTGAGCTTGCCTATGTATACTTTGAACATTTTGGCCAATATGTTTATCAAATCTTTCGTTGGCACGATTCCACCCCCTAAACCCATCACCAACAAATGTATCACTGCCCAAATTAGTTTTATCCTTGAACAAGTAGCACACAAAACAAAAGGCTGCATCTTTCTCAATACTGTACTCATGCCAAGTATAATTTTAATACCAAGTCTCTTTAAAAATACGCTTACATGGCTTTAGTTGGGTGCCAAAGTCAGTTTTAGGATAGGAGTGCTTACGTGGTTGATATGGTCCCAAACTAATATATTTCCTCCTTATTGTATCTTGATCGTTAGGAGGGTAGGATGCGATCGGGATTCTTTTTCCTGGATCACGAGGAAGGAGATCAATATCATAAATGTTTTCCTCATCGATAGTAGTATTTCTGGTTTCATCTTGTAACAGGACGTCTTGCTCTCCTTGAATATGAGATGTTTCAGTAATGACTTCTTCTAAAGTTTGATGCGGGGAAGACGAGGAACATGTTTTTTGAGACTTCGCTCCACTAAAAAAATCCGATATACAAGTAGTTTTGTATTTACTCTTCTTCATCCTGTCCATTAAGCAAAACGAGTAAGTTTGGCTCTTAATCCTGTTCATTAGATTACACTTCTAGTATACTATTCTTTATTGAAAAATCAAAGACCAATAAAGAAAATTATAATTTTTAAATATAAAGTAGTACTCCTAGTACTTACAACTACACCTACGTCCTACACGTGCCTACTACCCTACTAGACTACTACACCTACTGACCAACAAAGCACAATTGGGTGAATTGACAATTCATTATCAATTACACTTTACAGTATCAAATCTTCTCAATTTCTCAATAATGTTCATCTTGTTCATATTTCATTTTTTTCATTTTTCCTCCGTAAGTCCTTATCAATATTCAATTATCAAATAATCAATTATCAACTGTCAACGACATTCATTATTCTCAAATCTCTAATTATATATCAATTTAAAGGGGCAAAATAACAATCTTTTATTCATCATTTATCATTATTACCAATTTATCATCAAAATATCAAATTAATTTGGGGATTTGGGTATAATTCATAATTGTATGAATGTGGCATAACAAAAATCAAAGTACTTACTTGAAGTTGCCGTGTTGGTCGCCGGAGTGTTGTCGGAGTCGATCGCCGGGAGCAGTTGAAACCGTCAATCAAGAGGCAAAAGGATTTTAGGATTTTGGGGGTGAGATGAGTTAGGTTAAAATTTTAGTTTTTGGAAAAGAAGAGAAAAATAAAGAAACATGAAAGAAGGAAAGTTAATAGTCAGTTAATATTTTTTATTTTTTTTTTTATTTTTTTTAATTTTTTTTTACAGTACACAGTTTTTTTTTTTAGGGGGGATGCAAGTGCATCCACTGCACCCCCTGTAGCTACGCCACTGGTTGGAGTAAGTGTGCTCAACAATAATGCGATCACGTGATTTTATATATAATAATAAAATCTCATATATATTTACATATATTGAATACGGAAGGGATGATAATCTACAAAGTCGTTTGGTCAACATTTATCGGTAATGATTGGCTTTAAATAGTTTGACATTACTATTATGTGATGGTGATGATCAATCAATCTCTTGAGGTCACACCTAAAGGATGTTGCCCTAATCATTGAGATTAATAATTTGTATATGATACGGATTGATTAATGTGTAAAACCCCTCGCAGCAGCGGAAATAAAACTTTTGACATTATTAGAAATAACATGCGAGGTGAAGTACGAACTGTAGGAAAATTTCTTAAATTTCCATTAATGTAGTAATCTAATTAATACTGTCAAGGATTATATCAAAAGACGATTTAATAAAAAAACTATAAATTGAATTAAAAAGACATGAATATAGAAATAACCTTTAGATCTATATGGAATCGGCCTAAGAACAACCTAGTATATAACCCAAATTTCGAAGTAGAAAGTCTCCTTAGATTGCACCCAAGATGACCGAGAAAATGCCCTTCAAATCACCACCTTGATTACTATTACTTATGGAGGTTTTTATTTTTTAGGTTTTTAGAGGATGAACTAATGATAAAAATAAGAGAAATCAATTCTCTTATTACTCCCAATTATCACGGCCCAACCCCCACAATCTTTGTGAGTGGTTTTGTTTTTGTGTTGTTCATCATATATGAGACTCTCTTAGAGTTTTCACCTATCCGAACTACTTAAAATATCTACATATATTTTAATGCATGTACTCGAAAAATATCCCATATTAATTTCCGGAGAACATTTTCGGAAATGTAACATATACACAATTTTAGGAGAATGTTAATTAATTATCTTATAATTAATTAACCTAATTATATTATTCTAAAATATCATATATTAAAATATATAATTAATAAATATAACATTTATATATATTTGTTAGAATTCACATTAGTTCATTTCTCCTAATTATTATTTAATCATATTAAATGTTTATCATCTATTTAACTACATTTAGCTAAGTTTAGCATTTGCGTAATTATATCAATATATAATCACATTTCTCAGTACTATCCTATAAGTGTGACCTTTAGGGATCAGCTGATTACCGCTATCATATGACAGTAACGTCAAACTTCTAGTAAGTCAACCGTTTCCGATAAACGTTAACCAACTAATTAATATACTAAATATCCCTGTGTGATCCTGTAAAAGATTTATTCAAATAATCACACACTGTGGAGGACATTTACTCCAACAATCTCCCACTTGTCCTACAAGTGTGTGTGCAATTACGATTCTCATATCCATAAATTTCTCCCACTCAATGGAAGAAACTGAACGCATGATTCGGATTCCTTATGCTTCGGCCATAGGATCGATCATGTATGCCATGATGTGCACAGTACACGTCCAAACGTGGCATATGCATTGAGTATGATCAGCCGTTACCAAAAGGATCCAGGTGAAAGTCACTAGATGGCCGTCAAGAACATCCTTAAGTACTTACGAAGGACTAAGGATAAAGAAAAAGAAGGGGAGATTGAGAATCCGTTACCAAAAGGATCCAGGTGAAATAATCTCGCATCTCCCCATTGTATTTTAGTAACAACCCGTTTTTCTTTTATTTAGATTATAATAAAGGCTACGGGTCGTTGTAAAAACTTATAAACACTCGTACAATTATGTGCTTATAGCGGTTTGTGGGATTCGATTTGGGGATCTAAGTCATCAAAATATATTAAGAGTAAGGTGGTGTTAGTGAGGCTCGATCCTATGACCTTTAGAGACCCGCCATTAGGCCTCGTTTTGCGTGCTAATGTAGCAGCCCACTCACGTTTTCAGAAACTCTGAACAAGACCTATAGCCTGCCGCCATTTATATGATAGTTGTGCATACCCTAAACCCTACTCAAACACTTGTACACCTACACAAAACCCTAGCCGTCATATTAGAGAAGAGAAGGAAGCAGCGCTCGGTGGTTGTAAGGCTGGTCTGGGTGGTTCGATTTGACCTTAACTCCGGTATGCTCACCTTAACCGTGTTTGTTTCAGGTTCTATGTATGTTTCTGTCGCCTAAATTAGAATGTATAAAACGAGTTAATCTGTGTCGTTATTGCATATTTACATATTAAGTCATGTGATGAATATGTGTGGGTCGTTAATGGTGTGTCGTTGGTGGTTTAGGGTCTCCTTCGAGGGTGGTTAAATTGGGGTCAGGAGGAAGTCGTGACATCACGTTTTAACATGGTTGTTTTTATACAGTTGTGTAATCGGGTTTTATTGATGAGTCATGGTTGGTCAAGGTGGTGCAGTGGTGGTTGATGGTAGTGGTTAGAGGGTCGTTTTTTTTATATCTGTTGTTGCTCTGTTGGTCTGCATGTGTCAGGGGTTTTGGGTGGTGATAATATCGTGGAATCGGGGGAGGTCAGTACGATGTTGTCACCGAGTCTTGGGTCTGGAGTCCGGGGGTGGTGGTGGTGGTCGAGTCTGGTGTCGTTGGTGGCTGGGTTTAGCATCGAAGGATGGTTGAAATGGCATGGTCAGGTGTTGCGGGTGAGGAACCATGCCTGAACTGGGCCCTGGTTCGGCTCACCGGTGGCTGTCGAGTGGGTGGTTGGTGGTTCTGGTGGTAGCCGGTGGTTCTGGGTACGTGTGCTGGTGGTTGTTAGGGTCGGTAAGATAGTCACGTGGTGGTTGTAGGGGTTGTTGTCACGGGCTGTTGTCGGAGGGGTTATGGCTGTTTTGGGCGTATATCACGTTGTTTTATTATTATTATTTTTATTATTATTAATATTATTATTTTCATTATTATTGTTTATTATTATTATTTTGTTGTTATTTGATGTTTTGTCGTTCCTATGAGGTTTTGGGTCGTGTTAATTAAATATGCGAGTCGGGAAATTATTTGAGGCATGGGAGTCCTATTTTTGGAAAGTTATATATTTGGAAAGTTTCTATATTTGGAAGGTTTCTATTTTTGGAAACGTTCCACTTATGGAAGGTTTCTATTTATAGTAAGTTTGGTTTGTTAAGGGGTTCGGGAAGGTTATTTATTCGTTACGTATATGTGTTTAGGTAGCGGGTTTCGCGTGGAACATTTCTAGCAAGCCTTGGATTATTTGCGTCCCTGCTATTTCAGGTAGGGGAATACTATATACATGGTGATGAGTAAATTGTTAATTTTAGATGTTATCTATTTATATCTTATTGTATGAATGGTGTTATATTGACTGTATATATTTCTGTGACACAATACGATGTGGCAAATATTGGGTCTTGTGATACGGTGCGGAGTTTATTTGGTGTTGGATCGGTGCGGAGTTTATTTGGTGTTGGATCGGTGCGGAGTTAATTTGGCGTTGGATTGGTGAGGAGTTTATTTGGCGTTGGATCGGTGCGGAGTTAATGGATGATTGAATCCATATATACTTATGATATTGTTTGTTTATATTTTCCTCTACTCAACCTCGTGGTTGACCCTGTGTATTCGTGATCACCTGTGATGAACCAATTTATTGGGGAGCAGACTGACAGGTGTTGAGACTATGGGAGCTAAGGGAAGGGAGAAGCGTGGATCCGGACCTGCCTAGAGTCTAGATCACCATAGTAGACTTTCATGAGTTGTACTTTATTTATACAAAGACAGTTTTTATTGGTTGTATGAACTCGTCCTTTGAGTTAACTTTATCTAATTAAAGTACTGTTTATCATTCCTTTGTATCTACTGCCTCGGGAAACCGAGATGGTAACACCCTTATTTATCTAGGGAGTCCTAGTACAGGCCCTTAAATAAATGGGGGTGTTACAAAGTGGTATCAGAGAGAACGATCCTCAGGCCTAACTTAATGAACCCAATGAATGTAAGAGAGTCTAAATAAAATGAACCCCGGGATAGGACTGCTAGGAGCACACTAAAGGAAAAGTATGAGTCTGGGACCCCCTCACACCGAACCATTGGCCCTCTCAGTTTTACCCGGGAACCCCGAGTGCATATACGAGAGAAAAGGGTAGAATATGAGGTGCTGGAAGTGATGGTTAATTGTGATGGAAACGTTATGAGAATTCTTCGTATGTGTGAATGGCTGGAAAAGCCAGTAAGGGCATGAACATGAAAGAGTTTTATTTATATGAATACAAGAAGCATATATTAATATGGATGCATGGAGTGATTTGAATCATATCAGTAATTACATCATGTCTAGCGATATGCGGTTATGTGAATCCCGAGCCATGTTATAGATACATGTTATTCAATCTGTTAGTTACGTATGGACTTTATTGTTTAGGGACTTTAGCCCTAACCCAAATGGGTGCCCACATGCGTCGGGACTCATTTCTTTCCTTTGTGTTATAGTATGCCTCCGCGAAGAAACAATGTCGCTAACATCACGCAAGAAGAATTAGACCGTTTGATAGCTGAGAAAGAGGCCCTAAAGGCCAAACGCATGGACTCCGCGAAAATGAGCATGATTATCGCGAGGCATCACCCTACCCAATTCACCGGGGAGAAGGAACCTCATTTGCTAGGAGCCTGGTGCCGGGAATTCAGTAACTTGTTCGAGTTGGTGGATTGCCCTGAAGAATTGAGGGTTGACCAAGAAGCCCACTACCTGAGGGGTATGGCTGGAGACTAGTGGACCGGGAACAAGGGAGAGATCCGGGAGGCAGCTAGAGAGGATGGGACCGAGTTTGTTGCTTGGATCACATTCAAAAGAATCCTATATGAGGTGTTTTTACCAGAATTCCAGAAAAGTAAGCTGAGAGAGGAGTTCGACACATTCAGGATGACGGAGGACATGACGATGGAGGCTTATTACAGAAAATTTATTCAGTTGGTGAGTTACGTGGGGGACATGGGTTTCGATGATGCCATGCTGGCGATGAAATTTGAGAGGGGGTTGTCAATCGCTATTAAGAAGAGACTGATTGCGACTCCGCCTACCACAGTCCGGCACATCTATTTACGAGCTGGGGCGGCGGAAAGGCTCTCAGATATGATTAAGGAAGACAAGAAGTCAAAATCAGAGAAGAGGAAAGCTGAGGCAGTGGCAAAAAGTTCTGGGTCAAAGAAACCAAGCACCAACAAGTATAGTGGTTACTTCAGTAACAACATTTCCGGAGGTGCGAGATATCAGAGTGGGGGTAATCACATGAGTGGGGTTTCTAGCAGTGGTTCAACGGGAATAGTGTGTTTTGGCTGTGGAAAGAGGGGACATAAGCAGGCAGTGTGTCGCTCTTCTGGAGGAAATCAGTCCGGGTGTTATCGTACGCCTACATCCGGATATCAGGGATCTCGCACCCAGTCTTATGGTAGTAGTGGCTATCGCACACCCATGACCAACTATGGTGGGGGTGCGAAGTCTGGAGGGAGCAGCAATTATCAGAAGAGCTATAACAACTATCAGAACCGCTCGTACCAGAATCAGTACCATGGGGGTGGAAGCAATCAGAAGACGGGAGCAGAAGGGAACCAGCAGGCTGGGACATCTGGTGCCAGTCAGAGTGAAGTCAAATCAAGTGGCAAACTTTTTGCCATGGGAAAACAAGCAGCTAAGGATGATGCTCACGTGGTGACCGGTACTTTTCTTGTGAACTCTAAACCTACTTTTGTACTTTTCGATTCCGGTGCCACCCATTCGTTTGTGTCTAGAGATCATGTTAAGGCTTTGGGACTTGAGAGATTTGATTGGGTCGCGGATTCAGTGACCATACCTTCAGGCGAGTCGATAGTTTGTAATAGAGTATACGGTAGTGTACCCATCAAAATCGGGAAAGCAACTTTCTTTGGTGACCTCATAGAATTTCCTTTGGGGGGTTTTTGTTGGGGCTGGTGTCCTTGACAATTAAGTACAATGACTTATTAAATCTCTTTAAGGATCACAAGGGCATACTTTAGTATTATTACCAGTTGATCCACGTTTATCAATAACGGTTGGCTTGCTAGATAAGTTTGACGTTATTGTCATACGGATGGCGGTGATCAACTGGTCCCTATACGTCACACCTATAGGACACGTTTGAGAGATGTGAAGGTATGAAAATACAGTCACATTTTGCCGGATATGACTAAACGGTTAGTCAGAGGTATTGACTATTAAATTAGTCAATAAGATGTTGAGATTATTATTTAATACAGATTAAATAATTTTAGCTAATACGGATTACATGATTAATTCGTAAATTAAATATAAACGGTTATATTTAATTAAATATTGTATTCGCGTATTAATATAAACTGTTATATTAATTTGGGTAATTATACAATATCGTATTTTGTCAGACCATTATTAATATATCGACTGTATTAATATCTGATAACATGTTACGATTTATAAATAAAACCCGCGAACAACTTAAAGCTAATTGGGTCGAATCACGCATTGGAATAAGGTAAGAGTGGAAAGCCCACTCCTACCCTATGTCCAATTTCGGCCGGCCATATGTAGTATATAAGGAGAGTCCTTCTCCTTATATCAACTACTCTGGTTGCACTGTAAAATAATCTCAGGGGTAAAATTAGGGTTTGAGAGCATTCTTCTCCCAAAACCTCAGATCTCACATCTAAAACCTCAAGGGCTCTCCCTATATTGCAAGGCAATTGGAGAGGATTTCTAGCACACGCGGCCACGTCTCAAACTAAGTCTTGGGTGCAAGTTATAGGAGGGAATTTGCATTAATTCCTGTTCTTAGGCCTTTTGCGCAAGGACTAAAGGTTGTACTTCTTTTCTCATGTTTTTTAATCTTATGACGATATTCCCAATTGCATATTTCATTATAATCCTGCAAATTTAGGGTGAATACGCGTTTTATTCCCCACAAGTGGTATCAGAGTCTTAGGCCATGAAAATTTTACAATTGTGTCTTTCATAAGAATTAAATTTTTGAAAACCGTGCATTCTGTCGCAGGCACTCGATCGAGTCCCTGTTGCACTCGATCGAGTGCCCTCGTACCAGGCCCGTGCGTGTGATTTTTGTGAGAAATCGATCTTGTTTTTCGATTTTTATTTGCATATTGTTGATTAATCGATATTTTTAGCAATATGTGAATCTTTTGTTGTTGTTTATTTATGATTTACACGTTTTAAATCCATGTTATAAACCCGTTTTGATTTAAAAGTGCAGCGATTGCGTTTTAAAGAGTCACTCGATCGAGCCCCTGCTGCACTCGATCGAGTGACACTGGCACTCGATCGAGTGCCTCTGCTGCTCGGTCGAGTGCTCATGTTTCGGGCTCCCTTTTCGAAAATAACTTGTTTCTTATTTTCACATGGCTTAAAATAATATACTGTATACGGAAATAGTATATTATTTAGTGAAACGGTTCACCCTCGTTTGATACATATTGTTTTAAAACAGTTTAAAATAATGGATTATATGTTTATTAAAATTGGTGATTAAAGCGGTATAGTCACATAATTTTAATCTTAAAAGGTGGTTTGGTATAAATTTATTAATCATAATAACAGTATTATGTCATGTATAAATTTTATTTAGTTGATGCATTTTATTTATCGTCTTGTGAATGCCTTGAATGCTTTCAATAACGTATTTAATTTTTGCAAACGGTTGTAACTTAGTGTGGCCTTAGAAGATTGTGTTACCGTAATGATGGGACACGATCTTGCTTGTAATTTTAAGATCTTGAATCTCCGTTTTGGGTTTTTGCCATGTAATTACTTTTGTATTTAAATTAGAATGTATCTAGGATTACTTTTGTAATTTAAATTAGTAATTTTGTGAAGACCAAAGACAAGACGGAGGCCGGATGCTCACTCCCGCTGCAAGGACCAAGATGGAACATCAAGACAAGCTTCTAGGGTCCAACAGTGGATTCCAAGTTGTTTTATGTTTATTTTGGTAGGATAGGCCACACTAGGACTTTTATTTACGTTTATTGCATTTATCTTTACGCTTTCATCGATAATAGCTTGCATCATATTCCGCCTAAAAACCAAACCACCTATATCATGCCTGAAAACTGACTCATGTAGAGGTCTCGCGTTAGTTTTCTGTGACAATACAGATGTCACATGTCAATTTAAAAGCCATCACTTTATTTAATTCATTCACGAAAATGCTAGTTTTTAGTTCACTTAAATATGGATAAATAAGAGTTGATGGGGTCTTCCTCGTATAACCAAAAATTGAGATTAGTCTTTATAAATCAGCCTCCCATGAATCCCTTCTTCGTCGGTAGGCATAATATGACCCCTTCTACGTCGGGTAAGTGGGAACAGATGATTTATTTTATCTCAACATCATGGTCACTCGATAATATTCCAGTGACTGAGATGGACTAATAGATAGGATTTACGGAAATCTATCGACCAAGAGTTCCAACGATTGGAATTAGCCAAACTGTGGGCTTATCAATATACGGAAATTGAGTCTTGGGATCGTTTATATAATTCTTGAGGGAGATCAATTATATAAATGCATGAGTCTACGAGTTTAAATCCAATTTAATATAGACTTAAATCACAACAATAAGTTGCTTATATGGTTTTGTTTTATCTTCTTTTCAGTGTAGAACACGTTCATTAAAACTGCGGTAAAACTAAAATGGCTGGTGAAGACCCAATGCCAAGTGCCAAGCTAGCACGTGAATCCTGGCTAAAAGCCTTCATGGACTCCATGAATCAGTCAACTAGACTGAGGAATGATGGGTCAAACTTCTCTGACTGGGAGGCAGCACTACGGAATGCTGCCATTGCTGACGGAAAGCTCAAGTTCTTAACTGAGCCCATTCCGCCACACCCAGGAACTGGAGCTAGAGCCAACGAAATTCGCGCTCATAGCGATTTCGTTATGGAAGCGGGTGCGATAAAGAACGTACTCATCTATGCAATGGAATCCAATTTGCAAAGACGCTTCATAACCCATGGTGCAAACAAGATTTTCACCACGCTCACTAACGAATTCTTCAAGGCTCCGAGAATCGTTTCTTATGAGCATACCTGTCGCTTCTTTGAGGCGAAACTCCAGAAGGGCCAAGCTGTTAGCCCACATATTCTCAACATGATTGAGAATATCGAGAAACTGGAGTCCCTAAACTGCAAGATCAGTGAGAACATCATCGTTGATCGCATGCTTCATTCGCTTCATGATGGGTTCGCCCTCTTTAGGGCCAACTACTACATGAACGACATGAAGAAGACTCCTCATGAGCTCCACTCCCTTCTCGTACAGACTGAGAAGGATCTAAAGTTGAGTGGGAGTCTAAAGCAGGATGTTCTCATGATCTCAAGTAAGGGAAAAGGTAAAGGGAAGGCTAAAGCTCAGGGCGACCTAGCGGTAGGTAGGCCCAGGTTCAAGAAACCAGGATTTGCTAAGAGTGGGCCTGGTGAGTCGAGTAACTCACAAGGCAAGACAAAGAGCAAGGATACAAGCATGGAATGTCACCATTGCCACAAGACTGGGCATTGGAGGCGCTCATGCCCCGTGTATCGCGAGGACATTAAGGCAGGCCGTGTTACTCCTGTTGGTATGTCTTCTTCTTCTTTTATTCACATGATTGAGATTAACCACGCAAGTTGCGGAACTTGGGTACTTGATACTGGTTGTGGTTCTCATCTATGTAATCATGTGCAGGGCCTCCGAAACCAAGAACCCCTAATCAAGGGTGAGGTGGACCTGCGTGTCGGGAATGGAGCACGTGTGGCTGCAGTCTCGAAGGGAACATACGTAATCCAGCTTCCAAGTGGATTCGAGTTATTTTTATATAACTGTTATTATGTTCCTAGTTTGTCCAAAAACATTATTTCAGTTTCTGCACTTGACAAACTCGGCTTTTCATTTGTAATAGAGAATAATAGCTGTATTTTCTCCTTACACAATATGATTTATGGCAAGGCAGTTTCCATGAATGGAATTTATGTTTTAGATCAAACCACCGAGATATTACATGTGAATAATAAAAGAATAAAGGTAGGTGACAAAGATCAAACTTACCTATGGCATTGTCGTATGGGACACATAAATGAGAAACGCGTAAAACAGCTCATACAGAATGGAGCTATTTCGCCCTTTGATTTCGAATCATATGGCACGTGTGAATCATGTCTCATCGGCAAAATGACTCGTATTTCCTTCAAAGGTGTTGGAATGCGCGCTGCCGACCTATTAGGACTCATACATACGGACGTATGTGGCCCTATGTCGATCAACGCAAGAGAAGGCTATAGGTATTTCATCACTTTCACGGATGATTTGAGTAGATATGGCTATGTCTACTTGATGAAACATAAAAGTGAATCCTTTGACAAGTTCAAAGAATACCAGAATCGGATACAGAACCAGCTGGGTAGAAAGATTAAAGCACTACGCTCGGATCGTGGTGGTGAGTATCTTTCACGCGAGTTTGATCAACACCTAAAAGACTGTGGGATCGTGCTACAGTTGACTCCACCTGGAACACCACAATTAAATGGTGTGTCCGAACGGAGAAATCGAACTTTACTTGATATGGTTCGATCCATGATGAGTCACACCGTTGTGCCTGATTCATTGTGGGGCTATGCTCTTTTGTCGGCCGCTCTAATACTTAACCGAAGTCCGTCTAAAGCTGTTGACAAGACTCCATTCGAGTTATGGAAGGGAACGGTCCCTAACTTGTCCTTTATTCGGGTTTGGGGCTGCGAGGCTTATGTCAAGTGGAGACACGAGGATAAGCTCGGCCCGCGATCGGTCAAGACATACTTTATAGGCTATCCAAAGGGAACGTTTGGTCATTACTTCTACTCGCCTACCGAACAACGTGTTTTTGTTGCGGCTAGTGCGACGTTCTTAGAGAAAGAATTTCTCGAGAACAAGTCGAGTAATAGAACCTTCGAGTTATCGGAGGTTCAAGAACCAACTACCGAGCAACCATTGGAGGAAACAGTACCTTCAACCGAGGCTGCGGTAGATATCCCTGAGGAACCTAGGAGGTCAGGAAGAGTCTCTATTCCACCGGACAGATACATTGGTATGGTCGAGGAACACGATACAGATGACGTCTTACTCCTAGAGGGTAATGAACCCACAACCTATAAAGGTGCCATGACCAGTTCTGACTCAAAGCTATGGCTAGAAGCTATGCAATCCGAGATGGACTCCATGTATGAGAACAACGTGTGGGATCTTGTGGACCTACCTGCAAAGGTACGTCCCCTTCAATGCAAATGGCTTTACAAGATAAAGCATGCCGTGGAAGGACAACAAGATATCCATAAGGCTAGACTAGTTGCTAAAGGTTTCACCCAAGTGCCAGGCTTGCACTACGATGAGATCTTTGCACCCGTAGTCATGCTACGTTCCATTCGGATTATCTTAGCGATCGCCGCATTTCATGACTATGAAATATGGCAAATGGACGTTAAAACCGCCTTCTTAAACGGTTATTTGGAGGAAGAGTTGTACATGGTACAACCCGAGGGTTTTATCGATCCAGCACATCCTAAGAAAGTTTGCAAGCTTAAGCGTTCCATCTATGGACTTAAGCAAGCATCGCGGAGTTGGAATCATCGCTTCGACCAAGTGATAAAAGAGAACGGGTTCATTCGATCAGTCGAGGAACCATGTCTCTATATCAAGTCGAGTGGGAGCAAGATTGTATTCCTAGTACTATATGTCGACGACATACTCTTGATTGGGAATGACATACCTCTCTTATCTTCGGTTAAAGCATGGTTGAAAAACCATTTCCAGATGAAAGATCTGGGAGAGGCACAAAGAATTTTGGGCATCCGTATCTACAGGGATAGATCACGACGGATGTTGTCTCTCAGTCAGGAGTCTTATATAGAGAAGATTCTGGAGAGATTCAGTATGACGAACTCCAAGAAGGGGTTCCTTCCCATGACTCCTGGGCTTCACTTGAGCAAGACTCAAGAAGCTAAGTCAGTGGAAGAGAAAGAGCGCATGAGTCGGATTCCTTATGCCTCGGCAATAGGATCGATCATGTATGCCATGATATGCACACGTCCAGACGTTGCATATGCATTGAGTATGACCAGTCGATTCCAAGCTCATCCAGGTGAACCACACTGGATGGCCGTGAAAAACATTCTTAAGTACCTACGGAGGACTAAAGATTGGGGATTGACTTACGGAGGCGACTCGACGCTCTGCGCCACGGGTTACGCAGATGCTAGCTTCCAAACGGATCGAGATGACTCGAAATCTCAGTCTGGATTCGTTTTTACTCTTAATGGCGCTGCTGTCAGCTGGAAAAGTTCTAAACAGAGTGTTACAGCAGATTCTACGACTGAGTCCGAGTACTATGCCGCCTCAGAAGCAGCTAAGGAAGCAATATGGATGCGTCAATTCTTACAAGGCCTATCAGTAGTGCCTAGTTCGAATGACCCAATCACCGTCTATTGTGACAATAGCGGTGCCATCTTCCAAGCTAAGGAGCATAAGTCTAGCAGCAAGGCTAGGCATGTACAACGGAAAGCTCATCTAATCAGAGATTACGTGGAGCAAAAGGAGATTTTTATTGAAAAGATCGCTACGGATGACAACATAGCTGATCCTCTCACAAAAGCATTACCACGTGATAAGCATGAAGGGCACATTCATTCCATGGGAATTGGATGTGTTCCTAAGTTGTAGTACTCTTTTATGAATTCATGTAATAATTCATTTTCTCGTGTACTCTATTCAACCTTATTGTTATGATATAAAATGTTTTGTTTCTCATGTAGAATTGTACGCCAATTTTGAACACCACAAAGTGAACTGATTAACATTACATCGTTTTGGTTCTTGATTACCCACTTGAGCCGATAACTCAGGTAATCATTTTGTGACGTTGGTTGATGGTGGGTTCAACGAGCCATAAGTCACGTGGATGACTGACCAATCACAAAGGCGAGTTATACGGATATCTCGTAGGACACCCCGTGACATCGTTATGGAGTCCTAAATGTTTTATAACATTGGGTGCCAGGTCGTGGATAGGACCTCCATAGTGTTCCTTAGAGTCGAGTCTTTTGACTTTCAACTGTTTCTTGAGATTAAGACAGATTTTGGGTAACTTTGGTTTCTTTCCCACGGTCACGGTAACAGGGGCCAAGAGGATTTTTTCTGGGTTATTTCATGCTGGGCGATATCGGCAGGATTCGAGTTGAGGGAAATATCCAAACCCTTATCAGGATTTTATCATTTCTCAGGGCCACTCGAGGAGTAGTAACTGAAATGCATGGCCATGCTCGAATACAGATTCGTTTTATCAGTTAAGTTACTCTCTAGTCGGGGAAACCACTCTTGATACAGATCGCTTGTGAGATACGACCTTTGCGAATGCGGATTTGAAAATTGTCTTACATTGAGTGGGAGAAATTTTAAAAGGATATGAGATTCGGTTATCGCACCTACACTTGTACGGACAAGTGGGAGTTTGTTGGAGATTGTGTCCTCCACATGTAGTGTGATAACGTCATTGAACATACCCTTGTACGGACAAGTGGGAGATTGTTGGGGCTGGTGTCCTTGACAATTAAGTACAATGACTTATTAAATCTCTTTAAGGATCACAAGGGCATACTTTAGTATTATTACCAGTTGATCCACGTTTATCAATAACGGTTGGCTTGCTAGATAAGTTTGACGTTATTGTCATACGGATGGCGGTGATCAACTGGTCCCTATACGTCACACCTATAGGACACGTTTGAGAGATGTGAAGGTATGAAAATACAGTCACATTTTGCCGGATATGACTAAACGGTTAGTCAGAGGTATTGACTATTAAATTAGTCAATAAGATGTTGAGATTATTATTTAATACGGATTAAATAATTTTAGCTAATACGGATTACATGATTAATTCGTAAATTAAATATAAACGGTTATATTTAATTAAATATTGTATTCGCGTATTAATATAAACTGTTATATTAATTTGGGTAATTATACAATATCGTATTTTGTCAGACCATTATTAATATATCGACTGTATTAATATCTGATAACATGTTACGATTTATAAATAAAACCCGCGAACAACTTAAAGCTAATTGGGTCGAATCACGCATTGGAATAAGGTAAGAGTGGAAAGCCCACTCCTACCCTATGTCCAATTTCGGCCGGCCATATGTAGTATATAAGGAGAGTCCTTCTCCTTATATCAACTACTCTGGTTGCACTGTAAAATAATCTCAGGGGTAAAATTAGGGTTTGAGAGCATTCTTCTCCCAAAACCTCAGATCTCACATCTAAAACCTCAAGGGCTCTCCCTATATTGCAAGGCAATTGGAGAGGATTTCTAGCACACGCGGCCACGTCTCAAACTAAGTCTTGGGTGCAAGTTATAGGAGGGAATTTGCATTAATTCCTGTTCTTAGGCCTTTTGCGCAAGGACTAAAGGTTGTACTTCTTTTCTCATGTTTTTTAATCTTATGACGATATTCCCAATTGCATATTTCATTATAATCCTGCAAATTTAGGGTGAATACGCGTTTTATTCCCCACAGTTTTGAGGTGATCCTAGGGATGGACTGGCTGGGGAAGTATAGAACTTTTATCGACTGTCATGAAAAGAAAATTTCCTTTAAGGGACCTAAGGGGGTGAGGGTGTCTTACAAGGGATATCGAGTCAAGCCTAAAATCAAGTTCATATCCGTCAATACCCTTAAGTCTAGCTTGCGAAAAGTAGAGAGCCTAATCTTGTGCCAAATGTGGGATTGTGAGGCTGAGACCCCCAAGACTAGTGAGATACCTGTGGTGCGGGAGTTTGAGGGAGTTTTCCGAGACGACGTTCCAGGGTTACCGCCGAGGAGAGAAGTGGAATTCTCCATTGACCTAAAACCAGGGGCGGGACCAATATCTAAATCACCGTACCGTATGGGACCAAAGGAGATGGAGGAATTGAAGAAGCAGTTGGATGAGTTAGTTGAGAAAGGATTCATTCGACCCAGTGTGTCACCCTGGGGAGCACCTGTACTATTTGTGAAGAAGAAGGATGGGAGTTTGAGGCTTTGTGTTGACTATCGAGAACTGAACAATGTGACTATCAAGAATCGTTATCCCTTACCAAGAATTGATGATCTGTTCGATCAACTAAGTGGAGCTGGGGTTTTCTCTAAGATCGACTTGAGATCCGGGTATCACTAGTTGAGAATAAAGGACAAAGATATTCCAAAGACCGCTTTCAGAACGAGGTATGGCCACTATGAATTTGTGGTTATGCCATTCGGATTGACTAACGCTCCAGCTGTGTTCATGGATGATATCCTAGTATATTCCAAGAATGCAGAAGAGCACGAGGATCATTTGAGGAGAGTACTTCAGGCCTTGGAGGAGCATAAGCTCAATGCTAAGTTGAGCAAGTGTGAGTTCTGGTTGGAGAAAGTCGCATTTCTGGGGCATGTAATTTCCAAGGAAGGGGTATCTGTCGACCCAAATAAGATCGAGGCTGTGACTAAGTGGCAAAGTCCGAAGAATGTGAGTGAGATTCGAAGCTTCCTGGGATTGGCTGGTTATTATCGGAGGTTTGTTAAGGATTTTTCAAAGATAGCGAAGCCGTTGACATCATTAATGATGAAGGAGAACCGTTTTGTCTGGGATGAGAGTTGTAAGAAGGCATTCCTGACCCTTAAGGAACGTCTGACAACAGCTCCTATCCTTGCTTTGTCAGTTGGGAGTGATAATTTCGAAGTTTATACTGTCGCTTCGAAGCATGGGTTGGGTTGTGTGCTAATGCAGAATGGGAGGGTGATAGCGTATGCTTCTCGCCAGTTGAAGACCTACGAAGAAAATTACCCGACTCATGATTTGGAATTGGGAGCAGTTGTATTTGCACTAACACTACAAAAAAAACGCGGTGTTCTGACCGAATTGCTGACGGAATATTGTGGGGAATAAAGCATGTATTCGCCCCAAACTTGCAGGATTATAATGAAACATACAATTGTGATTATAGTCATAAGTTAATAAAAAGCATGAAAAAGAAATCAACCTTTGGTCCTTGTGCGAAAGGCCTAAGAACAGGAATTAACACAAATTCCCTCCTATAACTTGCACCCAAGACTTAGAATGAGACGTGGCCGCGTGTGCTAGAAATCCTCTCCAACTGCCTTGCAATATTGGGAGAGCTATTTAGGTTTTAGATGTGAGATCTGAGGTTTTGGGAGAAGAAAGCTCTCAAAACCCTAATTTTTCCTTGAGATTTGTTTAAACAGTGAAACCAGAGTCCCTGACATAAGGAGAGTCCTCCTCCTTATGTAGCTCTTTTGGCCGAAATTTCCAATAGGGTAGGAGTGGGCTTTCCACTCTTACCTTATTCTAATTTGTGATTCGACCCATTTAGCTAAAATTTATTCGCGGGTTTTGTTTATAAATCGTATGCATGTTATCAGATATTAATGCAGTCGATGTATTAATAATGGTCTGATAAAATTACGATATTGTATAATTACCCAAATTAATATAACTGTTTATATTAATACGCGAATACAATATTTAATTAAATATAACCGTTTATATTTAATTTTACGAATTAATCATGTAATCCGTATTAGCTAAAATTATTTAATCCGTATTAAATAATAATCTCAACATCTTATTGACTAATTTAATAGTCAATACCTCTGACTAACCGTTTAGTCATATCCGGCAAAATGTGACTGTATTTTCATACCTTCACATCTCTCAAACGTGTCCTATAGGTGTGACGTATAGGGACCAGTTGATCACCGCCATCCGTATGACAATAACGTCAAACTTATCTAGCAAGCCAACCGTTATTGATAAACGTGGATCAACTGGTAATAATACTAAAGTATGCCCTTGTGATCCTTAAAGAGATTTAATAAGTCATTGTACTTAATTGTCAAGGACACCAGCCCCAACAATCTCCCACTTGTCCGTACAAGGGTATGTTCAATGACGTTATCACACTACATGTGGAGGACACAATCTCCAACAAACTCCCACTTGTCCGTACAAGTGTAGGTGCGATAACCGAATCTCATATCCTTTTAAAATTTCTCCCACTCAATGTAAGACAATTTTCAAATCCGCATTCGCAAAGGTCGTATCTCACAAGCGATCTGTATCAAGAGTGGTTTCCCCGACTAGAGAGTAACTTAACTGATAAAACGAATCTGTATTCGAGCATGGCCATGCATTTCAGTTACTACTCCTCGAGTGGCCCTGAGAAATGATAAAATCCTGATAAGGGTTTGGATATTTCCCTCAACTCGAATCCTGCCGATATCGCCCAGCATGAAATAACCCAGAAAAAATCCTCTTGGCCCCTGTTACGGTGACCGTGGGAAAGAAACCAAAGTTACCCAAAATCTGCCTTAATCTCAAGAGACAGTTGAAAGTCAAAAGACTCGACTCTAAGGAACACTATGGAGGTCCTATCCACGACCCGGCACCCAATGTTATAAAACATTTAGGACTCCATAACGTTGTCACGGGGTGTCCTACGAGATATCCGTATAACTCGCCTTTGTGATTGGTCAGTCATCCACGTGACTTATGGCTCGTTGAACCCACCATCAACCAACGTCACAAAATGATTACCTGAGTTATCAGCTCAAGTGGGTAATCAAGGACCAAAACGATGTAATGTTAATCAGTTCACTTTGTGGTGTTCAAAATTGGCGTACAATTCCACAAGAAAAACAAAACATTTTATATCATAACAATAAGGTTGAATAGAGTACACGAGAAAATGAATTATTACATGAATTCATAAAAGAGTACTACAACTTAGGAACACATCCAATTCCCATGGAATGAATGTGCCCTTCATGCTTATCACGTGGTAATGCTTTTGTGAGAGGATCAGCTATGTTGTCATCCGTAGCGATCTTATCAATGAAAATCTCCTTTTGCTCCACGTAATCTCTGATTAGATGAGCTTTCCGTTGTACATGCCTAGCCTTGTTGCTAGACTTATGCTCCTTAGCTTGGAAGATGGCACCTTTATTATCACAATAAACGGTGATTGGGTCATTCGAACTAGGCACTACTGATAGTCCTTGTAAGAATTGACGTATCCATATTGCTTCCTTAGCTGCTTCCGAGGCGGCATAGTACTCGGACTCAGTCGTAGAATCTGCTGTAACACTCTGTTTAGAACTTTTCCAGCTGACAGCAGCGCCATTAAGAGTGAAAACGAATCCAGACTGAGATTTCGAGTCATCTCGATCCGTTTGGAAGCTAGCATCTGCGTAACCCGTGGCGCAGAGCGTCGAGTCGCCTCCGTAAGTCAATCCCCAATCTTTAGTCCTCCGTAGGTACTTAAGAATGTTTTTCACGGCCATCCAGTGTTGTTCACCTGGATGAGCTTGGAATCGACTAGTCATACTCAATGCATATGCAACGTCTGGACGTGTGCATATCATGGCATACATGATCGATCCTATTGCCGAAGCATAAGGAATCCGACTCATGCGCTCTCTTTCTCTTCCAATGACTTAGCTTCTTGAGTCTTGCTCAAGTGAAGCCCAGGAGTCATAGGAAGGAACCCCTTCTTGGAGTTCGTCATGCTGAATCTCTCTAGAATTTTATCTATATAAGACTCCTGACTGAGAGACAACATCCGTCGTGATCTATCCTTGTAGATACGGATGCCCAAAATTCTTTGTGCCTCTCCCAGATCTTTCATCTGGAAATGGTTTTTCAACCATGCTTTAACCAAAGATAAGAGAGGTATGTCATTCCCAATGAAGAGTATGTCATCGACATACAGTACTAGGAATACAATCTTGCTCCCACTCGACTTGATATAGAGACATGGTTCCTCGACTGATCGAACGAATCCATTCTCTTTTATCACTTGGTCGAAGCGATGATTCCAACTCCGCGATGCTTGCTTAAGTCCATAGATGGAACGCTTCAGCTTACAAACTTTCTTAGGATGTGCTGGATCGATAAAACCCTCGGGTTGTACCATGTACAACTCTTCCTCCAAATAACCGTTTAAGAAGGCGGTTTTAACGTCCATTTGCCATATTTCATAATCATGAAATGCGGCGATCGCTAAGATAATCCGAATGGAACGTAGCATGACTACGGGTGCAAAGATCTCATCATAGTGCAAGCCTGGCACTTGAGTGAAACCTTTAGCAACTAGTCTAGCCTTGTGGATATCTTGTTGTCCTTCCACGGCATGCTTTATCTTGTAAAGCCATTTGCATTGAAGGGGACGTACCTTTGCAGGTAGGTCCACAAGATCCCACACGTTGTTCTCATACATGGAGTCCATCTCGGATTGCATGGCTTCTAGCCATAGCTTTGAGTCAGAACTAGTCATGGCACCTTTATAGGTTGTGGGTTCATTACCCTCTAGGAGTAAGACGTCATCTGTATCATGTTCCTCGACCATACCAATGTATCTGTCCGGAGGAATAGAGACTCTTCCCGACCTCCTAGGTTCCTCAGGAATATCTACCGCAGCCTCGGTTGAAGGAACTGTTTCCTCCAATGGTTGCTCGGCAGTTGGTTCTTGAACCTCCGATAACTCGAAGGTTCTATTACTCGACTTGTTCTCGAGAAATTCTTTCTCTAAGAACGTTGCACTAGCCGCAACAAAAACACGTTGTTCGGTTGGCGAATAGAAGTAATGACCAAAAGTTCCCTTTGGATAACCTATAAAGTATGTCTTGACCGATCGCGGGCCGAGCTTATCCTCGTGTCTCCACTTGACATAAGCCTCGCAGCCCCAAACCCGTATAAAGGACAAGTTAGGGACCGTTCCCTTCCATAATTCGTATGGAGTCTTGTCAACAGCTTTAGACGGACTTTGGTTAAGTATTAGAGCGGCCGACAAAAGAGCATAGCCCCACAATGAATCAGGCACGACGGTGTGACTCATCATGGATCGAACCATATCGAGTAGAGTTCGATTTCTCCGTTCGGACACACCATTTAATTGTGGTGTTCCAGGTGGAGTTAACTGTAGCACGATGCCACAGTCTTTAAGGTGTTGATCAAACTCGTGTGAAAGATACTCACCACCACGATCAGAACGTAGTGCTTTAATCTTTCTACCCAGCTGCTTCTGTACCCGATTCTGGTATTCTTTGAACTTGTCAAAGGATTCACTTTTATGTTTCATCAAGTAGACATAGCCATATCTACTCAAATCATCCGTGAAAGTGATGAAATACCTATAGCCTTCTCGTGCGTTGATCGACATAGGGCCACATACGTCCGTATGTATGAGTCCTAATAGGTCGGCAGCGCGCATTCCAACACCTTTGAAGGAAATACGAGTCATCTTGCCGATGAGACATGATTCACACGTGCCATATGATTCGAAATCAAAGGGCGAGATAGCTCCGTTCTGTATGAGCTGTTTTACGCGTTTCTCATTTATGTGTCTCATACGACAATGCCATAAGTAAGTTTGATCTTTGTCACCTACCTTTAACCTTTTATTATTCACATGTAATATCTCGGTGGTTTGATCTAAAACATAAATTCCATTCATGGAAACTGCCTTGCCATAAATCATATTGTGTAAGGAGAAAATACAGCTATTATTCTCTATTACAAATGAAAAGCCGAGTTTGTCAAGCGCAGAAACTGAAATAATGTTTTTGGACAAACTAGGAACATAATAACAGTTATATAAAAATAACTCGAATCCACTTGGAAGCTGGATCACGTATGTTCCCTTCGAGACTGCAGCAACACGTGCTCCATTCCCGACACGCAGGTCCACCTCACCCTTGATTAGGGGTTCTTGGTTTCGGAGGCCCTGCACATGATTACATAGATGAGAATCACAACCAGTATCAAGTACCCAAGTTCCGCAACTTGCGTGGTTAATCTCAATCATGTGAATAAAAGAAGAAGAAGACATACCAACAGGAGTAACGCGGCCTGCCTTAATGTCCTCGCGATACACGGGGCATGAGCGCCTCCAATGCCCAGTCTTGTGGCAATGGTGACATTCCATGCTAGTATCCTTGCTCTTAGTCTTGCCCTGTGAGTTGCTCGACTCACCTGGCCCACTCTTAGTAAATCCTGGTTTCTTGAACCTGGGCTTACCTACTGCTAGGTCGCCCTGAGCTTTAGCCTTCCCTTTACCCTTTCCCTTACTGGAGATCATGAGAACATCCTGCTTCATGCTCCCACTTAATTTCAGATCCTTCTCAGTCTGTACGAGAAGGGAGTGGAGCGCATGAGGAGTCTTCTTCATGTCGTTCATGTAGTAGTTGGCCCTAAAGAGGGCGAACCCATCATGAAGCGAGTGAAGCATACGATCAACGATTATGTTCTCACTGATCTTGCAGTTAAGGGTCTCCAGTTTCTCGATATTCTCAATCATGTTGAGAATATGTGGGCTAACAGCTTGGCCTTTCTGGAGTTTCGCCTCAAAGAAGCGACAAGTATGCTCATAAGAAACGATTCTCGGAGCTTTGGAGAATTCGTTAGAGAGCGTGGTGAAAATCTTGTTTGCACCATGGGATATGAAGCGTCTTTGCAAATTTGATTCCATTGCATAGATGAGTACGTTCTTTATCGCACCTGCTTCCATGACGAAGTCGCTATGAGCGCGAACTTCGTTGGCTCTAGCTCCAGTTCCTGGGTGTGCCGGAATGGGCTCAGTTAAATACTTAAGCTTTCCGTCAGCAATGGCAGCATTCCGTAGTGCTGCCTCCCAGTCAGAGAAGTTTGACCCATCATTCCTCAGTCTAGTTGACTGATTCACGGAGTCCATGAAGGCCTTTAGCCAGGATTCACGTGCTAGCTTGGCACTTGGCATTGGGTCTTCACCAGCCATTATAGTTATACAGCAGTTTTAATGAACGTGTTCTACACTGAAAAAGAAGATAAAACAAAACCATATAAGCAACTTATTGTTGTGATTTAAGTCTATATAAAATCGAATTTAAATTCGTAGACTCATGCATTTATATAATTGATCTCCCTCAAGAATTATATAAACGATCCCAAGACTCAATTTCGTATATTGATAAGCCCACAGTTTGGCTAATTCCAATCGTTGGAACTCTTGGTCGATAGATTTCCGTAAATCCTATCTATTAGTCCATCTCAGTCACTAGATAGTATCGAGTGACCATGATGTTGAGATAAAATAAATCATCTGTTCCCACTTACCTGACGTAGAAGGGGTCATATTATGCCTACCGATGAAGAAGGGATTCATGGGAGGTTGATTTATAAAGACTAGTCTCAATTTTTGGTTATACGAGGAAGACCCCATCAACTTTTATTTATTCATATTAAGTGAACTAATATCTAGCAAATGCGTGAATGAATTAAATAAAGTGATGGCTTTGCAAATGACATGTGACATCTGTATTGTCACAGAAAACTAACGCGTAACCTCTACATGAGTCAGTTTTCAGGCATGATATAGGTGGTTTGGTTTTAGGCGGAATATGATGCAAGCTATTATCGATGAAAGCATAAAATGAAAGCAATAAACGTAAATAAAAAGTCCTAGTGTGGCCTATCCTACCAAAATAAACATAAAACAACTTGGAATCCACCGTTGGACCCTAGAAGCTTGTCTTGATGTTCCATCTTGGTCCTTGCAGCGGGAGTGAGCATCCGGTCTCCGTCTTGTCTTTGGTCTTCACAAAATTACTAATTTAAATTACAAAAGTAGTCCTAGATACATTCTAATTTAAATACAAAAGTAATTACATGGCAAGAACCCAAAACGGAGATTCAAGATCTCAAGATTACAAGCAAGACTGTGTCCCATCATTACGGTGACACAATCTTCTAAGGCCACACTAAGTTACAACCGTTTGCAAAATTAAATACGTTATTGAAAGCATTCATTAGACATTCAACAAGACGATAAATAAAATGCATCAACTAAATTAAAATTCATACATGACATAATACTGTTATTATGATTAACAAATTTTTACCAAACCACCTTTTAGGATTAAAATTATGTGATTATACCGTTTTAACCACTTTAATTTTAATAAGTTTATAATCCTATTATTTTAAACCGTTTTAAAATAATATGTATCAAACGAGGGTGAACCGTTTCACAAAATTAATAATATACTATTTCCGTATATAGTATATTACTAAAGGCCATGTGAAAATAAAACATGTTATTTTCGGAAAAAAAAAACGAGTCTGTTACAGGGGTGGTCTACCGACCCAAAAAACAGGTCTACCGACCACCTGACGAAAAAAAAAAAAATTTTTTTTTTTTTTTTTTAAAGCAGAATGGTCGACCGACCCGAAAAACAGGTCGACCGACCACAAAACACGAAACCGAGTTTATGAACACGATTTCTCACAAAAGATAAACTGTCGAAACAGAAAAACACGCAGGAGGCGGTCGACCGACCGCAACGGGGGGTCGATCGACCGACTTAGCGGCAGAAGACGATTTTTCAGGTTTTAAAACTTACGAAAAACACAAAGGTAAAATTTTCATGGCCTGGCTCTGATACCACTTGTGGGGAATAAAGCATGTATTCGCCCCAAACTTGCAGGATTATAATGAAACATACAATTGTGATTATAGTCATAAGTTAATAAAAAGCATGAAAAAGAAATCAACCTTTGGTCCTTGTGCGAAAGACCTAAGAACAGGAATTAACACAAATTCCCTCCTATAACTTGAACCCAAGACTTAGAATGAGACGTGGCCGCGTGTGCTAGAAATCCTCTCCAACTGCCTTGCAATATTGGGAGAGCTATTTAGGTTTTAGATGTGAGATCTGAGGTTTTGGGAGAAGAAAGCTCTCAAAACCCTAATTTTTCCTTGAGATTTGTTTAAACAGTGAAACCAGAGTCCCTGACATAAGGAGAGTCCTCCTCCTTATGTAGCTCTTTTGGCCGAAATTTCCAATAGGGTAGGAGTGGGCTTTCCACTCTTACCTTATTCTAATTTGTGATTCGACCCATTTAGCTAAACTTTATTCGCGGGTTTTGTTTATAAATCGTATGCATGTTATCAGATATTAATGCAGTCGATGTATTAATAATGGTCTGATAAAATTACGATATTGTATAATTACCCAAATTAATATAACTGTTTATATTAATACGCGAATACAATATTTAATTAAATATAACCGTTTATATTTAATTTTACGAATTAATCATGCAATCCGTATTAGCTAAAATTATTTAATCCGTATTAAATAATAATCTCAACATCTTATTGACTAATTTAATAGTCAATACCTCTGACTAACTGTTTAGTCATATCCGGCATAAATGTGATTGTATTTTCATACCTTCACATCTCTCAAACGTGTCCTATAGGTGTGACGTATAGGGACCAGTTGATCACCGCCATCCGTATGACAATAACGTCAAACTTATCTAGCAAGCCAACCGTTATTGATAAACGTGGATCAACTGGTAATAATACAAAAGTATGCCCTTGTGATCCTTAAAGAGATTTAATAAGTCATTGTACTTAATTGTCAAGGACACCAGCCCCAACAAATATACAGTCCGTCAGATGTCTCGGTGTACTGACAAAGTTCTAACGGATAATCCGTCAGAAATACTTTTTGACGGATAAGACATCACAAATCCGTTAAAATAGGAAACCGCGAAAATAAAATGGGAAGCCGCGAAATCTTGGTTGCATTTTCTGACGGATAGTGCGTCAGTAACGATTAATGACGGATATCCGGTCAGAAAAAAGACTGACAAAAGGCTGCAATTTCGGTCAGTAACTTTTCTTGACGCCATATCCGTTAGAACGTGCCACGTAACATGTTATTGACGACTTATCCATCAGGAAACTTTAATTTCCTATTCCTGACGGATTATCCGTCAGGTTTTGTCAGAATTTTTTCAGCAGTTCCCACAACCCACGTCTGCATTCAATATTCTTTTTATTTTCTCCTCAAAATATATGCTCTTAATGACGCCATATCCGTCAGAAATATTGAGTTCCTTTTCCTGACGGATAATCCGTTAGGATTTTTTTTTATACTTTCAGAAACCCGTAACTCAACCATTCTGCCTCTTCTTTTTTTTTACCCCAAGACACTTCGAACCCCATAATCTCCTCCCAAAATCCGATTTTTACCCCACCAATCCTACCACCGTGACAACCACCACCACACTACTAACTCCACCTTGCTAATAGGTAATTTATTTATGTTTTTTTTCATTAATTTACAGTTTTCTTTTCGTTTTATTTCAATTCATAATTGATTTGTTTGTACATTGTAGTGTGACAACCACCACCACCGTGACAACCACCACCACCGTGACAACCACGCGCCAACACTATTTTGCAAAATTAATTAGGTAATTGTTTATGTTTGTTACTTAATTATTTATTTAAGAATGAGTTAGTTTAGAAAGTAGTTAGTGTAACTTATTTAGGTTAATAGATAATTAGTTAGAAATTTTGATCTAGGATAATGCTAATTAGATAGAAAAAATGACCTAGGATAGTAGCCTGTTAGATAGAAAAATTGACTTAGGATAGTTGCTAATAATTTGTTGTTCTTGGTGTTGTTACTTCTTAATTGTTGTTGTTGTTGTTGTTGTTGATAGTTATTAGTTGTTAATTTTGAATTATTATTTGTTAATTGTTGTTGTTGTTGTTGATAATTGTTAATTTTTAGTTGTTAATTGTAGATAATTGTTAGTTATTGATAATTCTTAATTGTTAAATATTGACCTAGTACCCGTTCAAAAATTACTTATTAGGAGTAATTTTTGAATAGTCCCCATTTTGGGACTGTCTTTGTACGTTTCAAGTCATTTAGGTAGCAAACAGATACTTGTTATTTTTTTAATGAGGGTAAAAATTTGGTGACAATTCCTTTAATATTCTCTGAATACATATATGGACTAATAATATAATCCATATTTTGTATTTGGAGAATAAAGGGGAATTGCTGCCGAATTTTTTCCCCATTAATAAATAACAAGTGCGTGTTTGCTAATGACTTGAAATGTACATTGATGGGTTTAGGTTGGAGTGATAAGGACCTAATTCAAAGACTATTTGATTTCTTGACAATAATTATATATTCATTGATGATATTGTTTTTTTGTCTATTATATGTGATAGTTAATTGATAATTGTCAATTGATTGATGATTTGAATGTAGATACATAATAAGATGAAAAGATTAGAACGACAGTGGATGTATGAAAGATTAGATGAGAAAAAGAAACCTAAGCTTGAATTTGCAAATGGGGTAAAAGAGTTTCTTGAATTCGTGGCACAAAGTAGTGTGTATAAGAATTTAGGTGAAATGAGGTGTCCATGTAAGAAATGTAATAACAGAGCTTTTAAAAGGATTAAGGATGTTCAACTGCATCTTTGGTCGAATGGTTTTGCACCATGTTATTATGTTTGGACGTATCATGGTGAGGAAATGCCAACCGGAGAAAGTAGCAGTAGTACTGTAGTTAATGATAATCCTTATCGGGAGCTCGTGGAAAATGCATTACGTGATAATATTGAACAAATAATGGAGGATCGACTCAATCCTGATGACCTTAGTGATGAGGAAGTGCGTCATGAAACCCCAAGTCCTCAAGTTTATTCCTTCTATAAAATGTTAGAAAAAGCCGAACAACCAGTGTATGAGGGAAGCAAAATGAGTTTATTGCAAGCCGCTGCTAGGTTGATAGCACTCAAATGTGAGAACAACTTATCCCTTCGATGCACGAATGGGTTTATGTCGTTTGTTGGTGACATGATTCCAACAAAAAATGACATGTTACACAATTTTAATGAGGTTAAGAGTGTTCTTAAGGGACTACAACTACCCCATGAGAAGATCGATGCATGTCCTACTGGATGTATGCTTTTTTGGGAGGAAAACGTCAATCTCGAGCAATGTACAAAGTGTAATGCATTTCGGTACAAAGGTAACAATAATTCAAGTAATGGGAGGCGAATTCCGAATAACCCGTTAATTTATTTCCCGCTTGGACCAAGGTTACAACGATTATATGCAACCAAGAGCATAGCAGGTGAGATGAGTTGGCACCATAGAAACTCCCGATTAAGAGAAAGAGGGACATACAATGGCACATCCAAGTGATGGAGAAGCGTGGAAACATTTTGATCGAGAGCATCCAGAATTTGCAAGTGAGCCTCGCAACGTTCGGTTGGGTTTGTGTACGGATGGATTTTCCCCACATGGCGGCCAGGCCAATATGGGAAAAAATATTCGTGTTGGCCTGTGATTCTCACTCCATATAATTTACCTCCCTGGTTATGCATGAAGAGACAATTTATGTTTCTATCATTGATCGTTCCGGGTCCTAAGAACCCCAAGACAAATCTAGATGTGTACCTTCAACCGTTGATCAAGGAGTTGAAATAACTTTGGGAAACGGGTGTGCACACTTACGATGTTTATAAGAAACAAAATTTTCAACTGAAAGCTGCATTAATTTGGACTATCAATGATTTCCCGGCATATGGTATGGTTTCCGGTTGGTCCACGTCTGGATACCATGCTTGTCCTTATTGTCAAGAAAAAGATCATAACTCCTTTTGGCTTAAACATAGCAAGAAAGTTAGCTGGTTCAATTGTCACCGTGTGTTTTTGAGACCTGATCATCCTTTTCGCAACAACTGCAAGCATTTTCTGAAGATTAGAAAAACTGAAGATCGCATTGCCGCATCGAGATTAACTGGTGAAGAAGTGTGGGATGCGGTAAAGGATATGCCAAGAATGGTTGATGCTTCTGATCAAGAATTGAAAAAATTAAACACAAGAATGAAGGATGGTGGAAACAAAGCATATTTTGGGAACTTCCTTATTGGAAAACTTTGTTGATTCGACACAACTTAGATGTTATGCACATTGAGAAAAACTTTTTTGAACATCTTATCAGTACGGTGATGAATGAACCAAATAAAACTAAGTTCGGAGTTAATGGTAAAACTGACTTTAAAGAGCATTGCTTTGTACGGCCCCCATCATCTAGGTTTGTTTTAAACGCCGCGGAGAAAAAAGCTGTATGTGAGTGGGTTGCCAAATTGAAATTCCCGGATGGTTATGCTTCAGATTTGAGTCGGTGTGTTGATCATAAAAATATGGTGTTGCATTCCATGAAAAGTCATGATTGTCATGTCTTTATGCAACGGTTACTTCCTGTTGCCTTAAAACATTTGCTCCCGACGGGTCCTTGGAATGCAATAACTGAGATAAGCCAATTTTTTAGAGACTTGTGTACCTCTACGATTAAAGTTGATTCTATGGAACGTCTAGAATCAAACATTGCAGAGATAATATGCAAGTTAGAGAAGATATTTCCTCCGTCTTTCTTCAATTCCATGGATCATCTACCTGTGCATTTGCCTTATGAGGCGAAGGTTGGAGGACCAGTTCAATATCGATGGATGTATCCATTTGAGAGATTTCTTAATCAAATAAAAAAAAAGATTGGCAATAAAGCTCGGGTGGAGGGTTCCATATGCAACGCTTATTTATTAGAGGAAATTTCGAATTTTTGTTCGCTGTATTTCGAAGATCACATTGATACAAAAGCGAAAGACTTAGACGTTGGTGTGAATTTCGATGACCAGCTCATTTCAAAATTACCTGAGTTATTCAATGATGACATGGGAACTACAACCGGGAAATGTATAGAGAGGTACTTGAACGAGAAAGAGTATGAAGACGCTCATTTTTATGTGCTAAGGAACTGTGGAAACCTTTGGAGTCCTATGAAAAGTAAGTTAATCATTATTTTGTCACTTCTACATACATTTTAATAATTACATTAAGTTATAACTCTAGTTAATAGTTAATTATTATGTATGTGGTACATATAGGGAGTTTGAGGAATATATCAAATTATCATTTCCCGATGTCACGTCTTCTGAAGATGTTTGGACGAAACATGAGAAACGTTTTCCGAAATGGTTACGAAATGAAGTAAGTAATACATTTTCTTTTAAAATAAACAACCAATTTGAAGGAACCTATAATTAAACATCTTAATTAACATATATATTGTTTTATTGGTAGGCTAATAGATGGAAGGATCCTTTAGTATTAGGTCTATCATTAGGTCCTTGTACCATGGTGAAGACATGGAGACGATATTCTATCAACGGTTATAAATTTCGAGCTTTTAAGGAGGGAGTTGATGTTTCCAAAGCTACCATAAGCAATGGGGTTTGTGTGAATTCTACAGATGGGTTGGATTATTATGGAACTCTAAATGAAGTAGTTGAACTTGCCTATTATACCGAGCACAAGGTTTATAAAGTGATATTGTTCAAATGTGATTGGTTTGATAACTCCCCACAAGGACTTAGTACGTATCCATAAGATATATGGACTTGTAGATGTGAATGAGAAAAGAAAACTCAAAGGACATAACCCATTTGTGGCAGCTTTTCAAGTCGATCAAGTTTGTTATGCTAGCTATCCGCCAGAAAGACGATCTTCCTGACGGATTCTCTGTTTTCTGACGGATTTTCTCCGTCAGAACACCGCGTTTTTGTTGTAGTGTAAAATTGTGGCGCCATTATCTTTATGGAGCCACTTTTAAGGTGTTTTCTGATCATAAGAGTTTGAAGTATATCTACACTCAGAAAGAGTTGAACATGAGACAGAGGAGGTGGATAGAGTTGATTGGAGACTATGATATGCAGATTGTCTACCACGAAGGCAAGGCGAATGTGGTAGCTGATGCCCTAAGTAGGAAGTCAGTTCATGCCTTGAGTTGTGCCAGATCGAGAGTGAGGTTGCATGGCGAACTAAGGGAGATGGGAATTTTCATGATCCGGAAATGGGTTGCTCTTAGTGACTTGACAGTGGTGCCTGAGTTGTATGGAGAGATTCGAGAGTTGCAAAGGAGTGATATGAGGATCCAGAAGTGGCGTGGGATGGTTGAGAGTGAGGTTGGAGAGGTTACCTCCAAGTTCAGTATTCATACCGACGTTAGTTTGAGGTTTAGTGGGCGATGGTGTGTTCCGGATGTTGAGGATCTAAAGAAGAAAATCCTGACTGAAGCTCATGCTACTCCATATTCTGTTCACCCAGGGGGTGATAAGTTGTATAAAGACCTTAAGAAGACGTCCTGGTGGCCTAATATGAAGAAGGAAGTCGCAGAGTTTGTGTCCAGGTGTTTGACATGTCAGAGAGTGAAAGGGGAGCATAAGAGACCGCAGGGAAAGATTCAATCATTGGATGTGCCGGAGTGGAAGTGGGAAAACATCTCGATGGACTTTATTATGGGGTTGCCTCGGACTCAGAGGGGCAACAACATGATTTGGGTGATTGTGGATCGTTTGACTAAGTCTGCTCACTTTATTCCGATGAAAGATACCTGGAGTAAAGCTGAGTTGGCTAAGTCATATGTGCAGAATGTGGTCAAATTGCATGGTGTACCCAAGGACATTGTTTCAGATCGAGACTCGAGGTTCATATCTAGATTTTGGCAGGAGTTGCGGGCAGCTTTGGGTACCCAATTGAAGATGAGTGCTGCTTTCCATCCAGCTACTGACGGTCAGACCGAGAGGACGATTCAGACCCTTGAGGACATGTTGAGAGCTTGCGTACTTGAGTTCGGAGGATCTTGGGAGGATCGACTCGGATTGATAGAGTTTTCGTATAACAACAGTTATCATGCCAGTATAGGGATGGCCCCTTTCGAGGCTTTGTACGGGAGGAAGTGTCGGAGCCCTGTGTGTTGGGATGATCGAGTTGATGTTGTGACTTTAGGGCCAGATATGATCCAGGAGATGGTGGAGCAGGTGCAGATTATTCGACAGAAGATGAGGGCCGCCCAGGATAGACAGAAGAGCTATGCAGATCTGAAGAGGAGTGATATTTCCTTCGAGGCAGGAGAGAAGGTACTGCTGAAAGTATCTCCAATGAAGGGTGTGATGAGATTCGGCAAGCGTGGCAAACTGAGTCAGAAATTTATTGGGCCGTTTGAGATCTTGGACAGAGTTGGAGAGGTGGCATATCGTTTAGCTTTACCTCCAACCCTATCCAAAGTCCATAATGTGTTCCATATGTCTCAGTTGAGGAAATATGTGAGTGATCCATCACATGTGCTTCAGCACGAGGTGGTCGAGGTAGATGAGCACTTGGCTTACGTGGAGGTTCCGAAGGAGATCTTAGACAGGAAGGTGCGAAAGACTCACAATGGGGAGACGTCCTTGGTGAAAGTTTTGTGGACTAATCATAATCAGGAAGAGGCGACGTGGGAGCCCGAGATATCCATGAGGGAGCGTTACCCGCACTTGTTCGTTTGAGGTAAGTTACGGGGACGTAACTCTTTTTTTAGTGGGGTGGAATGTGACATTTTCCATGTTTCTAACATGAATAGGTGTTGTTTCGGGTATGTTTGTTTCGATATGAGTGAGTGAACTTCGGGACGAAGTTCATTTTAAGGGGGGAAGACTGTAACAACCCGTTTTTCTTTTATTTAGATTATAATAAAGGCTACGGGTCGTTGTAAAAACTTATAAACACTTGTACAATTATGTGCTTATAGTCGGTTTGTGGGATTCGATTTGGGGATCTAAGTCATCAAAATATATTAAGAGTAAGGTGGTGTTAGTGAGGCTCGATCCTATGACCTTTAGAGACCCGCCATTGGGCCTCGTTTTGCGTGCTAATGTAGCAGCCCACTCACATTTTCAGAAACTCTGAACAAGACCTATAGCCTGCCGTCATTTATATGATAGTTGTGCATACCCTAAACCCTACTCAAACACTTGTACACCTACACAAAACCCTAGCCGTCATATTAGAGAAGAGAAGGAAGCAGCGCTCGGTGGTTGTAAGGCTGGTCTGGGTGGTCTGGGTGGTTCGATTTGACCTTAACTCCGGTATGCTCACCTTAACCGTGTTTGTTTCAGGTTCTATGTATGTTTCTGTCGCCTAAATTAGAATGTATAAAATGAGTTAATCTGTGTCGTTATTGCATATTTACATATTAAGTCATGTGATGAATATGTGTGGGTCGTTAATGGTGTGTCGTTGGTGGTTTAGGGTCTCCATCGAGGGTGGTTAAACTGGGGTCAGGAAGAAGTCGTGACATCACGTTTTAACATGGTTGTTTTTATACAGTTGTGTAATCGGGTTTTATTGATGAGTCCGTATGTTTTTGGTATGGGTCTTTGCGTGTTGGGACAGGTGGTAGTAAGGGGTTGTTCATGGTGGTAATCTCGAGGTTCGGTGGTGGTTGGTCATGGTGGTGCAGTGGTGGTTGATGGTAGTGGTTAGAGGGTCGTTTTTTTTTATATCTGTTGTTGCTCTGTTGGTCTGCGTGTGTCAGGGGTTTTAAGTGGTGATAATATCGTGGACTCGGGGGAGGTCAGTACGATGTTGTCACCGAGTCTTGGGTCTGGAGTCCGGGGGTGGTGGTGGTGGTCGAGTCTGGTGTCGTTGGTGGCTGGTTTAGCATCGAAGGATGGTTGAAATGGCATGGTCAGGTGTTGCGGGTGAGGAACCGGGCCTGAACTGGGCCCTGGTTCGGCTCACCGGTGGCTGTCGAGTGGGTGGTTGGTGGTTCTGGTGGTAGCCGGTGGTTCTGGGTACGTGTGCTGGTGGTTGTTGGGGTCGGTAAGAGAGTCACGTGGTGGTTGTAGGGGTTGTTGTCACGGGCTGTTGTCGGAGGGGTTATGGCTGTTTTGGGCGTATATCATGTTGTTTTATTATTATTATTTTTATTATTATTAATATTATTATTTTCATTATTATTGTTTATTATTATTATTATTTTGTTGTTATTTGGTGTTTTGTCGTTCCTATGAGGTTTTGGGCCGTGTTAATTAAATATGCGAGTCGGGAAATTATTTGAGGCATGGGAGTCCTATTTTTGGAAAGTTATATATTTGGAAAGTTTCTATATTTGGAAGGTTTCTATTTTTGGAAACTTTCCACTTATGGAAGGTTTGTATTTATAGTAAGTGTGGTTTGTTAAGGGGTTCGGGAAGGTTATTTATTCGTTACGTATATGTGTTTAGGTAGCGGGTTTCGCGTGGAACATTTCTAGCAAGCCTTGGATTATTTGCGTCTCTGTTATTTCAGGTAGGGGAATACTGTATACATGGTGATGAGTAAATTGTTAATTTCAGATGTTATCTATTTATATCTTATTGTATGAATGGTGTTATATTGACTGTATATATTTCTGTGACACAATACGATGTGGCAAATATTGGGTCTTGTGATACGGTGCGGAGTTTATTTGGTGTTGGATCGGTGCGGAGTTTATTTGGTGTTGGATCGGTGCGGAGTTTATTTGGCGTTGGATCGGTGCGGAGTTAATGGATGATTGAATCCATATATACGTATGATATTGTTTGTTTATACTTTCCTCTACTCAACCTCGTGGTTGACCCTGTGTATTCGTGATCACCTGTGATGAACCAATTTATTGGGGAGCAGATTGACAGGTGTTGAGACTATGGGAGCTAAGGGAAGGGAGAAGCGTGGATCCGGACCTGCCTAGAGTCTAGATCACCATAGTAGACTTTCATGAGTTGTACTTTATTTATACAAAGACAGTTTTTATTGGTTGTATGAACTCATCCTTTGAGTTAACTTTATCTAATTAAAGTACTGTTTATCATTCCTTTGTATCTACTGCCTCGGGAAACCGAGATGGTAACACCCTTATTTATCTGGGGAGTCCTAGTACAGGCCCTTAAATAAATGGGGGTGTTACAATTTTATTTATTCTTTATTTTAGATTAAATGTAAATAGGATTTGCATTGTAATAGCTTAGAATAAAGAAGAAGAAGAGGAGATTGAAGCGTTCATTTCCAGTTCCATTTCCATTTTACATCACGAGATGAAGAACGGTGATCCCTGAAGCTTCTCGGGTCCATGTGATTGGATTCCCAAGTTGTATTTACTGTTTTTTTTCTTTTTTTCATAGGATAGGCCACAGTAGGATTGTATATTTTATTCTCTTCATTGCTTGCATATTGCATGTCATTATATTCCGCCTAAACCAAACCATCTATATGCATGTAAAATGACTCATGTAGATTATTTTGCATTTTGACATATGATGTTTTACATTTGCCGTAACTGTACCGATTGGGAGGCAACATTACGGAATGCTACCATTGCTGATGGTAAGCTGAAGTATTTGGTTGAGCCGATTCCGGCTGAACCAACTGCCAGGACTGGAGCCCAACGAACTACATATGATGAGTTCGTTCGTGAAGCAGGTGCAATTAAGAACGTATTTATATATGCAATAGAATGCAATTTGCAGCGCCGCTTCATTTCCCAAGGTGCAAATAAGATTTTCACCACCCTCACCAATGAGTTCTCGAAAGCTCCAAGAATCATGAGGTATGACGCAGCAATCGCTTCTTCGAGGCAAAACTGATAAAGGGCCCAGCTGTTAGCCCACACATCCTCAAGATGATTGAGAATGTGGAGGTTCTGGAGTCTCTTGGTTGCAAGATTGAGGAGTCAGTTATTGTAGACTGTATCTTGCACTCTCTTCATGATGGGTTCACTCAATTCAGGGTGAACTACAACATGAATGACATGAAGAAAAGTCTTCATGAACTCCATTCTCAGCTCGTGCAAGCTGAGAAGGATCTCAATTTGAGTGGGAGTGCTAAGAAGGACGTCGTCGTCATACAATCTACTTGGAAGGAGAAAAGAAAGGCAAAGGCTCCCTTAAATGTAAAGAAGCCACAGTTCAAGAAGAAGCAGCAGCCAAAGCCCAAGAGTGGACCTGGTGAGACCAGTAACTCAAAGGGCAAAGCTAAGGGCAAAGGGAACGAGGGAGAGTTCCACCATTGCCACGAGTTCGGGGATTGGAAGAGGAATTGCCCTAAGTACCTCGATGATATCAAGGCTAGACGTGTGACAACTACAAGTGTTGGAGTAAATGTCCTCCACAGTGTGTGATTATTTGAATAAATCTTTTACAGGATCACACGGGGATACTTAGTATATTAATCAGTTGGTTAATGTTTATCGGTAACGATTGGCTCACTAGTAGTTTGACGTTACTGTCATATGATGGCGATAATCAGCTGATCCCTAAAGGTCACACCTATAGGATAGTACTGAGAAATGTGATTATATATTGATATAATTACGTAAATGCTAAACTTAGCTAAATGTAGTTAACTAGATGATAAACATTTAATAATAATTAGAAGAACTGAAAAATGTTAATTCTAATAAATATATATAAATATTATCTTTATTAGTTATATTTTAATATATGATATTTTAGAATAATATAATTGGGTTAATTAATTATAAGATAATTAATTAATGTTCTCCGGGAATTATAATTGTACACCGAAAATTATTAAAATATGTATGATATTTTAAGGAAATTCGGAATAAGCAAACTGACTTAGAATATTATAATATAAGGAGGTTTCCTAATAGAAGTACAATACCAACACAAACCAAAACCCTATAAGTAGGGATTCGGCCGTGTAGTACAATTGACAAAAAAGAGTTGTTTTCTCTTTTGTTCTCTTTGATCAGTTTATCATCTTAAAATCCCAAAACTAATCCTCTAAAATAATTAATAGTAATTTAGGAAGAGCTTTGAAGGGATCTTTCTCAGTCATCTTGGGTGTAATCTAAGGAGAAATTCTACCTTGAAGTTTGGGTTTATACTAGGTTGTTCTTAGGCCGATCTCATATAGGACTAAAGGTTATTTCTATATTCTTGACTTTAATTCATGCAATTGAGGTTTTATTGAATTGTTTTTGATATAATCCTTGGCAATATTAATATGATTAATACTTTTATAAGTAATTTAAGAAATTATTTCCTACAACAAGTACATCTTCATTTTTTCATATGATTGAAATAAACCATGCAAGTTCAGCAACATGGGTATTTGATACTGATTGTGGTTCTCACTTGTGTAATCACTTGTAGGGTTTAAGGGACGTCCGCAAACTTAAGAAAGGGGACGTAGACCTTCGCGTTGGATATGGAGCAAAGGTTGAAGTTGTCTTCATGGGAACTTATGTACTCAAACTCCCTAGTGGTTTTGAGTTATTTTTAAATAATTGTTATTTTGTTCCTAGTTTGTCGAAAAACATTTTTTCTATTTCTGTTTTGGATACGGAAGGATTTTGTTTTAATATTAAGCACAATTGTTGTACTTTTTCATTAAACGATATGATTTATGGCAAAGTTGTTTCCATAAACGGGATATATGTTTTAGACCAAACCACCGAGGTTTATCATGTGAATAATAAAAAGGTTAAAACAGGTGATAAAGAACAAAAATATTTATGGCACTGTCGTATGGGACACATAAATGAAAAACGCGTAGAGAAACTCAATAAGAATGGGTCAGTACCACCATTTCATTACGAATCAATTGGTACGTGTGAATCATGTCTCATCGGAAAGATGACTCGTATATCCTTTAAAGATATTGGGATGCGAGCTAGTAATCTTTTAGGACTCATGCATACAGATGTGTGTGGTCCTATGACAATCACAGCAAGAGACACCTATAGATATTTCATCACTTTTACGGATGATCTGAGTAGATACGGGTATGTCTACTTAATGAAACATAAGAGTGAATCCTTCGACAAGTTCAAGGAATTCCAAAACAAGGTTGAGAACCAATTGGATAGGAAGATTAAAGCACTTCGATCTGATCGTGGTGGCGAATATATTTCGACTGAGTTTGATCAACACCTAAAAGACCGTGGTATTGTATCACATTTAACTCCACCTGGAACACCACAATTGAATGGTGTATCTGAACGGAGAAACCGAACATTATTAGATATGGTTCGATCCATGATGAGTCACACGGTTGTGCCTGATTCATTATGGGGATTTGCTCTTCAATCGGCTGCTCTAATACTTAACCGAAGTCCGACTAAAGCAGCGGACAAGACTCCATGTGAGATGTGGAAAGGAAAAGTTCCTGACTTATCTTTTATTCGGGTTTCGGGCTGTGAAGCTTATGTCAAATGGAGACACGAAGACAAGTTAGGCCCACGATCGGTCAAGACTTACTTTGTACGTTATCTGAAAGGAATTTTTGGTCACTACTTTTATTCACCTACCGAACAAAGAGTTTTTGTTGCGGCTAGTGCGAAGTTTTTAGAGAAAGAGTTTCTCTCGAACAAACAGAGTAGTAGGACTTTTGATTTGTCAGAGGTTCAAGAACCAGATATCAACAGTATGATGGACGAAAGTGTTCCTTCCACATCTGCTATGGTATCCATTCTAGAGGAACCTAGGAGGTCGGTTCGACTTTCTCACCCCCCAGACCGATACATTGGTATGGTTGAGGAGGGTGGTGTGGAAAACATTTTACTCCTTGAGCGTAATGAACCAGCTACCTACAAAGGAGTCATGACCTGTTCTGACTCTATGCTATGGCTCGAAGCCATGCATTCCGAAATAAATTCCATGCACGAGAATCAAGTATGGGATTTGGTTGATTTGCCTGAGAATGTGAGACCCCTTCAGTGCAAATGGATGTATAAGATAAAGCGTACATTAGATGGACAACCAGATGTATATAAAGCACGATTGGTAGCAAAAGGTTTCACTCAAGTACAAGGGTTGCACTATGATGAGATTTTTGCTCCAGTTGTTATGCTTTATTCTATTCGGATTATCTTAGCGATAGCCGCATTTCATGATTATGAGATTTGGCAAATGGATGTGAAAACCGCCTTCCTAAACAGGTTATTGGAAGAAGACATGTATATGATACAGCCTGAGGGTTTCATAGATCCTAAACATCGTAAGAAAGTGTGCAAGCTTAAGCGTTCCAATTATGGACATAAGCAAGAATCACGGAGTTGGAATCATCGTTTTGATGACGTAATAAAACAGAACGGATTCATTCGAAGGGTCGAGGAACCAAGTATGTATATCAAGTCAAGTGGGAGCAAAATCGTGTTTCTAGTATTGTATGTAGATGACATACTACTGATTGGAAACGACATTCCCATGCTCTCGTCGGTTAAGACATGGTTAAAGAACCATTTCAAAATGAAAGATTTGGGTGTGGCACAAAGGATTATAGGCATCCGTATCTATAAAGATAGATCGAAAAGGATGTTAGCATTGAGTCAAGAAGATTATATAGATAACATTCTTGACAAATTCGGTATGACAAACTCCAATAGGGGTTACCTTCCTGTTGTTCATGGGGTGCATCTGGGTAAGACTCAATCACCTATAACACCGAAAAAAATTGAACGCATGAGTCGGATTCCTAATGCTTCGGCAGTAGGATCGATCATGTATCCCATGATGTGCACACGTCCAGACGTGGCATATGCATTGAATATGGTCAGCCGTTACCAAAAGGATCCAGGTGAAAGTCACTGGATGGCCGTCAAAAACATCCTTAAGTACTTACGAAGGACTAAGGATTGGGCTCTTGTATATGGTGGAGACACGGAGCTATGTGCTAAAGGTTACATAGATGCTAGTTTCCAAACCGATCGTGATGATTCCAAATCTCAGTCGGGTTTTGTCTTTACTCTTAATGGTGGAGTAGTCAGCTGGAAGAGTTCCAAGCAAAGCGTTACAGCAGGTTCTAAAACAGAGTCTGAGTACATGGCAGCTTCCGAAGATGCAAAGGAAGCTATTTGGATGCATTATTTCTTACAAGGACTAAAGGTAGTACCTAGTGTGAAAGATCCAATCACCCTTTATTGCGATAATAGTGGTGCCAACTTCCAAACTAAGGAGTCTAAGTCTAGTAACAAATATAGACATGTACTCAGAAAAGCTCATCTAATAAGAGATTACGTGGAGCAAAAGGAGATAACGTTGTGCAAGATTGCAACGGATAACAACATTGCAGATCCGCTCACCAAGGCACTACCGCACAGTAAACATGAAGGGCACATCACATCCATGGGGATAATGAAGGTTGCACGGTCATACCAACCTAACTATTAAATTAGTCATACTAATTTATTTATTAATTTACCATTAAATATAATTTAGATCTTATGCATGCAAATGAAAGTTGCGGAAACAAGAGATTAGGACCCTTACATTCGGTCCAAGTATGCTTAGGACGATCCTCCACGGAGCAACCAAAATAGCTTGCCTCCTTTACGATGCACCCAAGACTTACTCTTAATATCGAAAATCTCACGAACTAGGTGATGAATAATCGGTTTTCTTAAAACCGAATACTAATCTTATTAAAATTAAAACCGAGACACTACAACAATTGTAGTGATAAAATATAATCTCTATTATATATTTATTATGAATATTATTTTCTTACCAGAAATAATATAAGAGGATTTTGAGATATAAGCAAAATAGCATAAGAGTGAAATGTGAACAATTCACAATATTTACGGTGGGTGGGTTGAGTGTGGCGTGTGAGGAGGATGCATGGGAAGGAATCTTTAGCTTTTGTTCTTACCCATATTATATAGGCATGCATACCTATCATTAGTTTTACGGCTACCTTAATCATCACGTGTAAGGTATTATTTTAACTATTAAAACCCTTAAACCATCCTCCATAAAACCAACACAATTTATGTAAAATAGACATCCATTTTACAAATTGTAATTTGTACAATTGTGTGACATGTGACATCCTATGTCAAGAAATACAATTGTATTAATTTAAAATACATATTTATCAAATAAATATTATTTCTAAATTAATTAAATCACATTTAACAAATTTATTTAGTAATTCGTAATTACCGTCCCAAAATATGGTTATTATAATAATCGTCAATACGATATACAACATTTGTTATAACCACGAACCTTTCTCATTCTCATTTCGATATTTCATAAATATCGATTAATATTTGACAATTAACACGTTTCAATTTCAAATATAAATCTTACATTAAGATTCAACCTCTAATTTCTCGATATTTGATTTTAAGGAATTTGATCAACTCGTATCGTATACAATTGATCAATATATCAATTAAGGGGATTGTCATATAAGTGTGACCTAAAGGGATCAACTGGCGACCACCGTCATACGACAGTAATGTCCAACTCTAGTCAGCCAGTCATTACCGATTAATGTTGGTCAGTTAACTATATATAATTTCGGATCATCCCTTGCATATTCTTATCATAAGATTTGACAATGATAATTATCATTGACCTGATCGCACTATTGTTGAGAACACATTTCACAACAATCTCCCACTTGTCCTCGACAAGTGTGCGTCACTATTCTCTTGTCCTATTACATCATCTCCCACTCAATGCAAGGTGTCTTGCAGGTGGTACTTGCATGTGATCATATCTTGAGCGGTTTCCTCGATCTGGAGATTTAACTGCTTTGACCGGAATTATCTACCATAGATACCTTCCGAGCGTGGCCACGCATTTTCAGTTAAACTTCTCCTCGAGTGGCCCTGAGATTTAAGATAACCCTGACGAGGGACTGGACAATTCCTATCCTACTATTCCCTTCGACTAACACAGTCCATCATAACCCAAAAGATGCCCATTTGACCCCCTTTAACGGATGATAGTAGGGCAAAAATCAAAGTCAATCTGAAAATTGTGCCACCTTGGGCAAACAGTCTCTAGTCTAAGAATCGACTCATGAGAATAATATAGTAGCTCTCGCCACGACTAGGCTAATATAAAATTTCCATAACTCTATAAGCGGTCACTTATTGCCCGATAGAGTGTCTCCTACAATCTGCCTATGCGATCGACTAGTCGTCCCATATGACTGTATGACATCTGAACTTGCCATCAATCGCCTCACACTCTAGTCGCTTCGAGATTTGACCTCATACAAGCGACTATGGGCTCTAATAAGTTAATCCAGTTCACTTATGGGGTTCAAAAATTGTCTCTTACAACCCATTTGGATTTGACAAAGTATATAAATAGTGAGTTAATAATAACTCAAACGATAAGAGTGATTGTTAAGTGCAAACAGTCAATACGATATTACTGCTCCACATAAACAATATTTGATGCTTATACATCAATTAGCATTAATGGTTTGCTATGTGAATACACCATTTATTCACAACTTTTAAACCTGCAAATTTCGGTTTCCTTCTGACTCATATTATTTCGTATAATATGATCTTATTCAAGTACATTTCTAGTCCTCATACTAGAATCGAGTCTCCTTACCTGAAGGAAGCTCCCACTGTTATCATATAACTTGTGACATGTTGTTCTTACGAATATAGTCACGTTGTACTAGAATTCATACTGTAGTTCACCTAGATCTGATCCACTAGTTCTCCTCGAGAACTTATATCGAAATATGGTTTTGTTTCAACTTTTGGCATGTTAATCAAGGTCATACGAATCAATATTTTCATATCTTAGAGATTCTATATTCATCGATATGAACAATTTATCCAACCCTGTAAATCAACAGGTGACGTTTCATTATCATATAATAAACTCACTATGATTGACCATCATCCTATGATGTTCTTAACATTTAATCATCTAGAGTTGAAAACCTCTTTATTCTTTACATTTAAAGAATTATCATTCTCTCTTAATGGTAGGTTCAATTTTCCTCATAACTTTTCTCCCACTGAATTTCGTATCACTATCTTTATAGTTAAATAACTCCCACTATCTTCATAGTGTTTAAGTAACTACTCAATAAACATCTTCTCATCTCAAATGAACATTTCATTTTTCCGTCCTTGTTCCCTTTGAAAGCATCAGGACATGATTTCTCCTCTATATTCCTTTAGAACAATAAACACTTTCATCAAGAGGACGGGAGACGATTTCTCCTCTATTATCTCACAAAAATCAGAAACATTAACTTCACGGAAACGTTTTCTATCCGTTTATACACGTGGTTCCTTTTGTCCTCTCTAGGAACTAATGACATAAGGAACACTTCCTTTTGTGTCCTCGCGTAGTTTTTTCTGTGTCCTCTCGTAGTTTCTTCTATCCATTCATTTAGGGTTCTTCTCAAAAACCCCATATAGGACTCTTCTCTAAGATCCCATATTTATTCCATTGGTTTGCGGCCATAGAATTTCTCCCACTCTATCCTTTAAAATAACCATTATTTATATAAGGATAACAATTTCGCCGAAAACAATGTTTTGGATAGTAGGTTATATGAGGAGTGAGATATTAGTTCTCACATTCACTTAAGGTGATTATCTTATAATGAACTAATGTACTCACATTTGAGTTTGATGTTTATATCTTATATTGATTGAGTGTATTTCACGGGGTGTAATTCTCGTTTAAGTAAATCACATTACTTTATTATGATCCTATCATGTCTAGCGTACGGTGAACTATTCAAGGTACTTTATTGTGATCTATGAAGATCATTTCAACTCATGTTATATAATGCATTTAAAAACAACGATTTGATTTAAGAACAAAAGAGATGACTTGGGATGAAAACCAAGTCACCAACATTCAAATTACAACCATTGTTTAAAATAACCAAATCCTTGTCATACAAGAAATACTATGTTCTTAAAATTAAAATGCATAATCGAAAGAAGACATCAATTGAAAATTAGAGCTAAGCTCTTTATGCCTTCAATCTCCGGTTGCTACCATAGCAATCCATGGAAGAAGCCCCTTTTAAACAACTAAAAGGGTGAGAGTCAACAACTTGTATCGACATACAGAAGTTGACAAAATAACATGAATTTAAATGAGAATTATTACCTACGGCGAGAACATTTCCAGCTTTTAGGTCGGCCAAGTATTTCGGGCAATTTCTCTTCCAATGACCAATCCTTGTGCAATAATGGCACTTATGTTCAACCTTTGAAGATGATGAAGAAGCACCTTTCGAAAAGGTCTTCTCTTTGGATGGTGTGGTCATGGAGGCATTCTTGCCTTTGCCTTTGCCTTTTCTACCACTCTTCTTAAACTTCCCTTTGCTCTTTTCTCAATGTTGAGTTCATCCTTCGTGAAACTCTCATTAAATCCCATATCCCTTTCCGTTTGGACAAGCATCATATGCAATTAATCCAAAGAGGTTTCTTGATTACGCATGTTAAAGTTCACCCGGAACTGAGCATACGTTTTCACTTTGTTGAGGGAGTGAAGAATTATGTCAATAATAAGAGAGTCAGGAACATTACCCCTTGAAGCTTCACGGTTTCGGCTAGCTCAACCATTTTGAGCACATGAGGACTAATCTTTTGACCTTCCTTTAAGGTCAAATCAAAGAAGGCGGAGGCCGCCTCATATTGGATTACCCTAGGAGCTTGCGAAAACATGGTCGCAATTCTAGTGTAAATCTCATTAGCCGTGGCTAGCTTACTCATTCTCCTTTGGAGATCCGACTCCATGGAGAATATAAGCACGTTCTTAAGAACATGCGACTCTTTCATGTAGGTCTCATAGGCCTCAAGAGTCGCCTCCGATGCACGAGCGGCGGGAGTGGGAGGAGCGGCTATGGTTAGGTAACGAGTATTATCGTCACCTTCCGCGACCAAAACCAATTGAGCGTCCCAATCCTTAAAATTGGCGCTATGCTTCTCAATCTTGCTTCGATCCATGAATGATCGAAGCCATGATACGTTTGTGAGAGATGGAGCGTTATTAGCCATTTGATGATAGTTGAAAAGAACTACAAATGAAACGAAGGAATTAAAACACAATTATTGTTTTATTAATTAAACTTTAAATTTTAAACAAGTTATGCATCTACTTAATGATCTCTTACCCAACTAAGTAAATGATCCCGTGACCCAAATATATACTAACTTGGGCACGGTTTAGCCGATACATCCCTCATTAATATAATTCGGTGGATTAACCCTTTAATCGATTCTACTTTTAGAACTCCCGGTCGATAAAATTATATTAATTCTTATCTTTAGTCCGAACTTTACCACTACGGTGGCTCGAATAACTTCGTCGAGATCGACCAAATTTCGAGAGCGTAATCATATTACCCCACTTCTCCAACGTAATAAGGTAGCACCCCGGTTTAGCCGAGCCCACTCCCTTATGAAGAAAGTACTTCGTGGGTTCTTTATTCTTTGGTAAGGCTATGTCTCAATTTTAAATAACGTAAGAGATCTTGTCAATTTATTATCTATCTCCTTTAAGTGAACTAAGTCGGTGAATTATCGATAAATTAATTGACACGGTCGATAAACTCGATGATTATGCATGATATGAATCGACGATTTGGCTATGCATGCAAACATATAAAGCATATATAAAGCATAAAAACTTAAAAGCATAAATAAATCCTAGTATGGCCTTCCTAAAGTAGAAAATTTAAATGTAAAATACAAATTCGGAAACCAACTCCTTGGTCCCTTGAACTTCACACGCGGCACGCATCCTAAGGCAAACTCCGTCTTGGTCGGAACTCCTTTCCGAAAGGCACTGTCTTCAAGGATCTCCGAAATTACAATAATTACAAATATTCTATCTATTTTATACATTATAAAATAAAACAATAAAATAAAGTAATACGAGATCACATTAAATTAAAACTGAATCGATAACCCCTTACATTACGGGAAATACCGATTAAAATCTAAGGCCAAACTAAGCAAAATACATAATTCCAAATTACGTAAATTAAATTATGACATTCACAAATAATTAAATAAACATGCAATTCTTATAAATATGCAACTAACTTGTTAATCCTAAGCCAAATCGTCCTATTTAAACACAATTTAAATATTGTTATCATAATAACAAGGTTTTATGGAATAGCATGATTTTAACATTTTAAAATCACTTAACATTATGTGAATCAATATTCACGATTAAGTTAAACATCCTAACACATTTAGGTTTCAAAATTTAGTCTTACTCAAATTTTGAACATGATTTAACTTATTAATTATAATATTGTTCGGAATTTGATCGGTTTTACGGGAAAAACAATATAAAAATCAATAATTGAGTCATAAAATATTTCGAAGAATTCAAAATTCAAATTTTGAACATTCTGAAAATTTTCTTAAAATTTCAGATTCTAAAAACATAAAATAACCGAAATAAACCATTTACTTCGAAATAAAACGTATAAACATGCATATTTAGACGGAAATTCAAAATTACCTTATAAATAATGCAATAAAATACTAATAAAATTTTTACATATTCCAAGACACTCAATAGACTGAAATGGACAGGAAAAATTAGAATAGCACTGTTCAAGAACCGAAATAATCATTTTGTGACTCTTACAATTTAAATTTTTAACTTTAACCTTTTAAAAATTAAAAATCAAAATCCAGAAACTTTTGGCACCCAAGAAAAATATGATGATGAACATATCTAATATGAATAATATGGGTTAATTTTTCCGGCCATTTTAGCAACTTTTACTATTTTTAAAGAATTATGCCATATATTACACGATTTTAACAATTAAAATCATTTCTCATGCAAAATTCGAATTTAAAAGCTCAAAATTTACATGCATGCTAGAAATAATATATATGACACTATATAAAATTGTCATGGCCAAATTCAAACTCAAACTATTTAAGTTGAATTATGTCACTAATATCTCGATTTTTACCATAAAAATCAATATTCATGCAATATAAAAGAAACATTTCTGGAAAACTTAATATAAATTTTAAATATTGCATTTGACATCTCCAACACTTTTCGTAGCTAAATTCATAGTCTAACTATATAAACCCATTTTTATTTCATTTTATGACAATTTAACACTTAAATTTCACAAACCATGCATAAAACTCAAATAATTTCGAAAATTATATATTCATAATATGTTAAATGCATGTGAGAACATATATAAAAATCTTGGCCAGAAAGTTTAATTTACCATTTTTCCCACAAATAAAACGTTTTTAACCGATTATTAGCATAAATTAACAATTTAATTATAAGATTGAACAATATAATTCCATAAATCATACATAATGACTTAAAACATTTTTAAGACCAGAAGATATACATGCAATAATAATTTCGTGCATATCTTATATGTACTAATTATTTTACGTTTTTAATCTTAATCATATTACTTAAAAACCGTAAAATCGAGTTACATGCAAGCAACCGAATGCTCTGATACCACTTGAAGGTTTTACGGTCATACCAACCTAACTACTAAATTAGTCATAATAATTTATTTATTAATTTACCATTAAATATAATTTAGATCTTATGCATGCAAATGAAAGTTGCGGAAACGAGAGATTAGGACCCTTACATTCGGTCCAAGTATGCTTAGGACGATCCTCCATGGAGCAACCAAAATAGCTTGCCTCCTTTACGATGCACCCAAGACTTACCCTTAATACCGAAAATCTCATGGACTAGGTGAAGAATAATCGGTTTTCTTAAAACCGAATTCTAATCTTATTAAAATTAAAACCGAGACAATACAACAATTGTAGTGATAAAAAAATAATCTCTATTATATATTTTTATGAATATTATTTTCTTACTAGAAATAATATAGGAGGATTTTGAGGTTTTTGTACACTTAGAAAATATAAGCAAAATAGCATAAGAGTGAAATGTGAACAATTCACAATATTTAAGGTGGGTAGGTTGAGTGTGGCGTGTGAGGAGGATGCATGGGAAGGAATCTTTAGCTTTTGTTCTTACCCATATTATATAGGCATGCATACCTATCATTAGGTTTAAGGCTACCTTAATCATCATGTGAAAGGTATTATTTTAACTATTAAAACCCTTAAACCATCCTCCATAAAACCGACACAATTTATGTAAAATGGACATCCATTTTACAAATTGTAATTTGTACAATTGTGTGACATGTGACATCCTATGTCAAGAAATACAATTGTATTAATTTAAAATACATATTTATCAAATAAATATTATTTCTAAATTAATTAAATCACATTTAACAAATTTATTTAGTAATTTGTAATTACCGTCCCAAAATATGGTTATTATAATAATCGTCAATACGATATACAACGTTTGTTATAACCACGAACCTTTCTCATTCTCATTTCGATATTTCATATATATATCGATTAATATTTGACAATTAACACGTTTCAATTTCAAATATAAATCTTACATTAAGATTCAACCTCTAATTTCTCGATATTTGATTTTAAGGAATTCGATCAACTCGTATCGTATACAATTGATCAATATATCAATTAAGGGGATTGTCCTATAGGTGTGACCTAAGGGGATCAACTGACGACCACCGTCATACGACAGTAATGTCAAACTCTAGTCAGCCAATCATTACCGATTAATGTTGGTTAGTTAACTATATATAATTTCGGATCATCCCTTGCATATTCTTATCATAAGATTTGACAATGATAATTATCATTGACGTGATCGCACTATTGTTGATGACACATTTCCCAACAGATAAAACGTGTTCCAGAGTTGTATTAGATATTATTTGATTGATATTTGATCATTTCAATTACTACTTAATAAAATCATTGAATTTCTTTATATTGTATTTCATATGGATTGTATGACAATTTTTAACACCACAAAGTTAACTGTTTTACTTTATATGTAGGTTTTGTTCGTAAACACCAAAATGAACTGATAACTCAGGTGATTATTTTGTTAGTTGAAGGATGGATAGTTCAATATGCCATAAGTCAAACGCTTGACTGATCAATAACAAATATGAGTATTTGATACCGTATAGGACATGGTGACCACTACACAAAGTCCTAAATGTTAAGATACATTAGGTGCCTGGTCGTGGATAGGACGTCTATTGTGATTCCTAAAGTCGGTTCTTTTGACCATTGTCTATTTCTTGCGATATAGACAGTTTTTGGGTGGTTTAGGTTTCTGTCCTAGGTCGCACCGTAAAAGAAGGCCAATCGGATTTTTACTGAGTCATTTCATGTTGTGCTTCCATCGGCAGGTTATAAGTCAAGGAAAATATCCAGCCTTTATCAGGTTTTATATATATTCTCAGGGCCACTCAAGGAGTAGTAACTTAAATGCATGGCCATGCTCGAATATGATACGTATATTAGTTATGTTACTCTCTCGTCGAGGAAACCGCTCTTGATATGATTACTTGGGAGATAGGACCTTGTAAGGTGGGACTTTGCAATTATTTTTCCATTGAGTGGGAGAAATTTATGGATATGAGAATCGTAATCGCACACACACTTGTAGGACATTTACTCCAACAATCTCTCACTTGTCCTACAAGTGAGTGTGCCATTACGATTCTCATATCCATAAATTTAAATACCGTGGGGAAAAAAATTGTCAATTTAATTCACAATTAATATCAAAACGATTTTTGAACCTGGCTCTGATACCACTTGTAGGAAAATTTCTTAAATTTCCATTAATGTATTAATCTAATTAATACTGTCAAGGATTATATCAAAAGACAATTTAATAAAAGAACTATAAATTGAATTAAAAAGACATTAACATAGAAATAACATTTAGATCTATATGGAATCGGCCTAAGAACAACCTAGTATATAACCCAAATTTCAAAGTAGAAATTCTCCTTAGATTGCACCCAAGATGACCGAGAAAATGCCCTTCAAATCACCACCTTGATTACTATTAATTATGGAGGTTTTTATTTTTTAGGTTTTTAGATGATGAACTAATGAGAAAAATAAGAGAAATCAGTTCTCTTATTCCTCCCAATTATCACGGCCCAACCCCCACAATTTATGTGAGTGGTTTTGTTTTTGTGTTGTTTATCATATAGGAGACTCTCTTAGAGTTTTCACCTAATCGAACTACTTAAAATATATACATATATTTTAATGCATGTACTCGAAAAATATCCCATATTAATTTCCGGAGAACATTTTCGAAAATGTAACATATACACAATTTTAGGAGAATGTTAATTAATTATCTTATAATTAATTAACCTAATTATATTATTCTAAAATATCATATATTAAAATATATAATTAATAAATATAACATTTATATATATTTGTTAGAATTAACATTTAATTCTTTCTCCTAAATATTATTTAATCATATTAAATGTTTATCATCTATTTAACTACATTTAGCTAAGTTTAGCATTTACGTAATTATATCAATATATAATCACATTTCTCAGTACTATCCTATAGGTGTGACCTTTAGGGATCAACTGATTACCGCCATCATATGACAGTAACGTCAAACTTCTAGTAAGCCAACCGTTATCGATAAACGTTAACCAATTGATTAATATACTAAGTATCCATGTGTGATGATGTAAAAGATTTATTCAAATAATCACACACTGTGGAGGACATTTACTCCAACACGAACTAATATGTGGAATAAAAACAAACTAGATAAGTATAAGATGTCTATACAAAGCAACAGCCCGGGATAGGATATCCCACGGGCACCAAAACTATAATGGTAAAAAATGAGTCTAGCTACACGAATAGGTAAGTCATGTCGATGTAAGTATAACGCTAGCTCGCTAGCTCTTGAGTGAATTCCCCCTGTACAGATCAGCACCAACCTACATACATGAAACATGTACGTCTCAGTCAGTGGGGAGCACTTAGAGGTTCTCCCAGCCATTTATGATCATTAAACACATAACAAGTAATTATGTAAACATCCATACATACTCCAACATAAACTATATCATGTGAAGCATGCTACCCAACATTAACCAACATAAGTATACATAACATTTTACTCCAAACAAAGCATTACCCGATCCAAGGCATACTAAGTATTACGGTACCTGTTCCAAGGCACACTCAACCATCCCAATACCCGTTCCAAGGTAGACTCAAGTAAACATACCCGTTCCAAGGTAAACTCAAAAAATCCGTACCAGTTCCAAGATACGCACAATCAAGCATATAATTACCCGTTCCAAGGCATTCAAGCAGCAAGCGCCGACCAAGGCACGTTCCAAGGCTTAACCTGTTGGGAATAAAACGTGTATTCGCCCTTTAATTGCAGGATTATAATGAAAATTACAGTCGTGAATATCGTCATAAGATTAAAAAGAATAAGAAAAGAAGTACAACCTTTAGTTCTTGCGCAAAAGGCCTAAGAACAGGAATTAACACAAATTCCCTCCTATAACTTGCACCCAAGACTTAGAATGAGACGTGGCCGCGTGTGCTAGAAATCCTCTCCAACTGCCTTGCAATATTGGGAGAGCTATTTAGGTTTTAGATGTGAGATCTGAGGTTTTTGGGAGAAGAAAGCTCTCAAAACCCTAATTTTCTTGAGAATTGTTTAAACAGTGAAACAAGAGTCACTGACATAAGGAGAGTCCTCCTCCTTATGTAGTTGATTTGGCCGAAAATTCTAATAGGGTAGGAGTGGGCTTTCCACTCTTACCTTATTCTAATTCGTGATTCGACCCATTTAGCTTTAAGTTGTTCGCGGTATTTTTAATTATAAATCGTAACATGTTATCAGATATTAATACAGTCGATATATTAATAATGGTCTGACAAAATACGATATTGTATAATTACCCAAATTAATATAACTGTTTATATTAATACGCGAATACAATATTTAATTAAATATAACCGTTCATATTTAATTTACGAATTAATCATGTAATCCGTATTAGCTAAATTTATTTAATCCGTATTAAATAATAATCTCAACATCTTATTGACTAATTTAGTAGTCAATACCTCTGACTAACCGTTTAGTCATATCCGGCAAAATGTGACTGTATTTTCATACCTTCACATCTCTCAAACGTGTCCTATAGGTGTGACGTATAGGGACCAGTTGACCACCGCCATCCGTATGACAATAACGTCAAACTTATCTAGCAAGCCAACCGTTATTGATAAACGTGGATCAACTGGTAATAATACAGAAGTATGCCCTTGTGATCCTTAAAGAGATTTAATAAGTCATTGTACTTAATTGTCAAGGACACCAGTCCCAACAATCTCCCACTTGTCCGTACAAGGGTATGTGCAATGACGTTATCACACTACATGTGGAGGACACAAGCTCCAACAAACTCCCACTTGTCCGTACAAGTGTAGGTGCGATAACCGATTCTCATATCCTTTTAAAATTTCTCCCACTCAATGTAAGACAATTTGCAAATCCGCATTCGCAAAGATCGTATCTCACAAGCGATCAGTATCAAGAGTGGTTTCCCCGACTAGAGAGTAACTTAACTGATAAAACGAATCTGTATTCGAGCATGGCCATGCATTTCAGTTACTACTCCTCGAGTGGCCCTGAGAAATGATAAAATCCTGATAAGGGTTTGGATATTTCCCTCAACTCGAATCCTGCCGATATCGCCCAGCATGAAATAACCCAGAAAAAATCCTCTTGGCCCCTGTTACGGTGACCGTGGGAAAGAAACCAAAGTTACCCAAAATCTGTCTTAATCTCAAGAGACAGTTGAAGGTCAAAAGACTCGACTCTAAGGAACACTATGGAGGTCCTATCCACGACCTGGCACCCAATGTTATAAAACATTTAGGACTCCATAACGATGTCACGGGGTGTCCTACGAGATATCCGTATAACTCGCCTTTGTGATTGGTCAGTCATCCGCGTGACTTATGGCTCGTTGAACCCACCATCAACCAACGTCACAAAATGATGAGTTATCAGCTCAAGTGGGTAATCAAGGACCAAAACGATGTAATGTTAATCAGTTCACTTTGTGGTGTTCAAAATTGGCGTACAATTCCACATGAGAAACAAAACATTATATATCATAACAATAAGGTTGAATAGAGTACACGAGAAAATGAATTATTACATGAATTCATAAAAGAGTACTACAACTTAGGAACACATCCAATTCCCATGGAATGAATGTGCCCTTCATGCTTATCACGTGGTAATGCTTTTGTGAGAGGATCAGCTATGTTGTCATCCGTAGCTATCTTATCAATGAATATCTCCTTTTGCTCCACGTAATCTCTGATTAGATGAGCTTTCCGTTGTACATGTCTAGCCTTGCTGCTAGACTTATGCTCCTTAGCTTGGAAGATGGCACCGCTATTGTCACAATAAACGGTGATTAGGTCATTCGAACTAGGCACTACCGAGAGTCCTTGTAAGAATTGACGCATCCATATTGCTTCCTTAGCTGCTTCCGAGGCGGCATAGTACTCGGACTCAGTCGTAGAATCTGCTGTAACACTCTGTTTAGAACTTTTCCAGCTGACAGCAGCGCCATTAAGAGTAAAAACGAATCCAGACTGAGATTTCGAGTCATCTCGATCCGTTTGGAAGCTAGCATCTGCGTAACCCGTGGCGCAGAGCGTCGAGTCGCCTCCGTAAGTCAATCCCCAATCTTTAGTCCTTCGTAGGTACTTAAGAATGTTTTTCACGGCCATCCAGTGTTGTTCACCTGGATGAGCTTGGAATCGACTTGTCATACTCAATGCATATGCAACGTCAGGACGTGTGCATATCATGGCATACATGATTGATCCTATTGCCGAAGCATAAGGAATCCGACTCATGCGCTCTTTCTCTTCCAATGACTTAGCTTCTTGAGTCTTGCTCAAGTGAAGCCCAGGAGTCATAGGAAGGAACCCCTTCTTGGAGTTCGTCATGCTGAATCTCTCCAGAATCTTCTCTATATAAGACTCCTGACTGAGAGACAACATCCGTCGTGATCTATCCCTGTAGATACGGATGCCCAAAATTCTTTGTGCCTCTCCCAGATCTTTCATCTGGAAATGGTTTTTCAACCATGCTTTAACCGAAGATAAGAGAGGTATGTCGTTCCCAATCAAGAGTATGTCGTCGACATACAGTACTAGGAATACAATCTTGCTCCCACTCGACTTGATATAGAGACATGGTTCCTCGACTGACCGAATGAACCCATTCTCTTTTATCACTTGGTCGAAGCGATGATTCCAACTCCGCGATGCTTGCTTAAGTCCATAGATGGAACGCTTAAGCTTGCAAACTTTCTTAGGATGTGCTGGATCGATAAAACCCTCGGGTTGTACCATGTACAACTCTTCCTCCAAATAACCGTTTAAGAAGGAGGTTTTAACGTCCATTTGCCATATTTCATAGTCATGAAATGCAGCGATCGCTAAGATAATCCAAATGGAACGTAGCATGACTACGGGTGCAAAAATCTCATCGTAGTGCAAGCCTGGCACTTGGGTGAAACCTTTAGCAACTAGTTTAGCCTTGTGGATATCCTGTTGTCCTTCCACGGCATGCTTTATATTTGCATTGAAGGGGACGTACCTTTGCAGGTAGGTCCACAAGATCCCACACGTTGTTCTCATACATGGAGTCCATCTCGGATTGCATGGCTTCTAGCCATAGCTTTGAGTCAGAACTAGTCATGGCACCTTTATAGGTTTTGGGTTCATCACCCTCTAGGAGTAAGACGTCATCTGTATCATGTTCCTCGACCATACCAATGTATCTGTCCGGTGGAATAGAGACTCTTCCCGACCTCCTAGGTTCCTCAGGGATATCTACCGCAGCCTCGGTTGAAGGAACTGTTTCCTCCAATGGTTGCTCGGTAGTTGGTTCTTGAACCTCCGATAACTCGAAGGTTCTATTACTCGACTTGTTCTCGAGAAATTCTTTCTCTAAGAACGTCGCACTAGCCGCAACAAAAACACGTTGTTCGGTTGGCGAGTAGAAGTAATGACCAAAAGTTCCCTTTGGATAGCCTATAAAGTATGTCTTGACCGATCGCGGGCTGAGCTTATCCTCGTGTCTCCACTTGACATAAGGCTCGCAGCCCCAAACCCGAATAAAGGACAAGTTAGGGACCGTTCCCTTCCATAATTCGTATGGAGTCTTGTCAACAGCTTTAGACGGACTTCGGTTAAGTATTAGAGCGGCCGACAAAAGAGCATAGCCCCATAATGAATCAGGCACAACGGTGTGACTCATCATGGATCGAACCATATCAAGTAAAGTTCGATTTCTCCGTTCGGACACACCATTTAATTGTGGATTTCCAGGTGGAGTCAACTGTAGCACGATCCCACAGTCTTTAAGGTGTTGATCAAACTCGTGTGAAAGATACTCACCACCACGATCCGAACGTAGTGCTTTAATCTTTCTACCCAGCTGGTTCTGTACCCGATTCTGGTATTCTTTGAACTTGTCAAAGGATTCACTTTTATGCTTCATTAAATAGACATAGCCATATCTACTTAAATCGTCCGTGAAAGTGATGAAATACCTATAGCCTTCTCGTGCGTTGATCGACATAGGGCCACATACGTCCGTATGTATGAGTCCTAATAGGTCGGCAGCGCGCATTCCAACACCTTTGAAGGAAATACGAGTCATTTTGCCGATGAGACATGATTCACACGTGCCATATGATTTGAAATCAAAGGGCGATATAGCTCCATTCTGTATGAGCTGTTTTACGCGTTTCTCATTTATGTGTCCCATACGACAATGCCATAGGTAAGTTTGATCTTTGTCACCTACCTTTAATCTCTTGTTATTCACATGTAATATCTCGGTAGTTTGATCTAAAACATAAATTCCATTCATGGAAACTGCCTTGCCATAAATCATATTGTGTAAGGAGAAAATACAGCTATTATTCTCTATTACAAATGAAAAGCCGAGTTTGTCAAGTGCAGAAACTGAAATAATGTTTTTGGACAAACTAGGAACATAATAACAGTTATATAAGAATAACTCGAATCCACTTGGAAGCTGGATCACGTATGTTCCCTTCGAGACTGCAGCAACGCGTGCTCCATTCCCGACACGCAGGTCCACCTCACCCTTGATTAGGGGTTCTTGGTTTCGGAGGCCCTGCACATGATTACATAGATGAGAACCACAACCAGTATCAAGTACCCAAGTTCCGCAACTTGCGTGGTTAATCTCAATCATGTGAATAAAAGAAGAAGAAGACATACCAACAGGAGTAACACGGCCTGCCTTAATGTCCTCGCGATACACGGGGCAGGAACGCCTCCAATGCCCAGTCTTGTGGCAATGGTGACATTCCATGCTTGTATCCTTGCTCTTTATCTTGCCCTGTGAGTTGCTTGACTCACCTGGCCCACTCTTAGCAAATCCTGGTTTCTTGAACCTGGGCTTACCTACTGCTAGGTCGCCCTGAGCTTTAGCCTTCCCTTTACCCTTTCCCTTACTGGCGATCATGATAACATCCTACTTCATGCTCCCACTTAACTTTAGATCCTTCTCAGTCTGTACGAGAAGGGAGTGGAGCTCATGAGGAGTTTTCTTCATGTCGTTCATGTAGTAGTTGGCCCTAAAGAGGGCGAACCCATCATGAAGCGAATGAAGCATACGATCAACGATTATGTTCTCACTGATCTTGCAGTTTAGGGCCTCCAGTTTCTCGATATTCTCAATCATGTGAAGAATATGTGGGCTAACAGGTTGGCCCTTCTGGAGTTTCGCCTCAAAGAAGCGACAGGTATGCTCATAAGAAACGATTCTCGGAGCCTTTGAGAATTCGTTAGTGAGCGTGGTGAAAATCTTGTTTGCACCATGGGATATGAAGCGTCTTTGCAAATTTGATTCCATTGCATAGATGAGTACGTTCTTTATCGCACCCGCTTCCATAACGAAATCGCTATGAGCGCGAATTTCGTTGGCTCTAGCTCCAGTTCCTGGGTGTGCCGGAATGGGCTCAGTTAAATACTTAAGCTTTCCGTCAGCAATGGCAGCATTCCGTAGTGCTGCCTCCCAGTCAGAGAAGTTTGACCCATCATTCCTCAGTCTAGTTGACTGATTCATGGAGTCCATGAAGGCCTTTAGCCAGGATTCACGTGCTAGCTTGGCACTTGGCATTGGGTCTTCACCAGCCATTTTAGTTATACAGCAGTTTTATTGAAAGTGTTCTACACTGAAAAAGAAGATAAAACAAAACCATATAAGCAACTTATTGTTGTGATTTAAGTCTATATTAAATTGAATTTAAACTCGTAGACTCATGCATTTATATAATTGATCTCCCTCAAGAATTATATAAACGATCCCAAGACTCAATTTCCGTATATTGATAAGCCCACAGTTTGGCTAATTCCATTTGTTGGAACTCTTGGTCGATAGATTTCTGTATATCCTATCTATTAGTCCATCTCAGTCACTAGATATTATCGAGTGACCATGATGTTGAGATAAAATAAATCATCTGTTCCCACTTACCCGACGTAGAAGGGGTCATATTATGCCTACCGACGAAGAAGGGATTCATGGGAGGCTGATTTATAAAGACTAATCTCAATTTTTGGTTATACGAGGAAGACCCCATCAACTTTTATTTAACCATATTTAAGTGAACTAAAAACTAGCATTTGCGTGAATGAATTAAATAAAGTGATGGCTTAGCAAATGACATGTGACATCTGTATTGTCACAGAAAACTAACGCGTGACCTCTACATGAGTCAGTTTTCAGGCATGATATAGGTGGTTTGGTTTTTAGGCGGAATATGATGCAAGCTATTATCGATGAAAGCATAAAGATAAATGCAATAAACGTAAATAAAAGTCCTAGTGTGGCCTATCCTACCAAAATAAACATAAAACAACTTGGAATCCACCGTTGGACCCTAGAAGCTTGTCTTGATGTTCAATCTTGGTCCTTGCAGCGGGAGTGAGCATCCGGTCTCCGTCTTTGCTTTGGTCTTCACAAAATTACTAATTTAAATTACAAAAGTAGTCCTAGATACATTCTAATTTAAATACAAAAGTAATTACATGGCAAAAACCCAAAACGGAGATTCAAGATCTCAAAATTACAAGCAAGATCGTGTCCCATCATTACGGTGACACAATCTTCTAAGGCCACACTAAGTTACAACCGTTTGCAAAAATTAAATACGTTATTGAAAGCATTCAAGGCATTCACAAGACGAGAAATAAAATGCATCAACTAAATAAAATTTATACATGACATAATACTGTTATTATGATTAATAAATTTATACCAAACCACCTTTTAAGATTAAAATTATGTGACTATACCGCTTTAATCACCAATTTTAATAAACATATAATCCATTATTTTAAACTGTTTTAAAACAATATGTATCAAACGAGGGTGAACCGTTTCACTAAATAATATACTATTTCCGTATACAGTATATTATTTTAAGCCATGTGAAAATAAGATAACAAGTTATTTTCGAAAACAAACTGCCCGAAACGAGAGCACTCGATCGAGTAACAGGGGCACTCGATCGAGTGTCAGTGTCACTCGATCGAGTGCAGCAGGGCTCGATCGAGTGGCTTGTAAAAACTGCAAATCGCTGCACTTTTAAATCAAACCGAGTTTTTATCTTGATATAAAACTTGTAAATCAAAAATAAAAACAACAAAAGATCCACATATTGCTAAAAATATCGATTAATTAACAATATGCAAATAAGAATCGAAAACAAGATCGATTGCAACCCTAAAATCACACGCACGAGGCCTGGTACAAGGGCACTCGATCGAGTGCAACAGAGACTCGATCGAGTGCCAAGGCAGAATGCACGGTTTTTCCAAAATTTTAAATCTTATGAAAGACACAATTGTAAAATTTCATGGCCTAAGGCTCTGATACCACTTGTTGGGAATAAAACGTGTATTCGCCCTTTAATTGCAGGATTATAATGAAAATTACAGTCGTGAATATCGTCATAAGATTAAAAAGAATAAGAAAAGAAGTACAACCTTTAGTTCTTGCGCAAAAGGCCTAAGAACAGGAATTAACACAAATTCCCTCCTATAACTTGCACCCAAGACTTAGAATGAGACGTGGCTGCGTGTGCTAGAAATCCTCTCCAACTGCCTTGCAATATTGGGAGAGCTATTTAGGTTTTAGATGTGAGATCTGAGGTTTTTGGGAGAAGAAAGCTCTCAAAACCCTAATTTTCTTGAGAATTGTTTAAACAGTGAAACAAGAGTCACTGACATAAGGAGAGTCCTCCTCCTTATGTAGTTGTTTTGGCCGAAAATTCTAATAGGGTAGGAGTGGGCTTTCCACTCTTACCTTATTCTAATTCGTGATTCGACCCATTTAGCTTTAAGTTGTTCGCGGTATTTTTAATTATAAATCGTAACATGTTATCAGATATTAATACAGTCGATATATTAATAATGGTCTGACAAAATACGATATTGTATAATTACCCAAATTAATATAACTGTTTATATTAATACGCGAATACAATATTTAATTAAATATAACCGTTCATATTTAATTTACGAATTAATCATGTAATCCGTATTAGCTAAATTTATTTAATCCGTATTAAATAATAATCTCAACATCTTATTGACTAATTTAGTAGTCAATACCTCTGACTAACCGTTTAGTCATATCCGGCAAAATGTGACTGTATTTTCATACCTTCACATCTCTCAAACGTGTCCTATAGGTGTGACGTATAGGGACCAGTTGACCACCGCCATCCGTATGACAATAACGTCAAACTTATCTAGCAAGCCAACCGTTATTGATAAACGTGGATCAACTGGTAATAATACAGAAGTATGCCCTTGTGATCCTTAAAGAGATTTAATAAGTCATTGTACTTAATTGTCAAGGACACCAGCCCCAACATAACCGACACTGAGCGACCCTGTACGTGTCTCGACGTTCCAACCGAAGTTTCTCCTCGTACGTTGTTACCCTTACATGACAGGTCATAAGGTCCGTTCCAAGACCTGACCTGGCATGCCCATACAAACTCACGAAGGTCCCAACTCGTTCCAAGGCAAGGGCCAACGCATCACACACTCACCTATTAACTTGAGCCCGTTTCAAGACCCAACTTAATACGCATCATCATAATTACATTCAATTCTAACTTAACTCATTAGGCTACCATAACACTCAATATACACATACAAGCATATGGAAAGTAACCCACTTAAATTAAGTTTATTAATTACCTAGGACTCATAAGTGACAAGTCTCGACCAATGCTAGCTTTACTTAACTTAGTTCCTTAAGCTTTGCCTTAAGGCACCCATGAATTTCTTAACTTACGATAAGTGAATAATCGGATTACTCATCTCACCTAACATAAATATATATTTTAGACCGAGTATTTTTATCATGTAACATCACTCGAAACATGCTAAAACAAACGGATAACACTTACCCAAAACAGCCCACAAACACACTACGAACAACGCCTACAGTGCCCATTGGCGCAGCCTGCGCACCAGCACGGGCAGCACGCGTCAGTTCAGTTTCGTGCAATTCTTTATATACTTCTCCACATTGTTTTGCACTTCTATGAGATGATTCTAAGCATGAAGCAACCATCATATACAGCACCTAAACCCTACATCTACTAACCACAATAACTTGATTACTAGCACAAGTCATGAATTAAACAAGCAATTTAAGCATACACAAGATGAACATTCTGAAATTGTGACGGATACTCAATACCCATTAAAAATCTTCATATTCTTTACAAATTAATCAACATAAACAATCTGAAACTTCATCATAACTTTGAATATACGACTAATTTCATTTCTACTTGATAAATTCAACAATCAATGAACACAACAACACAATTACACCTACTATCAACCCAAAATCAGATTATGCACATTCTTATCACAATAAACATGTGAAGTTCAGAAATTAGATTACCCATAACTTATTCATACTAAAGTCATCATCCAATCACAAAAATCATCATGAAAACACACACTAATGATGCTCTATGTTCTAAACCGAGTTTCCTCATCAAGGTTACCTCTTAAGCTAAATCTTCACTCGAATCTTCAATCAAGTATGAGTCCACTTCCGGGTCTTCAAGATTAGCTCCTAAAAACAAAGAAAACAAGTCAAAATAGTCCATTTTCGAGATTACACCAAACAGCCGAAAATTCGACTTGCACGAATCTCGAAATTGAAAAGAGAGAAACGTCGGGAAAGATATAAGGAGCGCGATGCCGCACGAATTACCTCGATTGGCCTTGAAACGATGTCGGGGTGAGGATTTTTGTGAAAGATGGGTTTATACAAATTTTAGAGGAAACTTGGGGAAGGAGGTGAAGTTGAGGATGAGTTGTGAAGGAAAGTAGGAGGAAATTCCCCTTTTTCTTTTCTTTTTCAGCACAACTAATGAAGCGGTTTTTAAGTGATTGAGCCGGGTTTTAATGAGAACGGGTGCCAAGTGATGTTTCTCATTCTAAGGATTAATTAGTTTTCTTAAAAATGGAACCCGAACTATTTTCTTAAAATAAATTTATGAAATTAATTAAAATATAAATATAAATTTCCGAAATCCATTTAAATTATTAAAATATGGATTCTGAAAATACGGGATGTTACATAATGCCTTAATATGAACGAGATAAATGAGAGGTTCGTGTCTCATGATGATACGATTATATGAGACTCGATTTCAATAAAATAAATAAATATTTTATTCGATAAGTGTTATCGTATTTTTATCGGTAAAGGTTATCAGTTAGTCGTGATTACAATTGAGTTGTAGATCACATTGACGAAAATGAAATGACACATTTTATACATTAAATTAGTAATTCTTACTTAAATGTTAAGTATTATTTATGTGATAAGAATTTGTATTTAAATTGTTTAAATACATATTAATAATTACTAGATCTCATACAACATGTGATATGTCACACTTGTGACACATTACAAATGACAAAATATAAATGTAAAATGGAACCCATTTTATTTAAGGGTTATTTAACAAGAATACCTCAAACTATCGGTCAGCTTCTCAAAATACTCCGCACTTTAATTTAACTCCCAATACACCAAACTATTGGACTTATCTTCTTGTATCATACTCGAGACAATTTAACCCGTAAAATTAGGTAAACTTCAGGTCAAAACTCGAGTGAATCCGTCACCACCAGTTCACCCCATCACCATGTCAATTTCATCCTTCTCTTATTCATTTTCAACCACCCTTCACCACTGTGGCCACCACCATCTCGTCCCTCATCTTCTATTAACACCACCATCTGATCCAAACTGAAACCATACATGTGGGTAACCCTAAAACACCGCCACTCTCTCTATAATTGAGACTAAAATCCACAATTACCCTCATTCCTTCATTTTCTCCGTAAATAAACTCTAACATCTAATCACTCAAAATTCATCAACATTCAAACCATAGCTACAATATCAGTCTCATCTCCATCCTTAACCACCACACTCCTCTCAGATCACCCCTGTCACTCCTCTTCATCCTCTTTCTTTTCCTCGTCTCCCGATGGACGCAGTCACCACACCGCATCTAGCATCACTGCAACCCTCGCCATCGTTATCGCTCAACTGCCTCCATAGATCGACACCCACCACTAATATTTGATGTGTGTTTCCAGAACCCTAACCCCGAAATTGATTTGGGAATTTTCAATTAGGATTAGTACGTTAATTAATGTATGTGAAAATGTTGATTTGTTTTTTCATTGTGTTGTATTTTCGACATAATTTAAGCAAATTTTTGGATCAAATTAACGGTTTTTGTTCATGGGATTTGGCTAGGGTAGTCTCTTCGACGGTTCGTGATTTTGATGCTGCTGTTTGTGGGGTGTAATATTAATAATATCTTGTGTTCATGGGATTTATGCGTGGTATAATATTGATTTGATGATGGTGTTTCTGGGGATGTGAGTAAATTTGTCAAAATGGAGGTAAAGAGTAAAGTAGTCTATTTGGCCAGTTTTTATTAAATTTGCTACTTGCTAAACAGGTAGCCGGTTACTTAGTGTAATACGAGAAGGGGGTGTTAATAGTTCGGTTTATTGTGAGTTAAATTAAGGTTTGGAGTATTTTGAGAAGGTGACCAATAGTTTAGAGTATTCCGGTTAAATAACCCTTTATTTAATGGGTGTCGTGGTGATGGTGGTATTGTAAGATGTCATGGGTTTATTTTATATTGTCTAATTAGACATAATCATTTAACTAGACCTAGCTCTTACAAGGCTATGTTTTGGTAAGAGCAAAAAGAAAAAGCTCTCTCTTCCCGATGTAAGGAGGTCGGCCACCATAGAGGAAAGAGGAAGGATTTTTCTCTTTAAAATGGGTTGTACACATTTCCTCACCACAAGACTTGGTTATTTTAATTTTCACTCATCCTCTTATATGTAAACTTCTCTCTACAATTTTACTAACTCTCTTATCTCATAATATTACAAAAAATATAGTGTAGTATCCTTGAAATATTTATATTAAGATAGTTCATTCAAATAATAAGGTTATTTTGGTGAGTTGATTTGGGTGCATCTTGGGTGCAACTAGAGGAGGAGTTCTACAATTGAAGTTCGGAAATCATCCTTTCTATTTTAAGTTCAAGATCGGTTTTGGTAGGAGACCAAACCGTGCCCTAATTTCCGGATCCTCAATGTAAGGTTTCGATTTTCTTATACTTGCATGCATAAGATTCAATATTTATTTTTATGACTAAAATAAATTCTCTCATATATGATATGAGTTATATTTATGGAAATGCGATTTCCTTCAATGGTTACTCAAACTGCATAAGGATACGCAACGTAAAAAGGGTATTTGGCAGGATCAACTCGACGTAGTTTCAAAAAGGTGTGCAGTTTAGACTCTTGCTTGGGAGCATGACTTGCAGTTTACGCTCTTGCTCAAGAGAATTACTTGCTTCAAGAGTAGTAACGTTTGAGAAATTTCCCATTTATTGGGCCTATGAGCATTCCATCTTCATCTGCAATCTTGTATATGCCATTTGAGTAAACTTCTTGTACCACATACGGGCCATCCCACTTAGAGGTAAATTTACCAACCGGCTTGTGAGAGGTGATAATTGGTCTTCGTACTTCAAGGACTAGGTCTTCTACTTGAAAAAAACGAGGGCGCACGTTTTGGTTGAATACTCGTGACAACCTTGCTTGATACTTGATAGCATTGAAGTTTTTTTTGGGCCTCTAGTCTTTTTCATCGAGTGCCTCCAACTCTTCTAAACTTAACTTGGCATTTTCATCTTCTTTAAGTTCCTCTGAATAGAAATGCGTAAGGATGGTATTTGCATTTCTAATGGCCCGACAGCCTCTACTCCATACATCAACGCGTACGGGGTTGCTTGAGTGGGAGTTTTGTATGTGGTACGATAGGCCCACAATGCCTCACCACTTCGTTCATGCCAGTCTCGCTTTGATTTTGGTACTACCTTTCTCAATAGGTTACATAAAGTGTCTTGTTAAAAGCTTCAGCCAAACCATTTACAGGAGCGTTGTACATCGATGATTTGTACTGTCTAAATTCGAACTTCTCTCCAAAACTTGTCATCAGATGGTTATCGATCTGCTTCCCATTATCAGTTATAATACATTGTGGTACACCATATCTGTACATTATTTGAGTTCGGATGAAATTCAAAATATTTCCTTCTTGACTTCCCGTAATGTGATGGCTTCTGCCCATTTTGAGAAATAGTCAGTAGCAACAAGAATATACTCGTGTCCATTTGAGGCTTTTAGACTGAGAGGTCCTAAAACATCGAGTCCGCAAGCTTCAAAGGGCCATGAGGATATAGTTGGATGTAACGGCTCTGGCGGCTGATGTATGAAGTTTGCGTAGAACTGGTAAGGTTCACAGTTTTTTGCGAAGTCCATGCAGTCTTGAACCATGGTTGGCCAGTAATATCCCATTCACTTCACACGGTCATGAAGTTTAGGCCGAGATTAGTGAGCGCCACAAATGCCAGAGTGGGCTTCTTGCATCGCTTGAGTAGCTTCATCTCTATTTAAACACCTCAACTAATGCCCTAAGAAAGAGCGTCTGTAGAGCGTCCCTTTGTAATGAATAAATTTTGGAGCACGTCAGCGTATATCCATTTTGTGTCTAGGATCATCAGGTAGTTTTTGATGGTCCAGGAAATCAATGATAGGTTGACGCCAGTCATCTTCATCAGCTGTGTAGACACAAATCATGTTTGTTATATCAATATTTTGTATACCTTCAAGTAATGGTATTGCCAATCAATTGCAAACTGGGACTTACATAGGTTCTTCTGCCTGCAGTGCCGAAGTGGCTGCAATATTAGCAAGCGCGTCAGCCAACTTGTTGGTACTCCTTGGTACATTACCTAGATTGATGGAGTAGAGTTGATTAAGAAGTTGTAGCGCCTGTCGATGGTAGGGAATTAGGTCTTCCTTTTTTACCTCGTACTCCTAGAGGACTTGGTTGATTACCAGCCGTGAGTCCCCGTAGATATCCATCTTCCTGACGCCTATTTCAATCGCCATTTGAAGGCTTCATATCAAAGCTTGGTATTCTGCCACATTATTTGTGCAAAATTGTGTGAGCGTAAAGGAGTATGTAATTACATGGTTTTGCGGAGATATGAACACAACTCCTGCCCCAGCTCCATCCTGCCTTGCCGCTCCATCAAAGTACATTTGCCATGGAGGCAAAATTTGGTAAGGAATAAATTTTGTGACCTAAGAGTTTTAGGATGATTAACTTGGACATAAATATAATTTATGTAATTTATTTGTGATTTTTTTATCAGATAATAATCATGCAAATACGTGAAAACCGCAACCAAATATACGATATTTGCTCCCAAGGCGATTTGGCTTAAAAATTGGCATTTGCATTCATATTTAAATGCTGCATTTTATTTAATATGATTGACATATTTTATTTATATAATTTTGAATTATTTAATTTTACTTAGTATGACCTTAGTTGTTTTTAATCGAAATTACCCGTAATGTAAGGGAATATTGATTCGGTTTTAATTTTAATGTGATCTCGTATCACCGGCTGGTAATTTAATAGATTTGAATTTTATTTACAATAAAATAGTTTGTATTTATTTTATTGTAATCCCGATGATTTCAAGAGACGGTGCCATTCGAAAAGGTGTTCTGGGAAGACGGTGTTTTCTTGGGAGGCGAGCCATTGAAGAACAAGGGACCAATGAAGTTGGTTTCCGAATTTGTAATAGTTAATAATATTTTCTATTTCTAGGAAGGCCATACTAGGGTTTATTGTTTTATGTTTTGCATTTCTTTTAATTTTTGCATGCATCGCCAAATCGTCATAACTAAATCATGCATCTTATTTTAAATCGAGTATATCGACCGTGTCAATTAATTATTGAGTTCACCGCTTTAGTTCAGTTAAAATGTGATAGATCATAAATTGAAAAGACCTCACGCTAATAAATAATTGAGAATTAGCCGTACCAAAAAGTAGAACCATGGATCCCAATTTCATGAGGGGGTAGGCTCGGCTTCACCGGGGTACAAACCTTGTTACGTTGGGTGAGTGGGTAATAAGTGTTATTACATCAAAATTTGGGGTGGGCTCAACGGAAGAGTAGAGAGGGTCCGGTGGCTTACACGTGTTCTGGGGTAATAGATAGAATTAGAGTAATTTTATCGTCCGAGAGTTCTAGTGTAGAAGCGATTAAAACGTTAATCCACCAAGTTGTACTAAGGGAAGTATAGAGGGTCCGGTGATCCACATGGAAATTAGTATGGTCTTGGGTCTCTGAATCATTTATATAAGTTGGGCTGAGGTCACTTTATAAATGCTTTAAATCTTGCTTAATTTTCTTTGCAAGTATATATTAAAAAGACAAGTGTTAATTTCCTTTACCTTCATGTTTGTAGTTTTAATTAACAATGGATCCATCAAATGCAACTACTCGTATCACCATTGAATCTTTTCACCAAGTTTTTCACAATTTATGCTCCAAGAACAATTTCATTACTACTAGAGAACTTCATATTGGAGTCGGTTTTGATGGAGCTCTTAATTTTGTCACCTCCTCCTTGCCCCCTTCTAGACAAAGTGTGAGAGTGTCTTGGGAAGACAATCTTGCTAAGTCTATGGGGTCCTTATCATTGGATGAAAAAGACGTCAATTTAAGTGAACGTTCAAGTAAGAAGGCTCTTGGATTCAAAAGAAAAGGGAAGAAATCGAGAGGTTCCAATAAGGGAAAAAGTGCCCAAGCAAATGATGAATGCCATTATTGTCATGGCATGAGACATTGATTGAGAAACTGCCCTAAATATTTAAGAAATATTAGGGAGGGACTCGTTATTCCCCGAGGTAAAATTCCTTTCGAAATCTTTGTCATTGATGTCAATCTTACCTCTACCACAACATGGGTATTGGATACCGGTTGCGGTTCTCATCTTTGTAATCATTTACAGGGTTTGAGAAATGAGGAGAAGCTAAGCAAAGGCAATATATATGGATCTCCGGCTTGGAAATGAAACTAAGTTAGTGGCCACCTCTAAGGGAACATATATATATATGTGCTTCCCTTACCCAATGGATTTGAGTTGTATTTACATAAATTTTTTTATGTACCTTCTCTATCTAAGAACATTATTTCCGTTTCTATGTTGGACATGGAAGGATTTTCTTTTGCCATTAAACACAATCATTGTGAGATTTCAAGGAATGACTTGGCAATTAGCCAAACAACTTATATCAATGGTATTTATGTTCTTGAGACCTCAAATCCATGTAATGACATCTATGACATAAATTCAAAGAGACTCAAAACAAGTGACCCAAATGAATCGTTCATTTGGCATTGTCGATTGGGACACATAAACGATAATCGAATCATGAGGTTGATTTCGACTAACATTATTAAACCATTTGATTTCCAATGATATGGTATATGTGAGTATTGTCTCCTAGGCAAAATGACTTGAAATCCTTTTAGTGGTAAAAGGAATCGAGCAAGTGATCTATTGGGACTCATACATATCGATGTATATGGACCAATGAGCATCACCGCTAGGGGAAATTTTGACTATTTCATCACCTTCACTGATGACTTTAGTAGATATGGGTATATCTACTTAATAAAGTACAAAAGTGAAGCATTTGAGAAATTCAAGGAATTTCAAAATGAGCTGGAAAACCAATTGAACAAAAGGATAAAAGCATTACGATCCAATCACGGTGGTGAATATCTTAGCAACGAATTTGATTCACACTTGAAAGATTGTGGCATTGTGTCACAACTCTCCCCTCCCGGTACACCATAATTAAATGGTGTAGCCGAGAGAAGGAATTGAACACTATTAGATATGGTTCGATCTATGATGAGTCAAACCAAGTTGCCCGACTCGTTTTGGGGGTTTGCAATCCAAACCGCCGTAAAATCTGTGAATTATAGGCCCACTAAGGCAACCGAAAAGACGCCATATGAGATGTAGAAGGGAACAGTTCCCGGTCTTTCCCATATGAAGATTTGGAGATGTGATGCTTATGTCAAAACTAAGAGTACGTGATGACAAGCTTACCCCAAGATCAGTAAAATGCACCTTCGTAGGTTACGCTAGATCTCGAGGATACTATTTTTATAAACCTCAAGAGCACAAAGTGTTTATATCTAAAAAGATTGTCTTCTTAGAAAATGAGTTTATTTCTAAGAGACAGAGTGGGAGATATTTTGAACAATGAAGTTCAAGAGCCACAAACCGAAATAGAAACCGAAATGGAGACGCAAGAAGATGTTCCTGTGTCGTCTAATTCAGTTATTAATCCTCAACTAAGGAGATCGACTCGAGTAACTCACCAACCTGAAAGATATGTAGGACATATCCAAGAGGATGAGAGTCTTGATGTGTTAATCTTAGAGAGTGACGAGCCCGCTACCTACAAAGCTTCAATTTCTAGCCCAAACTCTGCATTGTGGCATGAGGCCATGAAATCTGAGATGGATTCTATGCATGAAAATCAAGTTTGGAACTGGTAGATTTGCCCGAAGGAGGGAAAGCTCTTCAATGCAAATGGATCTTCAAAGTGAAGAATAACATAAAAGGACATGATGATGTCTACAAAGCTAGGCTAGTAGAAAAAGGTTTTACCCAAGTTCAAGGTCTTCATTATGATGAAACATTTGCTCTAGTAGCTATGCTTAGATCAATTCGGATATTGTTAGCCATCGCCGCTTTTCATGACTATGAAATATGGCAAATAGATGTCAAGACCGCTTTTCTAAATGGGCATTTAGAGGAAGATGTATACATGGTACAACCCGAAGGTTTTGTTGATCCTAAAGAACCTAATAAAGTTTGCATGCTTAAGAGATCCATCTATGGTCTTAAACAAGCATCAAGGAGTTGGATTTATTTTGAGCAAGTCTCAATCTCCAACTGAACCCGAAGATGTTAAACGCATGAAATTGATTTTGTATGCTTCCGCCATAGGATCAATCATGTACGCCATGATATGAACCTGTCCGGATGTCTCGTGTGCTTTGAGCATGGCCAGTAGATTTCAAAATTGTCCAGGTGAGAGTCACTGGATAGCTGTCAAAAACATCCTTAAGTACTTACGAAGAACTAAGAATACTATCTTAGTGTTTGGAGGTGACTCCGAGCTATGTGTTAAAGGTTAAACAGACTCGAGTTTTCAAACAGATAGAGATGATATGAAATCACAAGGGGGTTTCATCTTCATGCTAAATGGTGGAGTTGTGAGTTGGAGAAGCTTCAAGGGAAGTTGTAGTTGCGGATTCTACTACGGAGGCTGAGTACGTCGCATCATCAGAAGCTGTAAAGGAAGCGGATTGGATCAAGCAATTTCTAGAAGGACTAAAGGTAGTCTCGTCCGCGCAAGATCCTATTACCCTCTATTGTGATAATAGTGGGACCATCTTCCAGGCTAAAGAGCCAAAGTCTAGTAATAAGTCTAGATATGTACTTAGAAAATTTCATGTAATTAGAGATTTCATTGAAAGAAAGGAAATGACGATTTGTAAGGTTGAGACGGATGATAATATAGCTGATCCGCTCACCAAGCCTTTATCGCAGGCTAAACATTATGGACATGTAGTTTCCATGGGGCTTAAGCGTACACCTAACTTGTATTAGATTATGGGAAATGAAATAAAAGTGTTTAGATGTTTAGATGCAAATTTTATTTCATAGGAATAATCCAACCTATACCTCATCTTCTCATATTAATCTCTACTAACGATTAACTGAAAAAAGTTCCAACCTATGACCTCAATTATCTTTCATCGAACTTTGTCTATTTTTGAACTCTTATTTTCGATAAGCAAGCACGTCACCTTGACTTACTTTTTGTTTTTCTTTCTTCCTGGACAAAAAGTAAGTGAACGTGACGTGCTAACCTACCGATAATAAGATTTTAAAAATAGTCAAAGTTCAATGAAAGATAAATGAGGTTATAGGTTGGATTTTTCTTAGTTAATCGTTAGTATGGATTAATATGAGAAGATGGGACATAGGTTGGATTATTCCCATGAAATAACCCTAATTCTAATACATAAATGTTAAGCATTGATTAATAACTTTTGTATTTAACATGTTTAGATGCAAATTTTATTAGACATCACATTTTTACATGTGATATGTCACATTTGTGACATAACACATTTTAACAACTTTAAGTTTAGAATGGGTCACATGTATGGTACGTGTGAGCCGTGTGCATGGGTTGTACGGGGAAGGTTGTGTTTTGTGATTTTGGTCTATTTAAGAAATAGACCATATCATAACATGTAAGACTATCTACTAGACCTAAGAGGCTAGTCACAGAGAAAAGCGAAAAAGAAAAAGGGGGCACTCTTCCCCCACACTTGAACCGTGCAAGTGTAAGGGGAATTGGAACCCTTCCCTTTCTTCTTTATATTCCATCCCATGCTTATTATTCTTATTCCTAATTTTTTTCCGTCACTTGAAAGTAATTCTCTGTAAAATTATGAAGTCCAAATATTAATACTAGTGTAGTATGGTGAGAATATTTTTAAGGAGTTACTACTATTTTATATTAAGAATATAATTAGTAAGTAGATTAGAGTTCTTGTAATGGGTGCAACAAAAGGAGGGTTCCTACACTTGGAGTCTTAGTTCATCCCTTTTGGTTTAAGCTCAAGAATGGTTTTTGGTAGGTGACCAAACCATACCCAATTATTCCGAAATCTCAATGTAAGGTTAAGTTATGATATCTTGCATGCATAAGTTCCTCATTTAATTTTATGACTAAATTAAATATACTCATATATGATATGAGTCTTGAATCTAAAATTTTGATTTCTAACAGTTGATAACTTTGATTTATGTCTGGTCGATTTCAATTCCTTTATGCCTTACTACGAAACCCAAGAACTTCCCGGATCGGATGTGACACTGATGCGTGTCGTTTATACACCAAAAATAATAACCTAATTCTACTAACTAGAAGCTAGCAGAAGTAGGGTCGATCTCCACAGGGAGGAAATATCTATATGCAAAACTAGTTCATTCGGTCGCGAAAGTGTGTGTGTGTGTGTGTGGGGGGGGGGGGGGTTGATTTGATTTAATTGACTACTTGAAACAAGAATTAAAAGAAGAAGAAAGAAATTAAAATTAGTTTAAACGATTAAAGGGGGAAATATGTCAGGAATCGGGTCACCGCGGTAGTTCATGTCATGCGAAAGTACTAGGTCAGTCAAATCATAGATAAGATGGGTAGTGATTATATCCTTTCGGTCTCAAATCGCCCTAGACTCCCAACCAATCTTTCGATCCAGGAAGGTTATATCGATCGTCCTAAGCAAGCCTACTCTACCAATCTTTCGATCCGGGCGGAGTTTTACTAGATAAATCGGTCTCATGCATGAATTCAATTAACAAGTATTATGATTATATTGCTTATAAACAAACCTCGTCGTAGAAATGACTAACATGCATGTGAATCCTACAACATTACTACAGCGATTTCCCTCATCCTAACATATTGAAGAAATTAGTTACACATGGCTTTGGGGACTATACTAACCATTAAGGCGATAGCATAAAAAGACATGATATAAACTAATAGAAAGTAGTAAAAGAATAAGGATAACAAGAAATTAAGGAATAAGAAAATGATTAAGGGAGAAAGAAAGATTACAAATGTCAATGGAATTGAGCAAAAGCTACCGTCTGACGAAAATTCTGATCTAAAATTCTAAGTAGATGAAAAGTAGAGAGGGAGTAGATGATATTAAGTGGTGTGTGTTATGAGATTGAAGTCAACCTCCTTTTATAAGAAAGATCAAACTATCTAAAATTTCTAACCTAAAGTCCAACGACAAACCGATGCCCATTATAAGTGAATTACTCGATCGAGCTCCAATTTCACTCGATCGAGTAAAAATCTCCAAAAACCCCTCGATCGTGTAAAGCAAGAACTCGATCGAGGTCTTTCCCATCTGATCGAGCAAATCAAAGCCTCGATCGAGCAAATAAGCCCTCGATCGAATAGAAAGAGTACTCGATCGAGTACTTCTCAGCGCGTGTTTCCTGCTTCGCGCACTGAATTTCAAACAGCTGTCATTTCTTCGTTACTCGTGCGAATCAAGCGATTTTTGCGGCCTTAGAAAGCTAAGAGAACAAGATTTCTTATCCAATTGGAATAACCTAATTATCTATTGTATAACTCGAGATATGACTCTCCAAAGTAGGCACTAGCAAATTGAAGCTCTTCGTTGCTTGCTTAGCTTTCTTTCTTCATTGTGCGCACCTCAAGTAGCTTTTCACTTGGACGATTAGCGTTCTCAATGATTGTAAGGCCTATTCCAATTTCCGTCTTCTAAAAGAGTGTACTTGGGACAACTTTGGCTCGGTTTTCGTCACTTTCGCGCTTATTCCTACAAAATAGCAAGAAAAACACAAAGTAGCGTGTTCGGGGCATAAAGTGATATAAAATCACATGTAAAACATAGATACGCGTGCAAAAAGGTACTGAAAAGTATATATAATATGCACGCATCAGACACCAAACACATACTTTAATGGGTTCATCTTGAGTTGACATTTTTAAAGTCTCTTAAAGATGGTCCGAAGATCTTTAACATAGTCTTCTCTTTTCTTTGATTTGACAACTACGTCATCCATATAACACTCTATAGTTTTATGCAACATGTCATCGAAGATCTTTTGCATTGCTCGTTGATATGTGGCCCCAACATTCTTGAGTCCACACGACATGACTGTGTAGCAAAATATTCCTTTCCGTGTGCGAAATGTCGTTGCTTCTTGATCTTCGGGTGCCATTTGTATTTGATTGTATCCAGCAGTACAATCCGTGAATGAGAGTGCTTTGTGGCCAATAGTTGCATCAATAATCAACTCTGTAACTGACAAAGGGAAGTCATCCTTGGACATGCATCATTAAGATCCCTGAAGTCAAAGCATACACGTAGTTGCCCTTTTTTTTGACGAGAACAATATTGGCTATCCAGGTAGGATATTTGACTTCACGGATAAATCCAGCCTCAATGAGTTTTTTAACCTCTTTTTCGATCTCTGGTATAAGCTTCGGCCTGAAGCGACGCTGAGATTGCTTTCTAGGACTGATTTCTTTTCTAATTGTCAGTCGATGAACTACAGTTTGCGGGCTTAGCCTGGGCATTTCTTTGTAGCTCCATGCGAAGACATCCTTGTACTCCACCAACAATTTGTAGTATTCCTATTCTTCTTCTTTTGTCAATAGAGCACTAATGCATATTGAACGAGGGTCTTCAGCGGTTCCCAGGTTAAATTCTTTTAAATCGTCTACGGTTTATTGTACTCCATCTTCAAGTGTTTTAGGTGGCAAGTCGCCCATGCTAAGGTTTAAGATATTATGCAAATTGAGTAGGTGTGCAGGTAATGTTATAGTGCGCAATAGATGGATAAGTGTACAACTATCAACCTAACTTAATGAGGTTAGTAGATAATCCCTCAATGTTAAATGAAAGAAGTTTAGGTCCTCACTGCTAAAAAAATGTAAAGTTTAGACCCCGATTGTGATCTTAACTAAACAAAAATTGGGTAAAATTTACTTTCAAATCAAGTAATTAAAGATACATGACTATTTTGTTGTACATTTTTCACTAGCAATAAGAATTTTGGTGTTTCCCTCCGCTTGGTGCAGCAAATCTTGTTTTGTAGAATAAACCATGGAACATTGAATGATATGATCAGAAAATATAAACAACTTCCAACCTCCCGCATAACCATTGGTCGGAGGGATCAAAAGAGTGATATACATAGTGTAACATAATTGCTTATTCATGTACGAGTTTTACTCATTCATGGACTTTTTTTCATTACTTTTCCATTCTATACCCTTTGCCTAAAAAAAAAAAATTCTCACTAATCCTCTCCCCCGCAAAATTAATCAAAATTTTCAAATCCGTCAAAACCACACAACTATGGATGCTAATTCTCGTATCGATCAAGTAATAATTCTAATCTCTACCTTTATCAATTACATTTTATGAAATTAAAAAAATTGATTTAGACTAATTAAATTAGTGTTTGTTTAAATCGTTTTCTGTTTTGTTCATTTTCTTCCTTATTCTTCTTTTTTGATTGCTATTTGGATTGAATCTGTCACAAAAATATTAGATTTGTAGGATGTTCAATTAGAGAACAAATTGATATCACATAAAGTAAAGTAATCAAAAAATTGCCAGTCCTCGCAGCTTTACATCAATAGATTTACAGTGGGATTGAAATTCGCATAAAGTGCATACCCAGAATGAGTTGTACAATGGCTTCAATGGATTGAATCCTTATTCTTCATTTTCTATCAACTTAAAAATCTTCAATTTCTTGCGAAGGGAGACCGGGAATAGGGAAAATATTCAAGGAATTGCCTTTAAAGATGCTTGAAGAAAATCTTGTTAAACTACATCCATACATCAAAATCCTCTTAAGGATTACGGATTATGAAACCTATTGTTGACACTGTTTAATGCCTGGATGCATTCATTCCTGCCATGGCGTTTTCCATGATGTTTGATTTTTTTAGAGTGAGGAGGTGAAATAAGATTGAAAATGTTGTGAAAAGATAGTATTATGGTCAATCATGTCCATGATTGAGTAAAACTTGTCCATGATTAAGCAATACCATAGTTTAATGGACAACTACAGATAATCAATAAATTTGTAATATAAGAAAATAAATTTAGTACATTATGAGTACATTTAGTCACAACTCACAAGTCTCTATTTTAACTTTATTACATTCTAAATAGATATTTTTACATTAAAATCATATCATTTGTCAATTAATACGAGCATGTTTGAAATCTTAATTTACCCAAATTGACTAAACTCGACAATGCTAAACATTGAGCTACTCCACAATCAAACTCTATCGACTTGATTATATTAAAATTTAAGACGGATAATCGTGATAAGCAAAATAAAGACTTGTATAAAATTGGTTTGGTTTGACTAAAGTTTGGTCACACTAATTTCCACCTTTTCCAGAGAATAAGCAAAGTTTGCAGCAGTTTTAACCAAAAAACGCACCCCATACCATATTCCTTACTCTTGTCACAATTTATAAGCAAACAAATCACTGATTCTGTTCCTATTTTATGATTACCATTTCAATAAGAACAGGAATACAATTTCTGGGTTCTTAAAAACCCTTTTAAAATCCCTAAAACACAACTCAAAAGATCAATTAAAGGGGTGAAAAATGGAAGAAAGTGGAAGCATAACAAACAATGTGGCAAGAGCAATTGCAGCTGCTCTTGATTGGAGTTCTTCTCCTGATGCTCGGAATGCTGCTTTTACTTTCTTAGAATCTGTATAATCTCTTGCCCTTTTCTTTTTAACTTGTTTTTTGTTGCATCTTTTTATTCAAATTTTATTGTGGGTTGGTTTTGATTCTTATATGTTTAGGTAATATTGATTATAGTGTTCAAGTGTTTTTTTGAATGCATGGATGGTTCATGCTGATATTTGATACTCTTCCCGTACTAATCATTTGTTTACTTTTTGATTAAAATACCGCTCACAAAGAATAAAATAGGTAAACAAATGAATGCGACAGGGGTAGTTGATTTATACTGATTGTTGTTTAAATGATGATTGTTTGTGTTAGTTGTTATCTAGGCAATGTTGCCCTTGTATGCCAGTTTAACCCTTTTGATCAATTTTGGTGTTACCCATGTTAGCTAGTTGGTTTATACCCTACCCCTTTTGTAACAGTTCATGCTAGTCAACCCAAAATCGTGTTGGGACTAAAGCTCTGTTGCTGTCACTGGGAGGAAATGTAAGGAGTGGTGAAGATGAACCATCTTTATAAACTTGTAGAAACCCGCTTGTGCATTTTATGGTTCTGAAAGCATTGTATACATCGTTGTTTTCTGGCGCTGAAACTGGTGATAGTACACTCTATTAGTTGGCTAGTATATGATTCCGGATAGAGATATAAGTTGTAAATCATTTTTGTTAAGGTGATTATTGGTATATGTGATGTTCTCAGAACCAATTTTCCCGTTAGCCTAAGTTCAAGCTGCGTACATGATGACATCTCAGGCATGATTACTTGTGAGATGCATACATTTTTCTTCTTTTGGAAGCATTTTATATTCTGTTTGTTTATCCAACAATGATTTGGAGTTTAGTTTCAGTTGACTAATTCTTTACTAGATATTGTTGTTTCCGCCTCAGTCCTGTTAACGGCTGTTATTACCTTCCATTATAATCACGGTTTTTGTTTTAAATATCTTCTTTATTTGTTCTCGAATCTCAATATGATGAAGGTCTTCGCCACTAAATGCTTTTTGGAAGTTTCCCAGCCAAGTTTTTTTGGAACCTTTATTGAATGGATGAAGTGTGCGAATCTCATTGTTATTTCATAAGTGACTGCTAACTTCCCAATCTAACTTCCGGCAGCTGCATCCTTTACTGAATTTATTGAATATTGATGTAGCAAGATGAATCACGGAGAACTAAAAGAAACTCAATGTAACAATCTTGAAAAAGAATTGATTATATACTCACCAAGTCGCATTTTCAGTTTCATAATTTGTTGCCTGCCATACCTAAATATTAAATGTTGATTTTTTTTTTAATTATATACCCTAGTTAACCTATCATTTTCCCTATGATCTTCGTCTTTGACTTTTTGTGGTCTCCAAAATAGCACTTTGACTATTTCTTTTAAATTTATATATTACTCTTTTTATTTTGTTAAAATAGCTTTCTGAATATTTTTTATTACTCAATGAAATTTGTTAAAGTATGTTTAAAGTTTTCTATATGTTTCAATTTATTTAGTAAAGAAAAGTCAAACAGTAAGACTAGTAAAAAGAGGGAGTAGTTTGTTATGCTGGTGGAAAAAAACCTTTAGAATGATACACTTGCATTGCAAAATTATTGCGGGATCTTCTTAGATTTTGAGCATTATGTAAATATATTTTAGCGGGTAATGATACAAGTCGTTAATTACTCTGCCCAGCAAGTATATGTGCCTACCTCAAAATGAATGTCACTATGATCTGATCATACAATTTACTACGAGTTGAAGATCTAAATATAGTAATAAGAGTGAAACCTCTGCATCTTTATGCGTTGATTACGCATATTGTTCTGGCAGTTTATTTCTAAATCAGTAACTTTCGAATTACTTGTTTCCCTTGCTTCGAATTTATTTCAAGGCACATGTCATTATGTCAACTACTGGCGCGAGTAAAGCAATTTATTTTCCTTTTCTTAACGTCAAAGCGAATTTCCTGATGAAGCATTTCCAGCTTCTACTCCATGTATCTTTTTTCTGAACTATTTTTATCGCCAAATGATGTATCGATGCTAATAAGTTTTTTTGGAATTACAGTTTAAAGCGGGTGATGTGCGAGTTTTGGGTAGTACATCCTTCAATTTAGTCAAGAAGGAGTGGTCATCAGAAATACGTCTCCACGCCTTCAAAATGCTTCAGGTTGTTCTTTTTTACCTTCTTTTCTTGAAGCTAAGATATCTGTCATTGAGTGTTATTATCTGCTATGTATTTCGTGCTCTATGAGTGGTGACTTTATGGTCCATCCTTTGACCTTGCTTGCTTCTTGTGGCCGACACAGTTTGCACTTTGGTATCGGAACTGAGTTTCTATTCTTGTACACGTGGAAATTCTTTGAATCAATGTCCTCTAAATGAAGGATTTGTTATTGTGACCTTCAGTTTGATGTCAATTTTATCAGAGTGGTCGACCAGCAACTGTTCAAGGTGTCAGTTCGTTAAAGCACGGCTGATTGGTATATGTGACAAGCATAGGGTGTTTCCTGGTTCAATAATAAATTGTCTTAGCATTAAATATAGAGTATTGGTTACAAAAGATGGGGATCTGTTATAGAAATGCAATGTAATACTCCTTCCATCCCGGTCATTTGTTTACCTTTGGTTTTGGCACGAGGACCAAGGAGAGGGTAGGGGACCATTTAGTGGTGTTGTTGAGGGGCAAGTCGACAATAGGTTATGTGGATGATGAAATTACCCTTCAAAAACATTCCCAATATAGAAAGGTAAAGAAATGGCTGGGACACCCATAAATGGAATAGGTAAACAAATGACCAGGACGAAGAAGAGACTAGCTGTTATTTGACGCAGTTGGTTGGAGTTAATTCCTGTATATGTTTCAAGAAATCAACATTTTTTAGAATATATTGGGGAAGGATTGTCTTATTTATCTTCTTTGTCGGCCTAAGCAAATGGTGTGGGTATCGCAATTATGTTTGTAGTTTCGTCTCACACGTATTATTGTAAAATGTAATGTATGCAAATGAGGACCCTTCTCCTCTTTTGCTCCTTTATAGATTTAATAGTATTTTGTTTTGTATAAGTTTTTTTTTTTCAGATGGAAGGTTTCTAATTCCCTTATGTTATTATGTAACTGCATTCTGTCTGTATTTGAACTTTTTCCAATTATACGTAAACTTCAACCTTTGACATTTGTTTCATGATGTGAAGCATTTGGTGAGGTTGCGTTGGGAAGAATTAAACTCAAATGAGAGGCGGAACTTTGCAAGCATCGCTGTTGACTTGCTGTCTCAGATTGCAGACCCATGTGAGGAGTGGGCTCTGAAAAGTCAGACTGCTGCTCTAGTTGCAGAGGTTTTTGTCAGACTTCCTTGTAATTTCATATTCAAGGGGTGTCAATTACTTCCTAATGGGACATTTTCATGAATATTTGTTTTCTTCAGATAGTGCGAAGAGAAGGCCCTAGTTTGTGGCAGGAGCTTCTCCCTTCTGTTGTGGGCTTGTCTAACAATGGTCCTTCTCAAGTAAAACTCTGCTCCCATACAAAGAATTTATATAGCATTATGTTCGTATTTTTTCATTTTTATCATCAAGTGGGAACATTTAATCTGTAATGAATAATCACATTTGAGATATAATATTCAGGCAGAATTAGTTTCAATGATGCTTAGATGGCTGCCTGAAGATATTACTGTTCATAATGAAGATTTAGAAGGTAAAGAAAATTTCTCCAATTTTATGCAACAAAAAATGAGCTATATTAGAGCTATTAATGTTGCTTTTATTTGGTCGTTTCTTTGATTTGAATTTTGCAGGTGAGCGACGCCGGTTATTATTACGTGGACTCACAGATTCTCTGCCAGAAATTTTGCCGTTGTTGTTCACTGTATGTTCCCAAGGATAACATAGTTCTATACCTGTTAATTGTCAAATAGGAAAGGCATCTATATCATTTTTCTTGTGGTGTCTCATGCTCTGATAATTTCTGATGTAGCTGCTAGAAAGGCACTATGGATCGGCTGTGAATGAGGCTCAGCGACAACAAATGGACATTGCAAAACAGCATGTAGCCACTGTTACTGCGACCTTGAATGCAATAAATGCTTATGCTGAGTGGGCACCGTTGCCCGATCTTACCAAATATAACATAATAAATGGGTAATATGAACCTTTTAATATCTTATGCCATGTATTATGACACATTTACGCAATTCTTCTCATTCTCCAGACAACTTCTCACTGTAGGTGTGGCTACTTGCTTTCTTCTCCCGATTTCCGTCTTCACGCATGTGAGTTTTTCAAGCTCGTCGCAGCAAGGTATACGCCGTATACGGCTGAGATCTTTTTCCATTTCCTCTTAGCGTTCAGGGCTTCAGGCTATACTTCGTGATGATTGACATACAAATATTGATTTGCTGTTATTTATGTTGATTTGCAGAAAGAGACCTGCTGACGCATCTTCAGAATTTGATTCTGCAGTGAGCAGTATCTTTCAGATTTTAATGAAGGTTTCTGGAGATTTCCTCAATAAATCTAACGTGGGAGGTGCGGCCATTGACGACAGTGAACTTGAATTCGCGGAGTTAATATGCGAGAGCATGGTTTCTCTCGGCTCCGCAAATCTGATTTGCATCTCTAGTGATATGCTTGGGGTATCTTTATTTCTTCAACAGGTAACTTTGCTTGTGCTGCTAGATTTGCATTCTGATTGTTTAGGGTTACTAACACGCACTCGTTTAGAAGTACACTGTACGGTGTTCGATCGTCATAATTTCTGCCTTTCTGAAGGATTGTGCCATCATTTTTGACTTCATGCTGCATTTTTAACCTTTACGTTTGCTTGTGGAGCTTCTGTTTGAAACTAGAAAATATTCCAAACTTCAGAAATGTCATACTCCCCCATCCGAATTATACTGTTTCCATTTGGTCAGACGATGTCAACTGACAGATAATAGCACAACTTCTTATAAGTGAAATGTGAGTAATTATCTTTTTTTTTTTTTTTTTTTTATAATCAATGTGACAAATTTTATGGTGTATATCCACATATACTTGTCAAAATTAATGGTCATTGTGGACATCGGCTGACCGCCAAAGTCAAATGAGTAATTGGAGGTAATATATTCTTAGATCTTTCATATGCCGAAATTAGGGCTTGCATTGGAGGTTACATCATTTGTACTTATAATATTAGTTGCTTAGTTTAACAGAGATATCTATAATCAGTGAACATCTTGTTTCTGTGCAGATGCTGGGTTACTTCCAACATCGTCGATTCCCCCTTCATTTCCAATCGCTGTCTTTCTGGCTGGTCTGTTTAAACTTCACTTCACTTTCTAAATTTTTTTTAAAGTTACCTTTGGACTCATGTCGTCCCTTTACTTTAATAGGCATTGATGAGAGATCTATTGTGGAAACCCAAGTTTGTTGCATCTGGAGATGGTGCAGTAAGCAGTGTTTCTGGCAGTGGGCAGGCTGAAAAAGTGAAGAAAGAGATTTTGAATCTAGTAAATGATGACTACTGTGGTGCTATTCTGGATATATCTTTCCTGCGTCTTCTCAGAAAAGAAAAAATCTCTCCAGAGACTATGCTTTCTCTGGGGAAATTGGAATTGTGGAGTGATGATTTTGAGGACAAGGGAGAATTCAGTCAATATCGTTCAAAGCTGGTTTGTCATATATACCTTGTTTATTATTCTCCCTTGTGCATTTTAATATTTTACCAAGTGTTGACTCTTCAGAATCAGACTATGGAGTATATGTTATTGAATAGCCTCACATTGTCATAGAGGAATTTGTTGTTGAAATAAAATAATTAGCAAAATGGTGCTGGGCAAAACTTATTTAGCAAAATGGGGCTCAAAAGAGACACTACTCTGCGTGGTGTGTTTAAAGAAGGAATTACCTTTGACTATGTTACTCAGACTCGTTTAGAAGTACCCCACACGGGTACGTGTCCAAGTGTCGGACTCGGCTATTTTATTGAAAAATCTGCACATTTTGATCTAAAATGAGGTGTCCATGTGTCATACCCATGTCCGAGTGTCGAGTGTCGAGTGTCGGACACGGGTACGCGAGGAAATTAGAAGAGTCGGAGTAACATAGCCTTTGAGTTGTCTATTTTTTCTTCCTACCTTTCGCATATCTCTTGTAAACACCCCACATGAAGTGGCGTAACTCCATTTCGCTTAATAAATTTTAGTCAACCTCAATTTGCTAATTATTTCAAAATTTAACATTATTTGATAAAATAAGATTCAGCATAAAGTCAGTATTTTAGAGACAAAAAAAGGGCAGCCCGGTGCACGATGACGTCCCCGCAAGGTGAGGGTCCGGGGAAGGGCCCCACCACAAGGGTGTAATGGGGGCAAGCCTTCCTTGCCAATTTGGCAAGAGGCCGCTCCCAGGGATTGAACCCGTGACCTCACGGTCACAAAGCAACACCTTAACCGGTGCGCCAATGATCAGCCAAGGCTCCCCTTCCAGTATTGAGACAGAGACAAGATAAAATGAAACTTGGAAGAAGTTTGCTTTTAGTTTGTTCAAAAATTAAATCTCTTCCACTTTTCTTCTTGTTTCATATTGCTTTTGACACAAGCATTACAGCAAGGGCAAAATGAGATGGAAGTGTAACTTGGTTAAAAAGTAGGAGCGAATGTCAGCTGCATAAAATACACAGGAGAGAACATCAACAAAATCAAATTTTAAAGTTATCGATCATTTATTCTAGACCTGTGAAAATCTTTCATCTCCATATGAACAATGAAGACCTTCGGCTGTACGCGTCTTTATAACTGAAGTGTTTCATTCCATGTGTTAAAAATCTTCTATGACTAGTAATCTGTACTAGATTTTGTTTGTGTATAGGGCTCAGATGTTTCTTTGAGGCTTCTTTTGTGGGATAAAATCTCTTGTACTGGGGAGGTCAGTAAAATGAGAGTATAGAAAAAGGTTTATATGTGAGGTGAGGATGAAGCCTTGTGCCGGATGCAACAAGGTAATCGATGAAGGGAAGAGAGGAAGTTGGGTTGGTGGAGGCATCAGAGGTTGGCAGCAATGAAATGAGGCAGGGTAGGATCGTGAATTAAAGGTGGATGATGTGGCTGGGTTAAGGGGGTAAGGAGGTGGTTGAGAACTTGGGAGTTATTTAGTTAGGTAGGTTAATTGCTAATGCCTAATGGTATAAACAAATCTGGGTTTTAACAAAATAACAGAGTCTGGCACTTAGGAATGCACCCGTCTTGCTAATTGAGACTAGGTAACATAGAGGGTATTACTTCTTAGTTCTTACATTTTTGGAAGTTAGTCCTGCCTATGATTGGAGTGGATCGGATCCATAGTGGTTTATTGTTGTATGTTTTTTGAATATATTAAAGGGAAATATTTATTGGACACTGGGCAGTTGTTAGCTAACACCAATTGATTATGTTGGCAAAGTAAGCTACGTGGCAGTTATGAAGTCTGGTATAATGAGGTCTGTAAGACGACCAAACTGAGAAAAACAAATTTCTTTATGATGGACTCCAATAAAAAATTGCAACTGATGTTGAAGAATGTTGGATAAATTGATTTGCCTCCATAGCCTTGTTCTGCCTATGGTTCAGTATTCTTTCGTGCTGTTTTTTTTGCCCTATTCTGATTCATGGCTCTACTGATCGTCAGATGGAGCTGATTCGATTTATTTCAAACCACAAGCCGATTGTGGCTGCTGTGAGAGTATCTGATAGAGTAGTCATGATTATTAAATCAATATTGGCCTCCTCCATGCCAATTCAGGTAATTTGGTAAACATAAATCGCGAAAGTGTTTCTGAATTTTCATATCATACCTTGTGTCCTCTTTAGTCATTTTTTTATTCTTGTTCACTTTTTGTTTCCATGTATAAAAAGAGAACTGTATCGCGTGTCCTCGCTGCTATATTAAGAGTATTTATGCTGACAATAATCTCAGGAATTGGCCATACTGGAGAGCATGGAATTTGCATTGGAGAACATTGTTACTGCACTTTTTGACGGAACTAATGATACTGGAGCAAGTAACTCGGAAATTCAACTTACATTGTGCAGGATATTTGAAGGTAGAATCTGCTTAGTTATCATGTACTACTTCGTTTTCAAATAGAAACAGAAGGGTAAATGGGACACTTTGTTAAACACAGTAAGGTCTTTTTGTAATTAGAAGCTTAACCCAAAAAAGTGGTTAGTCCGTACAAATTAACACAGTAAGGAAACTTGGGTATCTTATTGAATTATAGGGAATCTAGTTATTACGAGTATTGTTCCTCATATTTTCTAAGATTCCTAAATCTGTTGAACTGAAGGTCTCCTGCAGCAGCTGCTTACCTTGAAGTGGAGTGAACCTGTGCTTGTTGAAGTCCTCGGCCACTTTTTTCACGCACTAGGTCCTTTTCTAAAGGTTTTTCCGGATGCAGTTGGTCCTGTTGTTAATAAGCTCTTTGAACTTTTGACTTCCCTCCCTGTCATTGCCAAGGTCTTTTCTCTAGCTTTTTTTATATAATCATTGATATGTATGATTGCACAAGGGACCTCCTTAGACATTATGTTTATTCAGATATATGGTTCATTGACAGGATCCTTCAACAAACAGTGCCCGGCATGCCAGGTTACAGATTTGTACATCTTTTATCCGGATTGCTAGAGTTGCTGACAGAAGTCTTCTTCCTCACATGAAGGTATTTGCTGATTCTTATCTTCTTTTCCGTCATAAATATTAAGGAACTTATGGGAGAAAAAACTGAGTTCTGCTTCAGTTTATTTTATTTAGTAGTGCATACTGCATACCATATCTTTAGGAGTAAAGCTCATAATGAGTACTATTAATGATTTTATCCAGGATGTTCACCATAACATGCTGGGCAGCGAATTAGTTGTCTTCAAGTCCCGTGGTTGTATTCATTGGTTGGATGTGTTATTTCAAAACAATAAGTCTTGCTTGGGGTAAAGTCATCCGTTTTATCTCTAAAACGGGTCCAAATACTTTCACAGATAGTAAGGATATACTCTTTTGCATTCGTAAGACGACAACTTGGTTTGTTCGTTCGGATGTATTTGACCCGTTTCTTATTTAAACGGTTATCTTTGTCTGAAATGAGAATTTGTGATTTAAAAAAATCACTTAAAATTATGTATTGATTGCTTAAATTTGTAGTAATTTTTAGAATTATGATGTTATCTTTGATCAATGATTTCAAAGTATCGACATCAGAGGTGGCAGATACGAGATATCCCATTCCCAAGATGTATCAGGTAAATTAAAAATAGGATAATATCGGCCAAGACGACTTATTTATGACGTGAATCCGAACTTGGCCAGATACGGACCGCAATGAACCCGAGATTAGTGAGTTATAGCTTGTACTGGCCAAATTTTGTAATAAAAAGCTCTTAAAAGTTGTACTACCTCCGTTCCAGTCAACAGTTATCTATTGCTTTTGGCACAAAGACCAAGAAAATAAGAGAGGGTGATTTTGGACCACACAAATCAGCATTTTCCGACCCGCACATGGCCCACAAAAAACATGCTAAATTGGAAATAGATAACTATTGAATGATACACCCTATAACAGAAATATATTACACCAGAAAATAAGAGGTCACCATTTTCCGACTTGCACATGAAAGGCCCACAAAAACACACTAAATATGGAAATAGATTACTATTGAATGATGCACCCTAAAACGGAAATAGATAACTTCTTGGCGGGAAGAAGGGATTATAACATTGGTCAAATTAATAATTCTAAATAGATTTAATCTAATTTTTTTTTTTGAAATAGCCATAGATGATAATAACATGAAAGGGGAGCCTTGGCGCACCGGTTAAGGTGTTGCTTTGTGACCGTGAGGTCACGGGTTCAAGTCCTGGGAGCGGCCTCTTGCCAAAATGGCAAGGGAAGGCTTGCCCCCATTACACCCTTGTGGTGGGGACCTTCCCCGGACCCTCGCCTAGCAGGGACGCCATCGTGCACCGGGCAGCCCTTTGCCCTTTTTAGCCATAGATGATAACATATCTACAAAAGCTTGAAAAATAAATATCAGAGTGATAACGGCGACTCGGAGTGCGACAGCCGAGTCGAGGATGATTCCCGCGACACCGTTACCGCGACTGATACTGTTATTTTAAACATGATTATTCTGCTTCAAGTCTAAAAATTATTTGCATAGAATGTTCATACTTGTCAGTAAGTATGAATCTCTGTTATTTCCGGCTGCCTGTCATTTTGTTGCACTCATTTCTAAGGACTAGTAGCTGGACCTGTTCTCTTTGACTGAGATTAATTTGGATCAATAATGATGGTTTCTCGCTCATTTTCTCCAATAGATATTGATGATCTCACTGTGTATGGTAAATTCAAATGCATCTGTAATTAGCATGTAAAACACATTTAATTGTCAAAATATTTGGATGTTCATAAAATTCATGTAAACTGGTGGAGGTCGACAACCATGCATGTAGTTGTATGAGATGTATGATATTAACACGAAATTAAGCTTTATGTCTTTCTCCTTATTTTGCAGGGAATTGCTGATATGATGGCACATCTGCAAAATGAAGGTCTTTTGCTTCGTGGGGAGCACAACCTTCTTGGTGAAGCTTTTCTTATTATGGCTTCTGCTGCTGGGTAGTTACTTCATTGGCAATATGTTTCACCTCCTTTTGTTGTTTGATCCATGATATTTATACTCTTAGAGTTCTGTTTTTTTATAGCGTACAGCAACAGCAAGAAGTTTTGGTCTGGTTGCTTGAACCTATGAGTAAACAGTGGGTCCAGCTGGAATGGCAAAATGCTTATCTGTCAGATCCATTTGGTTTTGTTCGCTTGTGTTCTGATACCCCATTGATGTGGTCACTTTTTCACACGGTAACATTCTTTGAGAGGGCCCTGAAGAGAAGCAAAATCAGGAAGATTAACATGCAGGATGTTTCAACAGAAAATCCTCCAGTCCATCCAATGGCACCTCACTTGGCGTGGATGCTCCCACCTCTTCTGAAAGTATGTTCAGTCGTTCACCCACATGGTTTACCATGCTATTAGATCTCAGTCTAAGGCTTTATCTACGATTAGGCATCTCGGTCTCATCGTGACCATTACACTGCAGGCAGATACTGCTTTAAAATTAGGTTCCAGTAAACCTTCAAGGCCTTGATAACTCAGTTGTGAGTCTTGTGACTCATGTTGCAGTCTATGATGTAGACGATTTATTATCACCTATTCCTTTCCCCGTGTGATCTTAGAATATGTCCATTTGGAGAGACTTAGATTTGTCTATTGGTTTTGTGAACTTTCTATTTATTTGCTTCCACATTATTTTTCCTCATTGCAGCTTTTACGTGCGATGCATTCCCTTTGGTCTCCTCAAGTGACACAATCCTTGCCTGAAAAGGTAAAAGCTGCACTTGCCATGAGTGATGTAGAGCGAACTAGTCTTCTTGGAGAAGCGAACATGAAAGCCCCCAAAGGTGCATTGGGTTTTGCCGATGGATCTTTAGTTGATATGAGCAAGGATACATATGGAGAGTCCAATGAGAAAGACATAAGGAATTGGTTGAAAGGCGTCCGGGACAGTGGGTACGTGTGATGTTTTTGATTTTTTTTGCAATTTTCATTGTCTTATTTGGTTTATAAGCTCACGTGATCAGACTGATGTAGCTATTGGGGTGTTTTGCTTTTAAGGTTAGCGTATTCCTGACAGTTATTTCGTATTTCCATCTTTGTAAGTACTCGTACAAACATTAAACTAGTAGGTGCTGGTGTCTTTTGTGAAGAACCAACCATTCAGTCATTTTTTTTATTTCCATCTTGACTAGGGCTGTTAATGAGACGAGACAGCTTGCGAGCAACTCGAGATCGGCTCAGTCAAAGCTCGGCTCGTGTGAGCTCGACTCGAGCTCGGGCTCGGCTCGGCTCGAGAGCTTAACGAGTCAAGCCAAGCAAAGGCTGGCTCGACTCGAAAAGCTCACGAGCGGCTCGAACATTTGAGATTACATAAAATATTAATCATATTTTATAAAAATATGCTCATATTTTATAAAAATATTTTATTATTATATCTTTGTATCATATATATCAAATATCTTGTTGATTTGCTAAATATTTTCATATAATCTTCGAACCTTCTTATTGAAAATATCAGAAGAAAAAAATAAAAAAATAAACAATTTTTTATAGGCTCGAGTTCGGCTCGAGTTTGGCTCGAGCTCGTGTTAAAGCTCGCAAGCTTTGTTACGAGCGCATTTTTTCAACTCGAGTAAGATCGGCTCGAGCTCGAGCTCGAGTTTTGGTAATCGAGCACAAGCCGAGCAAGGCCAAGCTCAGGCTCGACTCGGCTCGTTAACACCCCTAATCTTGGCTAGTACTGGCCCAAACATCAAATTAGCGGGTGATAAAATCTGCTTCCATGTTGTGACACTGTTATCTTAAAGAAGCATTCAGCCTTGATGCCATTTTAAGTCACTGGTATCCAGCCTCTCGTACATCCGATTATTTTACCTCGCGTTTGGTAGTACTTAGTATGTTGAGGCCATGGAGTAATGTTGTTTTCTTGTGATGATCTTTATGATCAAAAGCTGAAGCAAGTATCCATGGCATTGAATCAATTATTTCTGCAAATTAACTTACTACTTAGTGTTCAATTGACGGCGGATGAAAGTGTCCCCATATTTTTCATCAATTGTTTTTATATATCTAAAATATGAACTCTTATATTTTACATCTGGTGTTGTACTATATTACTCTCATCACGCGATTAAGTAACCCTTATTGATTATCTCTGGTATATCTATGTTTAGGTACGATGTTCTGGGATTGGCTACGACTGTTGGAGATGCTTTTTTCAGTTGTGTAGATCTCCCTTCTGTAGCTATGGCTCTAGTGGAGAATATACAGTCGATGGAATTCAGACATATGAAGAACCTCATTCATTTAGTCATCATCCCATTAATCAGATCTTGCCCTCCAAATTTATGGGACACTTGGCTAGAAAAACTTTTACACCCAATACTTGTCCATTCTCAGCAAGCTCTGAGTTCCTCATGGTCAGGTCTTTTAAATGACGGCAGGGCTAAGGTTCCAGATGTTTGCACTATGCTTGGTGGATCTGACCTCAAAGTGGAGGTTATGGAGGAGAAGCTTCTTCGCGATTTAACTCGTGAAGTATGCGCTATATTAGCAACATTAGCTTCCCCTGGACTCAATAGTGGGCTTCCCTCTTTGGATCAGTCGGGGCATATCACCCGCATAGATTTATCCTCTTTGAAGGACTTGAATGCATATGGGTCTACTTCCTGCGTTAGGTATGCGACTATAACTTTTCTATATCTATGCTTTAATTTGTTTTTGTATTGGGACTCAGGAAGTCTCTTGTAAATCAATTTTTACACTCAGATTTTGTAAAACAACACCAGTGAGCCAGTGAGGCAGTGAGCCAGTGACACATGTACCCATATAAGAAATTAAGTTGCTAAAAGAATCTTTTTGTAGGGATACTTGGGTCAGCCAATATGCAGTTTTACGATAATATAGGTGTGAAACTGCATTACATAATTATTCGTAAGACATGCCATCAATGATACACTTTTAATGTGCAGCTTCTTACTGAAGCACAAAAACTTGGCGGTTCCAGCGCTGCAAATATGTTTGGAGGCCTTTAAATGGACAGATAGTGAGGCCATGTCTAAAGTTTGTTCCTTTTGCAATGTCATAGTTGTTTTGGCTATTACGACAAGTAATGTGGAAATTCGAGAATTTGTTGCCAAAGACTTGTTCTATGCTGCTATCCAAGGTTTAACCCTGGAATCAAATGCTTTTCATAGCTCAGATATCGTTGGTCTATGTCGCGAGATATTCATTTATCTTGCTGATAGAGATCCTGCGCCAAGACAAGTGAGTTGTTAAACTTCTGATAATGATTTCAGAGTTTTCCCCTTTTTTTTTGTATTTTTCTAAATTTATTAGAATTGTTTTTTGCTTGCTTCAGATTTTATCGTCGCTTCCTTGTATTAGTCAGCAAGATCTGACTGCCTTTGAGGAAGCTTTGACTAAGACAGCTAGCCCTAAAGAACAAAAACAGCACATGAAAAGCCTGCTATTGTTGGGTACAGGAAACAAGTTAAAGGCACTTGCTGTTCAGAAGGGTGTTAACGTAATCACTAATGTCTCAAGTAAGTCATCCTCCACCCAACCCACTATAGATCACGCAAAACGAATGTTCAAAAACTTATTCGAGAGGGTCTTATGCGAGACCAACCCTTAAGCCATCTAAATAAAAAATTCATAAATATTTATGTTCTCATGTAATACCACTCTATGTCGTATACAAGACTGACTGGAGTGAACAAATTTATAAAAACGGCTAGATTTCTCATTAATCTCAAAATCTAGTATTTTCAGACGAAATTTGCATGACCGGTTATCTGATTACAGTCCGATCTAGAAGTGGAGCTTTTATGGTAGAGGGTTATTGTTTGTGTTGTGTTACATATGATAACACAGGCTCATTTGGTTATTTGCAGTGAAATCTCGGAGCTCCAGTTATAGTTCAGATGTGACGACAAAAGAAGGGGAATTTGTGGGATTAGCGGCAATAATGTGAGGAAAGGTATAGAGTAAGCAGTTATTTTGTGTACAAAGATGAGGTAAATTATTCAATGTTAGAAACCTCAATTTACATTTACATTTACATTGTAGAGAAGGCAAACCTGAAGAGAAAAGATTGAAATTTTGCATGTACAATGTGATGGGTCCTTCTTGCTATATTTTCTCTCTTTTTGTTAACATCGCTTGAAATTAGGATTACTTTAAATTAAAAAAAATACTTATTCCGTAACTCATTTTAACATATTAGCCACTCATTTTTTCGGGTCCTAACAATTAACAATGAACCAATAGTTCATTTGTATGCTACCGCTTAACTGTTGTATGTTACAAATTTACAATTAGGTTCGAGAAAGGATATGATGAAATGTTTGGTTGTTTTTTCCTAGGAATTTCATGCATATTAGAAGAGAATATGATTGATTTGTGTAGGAAGTCTATATTAAAATTTTAGGGTTAGGAATAATTCAACCTATACTCCATCTTCTCGTATTAATCCCTACTAGGGGGTGTTTGGTTCAAACCTAAAAGGTATAAGGTATGGGTTTGGAATGAGCCAAACCCATACCACGTGTTTGTTTAGCAAATCTGAGGGTTTCATACCCATATCTCAAACCCACGAGGTATGGGTTTCTCATACCCAGGGAGGGGGGTGGGTATGAGTTTGATACCCATGGGTATCAAACTACAATTACTAAAAATGTGCAAAATAAATATTAACACGTATTGTAAACGAAACATGTTATATAATTATTTGATAAAATCTTTATTTTCATAATTTTATATGATAAAATTAATATTTAAAGTATTAAATTTTACCTATTTCAACTTTAACTTAGCTTTAAGCTCATACCCCTTAGAATTGAAACAAACACAAAGTATCGGGTATGGAGTTCCAACCCCATACCACCCAGGTATGATTCCTGATTCCAAACCCATACCCATGCGCGAAACAAACGCCCCCCTAATGATTAATTGAGAAAAATCCAACCTATAACCTCAATTGTCTCTCATTGAACTTTGTGTATTTTTAAACTCTTATTATCGGTAAGCAAGCACGTCACCTTGACTTACTTTTTGTTTTTCCTTCTTCCGGTAGAAAAAGTAGGTGAAGGTGACGTGCTAGCCTACCGATAATAAAGTTTAAAAATACACAAAGTTCAATAAAAGATAATTAAGATTATAGGTTGAATTTTTCTTAGTTAATCGTTAGTATGGATTAATATGAGAAGATGAGAGATGAGTTTGATTATTCCTATGAAATAACCCAAAATTTTATGATGAATTGGAAACTTAAAGTGTACTCGGGAGGAGGAGATGAGTAGAATGAGATTGACGGACGGGCCACAGGGGCTTAGTGAGCCTAACCCATGACCCGCAGTGGATGGGATAGACATAGATTGGGTTGATCCGACTTGGCTCCTTGTATTACCGACTCTAGGCCTGTTGTGAGTAACGGTGCGCCGGTTCTGGCGGGAGGAGGTATTTTTCTTTTTTAAAAATATATTACATGGGAAAATTAAAGTAAAATTAAAGGGTTGGTCAAAATTTAAAAAATGGCTTTAAAAATATTAAATATTCAAGCTTGATAACAATTTTCGCAATTGTCAACCATACCCTATGAGTGTGTTTGGTTTGAGGGTTTTGGAAGGAAAAGAAAGGGAGAGAGGGTAGGAGATTTAGAATCACATATTCGGATAGCAAATAAGGGGGAAGGGAAATGGAGGGGAGAGATTTGGAGAAATCCATTTTCTCTCCTCCAATGTAAATCAAAATCTTTTTATAGTAGTCTAGTAGGCTCTATTTGGAAGGAAATTGTATCAAAACACTCCTATTTCATTGGCCCTCTCCTTCCCTCCTCTTCCTTTCTCTTCCCTCCTTCCCCCTCCCCTCCCCTCCCTTTACCACCATTTTTGTTATCCAAACACACCCAAATGGTGTATTTGGATTGAATGATTTGGAAAGAAAGGGAGAGGAGTGACTTGAAGGGATAAGAAATTCATTGTTTGGTTAACAAAATGGAGGAGGAAGGATTTGGAGGGAAGAGAAAATGGATTACTTCATTTCCTTCTTTAAAACCAATTTTTTTTCTTTCCAACAAAGGCAAGATTTGGAAGGAAATTCACCTTTTCCATTCTCTCTCACCTTCCCTCCTTTTCTTTTCCTTCTCCCTCCCCTCCCTTTCCCTCATTTTTTGCTATCCAAATGCACCCTAAGTCGAGAAAACCGTTATCTTAGTCCGTTAGTTTAGTTAATCTGGCACAAAAACTCACCAAAGTAGCTATTAACCTAATTAAACTACCTATTAACCCCTGTTAGAAACAAAGAAAATAACAATTTGAAATTGATTAAATACTAATTACAAATTTTGCTTAGTTATACACAAGACAAATACTTTTAAATGGACACAAGTATTCAGACAAAAAGACAGTACTCTTGATACATAAGAAGCACTTAACTTTGAATGAACATTACTCTTCATTCACTCACTTAAACTAAATTGTATGTCACGTCACAGTTTGTTTACCTCATGTATAGTGAGGAGTGAAGACTCCTAGCTCCTTTCTCAATCTCTGGGATGATTCCAACTTTAATGGCTTACCGGACACATCAGCTACTTGATCATTTGTAACACAATACTTTAAGTGTACAATTCTGTCATTTGCAAAATCATGTAGGACGTGAAAACGCGCTTCAATATGCTTTACTTTTTCCATGGAAGACGGGATTTTTTGATAACTTAATGGTTGAGCTATTATCATAATATATGACCATGTTTTCACTTCTTTCGTTCCCAAGCTTTTTTTAGTACTCTTTTATCCATATTGCTTTAGTTGAAGATGCGGCACCGACTACATACTACACTTCCGTTGTACTTAAAGTAACAATTTTTTGTTTACAGGATGGCCATGCTAAAGCATCGAAACTTAAAATAAATGCATAGCCAGGCCTCATGTACGTTTTCTATCATCAACATCGCCAACGGAATCACTATCTCTGAATCCAATCAACTCCTCGTTGCCATCTTTCTTATAAAACAATAAAAAATATGAAGTTCCCTTTAACGCAAAACTCTTTTGGTAGCCAATAAATGAAGTTTTCTAGGTCTTAACACATATCTACCGATCAAACTCAAAACATACATAATATATGGCCTTGTGGCAGTGATATGCATCACGCTTCCTACCAATTGCCTATAAATGTTTCATCCACCCTTTCTTCATTATCGTCTCCCGCGACTTTCAAGTCAGGGACAATTGGAGTTTGAACATGCTTACATTCCTCCATTCCGAACTTCTTTAATATATCAAGAACGTATTTCTTTCGATTAACAAAAATTTCTTCGCTTAGTTGTGATACATCTATCTCGAGAAAATATCTTCATTCTACCAAGATTTGGCATATCAAATTCATTCATCATTAATTTGTTAAACTCGACAACCATATTTTCATCGTCTCTCGCATAAATATCATCAACATAAAGGCTTACCACCAACAATTTAGCTTCTTTGCGGACTTTCGTAAAGAGAGTAGGTTCGCTATCACATTTTTCAAATCCTTCTTTTATAAAATACGCTTCAATGCAACTAAACCACGCTCTAGGTGTCTGCTTGAGTCCATACAAGGCTTTGTTGAGCTTGTAAACTTTGAGCATTTCGTTTTTCACCTCAACCTCTCGGTTGATTAACATATACATCCTCTATAAGGTTAGCATGAAGAAAAAAATTTAACATCCATTTGGTAAACATATGAGCCTCGTTATGCAGCCAATGTAAGAAACATTCTAATTGTATCCATACGTGACACATGTTGATATACTTTTTCGTAGTCAATCGCATATTCTTGCGAGTACTCCTTAGCGACCAAGCGAACTTTGTATTTATCTACCTCATCATTCTCAATAACGTTTGTCTTGTATAACCATTTAACCCCAATCTTTTCCCCTGCACGCAACTCTGTTAAATACCAAGTATTATTTCTACCCATTTTGAGTCAGTCGCTGTTTCTTCATAACTTGGTGGGCTTGTTTTAACAGAAAGTGCCCAATTAACAGGAAACTCTTCATCATATGAAATCTTTTCTCCGAAAACGTAATCGTTCATCCATGTAGGAATTCTTTTAACTCTTGCACTCAAAATTACACTAGAAGCATCTGGATTACCATTATCTTGTACAACAGATTCATCTTCATTGTTTGCTAAATTAGTGCTACTCGAAACTCCTGAATTCCCAATGATTTGTGCATCTTCACCAGATTCATAGAGCCCTTCATTATCACCTCATTCCAAATCAATGCCAATGTCCTTCTCAAAACTTATGTCCCAGTTGCAACTATTGCCTTCTTCAAAAACAGCATCTCCACTCATCATTATCTTTTTATTAATAGGATCTTAAACTCAATAAGCCTTATCAGTAACTCCTAAATGAATGCAACTGCGACTTTTGTCTCCTGATTTTCTTCTTTGAGCATCTGGAATATGTGCGTGACCAACGCATCCAAACACTCTAAATTGGGAAACCGAAGGTTTACTTCCATTTCATGCCTCTTATCTTATTTTTGATAGAATAAGTAAAAGATCTATTCAATACATAAATACTTCACTTGACCGCCTAAGGCCAAAATGTCTTTGACACACTTTTCTCTAATAACATACCTGGTGGTTCGTACCATATTCATCAATGACCGATTTTTTTCTTTAAGCAACACCATTTTGATGTGGTGCGTATGCTGCAGTTTATTGCCTCTGAATTCCATTGATACATTTATTTTATATAAGATTTTACTCCAAAATTTAGCTCGCTTCACTATTTATTTACACTTTTATTAGTGTATTTGTGAGCTGATCCCGTGTTCTAGGTGTTTTGTATGTTTTCATTTTATTTTGTATGAAATTAAGCATTCGGTAGCTTATTCCCGCCATTTTAGCAAACATCGAAGTTCACAAAGCGAGTAGAAGCAAGACTTGACCATATAGGTGTATTTTAGGAAGAAATGAAAAATAGCGAGTATCTAAAAATGGCATTGGGTTGGTGGCCACAAGTTAAATGAAGCCCAAATAAATATGGAGCAACATTGAATGCCAAATGCAAACTCAAAATATCGGAATTTACGAAGGATTAAGGTGCATTAAGGATTAACATCGGATTCCATAAGCATTTAGCATTGTGTTTAAGGGAATTAATTTAAAAACCCACGACCCTGATCGGGGTGGTGTGTCCCAGATCCAGGTGCTGTTAATTAATACCCTTTACGATTTGGCTTTTACCTCTATATAAAGGGTCTAGGAAGCGGGACACAAAGCTTATATCTATCTTACATACTTTTCTATAATTCATCTTATTCTCTTGTAGTTCTTCATATAAAATTTCAATAGTTAGCATTTTACTCCGTATTTAAGTTATAACCAAATACTAAGCTTTCAACATTTCAATATAATATTTCCTTTAGAAGTTCTTGTGTTCTTATTTTGGTACTCATTCTCAAGTTCTTTCAATTCCATTACGGTAACTCTACTTTTAATATTCGTCTTGTTATTGCATTTCATTATTTCCTTTCTTAGTTTATTAGCATCTCAAGTTAAAAAAAAAAACAAATTTCTATTAACAAGTTTTGTCTCTGAACTACTGTTTTTATACGTACAACTTTTAATATATATTCCTATATTACTTTCTTGGATATAACTTTTAATATATAATCCTATATTACTTTCTTGGGTATCTTTGTACTTCCTCCATTTATATTCAAACTATCACTTTTAATTTCACACTATTCATAAGTAAGCATTCAATTACGATTTCCGCTCAATGCATAAGTTAAAATATATTCATGTGAGATATTGTTTACTTCGTTCTTACGAGAACATTAAAAATATTTAATTTTTATAATTTTTACAAATACCAGCTTACAATATTTACCACGTAAAACACGCGTTGACAAATATGAAAAAACAAATTGGATATAAATGAAGTACTTATTTTGTGATAACAAATTCAGAATTTTATGAACATTGGATCCACAATTTGAGTTATATAAGTTCTTTTCAGTCTTGAATTCTATTATATACTTCATATTAATTACCGTTTTGACGTTGAACGGGGATAATGCATGTAGTCCGCCTTAGTGGGTTTAGTAAGGGGCTAAATAAAAATAAAAATAAAAATAAAAATAGTGACACATTGAAATGCAGTATTTATTGAAAATTGTTATCATATTGTTGCAATAAATAATGAAATGAATGTATAAGAGATTAACCATCTTTTAACCCAATAGTGTACATGCCTTGGAAGATCTCAGAGTAGAGCAGACATCACTCTACCTAGATACACTACAATTGTACAACAACCCAAGCATCGACCCTCACCTCCAAGATCGAAAACCACCACCAAGCATCGACCCTCACCTCCAAGATCAAAAACCACCGCCACCGCGCTATCCAATGAAATAGCAACCATGTTGGAGCTGCAATTCAGTACAGTGGCCTCAACAGTCCAGACTGTATTCTTATTTTCACTCTTGTTTCCCCCCTTCTAAAAAACAGGCGCAAGCCTATGTCCATTTGAAGCACTTGCTGGTTAGAATTAATTATTGGTCGTCTAGGGGGCCGTCCCATTGAACCCTTTTCTATGAGTTTCAACAAGTGTTTCGAAACAAAATTTTGAAAGAAAAACGGTCAAAACTTACTGTCAGCATAAAAGGACAGGAGCGGAATATCAAGAACCTGAAGCATTGGTGAATGGTGATGAATCAAATAATGTAATCTCCTAACTTCATTGTAGTTCATCAATTAACCTTGGTTCGGATGCTGCATTTTCATTTATTGTCCACACAAATGCGGGAGAGTCAACCCTCGGCCCAACAAGTGAGCGGTAGATATAAAGCTTCTCAACTGGACATTCATCAGACCTAGAATCTGGAATCCCCCTCTCATCCATAACTTCTACATTGAGCCTCGGCATCTTCTTGCCAAGCATCTTACACTCCCCGTTGCTCACTTGGCACGAAGACATCCAAAGGGATCGCATTGTCTCCAGCTTCCCTGCATTTACCAAAAGTGCCCTTCCACTAAAAGGGCAGTCCCTAATCTCAAGCTTCCGTAGGTTCTTGCATCCCGACATAAGACAATGGAGACCCAAATCACTCTCTCCAGCAAATGCTAGAGAGAGCATCTCGAGTTTCTTGGCATGTGTGCCAATGTATTCAAATACACGGTCTGTGAGGAGGCCTGACAAGGAAAGACGTCTCAAATCCTTACAGTTCTCAACAATGGCTCCGAAACCTTCATCCAGTGGCTCATTGGTTATGTAGTCAGGGCACTGAGGCTCAATAATGCACAGCCTGAAACGGGTTAGGTTGGGACGATACTTGGCTATGGTAAACAAGGCATCATTGGAAAATTGTCGACAGAAGTACAGAACAGATTGGAGTTTAGGGCAACCCATGGCAACAGATACAAGACCATGTTCCGTCAAGCAAACATTTGGTTCTTGAATGTATGGCTCAGATGGGAAAACCCGTAACTCTCGAAGGTCTTTGCAAGACTGAGCAAGCATTTCAAGGCCACTGTCTTCGATATAGTCAAGTACCTGCAAGGACCATGATTCATAAATAAGAATAATGTTCACATTATTCAGCTAATTAAGTAAGAGATACACTACCAGTTGCAGCAGTTCCAAGTTAAATCAATTACACGAGTCAGAGTAATATCTTTGAATTTTTGGGATGGTAATAATTAACAGGCAAAAAATTAGATACATACCCAGAGACGCTGGAGACTTGGACAGTGACACAGAAGCCCAATCAAATCCGGGGAGTGAATGGCGGCATAACTTAGGTTTAAAGAAGTAAGCCCTGAGCACACAGGATAGAGTGCTGGAAGATAATGTGGAACCACATCATAAAGGCCGGAAAGGCCTTTCAAGCCTTTGCATCCTGAAAAGGCTTTTGCGAGCTTTGAATGGGCTTCACTACTTAGCTCTGTTACAAATGAACCTGTACCAAAGTCAGTTAATTGAGGAGCCTTCTCCAAAAGACCAGCCAGCTTCTCCAGTGGGACACCTCGGTTAACTCTAAGAGATTTAAGGTTAGGGCATCTGCCAACCAAACGTTCCAGAGAAGAGAATCTTAGCTCCGAGCTAAGGCAGGCAATGTTTAGAGATTCTAGGGATGTGTAAGAGTCTGGAAAATCATTTATCCAATTACCACTCCGGTCGTCAACTTCGCTCTCGCATAAGTCAAGAGTCCTCAAGTTCCTGTTTTGAGTCAAAAAAAAGAAGGAAACTATGAGGCATGGAAACTATGAGGCATGAGAACAATGATTCAAATAAAATATTTCGTAAATATTTAGAGAAGAGACATTTGGTTAAGTTAGACTTGTAATGTAATCTCTAATCACTCACAAATAACAACGAATTCTAGCCAGGATCTAAACTATATAAATAAAACTTATATGACAAAAGATAAGAAAATTCACCAATGGCAATACAAGATCTTAATACGAGATAAAGACCAAAACATCAATGTAGTGGCTTTTAGCCTTGTGGCTGAGAGCTCTTTCTTGCACTCAGGATTAAGAATTTGACAAAATGAACCTGTAACTTCAAAAGGTTTTGACCGTCATTTTCATTACCAATGGAACGGAACACCCGCCTTTTCTTAGCCTTGCAAATACAATGTAAAGCAAAATAACTCAACACATTTTATTGGCTTCTTCTTCAGAATTCTGTAGAGTAGCGGTCAAATTGGTATTGTTATTGTTATGTTTTTGCTAACCATATGAAAACGGTTAGTTTTAAACACAGGGTGAGGGCTTTTAAGTTATGACAAGAGGGTATATTCATCTTTAGGAACCGGTAACTGAATCATCTAGGAAAGAATCATGTAGATGATTCGGCCAGTAAATCACAAAGATAAAAAAAAACAAGTGACTATTAATCTCATTGGAAAGTAAGAGAAGTTGAACAAATGAAAAAAAAACTAGCATCTGAAAGGGGCCTACTTTGTCAAAAATAATAAAAATAGTGGTCCATAGGACTCCATAAAAGAGAAAGAAGGCAACATCAGATAATCATGCAGATTGCAGACCCAACTCAGAAACCAAGTTTGAATACAACTTCAGAAGACTCATTTCTTGTCATGTCAGTTGTCAATGCCGAGGCAAGGGGGCTAGAGAGGAATTTGCCTCCTACGCAATGGAAAAAATAATTATAAGATTCTCAATTTTTCCTTCAAGTTAATCCATTGCAATACTAATTTACCCCCAGATATTGAATCTACATCTGAGACCCCCGACTTGAATCTCCATGATTAGTCGTAATCGATTACCTGGTAATCTACCAAAATGAGTATGAGAAGCATGAGATAACAATGATGCCTGCTAAATTCATATTCATAGATATATAAATCATTATGAAAGCAAGTAAGGTAGCCCTCAGATATATTCTGTGGTCCAGTACCATATGTCCAAATCTTTTGTCCCGCCATCCATTTATCCAAGGACACCAAAACAGACAATGATACCAGTGAATCATACAATTAATGCTAGAATTTAATAAACAGACCCAATTTTATAGGATGCATTTTATTAGAAATGGATGAGAGGAATCTGAAGATTGTAATACTTCCTCCATCCCAATCAATTCAATCATAATATTGTCGACACTCAAACCTAAAATTTATCTGGCCCAAAGACCATCCAACAAATTGAACATCAAATCACATATTCACAACACCACAAACCTCAATCCCAATTTTTCAATAACAATCAAATTTAGAACCAAATCTCGTAATGGATAAAAAAACACCATTGTCCCAGACTAATAGTTATCTATTGTGTTTTTTTTGGTAGCCGGGATTTCAAACATAGATAACTATTGAGCGGGACATAATATTAAATTTGGAAACTCACTCTAATTTAGTCAACACTCAAATAACATAAGAAACTAAATTTCAAAATTTCAAAAAAAAACTTTTTTTAACATTTTGGAGTTCACCTAAATGAATCAAATGTAAACAAAAGATGATAAAATGAAAAACCCACCTGCAATTAGCAGCAATAGAGGCTAAACCATTAGTAGAAAATCCATCACAAGAAGACAAAACAATAACTCTAAAATTCTTCAATTTTTTAGCAATCAACTCAAGACCTTCATCAGTAACAACCATCCTCTTAAATCTAAACTCCTCCAACAACGGAAACCCGTGACAAAGCGCCGATATCCACGGGAAAGCGTGAGCTCCCCACCCATCAGGTACGAGGTTGAAGTCAGCAAAATGAGGCTTTCCTTTTATAGTAACCGACCGAACATCCTTAAACCTGCGCAACACAGTATGCGGCGATACAGCGTAGCAGTTTCCGATGAATACGCGGCGACGAGACCACCTGTCAACGTCGTACCATGATTTGCAAACGAGTGAGACTGAGTTGAGGTCTGAGTGTGACTCAATGAAGGAGAGTACGTGTTCTAAGGCTTCTTCTGGAAATGAGGTTGGTGTTGTTGTTGTTGTGAGTTGAGACGGTGTCGTTTTGAGGGGTTTGTGGGATTTTGTGGGTTGGAGGTCCATTTTAGTGATGAGGAGAGATTGGATCTGAGAAAGGAGGGAAAGGGAAGAAGGAAAGAAGGAATGGGATAAGAGAGGAAAGATGATTGGGTGAGAGAGATGGTTTGTGTCAAATGTTGGGTCAATCTTTTTGTCTATTTATGTACTTACTCCAATTGCTTGGTCACTTGCTCATTGTTTCTTTTGGTGTTGTACAATTTTACGGTAATCAACTCGTTTTTTATGTGATGTTGAAAGCTCGTATTGCTCGAACAAAATTACAGCACTTATCAACTAGAAAATGAGGAAAATTTAATATTAGTCGAGGAGAAAACTGGGAGACATTTAGATCAATTAGAACAATAGTAATAAAAGTTTTTATTCACTTTAAAAATAAAGTTCTTCCATTATAGATCACATTGAGTTTATCAAAATAAGAATTTAGTTCTTATTTAAGAACCAAGTTCTTTGTTGGTTTCAAGAGAAAAAAAGTTTATGAAGATAAGATAATTAATAATGGATCCTAATTAAGTACTTTTTATTAAATTTTTTGCTTTTTTATTTCATACTATGACAATCTCAAAAATTAGGAACTTTTTAACATAATGGAAAACTTTAAATAAAGTTCTTGAATGTGGCCCAAATTATTTAATTACCAATTTTAGTTTATTATTTTGTGGTATATTTTACAATTGATGTATTATTTGTGTATTTATTTTATTTTAAACTTAATTGTCATTAAATTAAATTTTTTTGAATTCTAACAAAATTATTATGATATTTTTTTTAAAGGATTTTTTTTTTAAAATTAGACGTTAGAAATTGTGATAGAATTAACAAAAGAGGCCTTGGGGAATATCGAAAATCTGCATTGTATGTTCTCTACAAAAAATTAAGGTACGTGCTAAATCTCGCACATTGTTTTACTCAATCTTACACATTTTTCACATTTATTCTGAATATACTCTCCTCATTTTTATCATCCCCACTAAAAAAAACAAGAGAGAGAAACAAAAACCCCCCAAAATCAACTCCTTCTCCCAAGACCGTCTTAATTTAAATTGATTCTCACAGCAGATTATAATAGAGGGGAACAGAATAAGGGTTGTGAAGTGCCTTAACTTAAGACGATATTAAGCAAAACATACTTCCACGAATTAATCTCCATTTTTTGACATTAAAGAGTAAAATTTTCATGTCATTTGTCAATCCAATTTAATACAGAATTTTAATAAGAAAAACACAAAAGTTGGCAGAAATATGTAGCAGTTAATAAAAAGTAGGGTACGTAATTGGCCTACACTATAGTCAATGAATTAATGAGCACCAAAAGAAATCTCCTACAGTAAACTGTGTGAAATCATATTACAAAGTACAAAAGTTATTAAAAGCTCGGCATGACGTAGATTATGCATCTAATATACTATCATTAGTGGTAATTCTACAGCTTCTGAATTTTATAATAAAAATTTCGAGTTTTGTTTTAAAGATTATGAATTTTATTATAAAGTATCTAAGTTTGTTATTTAAACATTTAGCTTAAAAAATTACAATATATCTCAAAACATTACATATAAGCTTAGTTAAATTTACGTTTTGATGGAAAAAGTTTAAGTGTAACTTATAAACTTTAAAAAATATAGAACAAATATACATAAGCTCAATTAAAAATTAAAAATAAAAGTTAAGCTTAAAGTGGTACATCTGATATATGTTCTTTTTTTCCGAAGTAGAGTGGCAAAATCATATTAAAACATATCATTCACATTTATCCTTCTTATATCTTGAAATTAAATAATAAAAGTATTAATTAAATTCATTGATGAAAGTTATGAAGAACAAATACCTTGAAAAAATTTACACCGTTTTGAAAAGATATAAAATGATATATGGATAATATTTATATAAATCAACTTAGTGATGCTGAAAGTTACATCAAAATTAAATTATAATAAAAAATTAATTGCAAAAATTGATGTATGATTAACTGGAGAGTATGACGTTAGAAGCTAAATAATTTGTATTTTGGGAAAAAATAATCTTGAAGAATGATGATATTTTTTAAAGGAAGGTAATAATTTAAAATGACGATATTGAAAATAAATATTTGCATGCATATTTAAGGTTTGGGTTAGGTGGGAAAAAAAACTAATGATAGCGTGACACCTGTCAAGTTTAATGAATATCGGTTTTCTATTATACTTATATATAGATAATCGTTTCTTAAGTTATATACATGTTCATATGTATAACATGTTGATATTATCGTTTATACGTTTTCTGACAAAAAGTGGATGGGAGAAACCCGAGTTACTCCCCACTGACTGTGACATACATGTTTCATGTATGACAAATATATAGTTGGTGTTGTTTGGGGAAGACGTGTGGCTAGCGAGCATTGTTGATCATTCAACATTTACCCTTACGCTTAGTTTAGATTTTAATTCATGTTGTTATCAGGGATACGGAATACCCCATCCCTCGTTTCTTTAAGTATTCTTGTATAAGTTATACTTTCTTATTAGTTTTAGTCTTCCGCATGTTGTTTTGATATTCTGCGATTAAGTTTTAATAAATATGTCAATTTTTTTTTAAAGTATCGTATTTCTGCTACATATCACTTGTTTATCTTTATGTTATATCGCGGGGTGTCATAGTTGGTATCAGAGTATCAATGCTCCCGATGCATGCACGTGTATCCCCAACTTAAAGTGACCTAAAATAATGAATGAGAGATGGGTAGATTTAAGGAGCAAGTGGTAGTCTGTATTGCGATTACTCCTTGTTAGGTCTAACACGTTTGTTAATTGTCAATGATTTGATTTGTGTACTAAGGAATAGGTGAACCGTGAGCTTACCTGTATGGTGGTCAAGACTGGTGTCTACTACCGAAAATGGAAGACTCGTGTTATCTTTGGAGAATGATTCATTGTCCTCTAAGATACTCCTTGTTTTCATGCATCACTTTCTTCTTTGTCCCTTGATGCGTACTGTCTCTTCTCGAATTCTCTTCCACCTTGCCTTCGAAGCTACCTTCATAACTTTCCAACTTTACCTTATCCTTGTTACTTGACTCTTCTTTTGGCGCTTCGTAGGTAGCCTACCTTATTTGGATTTTAAGGAACCTTTTCGAGGATAACCCTTAGTCCTTCTTTTAAAAGGTAATGTTGTTGGAAAACTTTATGAAGTGTAGTAAGGCATGTCTTGATAGTCCTAATGCTTATTTGTTTGCCCTATAGAGTGAGTGAAATTGGTTAGTGGAATTCTTGGGTTAAATATTAAGTTGTATGTGTCATATTCGTTGGAAGTTAACCTCGGGAATCAGAATTTGGATCGAGAGCTAGTAGATTGAAATGTAAGAGTATAAATGAGGTGCTAGGATTCATAAAATGAATTTGGAAGATATACTTGCCATACTAGTGAAGTTAAATAGATGAGTGAAGTGAATTAGTAATGCCTGACTTTGGGAAATTTGGTTTGACTTTAATTGGGATGTTACCTTGGAAAACAAGAATCGTTTATAATGATGGATGAGTATTGCAAGAGTCTGTGAAGTAACCTTAGAAGAATTGATTAAAGTTTATACTTTTAGTTGCTTGAACGGAATTAGTGATATAACCTTAGTGGAGTTACTTAAATATCTTGTCATTGGATGTCAGATTGAGGTAGTGAAGTAGAACTTGTGGACTTGTAAGATTTCGAGCCTGAGGTGTTTAAAGGATGTTTGGATTCATATATAGAGGTGTGAGAACGTTGATGGTAAACCTTCGTGTTCACATTTTGAGGTATGGATGAATTTTAAGGGCCTACTGTTGGAGCTAGTGTCCTCTACAGTTAGCGCGACAACATGAATAAATCTCTTAAAGGTTCACAGGGTATACTTTGTATTTTAATTAGTTGATTCACGTTTATCAATAATGGTTGGCTTGCTAGAAGTTTGACGTTATTGTCATACAAATGACGGTAATCAACTGGTCCCTAAAAGTCATACCTAGAGGATGTATTCTGAGAGATATGATTAAATGAAAATATAATCATATTGATGCCTTATACGACTAAAAGGTTAGTCAATGTAATGATGATACGATTATTTAGTACTGATTAAATAATGTTGGCTAAGACGAATTAAATGTTAATTCGTAATTAAGTATAAAATGTTATATTTAATTAAGGTATATAATGTAATTATTTAATACCGATAAAATAATGTAATTAAATATAAATTGTTAGATTTAATAAGCGATTTATAAAGATATACAGAAGAGGATAACAACCTTTTCTATACAGATAAAAACAAGTTGTTGCACGACTGAACAAACCACACGGCTCACTCAGTTTGGGCGTGTGACAGTCGGTTTGGAGGAGTTTCGGGAGGACTCAAATACTGATTTGAGGAATCCTATCTTATGGTTAATATCAAGGTGTGGTTAGTAGGAAGAATACTACTACTAATACAATACCTCACGGCTACCATAAGTAGTGACTCACGGCTGCACTACTACTCTACACGTCTGACAGCTCTCAACTGCCTCCTCTCACAATTGTTCATCGTATAATAAAATTACTTAGTAATTTTTCCTAGTTTCTAGCTCAAGAAAAGGCATTTCTTGGAGCATCTTGGGTGCAACGATTAGGAGGATATCTACTTTGACATTTGATCTTAGGCCTTATTGCGGGAACCAAAGGTTGATTCTTATTCCTTAACCTTTGTATATCGTGTTTCGTTTATGACTATAAATCGTATGTTGTAATTTCGTTATAATCCTATAATTTTGAGTTGGGAAGTATACAGATATTACCCACAAGTGGTATTAGAGCTTTTGGTTTACGAAATTATTTTCATAAACGTTTTCGAAAAAAAAAATCTGTTTTTTTTTGGTACTGTTCACGAAAAAAAACAACTTGTTTTTCGAGCAAACTGTTTTTTTCGAGCAACCTGTTTTTTTTTTTTTTTTTTTTTTTTAGGGTTTTTTGTCAAAAACTACCTTTTATTTAGGGTCATTTGTGAGCAACTACCTTTTATTTTTTTTGTTATAAACTACCTGTTTTTATTTTTTTTGTAAAAAACTACCAAATTCTAAATTTCGGCCAAAAAGTCAGAATTCCGGCATTGACCTTTAATCTTATTTGTTTTGCACGTGTGAGCTATTGTTTCTCCAAACCCACTTCCCTTCTATTTCCAAATTTTAAAAAACCCCCAAAATCAAATTAATCCATTTTCTTCTTCTTCGCCGTTCTTCGTTTTGCCCTTGCCAATTTCGCTCTTCGTTCTGCCCTTCCCATTTTCGTCCTCCATTTGATTAGATCAATCAACTCCATCTATTGCTGCTGTTGGAGCTTGTGTCCTCCACATGTAGTGTGATAACGTCATTGCACATACCCTTGTACGGACAAGTGGGAGATTGTTGGGGCTGGTGTCCTTGACAGTTAGTACAATGACTTACTAAATCTCTTAAAGGATCACAAGGGCATACTACAGTATTATTATCAGTTGATCCACGTTTAATATAAACAGTTATATTAATTTAGCTAATTATACAATATCGTATTTTTATCGGACCATTATTAATGTATCGACTACATTAATATCTGATAACATGTATGCGATTTATAATTAAATCCCGCGAACTATATTTTAGCATTAGGGTCGAATCACGCAAGAGAATAAGGTAAGAGTGGAAAGCCCACTCTTACCCTAATCAATTCGGCCGAGTAGTACAAAAGGAGAGGACTTCTCCTTTTGTCAGGTTACTCATTCTACTGACTCACAATTACATCTTAAGAAAACTCGGGTTTTGAGAGCATCCTTCTCCCAAAACTTAGATCTCACATCTGTAAAACCTCACAAAACTCTCCCCATATTGCAAGGCAATTGGAGAGCATTTCTAGCACACGCGGCATCGTCTCAAACAAAGTCTTGGGTGCAAGTTATAGGAGGGAATTCACTTTAATTCCTGTTCTTAGGACATTCGCGCAAGGACCTAAGGTTGTTATTCTCTTTCACGTTTTTATATCTTATGACTATAAACGCATATGTATTTTTCGTTATAATCCTGCAATTTTAGGGTGAATACATGTTTTATTCCCCACAAGTGGTATCAGAGCAAAGGCCACGAAAATTTTACATTTGTGTTTTTCATAAGTTTTTTTTAAAAAAAACGGAACTTTTAACATGTCACTCGATCGAGCCTTGACGTCACTCGATCGAGTGACACCGTATCATGCTTCGGTCGTGTGCCTTTTGTGAGTAATCGATCTTGTTTTCGATTTTAATTTACATATTGTTGATTAATCGATATTTTTAGCAATATGTGAATCATTTGTTGTTGTTTATTGTTGATTTACACGCATTAAATCGAGGATAAATACTTGTTTTTATTTTAAAAATTCAGCGTATTTTGGATTCTACGAACGAACGTATTACTATTCGTTCGTGGTCTTCCTCTGCAACCCGTCACTCGATCGAGCACTGCTGCACTCGATCGAGTGACACTGTTACTCGATCGAGTGACTCTGTTGCTCGATCGAGCATTTTTGTTCTGGCAGATTTTTCCGAAAATAATTTTATTTTATTTTCTCTTGGCCAATAGTAATATACTATATACGGAAATAGTATATTAACTTTTGTGAAACGGTTCACTCTAGTATGATACATATTATTTTAAAACGGTTTAAGATAATGGATTATAATTATCATTAAGATTAATGTGATTAAAACGGTATAATCACATAATTTTAATCTCGTAAGGTGGTTTGGTAAAATTTATTAAACATAATAACGGTATTATGTCATGAATGAATTTATTTTAGTTGATGCATTTTATTTATCGTCGTGTGAATGCTTATGAATGCTTTCTATAACGTACTTAATTTTGCAAACGGTTGTAACTTAGTGTGGCCTTAGAAGATTGTGTTACCGTAATGATGGAACACGGTCTTGTTTGTAATTTTGAGATCTTGTATCTCCGTTTTGGTTTTGCCATGTAATTACTTTTGTATTTAAACTAGAATGTAAATAGGCTTACTTTTGTAATTTAAATTAGTAATTTTGTGAAGACCAAAGACGGAGATCGGATGCTCACTCCCGCTACAAAGACCAAGATGGAACATCAAGACAAGCTTCTAGGGTCCAACGGTGGATTCCAAGTTGTTTTTATGTTTATTTTGGTAGGATAGGCCACACTAAGACTTTTATTTTCGTTTATTGCTTTTCTTTTATGCTTTCATCGATAATAGATTGCATCATATTCCGCCTAAAACCAAACCACCTATAACATGCCTGAAAACTGACTCATGTAGAGGTTACGCGTTAGTTTTCTGTGACATACAGATGTCACGTGTCACATGCAAAGCCATCACTTTATTTCATTCATTCACGTAAATGCTAGATATTAGTTCACTTAAAATGGATAAATATAAGTTGATGGGGTCTTCCTCGTATAACCAAAAATTGAGACTAGTCTTTATAAATCAGACTCCCATGAATCCTTTCTTCGTCGGTAGGCATACTATGACCCCTTCTACGTCGGGTAAGTGGGAACAGATGATTTATTTTATCTCAACATTGTGGTCACTAGATACTATCTAGCGACTATGATGGACTAAAAGATGAGATTTACGGAAATCTATCGACCAAGAGTTCCAACGGTGGAATTAGCCAAGCTGTGGGCTTATCAATTTACGAAAATTGAGTCTTGGGATCATTTATATAATTCTTGAGGGAGATCAATTATATAAATGCATGAGTCTACGAGTTTAAATTCTATTTAAAATAGACTTAAATCACAACGATGAGTTGCTTATTTGGTTTTGTTTTATCTTCTCTTCAGTGTAGAACACGATCAATTTAATACTGCTAAATAACAAATGGCTGGTGAAGACCCAATGCCAAGTGCCAAGCTAGCACGAGAATCCTGGCTTAAAGCCTTCATGGACTCCATGAATCAGTCTACTAGACTGAGGAATGATGGGTCAAGTTTCTCTGACTGGGAGGCACCATTACGGAATGCTGTCATTGCTGACGGAAAGCTCAGGTACTTGACTGAGCCAATTCCGGTACACCCAGGAACTGGAGCTAGAGCTAACAAAGTTCGCGCTCATAGTGACTTCGTCATGGAAGCGGGTGCGATAAAGAACGTACTTGACACCCGTCGTTGAGGGGTGTTAAAGATAAGATTTATAAAACCTCAGCTTAAACTAGATAGGATAAGTCAAGGGTCGAACCACAAGGAGACAAGGTTAATTATGTTTGCGAATTTAAAGTCTATTACAAGTAACCAAAAAAAGGGGGGTTTGATTTAAGATTTGCACTAACAACTAAAAGAGCAAATAAACAAGAGAATTAAAATAAGATAAAAAGGAGATTAGGAACTTGGGTTCCCCATGGTTAAAACAAGTCAATAAAAGGTAAAATAACCAAATAACACAATCCCAAGGAACAAAGAATAAACCTTTAGGTCAATATTCTACCCAATCCTTACGGTCTTAGGGTTCCTAGAAAAGCACTAAACTTTCGTTCATAGAACAATCCCAAAGTTGTTGTTAAACTAATCCTAATAATCTTTCAATCTTAGGGATTAGTTCACCAACAACAATGGGGGATTGGTAATTCAATCATTAAACTATCAAAATCAAATCTTTACCATGGTTCCCCTAATTCCTAATCACAAGAATTAGCTATGCATGATTTTAACTATGAAATTAACAATAACAAGAACTAAGAACATCAAGGCAATCAACATAATTAAAGATGACAATAAAAGGGAAAACATGTATTGAGAAATAATAATAAGATGAACAACAAGATTAACTAAAAGGGAAAGATTAATTGTGGCAAACTTACAAACTTAATTGGAATTCAAGAACAAAGATTGAAACTTGGAAAATATTCTCTCTAAACTATAAATTCTATTCATGGAAACTGTCTTGCCATAAATCATATTGTGTAACGAGAAAATACAGCTATTATTCTCTATTACAAATGAAAAACCGAGTTTGTCAAGTGCAGAAACAGAAATAATGTTTTAGGATAAACTAGGAACATAATAACGGTTATACAAAGATAACTCGAATCCACTTGGAAGCTGGATCATGTATGTTCCCCTCGAGACTGCAGCAACTCGTGCTCCATTCCCGACACGCAGGTCAACCTCACCCTTTATGAGGGGCTCTTGGTTCCCGACACGCAGGTCAACCTTTACCCTTACTGGAGATCATGAGAACATCCTGCTTCACACTCCCACTTAATTTCAGATCCTTCCCGATCTGTACGAGAAGGGAGTGGAGCTCATGAGGAGTCTTCTTCATGTCGTTCATGTAATAGTTGGCCCTAAAGAGGGCGGACCCATCATGAAGCGAATGAAGCATTCGATCAACGATTATGTTCTCACTGATCTTGCAGTTTAGGGCCTCTAGTTTCTCGATATTCTCAATCATGTTGAGAATATGTGGGCTAACAGTTTGGCCTTCGAAACCAAGAGCCCCTCATAAAGGGTGAGGTTGACCTGCGTGTCGGGAATGGAGCACGAGTTGCTGCAGTCTCGAGGGGAACATACATGATCCAGCTTCCAAGTGGATTCGAGTTATCTTTGTATAACCGTTATTATGTTCCTAGTTTATCCTAAAACATTATTTCTGTTTCTGCACTTGACAAACTCGGTTTTTCATTTGTAATAGAGAATAATAGCTGTATTTTCTCGTTACACAATATGATTTATGGCAAGACAGTTTCCATGAATATAATTTATAGTTTAGAGAGAATATTTTCCAAGTTTCAATCTTTGTTCTTGAATTCCAATTAAGTTTGTAAGTTTGCCACAATTAATCTTTCCCTTTTAGTTAATCTTGTTGTTCATCTTATTATTATTTCTCAATACATGTTTTCCCTTTTATTGTCATCTTTAATTATGTTGATTGCCTTGATGTTCTTAGTTCTTGTTATTGTTAATTTCATAGTTAAAATCATGCATAGCTAATTCTTGTGATTAGGAATTAGGGGAACCATGGTAAAGATTTGATTTTGATAGTTTAATGATTGAATTACCAATCCCCCATTGTTGTTGGTGAACTAATCCCTAAGATTGAAAGATTATTAGGATTAGTTTAACAACAACTTTGGGATTGTTCTATGAACGAAAGTTTAGTGCTTTTCTAGGAACCCTAAGTCCGTAAGGATTGGGTAGAATATTGACCTAAAGGTTTATTCTTTGTTCCTTGGGATTGTGTTATTTGGTTATTTTACCTTTCATTGACTTGTTTTAACCATGGGGAACCCAAGTTCCTAATCTCCTTTTTATCTTATTTTAATTCTCTTGTTTATTTGCTCTTTTAGTTGTTAGTTCAAATCTTAAATCAAACCCCCCTTTTTTTGGTTACTTGTAATAGACTTTAAATTCGCAAACATAATTAACCTTGTCTCCTTGTGGTTCGACCCTTGACTTATCCTATCTAGTTTAAGCTGAGGTTTTATAAATCTTATCTTTGACACCCCTCAACGACGGGTGTCAAATTTTGGCGCCGTTGCCGGGGACACGGTATGATTTTGTTTGTTAGTTTTTAGTTTATTTTTCTTGTCTTAAGGAACTTAGGTTCCTTAAGGCCGTTACTTACCTTTTCCTCTAGTGTTGTTTTTTTTGCATACTAGAAGACAGGTTTTGAGAGGAAGGCTTGAGTACTCTCTTGTTTAGACATGGAGTCTATTTATGACCACCTACAGCCAAAGGTTCAAGATTTACCAAAAGGATTCACCTTGCCTACTCCCACCACTGGTTCCTTTGAAGTCCACCCGAATCACATCATTCTGGTGGACAGAGTCAATTTTCTGGTCTACCCAACGAGGATCCGTTGAAGCATGTTACGACATTCACGGATTATTGCTGTTCCATACGCATACCTGCCGGGGTGACTCAGGATGAGGTGCTGTCAATGATGTTCCTTTATTCATTGAAAGATGTCGCGCGAGATTGGTACCGTTACCTTGATAGGGCAGCTGAAGAGGTTACGGATTGGACTTCCTTGGCATTGGCTTTTTATAGAAAATACTTTCCTCTTGCAAAGGCCAATGACTTGAGAAGCCAAATCACTAACTTTCAACAAGGGCCAGATGAAGGATTTTGTGAAGCATGGAATCGGTTCAAGAATTTGGTCCGTTCTATTCCTCACCATAACTTTCAACAATGGTACTTATGTAACCAATTTTACAACGCCCTTTACGATGACTATCCTATAAGGTGATTCTTGATGCGGTCGCCAATGGGAGATTCCAGAACAACACCAACCATATGAAGGGTTGGAAAACCATTGAAGACATGGCGGTGCATAGGGCTGCCTTTGGGAGTTCACGTGGGAATTCGCGAAGGCTGAATGTGGGGATGAATAGAGTGTTGGCCCTTGAGACAACCGTTGAAGCCCGTTTTGAAAAGCTTGAGGCAACCCAGCTGAAGCTTGAAAGTGCGAACCTAGTTACTACGGGGTTGACAACACGGGTGAAATTGTGGAATTGAGAGAGCTTGTTCATGCTCTAACAAAACAGGTTTTGGAGATGGGAAAGGCTCAAGTGGCTTCTATGAAGACTTTTGGAGAACAATTGATAAACATAGCCAACCAAACAACTAGCTCTCCGGCTAGTTGTGAAGGACCCATGGAGACGTTGAATGCTATAAATCTTAGGAGTGGTCGTGCTTATGAAGGACCAGCCCCTGAGGAGGACTCTGCTAAAGTTCAGGAAGAAGAAATTGATCCCGTTCACAGGTCAGAAGGTCGACCGACCCCTACTGTAGGTCGACCGACCTCGATACCTGACGAGAGATCAGTTTCTGGAAAACAGAAAAAATTCAATGATAGAGCATCTGGTCGACCGACCCCTATACCAGGTCGACCGACCAGTGCTTCTGAGCAGAACGCAGTTTCTATTCCCGAATCGCTGGGTCCCTCCCTCATTCAAGGCCTCACTGAGATATTACAGCTGAAAAAGCCAAAGGTCGCTGATCCTATGGCTAATGTCACCGTTCCTTATCCCGAAAGACTTAAAAATTCAAAAGAGGATCGGAAATTCGGTAAGTTTTTGGAGATGGTGAAAAATCTTGAGGTAACCATCCCTTTCACTGATTTAATTACCCAGGTACCCTCTTATGCTAAAGTCATGAAAGATATTTTGAGTCGTAAGAGGAACTTTCAGGACGACGGTGCTGTTGCTTTTGTGGAAGAATGTTATGTTCTTTCACAAAATAATATAGCACCCAAGTTAAAGGACCCAGATAGTTTTTCTATCCCTTGTACCATAGGTAATCATATTATAGGGAAAGCCCTTTCTGATCTAGGGATTAGTGTCAGTGTTATGCCTTATTCTGTTTGTGAAAGACTTAATTTAGGTAGACTTAAAGTCACCAATATTACCCTACAGATGGCTGATAGATCAACCCAAAGACCATTAGGGGTCTTAGAGGATGTCCCAGTTAGAGTGGGAAAGTTCTTTATTCCTGTTGATTTCGTTGTTTTAGACATTGCTGAGGATAGTCAAATACCTATTATTTTAGGTAGACCATTTTTACACACAGCTGGGCCTGTAATAGATGTCAAACGCGGGATCATTACTTTAGAGGTTGGAGATGACACTATCGAGTTTAGTCTTGCCCATAAGGCAACTACTTTTACTGATGATACTTGTTGCTCCATTGATATTATAGACAGGAAAGTTATCCTTAATTGGAGGGAATCCTTGACCAAGGATCCCTTACATGATCTGACAATTTTGGATAAGTGTGCAGGTAATCCAGCTGAGGATGCTGAAGAGCTGGAGGCGATAGAAGCAGAGATAGAGGAGTATGAGTTTACTGAAGAAGAGAATGAGAAGCTCATAAGCTTGGCCAATGCAAATCTGGTAAACATATGCTATTCTATTAGTACTGATTCTGTTCAGGCCGTTGAGGTAAAGGTACCAGAGCGTAAGCCACTTCCTCCTAATCTTAAGTATGTTTTCTTAGATGATACTGAACAGTACCCTGCAATTGTTAGTTCTAAACTTGACCCTGACCAACTTTCTGCCTTAATGACTGTTCTCAAAAAGAATAGGAAAGCTTTAGGTTATTCTTTGGATGACATTAAGGGCATAAGTCCTGATGTTTGCATGCACAGAATAGAGTTAGAGGAAGGGCATAAGCCTTATAGACAGGGACAACGTAAGTTGAATCCTAAGATGCAGAAGGTGGTTATGGCTGAGGTAATGAAACTTCTTGATGCAGGTATTATCTATTCAGTTGGCAACTCCAAGTGGGTTAGCCCAGTTCAGGTGGTTCCTAAGAAAGGAGGAACCACAGTGGTTAAAAATGATAAAAATGAGTTAAAACCCACTAGAGTTGTAACTGGGTGGCGGATGTGCATTGATTATAGACAGTTAAATGCCGCCACCAAGAAAGACCATTTCCCCCTTCCTTTTGTTGACCAAATGACTGAAAGACTGGCTTCTAATAAATTCTTCTGTTTTCTAGATGGTTATTCAGGTTTTTTCCAGATTCTCATCCATCCTGATGATCAGAGTAAGACTACTTTTACTTGCCCACAGGGTGTTTTTGCATATCGCAGGATGCCTTTTGGGTTATGTAATGCTCCTGCTACCTTTCAAAGGTGCATGATGGGAATCTTTTCTGACTTTATAGAAAACATCATGGAGGTATTTATGAATGATTTCTCTGTTTATGGTAGTGCTTTTGATCAATGCTTAGCTAATCTTGATAAAGTCTTGCAGCGATGTATTGATGTAAACCTTGTCTTAAACTGGGAAAAGTGTCAGTTTATGGTCACTGAAGGGGTAGTGTTAGGGCATCTAATTTCTGATAAAGGTATACATGTAAATAAAGCAAAAGTGCAGGTGATTGAGCAATTACCCCCTCTTGTTAATGTTAAGGGGTGAGAAGTTTCTTAGGACACGCAGGTTTTTACAGGCGTTTCATTAAGGACTTTTCTAAGATTGCTAAACCACTTACACAATTGCTCCTTAAGGATGCTGTCTTTGATTTTACTGATGAGTGCCTTTCAGCTTTTAACAGGTTGAAGGAAGCTTTGATCTCAGCACCAATCATTCAGCCACCAGATTAGGATCTCCCATTCGAGATCATGTGCGATGCTAGTGACTACGCTGTAGGTGCTGTGCTAGGTCAAAGGAAGAACAGGGCTCTTAATGCTATATACTATGCGAGCCGCACCCTAGATGAGACTCAAGTCAAGTATTTCACCATTGAGAAGGAGATGCTAGTCGTGATCTTTGCCTTAGAAAAATTCAGGTCCTATTTAGTAGGTAATAAGGTAATTGTTTACACTGACCATGCAGCTTTAAAAGGTCTTTTCCAAAAGAAAGATTCAAAGCCAAGGCTCTTAAGGTGGATACTCCTTCTCCAAGAGTTTGACATTGAGATTAGGGACAAGAAAGGCGCGGAAAACGTGGTAGCTGACCACCTATCTCGCCTACAACTGACTGATGGGGAAGATTCTTTACCTATTGATGATTCATTTCCTGATGAGAGTTTATTTATCATTAATAGTTCAGGTTCTTATCCCCCTCATTGGTATGCTGATTTTGCTAACTTTGCTGTCACAGGTAAAATTCCTCCTGAGTTGTCATGGCAACAAAAGAAGAGATTTATGTTTGATGCAAAACAGTATTTTTGGGATGACCCCTATGTTTTCAAGGAATACGGAGATGGACTCATCCGGAGATGCGTTCCCCAATGGGAGGTGAAGGACATTCTGGAAGCATGTCACTCTTCTGCATATGGTGGTCACCACGATCCATCTAGGACCGTGGCCAAGGTATTACAGTCTGGTTTTTATTGGCCTACTTTGCATGCTGACTGTAGGAATTTTGTAGGTAGCTGTGATGCCTGTCAAAGAACTGGGAATGTCTCAAAAAGACATGAGATGCCGCAGGTTGGTATTTTAGAGGTAGAGATTTTTGATGTCTGGGGCATTGATTATCAAGGACCTTTTCCCAGTAGTCAAGGTAACAGGTATATTCTTGTAGCTGTTGATTATGTGTCTAAATGGGTAGAAGCTATAACTACTCCCCATTGTGATGCAAAGGCTGTTATGAAGATGTTTAAAAAAATCATATTTCCTCGTTTTGGTGTCCCTAGGGTTGTCATAAGTGATGGAGGTATGCATTTTAAGGAGAAACGCTTAGGTGACTTGTTAAATAAATTCGGTGTCCAACATCGTAGGGGTTTAGCTTATCACCCTCAGACTAGTGGTCAAGTTGAGATCTCTAATAGGGAACTCAAGGAGACCCTAGTCAAAGTTGTTTCTAAGTCTAGGAAAGATTGGAGTCTAAAACTTGATGATGTTTTATGGGCCTATAGAACTGCGTTCAAAACCCCAATCGGAATGTCACATTTCCGGTTGATTTATGGTAAGACTTGTCATTTACCCGTAGAGTTAGAACGTAAGTCTTGGTGAGCTATATGTGATCTTAATTTAGACCCTAATCTTTCCCGTGAGAAACGTTTGTTGCAGCTCAATGAGTTAGAAGAATTCAGGTTGTTAGCCTATGACAATTCCAGGATTTATAAAGAGAAAACAAAGCGCTGGCATGACAAGAGAATCATTAGGCGTGATTTTCAGGTACATGATAGGGTGTTGCTTTTTAATGCTCGTATTCGTCTTTTTCCTGGTAAGCTAAAATCCAGGTGGAGCGGACCTTACACCATCACAGCTGTCTCAAAATTTGGGTCAATAGAGTTAGAAACCTCATCCGGTGAGAGGTTCAAAGTTAATGGCCAGTATGTGAAGCACTTCCGCGGAGAGAACGAATTTATTGGTAAGGTTGAAGTTTCTTACTTTGACCCTTTTTCGGATGCTTCTTGATAAGTAAAAGGGTCGTGCGAGACCTCTTAAACCAACGCTAAACGGGAGGCAACCCGTGTTCTAGCTTAATTTTACGTTTTTTGTAATTTCCGTTTTAAGTCCTTGATGAGATTTTGAGATTCTGCAGGAAAATAAGAGGAATCGTCCGGACAGAGGTCGACCGACCCGCTATGAAGGTCGACCGACCTTCTGACAGCACTAAATAAAAACTGACAGAGCAGGTATGCAGGACAGAGGTCGACCGACCCAAATTTGAGGTCGACCGACCTCGGGTAAGTTTTCCGGTTTTTTTTGAGTTGGAGTCTTCAGCCTTTTGTGTTTGAAAACACAATTTTTGCTCACACTTTCTGAACCCCTCTCTCTCTCTTAAAAACCCTAACCACCCACCTTCTTCATCCTTCACTCAATTTCCTTGCTTTCTTTCATCTTTCTCCATTCAAGGTATGTGTTTCTTAGTTTTTTTTTTTCTCTTTTTCGTTTCTTAGCATCTTTTTTCTGTTCTAGGTAGTTTTAGTTTGTCTTTTTCAGTTTATTTTGGCTCCTAATTTCGTTTTCATGCTTGTTTGTGTTTTCTTTTTAAGTTTTCTTCTTCCTTTAGGTTTTATAGTCTCAGATCTGTAAATTATGTGTGGTTTTGTGTTGTTAGGGTTAGTATGATTCTTTCTTGCAATTTCTATGCCTAATTTCTGCACGATTTCAAAACCGCGACATTTTTCTGACACTGTGGTCGGTTGACCGACTTAAAACGGAGGTCGGCCGACCAAACTGCAATTTTCCTGAAATCCGATCTTTTGTTTGGTCGGTCGGTCGACGTAGGTTTGAGGTCGATCGACCGCAGTGTTTTTACAGGCATTCTGATTTTTGCTGGTAGTTGGTCGACCGACCTCTAGGTGAGGTCGGCCGACCCCGTCACTGTTACAGAACTCTAAAATTTTAGCGATAGTGGTCGACCGACTTCTCTATGAAGTCGGCCGACCCAATTACTGTTACAGAGGTTTCTGGTTCGTGTTTTGTTCCTATTTTTGCTAAGAAAATGTTTCAATGTTGCACAAGACTTACATTTTATTGAACTTTTTCAGATTCATAATGTCTAGCCGTGGTCAAGGCGGAAAGCGCTCCCACACTTCCGGAGCAAGCACCTCCCGAGGCCGTGCTCCTAGGTCAGGAGCGTTGACGGTGCTGGATACGGATAGTCTACCAAACTATCCGCAAATCATCTTCAACACTCCGGCTCAAAAAGCCCGTTTCCTCCATCTTTCCACTTTTTGCTTAGTGGTGGTCACCCGGTTCCTTCATGTTCCGGCATTGCAAGCTTTGGGGTGTCATGATGATGTGGTGTCCTTGCTCAATGGGACGGGTTTCTCAGGACTTGTCACTAAGGATGAGTTCACCTATACCCTTCTCACTCTTGAGTTCTTTTCTTCCTTTATTTTTAATGTTCAAGCTTATAACCCTGGCTATGATAAGAAGTGCATTTCTTTTCGTTTGTTCAATGAAACATTTTCTTTAACTTTGAATGAATTTGCTCAATTTTTAGGCTTATCTTCTACGGGTCTTACGGGTGACCCCACTGGGTCATACAATGTCATGTGGCCCTGTCTTTCTGATTCCAGCGATAGGAAGAAGAAAAACAGTACCATTCATTTACCCGCCCCCCGTTATTATTTACGTCTTTTGGCCAACACTGTTTTTGGCCGTAAAGAGTCTCAAAATGTTAAAAACATTGAGCTCTCCATTTTGTCTGGCTATCTCAATGTCAGACGTACGGGTCAACAGTTTTATAACACTGCGTTTTTGGTCGCCTCCCACTTTGTGTCGGTGGGCGAGGGAACTTCCTTGACTACTATTGTCTGTGGCGGGCTAGTCACTCGATTGGCCCGCTTTCTTGTTCCTCAGTTCCCTCGCTATGAGGATGCGATTGACACTCTCTCCCGGTACATGGACATGGCTTATGTCAAGTCCGTGCATTGGGTGGACAGGAAGGATTATTGGAAGGTAGACACCTACCTCAGTGATCGCATCCCCATCACCGCGACTCCCCCCATGTTGCCCCTTGATAATGTTCAGGGGGAGCCTAGACCACTCCTCCCATCCTACCGCCTTCCACTTAGGGAAGGCACCTTTAGAGGCCATAGGGCCCATGCTCCCGGTGCCCACTTTCATACACCTGGGACGGGGTAACCAATTGATTTTACTCCTCCTCCTAATGTTTCTGTTCCTCCTTTTGTTGATGACAGATCTCTCCCACTCATGGTGGCGAACCTTTGCAGGCAGTTCAACCAAAAACAGTTGAACGATAGTCTCTACCAGTATCCGGGCTACTCGGAGTATGTTACTCAGGGTAGGCTCCCCACCGGCCCTTGGACTCACCCCACCTGGTACACACCTCTCGCAGGAGGTCGTGACTACGGTGAAGCTTCAGGCTCTGCCTCGGGAACAGGCATAGGGTCTGATGATAAGGAAGAGGAGGAGGCAGAAGGAGATGGCTCTGGGTCGGAGTTTGACCCAGAGGACTAGGGACGTGCTTAACCTTACCCTCTTCGGGGTTCGGTTTGGGGAGGTCCCTCCGTCTTGTAAGTAGTTTTTTCTTTTATTTCCCTTTAGATTTCCAGTTTTTCCCTCCTTCCCCCTTAGACTCTTTTTATAGTTTCTAGTCTTTTTCCTTTTCCTTTCTTTGTTTGTTTCTTTTCTGCCTATCCCCATCCCTATGCTGTGGATGTATGCTGATGAGCACAATGGGGGCATTGTGCGTTTCGGTTTGGGGAGGGTGTTTGCATACTCCTTTGTGAGTCTGCAATTGTTTAGGTGTCTTTTGTTTTTCATTCCTTTAAGGTTTTTCTTTTTTTTTTTCATCCTTTTTCTGTCGCGTGTTCTTCTCTGTCGCGCGTTCTTTTCTATCACATGTTTTTTTAAGCTTATAGGTTGAGTCGGAACGGACAAATACGATTTATGCCTCACATATCACTTATTGCCTTGCCTTGCATTTTTTAAAAATTTTCAAGCTAGTCTTTTGCATTATCTACGAGTTTTTGTTGATTTCATGCTAAATTATTAGACTTGACTCTCTTCTTGGCAAGCTACTACATTTTCTAAGGATTAGAGCTTAATAAATCGGTGACATTCATGACCGATTTCATGTAGGTTTGTGAGTAGTTTCTCCTCTTGAGGCATGTCACATCAATGTGCATAAGCATGAATTTTGTCTACTTAATACCTATATGCATCCGGGTTTGTGGTTTGTTGACACATGTGGTAGAGGTCCCTTTTTCTCATTTTACCCATAATCCTCACATAGCCAAATTGAATCTTTTCTCCCATTTGCTAGATCCTAAAAAAATTGCCTACCCTAGCCGAGCTAGTAATGTAGTGATGGGACTGTTTTGACCATCCTTTGGTTTGTGCTTCATCGATAAATCTTGATTTTGTGAGAACGGTGGAAAGGAGAAAAAGAAAAAAAAACCTGCGTGTCCTAAGAAACTTCTCACCCCCTTAAGATTAACAGGAGGGGGTAATTGCTCAATCACCTGCACTTTTGCTTTATCTACATGTATACCTTTATCAGAAATTAGATGCCCTAACACTACCCCTTCAGTGACCATAAACTGACACTTTTCCCAGTTTAAGACAAGGTTTACATCAATACATCGCTGCAAGACTTTATCAAGATTAGCTAAGCATTGATCAAAAGCACTACCATAAACAGAGAAATCATTCATAAATACCTCCATGATGTTTTCTATAAAGTCAGAAAAGATTCCCATCATGCACCTTTGAAAGGTAGCAGGAGCATTACATAACCCAAAAGGCATCCTGCGATATGCAAAAACACCCTGTGGGCAAGTAAAAGTAGTCTTACTCTGATCATCAGGATGGATGAGAATCTGGAAAAAACCTGAATAACCATCTAGAAAACAGAAGAATTTATTAGAAGCCAGTCTTTCAGTCATTTGGTCAACAAAAGGAAGGGGGAAATGGTCTTTCTTGGTGGCGGCATTTAACTGTCTATAATCAATGCACATCCGCCACCCAGTTACAACTCTAGTGGGTATTAACTCATTTTTATCATTTTTAACCACTGTGGTTCCTCCTTTCTTAGGAACCACCTGAACTGGGCTAACCCACTTGGAGTTGCCAACTGAATAGATAATACCTGCATCAAGAAGTTTCATTACATCAGCCATAACCACCTCCTGCATCTTAGGATTCAACTTACGCTGTCCCTGTCTTTAAGGCTTATGCCCTTCCTCTAACTCTATTCTGTGCATGCAAACATCAGGACTTATGCCTTTAATGTCATCCAAAGAATAACCTAAAGCTTTCCTATTCTTTTTGAGAACAGTCATTAAGGCAGAAAGTTGGTCAGGGTCAAGTTTAGAACTAACAATTGCAGGGTACTGTTCAGTATCATCTAAGAAAACATACTTAAGATTAGAAGGAAGTGGCTTACGCTCTGGTACCTTTACCTCAACGGCCTGAACAGAATCAGTACTAATAGAATAGCACATGTTTACCAGATTTACATTGGCCAAGCTTATGAGCTTCTCATTCTCTTCTTCAGTAAACTCATACTCCTCTATCTCTGCTTCTATCGCCTCCAGCTCTTCAGCATCCTCAGCTGGATTACCTGCACACTTATCCAAAACTGTCAGATCATCTAAGGGATCCTTGGTCAAGGATTCCCTTCAATTAAGGATAACATTCCTGTCTATAATATCAATGGAGCGACAAGTATCATCAGTAAAAGTAGTTGCCTTATGGGCAAGACTAAACTCGATAGTGTCATCTCCAACCTCTAAAGTAATGATCCCGCGTTTGACATCTATTACAGCCCAGCTGTGTGTAAAAATGGTCTACCTAAAATAATAGGTATTTGACTATCCTCAGCAATGTCTAAAACAACGAAATCAACAGGAATAAAGAACTTTCCCACTCTAACTGGGACATCCTCTAAGACCCCTAATGGTCTTTGGGTTGATCTATCAGCCATCTGTAGGGTAATATTGGTGACTTTAAGTCTACCTAAATGAGGGAGGGATCCAGCGATTCGGGAATAGAAACTGCGTTCTGCTCAGAAGCACTGGTCGGTCGACCAGACGCTGTATCATTGAATTTTTTCTGTTTTCCAGAAACTGATCTCTCGTCAGGTATCGAGGTCGGTCGACCTACAGTAGGGGTCGGTCGACCTTCTGACCTGTGAACGGGATCAATTTCTTCTTCCTGAATTTTAGCAGAGTCCTCCTCAGGGGTTGGTCCTTCATAAGCACGACCACTCCTAAGATTTATAGCATTCAACGTCTCCATGGGTCCTTCACAACTAGCCGGAGAGCTAGTTGTTTGGTTGGCTATGTTTATCAATTGTTCTCCAAAAGTCTTCATAGAAGCCACTTGAGCCTTTCCCATATCCAAAACCTATTTTGTTAGAGCATGAACAAGCTCTCTCAATTCCACAATTTCACCCGTGTTCTCAACCGTAATAACTAGGTTCGCACTTTCAAGCTTCAGCTGGGTTGCCTCAAGATTTTCAAAACGGACTTCAACGGTTGTCTCAAGAGCCAACACTCTATTCATCCGCACATTCAGCCTTCGCGAATTCCCAAGTGAACTCCCAAAGGCGGCCCTATGCACCGCCATGTCTTCAATGGTTTTCCAACCCTTCATATGGTTGGTGTTGTTCTGGAATCTCCCATTGGCGGCCGCATCAAGAATCACCTTATATTCATCGTAAAGGGCGTTGTAAAATTGGTTACATAAGTACCATTATTGAAAGTTATGGTGAGGAATAGAACGGACCAAATCCTTGAACCGATTCCATGCTTCACAAAATCCTTCATCTGGCCCTTGTTGAAAGTTAGTGATTTGGCTTCTCAAGTCATTGGCCTTTGCAAGAGGAAAATATTTTCTATAAAAAGCCAATGCCAAGGAAGTCCAATCCGTAACCTCCTCAGCTGCCCTATCAAGGTAACGGTACCAATATCGCGCGACATCTTTCAATGAATAAAGGAACATCATTGCCAGCACCTCATCCTGAGTCACCCCGGCAGGTATGCGTATGGAACAGCAATAATCCGTGAATGTCGTAACATGCTTCAACGGATCCTCGTTGGGTAGACCAGAAAATTGACTCCGTTCCACCAGAATGATGTGATTCGGGTGGAGTTCAAAGGAACCAGTGGTGGGAGTAGGCAAGGTGAATCCTTTTGGTAAATCTTGAACCTTTGGCTGTAGGTGGTCATAAATAGACTCTATGTCTAAACAAGAGAGTACTCAAGCCTTCCTCTCAAAACCTGTCTTCTAGTATGCAAAAAAAACAACACTAGAGGAAAAGGTAAGTAACGGCCTTAAGGAACCTAAGTTCCTTAAGACAAGAAAAATAAACTAAAAAGTAACAAACAAAATTATACCGTGTCCCCGGCAACGGCACCAAAATTTGACACCCGTCGTTGAGGGGTGTCAAAGATAAGATTTATAAAACCTCAGCTTAAACTAGATAGGATAAGTCAAGGGTCGAACCACAAGGAGACAAGGTTAATTATGTTTGCGAATTTAAAGTCTATTACAAGTAACCAAAAAAAGGGGGGTTTGATTTAAGATTTGAACTAACAACTAAAAGAGCAAATAAACCAGAGAATTAAAATAAGATAAAAAGGAGATTAGGAACTTGGGTTCCCCATGGTTAAAACAAGTCAATGAAAGGTAAAATAACCAAATAACACAATCCCAAGGAACAAAGAATAAACCTTTAGGTCAATATTCTACCCAATCCTTACGGTCTTAGGGTTCCTAGAAAAGCACTAAACATTCGTTCATAGGGCAATCCCAAAGTTGTTGTTAAACTAATCCTAATAATCTTTCAATCTTAAGGATTAGTTCACCAACTACAATGGGGGATTGGTAATTCAATCATTAAACTATCAAAATCAAATCTTTACCAGGGTTCCCCTAATTCCTAATCACAAGAATTAGCTATGCATGATTTTAACTATGAAATTAACAATAACAAGAACTAAGAACATCAAGGGAATTAACATAATTAAAGATGACAATAAAAGGGAAAACATGTATTGAGAAATAATAATAAGATGAACAACAAGATTAACTAAAAGGGAAAGATTAATTGTGGCAAACTTACAAACTTAATTGGAATTCAAGAACAAAGATTGAAACTTGGAAAATATTCTCTCTAAACTATGGAGTTTTCTCTAATCTGGGCTGCTTTTTCTAATTTTCGTGCTTAGGTCTTCTTAAATAAGTTCTAATTACAAGATTAAACTAGTAAAACACGAAATAAAAGACGCGGACGCAGTCGCTGGGTCGGTCGACCTCTTTTCCGGGTCGGTCGACCTCTCCTGTTGATATCGGTCTTTCCGGATTCTGGGCTTTGGTCGGTCGACCTCTTTAGTGGGTCGGTCGACCATTTCCTGTACGTATCAGCGTAAATTTGGCCCGTAAACAACACTTGGATGTGCATCCGGATCCTTGCTCCACATTATTACTCAAAACAGCTTCCGGAGGACAATTAAAGTTCAGTTTTGCCCACTTCCGCGTATTCCTACATTTAAAACATATAAATGCCAAAGTAAACCGTTTCGGGAGAAATAACAACTAAAAGTCACGAAAATATAAGAAAATACGTGCCAAAAGAATAAATAAAATGCATAAAATAGGCACGTATCAGTACTGATCTATGCAATGGAATCCAATTTGCAACGACGCTTCATCTCCCATGGTGCAAACAAGATTTTCATCACGCTCACTAACGAATTCTCGAAAGCTCCAAGAATCGTTTCTTATGAGCATACCTGTCGCTTCTTTGAAGCGAAACTCCAGAAGGGCAAAACTGTTAGCCCACATATTCTCAACATGATTGAGAATATCGAGAAACTAGAGGCCCTAAACTGCAAGATCAGTGAAAACATAATCGTTGATCGAATGCTTCATTCGCTTCATGATGGGTCCTCCCTCTTTAGGGCCAACTATTACATGAACGACATGAAGAAGACTCCTCATGAGCTCCACTCCCTTCTCGTACAGACCGAGAAGGATCTGAAATTAAGTGGGAGCGTGAAGCAGGATGTTCTCATGATCTCCAGTAAGGGTAAAGGTAAGGGGAAAGGTAAAGGTAAAGCTCAAGGCGACCTAACGGTAGGTAAGCCTAAGTTCAAGAAGTCAGGATTTGCTAAGAGAGGGCCCGATGAGTCGAGCAACTCACAGGGCAAGACAAAGAGTAAGGATACTAACATGGAATGCCACCATTGCCACAAGACTGGGCATTGGAGGCGCACGTGCCCCGTGTATCGTGAGGATATTAAGGCAGGCCGCGTTACTCCTGTTGGTATGTCTTCTTCTTCTTCTTTTATTCACATGATTGAGATTAACCATGCAAGTTACGGAACTTGGGTACTAGATACTGGTTGTGGTTCTCATCTATGTAATCATGTGCAGGGCCTCCGAAACCAAGAGCCCCTCATAAAGGGTGAGGTTGACCTGCGTGTCGGGAATGGAGCACGAGTTGCTCCAGTCTCGAGGGGAACATACGTGATCCAGCTTCCAAGTGGACTCGAGTTATCTTTGTATAACTGTTATTATGTTCCTAGTTTATCCAAAAACATTATTTCTGTTTCTGCACTTGACAAACTCGGTTTTTCATTTGTAATAGAGAATAATAGATGTATTTTCTCATTACACAATATGATTTATGGCAAGGCAGTTTCCATGAATGAAATTTATGTTTTAGATCAAACCACCGAAATATTACACGTGAATAACAAGAGATTAAAGGTTGGTGACAAAGATCAAACTTACCTATGGCACTGCCATATGGGACATATAAATGAGAAACGCGTAAAACTGCTCATACAGAACGAAGCTATCTCGGCCTTTAATTTCGAATCATATGGCACGTGTGAATCATGTCTCATCGGCAAGATGACCCGCATTTCCTTCAAAGGTTTTGGAATGCGCACTGCCGACCTATTAGGATTCATACATACGGATGTATGTGGCCCTATGTCGATCAACGCACGAGAAGGCTATAGGTATTTCATCACTTTCACGGATGATTTGAGTAGATATGGCTAGGTCTACTTAATGAAACATAAAAGTGAATCCTTTGACAAGTTCAAAGAATACCAGAATCGGGTAGAGAACAAACTGGGCAGAAAGATTAAAGCACTTCGATCTGATCGTGGTGGCGAGTATCTTTCTCACGAGTTTGATCAACATCTTAAAGACCGTGGCATCGTTCTGCAGTTGACTCCACCTGGAACACCACAATTAAATGGTGTGTCCGAACGGAGAAATCGAACTCTACTTGATATGGTTCGATCCATGATGAGTCACACCGTTGTGCCTGATTCATTGTGGGGCTATGCTCTTTTGTCAGCCGCTCTAATACTTAACCGAAGTCCGTCTAAAGCTGTTGACAAGACCCCATACGAGTTATGGAAGGGAACGGTCCCTAACTTGTCATTTATTCGGGTTTGGGGCTGCGAGGCTTATGTCAAGTGGAGACACGAGGATAAGCTCGGCCCGCGATCGGTCAAGACATACTTTATAGGCTATCCAAAAGGAACTTTTGGTCATTACTTTTACTCGCCAACCGAACAACGTGTTTTTGTTGCTGCTAGTGCGACGTTCTTAGAGAAAGAATTTCTCGAGAACAAGTCGAGTAATAGAACCTTCGATCTATCGGAGATTCAAGAACCAACTACCGAGCAACCACTAGAGGAAACAGTTCCTTCAACCTCGGTTGCGGTAGATATTCCTGAGGAACCCAGGAGGTCGGGAAGAGTCTTTATTCCTCCGGATAGATACATTGGTATGGTCGAGGAACATGACATAGATGACATCTTACTCCTAGAGGGTAATGAACCCACAACCTATAAAGGTGCCATGACTAGTTCTGACTCAAAACTATGGCTAGAAGCCATGCAATCCGAGATGGACTCCATGTATGAGAACAACGTGTGGCATCTTGTGGACCTACCTGCAAAGGTACGCCCCCTTCAATGCAAATGGCTTTACAAGATAAAGCATGCAGTGGAAGGACAACAAGATATCCACAAGGCAAGACTAGTTGCTAAAGGTTTCACCCAAGTGCCAGGCTTGCACTACGATGAGATCTTTGCACCCGTAGTCATGCTGCGATCCATTCGGATGATCTTAGCGTTCGCCGCATTTCACGACTATGAAATCTGGCAAATGGACGTTAAAACCGTCTTCTTAAACGGTTATTTGGAGGAAGAGTTGTACATGGTACAACCCGAGGGTTTTATTGATCCAGAACATCCTAAGAAGGTTTGCAAGCTTAAGCGTTCCATCTATGGACTTAACCAAGCATCACGGAGTTGGAATCATCGCTTCGACCAAGTGATAAAAGAGAATGGTTTCATTCGATCAGTCGAGGAACCATGTCTCTATATCAAGTCGAGTGGGAGCAAGATTGTTTTTATAGTATTGTATGTCGATGATATACTCCTGATTGGGAATGACATACCTCTCCTATCTTCGGTTAAAGCATGGTTGAAAAACCATTTCCAGATGAAAGATCTGGGAGAGGCACAAAGAATTTTGGGCATCCGTATCTACAGGGATGGATCACGACGGATGTTGTCTCTCAGTCAGGAGTCTTACATTGATAAGATTCTAGAGAGATTCAGCATGGCGAACTCCAAGAAAGGGTTCCTTCCTATGGCTACTGGGCTTCACTTGAGCAAGTCTCAAGACGCTAAGACATTGGAAGAGAAAGAGCGCATGAGTCGGATTCCTTATGCTTCAGCTATAGGATCGATCATGTATGCCATGATATGCACACGTCCCGACGTTGCATATGCATTGAGTATGACAAGCCGATTCCAAGCTCATCCAGGTGAACAACACTAGATGGCCATGAAAAACATTTTTAAGTACCTACGGAGGACTAAAGATTGGGGATTGACTTATGGAGGCGACACGACGCTCTGCGCCACTGGTTACGCAGATGCTAGCTTCCAAACGGATCGAGACGACTCGAAATCTCAGTCTGGATTCGTTTTTACTCTTAATGGCACTGCAGTCGGCTGGAAAAGTTCTAAACAAAGTGTTACAGTAGATTCTACCACTGAGTCCGAGTACTGCCGCTTCGGAAGCAGCTAAGGAAGCAATATGGATGCGTTAATTCTTACAAGGACTATCAGTAGTGCCTAGTTCGAATGACCCGATTACCGTCTATTGTGACAATAAAGGTGCCATCTTCCAAGCTAAGGAGCATAAGTCTAGCAACAAAGCTAGACATGTACAACGGAAAGCTCATCTAATCATAGATTACGTGGAGCAAAAGGAGATATTTATTGATAAGATCGCTACGGATGACAACATAGCTGATCCTCTCACTAAAGCATTACCACGTGATAAGCATGAAGGGCACATTAATTCCATGGGAATTAGATGTGTTCCTAAGTTGTAGTACTCTTTTATGAATTCATGTTATAATTCATGTTCTTGTGTACTCTATTACAACCTCATTGTTATGATATTTAATGTTTTGTTTTTCATGTGGAATTGAACGCCAATTTTGAACACCACAAAGTGAACTGATTAACATTACATTGTTTTAGTCCTTGATTACCCACTTGAGCTGATAACTCAGGTAATCATTTTGTGACGTTGGTTGATGGTGGGTTCAACGAGCCATAAGTCAAACAGTTGACTGACCAATCACAAAGGCGAGTTATACGGATATCTCGTAGGACACCCCGTGACAACGTTATAGAGTCCTAAATGTTTTATAACATAAGGTTCCAGGTCGTGGATAGGACCTCCATAGTGTTCCTTAGAGTCGAGTCTTTTGACTTTCAACTGTCTCTTGAGATTAAGGCAGATTTTGGGTAACTTTGGTTTCTTTCCCACGGTCTTCCGTAACAGGGGCCAAGAGGATTTTTTCTGGGTTATTTCATGCTGCGCTTACATCTGCAGGATTCTAGTTGAGGGAAATATCCAAACCCTTATCAGGATTTTATCATTTCTCAGGGCCACTCGAGGAGTAGTAACTGAAATGCATGGCCATGCTCGAATACAGATTCGTTTTATCAGTTAAGTTACTCTCTAGTCGGGGAAACCACTCTTGATACAGATCGATTGTGAGATACGACCTTTGCCAATACGGATTTTCAAATTGTCTTACATTGAGTGGGAGAAATTTTAAAAGGATATGAGAATCGGTTATCGCACCTACACTTGTACGGACAAGTGGGAGTTTGTTGGAGCTTGTGTCCTCCACATGTAGTGTGATAACGTCATTGCACATACCCTTGTACGGACAAGTGGGAGATTGTTGGGGCTGGTGTCCTTGACAGTTAGTACAATGACTTACTAAATCTCTTAAAGGATCACAAGGGCATACTACAGTATTATTATCAGTTGATCCACGTTTATCAATAACGGTTGGCTTGCTAGATAAGTTTGACGTTATTGTCATACGGATGGCGGTGATCAACTGGTCCCTATACGTCACACCTATAGGACACGTTTGAGAGATGTGAAGGTATGAAAATACAGTCACATTTATGCCGGATATGACTAAACAGTTAGTCAGAGGTATTGACTATTAAATTAGTCAATAAGATGTTGAGATTATTATTTAATACAGATTAAATAATTTTAGCTAATGCGGATTACATGATTAATTCGTAAATTAAATATAAACGGTTATGTTTAATTAAATATTGAATTCGCGTATTAATATAAACAGTTATATTAATTTAGCTAATTATACAATATCGTATTTTTATCAGACCATTATTAATGTATCGACTACATTAATATCTGATAACATGTATGCGATTTATAATTAAATCCCGCGAACTATATTTTAGCATTAGGGTCGAATCACGCAAGAGAATAAGGTAAGAGTGGAAAGCCCACTATTACCCTAATCAATTCGGCCGAGTAGTACAAAAGGAGAGGACTTCTCGTTTTGCCAGGTTACTCATTCTACTGACTCACAATTACATCTTAAGAAAACTCGGGTTTTGAGAGCATCCTTCTCCCAAAACTTAGATCTCACATCTGTAAAACCTCACAAAACTCTCCCCATATTGCAAGGCAATTGGAGAGCATTTCTAGCACATGCGTCATCGTCTCAAACAAAGTCTTGGGTGCAAGTTATAGGAGGGAATTTACTTTAATTCATGTTCTTAGGCCATTCGCTCAAGGACCTAAGGTTGTTATTCTCTTTCACGTTTTTATATCTTATGACTATAAACGCATATGTATTTTTCGTTATAATCCTGCAATTTTAGGGTGAATACATGTTTTATTCCCCACAGCTACATCATAATTCAATCAGTAACAGGTTTTTTCCCTTTGTTTATTTTGGTAAACCTAATACATGTTTGTTTATGTTGTCATTGGTCAAATTGTTCATAATACATGTTTTTTTCTTTGATTTTGGTAATGTTAATTGTATATAGGATGGGGAGCATGTTCAATATACAATCTGATACCGATTTTCATGCAAAATTAAGGGTTTATCACGGGGGTTATTTTAAAACTAATAAGCATAAGACCGAGTATGTTGGTGGGGCTTTGTTGATGAAAACTAATATGGTGGATTAAGTGTGTTACTTTAATTTGGTAGATATTGTTAAGAATGATTTGAAGTATGATGAAGTAGGAGAGTTATGGTTTAGGCGAAAAGGGTTAAGTTTGTTTGCCGGAAGGAAAAAAAATAGAGAGTGATAAAGAGATTGGTTTGCTTATGGAAACCAAAGATGTAAATGGTTTTGTTAATGTTTATGTGGTTCATGGGAATGAAGTGGAAACGGGACCAGGGAATCAAAAAAAGCAACAAAAATCTAATAATGTAGGCCCCACAATAACAAATGCCCCTTTGCCAAAGGACAACCTCATAAATAAGGGTGAAACTACCTCTTTAAGACCTTAATTACCTTTCATCAGAACAAAAAATCCATCCCCACTGGTTGAGTTTATAAACTCAGATATTTTGCCAAAAAACCATGCAAATCCTAAAAGTGAGAATACTTTAGGAGAAGCAGGGGTGTCTTGTGAAGGGGAGGAGTCTAGTGGAGGTGAGGAATCTGGTGGAGGTGACGAGTTTGCTGGAAGTGAGGAAATTGCTGTAGGTGTTGGAGGTGAGGAGTCTGCTGGTATTGGAGGTGATGAGTCTTCTGGAGGTGATGAGGAAACTGGTGGAGGTGAGGACTTTGGTGGGGAAGATTCTGATGGTGTATCAGATCCAGATGTGGTCTTAAGTGAGGGGGATTTTGACGATGAGGAAGATGATGACATATATACAGAAAATGTGGATGACGATATATCAGATGTGGTTCAAGGCTTAAAGGGGCTAGGGGGTTTTATTGATGCTGAAGAGGTAGGAGATTTACACACCTCAGACAATGATGTAGATCTGCCATCAGAGGATGATGAGCTTCATAGTGAGCATGAGTCTGATGATGAGGTAAACACTTAACCTGTTTTTAACCCAAATGCTGACTTTAACAGATCTATAGAGCTTAGTTTAGGTTTGAAATTTTCTAGTGTGAATGTGTATAGAAAGGCATTGAGGTATCATGCTGTTGAGAATGGCTATGACTACTACTTTTTACATAATGGTAGTAAAAGAGTGACTGTTTACTGCAAATATAGATGTAAATGTCCTTGGATTAAAGGTAGAGCAAAGTTGGGGGCATGCACATGTGGTGTAACTAAGAAATGTACATATAAAGTTCATGCTAAGAAACTTAAGGAAGAAGAGATATTCCAAATTAGAAGTATTAGTTTGACTCATAACTGTGGCTAGAATGACCACAATCAGAAGTGCACATCCATTTATTTGGCTGAGAGATACATAGATTACTTTAGGCTTGAAAGTGATATCAAGGTAGATACTTTTCAGAAAAAAAGTGTTAGCTGAATTAGGGATCGAATTTGGGTATTATAAGGCTTATTATGCTAAAGAAAAGGCCTTGAAAATGATTTATGGGGAAGCAGATGAGCAGTATAAAAGAGTGTGGGATTATGCAGAGACTGTTATTAAGCACAATGTGGGGAGTTCAGTAAAAGTGCAACTAGGAAATATTGAGAACCCCCTCTGTTGTATTCAAGAGAATGTATATGTGCTTGGATGCTTGCAAGAAGGGGTTCATTGCTGGTTGTAGGCCCATCTTAGGAGTGGATGAAGCACATTTGAAGGGGCCTTATCCAGGTCAAATACTGACAGCCGTGGGTAAAGATAACAACTGCAATATCTACCCTGTTGCCTGGGCCATAGTTGAAGTGGAAAATAAAGACTCGTGAACTTGGTTTTTGGAGTTGCTGATGAAGGATATTGAGGCAGTTGCTGATAAGATCACCTTTATGTCAGACATACAAAAGGTAATTTCTAATTTTACTTGTATATTGTTTGTGTTTACAGCTACATTGATCATATACTCATATTGTGTTTTATGTTTTGTAAGGGTTTGGTGGAAGCTTTCACAACTGTAGTTCCAAATGCAGAGATCAGATTTTGTTGCAGGTACATATGGTCAAATTTTAAACTGAGTTATGCAGGGGAGGCGTTTAAGCAGGTGTTTTGGAAGATTGCTAGGGCATATACCAAGGTAAGTATATATGGTACAATTTTAGTGCTTAGCTTAAAGTAACTGATATTGTTAGGGTTGTTCATAAGAATGCTTCTTGTTTACACTTAGGCTGAATTTGAACAACACATGGAAGAGATGAAGACTATGTCAGCTGGTGCATGCACATGCTTACTTGAGTGCAATACCAACAAAATACTGGTGTAGGCATGCTTTTAGCAACAAAAGTAAATCTGCAATGATGTTGAATAACTGTTGTGAAAGTTTTAACAATGTTTTGAGGAAGTGTAGGAACAAGCCTGTCTTGTCAGTCATGGAGTGGATTAGGAGGTATTGCATGAAGAGAATTTACTCCAAATGAGAGGGGGTTGATAAGGTGAAGGGTAATCTTATGCCTGTTATAGTCAAGCAACTGAATATAACAACTAAAGAGAGCAGAAAGTGTGAGCATATTCAGTGTGGTTTGGTTGAGTTTGAGGTGATATTTAATCCAACTAATGATAGGTTTACAGTGAACTTGGAGAAGAAGGAGTGCAGTTGCAATAAGTGGAATCTAACTAGGATCCCACGTTCACATGTTTTTGCATGTATCAACAAAAAAAGACATGTTGTTGAAGATTATGTCCATGAAGCATACACTACACAGATGTACAAGAAGGCTTACGCTGCTCACCTTAAACCATTACCAGGCCCTAAACAATGGGAGAGGACTGAGCATATTCAACCATACCCTTGTTTATAAGAAGCAACCTGGAAGACCAAGTCACAAAAAACGAAGAAAGGAGGTAGGAAAGTCTCAAACAAAGAAAGGTGTGAAGAGGAAGAGAACCAAGAAGACTTGCAGTACCTGTGGCAAGAGTGGTCACAACAAGAAAGGGTGTCAAACCCCTACCCCTGCAGTAGGACAGCCACAGTTGAAGAGGAAAAGGAAGAGAAGAGTTGCTCAAGAGGAGGTCCAACTGTCAATTCCTCCTCAAAGCTCCCAAGCAATCTGAGCTACCTCTAGAAGTTTGTTTTACTCTTTTGATTGTAGTATGTTGATGTATGGCAAAACAATGTTGCTTTTAGTTTGTTTAGTATGTTGATGTAATTATGGTAGTATGCTAAGATCTGGAAGTATGGCAAAACAATGTCAAAACAATGATGTAATTTTGCTAAGTACAAGAAGGCCATGTTGCGTTGCGAGTCTGATGATGTATTTTGCAGTAAAATGCTGAATTCATAGGAGCAGATATAATAGCTATCTAAGGGTTTGTAACAGAACAGTAGGGTCAGTCAGGAGATGCTGTTCACCTATGCGTAGTTTAGGATCCGATCCTTGGTTGATGTAATTTCTGATCCTTGTTCTGCCGTTGATGGAAGCCTTTGAGGCATTGTTGTTGTTGGACTTGTATTTGTTCTGTGTGAGCTGATAGTATGCTAGTTATGGTGTAGTTTGTTCTTTCAGAATTTGTTTGAAACCCGCTTATTCCTGACGTCTGCCTGTGCTTTCCCGTTGCATAATTTGATCATAGGTAAGCAATTTTTTTGGAGTCATATATTAGTTTGACGTAATGTCTATCTTCCCAACATAGACATTTTGGGTGGGATGGAGAATCTTTTTTATGTGTCCATGATTTCTTTTTGGTGCTTAATTCATTGTTCAGGGCGATCCTCAGTCTCAAAATCCAGGCAAACCTGCAATGCTGCAAGTATTCTTCTCTTTCTCCATCGTCTAGTTGATGGAAGCTTCATTGGTAATCATTGTACTTGCCTTATATATGTCATCTTGGTTCGCTTTAACGTATCATTTATGTTAAAAGAATTTATAGGATGATCTGATATGTTGTTTGCAGTATGAGTTACTTGATGAAATCATGGACTTTGGCTACCCTCAATTTACAGAAGCAAAAATTCTGAGTGAGTTCATTAAAACCGATGCTTATAGGATGGAAGTCACACAAAGGCCTCTAATGGCTGTGAGTGAGGGCTTTCTGCACTTATTGGCAGAGTTTTCTATGTCAGCATGTTTTCATAGTTGAATGGCTTAGCGTATTGCATCACTGATTTTGGAATTGGTAAAAGAGAAACTACCAATTCTTCAATTGGTAAAACAGAAAGACAAATTTGCCATAAAACAGAAACTACTAATTCTAACATACATAACAAGTACATGTAATACAACCAATTCCATACATAACCATACATAACCATTCATACACATTTGCCTTGAATTAGCCTAATTTGCCATAAACAATACAAATCAACATAAAGACAAAAGCTAAAATAATTTTGTTCTTCTTGTTCTCCTTTTTTAGTGCTACCAATTCATCCATTACTTTCTTAAACTTCTCCCCATCAACCTCGTTTTCCATTTCTTGAAGGACTTTTTTTGCTTGATGAACTTCAGATTTGAGGCTTCGGTTTTCAATCAGCAAATCGTGGATTATGTTCTTTTGCCACTCCGTCATATCTTCATCGACCCACATAAAAAACCCACATCCGCACATATTTGAATCGGGTTTGTAAAATTTACAAGTGACAAACTTCCTCCCATGATTTTATAGAGTCCATGAAGTTCGATGTGCACAAGGTATCCCATATTTGCATTTCATTGCCATAAATGAGATATTAGATCTTGAAGATGAGGAAGACATATCTTGGGTTGCAAAAGAAAATTAAGAAAAAAAGGCAGTGAAGAAGTGAAGGAAATAGGAGGAATGTTAGTTTTGGAGGGAAAAATAGAGGAATCTTAGTTTTGGAGGGAAACATAATTAAGGTATGTTTTGACAAAAAAGAAGAAGTGGTTTTGGGGAAACAACAGCTCACACGTGCAAAGCAAATAAGATTAAAGGTCAATGCCGGAATTCTGACTTTTTTGGCCGGAATTTAGAATTTGGTAGTTTCTTACAAAAGAAAATAAAAGCAGGTAGTTTATAACAAAAAATAAAATAAAAGATAGTTGCTCACAAATGACCCTAAATAAAAGGTAGTTTTTGACAAAAAACTATTTTTTATTTTTATTTTGGGTGATTTTTTACGGGCTGTTTCGTCTTGTTTTTTGTTTTCTTGTTATGCATTATAAGGATAATGTATACATGTTGTTGTGAAAAAGTTCACAAGTTTTGATACCCAATTATTTTAAAAGGTTTAAAATAATGTTGGATTAATTCATATTATACGATAATATGAATAAGATTATGATCGATTAAAATTATTGTGAGTAATTACGGAATTATCACATGATTTAAATCATTGTTAAATTGGTGGTTTGGATAAATTACTCTACATAATTATATAATTATGTCTTGAATGATTAATTTATAGTTGATGCATATTTTTATTATGTTGGATGTTTGAATGGTTTAATTACGTTTATTTTTTGCAATCGGTTGTAAAATGTAATTCTTAGTGTGACCTTAGTAAATTATGTTTTCGTAATGAAGGAATCATAATTTGTGATGTAATTATGAGATCTCGAATCTCCTCTTGTGTATTATTCTTTAAATTATGTTTTTGGAATTAGAATGTAATAATAGGATTATATTATGTAATTTTTAAATGTAATTTAAGAAGACTCAAGATGAAGATCGGATTGCTCACTCCAACTACATCACCAAGATGGAACATCAAGACAAGACAAGCTTCTAGGGTCTATTGCTGAATGGATTCCAAAGTTGTATTTTGTTCTTTTTGGTAGGATAGGCCACACTAGGACATGTTTTATTTTCATTTTTTATTCCGTTCTTACTGTTTTATTCACATGATAGTTAGTGCATCATTTTCCGCCTAAACCAAACCACCTAAGATTGCATGAAAATTGACTCATATAGAATGCATGTTAATTATCATGGACATACATATGTCACTTGTATATCATTTAAAGTCATCACCTTAGTTTATTCATTCTCGCATGCTAGATATTCGTTCACTCAAAATGAATTAAAATAAAGTTGATGGGATCTTCCTCTATAATTAAAATTGAGATTAGTCGTCTTTATAAGCCAAATTACTATGAGCCCCTTCTTCGTCGGTAGGCATATATGACCTTACTTTCCATATGACCCCTTCTACGTTGGGTAAGTAGCAGCTGTTGACTTATTTTACCTCAACATTGTGGCCCGAATAATATTTCGTGGTTATGGTGGAGTAAAGATAAAATTTACAGAAATTTATCGACCAAGAATTCTAAAGGTAGAATTAGCCAAAAGGTTGGCTTATCAATTTAAAAAAATTAAGTCTTTGGATCATTTATATAATTCTTGAAGAAGATCAATTGTATAAATGCTTAAATCATCGCATTAGACTATTTACAAAAACGATGAGTATGCTTATTATATTTTATTTTTCCTTTACAGTGTAAATTCATTTCAATCGATAATACTGCATAACGAAATGACTGGCCATACTAATGACCAAATGCCAAGTGTAACACTTGGACGCGAATCCTGGCTTAAAGCTTTTATGGACCACGTGAATCAGTCCACGCGACTGAAGAATGATGGGTCCAACTTTGCGGACTGGGAGGCATCATTACAGAATACTGTCATTGCTGACGGTAAGCTCAAGTTTTTGACTGAGCCAATACCGCCAAACCCAGGCCCCAATGCGGGAGTCAATGAATCACTCACGTATAGTGATTTCATTATGGAAGCGGGTGCGATAAAGAACGTACTCATCTTTGCAATTGAACCCAATTTGCAAAGGCGCTTCATAGCCCAAGGTGCAAATAATATTTTCTCCACGCTCACTAACGAGTTCTCAAAGGCATCGAGAATCGTTACTTATGAGCATACTTGTCGCTTCTTTGATGCGAAACTCCAGAAAGGCAAACCAGTTTGCCCACACATTCTTGATATGATCGAGAATGTCGAGAAGCTGGAGGCACTTGATTGCAGAATCAGTGTGAGCATAGTCATTGACCGTATGTTTCATTCACTTCATGATGGTTTTGCCCTTTTCAGGGCCAACTATTACATGAATGACATGAAGAAAAGTCCTCATGAGCTACACTCCCTTCTCGTACAGACTGAGAAGGATCTAAAATTGAGTGGGAGCATGAAGTAAGTTCTTATGACTTCATACAAGGGCAAGGGTAAGGCTAAGACTCATGGCGAGCTAACTGTAGCTAAGCCACCAAAGTTTAAGAAAGCTGGATTTAGTAAGAGTGGGCCTGGTGAAACAAGTAGCTCACAAGGCAAGACAAAGAGCAAAGACGGTGACATTGAGTGCCGCCATTGCCACAAGACTGGGCATTGGAGGCGGAACTGTCCAGTGTACTGTAAGGACATAAAAGCAGGCCGCGTCGTTCCTGTTGGTATGTCATCTTATATTCATATGATTGAGATTAACCATGCAAGTTTCATAACTTGGGTACTTAATACTGGTTGTGGTTCTCATCTGTGTAATCATTTGCAGGGCATAAAAACATCACACCTCTCGCAAAGGGTGATGTGGACCTGCGAGTCAGGAATGGAGCAAAAGTTGTTGCTGTTTCTATGGGAACATATGTAATCCATCTACCGAGTGGATTTGAGTTGTATTTATATAACTGCTACTATGTACCAAGTTTATCTAAGGACATTATTTTTGTATCTGTATTCGATAAAGACGACTTTTCATTCATAATAAAAGACAATAAAAGTATTTTCTCTTTGAATGGAATGATTTATGGTAAATTAGTTTCCATGAATGGCATTTATATCTAAGATCAAACGACTGAAATATTACATATGAATAATAAGAAATTAAAGGTTGGTGACAAAGATCAAACATACATATGTCATTGTCGTATGGGACACATAAATGAGAAACGTGTAAAGCAACTAATATAGAATGACCCTATATCCCCATTTGATTTTGAATCATTTGGCACGTGTGAATCATGTCTCATCGACAAGATGACTCGAATTTCCTTCAAAGGTGTTGGAATGCGCGCTTCAGACCTATTAGGACTCATACATACTGATGTGTGTGGACCTATGTCTATCACCGCGAGAGATGACTATAGATATTTTATCACTTTCACGGACCATTTGAGTAGATACGGATATGTCTAATTAATGAAGTGTAAAAGTGAGTGCTTTGAAAAGTTCAAGGAATTCCAGGCGAAGGTTGAGAGCCAACTGGATAGAAAGATTAAAGCACTATGATCAGATCGTGGTAGCGAATATCTTTCGAATGAGTTTGATCAACATCTTAAAGACTGTGGTATAGTACTACAGTTAACTCCACCTGGAACACCACAATTAAATGGTGTGTCCGAACGGAGAAATCGAACATTACTTGATATGGTTCGATCCATGATGAGTGACACGGTTGTGCCTGATTCATTATGGGGCTTTGCTCTTTTGTCAGCTGCTCTTATACTATACCGAAGTCCATCTAAAGCTGTAGACAAGACTCCATATGAGATATGGAAGGGAACGGTCCCTAACTTGTGCTTTATTCGGGTTTGGGGTTGCGAGGCTTATGTCAAGTGGAGACACGAGGATAATCTCGGTCAGCAATCGGTCAAGATATACTTTATTGGTTATCCAAAAGGAATGTTTGGTCATTACTTCTATTCGCCTACTGAACACCGCTTTTTTTGTTGTGGCTAGTGCGAAGTTCTTAGAGAAAGAGTTTCTCGAGAACAAGACGAGTAATAGAACCTTCGATCTGTCGGATATTTAAGAACCAATAACCGAGCAACCAATGGAGGAAATTGTTCCTTCAGGTCGGGTAGATTCTCCATTCCTCCGGACAAACCCGCAACCTATAAAGGTGCTATGACCTGTTACGACTCAAAGCTATGGCTTAATGCCATGCAATCCGAGATGGACTCCATGTATGAGAATAACGTGTGGGAGTTGGTTGATTTGCCTAATAAGGTACGACCTCTTCAGTGTAAATAACTTTATAAGATAAAGCATTCCATAGAGGGACAACCAGACACCTATAAGGCACGACTAGTGGCAAAAGGTTTCACTCAAGTGCAAGGGTTGCACTATGATGCAATTTTTGCACCCGTAGTCATGCTGCGTTCCATTCGGATAATCTTAGCGATTGCCGCCTTTCATGACTACGAAATTTGGCAAATGGATGTGAAAAATGTCTTCTTAAACAGTTATTTGGAGGAGGACTTGTACATTGTACAGCCAGAAGGTTTGATAAGAATCCTAAGAAAATGGTGATGTTAATCCGTGTTTGTTGTTTTAGGTGGTTGACACGGCTATCGCAACCCTGTCAAAGATAAAACCTAACAGGTCTCAACTAAATGTAATAGAGGCAGTTGGGTATCGTATCCACAGAGAGATGGGAATCCTATAGTCTGCTAAGTCTGTCTAAAGTAACTGCATCTGGAGTTTGTTTGATTTGATTTCTAATAACTACGAGAATAAGAGAGAGAGAAAACAGATAAAGAAAACACTAGGATTGTCGGTTCACCATGGCTACTAAGGTCTGAACTAAAAGTCACAAAACGCCCTAAATTCGGTCTGTGGGTAGTGAAAAGGTCCTTCCGGTCCGCTATTCGCCCTAAGACTATACTAACTTAGCTTCCGCCCTGATTAGCACGATTCTAATGATCGCTGCAGAACTACCCCTATTCCAATCTTCCGATCCAGGTTAAGAGGGTTTCTAAACAGACAATTGAGTGCGTCGACTCAATCAATTAACAACTATTATACGCAGCAGATACATACAAACCAAATTACGGGTATTTTAATCCAATAGCTCATCCTACGCCATGGCTACCCTAAATCCTAGCGGAGGGATTAGCTACGCATAATCGATAAAAGAGTAATTATAGCAAAAGAACGAATAATTAATAACATCATAGAAAGAGAAAGAATTGAAGTAAAATTAGAAAATAATGATACCAAATCCGAGTAGGGAATGAGGAAATGAACAATAAATCTGATCTGAAGCGATAGAGAAAAGTTACAGTAGCTATTCTAAAATTAGGTATAAAAAGTGATAGGAATTGATGCCTTTCTACTGTTCTTTTCGACCTATTATATAGAAAATACAATTAACAGCGAAAGTTGGCAGTACAGTGCAATTCGAAGCCCATCAGCTGATAAATTCTCGATCGAGCTCCATAGCTGCTCGATTGAGATGTTTCCTCTAGGCTTCCCACTCGATCGAGAATGTAGTATTCCCGATCGAGATCTTTAGGCTGGCATCCACTCGATCGAGCACAGGACAGCTCGATCGAGGGTTTCTTTATGCAGGAGCCATTTGATCGAGCTAAAAGGCTCTCGATCGACTGGTTGTGGCCTCTTCGTATGTTCTCTCGTCCTTAAGGACGCCTTTCAAGCATATCGAGGCGGTAAGTTTCCACTACGACTCTCTTATGTAAGCTTGGAGGACCATAAATAGGCTGATTTCCAATCACTCTCCGAACTTACTTATCATTTCCTTCACATACTTTTATTGATGGATTATTGTGCCTTCCTCTTTTTGCTTGATTTGGAGGCCAAAAAAGAACCATAGTTCTCCCATCATACTCATTTCAAACTCAGATTTCATTAGACTTGCAAAGTAATCATAAAGAGCTTCACTTGTTGCACCAAAGATTATGTCATCGACATATATTTGCACAAGTAACATTACATCCGAATGAAAAACAAACCAAAGTAGACTATTCGGGGGATATTTGTAGCAAAATACTACGGAATAAGCATAGAGATGTGTGCTAAAAAGGCCTAAAATGTCTATAAGAAATGCACACATAAAACTTCCCCAAACCAAACCTTTGCTTGTCCTCAAGCAAACAAAATGCAAAACTAATGGAGCAAATAAACTTACAGCCCCTACAAATATCCACCGAAACCAATTTAATGCAACAATTAAAACTTAGCAATGGTGTCAAACGCAAACGAGTTATCAAGATGTCTGAAAAATATCTGAACCATCGACCTTGCTAGACCTTAAATGTCGGACTCTCACGGGCCATTCTTCTCTCATCAAAGCAAAGGGCAAGCAGATATATATGATCAAGAGAAAAGGAGAAAGAATCACTCACCTAACTACGACCCACATGAACATGCATGCATAAGAGTATGAAAAACAATTCTGATCACCGTGCATGAACATTCCAACCAACCAAGGTCCAATCACATACTGAGTGCTTATGAAATATGGGAAAGTGAGATAATGGGTAAGAAGGGGCAAAACATTATTGGGAATGTGGAGGTAAAAGTCAAGCTAGCGCCGAAACATAACCAAATTACACATCCGCTTCGAAACCCATGTGACAAAGATGGCATAAATTAACGAAACCGGTAAACCATACTCACTTAACCAAAAGATCAACTCCTCAAAGAATACAATATGAAGTATAGGAGTAAACAGTTGAATCATAACATTTTTTTCTTTTTTTCTTTTTTTTTTCTTTTTCCATTTTTTTTTTCTTTCTTTCTTTTTTCAATTTTTTTCTTTTTTCAATTAATCACGGCTGACCGACTGAGCCTCTCGATCGAGTGAAATGGCTACTCGATCGAGAACATCAACGACAAAAACCGATTGATCGAGCTTAAGGGATCTCGATCGAGTAAACTCAGTTCCTTTTCTCGCGGAAACGCACTCCGATCAATGGAATATGGACCAAACCAACACAAAGAATGATATACGCTTCGGAGACAACACGTAAAGCTAGCTTGACGGGACAGGGCTAAATTTTGGGTGTAGCTGGAGGGTCAAAAAGGTAATATTTGGCTAATGTGGAGTTAACTGGTAAACTGAGAAAAAAAGGTATGATAAGCAATTGAGATTCATACAAACGTAGATTGATGATACATGTCACGCAAGGAGTACTATCTAAAAGAATCCGGTCATGAATGTCACCAGTTTAAAATAAGCTCTATAACCTTAGAATATATGAGTAGGTTGCCAAACATGTTGGGTCAAGTCTATTCGTTCAGCATCAAATTCGAACATAAAACTCGTAAGACCATGAAAAACACTATGCTAAAGTAACAACTGTGCAGGGCTTAGATGATAAACAAAAAGGAGGGCAAGTAAATATTGTTCCGACTCAACCTAAAGTGCAAAAATAGACGTGAATTTTTTGAATTTTGTGTGATTTTGCATACAAAAATGAAACGTGATAACAGAAATGCAGTAAAAACAATATGCAGACACAATATGGATGCATAACCTCCCCAGACCAAACTGTACAATGTCCTCAGTGTACAAGGGCAAGAAGAGAAAATGCAAACTATGGAGAGTGAGTCGGAAAACTTACAAAATAACGCGTAACGAGGGACCTCCCCAAACCGAACTGGAAAGTGAGGTTTGGTGTCCTCGATGGACAAGAAATCCGCTCGATCGAGGGGAGTAAAACAGACAGGATGTTCGATCGTGGAATGTGCCACTCGATCGAGAGCAATGGTAGCCCAGATGCTCGATCGCGATCGAGAACATTCAATAGGGACAACCACTTGATCGAGTGAGAAAACTACTCGATCGAGGGCGCGCTGCATCAGTAAGCAGCGATTCGACGCTTTGCTGCAAAAATTCACCCAAAACATAACATAAATTGTTTGAACACACAAAACAAAATAAAACAGTACGAAAAAGTCTTGCAAACAAATACGACGAAATACAATCGGGTTACCTCCCGATAAGCGCAAGTTTAATGACGTCCCGCACGACCTATGAGCTTCAAATGTCAAGCTCGTTAGTCTCGTCGAAAAAGAATACTTCGACGCAACCTACAACAACATCTGCTCCATAATAATGCTTCACCTGGTGACCATTAACTTTGAAGCGATTCCCTTAGGAGCCCTCTAACTCGATAGAGCCGAATTGGTTGACACCTGTCACCGTATACGGTCCACTCCACCTGGACTTCTGCGTACCATGAAACAATCGCAACCGGGAATTAAATAGCAAAACCTTCTGCCTGACATGAAACTCCCGAGGTAAAATCCGCTTGTCATGCTAGCGCTTGGTCTTCTCCTTATATATGCGAGAGCTATCATAAGCATTAAGCCGAAACTCCTCTAGCGCATCTAGCCGCAACAAACGTATCTCACCACACAAGTCAGCATCATAATTAAGCTGGCGGATAGCCCACAACGCTTTATGTTCTAACTCAACAGGTAAATGACAAGACTTCCCATACACCAAACGATACGGTGAAGCACCGATGGGTGTCTTAAAAGTTGTCCTATAAGCCCACAATGTGCCTTCCAGTTTAGAACTCCAATCTTTCCGTGATTTAGACACTACCTTACCTAAAATCTCCTTTAGTTCCCTATTAGAGACTTCGACATGTCCACTAGTTTGAGGGTGATACCCCAAACCGCTGCGATGTTTGACACCATACTTACACAACAAAGTAGTCAGGAGCTGTTCGCGAAAATGCATACGTCGATCACTAATGACGACCCTAGGGACACCAAATCGAGGGAATATGGTCTTACGAAACAGCTTAATCACGTTCTTAGCATCGCAATTAGGAGTGGCAATTGCCTCTTCCCACTTAGACACATAATCTACAGCCACCAGAATATACCTGTTACCTTGGCTAGACGGGAACGGTCCTTGATAGTCAATGCCCCGGACATCAAAAATCTCAACCTCTAAAATGCCATTCTGTGGCAACTCATGTCTCTTAGAGATGTCTCCCGTTCTCTGACACGCATCACAGCTAGCAACAAAAAATCTTAGTGTCAGCAAAAAGAGTCGGCCAATACAAATCGGACTGTAATACCTCCACAAGAGGCCGAATGGCAGCCCTCCAATATAGCTCTGGTCTCCCACTGCGGACTTCACCGTCTGTAAAGTCCATCTGCGCATTCCTTAAAGAGATAAGGATCATCCCAGAAATATTGCCTTGCATAGTGTAAAAATCTCTTTCGCTGCTGATAAGATACACTACTACAGAAACCCTTAAGGACATCGGTTAATGGACATCAGATTTTTGAAAAATCTGAAGTAATTAATTTGCACATCAGTTTATTACAAAAATTTGATGTCCTTATAAAGTAAAGGACATCGGTTTTTATTTCAAACCTATGTCCATAAGTATTGATTTTAATGCACATCAGACTAAATGACAACCCATGTACTTTAATTGATAAAGGACATCAGTTATTTATTTAAGCCGATGTGAATTGTTGTTGAAAAATTACGCGCAAATTAAAACACAACCCTCGCTCGCTCATCAGATTAAAACATAATAAAACAAATATAGAATAACTAATAAAATTACATACATATACCAATAAAATTACACTGTACTCAATAAAATTACAAAAACCATAATAAACCTCTAAATTACGCACCAATATACCAGTTCATCGTCTCCTTCCAATTAACAAACGGACCCTCGTCTCCTTCCAATTAACAAATGGACCCGCGTACTAAATTACTGTTCATCGTCGTTCATTCAGTTCGTCATTCGTCAATTCATTCAGTTCGTCATTCAGTTCGTCATTCATCGTCGTTCATTCAGTTCGTCATTCATCAGTTCATTCCTTCTTCTTATTAGGTAATTTTCTTAGTTAAATTAATTATTTTTGTTAGTTAAATTGATTATTTTCTGTATTTGTTTTGTTATTTTGATGAATCACGAACTGATGATTGAACGATCGAATTGAAATTGGGGGTTTAATTAGGGCTTAAATTGGGGGTACACGCGGTTTAGGGTTTAAATTGGGGGTTTAGGGTTTAAATTGGGGGTTTTAATCGGTGGTAACTGTACGTTGATTGTCTGGATTATCTATTAGAATTTAGACTTATATTGTGTATACTATTACGGTTGTTTACGATTAAGGAACTACAACGTTAATTTTCGGCATTATTGATGTTCTGTAAGCAATTTTATGTTTGCATCCTTGATCATTTCTGCTCCTTTTTTAGTTTATGTTGATTGATGATGATATTACGCTTGCTTAGAATCTTATTTATACTGTTTCCTGCAGAGAAATCGGAATTTTGATGAAAGATTGATTGATTTTTGGTGAATATGTTGATGATGTAGGAGGAATTAAGGAACTGTGTATTTTAATTTTGATTTCATATTATGTTGAATCATGTTTAGGCATTTTCTTGAAGTTTATTGATGATTTAAGCAATGTCGTTTTTTATGCTTGATAATTAGGTATTACTCTGTATCTATTTGTGATCATTTCTAACTTGTTTCTGTAATTTGAATTAAGTTTAAGCGGAATTTTGATGAAAGATGGAATTAAGGAGCTGAGTAGTCTATCGTTCGATTTTGTGTTCCTTTCACAGCTAGTTCTGTATTTTGTTGGTGACTTGGTGTAGACATTAGAGCAATTGAATAATCGAAGTACTACAATTTATTTACTTTTTGCGTGAATAGGTGATCAATATTAAATGTTGTAACTCATATCTTAGTAGCTTTTTACTGGATCAATATTAAATGTCTCATCCTGTTGACTAAGAACAACTTAAAGTAACACGCATTAAGTCATCTCCACCTTTTCATCCTAGTTGTTTATCTTTGTTTACTAATCTCAGAAGGTTTTGCTTGTTGCTTGTTGACCTCATTCTAATCTCAGAAGGAGTGGTGGCAAGTTTCTGATGCTTGTTTACTTTATTGTCCTATATTCTGATATTATGCATATATTCAGATGTTATGCATGTGTGTTTCTCTTATTTAAGCGTTTTAAGGTTTTAGCTGTAACGAACCATCAGCTTAACATAGATTAATTTCGAATTACATAATTTCAGAACCTTTCAGCATAACAACCTATGTTATTTATTCCCTCTAATTTTCCGTGGACTCCTTATTTTTTTAGCTTAGTTTAGCAACCCTTACTTTTATTAATAGTCATTGCTATATAATCATTTGGGCTTCGAGTTGTTCTAATTCTGTTACAAAATTCGGTCTTGCTGATAGGTCAAAACCTGGGCTGAGCTCTTAACCATTTATTTTAGTGAATTAATTTCGAAAGTGTATTAATAACACCTCAATTTCATCCGCAGATTGGGATTATGGATCGTGAATGGATGTTTGCCGATCGTTTAGATCCTAGATATAGTAAAGGGGTGGAAGAATTTGTATACTGCTACCACTCCTAGTAGGGTTTAGTTACAAGTGAAGAAGGTTAGATAACATGATTTAGTTTTTCTTTCCTCTGCAGAAAAATGAGTCAGAGACAGGAGACAAGTCGGTGACGAATAGTAAATTGAAAAGGCTGAAGACACTTGACAGTACTCATTCCAAAAAGGTAGAAAGCGGTAAAATAAGCAGAACAAATGAACCAGTGACAAGATCAAACAAAAGCTTGAAAGCACTTTTGGACCAAAAATATGATTGTAGACGATTAATGTCCAAGGTAGTTAGTATGATGGGCGATACTCAAGTAACTGACATGTATTTGAGCGAGGATGTCCTAGGATCTACTAAGAAAAGGGTGCGCCTCCTCAAGGAGGATCTTAGTGCACTGTTAAACATGGGAAAGATTAGCCTTCAAGTCATTGAGACTTTTCTTGGGTATGTACATATTCAATCAGAATTTTAAAATTGCATCTCATTATAGTTTGCCTTTGGTCATTAATTTGAAGTACATACCATTCGTTTGCTTCTAAGTCGTATTATATTGTTACAGGTACTCATGTAGCGTCTGTGACATGGAAACCTATGGTTTTTAAGCCCAGAATTGATTTCCTTCGTAGACAATGATGGCCAAGCAATTAACAAGATTTGTAAAAGGATGAAAGACTTGAGTCCGAAAAAGATTTTTCTCGCTCCATATTTCGAACAGTAAGTACATATACCCGATCACCTTTACCTTGCTTAATGATTACCGATTTTCATGTTAATTATACATTACAAATTATTTGCAGGGATCATTGGATGCTCCTTGTATTTGACATTGTAGAGCATAATAAAATTTACTGGTTTGACTCACTTGGAAATTCAGCGCCTTCAAAGTTGAAAACTTTAGTTAATTCGTAAGTTCAACTATTAATTAATACGTAATCAAGTTGATGGAACCAATAATGTGGCTGACAATTATTTATTGAAACATTTGTATAGATCTGTAAGAATTTACGGCTTCAATGGTGGGTCAAGAATGAGTTCTCAAACACCAACATGGCTGAAAACACTAGTAATTTGTTAACTGTTTACTAGATAGGACAGCCTAATCATCAATTATATTAGTAAAGAACATTTTGGTTTAATTTGTCGTTATCTCTTTGCAGTGTGCGCGTCAGCAAGGTGACATTGAATGCGGGTACTACGTAATGAGGTACATGCTAAAAATAGTCACTCGAGCTAATCCGACTGCACCTATCGAAGAGGTCAGATTATCCTTCCACTATAAAACTCGTAAATATTTTCATAAACGTGCTTGATTCCCAATCCGGTGCCATATGTTAGTTGTGTTTAGTTAATGAACTGTGAATTGTGACTTGTAAGTGGCGAAATATATACCCCGTATAGCGTTTACTGCGTCGATGTTTTATTTCTCAATTATTATTTGCCTGGATCTATGAAGTTAAATTATTATGTACTTCTTGAAATGAAGGAATCAACTTCCTGCCATGGATGAATTATTATGACTCTTGATTCCAAATCTTATGTTGTTTTCAAATGTTTTCTTTGGTATTATCCGTATCACTTGTTAATGAATTTGTATTATTATTAAAGCTAGAATTTTGTGTATTATTTACAGGTTTTCAAACACCGACTGCCATATTCCCAAGAAGAAATCGACGAGGCCAGGGACTTGTGGGCGGACTATTTTCTAAATGCATAGTCTTTCTAGCTAGTAACGTAGTACGTACTTTGACTTTGCAAACTAAGCCGATGTTTGGTTAGTTGTTAAACTTGTGATCTCTAGACTATTTTGGATGTCGTCTAAAATGACAGATAACCCTATATATTTGGTTAGTTGATGATTTTGGATAATGTATATGAAAGACGACCGACCTTTGTCGTGATTTGCTTTGTCCATGTTTAATGAAAGACGAAAGACTTTGTCGTGCTTCGCTTTGAATTTGTGTTTGTTTGGTTGATGGTATGGTAGTCTGGCTGACATCTGAATAATGTATACTGGTGGTACAAATTACCATCAATATCAGCTTTTTTTTTAAAAAAAAAAGGCAACATCAAGGACAGCGGTTTATTCAATAGTATGATGTATATTAACTTGTAATGCACATGGGCTTCGGTCAACAACCGATGTACAAAACATAAATGGACATCAGATTATAGCAAAAGAATGATGTGCATACATATGAAGGACATCAGATGTGAGCTACAGAATGATATGCATAAGAATGAAGGACATCAGATTTATTAAACCTCCGATGTGCAATAACATATGGACATCAGATGTTAGCTAAAGTCTGATGTGCATAAGGATGATGGACATCAGACTTTTGAAACATCCGATGTGCATTATCAAATGGACATCGGTTGCACAACCGATGTCCTTGACACCCATAATGGACATCAGTGAACTCTACATCGGTTGCTAATCCGATGTCCTTGACCATAAAAGTCCGATGTCCTTAAGGCTTTCTGTAGTAGTGATAAATCTGGTGGTAGCTTCTGACTGACAGCAAAATTGGCAAAATCTGCAAACCAAGGTTCAACACCATCTTTAGATTTTACAGAGGTCATAGAAAAAACACTAACAATATATAAAGAACGAATCACCAGCAAATGAATCAATAATAGGAAGATAATCCGCCCCCTCCTATTACATTAGACACGACAGATGGTCTGCTACAACATTTTCTGCACCCTTCTTATCCTTTATCTCCAAATCAAACTCCTGTAGAAGGAGTATCCATCTCACCAATCGGGGCTTAGCCTCCTTGTTCAGAAGATGTTTCAGAGCTGCATGATCAGTAAAAATAATAACTTTATAACCCAATAAATAAGATCTAAACTTATCCAACGCATAAACAACAGCTAAAAGCTCTTTCTCCGTGGTAGCATATTTGACTTAAGCCGCATCCAGAGTTCGGCTCGCATAGTATATCGCACTCAGCGCTTTGTCTTTCCGCTGGCCTAGCACCGCTCTTAGCATCGCACATAATCTCGAAAGGCAGCTTCCAATCTAGAGGTTAAATAATGGGTGCTGAAACCAAAACCTGGTTCAAAGTATTAAAAGCAGAAAGACAGTCATCAGTAAAATAAAAAGGAGCATCCTTTAATACCAACTGTGTAAGTGGTCGAGCAATCGTTGAGAAGTCCTTGATAAACCGACGATAAAAGCCGGCATGGCCAAGAAAAAGTCTCACCCCCTTAACATTAACTGGATGGGGTAATTGTTCGATCACTTGCACCTTTGCCCTGTCTACCTCAATACTCCTGTTAGAGACCAAGTGCCCAAGGACTACACCCTCATTAACCATAAAGTGGCACTTCTCCCAACTTAGAACCAGATTAACCTCGATGCAACGCGGTAAAACTTTATCAAGGTTAGCTAAACAATGATCAAAATCATTCCCATAGACACTGAAATCGTCCATAAAGACCTCCACGATAGACTCTATATTCTCTGAAAATATCCTCATCATACACCTTTGAAAGGTGGCAGGGGCATTACATAAACCAAAAGGCATCCTGCGATAAGCAAAGACACTCTTAGGACAAGTAAAAGTAGTCTTTTCCTGATCATCTGGATGAATAGGGATCTGAAAGAACCCTGAGTATCCATCCAGATAACAGAAAAACTCATGAGAAGCTAACCTCTCTATCATCTGATCAATGAAGGGAAAGGGGAAATGATCTTTCTTAGTGGCTGCATTTAATTGTTGATATTCTATACACATCCGCCACCCGGTCACTAGTCTAGAAGGTATTAATTCATTCTTTTCATTAGTAACAACAATAATACCTCCTTTCTTAGGCACCACCTGAACGAGACTTACCCATTTCGAATTGCCAACTGAATAAATAATACTTGCATCGAGTAGTTTCATAACCTCAGCCGTCACAACCTCCTCCATCTTTGGATTCAGCTTCCACTGACCCTGCCTGCAAGATTTTTGACCTTCCTCTAGCTCTATCCTGTGCATGCAAACATCAGGGCTGATGCCCTTAATGTCATCCAATGAATGACCCATCGCCTTCCTGTTTCTCTTAAGAACACTCAACAAAGTGATTACCTGATCATCATTAAGCTTAACACTTACTATAACATGGAATTGTTCAGTACTATCAAGAAAAGCATACTTAAGATGAGAGGGGAGAGTCTTACGTTCCTGAACCTTTACCTCAACCAAACACAAGGGATGTGCCAAGTTCTCTACCTGTTCCAGCTCAGCATCTGTCAACTCTACCTCATCTGACAACTCCATCTCATCGGTAGCAACTCCGAACAACTCCACCATGGTATCCTGAGCCTCGCGATCTGAATAATTTTCACACTCGGCTAACAACATCAGAGACTCTGGCGGATCCCTAATCAGGGAATCCGACCAAACCTCATAAGAAGACTCATCAATAATATCTACTGAATAACAAGTGTCCTCTATCATCGGTTTAGACAAAGTCTCAGGCAGACTAAACGTGATTATGTCATCCCCTACCTCTAGAGTCAAACGCCCAAGTTTGACATCTATAATGGCTCCAGCTGTGCATAGAAATGGCCTACCCAAAATATTCTGGGTGCGGGTATCCTCAGCAATATCCAAAACAATAAAGTCCACTGGGATAAAGACCTTACCCACCTTGACGGGCACGTCCTCTAAGATACCTAAAGGTCGTCTAATAGATCTGTCAGCCATCTGTAGGGTGATATTGGTCGTTTTTAGGCGACCCAAATTAAGCTTAGAAAAGATAGAATAGGGTATGACACTAACACTAGCTCTAAGGTCACACAACGCCCTATCTATCGTCACATCTCCTATGACACAAGAAATCGAGAAACTACCCGGGTCTTTCAATTTGGGAGGAGACTTACTCAAAATTAGGGTACTTGACTCTTCCATAAAAGCGACTGTAGCAAATTCACCAAGATCCTTCTTACGTGTAATAATATCTTTCATAAATTTAGCGTAAGATGGAACTTGGGTAATTAACTCAAAAACGGGAATGGTTACCTGAATGTTACGTACCATATCCACGAATTTGCTGAATTGTCTGTCCGTCTTCGTATCTCGCAATCGACTTAGGTAGGGAACCTTAACCATAGGAAGTGGGTCTCCAACTTTCCCTTTACCTTCGTCATTTCTCGGCACCCCCGCAGTAGGGGATGATACCCCATCACGTACATTATCAGAATTGGCGGTTGTACGCTGATTTTCTCTCGATCGAGGCTCAAAACTGCTCGATCAAGAGCTTTCCTTCGTAATTCCTCTCGATCGAGCTACCCCATTGCTTGATAGAGGGCTCCCTGTATCTAGATTACTCGATCGAGCAGTGTTGTTACTCGATCGAGGGATTTTATCATCAAAACTGGTCGATCGAGAAGGTTATTCACTCGATCGACCTGTTTCCAGCTGATCATCACCAGTTGCTGGTACAACAACTTCTACCTTGGTATTTGTGCTCTCTGGAGTGCATTCTTGTCCGTCATAAGTGCGACCACTCCTCAAATTAATTGCAAGTACCATGTCTTTCTCGGGAAAGAATGTTTCGCATTGTTCCAGCAATGCACGAAAGACATCTGCGCTAGATTTCTGCTCAATCCTTTGTTCGTAGATAGTAGCTTTAAGATCGCCGTAATCAGCTTGGGTAATGAGTACTTGGCCATCATCAATTGGTGCTTGGCTCTTTGTAGCGGTCAAATCAGCATAAAGCTTGGAGAATGAACCTACTTGCTTAAACCTTCGATAAGCAAAAACTCTTTCGGGTTCAGCCATACATGAAACGGGATCATCTCCCTCTTCACCACATCTACCACACACTACTTCCACAGCAAAAAGTTGGCTTATCTCAACGTTTTTCACTGTCTCAGCTACATGAACTTTGTCAACAACATAATTAGCAGTAGTATGTCGCTCACCTCTAAGATTCCCATAATTGGTTGTGTAGGTGGCCATATTTTTAATCAATTGTCACCCATTGTCATCAGCTACATTAACCTGAAACCTCCCTAGTGCAACAACATCAAGAATAGCCTTATGCTCATAAGTAGCCGGTTGTAGAATTGAGTACATAAATACCATCGCTCAAATCAATAATGAGGGAGTGAGCAAACCAACTTTTTAAATCAGGCCCATGCTTCACTCAAATTTTCAGCAGTGGTTTGAGTGAAAATTGGTAATTTGTCCTCTCAGCGCAACAGTTCGCTGAGGAGGAAAATACCGTCTATAAAATGCTAATGCCAAAGCCAAAGTACTCCAATCTACAACCTCAGCAGCTGACCTATCAAGATCTCTCCACCAGTCTTTAGCATCATCAACCAAGGAAAAATGAAATAGAAACTCCTTTACCTTGTCTTGTGTTCCCTCAGCAACTAATGGAATAGTTGAGCAATAGTTAGTAAAAATCCCAACATGTTTAGCCGGGTCTTCATCTACCATACCCTTAAACAGATTCCGCTCTACCAGCGGTAAAAAAGACGGATGAATACCAAATGTACCCTCATTTGATGTAGGTAAAAGAAGTCTCTTAGGCAAATCATATGCACTAGGCTCAGAGTGACTTGCGATATTAGGCATACCTGCAAGCACTAAACACTAGAACAAAATATAAGAACTGCCTCAAGGAATAAATTCCCTGAGACAAAAGTCAAACAAATAAAAACTATAAAATTTCACCGTCTCCCCGGAAACGGCGCCAAAATTTGGCACGACTGTCGCAACCCTGACAAAGATAAACCAAACAGGTCTCAACTAAATGTAGTAGAGGCAGTCGGGTATCGTATCCACAGAGAGATGGGAATCCTATAGTCTGCTAAGTCTGTCTAAAGTAACTGGTTCTGGAGTTTGTTTGATTTGATTTCTAATAACTACGAGAATAAGAGAGAGAGAGAGAGAGAGAGAGAGAGAGAAAACAGAGAGAGAAAACATTAGGATTGTCGGTTCACCATAGCTACTAAGGTCTGAACTAACAGTCACAAAACGCCCTAAATTCGGTCTATAGGTAGTCAAAAGGTCCTTCCGGTCCGCTATTCGCCCTAAGACTATACTAACTTAGCTTCCGCCCTGATTAGCACGATTCTAATGATCGCTGCAGAACTACACCAATTCCAATCTTCCGATCCAGGTCAAGAGGGTTTCTAAACAGTCAATTGAGTGTGTCGAATCAATCAATTAACAGTTATTATACGCAACAGATACATACAAACCAAATTACGGGTATTTTAATCCAATAGTTTATCCTACGCCATGGCAACTCTAAATCCTAGCGGAGGGATTAGCTACGCATAATCGATAAAAGAGTAATTATAGCAAAAGAACGAATAATTAATAACATCATAGAAAGAGAAAGAATTGAAGTAAAATTAGAAAATAATGATACCAAATCCGAATAGGGAATGAGCAAATGAACAATAAATCTTATCCGAAGCAATAGAGAAAAGTTAAAGTAGCTATTCTAAAATTAGGTATGAGAAGTGATAGGAATTGATGCCTTTCTACTGTTCTTTTCGACCTATTATATAGAAAATACAATTAACAGCTAAAGTTGGCAGTACAGTGCAATTCGAAGCCCATCAACTGATAACTTCTCGATCGAGCTCCATAGCTGCTCGATCGGTATGTTTCCTCTAGGCTTCTCACTCGATCGAGAATCTAGTGTTCCCGATCGAGAAATCCAGGCTGGCATCCACTCGATCGAGCACAGGACAGCTCGATCGAGGGTTTCTTCATGCAGGAGCCATTCGATCGAGCTAAAAGGCTCTCGATCGAGTGGCTTTGGCCTCTTCGTATGTTCTCCCGTCCTTAAGGATGCCTTTCGCGCATCTCGAGGTAGTAAGTTTCCACTACGACTCTCTTATGTTAGCTTGGAGGACCATAAATAGGCTGATTTCCAATCACTCCGGTTCGTACCTGCAAATAATGCAAAACAAACCAAAGTAGTCTATTCGGGGGATATTTGTAGCAGAATACTACGGAAAAGCATAGAAATGTGTGCTAAAAAGGCCTAAAAGGTCTATAAGAAATGCACCCATCGATGGTGATTTAGAGGATTCAGACATCTACTCTTACATTGTTGTGGAGGAATCGGAGGTGTAGCGCGCTTAATAAAGTGACCTTGATGAGGAGACTCGACTTTTGTCTTAAATTAAATTGACATGTGTTTTCTTATGATGTGTATGTGAATGGATGGTGAATATAGCATGAATTTGTTATGGATAGTTGTTATTTTGAAGTTCACATGTTAATATTGAAGGATGGGTATAATCTGAAATTGGGTCTATATTTGATGATATTATGTTTGTTGCTCATTAATTGTGGAATTATTGAAGTAGGAAATGATGTTTGTTGCTTGTTCATGTTTACATTGCATTTTCAAATTTGTTATGGTTGTAAATTGTTAAGATTATGAAGAGTGTTCATGAATATTGAGTATCCGTCACAATTTCTGATTTGTGCATCTTTGGGTGTCTTAATGAATGTTCAATTCAAGAGTTTCTTGCTTGTAATCATGTGAGTATGCTAAGTAGTTGATATGCGAGAAACACACTTGGGATTTGTTGGGATTATGTGCTGCTAGAGTAGTCATGCTGAAAATCGTTGCTTAGAAGTGTTAAGCGAATTGTAGAAGGAATGTCGAATTGCAGGAAAACTGTCGCGGGTTTGCAGTGAAAACCGCAGGCTGCGGCATTCACCTCAGGCCTACGGCCTGGACAGCGCAGGCTGCACAATTGCCTGCAATGCGCTGTTTGATTGCAGTCCTACGAGCTGTTTTAGGGTAGTTAATATTAGTTCTTTTAGTATATTTCCAGTGATGTTCTATGACATAAATACTTAGTTTAAAATGTATAATTAGCTAGTTGAGAATTAGCAAAGTGATTAGTTACTTGTCTTAAGTCGATTAGTTCTTAAGTGCTTGATTATAAGGTTTATCGGACTAAGTTAAGTGAGTTATAGCAATTGTTTAGACTTATCAGATATGAGTCTTAGGTGGTGAATGAACTTAACTTAATTGGGTTATTGTTCATATGTTTGTGTTGTATAATGGGTCGTAAGGTAGCTTAGTAAGTTAAGTTATAATTGAATGCAATTTTGATGATGCGTATTAATGTATGTCTTAAGCTGGTCTCTAAGTTTAATACGTGAGTAGTATGTCACATATTGGAGTATCTGTTAAGATGTCGCCTCTGAGTCCAATATGTGTATGGATGTCATGTCTGAGACATGCGTTAAGTTTTCGCCTCTGAGTTCGGACATGTTTATGTGACCGTATCAGGACATTTGTTAAGATGTTGCCTCCGAGACTAATACGTAGAGCGGTTCCACATTGAGGTACTTATGGTATTGATGTCGTGCCTAATGTGAAATCATTTGGATGCTAGTCCATGCGTTAAGATGTCGCCTCTGAGTCTAGTGTCTTACTGTGTAGTAAAGGAGTATGCGTTAAGATGTCGCCTCTGAGTCCTTTACTTATTGAGTGAATTGGTACTAGGTTATGCGTTGAGATGTCGCCTCTGAACCTTTTACTTGTTGAATGTTTTGGTATTGGGTTATGCGTTAAGATGTCGCCTCCGAACCTTTTACTTGTTGGTTGATGAGTTGAGGACATGTGTTAAGTATTCACCTCTTAGCCTTTACTTGTGAAATATATAGTACTTGGTTATGCGTTAAGATGTCGTCTCTGAACCTTTTACTTCTTGGATGTTATGTTTGGTTATGTCTTGAGAGTTGACCGTTGAACCATTCATAGAGAGTGAACTGGTATGCATGCTTATGAGAGTGTTATAAATGAGTATTGCATGATTAAGATGTATAGTAAGTGAACTCATGATAGTTGTTCATTAGTAGCGTACTTCTCATATTATGATTTATGTTGGAGTATGTTGTAAGGTTTTATAGTTACTCATAAAATAATATTTAGTCATACTAACAAAATACTTTAATTAACATTTTAATTAACTTATTAAGTGATCTTATGCATGCTAATATAATGCGGAAATGGGAGAAATTTCGAGTCCTTACACTCGGTCCAAATGCTAGCAAGGATGATCCTCCAATGTTCAACAAGAACACCTCCTCCAAGATGCACCAAGACAATCCCTTGTATGAACCGAAATCTTCGAATAAGCTAGTATCAAGAATCGGTTTTCCTTAAACAATTCTAATCTCTCTTATTAGAATATAAATACTAATATTAAAACTTATTATTAGTAGTATTATTATTATCTCACAATAATAATTTAGAGGATTTTGTTGTTGTTTTTCTTACCCTTAGAAAAAATACACAAGCATTAGGAATGAATTACTTTGCAAGCATGCCACAATATTTATTTAGGTGTGGCTAGGGTTTTGTGGGTGGCCGGGTTCATGGGGAAGAACAACGGGACATTCACCCTTTTCTAAGTCATTAGGGTGGCCATAGGTATTAGTTCCAAGGCCACCTTAATGATTATGTTTGTTGGGTAATTAAGATAATAATACCCACATAAAACACCCCATAAATGAGCCTTATAAAACCGGCACATACACATACAAAATGGACCTTATTTTACAATTTTATCAACCTTACAATTTCATGTTATGTGATATACAATATGTCAAAATATAACAATTGTTTTAATTTAATCATACATATTTATCAAATAAATATTATTCATAAATTAATAAATCTCATTTATCAAGTTGACAAGTAATTTGAAATTACTAAATGTAAAATGGTCACTTATAATAATCGTCAACACGATTTACAACTTTTGTAATAATTATAACCCAATTCATTCTAATTACGATATTATAAAATATCGTTTATTTGTTTAACAATTGACACGTTTCAATTTTAAACATAAATCTTACAATAAGATTTAACCTCTGATTTCTCGATATACGAGTTTAAGGAATATGATCAAATCGTATCAATATACATTTGATCACTTTATCAATTTAGGGAATTGTCCTAAAGGTGTGACCTAAAGGGATCAACTGACCACCACCGTCATACGACAGTAATGTCAAACTCTAGCTAGCCAATCATTACCGATTAATGTTGGTCAGTTGACTAATATAAATCGTATCATCCCTTGCGCATTCTCGTCATGAGATTTAATTACGTGATCGCACTATTGTTGAGGACACATTTCCCAACAATCTCCCACTTGTCCTCGACAAGTGTGCTCACCAATTCTCTTGTCCTATTACAATCTCCCACTCAATGCAAGATGTCTCTCTGAGGTCGTACTTGCATTCGATCATATCATGAGTGGTTTCCTCGATCTGGAGAATAACTGTTTGACCGGAATTATCTACCATAGATACCTTCCGAGCGTGGCCACGCATTTCCAGTTAACTTCTCCTCGAGTGGCCTTGAGATTTGAACAACCCTGACAAGGGGTGGACAATTTCTATCACACTACTTCCTTTGACTAGTCACAGTCAGTCACAGCCTGAAGCAATCCCATTTGACTCCAGTTACGAAAAGTCGTAGAGAATGGATCAAGGTTATGCCTAAACTGTACCATCTTAGGAGAGTAGTCTTTAGTCTAAGAATTGACTCACAAGAATACTATAGCAGCTCTCGCCACGACCCGACTGTTATAAAATTTCCAGAACTCTATAAGCGGTCACTATGCCCGACAGAGTGTCTCTTGCAGTCTGCCTATGTGATCGACTAGTCATCACATATGACTCTATGGCACTTGAACTTGCCATCAATCGCCTCACATTCTAGTCGCTTTGAGATGTCACCTCATGTAAGCGGCTATGGGCTATACTAAGTCAATCTAGTTCACTTATGGGGTTCAATATTGTCTCATACAACCCATTTGGATTTTGACAAAGTATCTTTCATCTTGAGTTAATACTATTTCATTGCATTTGATGCACAATCATCTATTTGTATTAAAGTTTTGCGAATAAACCTTTTATTCATTATTGCAAAACTTACAAATTTTGGTCTCCTTCCGACTCATATTATCTCACATAATATGATCTTATTTGAGCACATTTCTAGAACCCATTCTAGATTTTTGAGGTTCCTTTCCTGAGGGAAGCTCCCACTGTTATCTTATAACTCATGACGTATAGATACACTTGAGGGATTAAGGAATCACTCGGAATTATCTAGTCACTTATGTGCTGAAATCTTTATTGTAGTTATTAGTGATTTCATCACTCTTATAATTTTCAATCATCTTGGCAATATTTTATTAAGGCTATTCATGTCTAACCATTTTGATTTCCAATGGGCGACCTTTTATTATCAATATAATAAAACTTCCCGTAAAGCTCTATCTTCGTATGATATAAGGTATTTGATCATCTAGAAATTCAAACCTCTTATTCATTACACCTTAAAGAATCACCCATCCTCTCTAAATGGTAGGCTTAATTCTTTTAATGAACATCGCTCCCACTAAAATTAATATTACTCGATCTCTTAAATGAACCTTTCATTTCTTGCATGTAAATCTTTTATTTATCTTGAATCATTATCACCATCACTATCCCTATAGTGATCTATTCCCTTTCAATCAATCATCACCCTCTTATCATGTCTTCGTTTCCTCGAGACGAATATGTAATACCCCGTATTTTTAGCCTCGGTCAACGACATTCAAATTCTGTTTTATACAAGTATTTCAAACAGAATGTTTATAAAGTATTTTACGAAAACTATTATTATTTTATAAATCTTATTTCTACGATTATTTCATATTTTATAATCATTTTATATTTGATGATTATTTCATGAATTGACATTTCATTAGTATTTCTTTAATTTTAATAATACCTTTATTATTTAATATATTTTATATTCGTTTCTCATGCTATGCTTAATTTCTATTTTATTTATTTATTTATGTCGTAATTATATTTAAATTCTATATTTTTCATATAGAATTATGTAAGTGCTAATAATTTTATATTTTGAATATATTGTTAGTATAACGTATTTAGTTTATGTACGTATGCTATTCGATAACTTAATTGTCGAACGCGTGTTTTTATAGTATATATGTTAATTGAGGGGTCGGGGCTACGAGTTAATGGTAAAACCGAGTTAAGCTTTGACTTTGGACCTTGGATTGCGTGCTAACACCCAAGGCCCATAATCGACACTTAACCAAATCTCAGATAACGTTCACCCTAGCTCTCTCCTACCGTCAATTCTACACCATGAAAAAACCCTAACCCTAGCCTATCAACACTCAAACTGTCCTTGCCTGCTCTCTGCCGCCACATCCTAGAGTGAGAAGGAGGGTTTTGCACGGTGGTTTGGGTGGTCTAAGGCTTCTCGTTTTCGCTGTTAAGAAGGTATGTGTAAACCGTGCTCTGTGTTATTCCTCTTTTCGTGTTTTTGCAGTAGATCTTAATCGCGTTTGTATTCACATCTCTTGTTCATAATCTCGTATATTGATAAGTCTATAATCTGTGCTATGCAAGTTATTTGTTTCAACCCTTATCATAGCGTTTTTTGCTCTTCTTAAGGTCTGTTGTAAGGGGTTCGTTTCTGGGTTAGGGATTCGAGTACTGTAATCGAAAACAGAGTTTGTGAATGGGGTTCTTATAATTGAATTCGACTTATCCTTGTGTCCTTTACTTTATGGGTTCTGGCGTAGGTATCATGACCATGGTATAGGGGGTCGATGGGTGGTGGTTGTGGCTGTTCGTAACACCCCACGGTGGCAGTCTGGTGGTTAGAGTGTAGGAGGCCTGTAAGGTAAAACAGAGTGGGTGTGTGAGTTAGAGTTTTAAATCCCTTGGTACGGCTTGTGGTGGCAGCGGTCACGACCAACACCTGCACATACGGAACCACCATGGACCAGAGGTAGGTCTGGTGGTGTCGTGAGTAGAGGTGGTGGTCGCTGGTGGTGCCGGTGGTAGGTTTTGTCACAGTAGTCGGTGGTCAGTTTGTGTTCATGGGTTTCCTGTTAGTGCGCGGCCAGGTTCGGGTGGTGTTTGAGGCGTCCGTGGTCGTGGCAGGCAGCCACTAACCTCCTCACTGGAACCACCGTGGCTCAGTGGCGAGCCTGGTGGTGCCAGCGGGGAGGCCAGCGGTGGCAGCACGTGATGGGAAGGGGGTTTTGTCAGGGCTGTACGTAGCGGGTTCGCGGTGCTGGGCTGCTACGTATGTATGTGTGTTACGTGATAAACATAGGGTAATTTTGGGGTGTGGCCTGATTTAGTAACACTAATATTTCCTTTTTGGTAATGTATTTAATTTTGTGGGAAATATTATTATTATTATTATTATTATTATTATTATTGTTAATATAAATATTATTGTTGGATTTGGGTAATTTGATGATTAATTGTATCATGTGTAGTTTAATCATGTGTTGATATTTTATCGGGATGGTTGTTAACGATATGCTATTATGTGATTAAAAATAATTATCTATGTGTCGGGACATAATAATAATTGTGGTTGAGTATGCTATTTATAGTAAGTCTAAAAATAGTAATTCTAAAAATAGTAAGTTAATTTTAGTAAGTGGCAATCGTATGTTATGAGCATGCCTTATGTGGATATTTTCACCTCGTGTTTAAGTAAGCTTGTTAGGGGCATGATCAAGTACGTAGTACTGGTAATTGTTTGATTTGATAGAAGTTGATATTAAGTAATTTTATAGGAACGGAATTTGAGGTGGAGTATTTCTAGACGGTGATTTTTCTTGTCCAGATTTGCTATTCCAGGTAGGATACACTGGTTCTATACTCTATGATGTGTTATGAATGGGTGCTGAATCGTATATATTGGATGTTGAGCCTGATTTACATGAGAATCATAATTGGTAATTGTTTATGTTAATATTGCATTCATAAGCATGGCATATGCATTGGATACGGATTTGAGATGATGAGATATTATTGATGAGATATTATTGGGCCCAGGCTAGTTCTGCAGGACTAGACCTGGTGACCTCAGCTGTTATGCTGGTGCTCGGCGACGGCCGAGTATAGTCTGCCGGGAGGTTCGGTATGGCTGGGAGTCACGGGTTTGAGATTGAGAATGAGATGGAGCTCGAGCATATCATGACATTTGCATATCATCTTTGTTGCTTTATTTATTATTGTGTTACCCTACTCAACCGCGAGGTTGACAGTGTATTCGTGTACACCTACGATGATCCGGAATGGGGAGTAGATTTCACAGGTCAGAGACAGATGGACTAAGAGCTTGGGCAAGGAGTGAGACATGGCGTGGACCTACTTAGAATTAGATCATATCTAGAGAAGTCATCAGTTGTATTTTCTTTTCCGTTATGTAGTAACTGTAATAACCAAAAGTTTAAATTTTATCAGTTTTATATAAAGTACTTTGGCTTGTTTAATTTGTTATTCACTACCTCGGACATTCCGAGATGGTAACAGCTCTATTTATTTGAGAATGTCTTGCTAAAGGCTCTTAAATAAATGGGGGTGTTACAAAGTGGTATCAGAGCGAACGATCCTCAGGCCTAAACCAAATGAATAATAATGAACGTAGGAAGAGTCTAATAAAATGAACCCCAGGTTAGTAACTGTTAGGAGCCCCAGGATTGGGATGAGTTAGGGGCCCCCTCAAACCAAGCCATTGGCCCTTTCAGTCTAACCTGGTAACCCGTGAGTGATGCAGAGAGTGGGTAGTAACAAAATAAAAGATCAGACCTTGCCTATATCGTACTAACAGTTTTGCAGGAGCGGAATGAGGTAAGTTATAATGTGAAATATGGTTGGTGATCATTATTATGAATCATGATAATGATATCGAATGTTGGGTGAGATATATGGTTTCAAGTACTGAGGACATGAGTTTGGAAATGAGTTTGAAATATATGCTTGAATTGCTTGGTGATGTGCATTAGAAGAATACGACAGATTTTGAGATGTTGATTGATCTGAATGATGGCATTGAAATTTTAGAGAATGGATGTATATTTATTGAAAAATAATTTTGAGTGATATTATCATGTGGTTTTGGTGTTTATAAATTTTATATGATATCTGGTTAATAAATGACTATCGTAACTATGTAATATATTGTCTTGAATTTGAACATGATTGATCGGATTTAAATGTTATAGTAATCTATGTCTAGTGATATGCAGAATGGATTGCCCTAAGCCATGAATGTCATATAGCTACGTGTTACATTCGTGTATACTTGTATGAATATTGATTTATTTAGTTGATCCTACCTTTCAGTTTCGCAATCTTATCGCTTTCATGATAGCAAGTACAAATTGAAATAATGAATAAATATTAATATGGTGCGATGTCATTTCTATGCTTCAATATATGCGACAACATGTTTTGAGAATAGTTGTGTTTTAATATGACGATGTAAAGTAATAATGTGAAATATTAAAGTAACCGACATTGTAATAAGTTTCCAGAATGTTATCCATTTGTATGGGTTGCCGTTTAATTAAAATGTGTTCTCTATATGAATGTGTAAGTTTTATGTATGATGACCTTATGAGTTAACTTTCTTATGAGTTTGATTTCAAGTTAAAACGACTTATATTTTGAAGTAAAAGAATATTTTGGGTTAACAGTGGTCAGATTGATACCGCACAGTTTCGTTTTGACCTCTGTTTTGTAAAGGAAATCATTTAAAACGTGCTTATTGTTTACGCATATTTCCAACTCCACTGCCTAGAATTTTCATTCACGTTTTCAAATGATAAGCCACGTAAATCTTAATGAGTCGTTATTTAATAGTGAATTTTGCAAGTTGCCCAATTTTCTGTCCAATTACTGTAAAGTTTCGGTTCAGATCAACTGAGTTGTAAAATTTGTTATAAATAATTTTCTTAAGCGTTGCCATTGGATCTCTTTCCTCTGGTTAGTTAATTCTTTATACTTTCTAAAACCGATGATAGCTCGCAAAACCACTAAGCAGATATTTAATTACGATTTTTTTGGAAGTTGTTCCGTGATGTATGATTGTTGAAATGGTAAAGTTTTAAATATAAAAGTTTAATCAAATATGAATTATGTGATGTAACTCTGCAATTGTAATATTTATGGTTTCTTCATGCATATGGTTATGCCACAAAGTAAATTATATATATTGTTATGTTTGAATCTGATCACAATGAATTAGTGATGTGGTTGACACGTGACTTGTAGGGATGCCAGTCTTGTCTTCGGTCTGTAACTTGTCAAATTGTCAGATGATTCGTGTTTGTAAATTGTCATTGATTACAACTTCATTGTTCTGAAAGTTTCGAAATATTTTTTTTTCAAATTGATAATCCATGATAAAGCTGATGTTTGATAATTGTGGTAATTGTTTTTGCGACAGAAAGAATGTGTAGCTACATGTTAATAACATTATTGCCTAAATATGAAATTGTTGATATAAACCTCTTATTCTGCACGTTATAGCCATTACTGGATTTATGATTGATGTTATTTGAGTAGATGAGAAATGCACCTCTGTGGTTCTAACTTATTTATACCTAGAAATGTTAAGTTGACCTGCTAGTCTATGATTGGTGTATATCTTGTCAAATAAGCCGATGCTCCATGTTTAATTATATTGGTTAAATTTTGCCTTATGTCTTTTCTAGAATATGATTTCGTTCTATAATATGATTATGAGCATGAAATGTTTTGATTGTCAATTTTGAACTATGAGTTAGCTGATTAGTTACATTGGTGTAAATACAATAAGTTTGTGTTAAAATTTAGGGTATATAGGTACTAGTAGTTACCTTGATATTGTTTTACTGCGTAGCATGAAATTGACAAATATGATGGTTGCTTCAAAAGTCGGATGCTAGCTGTCTAGTATAGAGTAATTAACTTACCAGATGACCTTTGACTGTGGTTTCGATGATTTATTGAACGTTAGATGTGAAAGTTTTTAATAGGGTTACGTGGACGTAACCATGTTTTAAGGAGGATAGGATTGTAAAATCTTGATGCTTTATGATATGGCTAGTTGATAATGATAATTAGTATGTCGTGATTGTTGAATATATTTGATAATCCTGTTTACTTCTGTTATGCATCATACCCTGATTCGTGATATATCTTTTAACTTAGTTATGCGTTAAACTTTGAGGACAAAGTTTTCTTAACGAGGGTAGAATGTAACATTTCGTGTTTTAAAAGTCTATATAAGTGCTACTTGTGATTGTCTCCTGCTTGTTATATGTTTCCTTACCGTTAAGGGGTAGCGAACTTCGGGACGAAGTTCATTTTAAGGAGGGAAGACTGTAATACCCCGTATTTTTAGCCTCGGTCAACGACATTCAAATTCTGTTTTATACAAGTATTTCAAACAGAATGTTTATAAAGTATTTTACGAAAACTATTATTATTTTATAAATCTTATTTCTACGATTATTTCATATTTTATAATCATTTTATATTTGATGATTATTTCATGAATTGACATTTCATTAGTATTTCTTTAATTTTAATAATACCTTTATTATTTAATATATTTTATATTCGTTTCTCATGCTATGCTTAATTTCTATTTTATTTATTTATTTATGTCGTAATTATATTTAAATTCTATATTTTTCATATAGAATTATGTAAGTGCTAATAATTTTATATTTTGAATATATTGTTAGTATAACGTATTTAGTTTATGTACGTATGCTATTCGATAACTTAATTGTCGAACGCGTGTTTTTATAGTATATATGTTAATTGAGGGGTCGGGGCTACGAGTTAATGGTAAAACCGAGTTAAGCTTTGACTTTGGACCTTGGATTGCGTGCTAACACCCAAGGCCCATAATCGACACTTAACCAAATCTCAGATAACGTTCACCCTAGCTCTCTCCTACCGTCAATTCTACACCATGAAAAAACCCTAACCCTAGCCTATCAACACTCAAACTGTCCTTGCCTGCTCTCTGCCGCCACATCCTAGAGTGAGAAGGAGGGTTTTGCACGGTGGTTTGGGTGGTCTAAGGCTTCTCGTTTTCGCTGTTAAGAAGGTATGTGTAAACCGTGCTCTGTGTTATTCCTCTTTTCGTGTTTTTGCAGTAGATCTTAATCGCGTTTGTATTCACATCTCTTGTTCATAATCTCGTATATTGATAAGTCTATAATCTGTGCTATGCAAGTTATTTGTTTCAACCCTTATCATAGCGTTTTTTGCTCTTCTTAAGGTCTGTTGTAAGGGGTTCGTTTCTGGGTTAGGGATTCGAGTACTGTAATCGAAAACAGAGTTTGTGAATGGGGTTCTTATAATTGAATTCGACTTATCCTTGTGTCCTTTACTTTATGGGTTCTGGCGTAGGTATCATGACCATGGTATAGGGGGTCGATGGGTGGTGGTTGTGGCTGTTCGTAACACCCCACGGTGGCAGTCTGGTGGTTAGAGTGTAGGAGGCCTGTAAGGTAAAACAGAGTGGGTGTGTGAGTTAGAGTTTTAAATCCCTTGGTACGGCTTGTGGTGGCAGCGGTCACGACCAACACCTGCACATACGGAACCACCATGGACCAGAGGTAGGTCTGGTGGTGTCGTGTGTAGAGGTGGTGGTCGCTGGTGGTGCCGGTGGTAGGTTTTGTCACAGTAGTCGGTGGTCAGTTTGTGTTCATGGGTTTCCTGTTAGTGCGCGGCCAGGTTCGGGTGGTGTTTGAGGCGTCCGTGGTCGTGGCAGGCAGCCACTAACCTCCTCACTGGAACCACCGTGGCTCAGTGGCGAGCCTGGTGGTGCCAGCGGGGAGGCCAGCGGTGGCAGCACGTGATGGGAAGGGGGTTTTGTCAGGGCTGTACGTAGCGGGTTCGCGGTGCTGGGCTGCTACGTATGTATGTGTGTTACGTGATAAACATAGGGTAATTTTGGGGTGTGGCCTGATTTAGTAACACTAATATTTCCTTTTTGGTAATGTATTTAATTTTGTGGGAAATATTATTATTATTATTATTATTATTATTATTATTATTGTTAATATAAATATTATTGTTGGATTTGGGTAATTTGATGATTAATTGTATCATGTGTAGTTTAATCATGTGTTGATATTTTATCGGGATGGTTGTTAACGATATGCTATTATGTGATTAAAAATAATTATCTATGTGTCGGGACATAATAATAATTGTGGTTGAGTATGCTATTTATAGTAAGTCTAAAAATAGTAATTCTAAAAATAGTAAGTTAATTTTAGTAAGTGGCAATCGTATGTTATGAGCATGCCTTATGTGGATATTTTCACCTCGTGTTTAAGTAAGCTTGTTAGGGGCATGATCAAGTACGTAGTAGTGGTAATTGTTTGATTTGATAGAAGTTGATATTAAGTAATTTTATAGGAACGGAATTTGAGGTGGAGTATTTCTAGACGGTGATTTTTCTTGTCCAGATTTGCTATTCCAGGTAGGATACACTGGTTCTATACTCTATGATGTGTTATGAATGGGTGCTGAATCGTATATATTGGATGTTGAGCCTGATTTACATGAGAATCATAATTGGTAATTGTTTATGTTAATATTGCATTCATAAGCATGGCATATGCATTGGATACGGATTTGAGATGATGAGATATTATTGATGAGATATTATTGGGCCCAGGCTAGTTCTGCAGGACTAGACCTGGTGACCTCAGCTGTTATGCTGGTGTTCGGCGACGGCCGAGTATAGTCTGCCGGGAGGTTCGGTATGGCTGGGAGTCACGGGTTTGAGATTGAGAATGAGATGGAGCTCGAGCATATCATGACATTTGCATATCATCTTTGTTGCTTTATTTATTATTGTGTTACCCTACTCAACCGCGAGGTTGACAGTGTATTCGTGTACACCTACGATGATCCGGAATGGGGAGTAGATTTCACAGGTCAGAGACAGATGGACTAAGAGCTTGGGCAAGGAGTGAGACATGGCGTGGACCTACTTAGAATTAGATCATATCTAGAGAAGTCATCAGTTGTATTTTCTTTTCCGTTATGTAGTAACTGTAATAACCAAAAGTTTAAATTTTATCAGTTTTATATAAAGTACTTTGGCTTGTTTAATTTGTTATTCACTACCTCGGACATTCCGAGATGGTAACAGCTCTATTTATTTGAGAATGTCTTGCTAAAGGCTCTTAAATAAATGGGGGTGTTACAAATATGACATGATAATTTCTTTATAACTACATTGAGAGAATTGAGATGATTTCTTCTCTTTTATCTTATAAACTTAGAAAAATCATTTATTTAGGAACCGGTCTTTCCCCGTATAGATAGATGATTTCTCCTCTATTATCTTATAATCTTTAAAAAAATCATTAACTCAAGGAGCCGATATTCCTTCTGAATTCATACGGGGTTTCATGAACATAAAGAACCTTTCTTCAAGTGTCCTCCCATAGTTTCTTCAGTGCCCTCTCATAGGTTCTTCAAATCATTTAGGGCTCTTCTTAAGACTCCCAAGTAGGAATCTTCTCTAAGATCCGTTATTTTTATCATTGGTTTGCAAGCGAAATATTTTCTCCCACTCTATCCTTCTAACAATAACCTTTATTCGTTTAAGGATAGCTATTTCGATTAACCAATGCATATGAATGTTTGAAGTTTTTTATAGGTGTGATGAATACATTCTCATTTTCACTCAAAATGAAAATCTTATAATGAACAAATATTGTCTCATTTTGATTGAAAGTATCTCATGGGGTGTAGTTCTCCGTTTTAATCAACACTTTGATTATATTAAATTGATCGTATCAAGGTTTATTGCGTGATAAAATCACCATTATTCATGTTTTAAACAAGGTATGCAATTTATTTGAGAAATCAAGACATTGATTAAGAACAAAAGTAGTGACTCGGGTTGAAAACCAAGTCACCAATATCCAAAATTACAACCATTGTTTTAGGATTTTAATCCTTGTCTTACAAGAAAGTAAATTGTTCCATAAATAAAATGCAAAATATGAAAGAAGACAATATGAAAATTAGAGGCTAGCTCTTCAAGTCTTCGATCATTTGGATGCTACCGGAGTCATCCATGTAAGGAACCTCATACTTCCTTCTCCTTGCCCTTATCGTTATTAGGGGGTGGCCCTTTTAAAACAATTTAAAAAGGGTAAATATCAACACATTTGTATCACTATACATAAGTTGATAAATGACATGAATCATAAACGAGAATTATTACCTACGGCGGTTGCCTTCCCATTTTTGAGATCGCTTAAGTATTTGGGGCAATTACGCTTCCAATGACCGATCCTCGTGCAATAATGGCACTTGTCTTCGGATTTCGAAGACGAGGTGGAAGAGCCTTTCGAAAAGGTCTTTTCTTTGGTCGCCTTGGGCTTGAACGTTTTCTTGCCCTTGCCTTTAGAGGCATTCCTTTTGAAGCTTGTCTTCCCTTTCTTATCGATGTTCAAAACATCCTTGGTGGAACTTTCATGAAGTCCCATGTCCCTTTCGGCTTGGACGAGCATCTTATGCAACTCATCCAATGTTGTCTCTTGGTTTCGCATATTAAAATTCACCCGGAATTGAGCATACGCTTTAACCTTATTGAGTGAGTGAAGAACTCGGTCAATAATGAGAGAGTCGGGTACATCAACGTCTTGCGCTTTTAGAGTCTCCGCGAGCTCAACGAGTTTGAGCACATGAGGGCTTATCTTTTACCCTTCCTTGAACGTAATGTCAAAGAAGGCGGAAGCCGCCTCATATTGAATCACCCTTGGAGTTTGCGAAAACATGGTCGCAAGCTTGGTGTAAATTTCATACGATGTGGTCAACTTAATCATACTCCTTTGGAGATCCGGCTCCATGGAGAAGATGAGCACATTTTTAAGAGCGGAGGACTCTTTCATGTAGGCTTCAAAGGCCTCACGATTTTGGACCGATGAACGAGCGGTCGGAGCGGGAGGAGCGGCTTCGGATAGGTAACGACTCTTATCGTCACCTTGAGCGACCAAAAGTAATTGCGCATCCCAATCTTTAAAATTGGAACCATGCTTATCGAGTTTGCAACGGTCCACAAAAGACCGAAGCCATGAAACGTTAGTGAGAGGTGGAGCGTTGGTTGCCATTGATGATGTTGAAAATAAACTACAATAAAATGAAGGAAATAAAACAACATCATTTTAAAATTCACAATTTAAATTTAAGAAACTTAAACATGTTAAGTATATTTACTTAATGATCTCTTACCCAATTAAGTAAACAATCCCGAGACCCAAACCCATACTAATCCGGGCACGGTGTAGCCGATTCAACCCGTATCGGTATAATTTGGTGGATTAACCCTTTAATCGGTTCTACCTTAGAACTCTCGGTCGACAATTTTCTAAAAATCGTCTTTAGCCCGAACTTATTGCAACTACGGTTACGAATACTTTCGTTGAGATCAACCAAATTTCAAGGTGTAATCTTATTACCCCACTTACCCAACGTGACAATTTTAGTACCCCGGTATAGCCGAGCCTACGTTCTTGTGAAGAAGGGATTCATGGGTCCGTACTTTTTGGTAAGGCTAAGTCTCAATGTTTATATGTAAGAGATCTAGTCAAATTATTATCTATCTCCGTTTAAGTGAACTAAGTCGGTGAATTATCGATAAAATAAATGACTAGGTCGACTAAATCGAAAATGCATGAGACGATATATGACGATTTGGCTATGCATGCAAACATATAAAAGCAAAATATAAAAGCATAAAATAAACCCTAGTATGGCCTTTCCTAGAAAAGAAATAATAAAAGTACAAATTCGGAAACCAACTCCTTTGGTCCCTTGAACTTCACGAGGCACGCACTTCGAGGTAAACACCGTCTTGCCGGAACTCCTTTCCGAATGGCACCGTCTTCAAGGAACTCCGGATTTTACAAAAATTACAACTTTTCTAGTCTACTTTATACATTATAAAATAGAAATAAATTACAATTGGGTGATACGAGATCACAAAATTACAACCGAATCGGTAACCCCTTACATTACGGGAAATACCGATTAAAAACTAAGGCCATACTAAGTAAATTACATAATTCCCAAAATTACGTAAATAAAATCATGACATCCATAATAAAATATGCAATGCTTATAAATATATGAACTATCATGCAAATTCTAAGCCAAATCGTCCTATTTAAATAAATAGTTATCGTTTACCTCGGTTTATGGAATCGCGTGTTTTAACGTTTAACAACACTATGCATTATTTGAATCGGTATTCATCCTTAAGTTAATCATCCTAACTCATATAGGTTTCAAAATTTAGTCTTACTCAAACTTTGAACATGACTTAACTTAATATATTTTAATATTGTTCGGTATTACTCGGTTTTACGGGAAAAATAATATAAAATCCAAAAGAGTCATAAAAATTTCGAAAAATTCAAAATTCAAATTTTGAAAATTCCAGAATGTTCTTAAAATTTCAGAACTTTAATAATATTAGTATTTATACGGTTTTAACATTATTTCGAAAATAATACGTAAAACGAGCATTTTAAGTCGGAAAATTCAATAATTAGTTCCATAAATGCAAATAAAATACTAATAATATTTTTACACTTTCCAAAACACTTTAAGAACATAAAATGGACAGAAAATTAAATGGTACATTGCCCAATGAGCCGAAATTTAAATGCTTGACTCTTTTTATTTAATTTTAAATGCAACATTTTAACAAATTAAAATTAAATCAAATCTGAAACTTTTGGCTCCCAAGAATATTTTCATGATGAACATATCATATATGACTAATATGGGTTAAATGTTTCGGCCATTTTAACAACTATTGCAAATTTTAACGATTTTCGTCATATATCGTACGATTTTAACCTTTAAAATTATTTCTCAAGCATAAAATAAGATAAAAATCTCGAAATTTTTATACATTCTGGAAATAATATATATGACATCGTGTTAAATTTGTATGGCCAAATTCCAACTTAAACTATTAAAGCCGAAATTATGTCACTAATTACCCGATTTTTACATTAAAAATCTATAATATTGCAATATTTGAGATAAATTTCTGGAAAATTTAGCATAAATTTTAAATATTGCAAGTGACATACTCATAAATTTTTATAGTCAAATTCATAATATAACTATTTTAACCCATTTTTATTCATCTTATTGCATTTTAACCCTTAAAATTCATATCACACGTTTTATAAGTCCATAATTTACGAAAATTCATATTCATATTATAGAAAATACATGTGATAACATACTGAAAAATCTCGGCCAAAAGATGATTTGAGCTATTTTTCCCAAAATAAACGACTTTAACCATTAAAACTTTATAAAAACCGAGATTTAATATACCATTAATCAATATTCATGCAAAATATATTCCAAATATTCTAAAACATTTTAGAAAACAGTAGGTATTCATGCTTCAATTATTTCGTGCATATCTTATATCAAACGAAAATTTCAATTTTATTTTGTTATCTCTATAACTCCGTAAAAACGTAAACGGAAAGCATGCAAACAACCTATCGCTCTGATACCAATTGTAAGGTTTTATAGTTACTCATAAACTAATATTTAGTCATACTAACAAAATACTTTAATTAACATTTTAATTAACTTATTAAGTGATCTTATGCATGCTAATATAATGCGGAAATGGGAGAAATTTCGAGTCCTTACACTCGGTCCAAATGCTAGCAAGGATGATCCTCCAATGTTCAACAAGAACACCTCCTCCAAGATGCACCAAGACAATCCCTTGTATGTGTTAGGAAATGTGTCCTCAATAATTGTGCGATCACGACAGTGATAAAATCATTGTCATAAATCTTATGAAATGAATATGCAAGGGACGATCCGATATTTGATATAGTCAACTGACCAACATTAATCGGTAATGATTGGCTGACTAGAGTTTAACATTACTGTCATATGACGGCGGTGGTCAGTTGATCCCTTTAGGTCACACCTATAGGACTAACCCCTTAAACGTATATTGATTGATTGTATAGGATACAGATTGATCGATATTCTCAAAACCGTATATTAAGAATTCAGAGGTTGAATCTTAAAGTAAGATTTATATTTGAAATTGAATTGTGTCAATTGTCAAATATTAAACGATATTTTAGAAATATCAACATTAGTATAACGAACGGTTCATGGTTATAATAAACGTTGTTAATATATCGTATCGACGATTATTACGATAACCATATGTTGGGACAATTTCGAATTACTTAATGATTTGTTAAATGTGATTTAATTAATTTAGAAATATTATTTATATGATAAATTTATACTTTAAATTAATACAATTATTATGTCACATAAGATGTTACGTAATAAGTCAAATTGTACGAATTATAAAACGTAAAATGAAGGTCCATATTACATATGTGTATACCGTGTAAGTGGCACTATAAGATAATATTGTATATGATATTTTATCTTATATTTTTTTAAGTCAATTGTGACATGACTTGACTATGTGCATCTGAACATGCAAAAGGGATTAAAAATCCCTTCCCTTTGCTCTTACTTACACGACACACCCTCCACCCCAACTAAACCTATTCTCCATTATATATATGTGAGACATCACATATTTATTAGCTAATCTTTTGTGATTGAATTTTCTAGAGTAAGAAAACTCAAGATAAAACCTCTCAAATATTATTCATATAATATTTTCTATTATACTAATATTAGTATTAATTAGTACACGGTTTTAGCCTAATTCCGTCCTCTAGTTTCGGGTTCGGTTATTTGGTCCGTTTAAGGTAAGGTCTTGGTGTTCACTCATTGGAGGCAAGCTTACTTGGTTGCTTTTGGAGGATCGTCCTAGCAATATTTCGGACCGGTTGTAAGAATACGATTCTCTTTATTTCCGCTATTGTTTTGCATGCCTAAGATCTTGAGTATAAATTAATATGAGATTAATTAGTTATATTAGCAAGACTAATATATATGAACTAGCTAGTAAGACTACACGAGTTCCCTTCAAGTGGTATCAGTGCATTAGGTTGCTTGCATGCAACTCGATTTTTACGTTTTTGCGAGAAAATACGATTTTAATTAAAAACGAATATGAGTAGTACATATAGGATATGCACGAAAATGTTATTGCATGTATACTTTCTGGTCTTAAAATAGTTTTAAGTCATTTTGATGATTTATGGAATAATATTGTTCATCATTGTAATTAAATTGTTTAATTAGCCCTTAAAATCGGTTAAAAATGTTTTTATTTGGGAAAAATAGCTAAATAATGTTTCTGGCCATGAATTTTAAATATGTTCTCACATGCATTTAACATATTATGAATACAAATAATTTTCGAAATTATTGAGTTTTATGCATGGTTTATGATTTTTAATGGTTAAATAGTCATAAAATGAGTTAAATATGGGATAAATAGTTATATTATGAATTTAACTATAACAATTTTTGTAGATGTCACATGCAATATTTAAAATATATGATGAATTTTCCAGAAATTTTTCTTAAATATTGCATGAATATTGATTTTTATCGTAAAAGTCGTAATATTAGTGACATATTTTAGCTTAAATAGTTTAAGTTCAAATTTGACCATAAAAATTTTATATAGTGTCACATATATTATTTCTAGCATGCATGTGAATTTTGAGCTATTAATCTCGAATATTGCATGAGAAATGATTTTAATCGGTAAAATCGCGTAATATATGACACGAATTATTAAAAATAGTAAAAGTTACTTAAATGGTCCGAACAATTCACCCATATTAGTCATATTATTTATGATCATCAACATATTTTTATTTAGTGCCAAAAGTTTCTGAAACTTTAATTTTAATTTTAAAGAGTTAAAGTTGATATTGAGTGTTTAAGGAGTCATAATCATTACTTTTCAGCCCTAAATCAGTGTGCATCTGTTTTTTCCAGCATTTTTCAGTCACTTTGAGTGTCTAAGAAGATGTAAAAATTATATTGGTATTTTATTTCATAATTTTGAAGTAGTTTTGAATTTTTTCGATTAATTATGCATGTACACGACTTATTTTACGAAATAAAAGGGCATATTTCGAAAATATTTAAGTTTAAAGGATCTGAGATTTTAGAAAATTTCCAGTATGTTCAAAATTTTGAATTTTGAATTTTCGAAATTTTTATGACTCGTTTGATTATTTTAATGCTATTTCCCGTAAAACCGATTAAAACCGAACAATACTAAAATATAAGTTAAGTTGATTTTCGAAATTTGAGTAAGACTAAATTTTGAATCCTAAAATGTGTTAGGAAACTTAACTAAATCGTGAATAGTGATTCATAGAGTGATTAGTGATTTTAAAATTGTTTAAATCACGTTATTCCATAAAACCGTGTTATTACGAATAACGATATTTAAAACGTGTTTAAATAGGACGATTTGGCTTAGGTTTTGCATTTTACATAAGCATTGCATATTTAATTATTATTTATGAATGTCATATTTTATTTACGTAAATTTGGAATTATGTAATTTTCTTAGTATGGCCTTGGATTTTAATCGATATTTCCCGTAATGTAAGGGTTTATCGATTCGGTTGTAATTTAATGTGATCTCGTATCACTTTATTTTATTGTTTTATTTTATTTTATAATGTATAAAATAGATAGAAAATTTGTAATTATTTGTAATTCCGGAGATCCTTGAAGACGGTGCCATTTCGGAAAGGAGTTCCGACCAAGACGGAGTTTGCCTTGGGATGCGTGCCGCGTGTGAAGTTCAAGGGACCAAAGGAGTTGGTTTCCGAATTTGTAATTTACTTTATTTTCTATTTTAGGAAAGGCCATACTAGGGTTTTATTTATGTTTTATTATTTATGCTTTTATTTATGCTTATCATGTTTGCATGCATAGCCAAATCGTCATCCAAACTCATGCATTTCATCGATTTTATCGACCGTGTCAATCAATTTATCGATAATTCACCGACTTAGTTCACTTAAAGGAGATAGATAATAAATTGACAAGATCTCTTACGTTATTTAAAAATCGAGACATAGCCTTACCAAAAAGTAAAGGACCCGCGAAGGATCTTCTTCATAAGGGAGTAGGCTCGGCTAAACCGGGGTGCAAACCTTATTACGTTGGTGAAGTGGGGTAATATGATTACTTATTCTTGAAATTTGGTTGATCTCGACGAAGGTATTCGAGCCACCGTTGTGGTAATAAGTTCGGGCTAAGATAAGAATTAGTGTAATTTTATCGACCGAGAGTTCTAAAAGTAGAATTGATTAAGGCGTTAATCTACCGAGTCATATTAATGAGGGATGTATCGGCTAAACCGTGCCCAAGTTAGTATGTATTTGGGTCTCGGGATCATTTACTTAATTGGGTAAGAGATCATTAAGTAGATGCTTAACTTGTTTAAAATTTACAAGTTTATTTATTAAAACGATAATTGTGTTTTAATTCCTTTATTTTCATTTGTAGTTCATTTTTCGACTTTCAATCAATGGCAAATAACGCTCCACCACTCCCACAACACGTTTCATGGCTTCGATCTTTTATGGATCGTTGCAAGCTTGAGAAGCATGGCGCCAATTTCAAGGATTGGGACGCCCAATTGGTATTGGCCGCACAAGCCGACGATAAGACTCGTTATCTTACCGTTGCCGCTCCTCCCTCTCCCGGTGCTCGTTCATCGGAAGCGACTCGTGAGGCCTATAAGGCTTACATGAAGGAGTCGCATTCTTTGAAGAACGTGCTTATATTTTCGATGGAACCGGATCTCCAAAGAAGAATGATTAAGCTAGCCACGGCTAATGAGATATACACTAGAGTTGCGACCATGTTTTCGCAAGCTCCTAGGGTGATCCAATATGAGGCGGCCTCCGCCTTCTTCGATTTGACCTTAAAGGAAGGTCAAAAGATTAGTCCTCATGTGCTCAAAATGGTTGAGCTAGCAGAAACCTTGAAGATACAAGGGGTGAATGTTCCCGACTCGCTTATTGTTGACAAAATCCTTCACTCCCTCAACAAAGTGAAATCGTATGTTCAATTTCGGGTAAATTATAACATGCGCAATCAAGAAACCTTCTTGGACGAGTTACATAAGATGTTGGTCCAAGCGGAAAGGGATATGGGACTTAATGAGAGTTCCACAAAGGATGTTCTTAATATCGAGACAAAAAGCAAGAGGAAGTTTAAGCGCAAGGCTAACAAGGGTAAAATTGTCAAAGCCTTCAAACCCGCATCTCCTAAAGAGAAGACTTTTACGAAAGGTGCTTCTTCTTCATCGTCATCAAAGGTTGATGACAAGTGCCATTATTGCACAAAGATGGGGCATTGGAAGCGGAATTGCCCGAAGTATCTCCGTGACCTCAAAGCCGGAAGGGTTCTTGCAGTAGGTATAAATTCTCGTCTAATTCATGTTATTTAATCAATTTTTGTATATTGATACAAGTTATTGATTCTCACCCGTTTATAAATTGTTTTAAAGGGGCTCCTACCAAAGGCAAGGAGAAAGAGAAGGAGAAGGAAACTTGAAGTTCCTTCCATGGATGGCTAAGGTAGCATCCGAGATTGAAGACATGAAGAGCATGGCTCTAATTTTCATTTGATGTCTTCTTTCTTTTTGCATTTTAAATTAAGAACTTTGTATTTCTTGTACGACAAGAATCTTGTTGAAACAATGGTTGTAATAGTGGTGACTTGGTTTTCAACCCAAGTCATCCTTTTGTTCTTAATCAAACATGTTGGTTTTAAAATGCTTTAATATGATATATAACATGAGCAATATGATAAGATCATTATAAAAGTAATTCGACTTACTTACAAACGAGAATTGCATCCCGTAAAATACTTCAAATTCAAACATAAGAACATTAGTTCATTATAAGATTTTCACCTTAAATGAAGGAACATGATCAATATCTCAATACTCAAATTAATTCTTTATCCAATACATTGTTAAACGGGCGAAAATGCTATCCTTCTTAAATAATGGTTATTTTAAAGGATAGAGTGGGAGAAATTCTACGCCCGCAAACCAATGAGATAAACATAGGATCTTAGAGAGGAGTCCTATGAGGAGTCCTTAAGAAGAACTCTAAGAGACTGGATAGAAGAAACTACGAGAAGACACAGAAGAAACTACGCGAAGACACAATAGGAAAATGTTCCATATGTTGTCAAAATTCCTAGAGAGGATAAAGGGAACTGCGAGTGTTAACGGAAGGAAATCGTTTCCATGATGTTAATGTTTCTGTTTTATAAAGATAATAGAGGAGAAATCGTCTCCCGATCTCGTGGGAAGGAAAATGAAAATGAAATGTTCATAGCGAGTTGAGAAAATGTTTGAAGTAAATCAAAATGAAATGTTCATTACGAGTTGAGAAAACGTTTGCAGTAAATCAAAATGAAATGTTCATTACGAGTTGAGAAAATGTTTGAAGTAAATCAAAATGAAATGTTCATTATGAGTTGAGAAGATGTTTGAAGATGTTACCTAATCACTATGAAATCAGTGGGAGTTATTAACTATAAGATAGTAATACAAAATTCAGTGGGAGAAAAGTTATTAAGGAAACGAAACCTACCATTTAGAGAGGATGGTGATTCTTTAAAGGTTAAAGAATATGAGGTTTTCAATTCTAAATAAATGTATGTTAAGAACATAAATCATAAGTGAGTTTATTATATGATAATGAAACTTCACCAATTAGATAACGAGGTTTGGAGTTGAATCCGAGATATGAAAATGCTAATTCATATAACCTTGATCAAAATGCCATAGGTTGAAATAAAGCCCTATTTCGATATAAGTTTCTCGAGGAGAAATAGTAGATCGAATCTAGGTAAACTACAATATAAATTCTAGTACAGTATGACTATGTTCATAAGGATGACATGTCATGAGTTTTAAGAAAACAGTGGGAGCTTCCTTAAGGTTAGGAGACTCGAGTCGAGTATAAGAGACTTGAAATGTACTTGAATAAGATCATATTATGCGAGATAATATGAGTCAAAAGGAAACCGAAATTTGTAGGCTTAAAAGATGTGAAGATAGGGTATATTCACATAATAAACCATTAATACAAATTGATGTATGATCATCAAAGATTGTTTATGTGGAGCAACAATATCGTATTGTTGGTTCGCACATAACAATCACTCTTATCGTTTGAGTTATAATTATTATTAATATTAACTCATAATTTATACTTTGTGAAATCCAAATGGGTTGTAAGAGACAATTTGAACCCCGTAAAGTGAACTGGATTAACTTAGTATAGCCCATAGTCGCTTGTATGAGGTGACGTCTCGAAGTGACTAGAATGTGAGGCGATTGATGGCAAGTTCAAATGTCATAGAGTCATATGGGATGACTAGTCGATCACATAGGCAGACTGCAAGAAGCACTTTGTCGGGCATTTAGTGACCGCTTATAGAGTTCTGGAAATTTTATAATTAGCCTGGTCGTGGCGAGAGCTACTATATTATTCACATAAGTCGATTCTTTGACTTGAGACTGTTCGCCCAAGGTGATGCAGCCTCAGATTGACTTTGATTTTAGCTCTACGATCAACCGTTAAAGGGGGTCAAATGGGCTTCTTTTGGGTCATGATGGACTGTGTTAGCGAAGGTAACAGTAGGATAGGAATTGTCCAACCCCTTGTCAGGGTTGTCTTAAATCTCAAGGCCACTCGAGGAGAAGTTTAACTGGAAATGCGTGGCCACGCTCGGAAGGTATCTATGGTAGATAATTCCGGTCAAAGCAGTTAAATCTCCAGATCGAGAAAAACCGCTCAAGATATGATCAAATGCAAGTACGACCTGGAAGACACCTTGCATTGAGTGGGAGATGACGTAATAGGACAAGAGAATTGGTGACGCACACTTGTCGAGTACAAGTGGGAGATTGTTGGGAAATGTGTCCTCAACAATTGTGCGATCACGACAGTGATAAAATCATTGTCATAAATCTTATGAAATGAATATGCAAGGGACGATCCGATATTTGATATATTCAACTGACCAACATTAATCGGTAATGATTGGCTGACTAGAGTTTAACATTACTGTCGTATGACGGTGGTGGTCAGTTGATCCCTTTAGGTCACACCTATAGGACTAACCCCTTAAACGTATATTGATTGATTGTATAGGATACAGATTGATCGATATTCTCAAAACCGTATATTAAGAATTCAGAGGTTGAATCTTAAAGTAAGATTTATATTTGAAATTGAATTGTGTCAATTGTCAAATATTAAACGATATTTTAGAAATATCAACATTAGTATAATGAACGGTTCATGGTTATAACAAACGTTGTTAATATATCGTATCGACGATTATTACGATAACCATATGTTGGGACAGTAATTTCGAATTACTTAATGATTTGTTAAATGTGATTTAATTAATTTAGAAATATTATTTATATGATAAATTTATATTTTAAATTAATACAATTATTATGTCACATAAGATGTTACATAATAAGTCAAATTGTACGAATTATAAAACGTAAAATGAAGGTCCATATTACGTATGTGTATACCGTGTAAGTGGCACTATAAGATAATATTGTATATGATATTTTATCTTATATTTTTTTAAGTCAATTGTGACATGACTTGACTATGTGCATGTGAACATGCAAAAGGGATTAAAAATCCCTTTCTTTTGCTCTTACTTACACGACACACCCTCCACCCCAACTAAACCTATTCTCCATTATATATATGTGAGACATCGCATATTTATTAGCTAATCTTGTGTGATTGAATTTTCTAGAGTAAGAAAACTCAAGATAAAACCTCTCAAATATTATTCATATAATATTTTCTATTATACTAATATTAGTATTAGTACACGGTTTTAGCCTAATTCCGTCCTCTAGTTTCGGATTCGGTTATTTGGTCCGTTTAAGGTAAGGTCTTGGTGTTCACTCATTGGAGGCAAGCTTACTTGGTTGCTTTTGGAGGATCGTCCTAGCAATATTTCGGACCGGTTGTAAGAATACGATTCTCTTTATTTCCGCTATTGTTTTGCATGCATAAGATCTTGAGTATAAATTAATATGAGATTAATTAGTTATATTAGCAAGACTAATATATATGAACTAGCTAGTAAGACTACACGAGTTCCCTTCAGTATGAACCGAAATCTTCGAATAAGCTAGTATCAAGAATCGGTTTTCCTTAAACAATTCTAATCTCTCTTATTAGAATATAAATACTAATATTATAACTTATTATTATTAGTATTATTATTATTATCTCATAATAATAATTTAGAGGATTTTTTTGTTGTTTTTCTTACCCTTAGAAAAATACACAAGCATTAGGAATGAATTACTTTGCAAGCATGCCACAATATTTATTTAGGTGTGGCTAGGGTTTTGTGGGTGGTTGGGTTCATGGGGAAGAACAAGGGGGACATTCACCCTTTTCTAAATCATTAAGGTGGCCATAGGTATTAGTTTCAAGGTCACCTTAATGATTATATTTGTTGGGTAATTAAGATAATAATACCCACATAAAACACCCCATAAATGAGCCTTATAAAACCGGCACATACACATACAAAATGGACCTTATTTTACAATTTTTTCAACCTTACAATTTCATGTTATGTGACATACAATATGTCAAAATATAACAATTGTTTTAATTTAATCATACATATTTATCAAATAAATATTATTCATAAATTAATAAATCTCATTTATCAAGTTGACAAGTAATTCGAAATTACTAAATGTAAAATGGTCACTTATAATAATCGTCAACACGATTTACAACTTTTGTAATAATTATACCCAATTCATTCTAATTACGATATTATAAAATATCGTTTATTTGTTTAACAATTGACACGTTTCAATTTTAAACATAAATCTTACAATAAGATTTAACCTCTGATTTCTCGATATACGAGTTTAAGGAATATGATCAAATCGTATCAATATACATTTGATCACTTTATCAATTTAGGGAATTGTCCTAAAGGTGTGACCTAAAGGGATCAACTGACCACCACCGTCATACGACAGTAATGTCAAACTCTAGCTAGCCAATCATTACCGATTAATGTTGGTCAGTTGACTAATATAAATCGTATCATCCCTTGCGCATTCTCGTCATGAGATTTAATTACGTGATCGCACTATTGTTGAGGACACATTTCCCAACATATGTATGATTGATATTATATGATTACATGTTACTCCCTCTGAGTTTCTATGATTGTTCCTATTTCCCTTTTGGTTCGAGTTTAGTGATTGTTCTTATTTCTTTTTTTAGTAACTTTTTTGTGGTCCAAAATGAATTGGGTGTGGGGTTGGGTGTTTTGTGTGGTTTAGAATTATTTTCTTATTTTTTGGGTATAAAGCAAAAGGAACAATCATGGAAACTCAGAGGGAGTATATGTTTATGACAATAAGTGGCTGGGAGAACCTCTAGTCACTCCCCACTGACTGTGGCATACATGTTTTATGTAGGTAGGTTGGTGCAACTTGTACAGGGGGGCTAAGTTGAGGCTAGCGAGCGATGATCCTTCTTCAATTGACATTTACCTTTATCGTGTAGCTAGACCTTCTTTTTGACATTTCAGTTTTGTGCCTGTAGGGGTATCCCATCCCGGGCTTGGTTTTGTATTCAACACTTATTACTTATCTAAGTTTTATTTCTCCCGCATTTTAGTTCTTGTATTACACCTCGCATGTTAGTTTAATTATGTTAAAAGTTTTAATTCCGCGCAAAATTTCATACATTCTGTATGTTTTACTTTCCGCTGCCGCGGGGGGTTCTACACTCGTATTTATTTTATTTGGGTTAGGGTTAGTCTAGTATCATTATTATTATTACTGCAACGATTGTTATTATTAGTATTATTACTATCATTATCATGATCATTATTATTATGATTATTATTATTTAAATATATATAAATATCATAATTAGTAGTTAAAGTATTTATTTTAAAATATAACGTAAAGTAATTATTTTTTAAATATAATTATTTGTTTAATACGATTACATTTAATTGAAACATATTTTCTGATTTAATTACTGTTTATTACCTTTTGTCCATTTTTCCAAATATCGGGTATTATAATCTTCCCTCAAAAAGAAATTTATCCCAAAGTTCACCCAAAGTCACCGTCCTGACCAACATTACCAAATAACTGAATTAACAAAAGATTGCTTATACTACCAAACTATTACTTTAAAATGTCACAAAACACAAGATGTTACACATATACAAATAATTAACATTTTCATTGGGGTTTCATCGTATAGGTGTGACGAAAGAGACCAGTTGATCACCGCCGCCGTCCAATGAGAGTAATTTCAAAGTTTAGTTAGTTGAGCATTATGGATATACTAGTAATCCACTGACTATAAGAAATAATTATATATATCCTGAATATATTTCATTGATAAGATTTATTATATTCACGTACTATTGTTGAAGACTCTTACTCCAAAAGTAACAATGAAGTAGTTAAATTATCAATATTAATGCGGTAGTAGTGAATAATAGTAATTACATAACAATAATTACATAGCAATAATTACGGTAGAAGCAGTGGAAGTAACAGTTGTAAAAACAAATTTAATAAATGTAACAATACTAACAACCAAAAAAAGTAAATAAGAATAATTAGTTAACTAATCAATTTAAGTAAAAATGTAAATAATTAATAGCGGAAGTAGTGAATTTGTCTCATATTATATCTAATAATTATAATTTTAAGATATTTCATAGGAAAATATATTAGTGATAAATTTATGACCAGGAAGAGTCGACACCAATAGTAATCTTATAAGAAAGAGGAACAAAATGAGGAAAATTGAGCAACTGCTATGACTAATATAGTAATATTTTCATTCATATAATGAGTTATACATAATCTTTATATACAAAAAAAAACATCTCACTTTAACATTTATTATGACTGCTCTTAACTCTCTAGGGATAAAATCTTCAAATGAGTTTGGAAAATATTTGGGAGTTTTCTTTGTATCGGGTCGTAATAAGAAATTACTATACACTTACATCTTGGAATAAATAAGAACTAGATTATCTTCTTGGCATGCTATTTATGTAACTTCCCGCATTTTCGTAAAGTATATCTTAAAGGTTTTAATTATTTTTACGGGATAAAATAATATTTTAATATTTGATGTTATTTCATTTAAAATAAATAGTAAGATTCGTCTGATCATAAGAACCTTAAGTCCTTAAGACGAATACAAACTTGACAAACTAAACTCATATCCTAAAACCCGTTCAAGATATCCAAACCCGTTTTCATTAAACGGAAAGGACAACTCATAAACCCTCATAAACCCATAGGTATTACTGTTTCAGAAATGCAAGATGCGGATAGACCTGTTTTCAATGGACAAACTTTCAGTTATTCCATCATGGCGGAAAACAGTGAGCAAGCTGAGGCATTAGCAATCAAGATGCCCTTACAATGGGCCATTAATAACAGATTTTATCATCTGTTTCTTGCATCTGATTGCCTTTCTGTTATTCTACAAATCATGGGCTACCATGAAAATTCAAAGAATGCAGGGAATGTCATCATGAAAATAAAAAAATTTAGGTTTTTTTCATTGTATGTGTAACACCCCGATTTATTAAGGAGCCTTTAGCAAGACATCCTCAGTAAATTGAGCTGTTACCATCTCGGAATATCCGAGGTAGTGAATAACAAAGTAAATCAAACCAAAGTACTTAATATAAAAACTGGTAAAAATTTAAACTTTAGTGTTACAAATACTACACAGCGGAATTAAAGTACAACTGATAACTACAAAGTAGGTGATCTACATCTAAGTCGGTCCATCCAAGTGCTCACGCCATCCCATGCTCCCACAGCACCATCTTTCCTGTCAAAACTGCTCCCCATTACGGATCATCACAGGTGTCACACGAATACACAGGGTCAACCACGAGGTTGAGTAGAAGAAAAGTAAACAACTTATAATATATATATTGGGATCAATCATCCCTTAACTCCGCACCGATCCAACACCAAATAAACTCCGCACCGATCCAACGCCAATATAAACTCCGCACCGATCCAACACCAAATAAACTCCGCGCCGATCCAACGCCAAATAAACTCCGCACCGTATCACAAGACCCATTATACGTCTATAAGTATCGTATCACAGAGTAGTGTAATCAAATAACACAATATACCAATCACATGATAATATAAGATGAACATTGTTAACCTCAAATAATGAATAGATTACTCATCACCATGTACGCAGTATTCCCCTACCTCAACAGCAGAATTGCAGACAAGTCCAAGGCTCGCTAGAAATGTTCCACGCGAAACTCGCTCCCTAAACAAGTATACGTAACAAATTAATAACCTTCCCGAAACCCCATAACAACCTATGCTTGCTATAAATAGAAACCTTCCATAAATGGAAAGTTTCCCAAAATAGAAACTCATTATAAATGGAAAGTTTCCATAATTAGTAACTTCCCTGACTCATTGATTTCCCGACTCATCATAACTCGCCACACGATAACGAATAATATAGAAAGATAACGAAAGACGGCTATTATTAAAATATAAGTAGTTATAACACTACTATAGTAATAATAATAAAATAATTTTCACAATAATAATAATATTAATAATAATAATAATAATAATAATAATAATAATAAACACCACCAAAACCCGACACCCACACAACCCGACTCCAAGGCCGTTTCTCACCATCACGCGCCACCTCTAACCACCAGCAACCACCAAACTGCGAACCTAGCACCACCACCAACCACCACGACCACCAACATCCCTTCGATCAACACCGTTGTGGTGAACCAGGGTCCCAAACCAGATCTGATTCCTCACGTTAAACGCCAACCAGACCTGAACACTAGCCCATCGACACCCAACCAGCCACCTATATCACCCACACCCAACACCACGACCACCCTGGACACCATACCCATAAGACTCGGTGGTAACACCGTGTTGACCTCCCCCGAGTCGACGATGTTACCACCCCCAAGGTTCCTGTAACACGCTGTTCAGAGACAACACAGGTCGTAAAGAGACCTCTGACAACCCCTGAAAACACCCTGATTCCACTACACCCAGCCACCGTTGACCACCACAACTACCCTCTCCTGACACTCATAACCACCACCTGACTCCCTGACCCGTGACCCGTATTAAATAGACACAACCCAGACTCAAACACAAACGTTAAATACACAGCAGTCGTGAAAACAACGTGAAAACCGAACCCAGCAACTAAACAGACTCGTAACAACCACCCTTCGCAACCGCCTTAACAACCAACGACCACCACTGATTAATCTATGTATATTCATTACATGCTATACTACAAATTTACGCAACCAGAACGAAGATCGAAGTTGTTATAACCGACTAAACCTGCGACAGACTTACCAAGATCAAAACTACAAAACAACAGGAATTAGCAACGTGATGACATACCAGGTTCTCAGCTAAATCGAACCACTGTGCACCCACCTACGACCACCGTGCTTAGTCTATTACTCTCCTTCGGTGGACGGCTGTGGTTGTGTGATATGTTAATGGAGATTAGGGTAAGAATTGGGTTTAGAGAAGGTGTACAAGTGACGGTAGGAGGTTGTTTTCAAAAAGGGTTTTGAGTTGTGCTCTTTAGGTGAGCCGTGGGCTTGGGTGGTGCACGAATTACGAGGCCAAGTCGATAATCTACAGGTCCAGGGATCAATCCCTCATAACAACATACAACCCACATAATAATATAGCTATTATGCTTACAGGTCTAGGGATCGAACTCCCGTGACAACATAGTTACTTAACTCGCAAAACAACTATCGATATCAAAATAACTTAATTGTCGAGCTAGATTTTAGAGGTATTACAGTCTTCCCCCCTTAAAATGAACTTCGTCCCGAAGTTCAACCACACTCAGATAACAAAACGTTAACCAAAACACAAAAATGTGATAGAAATTAGTAAATATAAGTTAATTACGCGAAGTTGGAACACAGACATTAACAAAACATTAACCAAAACATTAACTTGGAACATGAATGCCTCGAATATAAATACACAGGAAATATCAACACGCTAATATAGTAAATAATATTAAGGTAAAATACGGAGTATTACAGTCTCCCCTCCTTAGAATGAACTTCGTCCCGAAGTTCACCACCCCATAACGGTAAGGACACACTTAGCAAGCATGAACAATCACAAGTGATGCTTAAGAAAACTTTACGCGAGATGTTACATTCTATCCCCCTTAAGAAAACTTTGTCCCCAAAGTTTAACACACAACTACAATACATGATACTTCAACAAACACGATATAGTGCATAACATACGCAACAGGGTTATCAAGTATATTCAAATAGTCACGACATATCAGTTAGCCATGTCATAAATCACTAAGATTTTACAATCATATCCTCCTTAAAACATGGTTACGTCCCCGTAACCTCATAACATTCTAACACAGTACTCCAGCTCACTCATTACTTTATCTCATACAATCTAACTCCAAGTAACCACGTATCGCACTCATGGTCGCATCTAAGACCAAAGACAAGGGGTGAGTGATCTGGCGGGATAAAACCGCAAATCAATACTTCCATCTCAATATCGCTTTCAAATTCAAAATGTGACTCAGTAATCAAGGTCATACTTGACCGGAAACACAATGTGGCCCAACAGCTTAATAACTCATAACTCCAACCAGTAACCAATTCTCATCTCAAATTCGATATTAATAATGTCAAATAGTGCATTAAAGGAACTGCTCGACACTTAGAGAGTAAAACTCTACGTTACTCACCCACGAGTCAAGGTCAAAGAATACGACAACTCGATAAAATACTGAACTGCAATCTCAATCTCAATGCAAAGTCAATCATGGCCTTTGTTCTTGACTCACGAGTAACTCAATCCTATCGAACCCAATCTCATCAGTACTTACCTTCCAAATTCATTGACTTACTCATATGAATACTTACAATTCCACAGTTCATAAAATAAGAATCTGGACGCTATACCAACCAACCTAATACAAAATCATGATGCATAAACAACTAATCAATTACCACAAGTTTACCCATCTCACAATTCAACCCGTCTTACAAACAAAAGGATTATTTATCAATAGGAGAAATTAACTATCAAAATAAAGGAACAATTACAAATTTTCAACTCAAATAAGTACTCGAAAGAAACCCATAGTAATTGTCATGTAAACATATATAACCTCGATCAATAGCGAGAATATTAGAATCGGTAGAAATCGTGTTACGCAGCAAAACAGAATAAGAGTAGTTAACGCTTACACACCATTGAAATGTAACACAAAATCAATATATTTACCACAATGTAAACACGATTTGGAATACCACTATGTAAACAATCAAGATGCTCATAGTTCATACTCGACGAATTGGAATGTTTCATGCTCTTAGTCACACTATAGAAGTAGAATCATATTTTAGAAAAGACATAGAGCAAAATTAATTAACGTAATGAAACATGGAACATTGACATATTTTACAAGGTATACACAAATCATAGATTTACATGACCATTATTTAACCCTCTCAGATATCAATAAGTTAACAAAATCACTTAGGTACATTTCCCGTTCACTCACATTACATCATTCATCATGAAACTATTACCATATACGACTTGCAAAATAGGGGTTTTATACAATGCGCAGCAATTAACATTCAAGCAGGATTTCATCGACACTACCTAGCTACAGAATAGTCAAATTGTAACAATCACCATAATTATCAAACATAAAGCTTATCATGGTTTATCACTTTTGGAAGTATTTTGAAACGTTTGAAACATTGAAAGGGTTGTTTGTGACAATATAAATATGGGTCAAAGACAATTTCACAAGTTACAGCTTGGAACAAGGCTACACTGAGGTATTATGACTCTTCCTTATTAAGTCATTGTTCTTTTCACTCATGAATTACGAAAATTTTAACGATATAAGTAACAATCACAAGGTTAATACTTCCATAAATCGTATGCCAACAATTAATAACTTACACATCGTGATCAGATTCTAAATATAACAATATGCAACTCACTGTATGGTATAACAAGATACTTGGAAAAGTTATAAAGTTTATATTACAGGAAACCAGACAGTGATAAACCATCAACATCCGAAAGCACATCAACCAGATTCACATTAATCAAATAGTCGCAATTACGTATAACAATTAGATTACTATATCATGTTTTATAACTGACCAGTTAAATTCCATTATGCCACTTGGTAAGACTCCACTCAGATAAACATGCTTTTGACATCACATACGAGTAGCACATAGTTATTTTGAGGTCGTAAAATTTGACATATAATTGAAACAATTATATATTAAACTTGACGAAATAAACAAGGTTACGCTATCATATACTGAGGGTTCATACTCTTACCATACGCCTATTATTCATGTTACTAATGCCATATCAGGATATCACGTGGTCACATCACATAATCACATTTGATTAAACTTTTATATGAAACTTTTATATCTCACGATTTCAACAATTAAACATTACGCAGCAACTTACCCAAATCATAATTAAATAACAGCTTAGCTAACGCGCGAGCGATCATAGCTTTTAGAAAAAAATATAAGGGACTAGCTAATCATAGGAAAATAATCGAATGCATATCTCAAGGAAATTATTTAATACCATTACCATAACTCAATCGGTCTGGACAAGAACTTTACAGCAATTCGACAGAAAATTCGGCAACTTGCAAAAATCACAAATAAATAGTGGCTCGTTACGACTTTACATGGCATATCATTTTGAGAACTCGAATACATATTCTGAACAGTAGGGTTGGATTTATACATATCAATAACCAAGTTTTAAATGATTTCTTTTACAAAAAGATGGGCCAAAACGGGACTGTGCAGTAACAATCTGACCACTGTCAACTAAAAGATTTATTTAAAATTTTGGTTCTATTATAATTCACATTACCACCTCGGAACTCAATCATTCATCTTCCGAAACACGTTGACATATCATTTAAAGCATGGACTTTGCACCATATTAATATTCATTCCTCATTCCAACTTTAATCGTCATCTAGAGCACAGTCAAGATTTCGAGAAACCAGCCAAATACTCAATACTTGTACACATATATACGAACGTAACACATTGCTACATGTCATTTATGGCTTGGGGCAATACAGTCCGCATATCACTAGACAGGGATTACTAAAGCAATTAGTAAAATAATAAAAATCATAAATCTCAATTTCGATCACATTTGCCTAATATGCCCATCAGTAAACTCCTGCAAAGTATAAGGCATGCAAATAAGAAGTGTATACACACATAGAATAGTACAGACATTTATCAACGGGCACGACATCCGGTTCGGTCTACTAGCTTTACCCATAAGACTTAACTTGGTTCCACATCCTATAACAACATAGCATAGCTGGCTCTACTAATCATTCCAGTCAATCATGATCATATCTCTCCTACATCTATCCTTTTTGGTAGCTATAGCTCATCAACTCATTACACGTATCATTATACTATATCTCTACCTAACGGTTCAGGGATCATATAGCCGCATGCATCACTAGTAGAAAAATAGCTTTTTGCGGCTATCTATTTGAGGCGTTTTATCCCAATAGCAGCAAATGTTTTTTTTTAAACTAGAATTATATAACTATTTGCGGCGTTTTATTGAAAAACGCCTCAAATACGCTATTTGCGGCGTCAATGTGAAAAACGCAGCAAAAGAATAATAGGGTAGAAAGAATAAAATAAAACTGCGTCATTCATCTTCTCATTCACTTTACCAATTTAATTTATTTCTTTTCACAGTTTACACAAACATACTTCTTACTCACAACCACCGCGTGCATCCTTCTCACTCACAACCACCGCGTGCTCCACCACCACCGCGTGCCCCACCACCACCACGTCACCTCGCCTTCTGTTGTTTGTATATTAGGTATGTAAATTTGGTGTTCATTGTTTATTATTTCGATTAAATCCAGTGTTATTGTTCGGGTTTATATTTTGTTTTTGGATTAATAATTTTTGTTAGGGTTTATATTTATTTTCGATTAATTGGAGTCTTGATTTTCGAAATACAATTCAATTTGATTAATTGTTAGGGTTTATGTTTGTGTTGGATTAGTTAATTTTGTTAGGGTTTATGTTTACTTCGATGAATTAATTAGTTTTTATTCATTGGTTACATTAATTTCGATCAAACCCAGCTTCGATTTTAGCTGTTTAATTTAAACCCTAGGTAATTTTCCCTCTTTTTCAAGTTTTTTTGTTCGATTTGTTCGTCTACCTTTTTTTCAATAAGTAGTGGGTTGTATAAATTTATTTCACAGAATTATTGTTAAAGATATTTTGTAATATATTGACATGGCCGAAATAAGTTGGTGAATTACAGAGGTATAATGGAAAATAACATAGTGGCCTATTCTCGTTGTATATGATTATGTGTATATGTGCTTATGGTGTCTTCTTTGGGTGCCAGGGGCCTCATCTGAACAAGGCTTGTCACAGCCGCAGCTACCATGTCTAGGCAAGGGAAAGAGCTTCCTAGCGCCAGTTAGATATTACTGGAAACCAAGGACTCTCGGTCCCTGATGATTGCCAAATTGAAATCAAATATGTTACTGACTGAAGTGGTATTGAGGTATTGCAGGCAGAGGCCCATTTAGTGTGGCAGCAGTAGGAGAAGCAACAGCGCAAGCAGCAGCGCAATCATCCGCTACCTGGTAAGTGATCTGCCTTTCTGCTTCCAGTAATCCTATCCTATATGTGTCGTTCGTTGCCAAAAGTTTTGGCATTGTTCCTCTCAGCTTGAACGGATGGCTGCTCGTGTTGCTTTGTTCTCTTCCAGTTATATTAATTGACGAAATTCTTAAGTTCATTGGACGGTGTACTTCTGGATTGCAGAGATCACAAACAGGAAGAATTCCTAAAACCAAGGCAGAGTGAGATAACCACTTTATCTTTGTTTGTGTCTTTTATAATGTGATGGCCAGTGATGCAGATAAAATATTTGCTACTCTTGATGGAATATAAATTCATTTGATGATTACATAACCACCAAGATATCTGTAACACCCCGTATTTTTGGCTAATTTAAAACTTATATTTACATACAAAACTCGCCGAAATATGGGATATTATAATTAATATACAAAGTCTCTAATTACAAATTCTCTTAAAAATAAAATAATACAAAGTCGAAATCAAAAACTTTTACAAAGACTTAAAATAAAATCTTCACTTAAAATAAATAAAATCCTTTATCTGCAGCGGAAGTAACCTGAAATAAAACCAGAAGACAGAAAGGAACTACCCCCATGACGAGTAGCCCAAAAGGGAGAAACACGTCAGCCGGAAAGCTGAGTAACAGATAATACCTCAATATAAGCAGAATAAATTTTGGTCATGGCGGGGAAACACAGGCATGTATGTAAAAGTAAAAATAAACACAGAGAATAATAAAAACACTCCCCGAGTACCTATCTCAACTATCTCAACCTCAACCTGAAACTTATACCACAATAAACTCATATTCTCTCGTCCCAAAAATTAACCAAGTCATTACTCTTACTCCGTCTCACTCATTACTCTGTCACATAATTCTGTCTCATAAAATAATACTCCAAGTAACCAAGTATCGTATTCTCATCGTCGAACCCAAGACCAAAGACAAGGGGTGAGTGAACTGGCGGAATAAAACCGCAAAACAATACTTCTATCTCGATATCGATTTCAAACTCAAATTACTCAATCAATAACCATGGTCACACCAGACCGTAAAGATGACTCGGCTCAAAGGCCTATAACTCATAACTCAAAAACAGTAACCAATTTCCATCTCAATTTCAATATCCATATAGTCAAAGGTTCAAAGAACCGTGTTCAATACTTAGAGTAAAATCTAAGCTACTCACCCACGAGTCTCGGAAAAGGAAGCGACAATTTAAACACAATGTAAAAATATGATCTTAATCACTATAGAAGCAAAATTCTTATTCACTAATAAGTTCTGCAACTCAAAATCATACATGATATCCACCTTTAATAACATATCTCTACTCCTGTATAACTCCTTATACCATCATACATAAATTCGACTTATACTCCGTCGTCAACCCCGGTAAGCACAATTAGATAGACCACCGTCACCAACCAAACATGTATTACCATCCGATCAACAATCAAATACCATTAGACCATTACTTATCCCGTCTCACCAACAATAAAATTAAATTACTAACATAAAATATTAGCTATCAAAATACAATAATAATCAATAGTAGTTCAACCCATACAAAAATTCAACACAAGAAATAGTAATAAACTGGTAACAGTTAGCATGTAATCACACAACCTCAAACAATAATAATTATAATAGGATCGGTAGAATCGTGTTACCTTTACTCGTAAGACCCATCCAAAAAACAATGACATGGTGCTTAGAAATTAACCCACGAAATATAGAGGTATGAAGATGACCACAATTGATGATTACCAATTTGCGGACTAATTAGACAAGAGTAGGAGAGTAGGACAAAAATAAGAGATTATTGACAATGTGAATAATGATTCTGGTAATAAGAAAGATCAATATCCATGAGACTTAGATGTGAAATACAAGAAGCAAGAAAGCGGCTGAATTGGGCAAGACATACAACTTAGGGAAATAAATTAAGAAGGTTAGGGTTTTACCGAAAGCGAAAACGAACAAAAAGGACAAGAGTTTGTAAATTCCGTTTTTCTCCTTTCATAGTAATTAAAATTTAATACTTATAAATATTAAAATAATAGGGTTATTACAATCTTACCCTCTTAAAATGAACTTCGTCCCCGAAGTTCGAGTTAGAAAACGGAACAAGTTCAAAAGAATTTGACTATTATTACAATCCACCCATCTTAAAGAAATGTTCGTCCTCGAACATCAAAATTCAAAACAGTTTGCTCGAAAGTTCAAGAAAAGGTTTAAAAAAATGAAATCGGCGGTGCAAAGATATGATGATCTTAACACCTAACCAAGAAAGAAAACGCCTCTGATACCAATTGTAACACCCCGTATTTTTGGCTAATTTAAAACTTATATTTACATACAATTCTCGCCGAAATACGGGATATTATAATTAATATACAAAGTCTCTAATTACAAATTCTCTTAAAAATAAAATAATACAAAGTCGAAATCAAAAACTTTTACAAAGACTTAAAATAAAATCTTCACTTGAAATAAATAAAATCCTTTATCTGCAGCGGAAGTAACCTGAAATAAAACCAGAAGACAGAAAGGAACTACCCCCATGACGAGTAGCCCAAAAGGGAGAAACACGTCAGCCGGAAAGCTGAGTAACAGATAATACCTCAATATAAGCAGAATAATTTTTGGTCATGGCGTGGAAACACAGGCATGTATGTAAAAGTAAAAATAAACACAGAGAATAATAAAAACACTCCCCGAGTACCTATCTCAACTATCTCAACCTCAACCTGAAACTTATACCACAATAAACTCATATTCTCTCGTCCCAAAAATTAACCAAGTCATTACTCTTACTCCGTCTCACTCATTACTCTGTCACATAATTCTGTCTCATAAAATAATACTCCAAGTAACCAAGTATCGTATTCTCATCGTCGAACCCAAGACCAAAGACAAGGGGTGAGTGAACTGGCGGAATAAAACCGCAAAACAATACTTCTATCTCGATATCGATTTCAAACTCAAATTACTCAATCAATAACCATGGTCACACCAGACCGTAAAGATGACTCGGCTCAAAGGCCTATAACTCATAACTCAAAAACAGTAACCAATTTCCATCTCAATTTCAATATCCATATAGTCAAAGGTTCAAAGAACCGTGTTCAATACTTAGAGTAAAATCTAAGCTACTCACCCACGAGTCTCGGAAAAGGAAGCGACAATTTAAACACAATGTAAAAATATGATCTTAATCACTATAGAAGCAAAATTCTTATTCACTAATAAGTTCTGCAACTCAAAATCATACATGATATCCACCTTTAATAACATATCTCTACTCCTGTATAACTCCTTATACCATCATACATAAATTCGACTTATACTCCGTCGTCAACCCCGGTAAGCACAATTAGATAGACCACCGTCACCAACCAAACATGTATTACCATCCGATCAACAATCAAATACCATTAGACCATTACTTATCCCGTCTCACCAACAATAAAATTAAATTACTAACATAAAATATTAGCTATCAAAATACAATAATAATCAATAGTAGTTCAACCCATACAAAAATTCAACACAAGAAATAGTAATAAACTGGTAACAGTTAGCATGTAATCACACAACCTCAAACAATAATAATTATAATAGGATCGGTAGAATCGTGTTACCTTTACTCGTAAGACCCATCCAAAAAACAATGACATGGTGCTTAGAAATTAACCCACGAAATATAGAGGTATGAAGATGACCACAATTGATGATTACCAATTTGCGGACTAATTAGACAAGAGTAGGAGAGTAGGACAAAAATAAGAGATTATTGACAATGTGAATAATGATTCTGGTAATAAGAAAGATCAATATCCATGAGACTTAGATGTGAAATACAAGAAGCAAGAAAGCGGCTGAATTGGGCAAGACATACAACTTAGGGAAATAAATTAAGAAGGTTAGGGTTTTACCGAAAGCGAAAACGAACAAAAAGGACAAGAGTTTGTAAATTCCGTTTTTCTCCTTTCATAGTAATTAAAATTTAATACTTATAAATATTAAAATAATAGGGTTATTACAATCTTACCCTCTTAAAATGAACTTCGTCCCCGAAGTTCGAGTTAGAAAACGGAACAAGTTCAAAAGAATTTGACTATTATTACAATCCACCCATCTTAAAGAAATGTTCGTCCTCGAACATCAAAATTCAAAACAGTTTGCTCGAAAGTTCAAGAAAAGGTTTAAAAAAATGAAATCGGCGGTGCAAAGATATGATGATCTTAACACCTAACCAAGAAAGAAAACGCCTCTGATACCAATTGTAACACCCCGTATTTTTGGCTAATTTAAAACTTATATTTACATACAATTCTCGCCGAAATACGGGATATTATAATTAATATACAAAGTCTCTAATTACAAATTCTCTTAAAAATAAAATAATACAAAGTCGAAATCAAAAACTTTTACAAAGACTTAAAATAAAATCTTCACTTGAAATAAATAAAATCCTTTATCTGCAGCGGAAGTAACCTGAAATAAAACCAGAAGACAGAAAGGAACTACCCCCATGACGAGTAGCCCAAAAGGGAGAAACACGTCAGCCGGAAAGCTGAGTAACAGATAATACCTCAATATAAGCAGAATAATTTTTGGTCATGGCGTGGAAACACAGGCATGTATGTAAAAGTAAAAATAAACACAGAGAATAATAAAAACACTCCCCGAGTACCTATCTCAACTATCTCAACCTCAACCTGAAACTTATACCACAATAAACTCATATTCTCTCGTCCCAAAAATTAACCAAGTCATTACTCTTACTCCGTCTCACTCATTACTCTGTCACATAATTCTGTCTCATAAAATAATACTCCAAGTAACCAAGTATCGTATTCTCATCGTCGAACCCAAGACCAAAGACAAGGGGTGAGTGAACTGGCGGAATAAAACCGCAAAACAATACTTCTATCTCGATATCGATTTCAAACTCAAATTACTCAATCAATAACCATGGTCACACCAGACCGTAAAGATGACTCGGCTCAAAGGCCTATAACTCATAACTCAAAAACAGTAACCAATTTCCATCTCAATTTCAATATCCATATAGTCAAAGGTTCAAAGAACCGTGTTCAATACTTAGAGTAAAATCTAAGCTACTCACCCACGAGTCTCGGAAAAGGAAGCGACAATTTAAACACAATGTAAAAATATGATCTTAATCACTATAGAAGCAAAATTCTTATTCACTAATAAGTTCTGCAACTCAAAATCATACATGATATCCACCTTTAATAACATATCTCTACTCCTGTATAACTCCTTATACCATCATACATAAATTCGACTTATACTCCGTCGTCAACCCCGGTAAGCACAATTAGATAGACCACCGTCACCAACCAAACATGTATTACCATCCGATCAACAATCAAATACCATTAGACCATTACTTATCCCGTCTCACCAACAATAAAATTAAATTACTAACATAAAATATTAGCTATCAAAATACAATAATAATCAATAGTAGTTCAACCCATACAAAAATTCAACACAAGAAATAGTAATAAACTGGTAACAGTTAGCATGTAATCACACAACCTCAAACAATAATAATTATAATAGGATCGGTAGAATCGTGTTACCTTTACTCGTAAGACCCATCCAAAAAACAATGACATGGTGCTTAGAAATTAACCCACGAAATATAGAGGTATGAAGATGACCACAATTGATGATTACCAATTTGCGGACTAATTAGACAAGAGTAGGAGAGTAGGAAAAAAATAAGAGATTATTGACAATGTGAATAATGATTCTGGTAATGGGAAAGATCAATATCCATGAGACTTAGATGTGAAATACAAGAAGCAAGAAAGCGGCTGAATTGGGCAAGACATACAACTTAGGGAAATAAATTAAGAAGGTTAGGGTTTTACCGAAAGCGAAAACGAACAAAAAGGACAAGAGTTTGTAAATTCCGTTTTTCTCCTTTCATAGTAATTAAAATTTAATACTTATAAATATTAAAATAATAGGGTTATTACAATCTTACCCTCTTAAAATGAACTTCGTCCCCGAAGTTCGAGTTAGAAAACGGAACAAGTTCAAAAGAATTTGACTATTATTACAATCCACCCATCTTAAAGAAATGTTCGTCCTCGAACATCAAAATTCAAAACAGTTTGCTCGAAAGTTCAAGAAAAGGTTTAAAAAAATGAAATCGGCGGTGCAAAGATATGATGATCTTAACACCTAACCAAGAAAGAAAACGCCTCTGATACCAATTGTAACACCCCGTATTTTTGGCTAATTTAAAACTTATATTTACATACAATTCTCGCCGAAATACGGGATATTATAATTAATATACAAAGTCTCTAATTACAAATTCTCTTAAAAATAAAATAATACAAAGTCGAAATCAAAAACTTTTACAAAGACTTAAAATAAAATCTTCACTTGAAATAAATAAAATCCTTTATCTGCAGCGGAAGTAACCTGAAATAAAACCAGAAGACAGAAAGGAACTACCCCCATGACGAGTAGCCCAAAAGGGAGAAACACGTCAGCCGGAAAGCTGAGTAACAGATAATACCTCAATATAAGCAGAATAATTTTTGGTCATGGCGTGGAAACACAGGCATGTATGTAAAAGTAAAAATAAACACAGAGAATAATAAAAACACTCCCCGAGTACCTATCTCAACTATCTCAACCTCAACCTGAAACTTATACCACAATAAACTCATATTCTCTCGTCCCAAAAATTAACCAAGTCATTACTCTTACTCCGTCTCACTCATTACTCTGTCACATAATTCTGTCTCATAAAATAATACTCCAAGTAACCAAGTATCGTATTCTCATCGTCGAACCCAAGACCAAAGACAAGGGGTGAGTGAACTGGCGGAATAAAACCGCAAAACAATACTTCTATCTCGATATCGATTTCAAACTCAAATTACTCAATCAATAACCATGGTCACACCAGACCGTAAAGATGACTCGGCTCAAAGGCCTATAACTCATAACTCAAAAACAGTAACCAATTTCCATCTCAATTTCAATATCCATATAGTCAAAGGTTCAAAGAACCGTGTTCAATACTTAGAGTAAAATCTAAGCTACTCACCCACGAGTCTCGGAAAAGGAAGCGACAATTTAAACACAATGTAAAAATATGATCTTAATCACTATAGAAGCAAAATTCTTATTCACTAATAAGTTCTGCAACTCAAAATCATACATGATATCCACCTTTAATAACATATCTCTACTCCTGTATAACTCCTTATACCATCATACATAAATTCGACTTATACTCCGTCGTCAACCCCGGTAAGCACAATTAGATAGACCACCGTCACCAACCAAACATGTATTACCATCCGATCAACAATCAAATACCATTAGACCATTACTTATCCCGTCTCACCAACAATAAAATTAAATTACTAACATAAAATATTAGCTATCAAAATACAATAATAATCAATAGTAGTTCAACCCATACAAAAATTCAACACAAGAAATAGTAATAAACTGGTAACAGTTAGCATGTAATCACACAACCTCAAACAATAATAATTATAATAGGATCGGTAGAATCGTGTTACCTTTACTCGTAAGACCCATCCAAAAAACAATGACATGGTGCTTAGAAATTAACCCACGAAATATAGAGGTATGAAGATGACCACAATTGATGATTACCAATTTGCGGACTAATTAGACAAGAGTAGGAGAGTAGGACAAAAATAAGAGATTATTGACAATGTGAATAATGATTCTGGTAATAAGAAAGATCAATATCCATGAGACTTAGATGTGAAATACAAGAAGCAAGAAAGCGGCTGAATTGGGCAAGACATACAACTTAGGGAAATAAATTAAGAAGGTTAGGGTTTTACCGAAAGCGAAAACGAACAAAAAGGACAAGAGTTTGTAAATTCCGTTTTTCTCCTTTCATAGTAATTAAAATTTAATACTTATAAATATTAAAATAATAGGGTTATTACAATCTTACCCTCTTAAAATGAACTTCGTCCCCGAAGTTCGAGTTAGAAAACGGAACAAGTTCAAAAGAATTTGACTATTATTACAATCCACCCATCTTAAAGAAATGTTCGTCCTCGAACATCAAAATTCAAAACAGTTTGCTCGAAAGTTCAAGAAAAGGTTTAAAAAAATGAAATCGGCGGTGCAAAGATATGATGATCTTAACACCTAACCAAGAAAGAAAACGCCTCTGATACCAATTGTAACACCCCGTATTTTTGGCTAATTTAAAACTTATATTTACATACAATTCTCGCCGAAATACGGGATATTATAATTAATATACAAAGTCTCTAATTACAAATTCTCTTAAAAATAAAATAATACAAAGTCGAAATCAAAAACTTTTACAAAGACTTAAAATAAAATCTTCACTTGAAATAAATAAAATCCTTTATCTGCAGCGGAAGTAACCTGAAATAAAACCAGAAGACAGAAAGGAACTACCCCCATGACGAGTAGCCCAAAAGGGAGAAACACGTCAGCCGGAAAGCTGAGTAACAGATAATACCTCAATATAAGCAGAATAATTTTTGGTCATGGCGTGGAAACACAGGCATGTATGTAAAAGTAAAAATAAACACAGAGAATAATAAAAACACTCCCCGAGTACCTATCTCAACTATCTCAACCTCAACCTGAAACTTATACCACAATAAACTCATATTCTCTCGTCCCAAAAATTAACCAAGTCATTACTCTTACTCCGTCTCACTCATTACTCTGTCACATAATTCTGTCTCATAAAATAATACTCCAAGTAACCAAGTATCGTATTCTCATCGTCGAACCCAAGACCAAAGACAAGGGGTGAGTGAACTGGCGGAATAAAACCGCAAAACAATACTTCTATCTCGATATCGATTTCAAACTCAAATTACTCAATCAATAACCATGGTCACACCAGACCGTAAAGATGACTCGGCTCAAAGGCCTATAACTCATAACTCAAAAACAGTAACCAATTTCCATCTCAATTTCAATATCCATATAGTCAAAGGTTCAAAGAACCGTGTTCAATACTTAGAGTAAAATCTAAGCTACTCACCCACGAGTCTCGGAAAAGGAAGCGACAATTTAAACACAATGTAAAAATATGATCTTAATCACTATAGAAGCAAAATTCTTATTCACTAATAAGTTCTGCAACTCAAAATCATACATGATATCCACCTTTAATAACATATCTCTACTCCTGTATAACTCCTTATACCATCATACATAAATTCGACTTATACTCCGTCGTCAACCCCGGTAAGCACAATTAGATAGACCACCGTCACCAACCAAACATGTATTACCATCCGATCAACAATCAAATACCATTAGACCATTACTTATCCCGTCTCACCAACAATAAAATTAAATTACTAACATAAAATATTAGCTATCAAAATACAATAATAATCAATAGTAGTTCAACCCATACAAAAATTCAACACAAGAAATAGTAATAAACTGGTAACAGTTAGCATGTAATCACACAACCTCAAACAATAATAATTATAATAGGATCGGTAGAATCGTGTTACCTTTACTCGTAAGACCCATCCAAAAAACAATGACATGGTGCTTAGAAATTAACCCACGAAATATAGAGGTATGAAGATGACCACAATTGATGATTACCAATTTGCGGACTAATTAGACAAGAGTAGGAGAGTAGGAAAAAAATAAGAGATTATTGACAATGTGAATAATGATTCTGGTAATGGGAAAGATCAATATCCATGAGACTTAGATGTGAAATACAAGAAGCAAGAAAGCGGCTGAATTGGGCAAGACATACAACTTAGGGAAATAAATTAAGAAGGTTAGGGTTTTACCGAAAGCGAAAACGAACAAAAAGGACAAGAGTTTGTAAATTCCGTTTTTCTCCTTTCATAGTAATTAAAATTTAATACTTATAAATATTAAAATAATAGGGTTATTACAATCTTACCCTCTTAAAATGAACTTCGTCCCCGAAGTTCGAGTTAGAAAACGGAACAAGTTCAAAAGAATTTGACTATTATTACAATCCACCCATCTTAAAGAAATGTTCGTCCTCGAACATCAAAATTCAAAACAGTTTGCTCGAAAGTTCAAGAAAAGGTTTAAAAAAATGAAATCGGCGGTGCAAAGATATGATGATCTTAACACCTAACCAAGAAAGAAAACGCCTCTGATACCAATTGTAACACCCCGTATTTTTGGCTAATTTAAAACTTATATTTACATACAATTCTCGCCGAAATACGGGATATTATAATTAATATACAAAGTCTCTAATTACAAATTCTCTTAAAAATAAAATAATACAAAGTCGAAATCAAAAACTTTTACAAAGACTTAAAATAAAATCTTCACTTGAAATAAATAAAATCCTTTATCTGCAGCGGAAGTAACCTGAAATAAAACCAGAAGACAGAAAGGAACTACCCCCATGACGAGTAGCCCAAAAGGGAGAAACACGTCAGCCGGAAAGCTGAGTAACAGATAATACCTCAATATAAGCAGAATAATTTTTGGTCATGGCGTGGAAACACAGGCATGTATGTAAAAGTAAAAATAAACACAGAGAATAATAAAAACACTCCCCGAGTACCTATCTCAACTATCTCAACCTCAACCTGAAACTTATACCACAATAAACTCATATTCTCTCGTCCCAAAAATTAACCAAGTCATTACTCTTACTCCGTCTCACTCATTACTCTGTCACATAATTCTGTCTCATAAAATAATACTCCAAGTAACCAAGTATCGTATTCTCATCGTCGAACCCAAGACCAAAGACAAGGGGTGAGTGAACTGGCGGAATAAAACCGCAAAACAATACTTCTATCTCGATATCGATTTCAAACTCAAATTACTCAATCAATAACCATGGTCACACCAGACCGTAAAGATGACTCGGCTCAAAGGCCTATAACTCATAACTCAAAAACAGTAACCAATTTCCATCTCAATTTCAATATCCATATAGTCAAAGGTTCAAAGAACCGTGTTCAATACTTAGAGTAAAATCTAAGCTACTCACCCACGAGTCTCGGAAAAGGAAGCGACAATTTAAACACAATGTAAAAATATGATCTTAATCACTATAGAAGCAAAATTCTTATTCACTAATAAGTTCTGCAACTCAAAATCATACATGATATCCACCTTTAATAACATATCTCTACTCCTGTATAACTCCTTATACCATCATACATAAATTCGACTTATACTCCGTCGTCAACCCCGGTAAGCACAATTAGATAGACCACCGTCACCAACCAAACATGTATTACCATCCGATCAACAATCAAATACCATTAGACCATTACTTATCCCGTCTCACCAACAATAAAATTAAATTACTAACATAAAATATTAGCTATCAAAATACAATAATAATCAATAGTAGTTCAACCCATACAAAAATTCAACACAAGAAATAGTAATAAACTGGTAACAGTTAGCATGTAATCACACAACCTCAAACAATAATAATTATAATAGGATCGGTAGAATCGTGTTACCTTTACTCGTAAGACCCATCCAAAAAACAATGACATGGTGCTTAGAAATTAACCCACGAAATATAGAGGTATGAAGATGACCACAATTGATGATTACCAATTTGCGGACTAATTAGACAAGAGTAGGAGAGTAGGACAAAAATAAGAGATTATTGACAATGTGAATAATGATTCTGGTAATAAGAAAGATCAATATCCATGAGACTTAGATGTGAAATACAAGAAGCAAGAAAGCGGCTGAATTGGGCAAGACATACAACTTAGGGAAATAAATTAAGAAGGTTAGGGTTTTACCGAAAGCGAAAACGAACAAAAAGGACAAGAGTTTGTAAATTCCGTTTTTCTCCTTTCATAGTAATTAAAATTTAATACTTATAAATATTAAAATAATAGGGTTATTACAATCTTACCCTCTTAAAATGAACTTCGTCCCCGAAGTTCGAGTTAGAAAACGGAACAAGTTCAAAAGAATTTGACTATTATTACAATCCACCCATCTTAAAGAAATGTTCGTCCTCGAACATCAAAATTCAAAACAGTTTGCTCGAAAGTTCAAGAAAAGGTTTAAAAAAATGAAATCGGCGGTGCAAAGATATGATGATCTTAACACCTAACCAAGAAAGAAAACGCCTCTGATACCAATTGTAACACCCCGTATTTTTGGCTAATTTAAAACTTATATTTACATACAATTCTCGCCGAAATACGGGATATTATAATTAATATACAAAGTCTCTAATTACAAATTCTCTTAAAAATAAAATAATACAAAGTCGAAATCAAAAACTTTTACAAAGACTTAAAATAAAATCTTCACTTGAAATAAATAAAATCCTTTATCTGCAGCGGAAGTAACCTGAAATAAAACCAGAAGACAGAAAGGAACTACCCCCATGACGAGTAGCCCAAAAGGGAGAAACACGTCAGCCGGAAAGCTGAGTAACAGATAATACCTCAATATAAGCAGAATAATTTTTGGTCATGGCGTGGAAACACAGGCATGTATGTAAAAGTAAAAATAAACACAGAGAATAATAAAAACACTCCCCGAGTACCTATCTCAACTATCTCAACCTCAACCTGAAACTTATACCACAATAAACTCATATTCTCTCGTCCCAAAAATTAACCAAGTCATTACTCTTACTCCGTCTCACTCATTACTCTGTCACATAATTCTGTCTCATAAAATAATACTCCAAGTAACCAAGTATCGTATTCTCATCGTCGAACCCAAGACCAAAGACAAGGGGTGAGTGAACTGGCGGAATAAAACCGCAAAACAATACTTCTATCTCGATATCGATTTCAAACTCAAATTACTCAATCAATAACCATGGTCACACCAGACCGTAAAGATGACTCGGCTCAAAGGCCTATAACTCATAACTCAAAAACAGTAACCAATTTCCATCTCAATTTCAATATCCATATAGTCAAAGGTTCAAAGAACCGTGTTCAATACTTAGAGTAAAATCTAAGCTACTCACCCACGAGTCTCGGAAAAGGAAGCGACAATTTAAACACAATGTAAAAATATGATCTTAATCACTATAGAAGCAAAATTCTTATTCACTAATAAGTTCTGCAACTCAAAATCATACATGATATCCACCTTTAATAACATATCTCTACTCCTGTATAACTCCTTATACCATCATACATAAATTCGACTTATACTCCGTCGTCAACCCCGGTAAGCACAATTAGATAGACCACCGTCACCAACCAAACATGTATTACCATCCGATCAACAATCAAATACCATTAGACCATTACTTATCCCGTCTCACCAACAATAAAATTAAATTACTAACATAAAATATTAGCTATCAAAATACAATAATAATCAATAGTAGTTCAACCCATACAAAAATTCAACACAAGAAATAGTAATAAACTGGTAACAGTTAGCATGTAATCACACAACCTCAAACAATAATAATTATAATAGGATCGGTAGAATCGTGTTACCTTTACTCGTAAGACCCATCCAAAAAACAATGACATGGTGCTTAGAAATTAACCCACGAAATATAGAGGTATGAAGATGACCACAATTGATGATTACCAATTTGCGGACTAATTAGACAAGAGTAGGAGAGTAGGAAAAAAATAAGAGATTATTGACAATGTGAATAATGATTCTGGTAATGGGAAAGATCAATATCCATGAGACTTAGATGTGAAATACAAGAAGCAAGAAAGCGGCTGAATTGGGCAAGACATACAACTTAGGGAAATAAATTAAGAAGGTTAGGGTTTTACCGAAAGCGAAAACGAACAAAAAGGACAAGAGTTTGTAAATTCCGTTTTTCTCCTTTCATAGTAATTAAAATTTAATACTTATAAATATTAAAATAATAGGGTTATTATAATATCTGAGGCCAAAATACTGTGTTCTTGCGTCATAATCAAGCTGTTTTAAAGTGTTTAGAGTTGAATATAATGTTGGGCATCTTAATCCCTTAAATTCATAGCGGTATTTTCCAAATTTCAGCCTGTTCAGATATCTACATTATTTCATATCTGCGAATGAATTGTTTGGCCGTACTTTTCTGGAAGTTGTAGAAACCTTAACATTGGTGATGAGAAATGACTGTATTTGAACAATGGCTATTGAAAACTAATAAACTTCGTTGCAAAGGAGGGTTAATGAGAGCTCAAAATGTCAGCCTCTTCAGATATCTACATTATTTTATATCTGTGACTGAATTGATTAACCGTAATTTTTTGGATGTTGTAGAACGAAACCTTAACATTGGGGATGAGTGATGACTATATTTGAACAACAGCTATTGAAAACTAATAAACTTCGATTATTGCAGCTTTAAGGTCAGAGTCATTGCCATGATGGTTCCAGCTGTTTAATGAAGAGCTTATACGTGCCTCTTCTTTGTCTGAACACGAAGCTTTTGATCATCCTGATACTTGTGAGCTTCTTATCGACTTCTGGTCCTAGGTAGATAGCCTTATGTTGGTTAAATTCCTATTTAGGCAGGGATAATGATTCAAAAGATAAAAATGCAAGTAAAGTATATCATGTAACTTTTCTACAAACTTGTGTAGGTCTTTTGGTTGTTTCCTACAAGGATGAAGCTCCCCTAAATAAATTTGTTGACCTTTTCAACACAAACAAGTTACCCTCTCTTCTGAATGAAGGTGTGATGGATCCAAAAATTCTCAAGCACTATGTGGTACTACATGCTAATCAAGATGGTCCTCCCGATAAGTAAGTACTTTTGTCCTTTTGGTGGATTTCTATGTAACTGCAACATGGATGCCTCTATTTTACGCTTGTGGAGTTTAAATATGAGGAAATGTTGGTAGAACTAGAACTTCTCTATGAGTACCTCATATATGAGAAAGCTATTCATTTGATGTTGATATTTAGGCATTCGTGGCGGAGGGGTGAGAGCTAGTGAAGTCTTACTATCGAGTATATTTTTTTCTCAATATTTTAAAATACCTGGAAAATTTTATCGAGCTCCCGGCTTCTAGCTGTTAAGTTGTCCGAATAAGTTTTTTATTGACTATAGAGAGCCTGTTATTTGATGACGTCTCCCCCAGTGAGACCTGTACTTTTGAATAGCTCATACAATGACTTTTCCTATGGTGAGCTTCTGTCCTGTCAATGGTTTTTGTAATGAAGAGATCTGGATGATGACTATTTCTTTCTCTTATCAATTTCGGAGCATCTAAGATTTTGATGGAGATGAGAAATACATTTGACTCGAACGACTGACAAATTCTATGTATCAATTCTTCAAAGGATGTGTCAGTTGAAGGTGATGGTAATCCATAGGCTTCATTTGTAAGTGTAAGCAGTTCACCTTTTACATCTTCTTGCACATTGCTTCTTTTAGTAGTGATGTTTTGTTTGAGGGTTCTTAATTATTTTTATTATCACGTCAGAAAACTCACATTAGCACATTTCACTCAGGCCTTTCAGTGATGTTAGGGGTGCGTTTTGCAGGCACGACCAATTTAGTTACGATATTTAATGAATGGCTGAAATGTTGTGCTAATAACTTAACCTAATGTTTACGGGTAATGCGAGTTGTTAAAGCTTTTTAACCTTATTTTTCATTTTTATAGCCAAAAGTTAGTCTGAAGGGCAGCATTCATTGGAAAACATTAAGTGAGCCGTAATAGGGGAAAACCACATTTTGGTCAAGTTATCTTTCACTTGTGACCTGTTGTCTATTTCTTCAATAAATCTGTTTCATTCTTATGTTCTTAATACCGCAATGATGTATGGAACATTTTTCTGATATCAACAGGATATATCAAGATATATCAGTGTCATCAAGGATACTGATGGGCATCTTAATCCCTTAAATTTCCTGATATCAACAGTTGCATACAGTGCCATTTGTGTTTTACTATATCCCATCTCATGATTCCATTAGCCATGCTACACAATATCGATTCCAACTGATTGCCCATCAAATGATAAGAGTATGATGAGCTTTTGTAAATGATTTGCAGTTAGTATACTAGCTTGTGATCCGGGTAGTATTTGTGATTGGTCGTGGCTGTCAAGGGGTTTAAAATGGGTCATCTCTTCAACGACCAGAGGCTCAAGTTGTTTGGGCTATAACAGCCACTTCATTTCCAAGTCGATCTATTTAGTTTCTTGTAATTAGTTTCGGAGTATTGGACGTGGTTTGTTTCTATTTGATGTATGAATATTTACAAAAATCTTGAAAGATGGTCTTATGGAAAAATATATTTGAGAGTTATTTTATTCAAATCATGTTTGTTTTCGATTAATTTTATTAATAAAACACAAAAAAAAAAAAAAAAAAAAGTTTTTTTTTTTTTTTTTTTACTATTTGCGGCGTTTTTTGAAAAAAACGCCGCAAATAAACAACCTCATTTGCTGCGTTTTCTCAAAAAAAACGCCTCAAATAGCTCTTTATTTGCTGCGTTTTAAAAACGCCGCAAATAGGAAAGCTATTTGCGGCCCCCTTATTTGCTTCTACACCCAAAACGCCGCAAATGGCCACTTTTTTGACGCCGCAAAAAGCTATTTTTCTACTAGTGCATATCACCATATACAAGTAAAGCTCATATTCAAAACTCTTGTTCTCAATACCAGAAATAGTATATCTCAATCAACATTCAACATCAATCTCATGATTCCAGTATATATTACCAACCATATTTCACATCATAACTTACCTCATTCCTTCTCCTGCAAGAACGTTACTACAAGATAACTAGGTCACTATATAATCTACCGCACTCTTCAATTACTCTCATTGGGTTCCCGAGACAGAACAGAAAGGGCCCAGGTTTGGTGTGAGGGGGCCCCTAACTCATCCCGTTCCTTTTTGGGGCTCCTATCAGTTTCATCTCGGGGTTCATTTTATTTGACTCTTCCTACGATCATTATTATTCATTTGGTTTAGGCCTGATGATCGTTCGCTCTGATACCACTTTGTAACGCCCCGATTTATTAAGGAGCCTTTAGCAAGACATCCTCAGTAAATTGAGCTGTTACCATCTCGGAATATCCGAGGTAGTGAATAACAAAGTAAATCAAACCAAAGTACTTAATATAAAAACTGGTAAAAATTTAAACTTTAGTGTTACAAATACTACACAGCGGAATTAAGGTACAACTGATAACTACAAAGGAGGTGATCTACATCTAAGTCGGTCCATCCAAGTGCTCACGCCATCCCATGCTCCCACAGCACCATCTTTCCTGTCAAAACTGCTCCCCATTACGGATCATCACAGGTGTCACACGAATACACAGGGTCAACCACGAGGTTGAGTAGAAGAAAAGTAAACAACTTATAATATATATATTGGGATCAATCATCCCTTAACTCCGCACCGATCCAACACCAAATAAACTCCGCACCGATCCAACGCCAATATAAACTCCGCACCGATCCAACACCAAATAAACTCCGCACCGATCCAACGCCAAATACACTCCGCACCGTATCACAAGACCCATTATACGTCTATAAGTATCGTATCACAGAGTGGTGTAATCAAATAACACAATATACCAATCACATGATAATATAAGATGAAAATTGTTAACCTCAAATAATGAACAGATTACTCATCACCATGTACGCAGTATTCCCCTACCTCAACAGCAGAATTGTAGACAAGTCCAAGGCTCGCTAGAAATGTTCCACGCGAAACTCGCTCCCTAAACAAGTATACGTAACAAATTAATAACCTTCCATAAATGGAAAGTTTCCCAAAATAGAAACTCATTATAAATGGAAAGTTTCCATAATTAGTAACTTCACTGACTCATTGATTTCCCGACTCATAACTCGCCACACGATAACGAATAATATAGAAAGATAACGAAAGACGACTATTATTAAAATATAAGTAGCTATAACACTACTATAGTAATAATAATAAAATAATTTTCACAATAATAATAATACTAATAATAATAATAATAATAATAATAATAAACAACACCAAAACCCGACACCCACACAACCCGACTCCAAGGCCGTTTCTCACCATCACGCGCCACCTCTAACCACCAGCAACCACCAAACTGCGAACCTAGCACCACCACCAACACCACGACCACCAACATCCCTTCGATCAACACCGTTGTGGTGAACTAGGGTCCCAAACCAGACCTGATTCCTCACGTTAAACGCCAACCAGACCTGAACCCTAGCCCATCGACACCCAACCAGCCACCTATATCACCCACACCCAACACCACGACCACCCTGGACACCATACCCATAAGACTCGGTGGTAACACCGTGTTGACCTCCCCCGAGTCGACGGTGTTACCACCCCCAAGGTTCCTGTAACACGCTGTTCAGAGACAACACAGGTCGTAAAAGAGACCTCTGACAACCCCTGAAAACACCCTGATTCCACTACACCCAGCCACCGTTGACCACCACAACTACCCTCTCCTGACACTCCTAACCACCACCTGACTCCCTGACCCATGACCCGTATTAAATAGACACAACCCAGACTCAAACACAAACGTTAAATACACAGCAGTCGTGAAAACAACGTGAAAACCGAACCCAGCAACTAAACAGACTCGTAACAACCACCCTTCGCAACCGCCTTAACAACCAACGACCACCACTGATTAATCTATGTATATTCATTACGTGCTATACTACAAATTTACGCAACCAGAACGAAGATCGAAGTTGTTATAACCGACTAAACCTGCGACAGACTTACCAAGATCAAAACTACAAAACAACAGGAATTAGCAACGTGATGACATACCACGTTCTCAGCTAAATCGAACCACCGTGCACCCACCTACGACCACCGTGCTTAGTCTGTTATTCTCCTTCGGTGTGACGGCTGTGGTTGTGTGATATGTGAATGGAGATTAGGGTAAGAATTAGGTTTAGAGAAGGTGTACAAGTGACGGCAGGAGGCTGTTTTCAAAAAGGGTTTTTAGTTGTGCTCTTTAGGTCAGTCGTGGGCTTGGGTGGTGCACGAATTACGAGGCCCAAGTCGATAATCTACAGGTCCAGGGATCGATCCCTCATAACAACATACAACCCACATAATAATATAGCTATTATGCTTAAAGGTCTAGGGATCGAACTCCCGTGACAAAATAGTTACTTAACTCGCAAAACAACTATCGATATCAAAATAACTTAATTGTCGAGCTAGATTTTAGAGGTATTACAGTCTGAGTTTTAAGTATGTACCTAGAAAGAAAAACTATCGTCCATATAATGCAGCTAAATCAGCGTATATGCAGTAACTGTATGTTTCCATCTGTAAAAAAAAAAAATTTATTATGACAAGTTATAAATGATATAAACTCAAAAAAGTAACTAATAAAATTGTTGTTTATTTGTCCAATTAAGTAAAATTAATTTATATACATTTGAATACCGATATATTATTTTAAGAGAGAGATCACGTGAATGATCGAGTCATGTCTTTCAAATTTGCTTTTGTTAATGAGAGATAGTCTCACTACATTAATGGAAGACAATTAATAAAAATCTAAAAACTAATTTAAAAGAAAATGTTAAAAATTAAATAAAAATAGTAATTACCTATTATTATGACAGATCCCTCTCACTAACATTAATGAAAGACCGTATCTCCTGAAGAATTTCTATTCCATTTTATAAAATCAAAACTAAAATACATATTGAATCATTATTAGTAGGTCACAAAAAAGCGAAAGTAATACCATAATCCGATAAAGTTAAAAATTAAAAATACTTGTACATTTTACGGAGTATTTCATACTTGTAAACTACTTAATATAAATAAAGAAAGCACGCAGTCTTATTTAAAACAGATATAACTATCTTAAATGCTAAATATGTCAAATAAATTGTTTAGACAAAAACAAAAAATGTTTAGCTAATGACTATAAACTTATGTCATATTTCAATATGAGATATTATTTGACACGCTTTACACTTAAACTAGGTTATAAATTCATTAATGGCCATGAAATAAGAAAACTCACAAAAGAAAGTCTCTAAAAGATAAAAAGATGACTTTTATAATTGTTAGTTATTCCAATACATCTAAAAATCTAAAAATAAAATAAAAAAAATATGGATATGAGTGGGGTCTAGACCTTAAGTTTAAGATTCATATCCATATTCAAATAATTTTTTCCCAAATTCATATCCTACTCATATTCATTGGATCAATAAAAATGAGATTTATATCTGTTTCATCGTGGTCTGGTCCGACAGATAAGAATAAGGTTTTGTATCCGCACTGACGATCCAGTTAGTTGGAGGAACATAGATATAAAATTCTTGCAAAATGGTAGTGGTCAGAAGATAATACGAGAGAGTTTTGATTGTGACGGATAATATCCGTCACAATTTGAAAATAAATACTTTATTCTCACGGATAATATCCGTGATAAGTTGAAAACGGATACTTTACTCTTAATATAAAGTAAGTGGACATGTAAGTGGGATAAAATAGAGCATTTTATAAATAATACAACTTACATTATGTAAGACTATCTCCAAGCAAGGTCAATTGCTAGGTCAATTGCTTGCTTGAGTCAAGTTAATTACAATTAATAGCAAATTAGTATTGATCCATGAGTATTGAGGGTCAATTTGTGACCCAAGGGGAGGAAATTGACCCACCTATTGACCCTTTATGTGTCACATCCTCATTGGTTACAAAGAAAAAATAAATTATGTTATTGACTCGATTAAATCGACCTTTTGCTTGAGAGGGTAAAAGATGGTCAATGTCAATAAAGTGAGATTAAGGGTTAATATGTTATTGACTCGATTAAATCGATCTTTTGCTTGGGGATGGTCTAAGAGGGTACTATCCGTTTTTAACTTATGGCGGATAGTACCATCTTGCACCTGAATTTGTTAGATAATAATGATGATTGCGTAAAATTATAGTGGGTTTGATTTAAGGAGACTGTTTAACCATGTTCTAACAGTTGACTAGTGACAGAGTCACCATCATGATTAACTGATATGCCTCTCCATACCATCCAATTTCCGTCTCTTTTCAGGAGACTTTGTTTTAGCTCCTCAATAAACATAACTTTGCTTTATTCTTATTCGTCCTTTCTATTTAATTCTTCCTTTTCCCTTTATCTTTTCTCTTTTTCTGTGATGTTATTAAACATCTTTTGCTATTTATGGTTGTAACGAGTTTAACACATGATGTACATACTACATTCCCTTAGCTTTTCTATACTCTAGACAGTGGATAAAGGAATTTCATTACTGCAATTCGGCAGATAGCCCATTCTGTATTGCTGCTATTTCATTATTCAAAAATGCAATTCAACTGCTCAAAAACCTTCAATTTCCTTTTCCCCCTCCATTTAAAACCTAAATAGACACCCCCCATATTAGAGCCCATCAAATGTCCCACCCCCGACCTGACCCGATCTTCTTTTTTCAGGTTTTAGGCTAAACTCTCGGCCCTTAAAAAACCCAAAAGCCCGATTCAGGCGGCCCAAGGGAAAAATTGGTTGGATTTTGGGCTACACTCTTGGCCCCAAAAAAGCCCAAAACCTGACCTTAATTTTAATAATTCGTATAATGTGTAGCTGTGTACACTGTATAATTAGGCAAAAAGTAAAAAATCGTTGATCATTGATATGTTACTGCCTACACCAAGTTTATATTTATGTTATCATAGAAGTTTGAGTTCATTTGACTTGGAATTGTGGATTGAAATTTGCTAAAACATTGTTTCAAGAATTTTTTTAGTTGTATTGTAATCTTGAATGTTAGCAACTATGAATTCCTTTGTGTTGTTTTTCAATGTGCGTTTTTTGCCTCTTTCACACTTTGAAGGTGTCACGAGTGGTAAGGGCCATAAAAGTCCAATCTAGCCCGAGGATCGTTTGAGCCCGCAAGGGTTGCATTTCGGCTTATTTAGGTGAGAGTTGGTCTCCTTGTGGTTTGTGTTTCGTCAAAACGCATAAGTATGTTTCATTTCTAAAGCATTTGCATTACATTATTTTTGTAAGTTGTGAAGCCATTCACATTTATATTTGCCCATATTTCTAACCCTCTTTTCAATACTTTACACTTCATATTATCATCCAGCTACCTATAAAATCGCCTACCTTGTTAAGCTAGTGACTAATACATGTGTGTTTAGGTGCTTATATGGGATGTATTTCAAAGTTTTGATACAATGTGAGTGTTGGAGCATGTTAGTGCGACTACAATCTAAATATCTTACAGGATCACAAAGAGATATTTTGTATATTTATACACTAATTAACGTAAATCAGCAACGATTGGCTTTGCTAGAAATTTGACGTTACTGTCATACTGATTGCGGTGATTAGTTGGTTCCTATCGGTCACACCTATATGATGGTTACAAGAAATGTGATTATATACTGATATATTACATAGAAGTCAGAATTGACTAAATATTACTCATGTAAATAATACAAATAATTATTTAATACGATTAAATGATTATTAGGATAAATGAATTAAAATGTTAATTCTAAATAAATATAAATGTTATATTCATTGTTGTTAAAATCGCGATCCGGATTGTAGGATTGTACGATCCTACGATCCAAAAAGTGGAAAACGATTCAAATTATTGCAGGACCGTTTGGTACAGGATCATACAGGATCGTTCAGGATAGAAAGTAGGATCGTTCTGGATCGTAAAATGCTTATTTGTGTTAAAAATTTGTGAGTTGGTTGTGCTTTTATGCTTACTACTTTAAATTAAAGGTATATGCAGTATGTTCATATGATTATTACAACTTTCCTGTCATTAAATTAACTTGTAACATTAGACAACACAAATTATACCAAATTGTATGCATAAACTTGCTTATCAAAGCTATTTGTAAGATCGTACGATCCTAAGATTCGATCCTGCGATCTGATTCTACCACCCCTCTTCGATCCAAACTAGGATCCCGAACCTGATAACATTGGTTATATTTATAAGTTTAATACGCAATATTAAAATTAATCAATTATACGATAATTAATTATATTCTCTTGCCATATTTATATACATATTAAATTAAAATATTGGATAACTCTCGGAAAATCGGTTTTCCAAGTGCACCGAAATACATGACTATTTCGGACCATATATTATTCATATATAAATATAATCACTTCCTAAATAATATCTTCCAATAATTAATAAAAAACATTTTTTATTCTTTTTGGAAATTGAGTTGTTTTTTATTGCAGTTGTTGTGTCGTGTGAAATCGTGTTAAAAAAAACAAGGGTACTACTTTTGTTTGGATTCTTACATTATTATTATTATTATTATTATTATTATTATTATTATTATTATTATTATTATTATTATTATTATTATTATTATTATTATTATTATTATTATTATTATTATTATTATTATTATTATTATTATTATTATTATTATTATTATTATTATTATTATTATTATTATTATTATTATTATTATTATTATTATTATTATTATTATTATTATTATTATTATTATTATTATTATTATTATTATTATTATTATTATTATTATTATTATTATTATTATTATTATTATTATTATTATTATTATTATTATTATTATTATTATTATTATTATTATTATTATTATTATTATTATTATTATTATTATTATTATTATTATTATTATTATTATTATTATTATTATTATTATTATTATTATTATTATTATTATTATTATTATTATTATTATTATTATTATTATTATTATTATTATTATTATTATTATTATTATTATTATTATTATTATTATTATTATTATTATTATTATTATTATTATTATTATTATTATTATTATTATTATTATTATTATTATTATTATTATTATTATTATTATTATTATTATTATTATTATTATTATTATTATTATTATTATTATTATTATTATTATTATTATTATTATTATTATTATTATTATTATTATTATTATTATTATTATTATTATTATTATTATTATTATTATTATTATTATTATTATTATTATTATTATTATTATTATTATTATTATTATTATTATTATTATTATTATTATTATTATTATATTATTATTATTATTATTATTATATTATTATTATTATTATTATTATTATTATTATTATTATTATTATTATTATTATTATTATTATTATTATTATTATTATTATTATTATTATTATTATTATTATTATTATTATTATTAATTATTATTATTATTATTATATTATTATTATTATTATTATTATTATTATTATTATTATTATTATTATTATTATTATTATTATTATTATTATTATTATTATTATTATATTATTATTATTATTATTATTATTATTATTATTATTATTATTATTATTATTATTATTATTATTATTATTATTATTATTATTATTATTATTATTATTATTTATTATTATTATTATTATTATTATTATTATTATTATTATTATTATTATTATTATTATTATTATTATTATTATTATTATTATTATTATTATTATTATTATTATTATTATTATTATTATTATTATTATTATTATTATTATATTATTATTATTATTATTATTATTATTATTATTATTATTATTATTATTATTATTATTATTATTATTATTATTATTATTATTATTATTATTATTATATTATTATTATTATTATTATTATTATTATTATTATTATTATTATTATTATTATTATTATTATTATTATTATTATTATTATTATTATTATTATTATTATTATTATTATTATTATTATTAATATTATTATTATTATTATTATTATTATTATTATTATTATATTATTATTATTATTATTATTATTATTATTATTATTATTATTATTATTATTATTATTATTATTATTATTATTATTATTATTATTATTATTATATTATTATTATTATTATTATTATTATTATTATTATTATTATTATTATATTATTATTATTATTATTATTATTATTATTATTATTATTATTATTATTATTATTATTATTATTATTATTATTATTATTATTATTATTATTATTATATTATTATTATTATTATTATTATATTATTATTATTATTATTATTATTATTATTATTATTATTATTATTATTATTATTATTATTATTATTATTATTATTATTATTATTATTATTATTATTATTATTATTATTATTATTATTATTATTATTATTATTATTATTATTATTATTATTATTATTATTATTATTATTATTATTATTATTATTATTATTATTATTATTATTATTATTATTATTATTATTATTATTATTATTATTATTATTATTATTATATTATTATTATTATTATTATTATTATTATTATTATTATTATTATTATTATTATTATTATTATTATTATTATTATTATTATTATTATTATTATTATTATTATTATTATTATTATTATTATTATTATTATTATTATTATTATTATTATTATTATTATTATTATTATTATTATTATTATTATTATTATTATTATTATTATTATTATTATTATTATTATTATTATTATTATTATTATTATTATTATTATTTTATTATTATTATTATTATTATTATTATTATTATTATTATTATTATTATTATTATTATTATTATTATTATTATTATTATTATTATTATTATTATTATTATTATTATTATTATTATTATTATTATTATTATATTATTATTATTATTATTATTATTATTATTATTATTTATTATTATTATTATTATTATTATTATTATTATTATTATATTATTATTATTATTATTATTATTATTATTATTATTATTATTATTATTATTATTATTATTATTATTATTATTATTATTATTATTATTATTATTATTATTATTATTATTATTATTATTATTATTATTATGATTATTATGATTATTATTATTATTATTATTATTATTATTATTATTATTATTATTATTATTATTATTATTATTATTATTATTATTATTATTATTATTATTATTATTATTATTATTATTATTATTATTATTATTATTATTATTATTATTATTATTATTATTATTATTATTATTATTATTATTATTATTATTATTATTATTATTATTATTATTATTATTATTATTATTATTATTATTATTATTATTATTATTATTATTATTATTATTATTATTATTATTATTATATTATTATTATTATTATTATTATTATTATTATTATTATTATTATTATTATTATTATTATTATTATTATTATTATTATTATTATTATTATTATTATTATTATATTTCCTCCTTTTATAAGACTTGTGACACGGGTGTCGTATACCTATAAAAGATAAACCAACTGGCCTAAACTAATATAGCTAGGGAAGTCGGGTCGAATCCACAGGGAGGCAAGATATTTGTTCTATGGTTCGTTTATCAGTCACAAAGAGGGGTTTTTAGGGTTTGTATAATCTAAACTAAAAACAAAGGGATAAAATAAAAGAGGAAAGAAATAAAATGATAGCAAGGAAAATAAAATTATTGCAAGGGCTAAGAGGACAAGCTTCATCGTCAATTGGATTCACCTGATTAGCTCGATCTGTTGTAGAACTCGAGATATGACTCTCCAAAGTAGGTACTAGCAAATTGAAGTTCTTCTTTTGCTTGCTTAGCTTCCTTTCTCCATTGTGCGCACCTCAAGTAGCTTTTCACTTGGATGATTGGCGCTTTCCAATGCTTGTAAGGCCTATTCCAACTTCCATCTTCGAAACATAACTTACTTTCGACAAAAAAGGCATGGTTTTCGCGACTTTTACATACTTTCCTGCAAAACAACAAGAAATGCACAAAGAAACGAAATAGGGGCAAAATAGCGCATACAACGCATGTAAATGCATGGAGATGCGTGCCAAGATGCTAAAAAGTGTAAGTACTATGCACGCATCAAATATCCGTAAACCAAACCTTTGCTTGTCCTCAAGCAAACTAATGCAACTACAAGAACTAAATGCAACTAACTAACAACCTAATGGAAAGGAATCGTCTGAGCGCCAAACTTTAGATTATTTGTTAACCATCTACATGCATAAAAACAGGCACCAAGAAGTACAAAACCAAAATGCAAAGAATTTGTACATGCAATGAAAAAAAACAACTTGGACAATAGACCTCAAATGACTTGTGAACTTTGGACTCTCCCGGGTCATCTTCTCTCATCAAACATGGTTAAACAGATATGTGCAAGAGAAGAAGATAAGAAAATGAAGACACTCCCCTAACTGCGACCAACAAATCATGCAATAAAACTAGTATGACAAATGATTATAATTACCGTACACACGCATATCAACCTTTCAATGACTATCACATGCCGAATATTTGCAAGTTATGGTTATGTGAGGTAAAATGGGTAAGAAAAGGCAAAAAACAATAAGGAAAAGAGGAGGTAATGACTCAAGCTAGCTACCAAAACTCATCCAAAACTGGAACCATCTATCTTACTCGCAAAAAAAAACTCAATGCCATGCTTGGCATACAACTCATATAAGCATCCATGGAACTTGAATCGGGGAAAGACATATTTAGCTTATTTTTTTCTTCTCTTTTTCTTTTTCAATTCCCAAAAGGTATAATGATAGAGCGGGAATGCATTTTTTTTTTTTTTACATTTTTCTTTCCATTTTCCTTTTTTTCCTTTTCTTTTTCTTTTTCTGCTAAGTTCGTGGAAAACAGCCAATTCCGAGTTCAAGTTCCAACATTCTCAAAATACCAACTCCGAAATGAAATACCGAACCAAAAACCGATGAAATGAAAGTATACCACAAAACAACACTAACTAGCTCGACATAAGGTAGGCTAAGATTTGGGTGTAGTTTATATGTCAACTGGCAGTTTTTGGCTAAATGTGGAGTTAAATGGGTAAAATAAGAAATGGGATATGCAAGTATTCTCCTAACATGTGATACCAACCACAAAACTATGCGTGCAGGTAAAAAGCAATCAAAAGTCATACATGTGAAATGCGATGAAATGAAGGGAGTGACTACTCTCAATCCTAGATAAAACGGTCATGAATATCACCAGTTATAGGCTCTAAAACTCAGAATTTTTAAGTAGTTTGCCAAATACAAGTCAAGTCAAGTCCAAAAGTCTAAGTAAAAAAATTTTCAAAACGGAATTCGGGACATGCTAAATGGTTTTTTACAACAAAGTGGTGAAAAACTGCAATAAATGATCAACACAAATAACCTATAAGGCAGTATCGTCATTGTAAACTCAATCCGACTCGACTATATGCAAAATAAATGTGCATTTTTTGAATTTTTTGAAAAAACAAATGAAAAGGTAAAATAAAATGAAAAAGAAAACAAAAAATGCATAAAATAAACGTGAATGCATGCAAAATAAAAAATGCAAACGCAAAAGAATGCATTACTCCTCCCCAAACCAAAATAGACAATGTCCTCATTGGCTACAACATACAAGGGGAAAGGGGGTACACAACCTAATACATGTTACTGCGGTATATATATATATATATATATATATATATATATATATATATATATATATATATATATATATATATATATATATATATATATATATATATATATATATATATATATATATATATATATATATATATATATATATATATATATATAACTAGGAAAACAAAAACAAAAAGATGGAAAAGGGAACAAGAGAACTTACGACCTCCCCAAACCGAACGAGAAAGTGAGGTTTTGGGGCAGAAATTCCTTCTACAGCAGCGGGTAACTTCGATCGAAGAAACTTCAGTGAGAGCCTATTCGATCAATCTCTCAAAGGACTCGATCGAGTGACTGGCAACAGGTGTCTACTCGATCGAGTTGAATTCAGTGGAATTTCACTCGATCGAACAGTGCACAGACTCGATTGACCAAAGTACAGTTTAACAGCCTTCGCAGAAACTTAGGAAAAAATTCTACATCGACCACAGTCTTAAAACAGTAAAGAAACAGAAAAATTGTTCAAACCGAGTTGCCTCCCGAGTAGCGCTAGTTTCAGATGGTCCCAGCTTGACCTTCCTTTGTCATCCACCATCAAAAATTAAGGAGCTCCAACTAGGCTTCTGACTGAATGCAGTTATTTCAGCCATCATGAGCTTCACTATTGTCCTCCTAAGCACAACAACAATAAGGTAGCGACTTATCACAGCGTACAACGCACTTCCATCGACTCTTTTTCGTACTTTATTCTTAGGCGGGATAAAATCTTCAGATCCCCTTCCCGGGTCCTTCAACCTTTCTAGACCTGTGCAAGAACAAATTACAATGCTCCTCTAATTTGCTCCCAAACTGGGGCGGAGGGCGTTAAATCAACAATAGTGTAAAATTTAACGGAAGACGTACAACAAATCGAACCAAAATCAACAAAAGAATGATAGTACCTTCTATCGAATAGGAATGATCCTCGTTTACCTTCTCATCGTTGGTCGGGACAGAATCGGGTGCCATATCATCGTTGTCTCCAGTTACTGTGCTCGATCGAGTAACAATGCCACTCGATCAAGTAAATTCTTCACCATGATCACTTGATCGAACATCATTAACACTCGATCGAGTAACCTCTTCAACAATACCCCTCGATCGAGTAAACCAGTTACTCGATCGAGTAAAACCCTCATCAAAAGTGCTCGATCGAGTACTGTAACATGCTCGATCGTCCTCTTCCTCCGCTGATTCGTTCGACTGATCATATAAACTGATGTGGTCAAACTGGTCATGTGCAGCGACGTTGAAGACTTCTTCGATATCCGAACCACACATGCCTTTCCCTAGCTCGGTTGTCACTTGAGCTATTTTATGAATAAGACCCGTGATAGAAGCGTTTCTCGATTCTTCAACTTGAGCAAGTGTCGCTATCAATGACTTCAATTCATCCATCTCTTCATGGTGGCCAGCGGGAGGTGGATTTTGTTGTTGTGACGGTGAAAAATTAAAGGAGGGCTCTTGAAAGCCTCATTGATAGTACGAATGTGGCGGTGTATAGCTGCGGGGTGTGATCGGAGCATATTGACTTTGCTTATGCCGTTGATATGCATAAACTTGACCACTAGCTGCGAAACAGTAAACTGCCTCGTGTCCCACAAGACCACATCTCTCACAAAATTCCACCTGGGGCTCCGGTGAACGCAACATAAGTGGTCTCCAAAAGTAACTGTCGATAGGACCTATCAAAACAACACTAAAGAAGAAAATAAAATTGCCTCAGGAAATAAAATTTCCGAGACGAAAAGAAATAAATGAAACAAAAAACAGATAAGGCAATGGCCTCCCCGGCGACGGCGACGTCGACAAAATTTGACAGGGGTGTCGTATACCTGTCAAAGATAAACCAACTGGCCTAAACTAGTATAGCTAGGGAAGTCGGGTCGAATCCACAGGGAGGCAAGATATATGTTCTAAGGTTCGTTTATCAGTCACAAAGAGGGGTTTTTAGGGTTTGTATAATCTAAACTAAAAACAAAGGGATAAAAAGAGATAAAGAAATAAAATTATAGAAAGGGAAAGAAATAGCTAAGCCAATCGGTTCACCGAAACTAATTAAGCCTAGTAATCAAAGTCTTAGATTAAACAACTTAAATATAATCCAAGGGTTAGCGAAAATCTCCTTTCGGTCTCAATTCTCTCTAAGACAACAATAGCTTAGCTTTCGCCCCCACCACGTGCCCTAATGTGTTACTATAGATCTCACCTTTTCCAACCTTTCGGTCTAGGTCAAAGTTTACCGGATCAACTAGTTAAATGTGTCGACTCAAGTAACTAATCACTATTATATGTAGCAAGTGACAACAAATATTATATGAGCATAATCATAATAATCGATTACTAACTTCCCTAATTACGGACCCCTAAGTCTTAGCAAGAAAACTACCTATACATAATCAAAAGTGAACAAAACATAAAAGATATAAAAAGCAAAAGAAAACTGAAATTAAAGTTACCGAATGACATTAAGGAAGAACATAAATCTGGAAAATGCGAAAGGAAAGGAGAACGGAGTTTCCTTCCTCTCCTCCTGGAAAATGCGAAAGGAAAGGAGAACGGAGTTTCCTTCCTCTCCTCTCAACAATAGACCGTAAAAGAAAACTAAATTGTAAACTACTAACTAATGATGAATGATGAATAGTGTTAACCTACCTCCTTATAAAGGGAGATTTGGTTAACCTAAGCGTTTTAAACCTAAAACTGAAGTTGCGGAAACTGTAGTCTAAGTGAGTTGCTCGATCGAGTGAAAAATCACTCGATCGAGTAGCTTTTCTTCCCAAAGCCCTCGATCGAGTAAGGCAAGAACTCGATCGAAACACTTTCTCTATGGCAAATAATCGATCCAGCAAAGAAGCCCTTGATCGAGCATTTTTCTTCTGAGAACTCCTCGATCGAGTACTTCTCAGCGTGTATTTCCTGCACTGCGCACTGAATTTCAAACGACTGTCATTTCTTCGTTACTCGTTCAAATAAAGCGTTTTTGGTGGCGTTGGAAAGCTAAGAGGGACAAGATTTCATTGCCAATTGGACTCACCTGATTATCTGTTGTATAACTTGAGATATGGCTCTCCAAAATAGGTACTAGCAAATAGAAGTTCTTCTTTGCTTGCTTAGCTTCCTTTCTCCATTATGCACACCTCAAGTAGCTTTTCACTTGGACGACTGGCGCTTTCCAATGCTTTTAAGGCCTATTCCAACTTCCATATTCTAAACATAGCTTACTTTCGACACAAAAACATGGTTTTCGCGACTTTTACATACTTTCCTGACAACAAGAAATACACAACGAAGCGAAATAGGGGCAAAATAGCGCATAAAACGCATGTAAATGCATGGAGATGTGTGCCAAAAGATGCTAAAAAGTGTATATAATATGCACGCATCAACTTGACATTAACCCTAATGTTTAAGGGATAACTCGTGTGATAACATACGTGAGACGCGAGAGGCACTCGAATTTTTGATTAGCATACACAAAATTCGAGCAAGACATATTGTTGGATCATCTTAGGTACAAGTGGTATGATGATTTATGCCTTGAAATCTATTATACTAGGTTGTTCTTAGGCCAAAAGGAAATGACCCAAAGTTATTTCTTCCCTTCTTATATCAATTTAATTACTTTTGTTGCATTCATATTAAAGTTAATTTTGATATAATACTTCCTTATGACATTAAGACGATTAATCTCATTATGGAATATATGATATTTCTTACAAGTGGTATAAGAGCATAGAATTCAAAATTGTTTTAATATATATGTTCTTGATTTTTCATATGATGTTAAATCGTTTTTTGTTTTTCTTGATTTAAATCGATAAATTCTTGATTTTTTTCGGCCCTACATTGGTTGATTTAAAAGTTAAATTGACTTAGTTTATATGATTTATTTGTTGATATAATAAAGATTGAATCAACACAGTATAAATCGATTTTTATTCAATAAAAATCCTCTCCGAAAATTTTGATTATTACATTTGTTCTATGATAATTAACGTATTAATGAAATTTGCTTGTTTTTGTTTATTATACGATAAAGAATAAAAATATTTTGGCCAAGAATTATAAAAAACGGAAATAAATAAAAAATATTTTAATCGCCGTTTTTTTTAGTCGAATTTTTTTATGAGGCCTGAGTGTCGGATTTCGTCGAAAAATTAGTGTTGTTCGAATGTAAACAACATTCTAAAGCGGACTGCAAAGCAAGGTTGTCGTTTTTAAGCCAAATTTGAACGTTTAGATTACTTTTGAGACCATTTTATATAAAAAAATTGTTTTTGGAAAGCTTTATTTTTGGAAAGTTTTCCGGAATGTTGTTTCTGGAAAGTTTTTCGAAAATTCCTATGTTCGGCCAATTTTATTGCCTTCTTTTATCAATTTAATTTAATGTCATAAATTGTTTATGGTATTGTGTTTTATTGTTTGATACCTTATTATTTTAAATTGTTTATAATAATAGTAGATTAATTCACTATATACGATATTTTGAATTTTTCTTGGATTATTATATATGTGTGACATATATAGTGGGTTTTGTGAGAATTTACGGAAATTTTCACATATTAAAACTTTTTAAAAGGTGGTTTGGATAATATTTGGGTTATTTTATGAGAATAATCCAATCTATGTCACATCTTCTCATATTAATCCATACTAACGATTAACTAAGAAAAATCCAACCTATAACCTCATTTATCTTTCATTGAACTTTGACTATTTTTAAACTCATATTATCGATAGGTTAGCACGTGACCTTCACTTACTTTTTGTTCAGGAAGAAGGAAAAACAAAAAGTAAGTCAAGGTGACGTGCTTGCTTATCGAAAATTAGAGTTCAAAAATAGACAAAGTTCAATGAAAGATAATTGAGGTCATAGGTTGGATTTTTCTTAGTTAATCGTTAGTAGGGATTAATATGAGAAGATGAGGTATAGGTTGGATTATTCCTATAAAATAACCCTAAATATTTTGCATTGTGAATGTTTTATATTTATATTGTTGAATGATTTCATTTTTTTCGATGAATGTTTTATTTTAAGCATTGGGAATGTAATGTAATCTAGTGTGGCCTTAGTTTTGATTGCTTTTTCGTAATGATGGAAAAGTAATCGGTGATGTAATTAAAGAAATCTCGTATCTCACTTTTTCTTTTTTCGTTTTTTTACGTTGTTATAAGAATGTAATTAATAGGATTTTGACTATGTAATTTTATGTAATGTAATTTATTTCGAAAGAAGACTTTAAAGTGGAGATTTGAAGACGTTCAAGGGACCTTGTTGGTGCATCATAAGACTAGAGTTTCCACCAAACTTCCCGGGGCCAATGTGATTGGATTCCAAAGTTTTAATCTCTAGGTTGATAGGCCACACTAGGATTTTATTGTTTTTTTTTCTTCGCTTGTTTAAAATTGTTGCATATCATCATACTCCGCCTAAACCAAAACACCTAAAATTGCATGATATTGGATCATATAGTACATATAAATCGTGATTTCATGTCACATACGATGTCAATTTAGCCGTCATTTATACCTATTCACTTAATTTTGTTCACTTAAAATGAATCTAAACTAAACGATGGGATCTCTCTCTTAATTAAAATTTAGGTTGGTCTTTCTAGATCAATTGACTAAGAATCCCTTGTTAGTCGGTGGACATATTGGACATATTACTCTCTGTATGGACCCCTTCTTCCTTAGGTAAGTAGTGCATAATGATTTAGTTGAACTCAACATTATAGTTTAAAACAATGTTAGATTATAATGAACTATGAGATACATTTGAGAAATTTGTCGACCAAGAGTTCTAAGGTAGAATTAGCTAATTGGTTAGCTTACCAATTTAGAGAAGTTAGGTCTTGAGATCGTTTATGTAATCCAATTAAGCGAGGTCGATTACATAAATGTTTAAGTCATTGTTAAAACCATTTACATTGACTTCAATTATTCGATGCTTTTTACTTACTTTCTTCTTTTTTCGCATTGTAGATAGTTATAAATTGTTGTTAAAATGACTGACCATGACGTTAATACTGGACCTTCTGCTACACTCACCCGTGAATAATGGCTTCGATCATTTATGGACCATATAAATCAGTCTACTCAACTTAAAAATGATTGGAGAAACTTTGTTGATTGGGGGACATCATTACGGAAAGATGTCATCGCAGACGGCAAGTTCAAGTATTTAATTGTTGGAGTAGTGTCCTCCACAATAGTGCGTCCCCAGAATAAATCTCGTAAAAGGCATATGTCATGGATTTATTTTACATATATGTCAGCTGGTCAACGTTAATCGGTAATGATTGGCTAACTAGAGTTTGATATTACTGTCGTGTGACGGCGATGACCAGCTGATCCCTTTCGGGCACACCACTAGGATGATACCCAAATGGAAAAACTAATTATTTGTATTAGATACAATTAAATTAAATCCTTGTATTACATGACTTTTGAATAAGTCATGTGAATATATATTTGATGAAAAGTTACGAACTTGGGCCAAGGGGATTTATTATTTAATTTTTTGATAACTAATTAATAAATATAAATGAGATTTTATAATTAATATTTAATTATATAAACTTCTACGACATGTGTATATGTTTGAGGCGGAGATAAATAGCAATTTAAACTTACAAGAGATTGTAAAATTAGCTAATCAGGGTTCATAAGTTATATTTTATACTGATAAAATAGTCTAATAAGAACTTAATTGTTAAGTGGTTATTAATTGTTGATTTGTATTATTTAATTGTTAAATGATCAAATTAATAATTAATTATATAAGATAATTAAATATAAGACTTATAAGCATTTGTGGGACAAATTTCGGAAATCGAAATGGACCAAAATGGGTCCATTTGAACCATAATATACAAGGTCGTATTAAACATATTTGTCAAAGTTTGGTAGTGTAAAAACATGGCATGTTCCTATGAATTGTTTACATTTCAAACCCCTATATATACTCCTCATTGTACACATAAATCCTCTTAATTTTTAAGAGAGAAAAATCCTCATAATAATATATACATCATAATATTATTAGTGTAATAATATTATCACATAATACAAGGTTTACTACTAAATTTACCTAGTTAGTAACTTAGTAGTTTATGGGATAATCTTGGGTGTATCCTTAGGAGACTATCTATTTGGTGGTTAGTAGTCTTGGAGGATCTTTCTTATTATATAGCTCAAGAACAACAATAAGGAAGGAGTCCTTGTGTTGTGCCCATTATCTTGCTTATACAATGTATGGATTTTTATCTTAAGATGGTTTAATACCATCTTTTATACTTTTGTATGCATGCATGTAGATTTAGACCATTTTAGATTATATTGTAATTTTAAGATCACAATATGATTATTAATATGGTCTAAATAACTAACAAGTGGTATCAGAGCATTGTTACATACATGCATGTTGTCTTAAGACGATTTTAGTAATTTATGAGATTAATTAGTAAAATTGATATTATATCATTAAAAATAGTTTTTATCACATAATATGGTCTTGCATGTATATAATATGGTCTTAGAATGATATGGGACGAAAATTTGTTTTTTTTGTTATTTAATTTATTTTTTCGATGTTATCGATTCAATTGTCTACCATTCACCATTTTTGTTCACTTAAAAGTGATAGACAATTAAATTGATAAGATCTCGCACTTTTAAAATTGAGATAACGCCTTACCAAGTATTAGCACCTATGAATCCCTTCTTCATTAGAAGTAGGCTCGGCTCACTGGGATACTCTCTTTTTACGTTGGGTAAGTGTGGGGAATAAAGCATGTATTCACCCTAAACTTGCAGGATTATAATGAAAAATACAGTTGTGTTTATAGTCATAAGATTAAAAGGATAAGAAAAAGAATTCAACCTTTGGTCCTTTGTGCTTAAGGCCTAAGAACAGGAATTAAAGTAAATTCCCTCCTATAACTTGCACCCAAGACTTGATTGAGATGATGCCGCGTGTGCTAGAAATACCCTCCAATTGCCTTGCAATATGGGGAGAGCTTTTGTGAGGTTTTAGATGTGAGATCTGAGTTTTTGGGAAAAAGATGTTCTCAAAAACCCTAATTGTGAGAATTATGAATCACCAGTCACTGACAAAAGGAGAAAGACTCTCCTTTTGTATTAGTTAGGTCGGGCGAATGGGTCTTGGGTAAGGGTGGGCTTTTTCCACTCTTACCTTATACCTTTGCGTGATTCGACCCGTTTTGCTAAATATTATTTGCGGGATTTAATTATAAATCGTAACATGTTATCAGATATTAATGTAGTCGATATATTAATAACGGTCTGATAAAATACGATATTGTATAATTACCTAAATTAATATAACTGTTTATATTAATTCGCGAATACAATATTTAATTAAATATAACTGTTTATATTTAATTTACGAATTAATCATGTAATCCGTATTAGCTAAAATTATTTAATCCGTATTAAATAATAATCTCAACATCTTATTGACTAATTTATTAGTCAATACCTCTGACTAACTGTTTAGTCATATCCGGCATAAATGTGACTGTATTTTCATACCTTCACATCTCTCAAACGTGTCCTATAGGTGTGACGTATAGGGACCAGTTGATCACCGCCATCCGTATGACAATAACGTCAAACTTATCTAGCAAGCCAACCGTTATTGATAAACGTGGATCAACTGGTAATAATACTGAAGTATTCCCTTGTGATCCTTAAAGAGATTTAATAAGTCATTGTACTTAATTGTCAAGGACACCAGCCCCAACAATCTCCCACTTGTCCGTACAAGGGTATGTGCAATGACGTTATCACACTACATGTGGAGGACACAATCTCCAACAAACTCCCACTTGTCCGTACAAGTGTAGGTGCGATAACCGAATCTCATATCCTTTTAAAATTTCTCCCACTCAATGTAAGACAATTTGCAAATCCGCATTCGCAAAGGTCGTATCTCACAAGCGATCTGTATCAAGAGTGGTTTCCCCGACTAGAGAGTAACTTAACTGATAAAACGAATCTGTATTCGAGCATGGCCATGCATTTTAGTTACTACTCCTCGAGTGGCCCTGAGAAATGATAAAATCCTGATAAGGGTTTGGATATTTCCCTCAACTCGAATCCTGCCGATATCGCCCAGCATGAAATAACCCAGAAAAAATCCTCTTGGCCCCTGTTACGGTGACCGTGGGAAAGAAACCAAAGTTACCCAAAATCTGTCTTAATCTCAAGAAGCAGTTGAAAGTCAAAAGACTCGACTCTAAGGAACACTATAGAGGTCCTATCCACGACCTGGCACCCAATGTTATAAAACATTTAGGACTCCATAACGTTGTCACGGGGTGTCCTACGAGATATCCGTATAACTCGCCTTTGTGATTGGTCAGTCATCCACGTGACTTATGGCTCGTTGAACCCACCATCAACCAACGTCACAAAATGATTACCTGAGTTATCAGCTCAAGTGGGTAATCAAGGACAAAAACGATGTAATGTTAATCAGTTCACTTTGTGGTGTTCAAAATTGGCGTACAATTCCACATGAGAAACAAAACATTTTATATCATAACAATAAGGTTGAATAGAGTACACGAGAAAATGAATTATGACATGAATTCATAAAAGAGTACTACAACTTAGGAACACATCCAATTCCCATGGAATGAATGTGCCCTTCATGCTTATCACGTGGTAATGCTTTTGTGAGAGGATCGGCTATGTTGTCATCCGTAGCGATCTTTTCAATAAAAATCTCCTTTTGCTCCACGTAATCTCTGATTAGATGAGCTTTCCGTTGTACATGCCTAGCCTTGCTGCTAGACTTATGCTCCTTAGCTTGGAAGATGGCACCGCTATTGTCACAATAAACGGTGATTGGGTCATTCGAACTAGGCACTACCGAGAGTCCTTGTAAGAATTGACGCATCCATATTGCTTCCTTAGCTGCTTCCGAGGCGGCATAGTACTCGGACTCAGTCGTAGAATCTGCTGTAACACTCTGTTTAGAACTTTTCCAGCTGACAGCAGCACCATTAAGAGTAAAGACAAATCCAGACTGAGATTTCGAGTCATCTCGATCCGTTTGGAAGCTAGCATCTGCGTAACCCGTGGCGCAGAGCGTTGAGTCGCCTCCAAAAGTCAATCCCCAATCTTTAGTCCTCCGTAGGTACTTAAGAATGTTTTTCACGGCCATCCAGTGTTGTTCACCTGGATGAGCTTGGAATCGACTGGTCATACTCAATGCATATGCAACGTCTGGACGTGTGCATATCATGGCATACATGATCGATCCTATTGCCGAAGCATAAGGAATCCGACTCATGCGCTCTTTCTCTTCCAATGACTTAGCTTCTTGAGTCTTGCTCAAGTGAAGCCCAGGAGTCATAGGAAGGAACCCCTTCTTGGAGTTCGTCATACTGAATCTCTCCAGAATCTTCTCTATATAAGACTCCTGACTGAGAGACAACATCCGTCGTGATCTATTCCTGTAGATACGGATGCCCAAAATTCTTTGTGCCTCTCCCAGATCTTTCATCTGGAAATGGTTTTTCAACCATGCTTTAACCGAAGATAAGAGAGGTATGTCATTCCCAATCAAGAGTATGTCGTCGACATACACATACAGTACTAGGAATACAATCTTACTCCCACTCGACTTGATATAGAGACGACATGGTTCCTCGACTGATCGAATGAACCCATTCTCTTTTATCACTTGGTCGAAGCGATGATTCCAACTCCGCGATGCTTGCTTAAGTCCATAGATGGAACGCTTAAGCTTGCAAACTTTCTTAGGATGTGCTGGATCGATAAAACCCTCGGGTTGTACCATGTACAACTCTTCCTCCAAATAACCGTTTAAGAAGGCGGTTTTAACGTCCATTTGCCATATTTCATAATCGTGAAATGCGGCGATCGCTAAGATAATCCGAATGGAACGTAGCATGACTACGGGTGCAAAGATCTCATCATAGTGCAAGCCTGGCACTTGAGTGAAACCTTTAGCAACTAGTCTAGCTTTATGGATATCTTGTTGTCCTTCCACGGCATGCTTTATCTTGTAAAGCCATTTGCATTGAAGGGGACGTACCTTTGCAGGTAGGTCCACAAGATCCCACACGTTGTTCTCATACATGGAGTCCATCTCGGATTGCATGGCTTCTAGCCATAGCTTTGAGTCAGAACTGGTCATGGCACCTTTATAGGTTGTGGGTTCATTACCCTCTAGGAGTAAGACGTCATCTGTATCGTGTTCCTCGACCATACCAATGTATCTGTCCGGTGGAATAGAGACTCTTCCCGACCTCCTAGGTTCCTCAGGGATATCTACTGCAGCCTTGGGTGAAGGAACTGTTTCCTCCAATGGTTGCTCGATAGTTGGTTCTTGAACCTCCGATAACTCGAAGGTTCTATTACTCGACTTGTTCTCGAGAAATGCTTTCTCTAAGAACGTCGCACTAGTCGCAACAAAAACACGTTGTTCGGTAGGCGAGTAGAAGTAATGACCAAACGTTCCCTTTGGGTAGCCTATAAAGTATGTCTTGACCGATCGCGGGCCGAGCTTATCCTCGTGTCTCCACTTGACATAAGCCTCGCAGCCCCAAACCCGAATAAAGGACAAGTTGGGGACCGTTCCCTTCCATAACTCGAATGGTGTCTTGTCAACAGCTTTAGACGGACTTCGGTTAAGTATTAGAGCGGCTGACAAAAGAGCATATCCCCACAATGAATCAGGCACAACGGTGTGACTCATCATGGATCGAACCATATCGAGTAAAGTTCGATTTCTCCGTTCGGACACACCATTTAATTGTGGTGTTCCAGGTGGAGTCAACTGTAGCACGATCCCACAGTCTTTAAGGTGTTGATCAAACTCGCGTGAAAGATACTCACCACCACGATCCGAGCGTAGTGCTTTAATCTTTCTACCCAGCTGGTTCTGTACCCGATTCTGGTATTCTTTGAACTTGTCAAAGGATTCACTTTTGTGCTTCATTAAGTAGACATAGCCATATCTACTTAAATCATCCGTGAAAGTGATGAAATACCTATAGCCATCACGTGCGTTGATCGACATAGGGCCACATACGTCCGTATGTATGAGTCCTAATAGGTCGGCAGCGCGCATTCCAACACCTTTGAAGGAAATACGAGTCATTTTGCCGATGAGACATGATTCACACGTGCCATATGATTCGAAATCAAAGGGTGAAATAGCTCCATTCTGTATGAGCTGTTTAACGCGTTTCTCATTTATGTGTCCCATACGACAATGCCATAGGTAAGTTTGATCTTTGTCACCTACCTTTATTCTTTTATTATTCACATGTAATATCTCGGTAGTTTGATCTAAAACATAAATTCCATTCATGGAAACTGCCTTGCCATAAATCATATTGTGTAAGGAGAAAATACAGCTATTATTCTCTATTACAAATGAAAAACCAAGTTTGTCAAGTGCAGAAACTGAAATAATGTTTTTGGATAAACTAGGAACATAATAACAGTTATATAAAAATAACTCGAATCCACTTGGAAGCTGGATTACGTATGTTCCCTTCGAGACTGCAGCCACACGTGCTCCATTCCCGACACGCAGGTCCACCTCACCCTTGGTTAGGGGTTCTTGGTTTCGGAGGCCCTGCACATGATTACATAGATGAGAACCACAACCAGTATCAAGTACCCAAGTTCCGCAACTTGCATGGTTAATCTCAATCATGTGAATAAAAGAAGAAGAAGACATACCAACAGGAGTAACACGGCCTGCCTTAATGTCCTCGCGATACACGGGGCATGAGCGCCTCCAATGCCCAGTCTTGTGGCAATGGTGACATTCCATGCTTGTATCCTTGCTCTTTGTCTTGCCTTGTGAGTTACTCGACTCACCTGGCCCACTCTTAGCAAATCCTGGTTTCTTGAATCTGGGCTTACCTACTGCTAGGTCGCCCTGAGCTTTAGCCTTCCCTTTACCTTTTCCCTTACTGGAGATCATGAGAACATCCTGCTTCAGACTCCCACTCAACTTTAGATCCTTCTCAGTCTGTACGAGAAGGGAGTGCGGCTCATGAGGAGTCTTCTTCATGTCGTTCATGTAGTAGTTGGCCCTAAAGAGGGCGAACCCATCATGAAGCGAATGAAGCATGCGATCAACGATGATGTTCTCACTGATCTTGCAGTTTAGGGACTCCAGTTTCTCGATATTCTCAATCATGTTGAGAATATGTGGGCTAACAGCTTGGCCCTTCTGGAGTTTCGCCTCAAAGAAGCGACAGGTATGCTCATAAGAAACGATTCTCGGAGCCTTGGAGAATTCGTTAGTGAGCGTGGTGAAAATCTTGTTTGCACCATGGGTTATGAAGCGTCTTTGCAAATTGGATTCCATTGCATAGATGAGTACGTTCTTTATCGCACCCGCTTCCATAACGAAATCGCTATGAGCGCGAATTTCGTTGGCTCTAGCTCCAGTTCCTGGGTGTGGCGGAATGGGCTCAGTTAAGAACTTGAGCTTTCCGTCAGCAATGGCAGCATTCCGTAGTGCTGCCTCCCAGTCAGAGAAGTTTGACCCATCATTCCTCAGTCTAGTAGACTGATTCGTGGAGTCCATGAAGGCTTTTAGCCAGGATTCACGTGCTAGCTTGGCACTTGGCATTGGGTCTTCACCAGCCATTATAGTTATACAGCAGTTTAATGAACGTGTTCTACACTGAAAAGAAGATAAAACAAAACCATATAAGCAACTTATTGTTGTGATTTAAGTCTATATTAAATTGGATTTAAACTCGTAGACTCATGCATTTATATAATTGATCTCCCTCAAGAATTATATAAACGATCCCAAGACTCAATTTCCGTATATTGATAAGCCCACAGTTTGGCTAATTCCAATCGTTGGAACTCTTGGTCGATAGATTTCCGTATATCCTATCTATTAGTCCATCTCAGTCACTGGAATATTATCGAGTGACCATGATGTTGAGATAAAATAAATCATCTGTTCCCACTTACCCGACGTAGAAGGGGTCATATTATGCCTACCGACGAAGAAGGGATTCATGGGAGGCTGATTTATAAAGACTAATCTCAATTTTTGGTTATACGAGGAAGACCCCATCAACTTTTATTTATCCATATTTAAGTGAACTAAAAACTAGCATTTGCGTGAATGAATTAAATAAAGTGATGGCTTTTAAATGACATATGACATCTGTGTTGTCACAGAAAACTAACGCGAGACCTCTACATGAGTCAGTTTTCAGGCATGATATAGGTGGTTTGGTTTTTAGGCGGAATATGATGCAAGCTATTATCGAAGAAAGCATAAAGGTAAATGCAATAAACGTAAATAAAAGTCCTAGTGTGGCCTATCCTACCAAAATAAACATAAAACAACTTGGAATCCACCGTTGGACCCTAGAAGCTTGTCTTGATGTTCCATCTTGGTCCTTGCAGCGGGAGTGAGCATCCGGTCTCCGTCTTGTCTTTGGTCTTCACAAAATTACTAATTTAAATTACAAAAGTAGTCCTAGATACATTCTAATTTAAATACAAAAGTAATTACATGGCAAAAACCCAAAACGGAGATTCAAGATCTCAAAATTACAAGCAAGATCGTGTCCCATCATTACGGTGACACAATCTTCTAAGGCCACACTAAGTTACAACCGTTTGCAAAAATTAAATACGTTATTGAAAGCATTCAAGGCATTCACAAGACGATAAATAAAATGCATCAACTAAAAACAATTTATACATGACATAATACTGTTATTATGATTAATAAATTTATACCAAACCACCTTTTAAGATTAAAATTAAGTGACTATACCGTTTTAATCACCAATTTTAACAAACATATAATCCATTATTTTAAACTGTTTTAAAACAATATGTATCAAACGAGGGTGGACCGTTTCACTAAATAATACACTATTTCCGTATATAGTATATTATTTTAAGCCATGTGAAAATAAAACATGTTATTTTCGGAAAAATAAAAAAAAACGAGTCTGTTACAGGGGGGAGGTCGACCGACCAGAACTTGTGGTCGACCGACCTCCTGCCGAAAAACGCAAAAATTCTGCAACAGAGAAATCGGTCGACCGACCTATTAATTAGGTCGACCGACCAACATGCAGTAAAAACGAATTTCAGAAAACGCAAAACGCTGCAATTTTTGAAATTAACACAAGTTTTTACCTTTTAAACTTTGATTAAAACAAGTAAATCAAAATTAACATCAACAAGGGTTCACATATTGTCAAGAATATCGATTAATTAACAATATGTAAACAGGAATCGAAAAACAAGATCGAAAACTCACAAAAGAAACTGTTTTTTAAAAAAAAAACAGAAAACTCACACAGGGGCGGTCGACCGACCGCTAAAACTGGTCGACCGACCGACGCAGCGGCAGAAACGAGATTTTTCAAAATCTTTTTTTAAAAAAAAACTTATGAAAAACACAAAAGTAAAATTTTCATGGCCTAAGGCTCTGATACCACTTGTGGGGAATAAAGCATGTATTCACCCTAAACTTGCAGGATTATAATGAAAAATACAGTTGTGTTTATAGTCATAAGATTAAAAGGATAAGAAAAAGAATTCAACCTTTGGTCCTTTGTGCTTAAGGCCTAAGAACAGGAATTAAAGTAAATTCCCTCCTATAACTTGCACCCAAGACTTGATTGAGATGATGCCGCGTGTGCTAGAAATACCCTCCAATTGCCTTGCAATATGGGGAGAGCTTTTGTGAGGTTTTAGATGTGAGATCTGAGTTTTTGGGAAAATGATGTTCTCAAAAACCCTAATTGTGAGAATTATGAATCACCAGTCACTGACAAAAGGAGAAAGACTCTCCTTTTGTATTAGTTAGGTCGGCCGAATGGGTCTTGGGTAAGGGTGGGCTTTTTCCACTCTTACCTTATACCTTTGCGTGATTCGACCCGTTTTGCTAAATATTATTTGCGGGATTTAATTATAAATCGTAACATGTTATCAGATATTAATGTAGTCGATATATTAATAACGGTCTGATAAAATACGATATTGTATAATTACCTAAATTAATATAACTGTTTATATTAATTCGCGAATACAATATTTAATTAAATATAACTGTTTATATTTAATTTACGAATTAATCATGTAATCCGTATTAGCTAAAATTATTTAATCCGTATTAAATAATAATCTCAACATCTTATTGACTAATTTATTAGTCAATACCTCTGACTAACTGTTTAGTCATATCCGGCATAAATGTGACTGTATTTTCATACCTTCACATCTCTCAAACGTGTCCTATAGGTGTGACGTATAGGGACCAGTTGATCACCGCCATCCGTATGACAATAACGTCAAACTTATCTAGCAAGCCAACCGTTATTGATAAACGTGGATCAACTGGTAATAATACTGAAGTATTCCCTTGTGATCCTTAAAGAGATTTAATAAGTCATTGTACTTAATTGTCAAGGACACCAGCCCCAACAGTAAGTAGGGTAATAAAAGTTATTACACGTGAAAATTGGTTGGACTCAACGGGATTAATGTGGGATGAATCAGCCTCACCGTGCCCATAGTTGATTCCGGGGCTAAAATGGAGATTTGAAGACGTTCAAGGGACCTTGTTGGTGCATCATAAGACTAGAGTTTCCACCAAACTTCCCGGGGCCAATGTGATTGGATTCCAAAGTTTTAATCTCTAGGTTGATAGGCCACACTAGGATTTTATTGTTTTTTTTTCTTCGCTTGTTTAAAATTTTTGCATATCATCATACTCCGCCTAAACCAAAACACCTAAAATTGCATGATATTGGATCATATAGTACATATAAATCGTGATTTCATGTCACATACGATGTCAATTTAGCCGTCATTTATACCTATTCACTTAATTTTGTTCACTTAAAATGAATCTAAACTAAACGATGGGATCTCTCTCTTAATTAAAATTTAGGTTGGTCTTTCTAGATCAATTGACTAAGAATCCCTTGTTAGTCGGTGGACATATTGGACATATTACTCTCTGTATGGACCCCTTCTTCCTTAGGTAAGTAGTGCATAATGATTTAGTTGAACTCAACATTATAGTTTAAAACAATGTTAGATTATAATGAACTATGAGATACATTTGAGAAATTTGTCGACCAAGAGTTCTAAGGTAGAATTAGCTAATTGGTTAGCTTACCAATTTAGAGAAGTTAGGTCTTGAGATCGTTTATGTAATCCAATTGAGCGAGGTCGATTACATAAATGTTTAAGTCATTGTTAAAACCATTTACATTGACTTCAATTATTCGATGCTTTTTACTTACTTTCTTCTTTTTTCGCATTGTAGATAGTTATAAATTGTTGTTAAAATGACTGACCATGACGTTAATACTGGACCTTCTGCTACACTCACCCGTGAATAATGGCTTCGATCATTTATGGACCATATAAATCAGTCTACTCAACTTAAAAATGATTGGAGAAACTTTGTTGATTGGGGGACATCATTACGGAAAGATGTCATCGCAGACGGCAAGTTCAAGTATTTAATTGTTGGAGTAGTGTCCTCCACAATAGTGCGTCCCCAGAATAAATCTCGTAAAAGGCATATGTCATGGATTTATTTTACATATATGTCAGCTGGTCAACGTTAATCGGTAATGATTGGCTAACTAGAGTTTGATATTACTGTCGTGTGACGGCGATGACCAGCTGATCCCTTTCGGGCACACCACTAGGATGATACCCAAATGGAAAAACTAATTATTTGTATTAGATACAATTAAATTAAATCCTTGTATTACATGACTTTTGAATAAGTCATGTGAATATATATTTGATGAAAAGTTACGAACTTGGGCCAAGGGGATTTATTATTTAATTTTTTGATAACTAATTAATAAATATAAATGAGATTTTATAATTAATATTTAATTATATAAACTTCTACGACATGTGTATATGTTTGAGGCGGAGATAAATAGCAATTTAAACTTACAAGAGATTGTAAAATTAGCTAATCAGGGTTCATAAGTTATATTTTATACTGATAAAATAGTCTAATAAGAACTTAATTGTTAAGTGGTTATTAATTGTTGATTTGTATTATTTAATTGTTAAATGATCAAATTAATAATTAATTATATAAGATAATTAAATATAAGACTTATAAGCATTTGTGGGACAAATTTCGGAAATCGAAATGGACCAAAATGGGTCCATTTGAACCATAATATACAAGGTCGTATTAAACATATTTGTCAAAGTTTGGTAGTGTAAAAACATGGCATGTTCCTATGAATTGTTTACATTTCAAACCCCTATATATACTCCTCATTGTACACATAAATCCTCTTAATTTTTAAGAGAGAAAAATCCTCATAATAATATATACATCATAATATTATTAGTGTAATAATATTATCACATAATACAAGGTTTACTACTAAATTTACCTAGTTAGTAACTTAGTAGTTTATGGGATAATCTTGGGTGTATCCTTAGGAGACTATCTATTTGGTGGTTAGTAGTCTTGGAGGATCTTTCTTATTATATAGCTCAAGAACAACAATAAGGAAGGAGTCCTTGTGTTGTGCCCATTATCTTGCTTATACAATGTATGGATTTTTATCTTAAGATGGTTTAATACCATCTTTTATACTTTTGTATGCATGCATGTAGATTTAGACCATTTTAGATTATATTGTAATTTTAAGATCACAATATGATTATTAATATGGTCTAAATAACTAACAAGTGGTATCAGAGCATTGTTACATACATGCATGTTGTCTTAAGACGATTTTAGTAATTTATGAGATTAATTAGTAAAATTGATATTATATCATTAAAAATAGTTTTTATCACATAATATGGTCTTGCATGTATATAATATGGTCTTAGAATGATATGGGACGAAAATTTGTTTTTTTTGTTATTTAATTTATTTTTTCGATGTTATCGATTCAATTGTCTACCATTCACCATTTTTGTTCACTTAAAAGTGATAGACAATTAAATTGATAAGATCTCGCACTTTTAAAATTGAGATAACGCCTTACCAAGTATTAGCACCTATGAATCCCTTCTTCATTAGAAGTAGGCTCGGCTCACTGGGATACTCTCTTTTTACGTTGGGTAAGTGTGGGGAATAAAGCATGTATTCACCCTAAACTTGCAGGATTATAATGAAAAATACAGTTGTGTTTATAGTCATAAGATTAAAAGGATAAGAAAAAGAATTCAACCTTTGGTCCTTTGTGTTTAAGGCCTAAGAACAGGAATTAAAGTAAATTCCCTCCTATAACTTGCACCCAAGACTTGATTGAGATGATGCCGCGTGTGCTAGAAATACCCTCCAATTGCCTTGCAATATGGGGAGAGCTTTTGTGAGGTTTTAGATGTGAGATCTGAGTTTTTGGGAAAAAGATGTTCTCAAAAACCCTAATTGTGAGAATTATGAATCACCAGTCACTGACAAAAGGAGAAAGACTCTCCTTTTGTATTAGTTAGGTCGGGCGAATGGGTCTTGGGTAAGGGTGGGCTTTTTCCACTCTTACCTTATACCTTTGCGTGATTCGACCCGTTTTGCTAAATATTATTTGCGGGATTTAATTATAAATCGTAACATGTTATCAGATATTAATGTAGTCGATATATTAATAACGGTCTGATAAAATACGATATTGTATAATTACCTAAATTAATATAACTGTTTATATTAATTCGCGAATACAATATTTAATTAAATATAACTGTTTATATTTAATTTACGAATTAATCATGTAATCCGTATTAGCTAAAATTATTTAATCCGTATTAAATAATAATCTCAACATCTTATTGACTAATTTATTAGTCAATACCTCTGACTAACTGTTTAGTCATATCCGGCATAAATGTGACTGTATTTTCATACCTTCACATCTCTCAAACGTGTCCTATAGGTGTGACGTATAGGGACCAGTTGATCACCGCCATCCGTATGACAATAACGTCAAACTTATCTAGCAAGCCAACCGTTATTGATAAACGTGGATCAACTGGTAATAATACTGAAGTATTCCCTTGTGATCCTTAAAGAGATTTAATAAGTCATTGTACTTAATTGTCAAGGACACCAGCCCCAACAGTAAGTAGGGTAATAAAAGTTATTACACGTGAAAATTGGTTGGACTCAACGGGATTAATGTGGGATGAATCAGCCTCACCGTGCCCATAGTTGATTCCGGGGCTAAAATGATAAATTTTAAGAAAATTCATCAACCAAGAGTTCTATTCAGTAGAATCAGTCAAAATGTTGACTCACCAAATTTATATAAATATGGGATGAAACGGCCTCACCGTGCCCGTGTTTATATTATAAAGATGGGTCTTGGAATTGTTTATATAATTCAGTGGGAGATCATTATATAAATTGCAACTTGTTAAAATTGTTTTACAAGTATTTTTATGATAAATGTTGATATTCTTTCCATTCCCGTTTTGTAGTAAATCACAATGGCTTCTTCTAGTCCAACCGCTACGATTTCTAAAGAATCATGGCTCCGCCAGTTCATGGACAAATATGTTTTAAATTCTAATGGTAGTAATTTTAAAGATTGGGAAGAACAACTTCGATTAGTTGCTGCAGGTGATGGTAAATTACGCTAGCTTGTCGATCCTTCTCCTCCTCTACCAAGTACTAGGGCTACTCCTGATGTAAGGGACGCATATAATGATTATCAAAGACAATCCGCCGCCATTAAAAATGTTTAAATATTTGCGATGGAAGCATCCCTACAAAGTCAATGTGCCCGCTTTAAAGATGCATATGAGGTATACTCGAGGCTCTCTACCATGTTTTCTCAAGCCCCGAGGATACTTCAATATGATGTTGTTGTTCGCTTCTTTGAGGCTAACCTTAAGGAAGGGCAATCTGTTAGTGCCCATATACTCAAAATGATTGAGTATGTGGAAACTCTAGAAGGGTTGGGATGCAAGATCCCCGAAGAGCTTATTGTGGACCGAGTGCTTCACTCCCTCTCTATGGTCAAAGGATTCACCCAATTTCGAGTAAATTATAATATGGCCAAAATGAAGAAAAGTCTACATGAACTCCATTCTTTGCTTGTGCAAGCAGAGAAAGGCATGGGCTTAAGTGGGAACACTAGGAAAGATGTCCTAGCTATTAATGTAAAGGGGAGGATGAAGTTTAAAAGGAGTGGTGGTAAGAAACCCGTGCAGGTTGAAGGTAAAGGGAAGGCTATTGCGAATGGCCCTTCCAAACCAAAATCTAAGAAGGGAAATCATCTCAATGATACTTGAAATTATTGCAATATCAAGGGACATTGGAAGCGTAATTGCCCCAATTATCTGGATGACATCAAAGCTGGTATTGTGAAGCCAACATGTAAATTCTCAATCAAATCTTTTATGAGAGACATAAATTACGCTACTACTACAACGTGGGTATTAGATACTGGCTGTGGTTCTAACCTGTGTAATCATTTACAGGGCCTAAAAAGCGTAAGGAAGCTAAATAAGGGTGACGTGGATCTACGAATGGGAAACGGATCTAAAGTAGCCGCCGTATCTGTTGGAACCTATGTACCTAGTTTAGCGTCGGGTTTGCAGTTGTATCTAAATAATTGTTATTTTGTGCCAACGTTGTCTAGGAATATAATATCAGTATCTGTATTAGACACGGAAGGGTTTCGTTTTGTAATTAAGGACAAGTGTTATACTTTTTCCCTTAATGGGATTGTATATAGTCAAGCTATTTCTATCAATGGTATTTATATTATAGACACTTGCAACGATGTTTATCATTTGGATAATAAAAGACTCAAAACCGGTGATACCGATCTATCTTATTTATGGCATTGTCGATTAGGACATATCAACGAGAAACGCATTAAAAGACTAATGTCGACTGGTGTTATTAAACCTTTTGATTTCGAATCATTTGGTATATGTGAATCTTGTCTACTTGGCAAGATGACTCGTTCACCTTTTCAAGGAAGAGGATCTCGAGCTAGTGAGTTATTGGGCTTAATACATACCGATGTATGTGGTCCAATGACTGTCACTGCTAGAGGTAATTATGACTATTTCATTACTTTTACCGATGACATGAGTAGATATGGGTATATCTACTTAATAAAGTATAAAAGTGAAGCTTTTGATAAGTTCAAGGAGTTTCAAAATGAAGTAGAAAACCAATTAAATAAGAAGATTAAAACATTACGATCAGATCGTGGTGGTGAATATTTAAGCAATGACTTTAGAGATCACCTTAAAAACTGTGGTATTGTAGCTCAGTTAACTCCTCCCGGAACACCACAATTGAACGAGGTGGCTGAGAGGAGGAATCGAACTTTATTAGATATGGTTCGATCAATGATGAGTCAAACTGAATTACCTGAGTCATTTTGGGGATTTGCTATCTTATCTGCAATATGTTCTTTGAACAGGAGTCCCACTAAAGCTACCGACAAAACACCATATGATATATGGAAAGGGAGGGTCCCTAATCTACAATACTTGAAAGTATGGGGCTGTGACACTTATGTCAGAAATAAGTGTGACGATAAGCTTGCATCTCGTTCTGATAAATGTACTTTTGTAGGTTACCCAAAGGAAACCCGAGGTTATTACTTCTACAATAGTCAGGAGAACAAAGTGTTTGTGGCTCGTGATGTTGTCTTTCTAGAAAAAGAGTTTATTTCTAGGAGACAGAGTGGGAGAAAATTTGAACTTGATGAAGTTCAAGAGCCACATACTGAGGTGAGTACACAGGAAAATGTCCCTTCTTCGTCAGATCCAGTTATTATTCCTTCTGAACCTAGGAGGTCAGGAAGGGTAAGTCACCAACCTGATAGATACCTTGGTATCATTGAGGAAGATGGTGACTATGAGGTATTACTTTTAAAAAGTGACGAACCTAAAAGCTACAAAGCAGCTATTGCTAGTTTTGACTCTAAGTTATGGCTTGAAGCCATGCAATCCGAAATGGATTCCATGTATGACAATCAGGTATGGGATCTGGTTGAATTACCTAAAGATGTCCGACCTCTTCAGTGTAAGTGGATTTTTAAGATTAAAATCGGCATGGTTGAACATAAAGATGTCTACAAAGCTAGACTGGTGGCGAAAGGGTTCACTCAGCTTCATGGTTTACACTATGAAGAGACCTTTGCACCAGTTGCTATGCTGAGATCTGTTCGGATAATGTTAGCGATTTCTGCATTTCATGATTATGAGATATGGCAAATGGATGTCAAGACCGCTTTCCTGAATGAGTTTCTGGAAGAGGAAGTGTACATGACACAACCTTAAGGTTTTGTGGATCCTAAAAATCTTAACAAAGTATGCAAGCTTAAGAGATCCATTTATGGTCTTAAGCAGGCATCAAGGAGTTGGAATCATCATTTTGATCATGTGATTAAACAGAATGGTTTTTCTCGACGTGTTGAGGAACCGTTTTTATACATGAAGTTTAGTGGGAGTAAAGTTGTTTTCTTACTTTTATATGTGGACGACATACTACTCATTGGGAATGATATGGATATGCTTATTTCTGTTAAGAAGTGGCTAGGAAACCACTTCCAAATGAATGATTTGGGAGAAACACAGCGCATCTTGGGTATCCGGATCTATAGAGATAGAACCAATAGGATATTAGCATTGAGTCAAGAAGCTTATATTGATAAAATTCTTGATCGATTCAATATGAAAAACTCTAAGAAAGGTTTTCTGCCAATAGGTAGTGGGATTACCTTGAGTAAATCACAGTGTCCCACGGAACCTAAAGATATTGAACGCATGAAGTCGATTCCCTATGCTTCCGTTGTTGGATCGATCCTGTATGTTGTGATGTGCACTCGTCCTGACGTCTCGTATGCTTTGAGCATGACAAGTCGTTATCAGAATAATCCAGGTGAGAGTCACTGGATAACCGTAAAAAATATTCTTAAATACTTGAGAAGGACTAGAGATTCATTCTTAGTGTTTGGAGGAGAATCTGAGTTACGTGTAAGAGGTTATATAGATGCCAGTTTCCAAACCGATAGGGATGATTTAAAATCCCAGGCTAGTTTTGTCTATATGATGAACGGAGGGGCGGTTTGTTGGAGAAGTTTTAAGGAGTCTATGACAGCTGATTCTACAACGGAAGCTGAGTACATTGCAGCATCTGAGGCTGCTAAGGAAGCTGTTTGGATTAGGCAATTTTTGGAGGGACTGAGAGTAGTTCCGACCGCCGAGGATCCTATCACTTTATACTATGATAACAGTGAGACAATTTTTCAAGCTAAAGAGTGCAAGTCTAGTAACAAGTCTAGACATGTACTTAGGAAATTTCATGTAATTAGAGATCTAATTGAAAGGAAGCAAATTATAGTCTGTAAGGTTGTGACAGCTGAAAACATTACTGATCCTTTAACCAAACCATTGTCTCAAGCGAAACATGATAGTCATGTAATTTCTATGGGGTTGAGACGAATGACAGAACTATTGTAAATTATACGATATGTAATAATTTTGTACCAATTATTTCATATATGATAATTACATTTATCGTTGCATTCAGTTGTTGTCTGAATTTATATACTTTGTTTTATCCAAATAGTTTGTAATGACAACGTCGAACCCTATTAAGTGAACTGGATTAATATTGTATTTAGTCCCTAGTTACTTAATGAGGTGACGTCTCAGAGTGACTAGATTGTAAGGCGATAGATGACAGGTTCGACTGTCATATGGTCATAGTGATGATTGGTCGATTACATAGGCAGATTTTGAGACAATTTGTCAGACAGTGACTGTTTATAGAGTCTTTTTATTGCTAGGTCGTGACGAGGATTTCTATTTATTCCTTCGAGTCGCTTCTTTTGACTGGAGACTATTTGTCTGAGTCAGTACAGTTTCCGATTAACTTTAGTTTTGCTTATGGTCGTGCCGTAACAGGAGGCTGATGGGCATCTTCTGGGTCATGGTGATCTGTGATTGAACAAAGAAAATAGGTCAACAAGATTGTCTACTTACGTCAAATTTTTATCTCAAGGCCACTCGAGGAGAGTTGACTGAAAATGCGTGGCCACGCTCGGATAAAGTCTATAGTAGATAATCCGGTCAGACAATCATTCTCCTGATCGAGAAAACCACTTTATGATGAGATCACGTGCAAGAACGACCTGGAAGACATCTTGCATTGAGTGGGAGATAACTTTGGACAAGAGAATCGGTGGCGCACACTTGTGTCAGACAAGTGGGAGATTGTTGGAGTAGTGTCCTCCACAATAGTGCGTCTCCATAATAAATCTCGTAAAAGGAATATGTCAGGGATTTATTTTACATATATGTCATCTGGTCAACGTTAATCGGTAATGATTGGCTGACTAGAGTTTGACATTACTGTCGTGTGACGACGGTGACCAGCTGATCCCTTTAGGTCACACTTATAGGATGATAACCAAATGCAAAAACTAATTATTTGTATTAGATACAATTAAATTAAATCCTTGTATTATAGGACTTTTGAATAAGTCATGTGAATATATATTTGATGACAAGTTACGAACTTGGGCCAAGGGGATTTATTATTTAATTATTTGATAACTAATTAATAAATATAAATGAGATTTTATAATTAATAGTTAATTATATAAACTTCTACGACATGTGTATATGTTTGAGGCGGAGATAAATAGCAATTTAAACTTACAAGAGACTGTAAAATTAGCTAATAAGGGGTCATAAGTTATATTTTATACTGATAAAATAGTCTAATAAGAACTTAATTGTAAGTGGTTATTAATTGTTGATTTGTATTATTTAATTGTTAAATGATCAAATTAATAATTAATTATATAAGATAATTAAATATAAGACTTATAAGCATTTGTGGGACAAATGTCGGAAATCAAAATTGTAACACCCCGATTTATTAAGGAGCCTTTAGCAAGACATCCTCAGTAAATTGAGTTGTTACCATCTCGGACATTTTGGTCATCTTTAAAACACCATAGGGACACCGGAGGTGTCAGAATAACCACCAGAATATCGCCCGTGACCGCGCCTATCACTGTGTTCACTCTTGTATTTGTGTGTTGTATGCTCCTGCGTTTTGTCTTATTCCTGGACTTATCGGTTCTTCTGTTCATGAGTCTTGGTAGGGGTGTTGGTAGGCTAGGTTGGGGATGGTAAGGTGCAGCGTGGTGGTCGGGAAACACCACTGGCAGTGCTCAAAGTTATGATTAACGATTAGGAATAGGGGGGTTGTCGTGAGGTGTAACCTGGTTTTAGGCGTCTGTCTGGGTGTTTAAGGAGGTGTCGAAACCTGGTGGTCGTCACCAGATGGTCGTGGGAGAGGTAAGGTGTCGGGTTGGTGGTTGGCTGGAGTGTTGGTGGTGTTAACATACGGTTTTCAGGGCAGGAATATTGTGTACAGGTGCATCAATTTAGCGGTTCGCGGTTGTGTTGGTACGGGTTTTACAGTAACTTCGAGGGCTTCTGGGGTTGCGTCGGGTGTCATGCTGGTGTCAGGGAGTTACGACGTGGTGCGAGTGTGTCAACCAACGCGGGTTGGTGGTTGTGCAAGCAGTGTAGGGGCGTCGAAAGGGGTTGTTTTGGGAGCCGTCAGGGCGGTGAACTACATACGGTTATGAGAATAGGGGCTGCTGTACGTGTTGTCATGGGTTTGTTTGGGCTTTTGCGAGTGGCTGAATGAATATTATTATTATTATTATTATTATTATTATTATTATTATTATTATTATAATTCTTGTTAATAGTATTATTATTGTTAATATTAATATTATTAGTGATATGTTTATTCTTACTAATATCTATATTATTATTATTTTGTTGTTAATGATTGGTTGTTAGTATATGGTAACTTGTTAATAATGTTTTGTGGTTAGTAATGTATTTGGGTATGAGTAATTTGGTGATTTAATATGGTGACAATTATTTATATATGATTAAGATTAATAAATGAGAACATGATCAATAATTTTGTGGTATTGTCTTTTGGGAAGAGGTTGCTATTTCGGAAAGTTTCTATTATAGGAAACTTTCCACTTTTAGAAAGTTACTATGTTTGGAGTCCTTACTATTCTAGGACAGGGGTTAATAACTGTTATATAATATACGTTTAGGTGACGGTTTCCGCGTGGAATATTTCTAGCAGCTGTTCGGTTGCCATTCCGCAATTTGAGGTAGGGAAATATCTATGACTGTGATTGTGATCTGACATGAGGATACTCAGTATCTGATTGATATATTTAATTGTGATATATTGTGATTGATTGCTTATTACTGCTTATTGTGGAGAACGGAGATGTGAAATGGGTCTTGTGATATGGGACTTGTGATATGGCCATTGGAGGTGTGATGTGATGGGAGGTGTGATGTGATGGGATGTGTGGTGTGATGGAGGTGTGAAGTGGTGGAGGTGTGTGAATGATCGAATGATATGGAGATGGAGGAGGATACGGTTCTATTGTTATTTATGTTTTATCTGTTGTACCTACTCAACCTCGCGGTTGACCCTGTGTATTCGTGTGACACCTACGATGATCCGGAATGGGGAGTAGATTCTACAGGAAAGAGACAGATGAGCCATGAGCTGGGACGGGAATGTGAGATGCGGACTTGAGACCGACTTAGATCTACATCACATATAGAGTAGTCGTCAGTTGTGCTTTTCTTTTTCTATGTAATTTCTGTAATAACAAAAGTTTAAATTTTTATCAGTTTTTATATAAAGTACTTTGGTTGATTTACTTTGTTATTCACTACCTCGGATATTCCGAGATGGTAACAGCTCAATTTACTGAGGATGTCTTGCTAAAGGCTGCTTAATAAATCGAGCTGTTACCATCTCGGAATATCCGAGGTAGTGAATAACAAAGTAAGTCAACCAAAGTACTTTATATAAAAACTGATAAAAATTTAAACTTTTGTTATTACAGAAATTACATAGAAAAAGAAAAGCACAACTGACGACTACTCTATATGTGATGTAGATCTAAGTCGGTCTCAAGTCCGCATCTCACATTCCGTCCCAGCTCCTGGCTCATCTGTCTCTTTCCTGTAGAATCTACTCCCCATTCCGGATCATCGTAGGTGTCACACGAATACACAGGGTCAACCGCGAGGTTGAGTAGGTACAACAGATAACACATAAATAACAATAGAACCGTATCCTCCTCCATCTCCATATCATTCGATCATTCACACACCTCCACCACTTCACACCTACGATTATTATTATTATTATTATTATTATTATTATTATTATTATTATTATTATTATTATTATTATTATTATTATTATTATTATTATTATTATTATTATAATTCTTGTTAATAGTATTATTATTGTTAATATTAATATTATTAGTGATATGTTTATTCTTACTAATATCTATATTATTATTATTATTATCATTTTGTTGTTAATGATTGGTTGTTAGTATATGGTAACTTGTTAATAATGTTTTGTGGTTAGTAATGTATTTGGGTATGAGTAATTTCGTGATTTTATATGGTGACAATTATTTATATGTGATTAAGATTAATAAATGAGAATATGATCAATAATTTTGTGGTATTGTCTTTTGGGACGAGGTTGCTATTTCGGAAAGTTTCTATTATAGGAAACTTTCCACTTTTAGAAAGTTACTATGTTTGGATTATAGGAAAGTTACTATTTTAATAAAAGTTCTCGGTTATAATAAAAAAATAATAATAATAATAATAATAATAATAATTAACTTAAATTAAAATAATAATAATAATAATAATAATAATAATAATAATAATAATAATAATAATAATAATAATAATAATAATAATAATAATAATAATAATAATATTCATTCAGCCACTCGCAAAAGCCCAAAAAAACCCATGACAACACGTACAGCAGCCCCTATTCTCATAACCGTAGTTCACCGCCCTAACGGCTCCCAAAACAACCCCTTTCGACGCCCCTACACTGCTTGCACAACCACCAACCCACGGTGGTTGACACACTCGCACAACGCCGTAACTCCCTGACACCACCACGACTCCCGACGCAACCCCAGAAGCCCTCGAAGTTACTGTAAAACCCGTACCAACACACCCGCGAACCGCTAAACCGATGCACCTGTACACAATATTCTTGCCCTGAAAACCGTATGTTAACACCACCAACACTCCAGCCAACCACCAACCCGACACCTTACCTCTCCCACGACCATCTGGTGACGACCACCAGGTTTCGACACCTCCTTAAACACCCAGACAGACGCCTAAAACCAGGTTACACCTCACGACAACCCCCCTGTTCCTAATCGTTAATCATAACTTTGAGCACTGCCACTGGTGTTTCCTGACCACCACGCTGCACCTTACCATCCCCAACCTAGCCTACCAACACCCCTACTAAGACTCATGAACAGAAGAACCGATAAGTCCAGGAATAAGACAAAACGCAGGAGCATACAACACACAAATACAAGAGTGACTACCAACCAAAACCAGATAATAGCTGGGGGTGGAGGAGAATTTGTAAGATAAAAGAGGTTTTGAACAATGGGATTCAAACACACAACTGGAATATTCAGAGTCCTTTGGAGTACACAGTTACTAAGGGTTATAACTGGCTTAGAGACAAAGGAGAAGAGGTTAACTGGCATTCTCTAGTGTGGAATAGATGGACTGTGCCTAAGCACAGTATGGTAGCCTGGTTTTACCAACACCAGGCTATGAATACTAAAGATAAGCTTCACAGATTGCAACTGGTAACTGATGATCGGTGCTGTATATGTGATAATCAGACAGAAACTTTGGAGCATTTATACTGTAAATGTCCTTACAGTGCAAAATTAGTGGATTATGTTGAGACATGGATCCAATATAGGCTGAACAGAACACTTGCGCAGGAATGGCGAGTAAGAATGAACGGGACCAGGATGAGGAGAGCAATTCTGAATGGAATTGTGAATGCAGTGATCTACGTGATTTGGCAACAACGGAATCAGAGTCGTATGGAAGGAACCTTGATCAGACCAGAGAAAGTAGGAGCACAGCTTAGAAAAGAGCTTATTATGTATTATGCCACGTTTTATACAGGCAATATGTCTAGCAAGGATGAGTCATTCCTTGCTAAAATTTGCCGAACTTGTACTTGAAAAAGTTTGATTGATCATTTATATATACTTACCTTATATCAAAAAAAAAGAGTGAACAGAGTGATAGGCGCGGTCACGGGCGATATTCTGGTGGTTATTCTGACACCTCCGGTGGCCCTATGGTGTTTTAAAGATGACCAAAATGTAAAGTGCACTACAAGGCTTACATACATCCATTAAACATTAAAAACGATAAACTGGAAGGTACGATAAACACTCACGAAAATTCTACTGCGGAAGAGGTGAACTCGCTGGTTTATGATTGTCCGTATCTCGCCATCGATCTTCTCTATTCCCCACGGCAGGTCAGGCTATGGTTTCTGATGAAGACGGAGTAGGGAGGCAGACGGAGGTGTGAGGATAACTAGGGTTTATGTTTTTAGTGAAAGTCGATGTATTGCTGTGGAATTGGTATATCGATGTATGAGTTTGTGAGGTCACGGGTATTAGGGTTTACATGGGTTCTCGTGGTTATCTTTTAGTCACGGTACCCATAGTGTATTCGAGCCCAAGCCCATCACGTTTCTCAAAGACTTACACTCCATCCCCGACTCATACTTAAAATTAACGAGACATGTAACTAATATAATTATTTTAGCAATTAGCACATACGTATCGAATAAAATATAATTATTCCCCGCCTCGATGAATTATAAAACAATTTACCTTTACGAACCACGAAAAAATACGGGTATTACAATCTTCCCTCCTTAAAATGAACTTCGTCCCGAAGTTCGTCGCCCCGTAAAGAAAAGAAATACCAACTAGCACAAAAGAGCACACGCAGGGATTATATAAGCTCCAAAACGCGGAGTGTTACAGAAATGGACCAAAATGGGTCCATTTGAACCATAATATACAAGGTCTTATTAAACATATTTGTCAAAGTATGGTAGTGTAAACACATGGCATGTTCCCATGAATTGTTTACATTTCAAACCCCTATATATACTCCTCATCGTACACATAAATCCTCTTAATTTTTAAGAGAGAAAAATCCTCATAATAATATATACATCATAATATTATTAGTGTAATAATATTATCACATAATCCAAGGTTTACTACTAAATTTACCTAGTTCGCAACTTAGTAGTTTTTGGGATAATCTTGGGTGTATCCTTACACTAGTACAAAAATAGCTTTTTGGGGCGTCAAAAAAGTGGCTATTTGAGGTGTTTTTGGTGTAGAAGCAAATAAGGGGGCCGGAAATAGAAAAGCTATTTGCGGCGTTTTTAAAACGCAGAAAATAAGGATCTGTTTGAGGCGTTTTTTCAAAAAAACGTAGCAAATGAAGATTGTTTTGTCAGGTTTAGTTATCTCATAAACTAATTATTTTAGTCATACTAAACAAAAACTTAATTAACATTTTAATTAACTTATTTTAGATCTTATGCATGCTTAAATTTATGCGGAAATAGGAGAATTTCGAACCCTTACACACGGTCCAAATATATATGCTAGGATGATCCTCCAAGTATTCAACAAGAACATACACCTCCTTTTTGATGCACCAAGACACCCCTTAAATCAACCGAAACTTGAGTAATGCTAGTACCAAAATCGGTTTTCCTTAAAACAATTCTAATCTCTCAATTAGAATTAATAATATGAATACTACAACAAATGTAGTATAAAACAATATAATCTTATTATATGGAAATATTATTTTAGAGAGGATTTTATGAGAGGTTTCTCACAGTAGCAAAAAATGCTCAAATTTGGAATGAATTAGTAATGTGTTAATATTACACACTTTTGATGGTTGTGGATGAGTGAGCCGTGAACCTCACTTAGGGAAGCTCAATTGGAGCCTTTTTTTACCTTACTCATGCACATAGGGTGGTTATAGGTAGCATTTACAAGAAGCATCTTTAATGAATGTGTTTTATTAACATTTAAAAAAAAACACAAAATAACTTCTTAAACACTCCTCTAAAAACCGGTATCCCATGAGATAAAATGGACTTCCATTTTACAATTGTCAATTTGTATAATTGTATAATCATGTGTGACATACAATATGTCACAATTATGAAAACAATTTGTTTTTAATTTAAAATGCATATTTATCAAATAAATATCATTTGTAAATTAAATAAATCATATTTAACAATTTGACTAGTAATTCATAATTACTAATATATGTAAAATGGTTATTTCAATAATCGTTAATACGATTTACAACACTTGTAATAATATACAACCCGATTCATTCTAATTACGATATTTCATAAATATCGTTTATTGTTTGATAATTGACACGTTTCAATTTCAAAAATAAATCTTACATTAAGATTTAACCTCTGATTTCTCGATATATGAGTTTAAGGAATCTGATTAACTCGTATCAGTATACATTTGATCAGTTTATCAATTAAGGGAATTGTCCTATAGGTGTGAGCTAAAGGGGTCAACTGACCACCACCGTCATACGACAGTAATGTCAAATTCTAGCTAGCCAATCATTACCGATTAATGTTGGTCAGTTGAGTAATATATTTCGTATCATCCCTTGCGCATTCTCGTCATGAGATTTAATTACGTGAACGCACTATTGTTGAGGACACATTTCCCAACAATCTCCCACACTGTCCTCGACATGTGTGCGTCACCAATTCCCTTGTCCTATTACAATCTCCCACTCAATGCAAGATGTCTCTCTGAGGTCGTACTTGCATTCGATCATATCATGAGTGGTTTCCTGGATCTGGAGAATAACTGTTTGACCGGAATTATCTACCATAGATACCTTCCGAGCGTGGCCACGCATTTCCAGTTAACTTCTCCTCGAGTGGCCTTGAGATTTGAACAACCCTGACAAGGGGTGGACAATTTCTATCATACTACTTCCTTCAACTAGTCACAGTCAGTCATAACCCAAAGCAATCCCATTTGACTCCAATTACGAAAAGTCGTAGAGAATGGATCAAGGTTATGCCTAAACTGTACCATCTTGGGAAAGTAGTCTTTAGCCTAAGAATTGACTCACAAGAATACTATAGCAGCTCCTGCCACGACCCGGCTATTATAAAATTTCCAGAACTCTATAAGCGGTCACATTGCCCGACAGAGTGTCTCTTGCAGTCTGCCTATGTGATCGACTAGTCATCACATATGACTCTATGGCACTTGAACTTGCCATCAGTCGCTCACATTCTAGTCGCTTTGAGACGTCACCTCATTTAAGCGGCTAGGGGCTATACTAAGTCAATCCAGTTCACTTTATGGGGTTCAATATTGTCTCTTACAACCCATTTGGATTTTGACAAAGTATCTTTTATTTTGAGTTAATTATAACTCAAATGACATTGTCATGCAAAAACAGTCAATACTATTTCATTGCATTTGATGCACGATCATCTATTTGTATTGGTGTTTTGCGAATAAACCTTTTATTCATGATTGCAAAATTACAAATTTTGTTCTCCTTCCATCTCATATTATCTCACATAATATGAACTTATTTGAGCACGTATCTAGAACTCATTCTAGATCTTGAGTTTCCTTTCTTGAGGAAAGCTCCCACCGTTATCTTATAACTCGTGACGTATTGATATACTAGAGGGATTAAAGAATCACTCGAAATTATCTAGTCACTTATGTGCTGAAATCTATATTGTAGTTATTAGTGATTTCATCACTCTTACTATTTTCAAACATCTTGGCTATTTCATCAAGGTTATTCATATCTAACCATTTTGATTTCTAATGGGCGACCTTTTATTATCAATATAATAAACCTTCCCGTAAAGCTCCATCATCGTATGATATAAGGTATTAGTTCATCTAGAATTGAAAACCTCTTATTCTTTACACTTTAAAGAATCACCCATCCTCTCTAAATGGTGGGCTTAATTCTTTTAATGAATATCGCTCCCACTAAAAACAATATTACTCGATTTCTTAAATGAACGTTTCATTCCTCGCATGTAAATCTTTATTATCACTTGAATCATTATCACTATCACTATCCCTATAGTGATCTATTTTCATTCAATCAATCATCACTTCTTTAATGTCTTCGTTTCCTCGAGACGAATATGACATGATAATACTCTTATAACTACATTGAGAGAATTGAGATGATTTCTTCTATTTTATCTTATAAATTTAGAAAAATCATTTATTAAGGAATCGTTTTCCTTCCGATTTCGTACGGGGTTTCATGTCTCCTCTCTTTGAAACAATGAACATAAGGAACCTTTCCTCTTGTGTCCTCCCGTAGTTTCTTTAGTGTCCTCTCGTAGTTTCTTCAATTCATTCATGTAGGGCTCTTCTTAAGTCTCCCATGTATGAATCTTCTCTAAGATCCTACATGTATATCATTGGTTTGCGAGCGAAATATTTTCTCCCACTCTATCCTTTTAACAATAACCTTTATTTGTATAAGGATAACAATTTCGATTCAACCAATGCATATGAATGTTTGAAGTTTTAAAGGTGTGATGTATACATTCTCATTTTCACTTAAAATGATCATCGTATAATGAATTAATGATTTCTTAATTTGATTGAAAGTATCTCATGGGTGTAGTTCTCCATTTTAATCAACACTTTGATTATATTATATTGATCGTATCAAAGTTTATTGCGTGATAAAATCACCATTATTCATGTTTTAGCAAGGTATGCAATTTATTTTTAGAAATCAAGAAATTGATTAAGAACAAAAGTAGTGACTCCGGTTGAAAACCAAGTCACTAATATCCAAAATTACAACCATTGTTTTAGGATTTTAATCCTTGTCTTACAAGAAAATAAATTGTTCTAATAAAATGCAAAATATGAAAGAAGACAATACTGAAAATTAGAGCCTAGCTCTTAAGTCTTCAATCAATTGGATGCTACCATAGTCATCCAAGTAAGGAATTTCATGCTTCCTTTTACTTGCCCTTATCTTTATAAGATGCCCCTTTAAAACAATTTAAAAGGGGGTGATAGTCAACAACTTGTATCGCCATATAAAAGTTAACAAAATAACATGAAAGTAAACGAGAATCATAACCTACTGCAAGAACGTTTCCGTCATTGAGATCGGTCAAGTAATTGGGGCAATTCCGTTTCCAAAGACTTGACCTCGTGCAATAAAGGCACTTGTCTTCAACCTTTGAAGATGAGGTGGAAACGCCTTTCGAAAAGGTCTTTTCTTTGGCCGGTTTGGGCTTGAACGTTTTCTTGCCCTTGCCTTTGAAGGCATTCCTCTTGAAGTTTGTTTTCCCTTTCTTCTCGATGTTTAAAACATCCTTAGTGGAACTTTTATGAAGTCCCATATCCCTCTCGGCTTGGACAAGCATCTTATGCAATTCATCCAATGTGGTCTCTTGATTTCGCATATTAAAATTCATCCGGAATTAACCATACGATTTCACCTTGTTGAGAGAGTGAAGGACTCGGTCAATGATGAGTCAGTCAGGAACATCAACTCCTTGCACTTTTAGAGTCTCCGCGAGCTCAACTAGATTGAGCACATGAGGGCTTATCTTTTGCCCTTCCTTCAAGCTAATGTCGAAGAAGGCGGAAGCCACCTCATATTGAATCACCCTTGGAGTTTGCGAAAACATTGTCGCAAGCTTGGTGTATATCTCATATGATGTGGTCAACTTGATCATACTCCTTTGGAGATCCGGCTCCATGGAGAAGATGAGCACATTTTTAAGAGCGGAGGACTCTTTCATGTAGGCTTCATAGGCCTCACGAGTTTGGACCGCGGAACGAGCGGTCGGAGCGGGAGGAGCGGCTTCGGATAGGTAACGAGTCTTATCGTCACCTTGAGCGGCCAAAAGTAATTGCGCATCCCAATCCTTAAAATTAGAACCATGCTTATCGAGTTTGCAACGATCCATGAAGGATCGAAGCCATGAAACGTTAGTGAGAGGTGGAGCGTTGGTTGCCATTGAAGATGTTGAAAATTAAACTACAATAAAAATGAAGGAATTAAAACAACGTCATTTTCACAACTCGTAAATAATTTTAAACAAGTTTAGTTTATTTACTTAATGATCTCTTAACCAATTACCCGAGACCCAAACCCATACTAATTCGGGCACGGTATAGCCGATTCAACCCGTATTGGTATAATTTGGTGGATTAACCTTTTAATCGGTTCTACCTTAGAACTCCCGGTCGACAATTTTCTAAAAATCGTCTTTAGCCCGAACTTATTGCAACTACGGTTACGAATACCTTCGTTGAGATAGACCAAATTTCAAGGTGTAATCTTATTACCCCACTTACCCAACGTGACAATTTTAGTACCCCGGTGTAGCCGAGCCTACGTTCTTGTGAAGAAGGGATTCATGGGTCCGTAGTTTTTGGTAAGGCTAAGTCTCAATATTTATATGTAAGAGATCTAGTCAAATTATTATCTATCTCCGTTTAAGTGAACTGAGTCGGTGAATTATTGATAAAATAATGACTAGGTCGACTAAATCGAAAAATGCATGAGACGATATATGACGATTTGGCTATGCATGCAAACATATAAAAAGCAAATAAAAGCATAAATATAAACCCTAGTATGGCCTTTCCCAGAAAAGAAATAATAAAAGTACAAATTCGGAAACCAAATCCTTTGGTCCCTTGAACTTCACGAGGCACGCACTTCGAGGTAAACACCGTCTTGATCGGAACTCCTTTCCGAATGGCATCGTGTTCAAGGATCTCCGGAATTTAAAAAAATTACAACTTTTCTAGTCTACTTTATACATTATAAAATAGAAATAAATTACAATTGGGGGATACGAGATCACAAAATTACAACCGAATCGGTAACCCCTTACATTACGGGAAATACCGATTTAAAACTAAGGCCATACTAAGTAAATTACATAATTCCCAAAATTACGTAAATAAAATCATGACATTCATAATAAAATATGCAATGCTTATGAATATATGAACTATCATGCAAACCCTAAGCCAAATCGTCCTATTTAAATATCAATTATATAAATAGTTATCGCATACCTCGGTTTTATGGAATTGCGTGTTTAACGTTTAACAACACTATGCATAATGTGAATCGGAATTCACTCTTAAGTTAATCATCCCAACTCTTTTTGGTTTCAAAATTTAGTCTTACTCAAACTTTGAACATGATATAACTTATTATAATAATATTGTTCGGTATTAACTCGGTTTTACGGGAAAAATAATATAAAAATCGAAAAGAGTCATAAAAATTTCGAAAATTTCAAAATTCAAATTTTGAAAAATTTAGAATGTTCTTAAAATTTCAGAACTTTAAAAAAAATATTAGTATTTATACGGTTTTAACATTTATTTCGAAAATAAGACGTAAAACGAGCATATTAAGTCGGAAAATTAAATAATTAGTTCTCCATAAATGCAAATAAAATACTAATAATATTTTTACACTTTCCAAAACACCTTAAGAACATAAAATGGACAGAAAATTAAATGGCACACTGCCCAATAGCCGAAATTTTTAATTACATGACTCTTGTTATTTCAATTTTAAAAGCAACTTTTTAACAATTAAAATTAAATCAAAACAGAAAATTTTGGCTCCCAAGAATAATTTAGTGATGAACATATCATATATGATTATTATGGGTCAAATTTTCCGGCCATTTTAACAGCTATTGCAAATTTTAACGAATTTCGTCATATATCATACGATTTTAACCTTTAAAATTATTTCTCAAGCATAAAATAAGATAAAAATCTCGAAATTTTTATACATGATGGAAATAATATATATGACATCGTGTTCAATTTTTATGGCCAAATTCCAACTTACACTATTAAAGTCGAAATAATGTCACTAATTACCCGATTTTTACATTAAAAATCTAAAATAATGCAATATATGAGATACATTTCTGGAAACTTTAGCATACATTTTAAATATCGCATGTGACATACTCATAAATTTTTATAGTCAAATTCGTAATATAACTATACAAACCCATTTTTATTCATCTTATTGCATTTTAACCTTTAAAATTCATATCCCATGTATTATAAGTCCATAATTTACGAAAATTCATATTCATAACATAGGATATACATGTGATAACATACTGAAAAATCTCGGCCAAAAGATGATTTTAACTATTTTTAACCATTAAAAACTAATAAAACCGAAAATAAATATACCAATGAACAATATTTATATGCAAAATATATTCCAAATATTCTAAAAATATTTTAGAAACAGTAGGTATTCATGCTTAAATAATTTCGGCCATATCATATATTAAACGAAATTCCAAATTTTATTTTGTTATCCTAATAACTCCGTAAAAACGTAAACGGAAAGCATGCAAACAACCTAGTTGCTCTGATACCATTATCAGGTTTAGTTATCTCATAAACTAATTATTTTAGTCATACTAAACAAAAACTTAATTAACATTTTAATTAACTTATTTTAGATCTTATGCATGCTTAAATTTATGCGGAAATAGGAGAAATTCGAACCCTTACACACGGTCCAAATATATATTCTAGGATGATCCTCCAAGTATTCAACAAGAACACCTCCTTTGTGATGCACCAAGACACCCCTTAAATCAACCGATACTTCAGTAATGCTAGTACCAAAATCGGTTTTCCTTAAAACAATTCTAATCTCTCAATTAGAATTAATAATATGAATACTACAACAAATGTAGTATAAAACAATATAATCTTAATATATGGAAATATTATTTTAGAGAGGATTTTATGAGAGGTTTATCACACTAGCAAAAAATACTCAAAGTTGGAATGAATTAGTAATGTGTTAATATTACACACTTTTGATGGTTGTGGATGAGTGAGCCGTGAACCTCACTTAGGGAAGCTCAATTGGAGCCTTTTTTTACCTTACCCATGCACATAGGGTGGCTATAGGTAGCATTTACAAGAAGCATCTTTAATGAATGTGTTTTATTAACATTTAAAAAAAAAACACAAAATAACTTCTTAAACACTCCTCTAAAAATCGGTATCCCATGAGATAAAATGGACTTCCATTTTACAATTGTCAATTTGTATAATTGTATAATCATGTGTGACATACAATATGTCATAATTATGAAAACAATTTGATTTTAATTTAAAATGCATATTTATCAAATAAATATCATTTGTAAATTAAATAAATCATATTTAACAATTTGACTAGTAATTCATAATTACTAATATATGTAAAATGGTTATTTCAATAATCGTCAATACGATTTACAACACTTGTAATAATATACAACCCGATTCATTCTAATTACGATATTTCATAAATATCGTTTATTGTTTGATAATTGACACGTTTCTCGATATATGAGTTTAAGGAATCTGATCAACTCGTATCAGTATACATTTGATCAGTTTATCAATTAAGGGAATTGTCCTATAGGTGTGACCTAAAGGGATCAACTGACCACCACCGTCATACGACAGTAATTTCAAACTCTAGCTAGCCAATCATTACCGATTAATGTTGGTCAGTTGACTAATATATTTCGTATCATCCCTTGCGCATTCTCGTCATGATCGAGATTTAATTACGTGAACGCACTATTGTTGAGGACACATTTCCCAACATGTTTATTTGCGGCGTTTTTTTCCAAAAATGCAGCAAATAGTAAAAAAAAAAAATTATTTTGTTTTTTATAGAAAGAATCGAAAACAAACATGATTCGAATAGAATAACTCTCAAATATATTTTTCCTTAAGACAATCTTTCAAGATTTTTGTAAATATTCATACATCAAATAGAAATAGAAACAAAGCACATACAATATTCCGAAACTAATTACAAGACTAAATTAGGTCGACTTGGGAATCCATTTTACACCCCTTGACAGCCATGGGGCCAACCTGCAGTGTCGAGACCGCCTCTGTGGTACTCGGAAATTGTATCATCGACAAGAATGACCAAATCACGAGTTTAACTAGACATCCGGATACTCTGTGCTGCTGCAATTGCTCCACAGACATAAAATTGTGCTGAGTGCAGAATCGTTGCATATGCTTCTCAGTGTGCATTTCCAGAAGATAAATGGGCTGACATGAAATTAGTTTCATTAGAACAATCAGCTTGGCCAACATAATAGATAGTATGTCTATGGAGAATATTGATTGTCCTTATACATAGTAGACTTGCACCTATTATGTAAATGGAAGATACCTTTGGTCTCCGTGCTGCTTCATCAAGTTCCTATGGCCTATTTGTAACTCCTGCATGGTGTACATGGTTTCATTATAAAGAGAGATGTTACATGTGCCTCGCAAAACAGAATACTTTTGATCATCATAGGTTTAAAACAAGCATCAAAGTATTTGATAAATGTGACTATGAGAGCAAGATAGAAAATGTCTGGCAAATTTTGCAAAGCTATGAGAACTACTACGTGTTAACTATTCTTCGTTAAACAACAAGTACTAGAAAATACAGTAATCATATACACTAAATATAACAACACTTATTTTCATGCCTGAAGGATGAAGGGGGTGGTGAAAACGGCATCCACAATAACATTGATCTCTATAGCTCAGGATGAGTAATATGACACCAAAACATCGTCAATTCGATAATAGCTTATAGATTGACAGAGAAATAAAAAATGACACAGAACAAGCCACAGCACAAGCTTACAAAGAAATCTTTATGTATTGCTGCAACCCCAAATGACACAGAAGAAGCCATCTTTCCACACCACAATAATTCAGACTATCAACCTACTGCAAACATTTTCGCAAATGCAAATAACACGTCTTGGAATCTCACTGATCTCCAAATGGTACATTCTCTATTAGGATGGGAAGCCCAAAATCCACAATTTCTAATATTCAATTAACTAAACTAATCAACATTTGGGATTCAACATTGCACGAGAAGAGTAAAACACAAAAAAGAACTCAAGCAAAAGCCTGACCTATCAATTTCAGTTGCAGTCAAGGTACATCAATATATAGTTGACACTTGACAGGGCAAGGCAAATCACACTTATAAGAACATACCCACTTTCTGGAAACTCAAGTGTTGCAGGATCCCAATACTTAATTATTCCCCTTGCATCCGCAGAAACAACAAAATCGCATACAGCATTGTATTTCATCACTTTCACAGGTTCTACGTGTATCTGTTAACACAGGGGAAATAGAAATAGCAACTAGCAAGGGTATAAATTTATCAGACATAAACATCCAGAGGTCGAATGGCATAAATGGGTTTGGAACAACTGGAATATCCCCAAACACTCCTGAAATGGAAGAAGTCAGGTTAGATGCTTTTGTGTTTTCTCATCAAGAACTTTAGAACTTATGATATCAATATAAGGTGGATCACTTGGTTACTATCAGGAATGGATGAAGCTAGGTTAGATTCCACCAGAAAATAGAAAACATAACTGGGCCATCAATGCTTCAAGGATGAAACACAAACGTTGAAGAACAAAATAAAATAAATTAACTATAATCATCAGCACAGCAGCAGTAGAGGAGATGAGATACTCTCCGACGATAAAGTCTTAATTTGTAGTTATTATAAAAAAATTTAATGCTCCGAACTTGTAATTTGATTTTAAATTGTTTAAAACTACAAGCTCAGTCACTGTTAATTATAAAATCAAACCTTAATAACAACATTTTGCTGCTTAAGAACCCTCCCTGCACTAGAATTAACACTTTGGAACATCTTAAGCACTTAATTATACAATATATCATGAAAATATGGATTATATACAAAGTCCCAAATTCAATTAGGAACCCTAAATTACAAATAATAAATTCTACTCGAAATTTGTTTGTAACAGTTAACCTAAAATTAAGTACCAATCTCAATCAAGAAACAATAATTAATTTTGAAAATATAAATGACATTCAAAACCAAATAATTATTCAAAAGCAGGTTGTAAAAGGGGAAAAATGCAAACTTACGGATGGCAGAAGCGATTGATGGGTGAGCGTTTGTTGGGCGACGATGGTGTAAACTTGTATACTGATGGGTGAGCGTTATTGGGCGGCGTTGGCGGTTGACGGTGGACTGAAGGGAATGAATTGGTAATGGGGGAATTGAATAAAGGGAGAAGGAAGGTGGAAATCCGTGGAAATGATAAATGGCATAAAGTGGTAAGGGCCAGGGGGAAGGAGGGTGATTTTGTTCAGGTATTTGAGGCGTTAAATTATAAACGCCGCAATTGTGATTCTTTTTAAAAATAAAAATAAAACTCGATTTCTTATTTGCGGCGACTAAGCAAAAACGCCTCAAATGAAGCGCAACAAATAAAGGTTTTTCTACTAGTGTTAGGAGACCATCTATTTGGTGGTTAGTAGTCTTGGAGGATCTTTCTTATTATATAGCTCAAGAACAACAATAAGGAAGGAGTCCTTGTGTTGTGCCCATTATCTTGCTTATACAATGTAAGGATTTTTATCTTAAGATGGTTTAATACCATCTTTTATACTTTTGTATGCATGCATGTAGATTTAGACCATTTTAGATTTTATTGTAATTTTAAGATCACAATATGAGTATTAATATGGTCTAAATAACTAACATTAATTAAGCCAATGCCAGCTGAACCCACCGCATGGACTGGGGCCCAACGAACTACATATGATGAGTTCGCTCGTGAGACCGATGCAATTAAGAACATCTCGATCTATGCAATGGAATCCAGTTTGCAATGCCGCTTCATTTCTCAAGGTGCAAATAAGATTTTCACCACCCTAACTAACGAATTCTAGCAAGCTCTGAGAATCTATAAGTAGGACTGCGTTGTTCGTTTCTTTGAGGCGAGACTCCCAAATGGCCAATCTGTTATCCCACACGTTCTCAATATGATTAAGAATGTCGAAAAACTAGAGGGATTATAGTGCAAGATCAATGAGGATATCATCATTGACCGCATGCTCCACTCTCTTCATGATGTGTTTTCCCAATTTTGGGTTAACTACTTTATAAAAGACATGAAGAAAAGTCTTCATGAGCTCCACTCTCTACTCGTGCAAGCAGAGAAGGATCTCATTTCGATTGGGAGCCAAAAGCGGGATGTTCTCATGATCAAGTCAAAAGGGAAGAAAAGGGCTCCAACTTACTTAAATGTCAAGAAGCCATCTTTCAAGCGCTCGGGGCAGTCAAAGGCAAAGAGTGGCCTGGTGAGACTAGTAGCTCAAAGAGCAAGACTAAGAGCAAGGGGAACAATATACAGTGCCACCATTGCCACCAGGTTGACCAGTGGAGGAGGAACTGCCCCAAATAACTTGAGGATATTAAAGCCAAACGTGTGACGCCCACAAGTATATCTTCATTTATTCACATGATTGAAATCAATCACGCTAATTATGCAACTTGGGTATTTGATATTGGTTGTGGTTCTTACTTGTGTAATCATTCAAAGGTGTTAAAGGACGTACGACGTCTAACAAAAAGCAAGATTGATCTTCGAGTTGGAAATGGAGCACGAGTTGCTACTGTTACCGTTGGAACTTATGTAACATCCCGCATTTTCGTAAATTATATTTTAAGAGTTTTAATTTATTTTACGGAATAAAATAATATTTTAATATAAATTGTTAAGTTATTTTAAATGTTCCGTTAAGATCCGTCTTAAGAAACCTTAATTTCTTAAGATGTTAATAACTTGGCTTAAATCAAACCCGGCTTAAAACCCGTTCACAACTAAGACCCGACTCAAGTAAGAAAAAGGACTACTTAAACCCCACCAAAACCCTTATGTCGACATCTCTTCTCCCTCACAACTCTTTCCACTGCTTCTCCTTCAACCTCCATTTTTCTTATTTCTTCAAGCTTCAACTCAACATTTCGAGGTCTTCCCGAAGTCGAATCAAGGCAAGTCATACCTTTTCGGAATCCTTGCGAGATTTGCAAGACATCCGTCTCTTTCAATTTCATTTTCGTTCAACTTGAAAAAGGGGCTGTTTTGTGTAATTTCCGTTTTTAGCATCTACAAACCCGTTTTCTTTGTTGTAGGAGAAGACTTAGAGGATCTTGGTGTTGATAGTTTCGTTGTTGAAGAGGATCTTGGAGCTTAATCGCTTTTGAGGTGACGATAATGAGAAACTCGGCCTATTTGTGAATATTAGCACTTTTGTTGTTGATCTTGTCATGGTTTCTGATTTATGTTTGAGTTGATGATTTACGGACTTAGTAGCATGTTTAGGATTGTTTCTATGTGAGAAAATCATGCCCTTTGATGTTGAAACATACTCATATGTTATTTTCAGTTTTTCATATGTTAAGACGGATACATGAAATTAATCGTTTGAGGATTGTTATGGGATTGGTTTGCTATTAGGAAGTAGTATTAGATGCTTGGAAATGTTGGGTAAACCTTACTTGTATCAATTGTGAAGAATTGGTGTCGATTTGTGATGTTTTCGAATAGGCTGAAAGTTGCGAAAATCGTATCAGGCTCTCTGAGCCGGTCGACCGACCGGCCGCCGGTCGACCGGCTGGGAGCGTCTTTGGATGTTTTGCAAATTTTGAAAGGATTTGACCTTGGGACTGCCAGCCGGCCGACCGGCTGCCTGCCGACCGGCTGGTGGTCACTCTTTGTGTTGTTTTTGTGTTTTTGCGAGAAACATAAGTAGAGGGGAGCCCAGCCGGCAGACCGGCCGCCTGCCAGCCGGCTGGGAGTACATTTGGGGTGGGTTTGCGAGTTTGTAAAGCTAAGGGAATGGGTTCCCAGCCGGCCGACCGGCTGCCTGCCGACCGGCTGGGAGTCCCCTTGTGTTATTCCTCGTTTGAAAGAAAAGAAGGAAAAGGCTGAGGTGGTCACCAGCCGGCCGACCGGCTGCCTGCCGACCGGCTGGGGACCCCTGTAAGCTATTTTGAAGTTTTCGTAATTTGATCGTAACTTTCAAACGGTTAATCGGTTTTACTTGAAACTTGTTTTGTGTACCTTTGACATGTATTTGAGGTCCCCGGAGGATGGGCAACATTATATTGGGTTCGGGAATAGGGTAAGGATAGAGACCCCCCGGTCGGGCAACCGGCTCTCCCTCATCTTAGTTCTCGAGGTCAATTAAGTGTTGATTAGAAGTTAAAGGTAGAACTATAGAGTAGTTCATAGACTTGAATGATATTGTTTTGATGCGTATTAAGTTATGCCTTAAGCTGGCCTCTGAACTTAATACGTGAACTGTTTGTCGTGTATGGGAACATGCGTTGAGTTTTCGCCTCTGAGTTCCATACATGTCTGTTTGTCGTGTCTGGGACATGCGTTGAGTTTTCGCCTCTGAGTCCAGACATGTATGTGTGATCGCGTCAGGACATGCCTTAAGCTGGCCTCTGAGTCTGACGAGTAGAGCAACTGCACGACGGGGCAGTCAGGTTGTCATACCTTACCCGGAGTGCAGGTGTTTGGTGCTAGAACATGCGTTGAGTTTTCGCCTCTGAGTCTAGTATCTTGTGATGTGGTAGGGGAACATGCGTTGAGTTTTCGCCTCTGAGTTCCTTACTTGTGTTAGTGAATTGAATGCTAGTCCATGCGTTGAGTTTTCGCCTCTGAGTCTAGTGTTCGGTGATAGCCGGTCCATGCGTTGAGTTTTCGCCTCTGAGTCCTTGCTTGATATTGTGAACTTGGTATTTAGGTTATGCGTTAAGATGTCGCCTCTGAACCTTTATACTTGCTGAATTATTTAGTACCTAGGTTATGCGTTAAGATGTCGCCTCTGAACCTTTGTACTTGCTGTTTCATATCTGCTTGCCTTGATGATGGTACAGTGTCAGATATGCATAGTATGTTATCGTTGTTATATGAGTTGTGGTTAAATCATCCAAGGCATTGGATGACTCTTAGTTCGGTTTCATAAATAATTGGATTGAAAGACCCCCCGACTGGGTAACCAGTAGGGAAACCGGCTCTCCTTCCTATTTGTTTATGAAGTTAGTTGAGAGCCGTGCATGGTAATCGCATGATAGCAAGAGATCAGATGATGAGTTGTTTATGCTTCACATGTTGTTATATGTTGGAGTATTCTGTATTGTTTTATATGTTACGTGTTGTCACAAAAGGTGGCTAGGAGAACTCTAGTCACTCCCCATTGATTGTGGCGTACATGTTTTCATGTATGTAGGTACATGCTGGTTGGAGATGGGTTCACGAGAGCTAGCGAGCGATGATCCGTTCATCATGACTTACCTTATGTCGTTTAGCTGGACTCGTAGTTTGTTACATTCGTTTTGGTGCCTGTAGGGATGTTCCATCCCAGGCTGTGTATATATTTCATTTCAGTACTTAGAACTGTTACTTATCTATTTTGATTTCAGATTCAGTTTACGTTTCAGTTTAAGACTTCTCGCATGTTTTATCTTTTAAAAGTTTTAATTCCGCTGCAATTTTGGTACTTTTATGTGTTTATATTTCCGCTTTCGCGAGGGGTTTTACAACTTACGCACTTAAACTCCCTAGTGGATTTATTTCCATCGTTATCTAAAAACATTTTATTTGTATCCGTGTTAGATATGAAAGGTTTCGCATTTAATATTAAGAACAATTTTTTTCATTTTTCATTAAATAATATGATTTATGGCAAAGCGGTTTACATAAATGGCATTTATGTTTTAGATCAAACAACTTAAATACATCACGTGAATAATAAAAGGATAAGGTAGGTGACAAAGATCCAACATATCTATGACATTGTCGTATGAGACATATAAATGAGAAACGCGTAAAGAAACTTATTAAGAATTAGACAATTTCACCATTTGAATATGAATCATTTGGTAAGTGTGAAGCATGTCTTATAGGAAAGATGACTCGTATTTCCATTAAGGGTATTGGAATGCGAGCTGGTGATCTTCTAGGACTCATAAATGCTGATGTATGTGCGCCCATGTCCTTCACAGCTAGAGACGGCTATAGCTATTTCATCACTTTTACAGATGATTCGAGTAGATACGGTTATGTCTACTTATTGAAACATAAAAGTGAATCCATCGAAAAGTTCAAGGAATTCCAAAACAAGGTTCAGAACCAATTGGATAGAAAGATAAAAGTACTTCGTTCAGACCGTGGTGGGGAATATCTTTCGACTGAATTTGATTAACACCTAAAAGACTGTGGTATTGTATCACAGTTAACTTCACCTGGAACATCGCAATTGAATGGTGTGTCCGACCAGAGAAGTCGAATTTTATTGGATATGGTTCGAACCATGATGGGTCACACAGTTGTACCAGATTCATTATGGGGATTTACTCTTCAATCAGCAGCTCTAATACTAAACCGAAGTCCGACTAAAGCTGCAGACAAGACCCCATATGAGATATGGAAAAGAAAGGTTCCAGACTTGTCCTTTATTCGGGTTTGGGGCTGTGAAGCTTATGTCAAGTGGCGACACGAAGACAAGCTAGGCCCGCGATCGGTCAAGATTTACTTTGTAGGTTATCCGAAAGGAATATTTGGTCACTACTTTTATTCGCCCACCAAACACCGAGTTTTTGTTGCGGCAAGTGCGAAGTTCTTAGAGAAAGAGTTTCTCTCGCACAAACAAAGTAGTAGAACTTTCGATTTATCTGAAGTCCAAGAACCAATAACCGAGCAAGTGATGGAGGTAGTTGTTCCCTCCATCTCTACTACAGTTTGTATTCCGCAGGAACCTAGAAGAACAGGTAGAGTCTCTCACTCTCCAGACCGATACATTGGTATGGTCGAGGAGACAGGCAGAGAAGACATATTACTCTTGGAAAGTAATGAACCCGCTATTTACAAAGGTGCTATGACCTGTTCTAATAAGGTAAAACCTCCTTCGGTGCCAATGATGTATGGGATTTGGTTGACTTTCCTGATAAGGTAAGACCTCTTTAGTGCCAAGTGGCTTTATAAGATAAAGCATTTAATAGATGGACAACCCGATACCTACAAAGCGCGACTTGTTGCCAAAGGTTTCTCTCAAGTGCAAGGGTTGCACTATGATAAGATCTTTGCACCTGTCGTCATGCTCAGATCTATCTGGATTATCTTAGCGATTGTTGCATTTCATGATTATGAGATGATGTCGGTCGTTTAACACCAAAAATAAAACCTAGTAAACTACTAACAAAAGTTAGTGGTAAATAGGGTCGATCTCCAGAGGGAGGCTAAAGTACTATCTGTCGGTCTAATCTATCGGTCACAAAATTTGGGGGATTTAAATTGTTTGTAACTAAACTACGGAGATAAAAGGCAAGAGAGAAATAGATAAGAAAAGAACAGAAACGAAAGAGATATGAAATAAATCAGAAGAAGGGAATATGCTAGGATTTCGGTTCACTGTGTCATAAACACTATCAGTGTAAACTAGGTTGGTCAGTTTATTGGTAGGAAGAGCAGGGTTATTACAGTCACGTCTCTAACCCGACTATACCTTCCAGTCTTAAGTCGCTCTAAGGTCGTTCCTGCTTGACTTCCGCCCTCACAGAAACTAATTATCACAGTTATGTTGGAGTAAATGTCCTCCACAGTGTGTGATTATTTGAAAAAATCTTTTACAGGATCACACAGGGATACTTAGTATATTAATCAGTTGGTTAAGGTTTATCGGTAACGATTGGCCCACTAGTAGTTTGACGTTACCGTCATACGATGGCGATAATCAGCTGATCCCTAAAGGTCACACCTATAGGATAATAATGAGAAATGTGATTATATATTGATATAATTACGTAAATGCTAAACTTAGCTAAATGTAGTTAAGTAGATGATAAACATTTAATAATAATTAGGAGAAATGAATTAAATGTTAATTCTAATAAATATATATAAATATTATATTTATTAATTATATTTTAATATACGATATTTTAGAATAATATAATTGGGTTAGTTAATTATAAGATATTTAATTATTGTTCTCCGGGAATTATAATTGTACACCGAAAATTATTAAAATTTGTATAATATTTTAAGGAAATTCAGGATAAGGAAACTGACTTAGAATAATATAATATAAGGAGGTTTGCAGAAAACTAACTTAGAATATTATAATATATGGAGGTTTCCTAATAGAAGTACAATACCAAAACAAACCAAAACCCTATAAGAAGGGGATTTCGGCCGTTTGGGTGAAATATAGAAAAAGAGTTGTTTTTCTCTCTTGTTACCTTGATCAGTTTATCATCTTAAATCCCAAAAAAAAACCTCTAAAATAATTAATAGTAATTTAGGAGGAGCTTTGAAGGGATCTTTCTCAGTCATCTTGGGTGCAATCTAAGGAGAACTTCTACCTTGAAGTTTGGGTTTATACTAGGTTGTTCTTAGGCCGATCTCATATAGGACTAAAGGTTAATTCTATATTCTTGACTATTTAATTCTTGCAATTGAGGTTTTATTGATTCGTTTTTGATATAATCCTTGGCAGTATTAATAAGATTAATACTTTTATAAGTAATTTAAGAAATTATTTCCTACAAGTGGTATCAGAGCCATTGTTCAAAATCGTTTTGATAATTAATTGAGAATTAAATCCCACGGCACAAATTTTTTTCCCCGCGGTTCAATTTTTTTTTTAATATCTCGGCTGAAATTTTTTTCGTGATTGTCACGGCTGATGGTTCACGGCGTTTTTTTTTTGGTTTCGTTTTTTTTATTTTGTTATTTTAATTGTTAAGATAATTATCATATGATGATACTCATAACAATGATTGTAATACCTCGTATTTCATTTAATGTTTAGTTATTATACCGACGTTTTAAAGATTATTCGAGGATTTAAACTCGATAATTAAGTGATTGAGTAATGTGTTATACCTTATATGATGTTAGTAAAGTGTCGCGTATGAGCTTTATTTATCGAACCCGTGATTTGAAGTTGTTTTGGACCTCGTTATGTGTGCCCAAGGGTTGTCTTCGATGGGCCTCACTTATACCACAAATAATAATAGACTCCACCAAAACCCTACTTCCCCATCATGAGCCTGCCTCCATCGACACCATAGTCACCCCCATCGACTCTCACCAAACAACATGTTTCATCCCTTCTACATCTCGCCTATCCCTCTTACACCACAATTCGAACAATAGCCCTGAGATTAGGAAGAACGAAAGAGAGATATCAGGTCAGTCGTGGTCCCAGCCTCATCGCCCCTGTGTTACGCAATAGATTTTGGTAAGTTATTTCGTGCTCTTTAATAGTTTCGAAACTGTATATTAAGTTTGTGGGTAGTCCTTGCAGTACGTATAAGGTATACCTCGTGTTTAATTCACAATCTTACAACGGAAATATCATAACGGAGGTCATAGATGTCGACCATTGAAACGTTTTTAGTACTCTGTTTCTGTTTTTCAGATTTGTTTCATCCTTGGTTGCTTCGTTCTTCATTCTTTTGATTGTTGTGTTGAGGTTAAATGTGGTACGAGTTCTGGGTAGTAGTAGTAGTAGGTTGTTCGTAGTTTGGTTTGGTGGTTTTTGGGCTGCTCGTTGACACCCGTCGTTGAGGGGTGCCAAACATAAGATTTATAAACCAAACTAAAACTATAGATAGTGATAGTAAGGGTCGAACCACAGAGAGACAAGGTTAATTCCGTTTGCTAATTTTTAATCTATAAAATAATAATAAAGAGAGGGGGTTTGATTGGTTGTTGCTAAATCTAAAACAAATATAAAATAAAACAAGTAAATAAAGATGAGAATAAACTATGATGAAAGAGATGCTAGGATGTTTGGGTAATAAATATCTAAGATAATATAAATCCTAAGTCAACATGTATTGCAGTCGCGTAAGGGGTGTAACATATCCTTTAGGTCTATGCTACCTAATAGCTCCTTTCGGTCTATGCTATTAGTTCCTAGGTCTCACAATTATTGGATGTCAACAACAAGGGTGATTCCTAAATTATAGGTCACAAACCTTTCAGTCTTAAGTAATCTATCCGTCTTAAGATGTAAACCAATGCCCTTCCCAAATCTCTCAATCTTGGGTAGGTCAATACTAACATCCTACAAGTCTCCTTTTGGTCTCATTGTAGGTTATTATAGTCTACAAATAAAAGCGAAACAGAATTCGAACACGAGTCGGTCGGCCGACCTGTAATGGTGGTCGGTCGACCTCCTGCCTGCGACATGTCAATTCGGGAATTATACTACCTATGAATATTTACTCCCTACATCCTAACATATGAAATTAGCTACTCATAACTATTGAAAAAAATAAAAGTAGGAATAAACATGGAATTTATAAAGAACATCAATCTAAACATGCAATAATAATAAAGTCTTGGGATTCTAACCTAACCGTATGCAATAATTATAAACTAACAATAATAAAACATAAATTAAAAGAGGAATTACCGGAAACAATGGATTAAGGATCGGAATTAGGGCAGAAAGGAACAAACTTTATTGAATGCTTGAATGATTGATGATGAACAATGTATAAAACTAAAGAAAAGTGTTTGATGATTATGGAAAGATTAAAACTAAAACTAGATGTGAGATTTGATAGGTAACTAGGTAGAAAACTAGATGTAAAACTCAATGATAAACCCTAATCACGAAATTTGGCTTAAATAGGCGGAAATAAAGAGTTTCCCAATGACCTAAACACTTTAATGGGCTTTGCGGAAACTTCTGGGTCTGTGCTGTGGTCGGTCGACCCAGTTAGTAGGTCGGTCGACCTGATTGTCGGGACTGCAGCGCGCGTCGATATTAAAACAGCTGCTATTTCTTCGTTACTTATCGTAATCAAGTGATTCTCGCGGCGTTGGAAAGCTAAGAGGATAAGCTTTCACCTCCAACTGGAATCACTCCATTATCAGCTCTAGAACTCGAGATATAGCCATTTGAAACAGGCTGCAATGTCGTGGATCGATTCTTTGCTTGTTAAAGCTATCTTCAGGCCTTGAAATATGCTCTAGGCTTCGTTCCTTATTGTCCTTAGTCATGAAAGATCCCGAGGGCATAAATTTGGTATAAAATCGTCCCTTTTCCGCATAAATCTGCAAAAGAGCATAAAAATACGAAAGTAGACAATTGTTGGGAAATAAATGCTAAAACATAGTAAATGAGCGACAAAATGCGTGTAAAAATAGATGTAAAACATCATAAAATAGGCACGCATCAAATTCCCCAAACCAAACCTTGCTTGCCCTCAAGCAAGAAATAGACTCGATCTTAACTAATTGAACGATTTCAATCTCAGAGCGAAATTTACATGTAAGCCCAAACCAATGCCAAGTACAAAATGAGAAAGTATTCAAATCATGCAAACGAGTTATGGAGTCGTCAAACTTGCAAAACTAGAGACTATAAAGACTTATACCATGGACTCTCGCGGTACGCTCGAGACACTCATGAAGCAAAGGGTGAGTATATGTAAAAGATAGAAAGAAGTATATTGTAATGACACTCACCTAACTGCGACCCATGGAAACATGCCTGTAATCTAACATGAACAAAAATTCTACAACTATGTATAACAAACCCATTAAGTGACTCGGATACATGCAATTGAGGTAATGAAAGATATGTGAGGTAAAAGGTAAAAAGTGGTTAAGATGTTTTTGGATTTGTGGGGTTAGTAGCCAAGCTAGTAAAACCGTTTCCCATAAACATAATTCACACTGTTGATATTAAGGAAGTGCTCTTTTGTAGCACAACTCTCACATTAAATATAAGAAAGGACTCCCAAATATTTTGAATGAAGTACGGGAGTAATAACATATAAAAGAAAAGGGGTTTCGGAACGACATTTTGAATCTGATGATGACAGTTGGTCGGCCGACCTATAATGGTGGTCGGTAGACTGACTTCTGTATATTCTGATTTTTTTTTTCGTTTTTCTTTTCTTCCTTTCTTTTTTCTGAATTTTTCTTGTTCTTTTTTTTTTTTTTTCTTTTTTTCTTTCTTTTCTCTTTTTGCTCAAGATAGCATACAAACCAAGATGCCTCAAAAAATAATCCAATGACCACAAATACTAGCTTGGAAGGGTAGGCTAAGTATGGGATGTAGTTTTGGGGGAATAAAAAGGCAATTTTGGCTATGTAAGGCTTATGGGTAAATATGAGAAAAGGGATCCCAAATGCACGTATCAAGACTCACAAAACGAGAAACTAGAACAAGTAAATAGCAATTCAAGTTCATGTTTATGCATATTGATGTAACATGTTCCAAGGGGAGTACTACTCACATCCTAGACAACTGGTTTAAGAATGAAACCAGGAAATAAAGCTCTAAAACTTAGAATGTATAGTAGGTCGCCAAGGTATAAGTCAAGTCTCAAGAAATACAAATTGACAAAAACTCGTAGATATGCAAAAGACTCTCATACTAAAACAAGTTGACAAGGCAAGGTAAAGGCATAAACATGTAAGATAGCAAAAATCATCCTTGAAATACTCTTGTTCCGACTCGACCTATATGCTAAAATAAACGTGCATTTTTTTAGAATTTTTGAGATTTTTCTATTTTTTTGGATTTTTGTATATGCAAGGAAAATAAAGAAAAGAACAATGCAATACGGAAATGCAATAAACGTGTGACAAAAATGTAATGCATGTGACACGAAACCAAATTCCCCAAACCAACCCGCACAATGTCCCCATTGTGCATTAGCCTAAGTAAAGGTTTCAGAAAATTAAAGAAAAGGTGCAAAGAGATAAAAACTAAGGAAAAACTGGAAAGAACTCACTGGGTTATGAAACGTATGAGAAAAACCTCCCCAAACCAGCGTAAGCTGGGTGGTTTTGGTGGCTAGCAGTGCCACTCAAGTACCCAAGATGGTTGCGCGATTTCCTGAAGAGAAAAAGAACAGGCTGTGACGGACGGGTGGGTCGACCGACCCATATTTTAGGTCGGTCGACTTCTCTGCTGCACAGCGGTCTTCGTTTCTTCGTAAAACCTGAAAAAGCAAAAAAAAAAAAAAAAAAAAAAAATGCGCCCAACAAATGCGCGAGATCCCAGAACCAAGTCTAAAATGTCTCAAAACAAAGCAACAACAGCAAAAAGAGTCTAAGTCTAAAAGAAGTTTATAAAAAAAAAAAAAATAGTCTAACAGAAACTGAAATAAAATACTGGATTAGCACTAAGACTTAGTAGCAAGATACCCCAAAGTAAGGCACTTGGCTAAAATAGGTCCTTTCAGCAGTATGGACCGCTACTCTGGGTCTCCAGACAACAGGCCTAGCCGGAGGAAGGGTATCTGGTGTCGCATAAGTTATGACAGGCTTCTTTACTTTGCCCGGCCGGTCTTCTTCAGCAGCTTGCTCTAATTTTGTCTCACTAGTATCACCAGGATCTCCTATGCCCTCTTTACCATGACCTGCAGCAACAGAAATAATAGGATGGTCCTCCAATTTTCTCTTAAGCTCAAGGCCTTTGATGACCTCCAAGATTTTACCGAACTGAAGCTCCAACTTTACTTTCTCTAAATGATCCGGATACGAGACCGCAACGCTTGTCGCAGAATCAACAATCTTTGGCTCTTTTAACTTTGGAATCTCCGTCGAGTCATTGATGAGAGGAGAGTTAGGTAGCTCAGGAGGCGAATCCACAATTTGCTCAGGAACACTGGTGAGGTCTTGAATGAGGGAAGGATCCAGCGATTCGGGAATAGAAACTGCATTCTGCTCAAGAACAGTGGTCGGTCGACCTGGTACAGCGGTCGGTCGACCAGGTTCCGTATTATCGAAAATTTTCTGTTCTGCAGAAACTATTCGCACGTCAGGTGTCGAGGTCGGTCGACCTGATGTTGTGGTCGGTCGACCTTCTGACCTGTGCACGGGATCAATTTCTTCGTCCTGAACTATGGCAGTATCATCCTTTGGGGTTGGTTCCTCATAAGCTTTCTCAAGTTCTTCGGAACGGGCGTTATTGGATGTTTCTATTGCGGAAACATGACTTATTTCAATATTTGTTTTCAGTGAATCCCCACATGAATTTCCATTTTCAGCTCTATGAACTGCCAACTCCTCAATAGTAACCCAACCCTTGTCAGAAGCTACATTATAAAATCTACCAATTGTAGTTGAATCAAGGATGGCTCAGTAGTCATCATACCAAGAGCTATAGAATCGGTGGCAAAGGTACCACTCCTCAAAGCCGTGGTGAGGAACGGATCGAACCAACTTCTTAAAACGGGCCCACGCTTCAGGAAATTTCTCATCGGGTCCTTGCTGGAAATTATAAATTTGATCTCTCATAGCATCGGTTTTTGCCAGCGAAAAGTACTGTTTGCAAAAAGCCAATGCCAGAGATGTCCAATCTGTAATTTTGGCCGCTACCCTATCAAGGTAGCGGATCCAATCACGCGCAGAATCTTTCAAGGAGAAAATAAACAACGTCTCCTTAACCTTATCTAGCGCCACTCCAGCCGGTACGGATATGGAACAACAATAATCTGTAAATAGCTCCAAATGCTTTAAAGGGTCCTCATCTGGTAAGCCTGCAAACTGACTTTGCTCCACCAAATCGATATGGGGGATATCAATTATATAGGGGAGAGTAAATCCCTGGGGAAGGTGGTGTGCTGCTGGCTGAAGATTATCAGAAATAGTAGACATGATCGTAATAGCACTGAGAGTACTCAAGTCTTCCTCTCAAAAACCTGTCTTCTAAAACAAAACTAGAAGAAAAGGTAAGTAACGGTCTTAAGGAACCGAAGTTCCTTAAGACAAGGAAAATAAACTAAAAATCAACAAATAAAATTATACCGTCTCCCCGGCAACGGCGTCAAAATTTGACACCCGTCGTTGAGGGGTGCCAAAGATAAGATTTATAAACCAAACTAAAACTATAGATAGTGATAGTAAGGGTCGAACCACAGAGAGACAAGGTTAATTCCGTTTGCTAATTTTTAATCTATAAAATAATAATAAAGAGAGGGGGTTTGATTGGTTGTTGCTAGATCTAAAACAAATATAAAATAAAACAAGTAAATAAAGATGAGAATAAACTATGATGAAAGAGATGCTAGGATGTTTGGGTAATAAATATCTAAGATAATATAAATCCTAAGTCAACATGTATTGCAGTCGCGTAAGGGGTGTAACATATCCTTTAGGTCTATGCTACCTAATAGCTCCTTTCGGTCTATGCTATTAGTTCCTAGGTCTCACAATTATTGGATGTCAACAACAAGGGTGATTCCTAAATTATAGGTCACAAACCTTTCAGTCTTAAGTAATCTATCCGTCTTAAGATGTAAACCAATGCCCTTCCCAAATCTCTCAATCTTGGGTAGGTCAATACTAACATCCTACAAGTCTCCTTTTGGTCTCATTGTAGGTTATTATAGTCTACAAATAAAAGCGAAACAGAATTCGAACACGAGTCGGTCGGCCGACCTGTAATGGTGGTCGGTCGACCTCCTGCCTGCGACATGTCAATTCGGGAATTATACTACCTATGAATATTTACTCCCTACATCCTAACATATGAAATTAGCTACTCATAACTATTGAAAAAAATAAAAGTAGGAATAAACATGGAATTTATAAAGAACATCAATCTAAACATGCAATAATAATAAAGTCTTGGGATTCTAACCTAACCGTATGCAATAATTATAAACTAACAATAATAAAACATAAATTAAAAGAGGAATTACCGGAAACAATGGATTAAGGATCGGAATTAGGGCAGAAAGGAACAAACTTTATTGAATGCTTGAATGATTGATGATGAACAATGTATAAAACTAAAGAAAAGTGTTTGATGATTATGGAAAGATTAAAACTAAAACTAGATGTGAGATTTGATAGGTAACTAGGTAGAAAACTAGATGTAAAACTCAATGATAAACCCTAATCACGAAATTTGGCTTAAATAGGCGGAAATAAAGAGTTTCCCAATGACCTAAACACTTTAATGGGCTTTGCGGAAACTTCTGGGTCTGTGCTGTGGTCGGTCGACCCAGTTAGTAGGTCGGTCGACCTGATTGTCGGGACTGCAGCGCGCGTCGATCTTAAAACATCATAAAATAGGCACGCGTCACTCGTGGTGGCCGGAGCACCACCGCGAAGAAAGTGTTTAAGGGCGGCAGATTAGGAAGTGTTATGGGCAGAAACAGGGGCTCGTATAAGGGTAGTTTGAGTCGGTTTTTGACCCGCGGATTGAAGTTCATGGGAGTTGGGTTGGGTACTGGTGGTTAAGGGGACTGGGGGCTAGCACTAGGTGGTGATGTTGGTGGTCCGTGGTGGCTGGGTTGACCACAACGGTGGCTATAATAGGACTGTACAGGCAGGGAGCGAAAAATAGTGTGATTTTCAGATGGGTTGTGGTGGCGTGTTGTGGTGTTTGTGAGGGTGACGGAGGGAGGTGTTGAAGACTCTTGGAACCACCATGGATCAGTGGTGATGATGGTGGTGTCCAAGGGATGCGTGGGGCTGGTGGTTAGTAAGAAGTGGCGTGAGAAAGAGGGTGATTGGATGACGGCAGAAAAACGAGAGATCGCTTTTCGTGAGCAGTGTTTTTCGAGGGAGTTTGTAGGGTGGTTCAAGGGTCGAGAGAGGTGGACGGGACATGTGAGTGGTTGTTGGTGGTACAGGCTAGAGTTTGGGAACCTTTGGGGTGGTTGTATGTGGTCTGGCTGGCGGTGGTGGTGTCGTGAAGGTGGGTACACGAGCTGTAAGATTGTGAAGTTGCCGTGGGCGGCTTAGGGGTTTGTCATGGTCGTTTTTGTCACGACAATTCATGGGGATTCCATATATTATCATTAATATTATATTTGTTTTGTTTCACATGTTATCATTGTTAGTAACATTTATATTAATAGCATTATATAAGTAGTGTTGAGGATTTACGTGTTCCATATTATTATTTGTACTACTTGTCTAATTTATTATAATTGTATGATAATAATTGTACTAGTAATGAATATTATTAGTAGTATTATTTATGTTATTGTTATCATGCCATTTGAATAGTATGTTAGTATGAAGTATTACTTTGAGCGATATTACTATTTTGGACAAGGTTGCCATTTCGGGAAAGTTTCTATTTTGGGAAACTTTCCTCTTTTAGAAAGTTACTATGTTTAGTAGTATTATTATTCTAATATAAAGGTTAAGTGAAGGATTAGTAATCGTTAAATAATATATGTTTAGGTGATGGTTTCCGCGTGGAATAATCCTGGCAGCTGTTCGGTTGTCTTTCTGCAATTCGAGGTAGGGGATACTTATGTTTGCGGTTGTGTTACGACATGAGGTTATATAATGTATGATTGATATATATTTGATTATGAGTTCATTGTGATTGATTGATTATTATTGATTATTGTGGAGAACGGAGCTAGTGAATTGGGTCTTGTGATAAGGGTCTTGTGATACGGGTCTTGTGATACGGGACTTGTGATATGGCCATGGTGGGTGTGGTGTGATGGAGGTTATGATGTGGTGGAAGGTGTGGTGTGACGGAGGTGAAGTGGTTGACTAAACGGTGTGGAGATGGAATAAATATATTGTATGTTCATTTATGTCTTGTTGATATTTTTCCTACTCAACCTCGTGGTTGACCCTGTGTATTCGTGTGACACCTACGATGATCCGGAATGGGGAGTAGACTCTACAGGAAAAAGACAGATGAGCTAGGAGCTGGGACGGGAATGTGAGATGCAGATTTGGGACCGACTTAGAATTATATCACTTATAGATTGATCACCAGTTGTACTTTTATTCTGTTGCATAGTCGTAAATCAAAGTTTAAACCTAATCAGTTTTTTTTATATAAAGCACTTTGGTTTCATTTACTTTGTTATTCACTACCTCGGACATTTCGAGATGGTAACAGCTCTGTTTATTGAGGATGTCTTGCTAAAGGCTCCTTAAATAAATGGGGGTGTTACAAAGATATAGATCAATGTTTATTAAAAGATCAATCAACATAATTTTAGAATTAGATTGATTTGTTTTAAATTGTTAAGATGAATGAATATTGTTCATATGAATTAAAAGTTAACCTTAATGACAATATTTGGAAATTTTTAAGATCTAATATGATTAGAACTATAACACATAAATTATGAGATGATTTTTGTGCTACTATGAGTAATTTTAAGAAAGTTAACAAATTGAAATAGTATAATATCTTATAAAGATGTTGATGTACATGATATTAGAGTTATTTCATAGGAATAATCCAACCTATACCTCATCTTCTCATATTAATCCCTACTAACGATTAACTGAGAAAAATCCAACATATGACCTCAATTATCTTTCATTGAACTTTGTCTATTTTTGAACTCTTATTTTCGATAAGCAAGCACGTCACCTTGACTTACTTTTTGTTTTTCCTTCTACCTGGACAAAAATTAAGTGCAGGTAACATGCTAACCTACCGATAATAAGAGTTTAAAATAGTCAAAGTTCAATGAAAGATAAATGAGGTTATAGGTTGGATTTTTCTTAGGTAATCGTTAGTATGGATTAATATGAGAAGATGTGACATAGGTTGGATTATTCCTATGAAATATCCCTGATATTATTTGATAATATGTGTTATTGCCTAATTTAATAATAATAAAAAAACATAACGTGTTTTTGGACCGTGAGTTTTATATTTCGGCCCTTTCCTTAATATTGTGATTTGTTACTTTTGTTATTATTAATATTATATGATGATATTTTTTTTTAACTACATTATAAATAAAGATTTATAATTAGGGCGAATATATAATGATAACAAAATAAAGGGATATTAAAATCGTAAAATTGGATTTTAGGGTTAATTTATTTGTTTTCGTTTTTATTTATATTATGAGATAATATTTATATTAACTAAATAATAAAAGATGTTTTGTAATTGTAACAAATTTTTTTTTCGAAAGAAAAGGAAAGAAAACGTGTGATTGCCGTGAAAAGTAAGGAAATAAACAAAAATTATTTGATAATTTTTGGTTATTTAATCATTTATTTATTTTAAAAGCTTTATTATATCTAATAGATGATACTTACTAGATTCTAAAATTGTTTAGAATTTACTTGGATTATGATTTACATGTGTGACATGTAATTTTAAGGTTAATGGTGGTTTGGATATATTTCATTATGAATGTTTTTATTATATTGTTAATGATATTGCTTTTCAATGAAGGTTGAATGTATTATTTTTGCAATTGTTGTCAAGTTTAATTATGTAATCTAGTGTGGTTTTAGTTTTTGGGTTACTTTCCCGTAATTGTGGAAAGTAATCAAGTGATGTAATTTATGAGATCTCGCATCTCCGCTTTGTATTTTATTTATTCTTTATTTTTAGATCAAATGTAAATAGGATTTGCATTGTAATAACTTAGAATAAAGAAGAAGAAGAAGAAGAAGAAGAGGAGGAGTTTGGTGCGTCCGGGTCTCTATTTCCAGTTTACATCACGAGATGAAGAACGGTGATCCATGAAGCTTCTAGGGTCCATGTGATTGGATTCCAAGTTGTATTTACTGTTTTTCATAGGATAGACCACACTAGGATTTTATGTTTTATGTTCTTTTCTTCATTGCTTGAATGTTGCATGTCATTATATTCCGCCTAAACCAAACCACCTATATGCATGTAAAATGACTCATGTAGATTATTTTGCATTTTGACATATGATGTTTTATTTATGCCATCACTTATTCCTACTCATCTCAAAATAGTTCACTTAAATGATTTTAAAATAGTGATGGGGTCTCACTCTACATAAAATTGAGAAATTAGTCTTTCTAGATCAAACAACTATGAATCCCTTGTTCGTCGGTGGGCCTATAGGAGTCGTTGTTATCTCCATATGAACCCCTTCTACCTCGGTTAAGTAGTGTGTTGTGACCTAGTTGAACTCAACACAATGATTCAATCAAGTTATTGAAGTCATTGTGGACTAATAGATAAATTTAAGAAATTTGTCGACTGAGAGTTCTAATGTAACACCAGTTAAAGGGTTAACTCACCAAATCGGGATTTTGGTCTTGGGATACATTATATAATTCTTTGAGTGAGATCGATTATATTATGTCGTATATCTTTGTTTAAAAAGATTTTAAATTCAATGATTTACTTATGTTTATTTATTTTCTCATTTGTAGATCATTTAATATCTGCTATTAAAAATGACTGATGCAAATGCAACTCCAGGCCCTAGCGCCGCCCTCACCTGGGAGTCGTGGTTACGCTCCTTTATGGACCACGTCTCCTATAATCAGAACTACCGCCTTAAGAATGATGGGTGTAACTTTACCGATTGGGAGGCAGTATTACAGAATGCTGCCATTGTTGATGGTAAATTAAAGTATTTGCTGGAGCCAATGTCGACGGAACCAACCACTAGGATTGGAGGCCAACGAACTGCATATGATGAGTTCGTTCGCGAAGCTGGTGCGATTAAGAACGTACTTATTTATGAATTGGAAAACAATTTGCAGCGACGCTTCATTTCACTAGGTGCAAATAAGATTTTTACCACCCTTACCAATGAATTCTCGCAAACTCCGAGAATCATGAGGTATAATGCAAGAGTTCGGTTCTTCGAAGCTAAGTTGTCTAAGGGCCAAGCTGTTGGCCCACACATCCTCAAGACGATTGAGAATGTGGAAGTTCTAGAGTCTATTGGTTGCAATATTGAGGAGTCAGTCATTGTAGACCGAATCTTACACTCTCTTCATGATGGGTTCACCCAGTTTAGGGTGAACTATGACATGAATGACATAAAAAAGTCTTCATGAGCTCCACTCTCAGCTCGTGCAAGCTGAGAAAGATCTCAATTTGAGTAGGAGTGTTAAGAAGGACTTCCTTGTCATACAAGCTAATTGGAAAGGGAAGGGAAAGGCAAAGTCTCCCTTAAATGTTACGAAGCCTTAGTTCAAAAAGAAGCAGCCAAAGCCCAAGAGTGGACCTGGTGAGACCAGTAACTCAAAGGCCAAAGCTAAGGGCAAAGGGAAAGAGGGAGAGTGCCACCATTGCCACGAGTCTGGGCATTGGAAGAGGAACTGCCCTAAGTACCTCGAGGATATCAAGGCTGGACGTGTGACGGCCATAGGTATATCTTCATTTATTCATATGATTGAAATTAACCATGCAAGTTCAGCAACATGGGTATTTGATACTGGTTGTGGTTCTCACTTGTGTAATCACTTGCAGGGTTTAAGGGACGTCCGCAAACTTGAGAAGGGGGACATAGACCTTCGTGTTGGAAATGGAGCAAAGGTTGCAACTGTCTCCATAGGAACTTATGTACTCAAACTACCTAATGGTTTCGAGTTATTTTTAAATAATTGTTATTTTGTTCCTAGTTTGTCGAAAAACATTATTTCTATTTCTGTTTTGGATACGGAAGGATTTTGTTTTAATATTAAGCACAACTATTGTACTTTTTCATTAAACGATATGATTTATGGAGAGGCTGTTTCCGTAAACGGAATATATGTTTTAGACCAAACCACCGAGGTTTATCATGTGAATAATAAAAGGGTTAAAACAGGTGATAAAGAACAAGCGTATTTATGGCATTGACGAATGAGACACATCAATGAAAAACGCGTAGAGAAACTCATTAAGAATGGGTCAATACCACCATTTCATTACGAATCAATTGGTACGTGTGAATCATGTCTCATCGGAAAGATGACTCGTATTTCTTTTAATGATATTGGAGTGCGAGCTAGTGATCTTTTATGACTCATACATACAGATGTGTATGGTCCTATGACAATCACAACAAGAGACGGCTATAGATATTCCATCACTTTAACGGATGATTTAAGTAGATATGGGTATGTCTATTTAATGAAACATAAGAGTGAATCCTTTGACAAGTTCACGGAATTCCAAAATAAGGTTGAGAACCAATTGGATAGGAAGATAAAAGCACTTCGATCTGATCGTGGTGGTGAGTATATTTCGACTGAGTTTGATCAACACCTGAAAGACTGTGGTATTGTATCACAGTTATCTCCACCTGGAACACCACAATTGAATGGTGTATCCGAACGGAGAAATCAAACTTTATTAGATATGGTTCGATCCATGATGAGTCACACAGTTGTGCCCGATTCATTATTGGGATTTGCTCTTCAATCGGCTGCTCTAATACTTAACCGAAGTCCGATTAAAGCGGCGGACAAGACTCCATATGAGATGTGGAAAGGAAAAGTTCCTGACTTGTCTTTTATTCGGGTTTGGGGCTGTGAAGCTTATGTCAAGTGGAGACACGAAGACAAGCTAGGCCCACGATCGGTCAAGACTTACTTTGTAGGTTATCCAAAAGGAATTTTTGGTGACTACTTTTATTCACCTACCGAACAAAGAGTGTTTGTTGCGGCTAGTGCGAAGTTTTTAGAGAAAGAGTTTCTCTCGAACAAATAGAGTAGTAGAACTTTTGATCTGTCAGAGGTTCAAAAACCAGAAACCAACAATGTGATGGAAGAAAGTGTTCCTTCCACATCTGCTATGGTATCCATTCCAGAGGAACCTAGGAGGTCGGTTCGAGTTTCTCACCCCCCGAACCGATACATTGGTATGGTTGAGGAAGGTGGCGTAGAAAACATTTTAATCCTTGAGAGTAACGAACCAGCTACCTACAAAGGAGCCATGACCTGTTCCGACTCCAAGCTATGGCTCAAAGCCATGCAGTCCGAAATAGATTCCATGCAAGAGAATCAGATATGGGATTTGGTTGATTTGCCTGAAAAGGTAAGACCCCTTCAGTGCAAATGGCTTTATAAGATAAAGCGTGCATTAGATGGACAACCAGATGTTTATAAAGCACGATTGGTGGCAAAAGGTTACACTCAAGTACAGGGGTTGCACTATGATGAGATATTTGCTCTAGTTGTAATGCTTAGATCTATTCGGTTTATCTTAGCGATAGCCGCATTTCATGATTATGAGATTTGGCAAATGGATGTGAAAACCGCCTTCCTAAACGGATTTTTGGAAGAAGAACTGTGTATGATACAGGCTGAGGGTTTCATCGATCCTAAACATCCTAACAAAGTGTGCAAGCTTAAGCGTTCCATCTATGGACTTAAGCAAGCATCACGGAGTTGGAATCATCGTTTTGATGACGTGATAAAAACAGAACGGATTCATTCGAAGTGTCGAAGAACCATGTATGTATATCAAGTCAAGTGAGAGTAAAATCGTGTTCCTAGTATTGTATGTAGATGACATACTACTGATTGGAAACGACATTCCCATGCTCTCGTCGGTTAAGACATGGTTAAAGAACCATTTCAAAATGAAAGATTTGGGTGAGGCACAGAGGATTGTAGGCATCCGTATCAGATAGATCGAAAAGGATATTGGCATTGAGTCAAGAAGATTATATAGATAAGATTCTTGATAGATTCAGTATTACAAACTCCAAGAGAGGTTACCTTCCTGTTGTTCATGGGGTGCATCTGAGTAAGAAACAATCACTTACAACACCGGAAGAAACCGAACGCATGAGTCGGATACCTTATGCTTCGGCAGTAGGGTCGATCTTGTATGCCATGATGTGCACACGTCCAGACGTGGCATATGCATTGAGTATGGTCATCCGTTACCAAAATAATCCAGGTGAAAGTCACTAGATAGCCGTCAAGAACATCCTTAAGTACTTACGAAGGACTAAGGATTGGGCTCTGGTATATGGTGGAAACACGGAGCTATGTGTTAAAGGTTACAAAGATGCTAGTTTCCAAACCGATCGTGATGATTCCAAATCTCAGTCGGGTTTTATCTTTACTCTTAATGGTGGAGCAGTCAGCTGGAAGAGTTCCAAGCACAACATCATAGCAGATTCTACAACAGAGTCTGAGTACTTGGCAGCTTCCGAAGCTACAAAGGAAGTTATTTGGATGCGTTATTTCTTACAAGGACTAAAGGTAGTGCCTAGTGTGAAATATCCAATCACCCTTTATTGTGTTAACAGTGGTGCCATATTCCAGGCTAAGGAGCCTAAGTCTAGCAACAAATCTAGACATGTTCTCAGAAAAGCTCACCTGATAAGAAATTACGTGGAGCAAAAGGAGATAGCGTTGTGCAAGATTGGAACGGATAACAACATTGCAGATCCGCTGACTAAGGCACTACCGCATAATAAACATGAAGGGTACATCTCATCCAGGGGGATAAAACGTGTTCCAGAGTTGTAATAAACATTATTTGATTGATATTTAATCATTTCAATTATTACTTAATAAAATCATTGAATTTCTTTATATTGTATTACATGTGGATTGTATGACAATTTTGTACACCACACAGTGACTTGTTTTACTTTATATGTCTGCATTGTTCGTAAACACCAATATGAGCTGATAACTCAGGTGATTATTTTGTTAGTTGAAGGATAGAAGGTTCAATATTCCATAAGTCAAGCGTTTGACTGATCAATAACAAATATATGGGTATCGGATATCACATAGGACATAGTGACCACAACATAGAGTCCTAAATGTTAAGATACATTAGGTGCCTGGTCGTGGATGGGACGTCTATTGTGATTCCTAAAGTCGGTTCTTTTGACCATTGCTTATTTCTTGTGATATAGACAGTTTTTGGGTGGTTTAGGTTTCTATCCCAGGTCGCAATGTAAAAGGAGGCCAATCGGATTTTTACTGGGCCATTTCATACTGTGCTTCCATCGGCAAGTTATAAATCAAGGAAAATATCAAGCCTTTATCAAGATATATATATATTATATATATATATATATATATATATATATATATATATATATATATATATATATATATATATATATATATATATATATTTCTCAGGGCCACTCGAGGAGTAGTAACTTAAACGCATGGTCATGCTCGAATATGACTTGTATCAGTTATGTTACTGTCTAGTCGAGGAAACCACTCTTGATATGATTACTTGGGAGATACGACCTTGTAATGTGAGACTTTGCAATTTGTCTTCCATTGAGTGGGAGAATAATTTATGGATATGAGAATCGTAATCGCACACACACTTGTAGGACAAGTGAGAGATTGTTGGAGTAAATGTCCTCCACAGTGCGTGATTATTATTTGAATAAATCTTTTACAGGATCACACAGGGATACTTAGTATATTAATCAGTTGGTTATTAACGTTTATCGGTAACGATTGGCTCACTAGTAGTTTGACGTTACTGTCATATGATGACGATAATCAGCTGATCCCTAAAGGTCACACCTATAGGATAGTACTGAGAAATGTGATTATATATTTATATAATTACGTAAATGCTAAACTTAGCTAAATGTAGTTAAGTAGATGATAAACATTTAATAATAATTAGGAGAAATGAATTAACTGTTAATTCTAATAAATATATGTAAATATTATATTTATTAATTATATTTTAATATATGATATTTTAGAATAATATAATTGGGTTAATTAATTATAAGATAATTAATTAATGTTCTCCGGGAATTATAATTTTGCACCGAAAATTATTTAAAATATGTATGATATTTTAAGGAAATTCGGGATAAGGAAGCTGACTTAGAATATTATAATATAAGGAGGTTTCCAGAAAAATGACTTAGAATATTATAATATAAGGAGGTTTCCTAATATAAGTACAATACCAACACAAATCAAAACCCTATCTATAAGAAGGGGATTTCGGCCGTGTGGGTGGAATATAGAAAAAGAGTTGTTTTTCTCTCTTGTTACCTTGATCAGTTTATCATCTTAAATCCCAAAACAAAATCCTCTAAAATAATTAATACTTCCTCCATTTATAAGTGTTCTTCCCATTCCATTTTGCACTTGGATTAAGCCAAACTAATAAAGAAATGATAAAGTAATGAAAGGAAGGTAATAAGTGGGGTTAGTAATGAAAAGAGGGTATTTTTTGTAATAAAAAAATGATAAAGTTGTAATTTGGTTGTCTAAAATAGGAAAGAAAAGAAATGAGAAGAAAATAGGTAATTTGTCAAATAAGGGAAATGGGAAGAAAATAGGAAAATGAAGGAAGTAGTAATTTAGGAGGTGCTTTGAAGGGATCTTTCTCAGTCATCTTGGGTGCAATCTGAAGAGAACTTCTACCTTGAAGTTTGGGTTTATACTAGGTTGTTCTTAAGCCGATCTCATATAGGACTAAAGGTTAATTCTATATTCTTGACTGTTTAATTCTTGCAATTGAGGTTTTATTGAATCGTTTTTGATATAATCTTTGGCAATATTAATATGATTAATACTTTTATAAGTAATTTAAGAAATTATGTCCTACAAGTTAGGCAAGCCTTACCCTTCCAATCTTCCGATCCAGGTTGGGGTTTAACTAAGCGTATGGTCTCCTGCGTGCACTCATTCAACCAAACAACAAATTAATTGCCCAACGACAATTCCTACCGCAAAACTACCCTACCCGGTCACAACTTATCATTCATTTGAAAGAGATTCCCTCATCCCGGCATATAAAGGAATTAACTACTCATAACTTAATGACTAACGATAGCAATTATATTAATCATGCTAATGAACGACATGGCGTTAATTAAGATAAAAGTAATGATGAGAAAGAGAAATAGGGACCGAGACAAACAGCGCAAAGGGCACGGTTTTCGAGGCACAAAACGAGAATTAGGGCAGGACGAAACTACGTAAACGAAACAGTAAAAAGCAATGAAAGAAAGATTAAGATTAGAAAGAAGAAGATTACAATCAAGTAATTCCGGCGTAAAGAACAATCTCAAAACCCGATCGTAAATCCTCGAAGACGGCAGCGTAATATAAGAAAAATAAGAGTTACAGTCTGAAAGTAAAAATGTAAAAATGATAAAAAAAAAAAGTTTATGACCTAAAAATAAAATCCCTCGTATTCTTATATTAAAGATACGATCAAAATAAATTAAACCTACGGGCTTAATAAAGCCAGCCCGCATAAGCTCTCAATCCAGAAGAATAACTCCTCGATCGAGAGAAATTCTTCAGCAAATTGCTCGATCCATAAGTTACCCCAGCGGCAACAGTACCAGCGGTAGCAGAGGGACCAGTAGCTAAAATTCTCTCGGAAACAACCACAGTGTCGGTAGACACCGTCTCAGTAACGACAGAGGCTGTTTCAGAATGAGCAACAACGGTTTGCTCGGTTTCGGACCTCGAGACAGCTGAGACAGTGTTGGAGATTGTGTCCTCCACATGTAGTGTGATAACGTCATTGAACATACCCTTGTACGGACAAGTGGGAGATTGTTGGGGCTGGTGTCCTTGACAATTAAGTACAATGACTTATTAAATCTCTTTAAGGATCACAAGGGCATACTTCTGTATTATTACCAGTTGATCCACGTTTATCAATAACGATTGGCTTGCTAGATAAGTTTGACGTTATTGTCATACGGATGGCGGTGATCAACTGGTCCCTATACGTCACACCTATAGGACACGTTTGAGAGATGTGAAGGTATGAAAATACAGTCACATTTTGCCGGATACGACTAAACAGTTAGTCAGAGGTATTGACTAACAAATTAGTCAATAAGATGTTGAGATTATTATTTAATACGGATTAAATAATTTTAGCTAATACGGATTACAAGATTAATTCGTAAATTAAATATAAACGGTTATATTTAATTAAATATTGTATTCGCGAATTAATATAAACAGTTACATTAATTTAGGTGATTATACAATATCGTATTTTATCAGACCATTATTAATATATCGACTGTATTAATATCTGATAACATGTTACGATTTATAATTATAAACCCGCGAATTATATTTAAGCAATTGGGTCGAATCACGCATTAGGATAAGGTAAGAGTGGAAAGCCCACTCCTACCCAAACCCTATTTCGGCCGAATCCTAGGGCTACATAAGGAGAGTCCTTCTCCTTATGTAGACTACTCTTGTTGCACTGTAACATAATCTCAGGGTAAAATTAGGGTTTTGAGACATTCTTTTCCCAAAACCTCAGATCTCACATCTAAAACTCAATAGCTCTCCCTATATTGCAAGGCAATTGGAGAGGATTTCTAGCACACGCGGCCACGTCTCAAACTAAGTCTTGGGTGCAAGTTATAGGAGGGAATTTGCATTAATTCCTGTTCTTAGGCCTTTTGCGCGAGGACTAAAGGTTGTACTTCTTTTCTCATGTTTTTAATCTTATGACGATATTCACAATTGCATATTTCATTATAATCCTGCAAATTTAGGGTGAATACGCGTTTTATTCCCCACAAGTGGTATTAGAGCCTTAGGCCATGAAAATTTTACAATTGTGTCTTTCATAAGAATTAAATTTTTGAAAACCGTACATTCTGTCGCAGGCACTCGATCGAGTCCCTGTTGCACTCGATCGAGTGCCCTCGTACCAGGCCTGTGCGTGTGATTTTTGTGAGAAATCGATCTTGTTTTTCGATTTTTATTTGCATATTGTTAATTAATCGATATTTTTAGCAATATGTGAATCTTTTGTTGTTGTTTATTTATGATTTACACGTTTTAAATCCATGTTATAAACCCGTTTTGATTTAAAAGTGCAGCGATTGCGTTTTAAAGAGTCACTCGATCGAGCCCCTGCTGCACTCGATCGAGTGACACTGGCACTCGATCGAGTGCCTCTGCTGCTCGGTCGAGTGCTCATGTTTCGGGCTCCCTTTTCGAAAATAACTTGTTTTCTTATTTTCACATGGCTTAAAATAATATACTGTATACGGAAATAGTATATTATTTAGTGAAACGGTTCACCCTCGTTTGATACATATTGTTTTTAAAACAGTTTAAAACAATGGATTATATGTTTATTAAAATTGGTGATTAAAACGGTATAGTCACTTAATTTTAATCTTAAAAGGTGGTTTGGTATAAATTTATTAATCATAATAACTGTATTATGTCATGTATAAATTGTTTTTAGTTGATGCATTTTATTTATCGTCTTGTGAATGCCTTGAATGCTTTCAATAACGTATTTAATTTTTGCAAACGGTTGTAACTTAGTGTGGCCTTAGAAGATTGTGTTACCGTAATGAAGGGACACGATCTTGCTTGTAATTTTGAGATCTTGAATCTCCGTTTTGGGTTTTTGCCATGTAATTACTTTTGTATTTAAATTAGAATGTATCTAGGATTACTCTTGTAATTTAAATTAGTAATTTTGTGAAGACCAAAGACAAGACGGAGACCGGATGCTCACTCCCGCTGCAAGGACCAAGATAGAACATCAAGACAAGCTTCTAGGGTCCAACGGTGGATTCCAAGTTGTTTTATGTTTATTTTGGTAGGATAGGCCACACTAGGACTTTTATTTACGTTTATTGCATTTATCTTTACGCTTTCATCGATAATAGCTTGCATCATATTCCGCCTAAAAACCAAACCACCTATATCATGCCTGAAAACTGACTCATGTAGAGGTCTCGCGTTAGTTTTCTGTGACAATACAGATGTCACATGTCATTTAAAAGCCATCACTTTATTTAATTCATTCACGCAAATGCTAGTTTTTAGTTCACTTAATATGAATAAATAAAAGTTGATGGGGTCTTCCTCGTATAACCAAAAATTGAGATTAGTCTTTATAAATCAGCCTCCCATGAATCCCTTCTTCGTCGGTAGGCATAATATGACCCCTTCTACGTCGGGTAAGTGGGAACAGATGATTTATTTTATCTCAACATCATGGTCACTCGATAATATTCCAGTGACTGAGATGGACTAATAGATAGGTTTTACGGAAATCTATCGACCAAGAGTTCCAACGATTGGAATTAGCCAAACTGTGGGCTTATCAATATACGGAAATTGAGTCTTGGGATCGTTTATATAATTCTTGAGGGAGATCAATTATATAAATGCATGAGTCTACGAGTTTAAATTCAATTTAATATAGACTTAAATCACAACAATAAGTTGCTTATATGGTTTTGTTTTATCTTCTTTCAGTGTAGAACACGTTCATTAAAACTGCTGTAAAACTAAAATGGCTGGTGAAGACCCAATGCCAAGTGCCAAGCTAGCACGTGAATCCTGGCTAAAAGCCTTCATGGACTCCATGAATCAGTCAACTAGACTGAGGAATGATGGGTCAAACTTCTCTGACTGGGAGGCAGCACTACGGAATGCTGCCATTGCTGACGGAAAGCTCAAGTTCTTAACTGAGCCCATTCCGCCACACCCAGGAACTGGAGCTAGAGCCAACGAAATTCGCGCTCATAGCGATTTCGTTATGGAAGCGGGTGCGATAAAGAACGTACTCATCTATGCAATGGAATCCAATTTGCAAAGACGCTTCATAACCCATGGTGCAAACAAGATTTTCACCACGCTCACTAACGAATTCTCCAAGGCTCCGAGAATCGTTTCTTATGAGCATACCTGTCGCTTCTTTGAGGCGAAACTCCAGAAGGGCCAAGCTGTTAGCCCACATATTCTCAACATGATTGAGAATATCGAGAAACTGGAGTCCCTAAACTGCAAGATCAGTGAGAACATCATCGTTGATCGCATGCTTCATTCGCTTCATGATGGGTTCGCCCTCTTTAGGGCCAACTACTACATGAACGACATGAAGAAGACTCCTCATGAGCTCCACTCCCTTCTCGTACAGACTGAGAAGGATCTAAAGTTGAGTGGGAGTCTGAAGTAGGATGTTCTCATGATCTCCAGTAAGGGAAAAGGTAAAGGGAAGGCTAAAGCTCAGGGCGACCTAGCGGTAGGTAGGCCCAGGTTCAAGAAACCAGGATTTGCTAAGAGTGGGCCTGGTGAGTCAAGTAACTCACAAGGCAAGACAAAGAGCAAGGATACAAGCATGGAATGTCACCATTGCCACAAGACTGGGCATTGGAGGCGCTCATGCCCCGTGTATCGCGAGGACATTAAAGCAGGCCGTGTTACTCCTGTTGGTATGTCTTCTTCTTCTTTTATTCACATGATTGAGATTAACCACGCAAGTTGCGGAACTTGGGTACTTGATACTGGTTGTGGTTCTCATCTATGTAATCATGTGCAGGGCCTCCGAAACCAAGAACCCCTAATCAAGGGTGAGGTGGACCTGCGTGTCGGGAATGGAGCACGTGTGGCTGCAGTCTCGAAGGGAACATACGTAATCCAGCTTCCAAGTGGATTCGAGTTATTTTTATATAACTGTTATTATGTTCCTAGTTTGTCCAAAAACATTATTTCAGTTTCTGCACTTGACAAACTCGGCTTTTCATTTGTAATAGAGAATAATAGCTGTATTTTCTCCTTACACAATATGATTTATGGCAAGGCAGTTTCCATGAATGGAATTTATGTTTTAGATCAAACCACCGAGATATTACATGTGAATAAAAAAAGAATAAAGGTAGGTGACAAAGATCAAACTTACCTATGGCATTGTCGTATGGGACACATAAATGAGAAACGCGTAAAATAGCTCATACAGAATGGAGCTATTTCGCCCTTTGATTTCGAATCATATGGCACGTGTGAATCATGTCTCATCGGCAAAATGACTCGTATTTCCTTCAAAGGTGTTGGAATGCGCGCTGCCGACCTATTAGGACTCATACATACGGACGTATGTGGCCCTATGTCGATCAACGCACGAGAAGGCTATAGGTATTTCATCACTTTCACGGATGATTTGAGTAGATATGGCTACGTCTACTTGATGAAACATAAAAGTGAATCCTTTGACAAGTTCAAAGAATACCAGAATCGGGTACAGAACCAGCTGGGTAGAAAGATTAAAGCACTACGCTCGGATCGTGGTGGTGAGTATCTTTCACACGAGTTTGATCAACACCTAAAAGACTGTGGGATCGTGCTACAGTTGACTCCACCTGGAACACCACAATTAAATGGTGTGTCCGAACGGAGAAATCGAACTTTACTTGATATGGTTCGATCCATGATGAGTCACACCGTTGTGCCTGATTCATTGTGGGGCTATGCTCTTTTGTCGGCCGCTCTAATACTTAACCGAAGTCCGTCTAAAGCTGTTGACAAGACTCCATTCGAGTTATGGAAGGGAACGGTCCCTAACTTGTCCTTTATTCGGATTTGGGGCTGCGAGGCTTATGTCAAGTGGAGACACGAGGATAAGCTCGGCCCGCGATCGGTCAAGACATACTTTATAGGCTATCCAAAGGGAACGTTTGGTCATTACTTCTACTCGCCTACCGAACAACGTGTTTTTGTTGCGGCTAGTGCGACGTTCTTAGAGAAATAATTTCTCGAGAACAAGTCGAGTAATAGAACCTTCGAGTTATCGGAGGTTCAAGAACCAACTACCGAGCAACCATTGGAGGAAACAGTTCCTTCAACCGAGGCTGCGGTAGATATTCCTGAGGAACCTAGGAGGTCAGGAGGAGTCTCTATTCCACCGGACAGATACATTGGTATGGTCGAGGAACACGATACAGATGACGTCTTACTCCTAGAGGGTAATGAACCCACAACCTATAAAGGTGCCATGACCAGTTCTGACTCAAAGCTATGGCTAGAAGCCATGCAATCCGAGATGGACTCCATGTGTGAGAACAACGTGTGGGATCTTGTGGACCTACCTGCAAAGGTACGTCCCCTTCAATGCAAATGGCTTTACAAGATAAAGCATGCCATGGAAGGACAACAAGATATCCATAAGGCTAGACTAGTTGCTAAAGGTTTCACCCAAGTGCCAGGCTTGCACTACGATGAGATCTTTGCACCCGTAGTCATGCTACGTTCCATTCGGATTATCTTAGCGATCGCCGCATTTCATGACTATGAAATATGGCAAATGGACGTTAAAACCGCCTTCTTAAACGGTTATTTGGAGGAAGAGTTGTACATGGTACAACCCGAGGGTTTTATCGATCCAGCACATCCTAAGAAAGTTTGCAAGCTTAAGCGTTCCATCTATGGACTTAAGCAAGCATCGCGGAGTTGGAATCATCGCTTCGACCAAGTGATAAAAGAGAATGGGTTCATTCGATCAGTCGAGGAACCATGTCTCTATATCAAGTTGAGTGGGAGCAAGATTGTATTCCTAGTACTGTATGTCGATGACATACTCTTGATTGGGAATGACATACCTTTCTTATCTTCGGTTAAAGCATGGTTGAAAAACCATTTCCAGATGAAAGATCTGGGAGAGGCACAAAGAATTTTGGGCATCCGTATCTACAGGGATAGATCACGACGGATGTTGTCTCTCAGTCAGGAGTCTTATATAGAGAAGATTCTGGAGAGATTCAGCATGACGAACTCCAAGAAGGGGTTCCTTCCCATGACTCCTGGGCTTCACTTGAGCAAGACTCAAGAAGCTAAGTTAGTGGAAGAGAAAGAGCGCATGAGTCGGATTCCTTATGCCTCGGCAATAGGATCGATCATGTATGCCATGATATGCACACGTCCAGACGTTGCATATGCATTGAGTATGACCAGTCGATTCCAAGCTCATCCAGGTGAACCACACTGGATGACCGTGAAAAACATTCTTAAGTACCTACGGAGGACTAAATATTGGGGATTGACTTATGGAGGCGGCTCAACGCTCTGCGCCACGGGTTACGCAGATGCTAGCTTCCAAACAGATCGAGATGACTCGAAATCTCAGTCTGGATTTGTCTTTACTCTTAATGGCGCTGCTGTCAGCTGGAAAAGTTCTAAACAGAGTGTTACAGCAGATTCTACGACTGAGTCCGAGTACTATGCCGCCTCGGAAGCAGCTAAGGAAGCAATATGGATGCGTCAATTCTTACAAGGACTATCAGTAGTACCTAGTTCGAATGACCCAGTCACCGTCTATTGTGACAATAGCGGTGCCATCTTCCAAGCTAAGGAGCATAAGTCTAGCAGCAAGGCTAGGCATGTACAACGGAAAGCTCATCTAATCAGAGATTACGTGGAGCAAAAGGAGATTTTTATTGAAAAGATCGCTACGGATGACAACATAGCTGATCCTCTCACAAAAGCATTACCACGTGATAAGCATGAAGGGCACATTCATTCCATGGGAATCGGATGTGTTCCTAAGTTGTAGTACTCTTTTATGAATTCATGTAATAATTCATTTTCTCGTGTACTCTATTCAACCTTATTGTTATGATATAAAATGTTTTGTTTCTCATGTGGAATTGTACGCCAATTTTGAACACCACAAAGTGAACTGATTAACATTACATCGTTTTGGTCCTTGATTACCCACTTGAGCTGATAACTCAGGTAATCATTTTGTGACGTTGGTTGATGGTGGGTTCAACGAGCCATAAGTCACGTGGATGACTGACCAATCACAAAGGCGAGTTATACGGATATCTCGTAGGACACCCCGTGACATCGTTATGGAGTCCTAAATGTTTTATAACATTGGGTGCCAGGTCGTGGATAGGACCTCCATAGTGTTCCTTAGAGTCGAGTCTTTTGACTTTCAACTGTTTCTTGAGATTAAGACAGATTTTGGGTAACTTTGGTTTCTTTCCCACGGTCACCGTAACAGGGGCCAAGAGGATTTTTTCTGGGTTATTTCATGCTGGGCGATATCGGCAGGATTCGAGTTGAGGTAAATATCCAAACCCTTATCAGGATTTTATCATTTCTCAGGGCCACTCGAGGAGTAGTAACTGAAATGCATGGCCATGCTCGAATACAGATTCGTTTTATCAGTTAAGTTACTCTCTAGTCGGGGAAACCACTCTTGATACAGATCGCTTGTGAGATACGACCTTTGCGAATGCGGATTTGCAAATTGTCTTACATTGAGTGGGAGAAATTTTAAAAGGATATGAGATTTGGTTATCGCACCTACACTTGTACGGACAAGTGGGAGTTTGTTGGAGATTGTGTCCTCCACATGTAGTGTGATAACGTCATTGAACATACCCTTGTACGGACAAGTGGGAGATTGTTGGGGCTGGTGTCCTTGACAATTAAGTACAATGACTTATTAAATCTCTTTAAGGATCACAAGGGCATACTTCTGTATTATTACCAGTTGATCCACGTTTATCAATAACGATTGGCTTGCTAGATAAGTTTGACGTTATTGTCATACGGATGGCGGTGATCAACTGGTCCCTATACGTCACACCTATAGGACACGTTTGAGAGATGTGAAGGTATGAAAATACAGTCACATTTTGCCGGATACGACTAAACAGTTAGTCAGAGGTATTGACTAACAAATTAGTCAATAAGATGTTGAGATTATTATTTAATACGGATTAAATAATTTTAGCTAATACGGATTACAAGATTAATTCGTAAATTAAATATAAACGGTTATATTTAATTAAATATTGTATTCGCGAATTAATATAAACAGTTACATTAATTTAGGTGATTATACAATATCGTATTTTATCAGACCATTATTAATATATCGACTGTATTAATATCTGATAACATGTTACGATTTATAATTATAAACCCGCGAATTATATTTAAGCAATTGGGTCGAATCACGCATTAGGATAAGGTAAGAGTGGAAAGCCCACTCCTACCCAAACCCTATTTCGGCCGAATCCTAGGGCTACATAAGGAGAGTCCTTCTCCTTATGTAGACTACTCTTGTTGCACTGTAACATAATCTCAGGGTAAAATTAGGGTTTTGAGACATTCTTTTCCCAAAACCTCAGATCTCACATCTAAAACTCAATAGCTCTCCCTATATTGCAAGGCAATTGGAGAGGATTTCTAGCACACGCGGCCACGTCTCAAACTAAGTCTTGGGTGCAAGTTATAAGAGGGAATTTGCATTAATTCCTGTTCTTAGGCCTTTTGCGCGAGGACTAAAGGTTGTACTTCTTTTCTCATGTTTTTAATCTTATGACGATATTCACAATTGCATATTTCATTATAATCCTGCAAATTTAGGGTGAATACGCGTTTTATTCCCCACAGACAGTAGTCTCAACATTGCGTTATGGAGCGGAGGAAGAATTAGCAGGTTCCATGACTACAAAGCATCAATTTAAAAACGAATTATAACAAGTGCTAATCAGAAATCCAACCTTCTCTAGCATATGAACCCTAAAATCGAAACAAGGGGAATTGGGGGTTACAGTTAATGAAAAGAAGGCAAGGAGGACTTACTTGATGCTGAAATACCCACAAGAGTACAATTAATCAAAGCAGAAAGTACGAATTCGAAAAAAATCGAACCCAAACCCTAGAATCCCGAAATCTCGAATTAAACGCGGATGAGAAGGGTTTTGATGGGGCTTTTGATTAATTGCTAACAATAAGAGTATGGGTAAATGATTGTGGTTAAAATATGGGCAAAAAGAAAACAACAATTTTCAGGTAAGAAGGCAGAAAAATCGAAAATAGAGGATGAACTAAAATTCCCGATCGAGTAAAATAAAGAGGAAAGGGGGAAAAGAGTACTTCTAACCCGATAAGTCTCTCGATCAGAAAAAATATCGCTCGATCGAGAACTTTTTGGCCAAGATCCCGTCGATCGAGAACCCTTACCTCTCGATCGAGAGGTTGTTTGGCCTGAAAAGGGCAAAACCATCATGAAGTGAATGAAGCATACGGTCAATGACTATGCTCTCACTGATTTTGCAATCAAGTGCCTCCATTTTCTCGACATTCTCAATCATATCAAGAATGTGTGGGCTAACCAGTTTGCCCTTCTGGAGTTTCGCCATAAAGAAGTGGCAGGTATGGTCATAAGTAACGATTCTCGGTGGTTTTGAGAAATCGTTAGTGAGCGTGGTGCAGATCTTATTTGCACCTTGGGGGAATGAAGCGCATTTGCAAATTGGTTTCCATTGCAAAGATGAGTACGTTCTTTATGTAAGGTTCATATACCTACTTAGTCATACTAGTGATAATTATCTTATAATTAGTTGATCTTATGCATGCTTAACAAGTGATTATGACGAGATAAAGGAGTAAGAATGAGCTCCCTTACATTGAGACTCTCGGCAAAATTAGGGCACAAATGAAGTCACCTACTTCACTTGTTCTTGAGCTAATTCACACGGATGATCCTCCTTGAACCTTCAAAGAGATGATGGCCTCCAAAGATGAACACCAAGACACACTAACTCTCAATGTTTGTATGTTATTGTGCTAGAATCAACAAACAAACTTACTAGATTGAAGGAGGCACACGGCTAGGGTTTTTGCAAGAAAGGAATTATTTTTCTTTCTTTTCTTATGTTCTCTCTCAACAACAAAACCCTAGTAATGAATTGTGAATGAATGAGTTAAGAGAACCAAAGAACAAAACTTGTTTTGTTCCTCTATTTGGTTCGGCCGAGAACAAGGGTTAGAGTGCCCAATAGATTGGCACTCAATCCTCTCAATTGTCTCAAGCATGCATTAACAAATTAAATGCATTGTCTTTCTAATGTTCCTATTACATAATGTAATATGTAAAATGTGTAGGTCTAAGTGTGACATATCACACGGTCCACATGACCAAAACGGATCCAATCCGTAACATTAGTTAGGATTATATTATTTACGTAGTTTAACATTTTAAACCTTTTATCGTAAATTAGTAATTAAATAATTTCATATAATTATTTAATCGCATTCTATAACTACAACAATTGTAGTTTATTCGATTCATTCATTTTATTATTATGTTTCATAAAACAAATAATTAATAGTGATGACACTTCGATCACTAAAATAATTTATAATCTTATTATAAATAAATTCTCCTCTTTTATTCACAATCTAGAAATGTATCAACTCGTATCAATATACAGTTGTTACATTTAATATTGAGATAGCTGTCCTAAAGGTGTGACCTAAAGGGATCAACTGGTCACCACCGTCATTACGACAGTAATGTCAAACTCTAGCAAGCCAATCATTACCGATTAATGTTGACCAGTTGACTTATGATAAAGAATCATCCCATGAATATTCTTTTATAGAGTTTTGTCAATTTAATTAATATAATTGACGTGATCACATTATTGTCGAGGACACTTACTCCAACAATCTCCCACTTGTCCTCACAAGTGTGGATCACCGATTCTCTTGTTCTATTACATCATCTCCCACTCAATGCAAGGTGTCTTTCAGGTCGTACTTGCACGTGATCAAATCAATAGTGGTTTTCTCGATATGGAGTGTAACTGTTTGACCGGAATTATCTACCATAGACAGTCTCCGAGCGTGGCCACGCATTTTCAGTTCACTACTCCTCGAGTGGCCTTGAGATTTAAGATAACCCTGACAAGGGGCAGAACAATTTCTTTCCAACTGTTCTCCTTGGTCAACATCATCCATTGTGACCCAAAATACATCCATTTGACCCCTTTTACGGAAGATCGTAGAATATAAATCAAAGTCATTCTGAATAATGTCACCTCTAGAGCAACCAGTCTCTAGTCTTAAGAATCGACTCATAAGAATATATATAGCAGCTCTTACCACGACCAGGCTCCATTGAATTCTAAAGAACTCTATAAGCGGTCACTGCCCGACACAAGTGTACTTTACAGTTGTCTATATGATCGACTAGTCATCCCTTATGACTCTATGGTGTAAGAACTCACCATCAATCGCATCATAATCTAGTCACTTCGAGACGTCACCTCATATAAGTGACTAGGGGCAATACTAAGTTAATCCAGTTCACTTCTACAGGGTTCAACAATTGTCCTACAATCCTGTTTGGATTTAACAAAGTATATTTAATAAACAAGTTGTATAAAACTTTAAATGATGAACGAGATTATCTTATATGAACGTAAAAACAACATTTTTCATTTCATATCGCATAATCGGTTACACATTGGGTAAACTCTTAAGACCCATAAAACGAGCATGAGAATCATGCTTAGCTTGCGACAAGGGTTTGGTTAAAGGATCAGCCACATTTTCGTCTGTCCCAACCTTACATATCGCTATTTCCTTCCTATCAATGAAATCCCGTATTACATGATATTTTCTAGGTACATGTCTAGACTTATTACTAGACTTAGGCTCCTTAGCCTGAAAGACAGCACCACTGTTATCACAGTACAGGGTGATAGGATCTTCAGCATTTGGAACTACCCTTAGTCCCTCGATAAATTGCCTTATCCATACTGCCTCCTTAGCAGCCTCTGACGCTGCAATGTACTCTGCTTCCGTTGTAGAATCCGCAACGACTGGTTCTTTGAAGCTCTTCCAACTAATGGCACCACCATTCAAGATAAAGACAAATCCAGCCTGGGATTTAAAATCGTCTTTATCTGTTTGGAAGCTTGCATCTGTGTAACCCTTTACACACAAATCTTCTTCCCCTCCAAACACTAAGTATGAATCCTTAGTTCTTCTCAAGTACTTAAGGATGTTCTTGACTGCAATCCAGTGACTTTCACCTGGATTTGCTTGATATCTACTAGTCATGCTCAAAGCATACGAGACATCAGGACGAGTGCATATCATGGCGTACATGATAGATCCCACGGCGGAAGCATAAGGGATCATTTTCATGCGTTCAACATTCTTGGGCTCTGTGGGTGATTGAGACTTTCTCAATATAATGCCACTTCCCATGGGGATAAACCCTCTCTTGGAATTTCCCATGCTGAACCGTCGAAGAATCTTATCGATATAAGGTTCTTGACTTAGTGCCAATATCCTCTTGGATCTATCTCTATAGATCCGGATACCTAATATGCATTGTGCATTTCCTAGATCTTTCATCTGAAAATGGTTACCTAACCATCCTTTCACTGATGAAAGCATTGGAACATCATTTCCAATGAGTAGTATGTCATCAACATACAAGATCAGGAATACAACATTGCTCCCACTGAATTTCATGTATAGACAGGGTTCCTCGACACTTCGAGTGAAACCATTTTCTTTTATGACTTCATTGAAGCGATGATTCCAACTCCTCGATGCTTGCTTGAGACCATAGATGGATCTCTTAAGCTTGCATACCTTGTTAGGATTTTTAGGATCCTCAAAACCCTCAGGTTGTATCATATACACATCCTCCTTTAAATGCCCATTTAAGAAGGCGGTTTTGACATCCATTTGCCACACTTCATAGTCATGAAATGCGGCAATCGCTAACATTATCCTAATGGATCTTAGCATGGCTACTGGAGCAAAGGTTTCATCATAATGAAGACCTTGAACTTGGGAAAACCCCTTAGCTACTAGCCTAGCTTTATAGACATCATCATGTCCTTCTATGCCATTCTTCACCTTGAAGATCCACTTGCATTGGAGAGGTCTCATCTCCTTAGTCAAGTCTACCAAGTCCCATACTTGGTTTTGATGCATAGAATCCATCTCAGATACCATGGCCTCATGCCAATTGATGGAGTCGGGACTAGAGATTGCAGCTTTGTAAGTGGTAGGCTCGTCACTTTCCAAAAGTAAAACGTCCAGGCTACCATCTTCCTCAATAAGTCCAACATACCTATCAGGTTGATGTGGGACCCTACTCGACCTCCTGGGTGGAATAGGTACCGAAGTGGATGAAGAAGGAACATCTTCTTCTGTTTCAGCTTCAGTTTGTGGCTCTTGAACTTCTCGAACTTCATTAAGTTCAAAATTTCTCCCACTCTGTCTCTTAGAAATAAACTCCTTTTCTAAGAAGACAGCCTCAGAAGACACAAACACTTTGTTTTCTTGAGGTTTATAGAAGTGGTAGCCACGTAAGGTGGTTGGATAACCAACAAATATGCATTTTTCGGATCTTGGTGCGAGTTTGTCATCGTTTTTAGACTTGACATAAGCATCGCACCCCCATATCTTCATATAGGATAAGTTAGGAACCTTTCCTTTCCACATCTCATATGGAGTCTTATCGGTCGTTTTCGTTGGACTATTGTTCAACGATTTGATGGCGGTGAGGATCGCAAATCCCCAAAATGAATTGGGTAAATCAGTTTGGCTCATCATTGATCGGACCATATCCAATAAGGTTCGATTCCTCCTTTCAGCCACCCCATTAAGTTGTGGTGTTCCTGGAGGTGAAAGTTGTGACACAATGCCACATTCCTTTAGATGTGAATCAAATTCATTACTAAGATATTCTCCACCACGATCGGATCGTAATGTTTTAATCTTCCTATCGAGTTGGTTCTCTACTTCATTCTGAAATTCCTTAAATTTCGTAAGAGCTTCACTCTTATGCTTCATCAAGTAGATATACCCATACCTACTTAAATCATCGGTGAAGGTGATGAAATAGTCATAATTGCCTCTAGCGGTGATTGATAGTGGTCCGCATACATCCGTATGTATAAGTCCCAATAACTCACTTGCTCGTGTCCCTTTACCACTAAAGGGGTTACGAGTCATCTTCCCTAGAAGGCAAGCTTCGCATGTACCATAAGATTCATATTCGAATGGCTTAATTATGTTGGTTTTAACCAATCTTTTAATGCGATTTTCATTTATGTGACCAAGTCGACAATGCCAAATATATGATTCATTTGGATCACTTGTTTTAATCCTTTTGTTATTAACGTTGTAGACATTATTAGACGAGTCGGAAGTTTCCAAAACATAGATTCCATTAATAGAATTGGCACGGCCAACTACCATGTCATTCTTTGAAATTACACAACAATTGTTTTTAATGGAAAAATCATATCCTTCAATGTCTAACATTGCAACAGAAATAATGTTTTTGGAAAGAGACGGTACAAAATAACAATTATTAAGTTTTAGCTCATATCCACTCGTCAAGGCAAGAGTGCAAGTTCCTTTTGAAGTGGCCGCTACCCGAGCTCCATTTCCAAGTCGGAGATCCATATCACCCTTGTCCACCTTCTCCACTTCTCTTAAACCCTGCAAACGATTACAAAGGTGAGAACCACATCCGGTATCCAATACCCATGATGTGTTGGATGTAAAATTTATGTCAATAACAAAAATTTCAGATTTGGAATTACCTAACGGAATCACAAGACCTTCTTGGATATGACGTAAGTACTTGGGGCAATTCCTCCTCCAATGGCCCATGACACTACAATAGTGGCATCGCCCTTTCTCTAACTTTCTCTTCTTCTTTTTATTCTTTGCAAGACTTTTCTTGCTAGAACTCCCACTAGCTTCATCATAAGCTCTTTCCTTCAAGTATAAGGCGTCCAATTCTTCATTTAGCTCATCTAAATAAGCCGTGTCAAGAAATGGACCTTTGGGAGGTGGGAGAGAAGAAATGAAGTTAATACTGCCATCCGGACCCGTTCCGAAATGAACTTCTCTAGTAGTATCAATGTTGTTTTGGTTGCAAATATCGTCGAAAACATTGTGACAAGAATCGATAGTGATAGGGTTGAATGAATCCATTGCGATAAAACAACTACAAAAACGGAAACGAAGGAAAAATTAACGTTCATCATTTTAAAACTTGTTAAACATTTTAAACAAGTTAAGTATTTACTTAACGATCTCTTACACAATTAAGTAAATAATCCCGAGACCCAAACCCATACTAATGCGGGCACGGTGTAGCCGATTCATCCCGTATAAGTATAATTTGGTGGATTAACCCTTTAATCGGTTCTACTCTTAGAACTCTCGGTCGACAATTTTCTTAAAATTATCTTTAGCCCGAACTTATTGCAACTACGGTTACGAATACTTTCGTTGAGATCGACCAAATTTCAAGGTGTAATCCTCATTACCCCACTTACCCAACGTGACAATTTTAGTACCCCGGTTTAGCCGAGCCTACATGTTTGTGAAGAAGGGATTCATGGGTCCATACTCTTTGGTAAGGCTAAGTCTCAATATTTTAAACGTAAGAGATCTTATCAATTATTATCTATCTCCTTTTAAGTGAACTAATTAGGTGAATTATCGATAATAAAATGATACATTGAAGACCCGATACTCGATATGCATGACATGTTAATGGCGATTTGGCTATGCATGCAACATATTAAAACAAATAAAGCAAACGATAAATTCCTAGTATGGCCTTATCCTAGAAAAGAAATAACAAGAGTACAAATTCGGAAACCAACTCCTTTGGTCCCTTGATCTTGACGAGGCACGCAAATCGAGGCAAACACCGTCTTGATCGAAACTCCTTTCCGAATGGCTCCGTCTTCAAGATTCTCCGGAAATTACAAATATTACAACTTTTCTAGTCTACTTTATACATTATAAAATAGAAATAAATTACAATTGGGTGATACGAGATCACAAAATTACAACCGTATTGGTAACCCCTTACATTACGGGAAATACCAATTTAAAACTAAGGCCATACTAGAATAATTACATGATTCAAAATAATGCAATATAATATGACATTCATAATAAAAACGCAGCAATATAATATGTTATGAATATGTTCATTTTAATGCCAAATCGCCCTAATAACTTATTATGTCGAAATTAACCCGGTTTTATGAGATTTTAGCATTTTCAACTCTTTTAAAATGCATAAATTAAAACATACACAACTTATGTTCTAAATAATATCCTAACACATTTTAGGATTCAAAATTAGTCATAAATAATTTTGATAATAATTAACACTTTAATTATACTAACATTGTTCATAAAGCCTTTAAAATGTATAACATTTACGAATTAAATCCAAACAATTATAAAAATTCGAAATTTTGGATTTTCATTTTCACTAACATTCTGAAAATATTACTTTAATATTTATAATGTAAAAATTTTGGTCATATTACTCGAAATTTAATTCGAAATATCACATGTTTATGGCCAAAATTACCTCTTTATACGGTTTTAACAATAAAATCGTAAAACATGCTATACTAAATCATATTGTACCAAAATTTTACATACATTAAGTAAAATAAGCATGTGAGGTCGTGTGAAATTAACAAGGCTAGAAACATTTTCTTTCTTATTTAATCATTTAACTCGATTTTTATCATAAAAATACATATTAAACGATTAAATCTCTATAATGAACAACATGTTAAATCTCATAAATTATCATATCACCTAAAAACATTTTAGGACCAGATTTAACATCATGCCAAAAAGTCGAGTGATATATATAAGGGTCTTGAAATATTAGTTTTGTTTTAAGTCTCAAAAACTCGGAAAAACTATAAACCGATTAAGCATGCAACAACGAAAGCTCTGATACCAATTGTAAGGTTCATATACCTACTTAGTCATACTAGTGATAATTATCTTATAATTAGTTGATCTTATGCATGCTTAACAAGTGATTATGACGAGATAAAGGAGTAAGAATGAGCTCCCTTACATTGAGACTCTCGGCAAAATTAGGGCACAAATGAAGTCACCTACTTCACTTGTTCTTGAGCTAATTCACACGGATGATCCTCCTTGAACCTTCAAAGAGATGATGGCCTCCAAAGATGAACACCAAGACACACTAACTCTCAATGTTTGTATGTTATTGTGCTAGAATCAACAAACAAACTTACTAGATTGAAGGAGGCACACGGCTAGGGTTTTTGCAAGAAAGGAATTATTTTTCTTTCTTTTCTCATGTTCTCTCTCAACAACAAAACCCTAGTAATGAATTGTGAATGAATGAGTTAAGAGAACCAAAGAACAAAACTTGTTTTGTTCCTCTATTTGGTTCGGCCGAGAACAAGGGTTAGAGTGCCCAATAGATTGGCACTCAATCCTCTCAATTGTCTCAAGCATGCATTAACAAATTAAATGCATTGTCTTTCTAATGTTCCTATTACATAATGTAATATGTAAAATGTGTAGGTCTAAGTGTGACATATCACACGGTCCACATGACCAAAACGGATCCAATCCGTAACATGAGTTAGGATTATATTATTTACGTAGTTTAACATTTTAAACCTTTTATCGTAAATTAGTAATTAAATAATTTCATATAATTATTTAATCGCATTCTATAACTACAACAATTGTAGTTTATTCGATTCATTCATTTTATTATTATGTTTCATAAAACAAATAATTAATAGTGATGACACTTCGATCACTAAAATAATTTATAATCTTATTATAAATTATCTCCTCTTTTATTCACAATCTAGAAATGTATCAACTCGTATCAATATACAGTTGTTACATTTAATATTGAGATAGCTGTCCTAAAGGTGTGACCTAAAGGGATCAACTGGTCACCACCGTCATTACGACAGTAATGTCAAACTCTAGCAAGCCAATCATTACCGATTAATGTTGACCAGTTGACTTATGATAAAGAATCATCCCATGAATATTCTTTTATAGAGTTTTGTCAATTTAATTAATATAATTGACGTGATCACATTATTGTCGAGGACACTTACTCCAACACTTTATCGCACCAGCTTTCATACCGAAATCACTATAAGCAAGTGTCTTGTTAGCTCTTGCATTGGGGCTTGGGTTTGGCGGTATTGGCTCAGTCAAGTACTTGAGCTTACCGTTAGCAATGGCTGCATTCCTTAATGCCGCTTCCTAGTCCGCAAAGTTGGATCTGTCATTCTCCAGTCACGTGGACTGATTCATGTGGTCCATGAAAGATTTAAGTCAGGATTCGCGCCCTAGTGTGGCACTTGGCATGGGGACATCAGTATGGCCAACCATTTGTTATATGCAATTTTATCAATATGAAACATATTCTACACTGCGAAAAAGAAGAAAAGAAAAATATAATAAGCATACTCATCATTTTGAATAAAGTCTAGTGCGAAACTATTTATGCGAAGACTAAACATTTCAATTGACCTCCCTCAAGAATTATATAAATGATCCCAAGACTTCATTCTCTGTAAATTGATAAGCCAACCACTTGGCTAATTCTACTATTAGAATTCTTAGTCGATAAATTTCTGTAAATTCTATCTTTAGTCCATTATAATAACGAGAAACTTTTCAGATTATAATGTTGAGGTAAAATAAGTCAACACATACTACTTACCCAAGGTAGAAGTGGTCATATGGAGAGTAAGGTCCTATATACCTACCGACGAAGAAGGGGCTCATAGTAGTTTGACCTATAAAGACTAGTCTAAATTTTAGGTTTTAGAGGAAGATCTCATCAACTTTATTTTAATTCATTGTAAGGGAACGAATATCTAGCATGCGAGAATGAATAAACTAAGATGATGGCTTAAAATTTCGTGTGACATCTGCATGTCCATGATAATTAACATTCAAACTATATGAATCAGTTTTCATGCAATATAAGTAGTAAGTGGTTTGGTTTAGGCGGAATCTAATATGATGCACTAACTATCATGTGAAAAAAAGCAACAAGAATGGAAAAATACGAAAACAAGATAAAGTCCTAGTGTGGCTTATCCTACCAAAAAGAACCAAAAATACAACTTAGGAATCCATCCAATTGGACCCGAGAAGCTTGTCTTGATGTTCCATCTTGGTCCATATAGCGGGAGTGAGCAATCCGATCTCCATCTTTAGTCTTCTCAAATTACATTTAATAAATTACAACATATAAACCTATTAAAATTCTAATTTAAAAACATAATTTAAAAAAAAAAAAAAAAAAAAAAAGGAGATTTGAGATCTCATAATTACATCACAAATTATGTCTCAATCATTACGAAAACATAATTGACTAAGGCCACACTAAGTATTACAAATTACAACCGCTTGCTAAAATACGTAAATAAACCATTCAACGATAACATTCAACAAAATAAAATGAATCAACTATAAATTATGTAGAGTAATTTATCCAAATTTTCTATTTTAAAAATGATTTAAATTATGTGACAATTCCTTAATTATTCACAATGATTTCAATCAAACATAATCCTATTCATATTATCGTATAATATGAATTAATCCAACATTATTTTAAACCGCTTTAAAATAATTGGGTATCCAGAAATTTGTGAACTTTTTCACAACAACAATTATACATTATCATTATAATGCATAAATAAAAAAAATAAAAAAAATTAAAAAACGGAAAAATAGGCCGTGAATAGTACTGAAAAAAACAGTTTTTTTTAAAAATTTTATAAAACATATTAATTTGATAATGTTGCTAATATTACAAGATCGACACATACATCAACATTTAATCATTATTAAACATTGATAGATGATTCAAATTAACATCTTAACATGAATATCTAAGTTATGATTAAATCGATTATCCTTATATACAACTAATCATAATTTGTATGAACATTATTAAAATTAATGAACCACGATGCAAAAGTAACAATTTAACATCAAGTATGCCGAAAAATATATAGCGAAAACAAATTGATCAAGAACATTCAGAACAATTTCCTTTTACGTTTTAATTTAATCCTTACTAAATCAAAACATCTACAAATTTATTTTATTGTCATCTTAACCTTTTAAAATAACAATATCAATAACTCAGAAAGGAAAAAGAATACTTAAATAAAATAAAAACAACTCGGTCGAAAAAAAAAATTTGCCGAATTTTTTTAAATTTTACCTAAATTCAATTTATGAAAAACATACTCCCTCCAATTCACCCTAAACTTCCCCCTATCACAAATCACAATTTTTAAAAAAAATTATTAAAGAAGTAATAAAAGGTACACTTTGACTTGTATTTAGGAAAGAGAAACATTACTTAATTAAAGTTAACCTTAAGGGATTATCTTCTAATCCTTCCCTCCAAAATTAACAATTGTTGGACACGTTTTCAAACCAAGTACACTGACAATTACTTCCCCATTTTCTGCAATTCTGGAAAATTACAAAGTTCTTAAAATTACATTTCTACTCCCTCCGTCCCAATGAGATGTTTACATTTACTTTATTTTCCCCTCACAAAATAAAGTAAGTGTAAACATCTTATTGGGACGGAGGGAGTAACTTCATTAAATTACAAAGTTCATAAAAATACAAAGTTCTTAAAATTACAAACTACAAACATTTTACTCATAATTAAAAATAGAAACGAAAATGTTGAACTTCAGATTTGCATAGGTTTTGGCAATCAGATCTTCCATCAAAATCAGGCTGTAAAATCAAGAGGACACATAAATGGAGAGTTATCATAAAATTTGGCTCCAAATATTCACCAAAATTTCAATTTTGGCGCCAAATTTGCAAAGCTTCAAATATTGCGCCAACATCATTCAACATTGTCAAAGTTCAAATATCAAGGCTATATATAGCGTGACTGTTTGTTTAAGTTCATTTATATGCAAAGTGCCAAAAAAGAGCAGAATCACATTAATACAGTTTGCATTGAATAAAAGCCTCATTTAATATACTTCAATCATGGTAAAGAAAACAAGAAACATTACCAATTTAGAAAGAGTAAAAATCATTCAAATTTTACTTCAAAAATGTGTAGATGGTAAACTAGTGCAGGGAACAATGGCAGAAGTTGCTCAACAATACGGTGTACAAAGGAAGACAATTACTGACTTATGGAACATAGCAAGGGAGCAAAGAGATGTAGGGTTGCTGATAAACGTGGACAACAAGTTAAAAGGAAGGAAAAGGACAAACAAGATTGAATTTGATGCTACAATGTTCAAAGCCATTGACTACAGACTCAGAACAACACAGAAAAGGGTGGCAAAAGCAATGGCAGTTAGTTAGTCAACTGTCTGCAGGTGGGTTAAGAGCAACGTAATCAGAATTCATACAAATGCCATCAAACCTAGTCTAACAGAGAAAAATAAACTTTCTAGGTTAATTTTCTGCCTCTTTAAGCTCCATTATGATTCAATGTTTAATCAAATTATGTTCAAAGATCAAACTAATGTCATACATATAGATGAGAAATGGTTTTACATTACTAAGGATTGGCAAATGTACTATTTATGTCAGACAGAACCTGAAGAAGAACCGTATAAGAATGTTCAATCAAAGTCTTACATAGAAAAAATAATGTTTATGTGTGATGTTGCAAGACCACATTATAATGCTAACAATGAAGTAATTTTTGATGGTAAGATAGGCATTTGGACTTTTGTGTCCATAGAACCACCCTAGAGAAACTCAAAGAATAGGACACCCGGAACAATGGAGACAAAGCCTATTGAGTCAACAACTAAACAGGTTGTCAAAAATATGATGCTACACAATGTGCTACCAGAGATCAAGAGGAAATGGCCATCAAATGCAAGCAAGACAATATACATTCAGCAAGATAATGCAAGGCCACATATTCAAGACACAGATGAAGATTTTAGAGAGGTAGCTAGCAGTAATGGGTGGAACATTAAATTAGTTCAGTAACCACCAAATTCACCTGACCTAAATGTGTTGGACTTGGGGTTTTTTAGAGCAATTCAATCACTACAGACACTGACGAATTGTAATACCCCGTATTTTAGCCTCGGTCAACGGCAGTCAAACTGTGTTTTATACAAGTATTTCAAACGAAACGTTTATGAAGTATTTAACGTAAACTATTATTATTTTATAAATCGTATTCCTACGATTAGTTCATATTTCATAATCATTTTATATTTGATGATTATTTCATAAAAAGGCATTTCATTCGTATTTCTTTAATTTTGATAATATATTTATAATTATATATATATTTCTATTTTATGAATAGTTCTCATATATACGTAATTCCTTTTATTTGTTAAAGTCGTAATTATATTTAAATATTTTTTTATATATTCCTATGTGAATACTAATATGTTCATGTTTCTATAATTTATATTATATGAACTGTAATACTCCGTATTTTCCTAAGTTTTATTTTAATATTTATTATTACTTTTGACGTGCTATAATTAACCAAGTAACGAAGAAGGGTTCGTATGTTATAAGGGATGTGTCGGGGACGGGTAAATAGTTATCGATATACAAATTAATGTTATATGGGCCTCGGGATGCGTGCCCAAGGCTGTTCAGCCCAACTCGACACACTACTTACACGCTCAAGCAGAGCCAAGAAGACACAACAAATTCTATCAGCGCCCTATATTTTTACACCTCAAAACCCTAACCCTAAACCTGCAACGCCTACCACTTTCACCTCATCTCACAGCCGACACCTCAGAGCACAAGGAGAAGGGATCACACGGTGGTTAGGGGTGGTCCTTGGTGGCTCGTTTGGCATCTGAAATAGGGTACATGCGTTATTCCTCTGATTTCTTTCAGTTTCTGTTCAACTTTAATTCGTTAATTCGTGTGTATAATCATGCTTATGTGATCTGGTCTTTGCTTAGTTTTAATCTATGGGGTTCAATAATCGTTTTTGGGTCAGAGTTGAGTCACCGTTGGCCTTGTTGACCGTCGTTTCGTGGTGGTTTACACCCCCTGTCAGAGTCGTGTTACAGCAGGTCTTTTAACTCGTTTCGTAGGAGGGTGTTTGTGTCGTGTTTGGTTTCATTATCTGTATATATCTTTGTATGTCGTTTAGATACTGTTGAGAGGTGGTAGTCAAGGGTTCGTCTGGTGGTTATGGTGGTGGTTTTTGGTGGGTAGTGAGGATGTAAAAGCAGGGTTCGTTTGGGAGACCCACGCTGATTAGAGTGTCGTGGTTAGAGTAACAGTTTGGGCAGGCACTTTTGTAAGGGTCTTCGACTATAGGGTGTTCTACTTTTGAGATGGGTGTTTGGGTAGGTTGTTAGAGGATAGCATGGGGTTCGTGGTGGTGGTTGTCACAGTGTTTCGTGGTGGCCATGGGTGTTTGTACAACGGGTTTAGTTTTGGTTCCAGAAAACGTAAAACTGGTATGGTGGTCGTGTTGCTGGGTTTGTGCGTCTGTTTGGGTGTCGTGGGAGGCTGAGGATGGCCACTGACCTCCTCCCTGAGATCACCACCACTCAGGGGCGAGCCTGGTGGTGCCAGTGAGGAGGCCAGAGGCTTCGATGGGTGTTGGTAGTGGTGGTTGACAGGGTTGTCGGCAGGAGGGTGTTTGCGTGAGTATATAGGCTGTCTGTTTGTTTGTTGGTTGTACGGTTATGCGATTTGCGTGATTCAATTTGGGGATTGGCTGTATGCAATCAATACTTGATAATCATAATCATTATTAATCATGGCCATTATCATTATTATTATTATTATTATTATTATTGTTTAATTGTATGATTGTACGTATAATTATTACTAAGGGTATGCTTAAGATTTGGTAAATTCGGGTTAGTGATATTATTAGTAGTATTAATCATGTTTTAGTAATTAGTCTAATTATTATTGTGTAGCTGTTCGTAATTATATGGTTGTGATATTGATTTGGGTATTAATCACTTAATTGGTCATATGCTATTTTTAGTAAGTCCTATATTTAGTAAGTGCCATTTTTAGTAAGCTTATATTAGTTGGTAGTAATTGGCTTGTGAATAGAATTTGATGCAAGTAATATTTATAGGATTTGAAATTGAGGAGGAACTTTACTTGACGGTGATTGCCATTTGCAGATTTGCTACTCCAGGTAGGATACACTGTACCATTGTCTATGACGTGTTATGAATGGATGTGTATATTGTATGTTGTGGATGAAAGTGTGATTATTATGAGAATGATATATATTGGTTGAACATTTTATATTACATTCATAAGCACGACATATGCATTGGATACGGAGTTGAGATTACGAGATATTATTGGGCCCAGGCTAGTTCTGCAGGACTAGACCTGGTGACCTCAGATGTTATGCTGGTGTTCGGCGACGGCCGACTATAGTCTGCCGGGAGGTTCGGTATGGCTTGGTGCAAGGGTATGAGTTTGAGATTGAGATTGAGATTGAGCTCGAGCATGTCATGTCATTTGCATATCATTTAACTGTTGCATTATAATTATTGTGTTACCCTACTCAACCGCGAGGTTGACAGTGTATTCGTGTACACCTACGATGATCCGGAATGGGGAGTAGAATCTACAGGTCAGTGACAGATGAGCTAGGAGCTGGGGCAGGAATGTGAGATGCATACATTGGACCGACTTAGTACTATATCACTTCTAGAGGAGTCATCAGTTGTATTTTGTTTTTTCACAATGTAATATCTGTAATAATCAAAGCTTACATTTTATCAGTTTTATATAAAGTACTGTGGTTGTTTTACTTGATGTTCACTACCTCGGACTTTCCGAGATGGTAACAGCTCTATTTATTTGAGAATGTCTTGCTAAATGCTCTTAAATAAATGGGGGTGTTACAAAGTGGTATCAGAGCGAACGATCCTCAGGCCTAAACCAAATGAATAATAACGAACGTAGAAAGAGTCTAATAAAATGAACCCCAGGTTAGTAACTGTTAGGAGCCCCAGGAATGGGATGAGTTAGGGCCCCCTCAAACCAAGCCACTGGCCCTTTCAGTCTAACCTGGTCACCCTTGAGAGATGTAGAGCGTGGGTAGTATAGAATAAAGGACAGGACCCAATATATATATATATATATATATATATATATATATATTGTACTAACATTTTCGCAGAAAAAGAATGAGGTAAGTATGATGTGAAATTTGGTTGGAGATCTGTGTTGTATGAGACTTATATTGAATGTTGATTGATCGAAATGATTGATTTGGAATTTTAATGAGTATGGATGATGTATATTAATTGAGCAATAGTTGGAGTGATATGATCATATGATTTCGGTGTTTTGAAATGTTCATACGGTTATCTGGTATTTAAATGATTATCGTATTATATGATGTTGATGTTTAACTCCTGGTATGGATGGGTAATTCTATTGATCTTATGGTTATATGTTATAGCAAACCCTGTCTAGTGATATGTGGAATATGTTGCCCTAAGTCATGAATGTTATATAGATATGTGTTGCATATATAGTACTTAGAACATTATGCCTATATACGCACTTAAATTGGTTATAAAGTTAGTAACAATAAGGGACATCTTGGTACCTCCTATTTATATATATTTCCGTACCCTAATAAGTTGTGTTGGCACGATGATAGAAACAAATGCATTGTCTATACATACATGATTATTGAGTTATTTAGTTGACTTTATTTTCGGTTTCGCAATCTTTACCGTTTTCTATATGGCAAGTACATGGTAATATGGTGCAATTTGATTCCAATGCTCCAAATGATACGTCAACATGTTTTAGAGAAGGAGTTGTTGTGTACAAATGTGACAATGTGAAGCAATTTTCTTGCGGAACCAAAATTGTAATAGAATTTCCAGAATGTTATCTTGTTAGTACGGACTGTCATTTAAAAGGTGTTCTCTATATGTACATGAAGATTTTATGTGTGATAGCCTTCCGAATTAGCTTTTCAATGTTGTTGGTTTCATGTTAATACGAGTCATATTTTGCGAAAAAGAAATATTTTAGTTGACAGTGGTCAGATTGTTACTGCAGAGTTCTATTTTGACCCATGTTTTGGTAAAGGAAATCATTTAAAACGTGTTTATTGTTTATGCATATTTCCAACTCCACTGCTTAGAATATTCATTCATGTTTTCAAAATGATAAGTCACGTAAAATCTTAATGAGTCATTATGTAATAGTGATTTTTGCAAGTTGCCCAAATTTTTTGTCTAAGTGCTATAAAGTTTTTGTTCAGACCAACTGAGTTGTAAAATTTGTTATAAATAATTTCCTTAAGCTTTGCAATTTATTTCTTTTCCTATAATTAGTTATCTCTTTATATTTTCTAAAAACTATAATAGCTCACAAAATAGCAAATCGATTATTTAATTTATAATTTTTGAAAGTTGTAACATGATGGTTGAATTGTTAAAATTGTAACTTATGCAAGTTTACTATATAAAAGTTTAATTAAATATCAATTATGTGACGTAACTATGTAATATTCTGGCATGACATTAATAGCATGAACAGTAGGCATATGATATGGATATGAAGTTTATTATATGATAGTATAACCTTACTTATTTTGGTGAGTTTTATATAAAGTTGGTTTTATTTATACCGACACTATTGTTAAGCCACAAGGTGAATTACGCATTGTTCTGTTTAAATCTGATCACTATATATATTGAATTAGTAATTTGGTTGACATGTGAAGTGTGGGAATGCTAGTTTTGTTTTCGATCTGTAACTTGTAAAATCGTCAGTGATTCGTGTTTATAAACTGCCATTAATTATAATTTCATCGTTTTGAAAGTTCAAAATGTTTTCAAGGTGATAATCCATGTTAAAGCTAATGTTTGATAATTATGGTATTTACTTTGCAACATAACAAAACCTGTAGCTATATGTTGATGAAATTTTGCGTGAATACGAAATTGTTCCACATGATAGCAATCTCTTATGTTGCAAGTTATATTCTTTACTAGTTTTTATGACAAATGATGTAATGTGAGTGGATGAGAAGTGTACCTAAATGATTTTAACCCATTTATATCTAGAATTGCTAAGTTGTCTTGTTAGTCTAAGATTGATGTATATCCCGTGAAATAAGTCAATGCTCTATGTTAATTACGTTGGTTAAATTTTGCTTTATGCCTTTTCTAGAATATGTTTTTGCTTCTATAATACGATTATGAGAATAAAATGTTTTAATTTGGCAATTATGAACTATGATTTTATTTTATTGCGTAGCATGAAGTTGACAAATATGTTTTGTTGTTTTAAAAGTCGGATGCTAGTTGCCAGTATAGAGCACTTAACTTATCAGATGACTCTTGACTGTTGATTCGGTGATTTTCTTGAGCAATGAATGTGGAATTTATAATGGGGTTACGGGGACGTAACCATGTTTTAAGGAGGATAGGATTGTAAAATCTAGATGGTTTACGATCTGGCTAATTGGTATGTTATGTTTGGCTGTCTGAGATTTACCATGCATGGAGTCTGCAGTTTAATTTGTTATGTTGTGGTCAATGTTGCGGTTCTTTAAGTGTCATATACTTTTGTCGTATGTTAAACTTTGGGGACAAAGTTTCTTAAGGGAGATAGAATGTAACACTTCGCGTTTTAGAGCTTATGTATAAATGTACTACTTGCGTTTGTCTTATGCTTATGGGGTATTTTGTTGTCGTTACGGGGTTTACGGGGTGGCGAACTACGGGACGAAGTTCATTTGAAGGAGGGAAGACTGTAATACCCCGTATTTTAGCCTCGGTCAACGGCCGTCAAACTGTGTTTTATACAAGTATTTCAAACGAAACGTTTATGAAGTAGTTTACGTAAAATATTATTATTTTATAAATCGTATTCCTACGATTAGTTCATATTTCATAATCATTTTATATTTGATGATTATTTCATAAAAAGGCATTTCATTCGTATTTCTTTAATTTTGATAATATATTTATAATTATATATATATTTCTATTTTATGAATAGTTCTCATATATCCGTAATTCCTTTTATTTGTTAAAGTCGTAATTATATTTAAATACTTTTTTATATATTCCTATGTAAATACTAATATGTTAATGTTTCTATAATTTATATATATTATATGAACTGTAATACTCCGTATTTTACTAAGTTTTATTTTAATATTTATTATTACTTTTGACGTGCTATAATTAACCAAGTAACGAAGAAGGGTTTGTATGTTATAAGGGATGTGTCGGGGACGGGTAAATAGTTATCGATATACAAATTAATGTTATATGGGCCTCGGGATGCGTGCCCAAGGTTGTTCAGCCCAACTCGACACACTACTTACACGCTCAAGCAGAGCCAAGAAGACACAACAAATTCTATCAGCGCCCTATATTTTTACACCTCAAAAGCCTAACCCTAAACCTACAACGCCTACCACTCTCACCTCATCTCACAGCCGACACCTCAGAGCACAAGGAGAAGGGATCACACGGTGGTTAGGGGTGGTCCTTGGTGGCTCGTTTGGCATCTGAAATACGTGTGTATAATCATGCTTATGTTATTCCTCTGATTTCTTTCAGTTTCTGTTCAACTTTAATTCGTTAATTCGTGTGTATAATCATGCTTATGTGATCTGGTCTTTGCTTAGTTTTAATCTATGGGGTTCAATAATCGTTTTTGGGTCAGAGTTGAGTCACCGTTGGCCTTGTTGACCGTCGTTTCGTGGTGGTTTACACCGCCTGTCAGAGTCGTGTTACAGCAGGTCTTTTAACTCGTTTCGTAGGAGGGTGTTTGTGTCGTGTTTGGTTTCATTATCTGTATATATCTTTGTATGTCGTTTAGATACTGTTGAGAGGTGGTAGTCAAGGGTTCGTCTGGTGGTTATGGTGGTGGTTTTTGGTGGGTAGTGAGGATGTAAAAGCAGGGTTCGTTTGGGAGACCCACGCCGATTAGAGTGTCGTGGTCAAAGTAACAGTTTGGGCAGGGACTTTTGTATGGGTCTTCGACTATAGGGTGTTCTACTTTTGAGATGGGTGTTTGGGTAGGTTGTTAGAGGATAGCATGGGGTTCGTGGTGGTGGCTGTCACAGTGTTTCATGGTGGCCGTGGGTGTTTGTACAACGGGTTTAGTTTTGGTTCCAGAAAACGTAAAACTTGTATGGTGGTGGTGTTGCTGGGTTTGTGCGTCTGTTTGGGTGTCGTGGGAGGCTGAGGATGGCCACTGACCTCCTCCCTGGGATCACCACCACTCAGGGGCGAGCCTGGTGGTGCCAGTGAGGAGGCTAGGAGCTTCGATGGGTGTTGGTAGTGGTGGTTGACAGGGTTGTCGGCAGGAGGGTGTTTGCGTGAGTATATAGGCTGGCTGTCTGTTTGTTTGTTGGTTGTACGGTTATGCGAGTTGCGTGATTCAATTTGGGGATTGGCTGTATGCAATCATTACTTGATAATTATAATCATTATTAATCATGGCCATTATCATTATTATTATTATTATTATTATTATTATTATTATTATTATTATTATTGTTTTATTATTATTATTGTTTAATTGTATGATTGTACTTATAATTATTACTAAGGGTATGCTTAAGATTTGGTAAATTCGGGTTAGTGATATTATTAGTAGTATTAATCATGTTTTAGTAATTAGTCTAATTATTATTGTGTCGTTGTTCGTAATTATATGGTTGTGATATTGATTTGGGTATTAATCACTTAATTGGTCATATGCTATTTTTAGTAAGTGCCATTTTTAGTAAGCTTATATTAGTTGGTAGCTAGTAATTGGCTTGTGAATAGAATTTGATGCAAGTAATATTTATAGGATTTGAAATTGAGGAGGAACTTTACTAGACGGTGATTGCCATTTGCAGATTTGCTACTCCAGGTAGGATACACTGTACCATAATCTATGACGTGTTATGAATGAATGTGTATATTGTATGTTGTGGATGAACGTGTGATTATTATGAGAATGATATATATTGGTTGAACATTTTATATTGCATTCAGAAGCACGACATATGCATTGGATACGGAGTTGAGATTACGAGATATTATTGGGCCCAGGCTAGTTCTGCAGGACTAGACCTGGTGACCCCAGCTGTTATGCTGGTGTTCGGCGACGGCCGACTATAGTCTGCCGGGAGGTTCGGTATGGCTTGGCGCAAGGGTATGAGTTTGAGATTGAGAATGAGATTGAGCTCGAGCATGTCATGTCATTTGCATATCATTTAACTCTTGCATTATAATTATTATGTTACCCTACTCAACCGCGAGGTTGACAGTATATTCGTGTACACCTACGATGATCCGGAATGGGGAGTAGAATCTACAGGTCAGTGACAAATGAGCTAGGAGCTGGGGCAGGAATGTGAGATGCATACATTGGACCGACTTAGTACTATATCACTTCTAGAGGAGTCATCAGTTGTATTTTGTTTTTCCACAATGTAATATCTGTAATAATCAAAGCTTAAATTTTATCAGTTTTATATAAAGTACTGTGGTTGTTTTACTTGTTGTTCACTACCTCGGACTTTCCGAGATGGTAACAACTCTATTTATTTGAGAATGTCTTGCTAAAGGCTCTTAAATAAATGGGGGTGTTACAAATTCATACAAGTTGGATGATCTTGTGGTAGCAGTAACTAAAGCTATAATTGGTGAAACTAAATTACGTGTTCATAACTTTGTAGGCATGTATGAATGAAGTCATAAAAAGGAGAGGTCACAATGACTACAAAATTCCACACATGCGCAAGGGTAAGTTAGCAAGGGCAGGTATACTACCATTGTATTTGGACGTAGACAGAAACTTGATCAAAGAAAGCATCACTTAAATTCAAAATATAGACAGTATGGAAGTTATTAATGCAGGTGGTACATAATGGATGTCTGACTTGGTTAATGCAGTAATACAAGAATCATCATATGATATTGATATGTGCAGCTAAGTAATTACGACACCCAACATCAACTATGGTCGGTTGATGTACTCATTTTATATTACATCAACCAACCATAATATTTTGAAGCATGCAGAGTAGAAGCAAGAACAAGATGCATGCAAGTATATTTTTGAAGCAAACAAGCAAAGTGAGCACAGTAGAAGCAAGATCAGCATACATGCAGTATATTTTTGAAGCAAAAAAAGCGAAGTCAGCAGAGTAGAAACAAGATCAGCATGCATGCAAGTATATATGGTGGCATAATGCATCCAAATGGCTTTTATTTTATGGTTATTTGAAGTATTTTGAACTTTGCACTGTTAAATGACGATGATGTTGGTGTTTTACTTGTTTAAATCTTCAGATGGCATACAACTCAATTAAAACAGTGATTCATGAACTGAAAATTGATTGCATGCACTGCCTCACAAATTCTTTGAAAATGGTGGCATAATGCATGCAAACAATTTACATGCCCTCATTAAAATTTCATCGGCCATCATTTTTTCCCATATTAGTGCTTATCATCATTAGTTCAACAAAAAAACAAAAAAAAATTCAGAATAAATCAACCTTCACAGATCTTCGAGAAAAAGATTAAATAATGGAAAATAATTCGAGATCTCCTCAATGAACCATCTCCTATATTCAGGAGTTTTTTGCATGGCTAAAACCCTATGTCGTCCCTCTTTTTCCGCTATTAACCTTCTTTTTGCTTCAAGATCTAATTCCGCCATCTTCACATCAAACTACATAAACTCAGGACAGGACTCTGGCACATAAGTGTCCTCATTGGCGAAAGTGTCAGGAACAAAGGAAGAAGATGGAACATCAGATAACTGCATTGTTGATTCCTCAACAACTTCATGTTCAAAATCATTATAAGAATCATCAATAACAAGATCCTCAACAACCAGATCTGAAAATGATGAATCATTCTCATCATCGTACTTCAATAAATCAGCCATTTCAATTTATTGCAAAATTTAAACGGAGAAAATTAGGTAAGAGAGTCTCATATTGATGTTTAGGGGTGAAGGATCTGAAGTAAGAGAGGAAATAGACGGAGATCTTGAGGGAGGTAAAGAAATTTTAGAGAGAAAGAGAGAAAGAAAGAAAGAGATAATGAAGAAGATGAAGATGAATGAACACAGCAGACAAAGGATAGGACCTTAGGGTTTCTCAAGAACATTCCAGATACTACACATAAATGGGCGGGATTATTAGGGTTTATGGGGGTGTTGCTAATTGGGTTGGGTTGGGGTCTGGAAATTGGGTTGGGTAGATTAGGGTGTGTTTAATTGTATTGGGGGTGGGTAATTGGGTTGAGTAATTGTTTAAAGAGTGGGTCAGGGGAGTGACATTCTTTGTAAATAAGAAAACATAACAAGGATCCCATTGTCATTTAATAACCCAAAAAGTTACCAAATAAGGAAAGAGGGAATAAAACGTGACTATCGTCAATAAGGAAAGAGGGAAGAATAGGCTGAATAAGAGAGAGTATAAAATAATTTTGTAACCTATGCTCTGATACCACTTGTAAGAAATATCGGTATACTTCCCCAATTAAATTTTAGGATATAAAGAAATTTTAATATATGAATTATGGTCATAAACGAAGAACATAATACAAAAGGTAAAGAGATTAGAATCAACCTTTGGTCCTACCAATTTGGCGTAAGAACGATGCGTGCATATTATATATACTTTTTAGCATCTTTTGGCACGTATTTCCATGCATTTTCATGCATTTTTTGCGCTATTTTGCCCCTATTTCGCTTCTTTGTGTATTTCTTGTTGTTTTGCAGAAAATTATGTAAAAGTTGCGAAAACCCTGCTTTTCTAGTCAAAAGTAAGTTATACTTAGAAGATGAAACAAAGTTAAGGAACCTCACAGCCTTAGAAGTCCAGTTTTCGTAAGATATGAGCCTAAACCGGGAGAAAGATGAAGAACAGAGGCAGCTGGACAACAAATGAGCATTCTGTACTGATAAGAGCTTGATCGAGCTCTGGCTTTTGCTCGATCGAAGAGATGCAAATGAAGAAATACTCGATCGAGTGGTCACCTACTCGATCGAGCAGATTACAGGAAGAACAGTGAGATCGAAGACTTTGTGGATGCTCGATCGAAGGATTCTGGAAAAGTGTTGCTCGTGTTAGGCTTAAATACCCTTTTAGTCATACTAATTTTTATTATCTTATAATTATGTGAACTTATGCAAACTTAACTATGAAAAAGAGATCCAAAGATAAGAATAAGCTCCCTTACATTGTAGGTCACAGCTAAATAAGGGCACAAATAAAGTCACCTTCTTCACTTGTTCTTGAGCTTACTTACATAGAATGATCCTCCTTGAGCCCCCAAAGAGACGACCTCCAAAAGATGAACACCAAGACACACTACTCTCAATGTTTTGTATGTTATTTTTTGCTAGAACAATATACAAAATTTCTAGTTTCATAAGGAGGGTTACACGGTTTTGAGACTAGAACTAGAGAGAATTTCTTTCAACTTCTTTCTATCAAAACCCTAAGTATAAACTTGAATGAATGAGTTAGAGAGCTTAAGGGAACAAAACTCTCTTTTGTTCTACTCTAGGAGGTGGTCGGATGGTGGGAATAAGGTGCCCAATGGATGGCTCCTTAATACTCTAAAATGTTTCTCATTTAGACACAAGCACTAAAGAGATGTCTCAAGAGCATCTTAACACATTATGTGTTAAGTTTGTAAATTGTCTAAGACAATTATAATTGTCACACGGTCCATCAACCGAAAATGGACTTACGAACATAACATGTAGGAACGTAAATATCGCTTTGACAATTTTATAATTTTATGATTCATGTAGTTTAACATTTAAAGAATTAGTCATAAAATTAGTAATTCATAATTACTAACATCCATTAACCTATATCCGGCTATACCATTAAAATATTCATTCATTCAAATATGTCTCATAAACATATAAGTAATAGTGATGACATTTCGATCGCTAAAACAATTTTAATTTATAATCCCATTATAAATTTCTCCTTATATTAATATAAACTAGAAATGAACTAACTCGTATCAATATACAGTTATTTCATTTATCATTAAGAGAGTTGTCCTATAGGTGTGACCTAAAGGGATCAACTGGTCACCACCGTCATTACGACAGTAATGTCAAACTCTAGCAAGCCAATCATTACCGATTAATGTTGACCAGTTGACTTATGATTTAAGAATCACCATGAGTATTCTTTCATAGAGATTTGTCAATTAATTATATTATTGACGTGATCACATTATTGTCGAGGACACTTACTCCAACAATCTCCCACTTGTCCTCACAAGTGTGGATCACCGATTCTCTTGTTCTATTACATCATCTCCCACTCAATGCAAGGTGTCTTACAGGTCGTACTTGCACGTGATAAGATCAATAAGTGGTTTTTCTCGATATGGAGTGTAACTGATAGACCGGAATTATCTATCATAGATAGTCTCCGAGCGTGGCCACGCATTTCCAGTTCACTACTCCTCGAGTGGCCTTGAGATTTAAGATAACCCTGACAAGGGGCAGAATAATTCATATCCCACTGTTCTCCTTGGCTAACATCGTCCATTGTGACCCAAAATATGTTCATTTGACCCCTTTAACGGAAGATCGTAGAACATAAATTAATGTTATTCTGAATTATGTTACCTTTTAGAGCAACCAGTCTCTAGTCAAAGAATCGACTCATAAGAATATATATAGTAGCTCTTGCCATGAACAGGCTCCATTGAATTCTAAAGAACTCTATAAGCGGTCACTGCCCGACACAAGTGTACCTTACAGTTTGTCTATATGATCGACTAGTCATCTCTTATGACTCTATGGTGTTAGAACTCACCATCAATCGCATCATAATCTAGTCACTTCGAGACGTCACCTCATATAAGTGACTAGGGGCAATACTAAGTTAATCCAGTTCACTTTGACAGGGTTCAGCAATTGTCTTACAATCCTGTTTGGATTTAACAAAGTATATAAATAGGTTGTATAAAACTTTAAATGATGAACGAGATTATCTTATATGAACGCAAAAAAAACATTTTTTCATTTCATATCACATAATCGGTTACACATTGGGTAAACTCTTAAGACCCATAGAACGAGCATGAGAATCATGCTTAACTTGCGACAAGGGTTTGGTTAAGGGATCAGCCACATTATCGTCTGTCCCAACCTTACAAATCGCTATTTCCTTCCTATCAATGAAATCCCGAATTACATGATATTTTCTAGGTACATGTCTAGACTTATTACTAGACTTTGGCTCCTTAGCCTGAAAGACAGCACCACTGTTATCACAGTACAGGGTGATAGGATCTTCAGCATTTGGAACTACCCTTAGTCTCTCGATAAATTGCCTTATCCATACTGCCTCCTTAGCAGCTTCTGATGCTGCAATGTACTCTGCTTCCGTTGTAGAATCCGCAACGACTGGTTCTTTGAAGCTCTTCCAACTAATGGCACCACCATTCAAGATAAAGACAAATCCAGCCTGGGATTTAAAATCGTCTTTATCTGTTTGGAAGTTTGCATCTGTGTAACCCTTTACACACAAGTCTTCTTCTCCTCCAAACACTAAGTATGAATCCTTAGTTCTTCTTAAGTACTTAAGGATGTTCTTGACTGCAATCCAGTGACTTTCACCTGGATTTGCTTGATATCTACTAGTCATGCTCAAAGCATACGAGACATCTGGACGAGTGCATATCATGGCGTACATGATAGATCCCACGGCGGAAGCATAAGGGATCATTTTCATGCGTTCAAAATCTTTGGGCTCCGTGGGGGATTGAGACTTTTTCAATATAATTCCACTTCCCATGGGGATAAACCCTCTCTTGGAATTTCCCATGTTGAACCATCGAAGAATCTTATCGATATAAGATTCTTGACTTAGTGCCAATATCCTCTTGGATCTATCTCTATAGATCCGGATACCCAATATGCATTGTGCATTTCCTAGATCTTTCATCTGAAAATGGTTACCTAACCATCCTTTAACTGATGAAAGCATTGGAACATCATTTCCAATGAGTAGTATGTCATCCACATACAAGATTAGGAATACAACATTGCTCCCACTGAATTTCATATACAGACAAGGTTCCTCGACACTTCGAGTGAAGCCATTCTCTTTTATGACTTCATTGAAGCGATGATTCCAACTCCTGGATGCTTGCTTAAGACCATAGATGGATCTCTTAAGCTTGCATACCTTGTTAGGATTTTTAGGATCTTCAAAACCCTCAGGTTGTATCATATACACATCCTCCTTTAAATGTCCATTTAAGAAGGTGGTTTTGACGTCCATTTGCCACACTTCATAGCCACGAAATGCGGCAATCGCTAACATTATCCTAATGGATCTAAGCATGGCTACCGGAGTGAAGGTTTCATCATAATGAAGACCGTGAACTTGGGAAAACCCTTTAGGTACTAGCCTAGCGTTATAGACATCATCATGTCCTTCTATGCCATTCTTCACCTTGAAGATCCACTTGCATTGGAGAGGTCTCATCTCCTTAGTCAAGCCAAGTCCCATACTTGGTTTTGATGCATAGAATCCATGTCGCATTTCATGGCCTCTTGCCATTTAGCGGAGTCGGGACTAGAGATTGCAGCTTTGTAAGTGGTAGGCTCATCACTTTCCAAAAGTAATACGTCAAGGCTACCATCTTCCTCAATTAGTCCAACATACCTATCAGGTTGATGTGGAACCCTACTCGACCTCCTGGGTTGAATAGGTACCGAAGCGGAAGAAGAAGGAACATCTTCATCTGTCTCGGCTTCAGTTTGTGGCTCTTGAACTTCTCGAACTTCATTAAGTTCAAAATTTCTCCCACTCTGTCTCTTAGAAATAAACTCCTTTTCTAAGAAGACAGCCTTAGAAGACACAAACACTTTGTTTTCATGAGGTTTGTAGAAGTGGTAGCCACGTGAGGTGGTTGGATAACCAACAAAAATGCATTTTTCGGATCGTGGAGCAAGTTTGTCATCGGTCTTTACCTTGACATATGCCTCACATCCCCATATTTTCATATAGGATAAGTTAGGAACCTTTCCTTTCCACATCTCATATGGAGTCTTATCGGTCGCTTTCGTTGGACTATTGTTCAACGATTTGATGGCAGTGAGGATCGCAAATCCTCAAAATGAATTAGGTAAGTCAGTTTGGCTCATCATTGATCGGACCATATCCAATAAGGTTCGATTCCTCCTTTCTGCCACACCATTAAGTTGTGGTGTTCCTGGAGGTGAAAGTTGTGACACAATGCCACATTCTTTTAGATGTGAATCAAATTCATTGCTAAGATATTCACCACCACGATCGGATCGTAGTGTCTTAATCTTTCTGTCGAGTTGGTTTTCTACTTCATTTTGAAATTCTTTAAATTTCTTGAAGGCTTCACTCTTATACTTCATTAAGTAGATATACCCATACCTACTTAAATCATCGGTGAAGGTAATGAAATAGTCATAATTGCCTCTAGCGGTGATTGTTAGTGGTCCACATACATCCGTGTGTATGAGTCCTAACAACTCACTAGCTCGTGCCCCTTTACCACTAAAAGGATTACGAGTCATTTTTCCTAGAAGACAAGCCTCGCATGTACCATAAGATTCATACTCGAATGGTTTAATTATATTGGTGTTTACCAATCTTTTAATGCGATTTTCATTTATGTGACCAAGTCGACAATGCCAAACGTATGATTCATTTTCCTTTGGGTCACTTGTTTTTATCCTTTTGTTATTTACGTTATAGACATTTTTAGACAAGTCGGAAGTTTCCAAAACATAGATTCCATTAATTGAATTAGCATGGCCAACAACCATGTCATTCTTAGAAATTACACAACAATTGTTCTTAATGGAAAAATTATATCCCTCAATGTCTAACATTGCAACAGAAATAATATTTTTGGGAAGAGACGGTACAGAATAACAATTATTTAAATGTAGCTCGTATCCACTTGACAAGGCAAGAGTGCAAGTCCCTTTTGAAGTGGCCGCTACCCGAGCTCCATTTCCAAGTCGGAGATCCATATCACCCTTGTCTACTTTCTCCACTTCTCTTAAACCCTGAAAACGATTACAAAGGTGAGAACCACAACTAGTATCCAATACCCATGTTGTGTTGGATGTAAAATTTATGTCAATAACAAAAATTTCGGATTTGGAATTACCTAACGGAATCACAAGACCTTCTTGGATATGACGTACGTACTTGGAACAATTCCTCTTCCAATGGCCCATGACACTACAATAGTGGCATCGCCCCTTTTGTAACTTTCTCTTCTTCTTCTTAATCTTTGCAAGACCTTTCTTGCTAGATCTCCCACTAGCCTCATCATAAGCCCTTTCCTTCAAGTATAAGGCATCCAATTCTTCATTTAGCTCATCTATATAAGCCGTGTCAAGAAGTGGACCTTTGGGAGGTGGGAGAGAAGTAATAAAGTTAACATTGCCATCCGGACCCGTTCCGAAATGAACTTCTCTAGTAGTATCAATGTTGTTTTGGTTGCATACATCGTCGAAAACATTGTGACAAGAATCAATAGTGATAGGATTGAATGAATCCATTGCGATTAAATAACTACAAAAACGGAAATGAAGGAAAAATTAACGTTCATCATTTTAATTGTAACAACCCGACCCGCCACCGTTGTAACACAACCCCAATAAGATGGGTGTGCACTTTTGGGCCCGTTGTTTGTCCTCACTTAAGCCCAAAAGCACAAGGCCTTGTTACTAAGTGGTGGGTGGAAGTTATTATAAACATACCACAAGCCTCACATTCTACCAATGTGGGACAACTTTCCTCTCACACTCCTGGGGTGTTACAAACTCCCCCACTTAAAGAACACAACGTCCTCGTTGTGCCTCAAACTTGACCACAACCAGGGCCAGAATCCTCCCCCGCTAGGTGTGTGACCCGGGTACTCCCGACCACAGGCTCACCACACGGTCGCAGGGTCGCTCTGATACCATTTGTAACAACCCGACCCGCCACCGTTGTAACACAACCCCAATAAGATGGGTGTGCACTTTTGGGCCCGTTGTTTGTCCTCACTTAAGCCCAAAAGCACAAGGCCTTGTTACTAAGTGGTGGGTGGAAGTTATTATAAACATACCACAAGCCTCACATTCTACCAATGTGGGACAACTTTCCTCTCACACTCCTGGGGTGTTACATTAATACTTGTTAAACGTTTTAAACAAGTTAAGTATTTGCTTAACGATCTCTTACACAATTAAGTAAATAATCCCGAGACCCAAACCCATACTTATCCGGGCACGGTATAGCCGAGTCATCCCGTATAGGTATAATTTGGTGGATTAACCCTTTAATCGGTTCTACCTTAGAACTCTCGGTCGACAATTTTCTAAAAATCATCTTTAGCCCGAACTTATTGCAACGACGGTTACGAATACTTTCGTTGAGATCGACCAAATTTCAAGGTGTAATCTTTATTACCCCACTTACCGAACGTGACAATTTTAGTACCCCGGTTTAGCCGGGCTTACATTTTTGTGAAGAAGGGATTCATGGGTCCATACTTTTTGGTAAGGCTAAGTCTCAATATTTTATACGTAAGAGATCTTATCAATTATTATCTATCTCCGTTTAAGTGAACTAATTAGGCGAATTATCGATAATAAAATGATACGTTGAAGACTCGATACTCGATATGCATGACATGTTAATGGCGATTTGGCTATGCATGCAACATATTAAAACAAATAAAGCAAGCAATAAAATTCCTAGTATGGCCTTTACTAGAAAAGAAATAATAGGAGTACAAATTCGGAAACCAACTCCTTTGGTCCCTTGAACTTCACGAGGCACGCTTATCGAGGCAAACACCGTCTTGATCGGGAATCCTATCCGAATGGCACCGTCTTCAAGGCTCTCCGGAATTTACAAAAATTACAAATTTTCTAGTCTACTTTATACATTATAAAATAGAAATAAATTACAATTGGGGGATACGAGATCACAAAATTACAACCGAATCGGTAACCCCTTACATTACGGGAAATACCGATTTAAAAAACTAAGGCCATACTAGAATAATTACATGATTCAAAATAATGCAATATAAAATGACATTCATAAAAATGCAGCAATATAAATGTTATGAATATGTTCATTTTAATGCCAAATCGCCCTAATAACTTATTATGTCGAAATTAATCCGGTTTTATGAGATATTAGCAATTTTAACTCTTTAAAATGCATAAATTAAAACATAAACAAACTTATGTTCTAAATAATATCCTAACACATTTTAGGATTCAAAATTAGTCATAAATAATTTTGATTATAATTAACCTTTTAATTATATTATGTATTGTTCAAAAAGTGCCTTAATAACATAACTTTTACGAAATAAATCCAAATAAATTGTAAAAATTTCGAAACTTGGATTTATTTTCACAAACATTCTGAAATATTACTTTAATATTTAAAATGTAAAAATTTTGGTCACGGTTTTCGAAAATTAACTCGAAATATCATATATATATGGCCAAAATTACCTCTTAATACGGTTTTAACTAATAAAATCGTAAAATATGCTATACAACATCATATTGTACCAAATTTTACATACATTAAGTAAAATAAGCATGTGAGGTCGTGTGAAAATTACAAGGCTAGAAACGTTTTCCTTCTATTTTAACCATTTAATTCGATTTTCTCATAAAATACATACAAACGATTAATATTATATACAATGAACAATATTTAAATCTCATAAATTATCAAAATAACCTAAAAAAATTTTAGGACCAGATTTAATTAACATGCCAAAATGTCGAGTGTCATACATATGAATCTCGAATTAATTAGTTTTGTTTTAAGTCTCATAAACTCGGAAAAACTAAAAACTGATTAAGCATGCAACAACCTTTGCTCTGATACCAATTGTTAGGTTTAGATACCCTTTTAGTCATACTAATTTTTATTATCTTATAATTATGTGAACTTATGCATGCTTAACTATGAAAAACGAGATCCAAAGATAAGAATAAGCTCCCTTACATTGTAGGTCACGGCTAAATAAGGGCACAAGTGAAGTCACCTTCTTCACTTGTTCTTGAGCTTACTTACACGGAATGATCCTCCTTGAGCCCTCAAAGAGACGACCTCCAAAAGATGAACACCAAGACACACTACTCTCAATGTTTTGTATGTTATTTTTGCTAGAACAATATACAAAATTTCTAGTTTCATAAGGAGGGTTACACGGTTTTGAGACTAGAATTAGAGAGAATTTATTTCAACTTCTTTCTATCAAAACCCTAAGCATAAACTTGAATGAATGAGTTAGAGAGCTTAAGGGAACAAAACTCTCTTTTGTTCTACTCTAGGAGGTGGCCGGATGGTGGAAATAAGGTGCCCAATGGATGGCTCCTTAATACTCTAAAATGTTTCTCATTTAGACACAAGCATTAAAGAGATGTCTCAAGAGCATCTTAACACATTATGTGTTAAGTTTGTAAATTGTGTAAGACAATTATAATTGTCACACGGTCCATCAACCGAAAATGGACTTACGAACATAACATGTAGGAACGTAAATATCGCTTTGACAATTTTATAATTTTATGATTCAGGTAGTTTAACATTTAAACAATCAGTCATAAAATTAGTAATTCAAAATTACTAACATCCATTAACCTATATCCGGCTATACCATTAAAATATTCATTCATTCAAATATGTTTCATAAACATATAAGTAATAGTGATGACATTTCGATCACTAAAACAATTTTAATTTATAATCCCATTATAAATTTCTCCTTATATTAATATAAACTAGAAATGAACTAACTCGTATCAATATACAGTTATTTCATTTATCATTAAGAGAGTTGTCTTATAGGTGTGACCTAAAGGGATCAACTGGTCACCACCGTCATTACGACAGTAATGTCATACTCTAGCAAGTCAATCATTACCGATTAATGTTGACCAGTTGACTTATGATTAAGAATCATCCCATGAGTATTCTTTCATAGAGATTTGTCAATTAATTATATTATTGACGTGATCACATTATTGTCGAGGACACTTACTCCAACAGCTCGATCGAGTGATTTTTGAACTCGATCGAGCAACTCACTTACTACTACGGATTCCGCAACTTTGCTTTTTAGGTTAGATGTGTGATTATCCTAATCTCCTTGTTGGAGCCAGTGTCCTCCATAGTTAGTGTGATAACATGTATAAATCTCTTAAAGGTTCGCATGGTATACTTTGTATTATAATAAGTTGATTAATGTTTATCGATAACGGTTGGCTTGCTAGAAGTTTGACGTCATTGTCATACAGATGGCGGTGATCAACAGGTCCCTAAGAGTCACTCCTAAACGATGTAATCTAAGAGATATGATTAGATGAAAATGTAATCTTATTGATACCTTATACGACTAAATGGTTAGTCAATGTAATGATGATACGATTATTTAATACTGATTAAATAATACTAGCTGAGACGAATTAAAATGTTAATTCGTAATTAAATGTAAAATGTTATATTTAATTAGTGTGTGTAATAGAATTATTTAATAAAGATTGAATAATTTAGTTAAATATAAATGGTTATATTTCATTAGTAAATTATAAATATACGATATTTATAAGATAAACATTATACACAAAAGAGGATAAAAACCGATCTTATACTGATAAATTTGGTTGGACCGAGTAGAATAATTTTCGGTTTGGTCTGTTGAGCACGACTCAACTGGAGTGGTTATTCAGTTGTGAAGTGTTAGAGGTAGATCCAAATACCGATTTGGGGAATCCTGTCTTATGGTTAATAACAAGGTAGTTAGCAGGAGATATACCTCTTATCAACTACCACTCGGCTATATATATAGCATATACACGACACACAAAACTCACGAGTTCCACGCACAAACGACCTCTCCCCCCTCTCTCTCTCTCTCTAGCTTTCATCTTACACAAAAATTAGAGGTAATTTTTGCAGTTTCTAGCTCAAGAAAGGGTATTTCTCGGAGCATCTTGGGTGCAACAATTAGGAGAATATCTATTTTGATATTTGATCTTAGGCCCCTTGCAAGGACCAAAGGTTGCTCCCAATCCTTGTATCTCGTATTTCGTTTATGACTGTAAATCATAATTATAATTTCGTTATAATCGTGCATATAAAGTATTGGGATATATACAAATATTTTCCGACAAGTAGTATCAGAACAATAGGTTTACGAAATTTATTTTGTATGATTTTCATAAACGTTAGAAAAAATAATAAAAAACGGTACTGTTCACGGTCACGGCGGTACTGTTCACGAAAAAAAAAAAATTCGAGCAGACTGTTTTTTTTTTTTTCGAGCACCTTGTTTTTTTTTTTTTTCCCGGCTGATTTTTTTATGAGCTGTTTTTCCTCGTTTTTTTATTTATACATTATAAAGATAATGTGTAATTTTTTGTGTGAAAAGGTTCACTAGTTTTGATACCTAATTAATTATTTTAAAACGGTTTAAAATATGTTGGATTAATTCATATTATACGATAAAATGAATACGTTTTGTTTGATTAGTATTATGTGATTAATTACGGAATTAGCACACAATTTAAGTCATTGTTAAATGGTGGTTTGGGTAAATTACTCTACATAATTACGGAATTATGTCTTGAAAGTTTACTTTAATTAGTCGATGCATCTTTTATATATTATTGTTGAATGAATGAATGGTTTGTTTAATTTTCGTATTTTGCAAACGGTTGTAATTTTACTTAGTGTGGTCTTAGTTGATCATGTTTTCGTAATGATGGAAACATGGTTGGTGATGTAATTATGAGATCTCGAATCTCCTTTTCTTTATTTTACGTTTTTGGGAATTAGAATGTAATAATAGGTCAATTATGTAATGTTTTCATTAAATGTAATTTGAAGAAAGAAACGGAGACCGGATTGCTCACTCCCACTACATGCACCGAGATGCAACACCAAGATGGAACACCAAGACAAGCTTCCAGGGTCCATTGCTCAATGTATTCTAAACTTGTATTTTTGTTTTGTTTTGGTAGATAGGATAAGCCACACTAGGACTTGTTTTTATTCCGTTCTTATTGTTTTCACTTAATATGTTTTGCTTCATATTCCGCCTAAACCAAACCACCTAATTAATATTACATGAAAATTGACTCATATAATTTGTATGATAGTCTACATTGACATACTGATGTCACACGCCAGTTTTACATTAAAGCCATCACCTTAGTTTATTCATTCTCGCATGCTAGATATTCGTTCACTTAAAATGATTAAAATAAAGTTGATGGGATCTTCCTCTATAACCTAAAATTGAGATTAGTCTTTTATAAGTCAAATTACTATGAATCTCTTCTTCGTTGTCAGGCATATAGGACCTTACTCACCATATGACCCCGTCTACGTTAGGTAAGTAGTAGTTGTTGAATTATATATTTTACCTAAACATCATGATCTTTATACAATGTTGTGGTTATGGTGGACTAAAGATAGAATTTACAAAAAATTATCGACCAAGAATTCTAAAGGTAGAATTAGCTAAGAGGTTGGCTTATCAATTTACTGAAATTGAGTCTTGGTATCATTTATATAATTCTTGAGGAATATCAATTGTATGAATGTTAAAGTCTTAGTATTAAACATTTTATCACTAGACTTAAAGTAACAAATCGATAATTGTTTATCATACTTTTTCTTCTCCTCTTTCAGTGTAGAAATCATTTCCCATTTGATATTACTGTTTATAACAAATGGCTGACCATGCTGATGTCCTCATGCCAAGTGTCACACTAGCACGTGAATCATGGCTACAAGCTTTCATGGACCACGGGAATCCGTCGACGCGACTGAAAAATGATGGCTCCAACTTTGCGGACTGGGAGGCGGCATTACGGAATACAGCCATAATTGATGGTAAGCTCAAGTACTTGACTGAGCCGTTACCACCCAACCCAGGCCCCAATGCTAGAGCTAACGTATCACAAGCTTATACTGATTTCATTATGGAAGCGGGTGCGATAAAGAACGTACTAATCTTTGCAATGGAAACCAATTAGCAAAGGCGCTTCATAGCCCATGGTGCAAATAAAATTTTCACCACGCTCACTAACGAGTTCTCCAAAGCACCGAGGATCGTTACTTATGGGCATGCATGTCGCTTCTTCGATGCGAAAATCTAGAAGGGCCAACCAGTTAGCCCACATATTCTTAATATGATTGAGAATGTCGAGAGATTGGAGTCCCTGAATTGCAAAATCAGTGAGAACATAATCTGTAATACCTCGTATGTTAGCCTCGGCCAACGGCGGTCAAACCATGTTTTATACGCGTGTTTCAAAAAGAATGATTATAAAATGCTTTACGTAAACGGTTATTATTTTATACATCGTAATTCTACGATTTTTTTGTATTTCATAATCTTTTGATATTTGATGAGTATTTCATAAAATGACATTTTATTTGTATTTCTTTAATTTTAATAATATATTTATAATTAAATATATTTCCTATATTATATTTATTTCTCGTCTACACTTAATTACTATATTTTATTTAAAGTCGTAATTGTTTTTAAGTTGTAATTGTTTTTTTAAGTCTTTTTCCTATATTTTATTTAAAGTCGTAATTACCTCGAGATGCATGATGGGAGGTGGACTCGGGTTATGGTTGAGAGCAAACAAAACCCTACCTCATATTTTTTTATCGACAAACCCAAACCCTACTCTATACTACTTTCATCGACATCAACTCCCTATTATGTCATCCATCGACAAACCAACTAAAACCCTACTTCACCTTATCAGCCACCGTGAGATTTAGAAAGGACAAGAGGGCTGCATCACCATCGTCATCATCACCATAATCGTCAACCACCAAGACCTGTAAGCAATCGTTTTGTCGACAATTCCCTTTTATTTTATGTCACTCTGTTTCGTGTTTTGTATTGCTTTTTCGAACTATTTTTCTGATTAGTTTGATACGAGTCACTTGGTAGGGGTAATGGTATGTTTATAGTTTCATATGGTTATGGTGGAGTGGTGAGTGGTGGCCGGAGAACCCCTAGTGACAGCCATTAGAGTCGGCAGAAGCAAGGGACGCAGAATCAGGGGCGTGTTGGGAACCCGTTTTAAATGTTGTTGCTGGCGGTTGTAAGGGTGTCGAGGTCTGGTGGTTACCACCAATAGATTCGTGGGGTGTGAGAGATGTCGAGAGTAGTGTCAAGTGATGGTTAGGGTAGTAGTATTGGTGGTGGGAGTCAGATTTGCAGAGAAGGGAAAAACGTTTCAGAAGAGGGGCGAGAATTCGTGTTTGGGGTCTGTAGTTTTCGTGGGCTGAAGCGTCTGTTATAGAAGAATCAAGACCAGAGACAGACCACCCCTGGAACCACCATGTGTCAGTGGTGACAACGGTGGTGTCTAGGGGCGGTGTTGGGTACGGTGGAGAGAGAAAAATGCGTGAGAAGAGAGTGAGACAAGGGCATCGAAAATGTGGTACGGTACAAACACACGTGTATAGGCTATTTTGGCTATGCGTGGTGCCTGTTATGGTGGCCGCAGGTGGTGGCCAGAGTGTAAAACCCCTCGCGAAAGCGGAAAAGATAAACACACAAAGTACTAAAAATGCAGCGGAATTAAAACTTTTAAACAAACTAAACATGCGAGGCGCTTTAGGAATCTAAACATGCGATAGATAGAAGATAGATAAGTATTAAATACGATACAAAGCAGCCCGGGATAGCATATCCCTACAGGCACGATTTACTGAAAGTAAAGTCTAAGGTCTAGCTACACGATAAGGTAAAAGTCATCGATGAAGGATCATCGCTCGCTAGCCTCAACGTAACCCCCTGCAAACAGCGTCAAGTACCTACACACACAACATGTGCGCCACAGTCAGTGGGGAGTGACTAGAGCTCTCATAGCCACCTAATGTCATGCAACACCGAACATATAAGCAAACATTATACTCCAACATAAACAATCATGTGAAGCATTTCCATCTCATTAACTGTCTCAACTATCATGCCTTACTAATGCATGGCTCTCAACCCAACTTCATAAACCGTTAGGAAGGAGAGCCGGTTTCCCTACTGGTTACCCAGTCGGGGGGTCTTTCAGTCCAACTATTTATGAAACCGATCGAAGAGTCACCCAATGCCTTGGATGAACAATACTAAATTCAAACATCAGACTCATCATGCAATATCATCTTAAACACCATCACAACATCTAGATCTGACACCGTACCGTTACTAGGCAAGCAGATACTAAACAATCAGCAAGTATAAGGTTCAGCGGTCAACTTAAGACATAACCTATATACCAAAACATTCAGCAAGTATATAACACAGTACCTTTACTCAGGCAAGTATATACCAATCAATACACACACGCGAACCACCCACGGAGGGGTTCGACCACAAAACACTGAACCACCCACGTAGGGGTTCAACACACAACACTGAACCACCCACGGAGGGGTTCAACACGAAGAAAGACAGAACCACCCACGGAGGGGTTCGTCAGGAAGGCAGAACCACCCACGGAGGGGTTCGCACGAAGGAATCAGAACCACCCACGTAGGGGTTCGACACGGAGAAAGCAGAACCACCCACGTAGGGGTTCGCACGAAGAAGACAGAACCACCCACGGAGGGGTTCGTCAGAACAAACACGATGAACCACCCACGGAGGGGTTCAACAACCAAATCTCCAAAGGAGGCTATTCATTAAACCACAATCAAATCTCCGAAAGGAGGCTATTCAATAAACCATGATCAACTCTCTAATCACATCACTCAACACTTAATTGACCCCGGGAACTAAGACGAGGGAGAGCCGGTTTCCCTTTCGGTTGCCCGACCGGGGGGTCTCTATCCTCACTCCATCCCCGAACCCAATATAGTGCCGCCCGAACTCCGGGGACTCTAATCATGCATACAAAGCATACGGAAAAAGAATCAAGGCAATCCGACTTGAAAATCAAAAGTTATAAGGCAAATAACATCATCAGGGGCTCTCAGCCGGTTGGCCACAGGCGGCCGGTCAACCGGCTGAGAGTCTTTACACTCCAGCCGACACAGCAAGGAAAACAACACAAAAGGTCTCCCAGCCGGCCGGCCGGCTGCCGGTCCACCGGCTGGGGACCCCTCCCCTTTCTCTTCTTGCAAAACTTAAAACAACAACACAAGGGGCTCCCAGCCGGCCGGCCGGCTGCCGGTCCACCGGCTGGGGACCCATTTTCCTACAACCTTCGAAAAGCAAAGATAACAAGGGGGGACTCTGAGCCGGCCGACCGGCTGCCGGTCAGCCTGCCGGCTCAGGGCCTCTGTTCACGCAAAACCCATTTTCGCCATATCCAATCCTTTCAATACTTTACCATTTCAACCTAAACATGTTTCTAAGCAACGATTTCATACTTCCAGCACGTAAACCACATCAAATGAACATGTGAACATGAATACAAACAATCATTTCATGTCTTAACACCAAAATCCCAAATTAAACCGATCTTACATGTATACACCTAAATCTCATCTTCTCCTCAAATTCATCATCTAATCATCACAGATTCAGTTTGTATAACATATTAAGAACATTAGTACTCAATAAACATACTAACTTTCATCAAAACACAATCAAATCACATATAGTGCTAATTTAGACATATAGGCCGAGTTACTCATAATAGTCACCTCTAAAGCGGTTTAGCTCCTTGTTCCTCTTCAATCACGTCACTAGCCTTCTTGTGATCTTCTAGGGCTCCTCCTACCACACGAAAAACGATTAAAACTAGGCTATAAACGGATTACTCCAAAACAGCCTATTTTTGAAGTGGCACGAAATGAAAAACGGAAGTGACGGATGGCTTGCAAATTCGATGAGGATTCCGAAAATGTACTTACTTCCTCGATTTGAAGGACGGATGATGGAGAAAGATCGAAAAGAAGCTTGGAGGTTTGATGAGAAATGGAGAAATGAAGGAAGCAGTGTATTGTTTTTATGAAGGATGAAATGTCGACATACAATAAGGGTTTTAGGGATTAGAATTGTCTTTTCCGTTTAAAAGGAAACGGACTTGGATAACACAAACGGGTTTACTTATTTAAGTGAACCGGAAATGTGAGACGGGTTGATACAAAATAAACAAGGCATCTTAAGCTTAAACGATTTAAAGGTAAAACTTAACGGAAATCTTAAAAATATAACTTACTATTATTATTGAATTATTATTAAATTCCGTAAATTACTTTATTTAATAAAATAGTCCTTTACGAAAATATACGGGCTGTTACAAGAGGGTGGATGTTTTGGGCAGTGGTGTAGGCTAGAGGTTGGGGTCAACGACGATGGTGGTGGGTGGCTAGATTGGCGGTAATGTTGACGGGAAAATGGGTGTATGAAGACTGTTTGTGGAGGATGGCGTGTGTTTGTTGGGTCGTGAGGTTGGTTGTGCTACGTTATTATTATTATTATTATTATTATTATTATATTATTATTATTATTATTATATTATTATTATTATTATTATTGTTGTTATTATTATCATTATTATTATTATTGTTATTGTTATGTTGTTATTATTATTATTACTTGATGCCCGTCGTTGAGGGTACCAAAGATAAATTTATAATTCCTAACTTTAACAATAGATAGTGAAAGTCAGGGTCGAACCACAAGGAGGTGGGGAATGTTTATTGTTTGGTGTTAATGTTTTAAGGTAACAATTTTGGGGGTTTAATTTGTTGTTTACTAAGTCTAAGCAAAGATTAAAATAAAATAAGAAAATAAAGATGAGATTAAAAATATAATAAAAGGGATGCTAGGATGTTTGGGGTAACAAATAGCTAGGGTAATATTAATCCTAAGGTCAACATGTATTGCAGTCGCGTAAGGGGGTGTAACATAACTTTTTAGGTCTATGCTACCTAATAGCTCCTTTCGGCCTATGCTATTAGTTCCTAGGTCTCACAATTATTGGGTGTCAACAATAAGGGTGATTCCTAAATCCTAGGTCACATACCTTTCAGTCTTAAGTAACCTAGCCGTCTTAAGGTGTAAACCAATGCCCTTCCCGTATCTCTCAATCTTGGGTAGGTCATTACTAACGTCCTACAAGTCTCCTTTCAGTCTCATTGTAGGATATTATAGTCAACAAAGAAAGACGAAACAGAATTCATACGCGAGTGGGTCGACCGACCGGCTATTCCAGTCGGCCGACCACCGCCTTGGTCGACCGACCCATTAATTGAGTCGGCCGACCACGGCTCTGCTACAGGTCGGTCTCGGAATTTACGTTACCTATGCATATTCATCCCCTACATCCTAACATATGAAATTTAGCTACGTACTCATGAAGATTGAAACGATAATGAAAATAGTAATAAACATGGAAATTATAAAGAACATCAATCTAAACATGCAATAGAAATAAAGGCTTTGGATTCTAACTTAACCGTATGCAATAATTATAAACTAATAATAATAAAACATAAATTAAGCGAGGAATTACCGGAAATAATGATTAAGGCGGAAAAGAACAAGCTTTATTGACTAATGCTGAAAGATTGATGAAGAACAAAATATAAAACTAAAGAAAAGTGTTTGATGATTATGGAAAGATTAAAACTAAAACTAGATGTGAGATTTGATAGGTAAAGCTGAATTTTTTAACCCTAATCACGAAATTCGGCTTAAATAGATGGAAATAAAGAGTTTCCCAATGACCTAAACACTTTAATGGGCTTCGCGGAAACTTCTGGGTCTGTGCTGTGGTCGGTCGACCCAAATAGTAGGTCGGTCGACCCAGTTGTCGGGACTGCAGCGCGCGTTGATCTTAAAACAGCTGCCATTTCTTCGTTACTTATCGTAATCAAGCGATTCTTGCGGCGTTGGAGCTTTCACCTCCAACTGGAATCACTCCATTATCAGCTCTAGAACTCGAGATATAGTCATTTGAAACAGGCTGCAATGTCGTGGATCGATTATTTGCTTGTTAAAGCTATCTTCAGGCCTTGAAATGTGCGCTAGGCTTCGTTCCTTCTTGTCCTTAATCATAAAAAATCCCGAGGGCATAAATTTGGTGCAAAATCGTCCCTTTTCCGCATAAATCTGCAAAAGAGCATAAAAATACGAAAGTGCACAATTGTTGGGAAAAAAGGGGCTAAAACATAGTAAATGAGCGACCAAATGCGTGTAAAAATAGATGAAAAACATCATAAAATAGACACGCATCATTACTAATGCTATTATTATTATTATTATTATTATTATGATTATTATTATTATTATTAGTATTCATATTATTGTTCTTAATGTTGCTAATAATATTATTATTGGTAGTTTGGTCATGTGATTTATTTGTTAAAATTGTTAAGTGAATTTTGTTATATAAGAATGTGATGGTTATCAATAGTTCGATTATATTTTCTATGTTCGAGTATTTAATTGAATTTAGTTATAAAATAATGAGGTCGGGTTGGTTAAGTTAATTGAAGTAGTCATATTTAAGATGGTCTTGTTATGCGAAATATATTATTTAAATCGTTAATTTGAATAATTGATATATTATATTTATTTACGTAGTTGTATTAGTTAGTAATTACGTATATTATTTTATTAGGTGTTGAGTATGTCATGAAGTGATTCTACTGATTGGATGTTAGCTGTCTGATGGGATTATATTGCTATTCAGGTAGGATACACTGGTACCGTATTCTGTGAAGGTTATATGCACGAATGGTTGTATTACATGTTGTGAATGCAAGCATATTTATATGAGAATGATATTTAAGTATTGATTGTTTAATGTTGCATTCATGAGCATAGCATTTGCATTATTGATAAGGGGATTGTTCTGATATAAAGCCCAGGGTGGTCTGCAGGCCAGCCCTGGTGTCTTCAGCGTTATGCTGGTAATCGACGACGGTTGATGATAATACTCTGCCGGGAGGTTTGGTATGGGTTGGTGTTTCGGGTTATGATTGGTATTTCGAGTTGTGATTGAGCTCAGTAGTGGCATGACATTTGCATATTTTTTATCTGTTGCATTATAATTATTGTGTTATCCTACTCAACCGCGAGATTGACAGTGTATTCGTGTACACCTACGATGATCCGGAATGGGGAGTAGATTCTACAGGTCAGAGATAGATGGATTACGAGCTTGGGCATGGAGAGAGACATGGCTTGGACCTACTTAGAATTAGATCACATACGTAGATGTTATCAGTTGTACCTTTATTACATGCGTAGTAATTGTAATATCAAACCTTTAAATTTAATCAGTTTTATATAAAGTACTTTGGTTTGTTTTACTTTGTTATTCACTACCTCGGACATTCCGAGATGGTAACAACTCTACTTATTTGAGAATGTCTTGCTAAAGGCTCTTAAGTAAATGGGGGTGTTACAAAGTGGTATCAGAGCGAACGATCCTCAGGCCTAAACCAAATAAAAATAATGAACATAGGAAGAGTCAAATAAAATGAACTCCAGGTTAGTAACTTGTTGAACCATATATTAAAATATGTATATTAAGTATATATGTTTATGTTTTGATAATGACAAGTCTAGCTAAATATATTATATACTCGTGCGTATGATCGTGTGCTAAGTGTACAGTTTATAGAATTAGAAGATCTCGTCAATCAATATAAAATATTCGAGGTTATTAGTCAAAGAGTCGACTAATCAAAGATTGATAGAAGATCGCAAGCTCCTTTCTAGTCTTGGTGAAGATTAGTTAGGAAAATGTCAAGAAACGGAAGTTGACTAAAGTTATATTTTACAACTATAACTTTTTTTTTTGCAAGAAAGTTATAATTCTCTTATTCATCCACAAGGGGCAAAAAAGAGAATACAATCAAGGCAAAAAGAGAACCAATATAGCCAAAAGCAAAGACAAAACTAAGCTCTAATTAAGAGCTTGTAAAATCCTATAATCTAACTTAGGGAAATAGCCATTAAGCAAGTATGCACATAGAGTAAACTTTAGAGAGGTGAGAATAGCTGCAGCACTACGTTCCTGTGAAGTAAAGATACGCTTGTTCCTTTCCTCCCAGACCACATAAATAGCCCCAGCAATACAGCTTGAAAACCAAGCAGCTTTCCAATGCTTACGATGCCTGTGATTTTGAAGCCAATTGTACTCAAGCATATACTGAGTTGTCCTGCCCATTATCTGCATCCAGTTCAGAAGGCCCTACCAAATAGCAGTGGATAGAGGACATTTAAAGAATAGATGAGAGTGTGATTCACCAGCAGCTTTTCATAGAACACAGCGATTAACAAAGACAAATCCCCTTCTTCCGGATGGAATCCACTGTGGCCAGTCTTTTCTGGACAGCCAAGGTAGCAATGATCCCATGCTTGGGAACAACGGCCCTGTGAGCAAGAGCTTTATGACAGTATAAGATAGGATACTTGACTCTAAACCATGTGTAAGCATTTGATTCTAGGAATTTAGAGCTAGAGACCCAGCTTTGAAGCAGATGTCATGCTGCAGGAATGGAACCAGTTATACTTTTAAAACTTTCAGAATAATGTTGCTTGATGTTCACATCCCAAATACTGCAGCAAGGGAAGTTGTAGGCCTTTGTCTAGTTATACCAAAGACCCGTGGAAGGAGTGTCAAGATATCAAAGCCACTTAGCCATTGCCCATTAGTGCTTTATTCCAAGATAGCACCTCTTTTACTCCCAATCCACCTTCTGCTCTAGGTGAACAAATGCTAGCCCAACTCTTCATAACTAATTTCCTTCCAAAATCAGCAAAGCCCCAGAAAAAGTCCTTGCATAATTTGTTAATGGCTTTCAGGACTCCCTAGGGAAGCAGGCCACTAGCACACCAAAAGTTTTCAAGCCCAAACACAATTGAGTTCAGAAATTGAACTTTACCTGTAGCATAGGAGAGGAGTCTGGTGGTCCAGTGTTGAATGGACCCCTGAATCTTCTGAATTAGAGCAGTATACATGTCTATAGCAATCCTGGAAGAGTTAAGAGGGATTCCAAGATATCTGAAGGGGAATGACCCTTTAGTAAACTGAATAAATCTGAGAATATCATGTTTTAAGGCCATAGGAACTCCACCAAAATAGATTTCTGTTTTATCAGGATTAGCATGTAACCCAGATTGATTGGCAAACTGATTGAGAGTCTGCACCACAGCAACAATGGATGGTATGTCTCTTCTAGTAAATATCATAAGATCGTCAGCAAAAATCAAGTGATTAAGCTGAAGTCTAGAACATTTAGGGTGAAATGAGACCCGAGGTTGTGTGTTCATGATCCTTAATGACCTAGACAATACCTCCATACTCAAAACAAAGATATATGGGGACAAAGGATTCCCTTGTCTGATTGCACTACATCCCTTGATGAACCCATGAGAGGTACCATTTATTTTCAAAGAAAACCAAGTATCCATCAAACATCCCATAATCCAAGTGATAAAGAGGGGAGAGAATCTAAGAGCTTCAAGCATACTCCTAATAAAGGACCACTTTAAAGAGTCAAAAGCTTTCCTAATATCAACTTTCATGAGACATCGGGGGGAAATAGTTTTCCTACTGTAGCCCTTAAACAGAGACTGTGATAACATGATATTTTCATGAATATTCCTGCCTAAGAAAAGGCTGCCTGCTCAGGTCCAACCAAGAAGGGAAGGACAGACTGTAATCTCCTAGAAAGAACTTTGCTAATGGTCTTATATGCTAATGGTCTTATAAAAGGTTGTACAACATGAGATTGGACGAAAGTCAGTGATAGATGAACTTACTTTATTTTTAGGAATAAGGGCGATGAGAGTTGAATTTACAATTTTACTCATTTTCCCATGGATAAAGAAAGACTGGGCTGCATTACAGAAGTCATCCTTCACTATATCCCAACTCCCTTTGAAGAAAGCTGCAGAAAAGTCATCAGGTCCAGGGCTTTTGTCTGATCCAATGTCAAAGAGAGCAGCCTTGATTTCATCATTTGTGATAGGTCTTACCAGATCAGCAGCATCAGTCTCACTTAAGCAAGGACCAAGTTGAATTGTTGCAGTATTAAAGGGAGTGACAGTAGCACTAGTACCTAGAATGCTCTGATAGTAATCAACAAAACTAGCAGCCACAGCATTCAAACCCTCCACAGTCTAGCCATGTCTATCTTTAATCTGCCCAATTATTTGCTGCTGCTTCCTTTCATTGATTTTTGCATAGAAATATTTAGTGGAGCAATCATTTTTTTTGATAGCCGTGATTTTTGCTCTTTGACTCAATATCTGCATTTCTATTTTCCTAATTTTGCAATATTCCTGTACCAGTTTCTTTTCCTGCTCTATCAGAGGTGCAGAAAGAAGATTCTGCTGAAGAGAGTTCTAACAGTGCAACTGATCTTTTTTCAGCTGGACAACTCTGCTAGGTATGTTAGAATAATGTTCCTTATGAAGGGTTTGAAGACTCTTTTTCACCTCCTTTAGTTTGCTGAATAACTTGAATGCGAGAGAGCCTGCAATAGGGGTCTGTCAGGCATCAGTGATGATTATGTCATAAGTAGAGTGTTCCATCCATCTATTTAGAACACTAAAGTTTGATTTAGTTTTTTGATCCATAAAGACAGTGACCTTGACTAGTGAATGATCGGATATACCAGGAGCCATAAAATCAACAGAAGTTGCAGGGAATCCATGAAGCCATTCTGAATTAACTAGGGCCCTATCAAGCTTTGACCAAACACGGGTAGAATCCTCCTGCTTATTAGTCCATGAAAACTCACACCCAGTGCTGGTGGCATCATCTACTTCACAATAAGAAAGACACTGATTGAAATCCTGAATATCAGCCAAAATAGGAAGAGTATTGCTTATTCTCTCTGTGGTAGCTCTAACCACATTGAAATCACCAAGGATGAGCCATCTTTCCACAGTTGAACGAAGTTGTTTAAGTTGAGCCCAGAGATTGTCACGAATTCGAGCATTATTGCTAGCATACACAAGAGTAAGATGGAATTTTTCATTTGTAGCATAGTGTAAACCTTCATAGTGGATCAACTGATCAGAAATAAGGAGCGGAGTAATTTGAGTTGTTGAAGTTTTCCATAGCAGCCAAATTCGACCATTAGGTTGGTAAGCATAATTATGAGCATGAGCATAAGTAGGAAATAACTGATTAATATTTTTGACAGCCTTTTTCTCTTTGATTCGAGTTTCAAGTAATCCCATAACATCCACTTTATTTTGCCACAAGAAGTCTTTGACCTCTTGTAGTTTTAGGGGGTCATTACCTCCCCTTATGTTCCATGATGTAATGATCATTGGGCGTCTTGGGAGGAGGTACCTCCTGTTAGGTTTAAATACCTACTTTAGTCATACTAATGTTATTATCTTATGATGAGATGAACTTATGCATGCTTAACTTATTAGCAAAAGAGATTCAAGAGAAAGATGAGCACCCTTACAATGCTAGTCACGACAATTAAGGGCACAAGTGAAGACACCTTCTTCACTTGTGCTTGAGCTTTCAATATGGAATGATCCTCCTTGAGCCTTCAAAGAGATGACCTCCAAAAGATGAACACCAAGACACACTACTCACTAATGTAATTTTGTATTTTAATTTTCTAGAACACAATACAAAATTGCTAGTTTACTAAGGAGGGTGCACGGTTTTGAGGCTTGAATTAGAGAGTGTTTTCTCTCTTAATAAAACCCTAATGCAACTATGAATGAATGATGAATAATGGTTGAGGGAACAAAACTCTCTTTTGTTCTCCTCAAGAGGGTGGCCGGGTAGATGGGGTAGGGTGCCCAATGGATGGCCACCTCTATGCTCTCAAATGTTTCCCACTAGACATTAGCATTAAAAGGATGTCTCAAGACCATCTTAACACATTGTGTGTTTTATTTTGTAAAATGTCTAAGACAATTATATTGTCACACGGTCCATCAACCGAAATAGACTCACGCATATTATGTGTGGGTACGTTAATATCGCTTTGGCAATTTTAGATTTTATGATTCACGTAGTTTAACATTTAAACAATTAATCATAAAATTAGTAATTCATAATTACTAACATCCATTAATCTATATCCGGCTACAACAATTGTATTTAAAATATTCAATCATTTAAATATGTTTCATAAACATATAAGTAATAGTGATGACATTTCGATCACTAAAACATTTTAATTTATAATCTTATTATAAATTTTCTCCTCATATTACTTATAAAATAGAAATGAACTAACCCGTATCAATATACAGTTATTTCATTTATCATTAAGAGAGTTGTCCTATAGGTTTGACCAAAAGGGATCACCTGGTCACCACCGTCATTACGACAGTAATGTCAACTCTAGCAAGCCAATCATTACCGATTAATGTTGACCAGTTGACTAATGATAAAGAATCATCCCACGAATATTCTTTTATAGAGATTTGTCAATTAATTATATTATTGACGTGATCACAATATTGTGGAGGACACTTACTCCAACACCTCCTTCCTTAATATCCCTTAATTCGATTCCTCCACCATCCTCAACTACATTAGGGAGCACAGAGAAAGAGTTAGCCAGTGGTATAGTCTGAATGGGCCGGGTGACCTACTTACAGTTTCTCTCTTCACGGCTATTCGAGGAGGCTGAAAGTGGTCCTTCTTGCTGCATTCTGAGTGCATTGTTGCATCAGTAGGATTGCACAAACCTGCAATAGCAGAAAGAGAAGGCTTTGCTACTCCAATGAATCTCAACTCAGGTGCTAGAGAGGGAGTAACATTCCTATCTGTTACAACGGTACAACCTAGCAAGCAGGGCTGTGTAGTAACAGTTGGATTATTAGTAGTATCAGCAGTAGGCAGAATAACAACCTCAGAATCAGTGTCATGATCAGTTTCTGTGTAATAAATTTCTGAAATTCAGCTGCAGACTCTCTCTTCAAGGCTATTTGAGCAGCCTGCGGGGAATTCTTCCCATTGCATTCTGAGTGCATTTCTGCACCAGTAGAGTTGTACTGTCCTTCAATGACAGAAGAGAATAAGTCATGTCCATTCCTTGAACTCATCTCTTCCTCATGAGATGTAGTAACAACCCTACCAGATGCAGAGGTACCACCTAGCAAATGAAGAATAAATGTGTCAGCCTCTTTAGTCCCTTGTTGAGTAGTGTTCAGATCAGTAGATGACTTATTTTTCTTACAGTTTTCTAAAAGATGCCCAAGCTTCCCACAACCATGGAAATAGTGAGGAAGCCATTCGTATTCAATTCTTTGCACAGAGGTGCCAAATGGTGTAATTAATGACAGCTCCAAAGGAAGGGTTTGAGCAATATCAACTTCTATTAGAACCCTAGCAAATGAGAGCTTCGCTTTGAGAGTGGTGGGCACATCAGCAAACATAGGAGTTCCAATTTTGTTGGACATTTTACTGAGCACCGATGCTCACCAAAGATAAGGGTCAAGGTCTGGAAAAAAGACCTAGACAGGAACCAAAGACACTTTCTCCATTTCAAACGAGAAATTTGGCTTCCATTGCTTCAAAATTAATGAATAAGCATTCATTTTCCATGGTCCTGCCTTAAGCACGTTGTTCATGTCAAGTTCAGAAGAAAACCTGAAGCTAAACCACCCTTGCTTAAAGTACTGAACAGTAGGAGAGGCCAAAGATTCCCAATATTTCTTAACCATAGTCAGTGAGTTGTTTTAGCGTTGGATTAGCCCCAATAAATCTACCCATTAGAGTGAACTTCCATAGCTCTAACTCTTCAGCAAATTCATCCAATTCTATTTCTATATCTGCAGCATGTTTACTTTGTTCATGAAAGAACAAATCCATTCCTATAGGATTACGTTTACGTGCTACATCCACCTATTTTGGTGCAGAATTATGAGGTTCCTGAACAGCTACATTTTCTGACTGTGTGATCCCAGGATCCACCACAGGAACCACATGAGTAGAACTGATAATAGAGGGATCAGAATTCAATGAAACAGTAACATGATTAATTGTGGTAGAGGTCAATCTATCATCAATAAGACCATCCCCAAGCAAAAGATCGATTTAATTGAGTCAATATCATATTAACCCTTAATCTCACCTTATTGACATTGACCCTCTTTTACCCTCCCAAGCAAAAGGTCGATTTAATCGAGTCAATAACATAGTTTATCCAATGAGAATGTGACACATAAAGGGTCAATAGGTGGGTCAATTTCCTCCCCTTGGGTCACAAATTGACCCTCAACACTCATGGGTCAATACTAATTTGCTATTAATTGTAATTAACTTGACCCAAGCAAGCAATTGACCTAGCAATTGACCTTGCTTGGGGATGGTCTAATAGGAGAAGGAGTTTTAATATGGGTTTTAGAAGAGGATGGAAGATTAGTAATGAAATTAGTGAGAGTTAAACGAGAACGAGGATTAGTAGCAATAGTTTCAGCAATTGTGGGAGCAGTAGAAGGATCGGACAATTGAAAGTGATCATTAGATGCAGAAGGAGAAGAGGATTTTAATGGTATACTTACTTTAGCAATTCGTCCCCGTCCTCGAGCCATGGAAGCTAAGATTCCTGCAACTATGGTGCTGTAACAGAAAACCTAGAGAGAGAAAGCTTTCTCTCTAGAACATGGCCGTATATATTTGTTTTACTAGTGTAACACTACAACAACAACTATAACTTTAGTATGCAATGATTTCATCAAGTTATAGCTCGTAGCTATAACTCCATATAGAAGAAATGTTCGGAAGACTAGTGATGGTTGAAATGATTTTGGATTCCAAAGTCGACGTGAACAACTAATGATTAATTAGTATTCTATTTAAAATATGGAATTATTAATCTTGATTAGTTAAATATAAAATATCTAATAGTTAAAAAGGAATAAATAATTTTCTTATGAGTTAATTATTTATTTATTTCTAATAAACTAAGGATTTTTTATTTAACTATAATTGTCAAATAATATAATCCTAGAAATCTTGTGCAACGGTTTTGGAAACCGTGTATAGACACACGTTTTTGTATTTGTGTAGGATTGTTTAAATAAATAATATGCATTTATTTAGATATCCTAAAACAAACTAGATTATATTATGGTAATATAATTTATTATATTTTGACAAAGTTTAGGATGTTGATGATAATAAGGTTATTATTTATTTATTATATAAGATATTTCCTAAGTATGAATTAGGAAATTGATTCTATCTATAATACTTAAATATCTAATTAAATCTTTCCTAAATAAATTAAGATTAGATTTATGGTATTATTACCTAAAGACTAGAAGTCTAATAATTGTAATATTTCAAAGTCATCTAGGGTTTGAATTACCTGGACATAATTCTTTATAAATAGAATACTTTTGACACATTAAGAGACACGAAACCACATGCACGCAAATCAAGGAAGAAAAAACCACCGCCCTTATTTTACTCGATATTCGCACTTTAACTGTCTTATTACGTTTCAAAACTCAAGTGCTCTAAAGTTGTTCTTATTCGTTCAATATTGTGAACACCAAAAACTCTTCGAAGACTTATCTTATTTACGTAAGATAGATTGAGTATTTCACGGTACTCGTTGTAATCCATTATTTCACGATACTTGACGTAGCTAGATATTTTACGGTATCTAGATTGAGTTACAACTAACATCAAAGTTGTACGAGTGGGTTGATAAAATTGTAATCCGGAGAGAGATACTAATTTTATTAATCGAGCATAGTGGACGTAGGTTTCGATTTGTGAAACTGAACCACTTCAAAAATATCGTGGCTCTCTTACTTATTACTTTACTAGTTATTTAGCATATCAACATACACATCGAAGAAGAATCGAAGAAGAAGGCATACTCAATTCAACCCCCCCCCCCCCTTTTCTTGAGTATATTCATATCAATAGACTCTGCAATTGGTATCAGAGCCTCGTGCTCTTGATCGCCTAACCGCCTGAGATTGATCCTGCTATTGATTCTATATTATATACTCTATCTACAATTGATTCCAAGCACCTCAAGTGTCCTATCTTCGATGGTAAGAACTATAGTTTATGGAAGAACATGATGGCACACTACATCAAGGGATGTGATTGGGATGGTTGGAAGATCATCCAAACCGGACCTAAGAAAATCTTGGTCGCCGCCGCAAATGGAACGACCTACGAAAAGATGGAAAGTGATTATGTAGAAGCCGACTACAAAATAGCCGAGAAAAACTCAAAAGCTATGAGTCTCTTACAAAACGGTATGATAACTTCAGAATTTGACCGATTTTCATCTTGTAATTCCGCTAAGGAAATATGGGACAGCCTTGAACTTGCCTACGAAGGAACATCTGTAGTAAAGAAACATCGTATAGATTTGCTTATTCAAAGATATGAACTTTTCACTATGGAAAAGAATGAATCTATTGATAGCATGTCTGCACGATTCTCTTGCATTACTAATGAACTACGGAACCTTGGTAGGAAGATCGATTCTGAAGATATCATTCGAAAGATTCTCAGAAGTCTTACTAAAAGGTGGCAACCCAAAGTCATGGCCATTGAAGAAGCGCGTGACCTATCACAAATGACTTCCCAAGAACTCATAAGATCTATGATGGCTCATGAGATCATGTTAAACAAAGAAGATGATGACCGCCTTAAAGGAAAAGGCATCGCACTTCAAGCCTCTACAAACAAGGAATGTGAACAAGAACTAGAAAACAAAACAGTTCTATTCGCAAGACGATTCAAGAAAGCGGTTTTTAAAGGAAGATATAAAAACTCTAATAACAAGACAGTTGACAAAAAGAAAACTGACTCTAAACAAACATTCTTCAAAAGAGGATGTTTCAAGTGCGGTCAACAAGATCACATGATCCAAGATTGTCCAAGCAGGGACAAAATCAAAGACAAATCCAAGAGGGAAAAGACCAAAACGGAATTCAAAAAGGTGATGCTTGCGTCATGTTGGGGAGAATAAGAATCTGAAGATGACGAAGACTCAGAAGAAGATGACGTAGCAAACCTATGCTTAAGCAACGTCAGTCTAGATCTAATCACCAACGATCATGATGAAGACGACGCATCCCAAATGTGACTCCTTGGAGAATCCGACTCGGATGACGAAGACCAAGAAGTAAATTTTCTGCAACTTAAGAGTCAAGTCAAAAATATGTCTAACGCTATGTTAATTAAATACTTTGAGAAAACCCTAGACCAATGTCATGAACAAAGTCTTGAGATAGATGATTTGAAAGAACAAATCCTCGATATTGCTAAGGAAAATCAACTTCTCAAAGCCAAAGCTAAGAAAATGAAATCCAAAATTAACATTGAAACCAATGTTAAATTGGAAACAGTGATGTCTGAGAAAAAGGTTCTTGAGTCTAAAGTTATAGCTAATGAAGCTATAACCTCAAAACTAAAACTCAACATTAAAGAACTTCAATCAAAAGTTATAGCTAATGAAGCTATTGAGGGGAATATAACATGAATTCACCCTAAACATGAAGGATTATAACGAAATATACATGTGTGAATTTATCACAATGTGCAGTCGATACATTAATAATGGTCTGATAAGAAAATTACGATATTGTATAATTAGCTCAATTAATATAACCGTTTATATTAATACGCGAATTCAATATTTAATTAAATATAACCGTTTACATTTAATTTACGAATTAATCATGTAATCCGTATTAGCTAAAATTATTTAATCCGTATTAAATAATAATCTCAACATCTTATTGACTAATTTAATAGTCAATAACTCTGACTAACTGTTTAGTCGTATCCGGCATAAATGTGACTGTATTTTCATACCTTCACATCTCTCAAACGTAACCTATAGGTGTGACGTATAGGGACCAGTTGATCACCGTCATCCGTATGACAATAACGTCAAACTTATCTAGCAAGCCAACCGTTATTGATAAACGTGGATCAATTGATAATAATACTGGAGTATGCCCTTGTGATCCTTTAAGAGATTTAGTAAGTCATTGTACTAACTGTCAAGGACACCAGCCCCAACAATCTCCCGCTTGTCCGTACAAGGGTATGTGCAATGACGTTATCACACTACATGTGGAGGACACAAGCTCCAACAAACTCTCACTTGTCCGTACAAGTGTAGGTGCGATAACCGATTCTCATATCCTTTTAAAATTTCTCCCACTCAATGTAAGACAATTTGCAAATTCGCATTCGCAAAGGTCGTATCTCACAAGCGATCTGTATCAAGAGTGGTTTCCCCGACTAGAGAGTAACTTAACTGATAAGACGAATCTGTATTCGAGCATGGCCATGCATTTCAGTTACTACTCCTCGAGTGGCCCTGAGAAATGATAAAATCCTGATAAGGGTTTGGATATTTCCCTCAACTCGAATCCTGCAGATGTAAGCGCAGCATGAAATAACCCAGAAAAAATCCTCTTGGCCCCCTGTTAGGGAAGACCGTGGGAAAGAAACCAAAGTTACCCAAAATCTGCCTTAATATCAAGAGGCAGTTGAAAGTCAAAAGACTCGACTCTAAGGAACACTATGGAGGTCCTATCCACGACCTCGCACCCAATGTTATAAAACATTTAGAACTCCATAACGTTGTCATGGGGTGTCCTACGAGATATCCGTATAACTCGCCTTTGTGATTGGTCAGTCAACTGTATGACTTATGGCTCGTTGAACCCACCATCAACCAACGTCACAAAATGATTACCTGGGTTATCAGCTCAAGTGGGTAATCAAGGACTAATTACGATGTAATGTTAATCAGTTCACTTTGTGGTGTTCAAAATTGGCGTACAATTCCACATGAAAAACAAAACATTAAATATCATAACAATGAGGTTTAATAGAGTACACAAGAAAATGAATTATAACATGAATCCATAAAAGAGTACTACAACTTAGGAACACATCTAATTCTTATGGAATTAATGTGCCCTTCATGCTTATCACGTGGTAATGCTTTTGTGAGAGGATCAGCTATGTTGCCATCCGTAGCGATCTTATCAATAAATATCTCCTTTTGCTCCACGTAATCTCTGATTAGATGAGCTTTCCGTTGTACATGTCTTGCTTTATTGCTAGACTTATGCTCCTTAGCTTGGAAGATGGCACCTTTATTGTCACAATAAACGGTGATCGGGTCATTCGAACTAGGCACTACTGATAGTCCTTGTAAGAATTGACGCATCCATATTGCTTCCTTAGCTGCTTCCGAAGCGGCATAGTACTCGGACTCAATTGTAGAATCAGCTGTAACACTTTGTTTAGAACTTTTCCAGCTGACAGCAGCGCCATTTAGAGTAAAAACGAATCCAGACTGAGATTTCGAATCGTCTCGATCCGTTTGGAAGCTAGCATCTGCGTAACCCGTGGCGCGGCGCAGGGCGTCGAGTCGCCTCCGTAAGTCAATCCCCAATCTTTAGTCCTCCGTAGGTACTTAAGAATGTTTTTCACGGCCATCAAGTGTTGTTCACCTGGATGAGCTTGGAATCGGCTTGTCATACTCAATGCATATGCAACGTCTGGACGTGTGCATATCATGGCATACATGATCGATCCTATAGGCGAAGCATAAGGAATCCGACTCATGCGCTCTTTCTCTTCCAATGTCTTAGCTTCTTGAGTCTTGCTCAAGTGAAGCCCAGTAGCCATAGGAAGGAGCCCTTTCTTGGAGTTCGTCATGCTGAATCTCTCTAGAATCTTATCTATGTAAGATTCCTGACTGAGAGACAACATCCGTCGTGATTTATCCCTGTAGATACGGATGCCCAAAATTCTTTGTGCCTCTCCCAGATCTTTCATCTGGAAATGGTTTTTCAACCATGCTTTAACCGAAGAAATGAGAGGTGTGTCATTCCCAATCAAGAGTATGTCATCGACATACAGAACTAGGAAGACGATCTTGCTCCCACTCGACTTGATATAGAGACATGGTTCCTCGACTGATCGAATGAATCCATTCTCTTTTATCACTTGGTCGAAGCGATGATTCCAACTCCGTGATGCTTGCTGAAGTCCATAAATAGAACGCTTAAGCTTGCAAACCTTCTTAGGATGTTCCGGATCAATAAAACCCTCGGGCTATACCATGTACAACTCTTCCTCCAAATAACCGTTTAAGAAGGCGGTTTTAACGTCTATTTGCCATATTTCATAGTCATGAAATGCGGCGATTGCTAAGATAATCCGAATGGAACGCAGCGTTTCTACGGGTGCAAAGATCTCATCGTAGTGCAAGCCTGGCACTTGGGTGAAACCTTTAGCAACTAGTCTTGCCTTGTGGATATCTTGTTGTCCTTCCACGGCATGCTTTATCTTGTAAAGCCATTTGCATTGAAGGGGACGTACCTTTGCAGGCAGGTCCACAAGATCCCACACGTTGTTCTCATACATGGAGTCCATCTCGGATTGCATGGCTTCTAGCCATAGCTTTGAGTTGGAACTAGTCATGGCACCTTTATAGGTTGTGGGTTCATTACCCTCTAGGAGTAAGACGTCATTTATGTCATGTTCCTCGACCATACCAATGTATCTGTCCGGAGGAATAGAGACTCTTCCCGACCTCCTAGGTTCCTCAGGAATATCTACCGCAGCCTCGGTTAAAGGAACTGTTTCCTCCAATGGTTGCTCGGTATTTGGTTCTTGAATCTCCGATAGATCGAAGGTTCTATTACTCGACTTGTTCTCGAGAAATTCTTTCTCTAAGAACGTCGCACTAGACGCAACAAAAACACGTTGTTCGGTTGGCGGGTAGAAGTAATGACCAAAAGTTCCTTTTGGATAGCCTATAAAGTATGTCTTGACCGATCGCGGGCCGAGCTTATCCTCGTGTCTCCACTTGACATAAGCCTCACAGCCCCAAACCCGAAAAAAGGACAAGTTAGGGACCGTTCCCTTCCATAACTCATATGGAGTCTTGTCAACAGCTTTAGATGGACTTCGGTTAAGCATTACAGCGGCCGACAAAAGAGCATTGCCCCATAATGAATCAGGCACAATGGTGTGACTCATCATGGATCGAACCATATCAAGTAGAGTTCGATTTCTCCGTTCGGACACACCATTTAATTGTGGTGTTCCAGGTGGACTCAACTGTAGAACGATGCCACAGTCTTTAAGGTGTTGATCAAACTCGTGAGAAAGATATTCGCCACCACGATCAGACCGAAGTGCTTTAATCTTTCTGCCCAGTTGGTTCTGTACCCGATTTTGGTATTCTTTGAACTTGTCAAAGGATTCACTTTTATGTTTCCTTAAGTAGACATAGCCATATCTACTCAAATCATCCGTGAAAGTGATGAAATACCTATAGCCTTCTCGTGCGTTGATCGACATAGGGCCACATACATCCGTATGTATGAGTCCTAATAGGTCGGCAGCGCGCATTCCAACACCTTTGAAGGAAATACGAGTCATCCTACCGATGAGGCATGATTCACACGTGCCATATGATTCGAAATCAAAGGCCGAGATAGCTCCATTCTGTATGAGCTGTTTTACGCGTTTCTCATTTATATGTCCCATACGGCAATGCCATAGGTAAGTTTGATCTTTGTCACCTACCTTTAATCTCTTGTTATTCACATGTAATATTTCGGTGGTTTGATCTAAAACATAAATTCCATTCATGGAAACCGCCTTGCCTTAAATCATATTGTGCAATGAGAAAATACAGTTATTCGTCTCTATACAAATGAAAAACCAAGTTTGTCAAGTGCAGAAACTGAAATAATGTTTTTGGATAAACTAGGAACATAATAACAGTTATACAAAGATAACTCAAATCCACTTGGAAGCTGGATCACGTATGTTCCCCTCGAGACTGCAGCAACTCGTGCTCCATTCCCGACACGCAGATCAACCTCACCCTTGATGAGGGGTTCTTGGTTTCGGAGGCCCTGCACATGATTACATAGATGAGAACCACAACCATTATCTAGTACCCAAGTTCCGTAACATGCATGGTTAATCTCAATCATGTGAATAAAAGAAGAAGAAAAAGACATACCAACAGGAATAACGCGACCTGCCTTAATGTCCTCACGATACACGGGGCATGTGCGCCTCCAATGCCCAGTCTTGTGGCAATGGTGGCATTCCATGCTAGTATCCTTACTCTTTGTCTTGCCCTGTGAGTTGCTCGACTCACCGGGCCCACTCTTAGCAAATCCTGGTCTCTTGAACTTAGGCTTACCTACCGCCAGGTCGCCTTGAACTTTAGCTTTCTCCTTACCTTTACCCTTACTGGAGATCATGAGAACATCATGCTTCATGCTCCCACTTAATTTCAGATCCTTCTCGGTCTGTATGACAAGGGAGTGGAGCTCATGAGGAGTCTTCTTCATGCCGTTCATGTAATAGTTGGCCCTAAAGAGGGCGAACCCATCATGAAGCGAATGAAGCATTTGATCAACAATTATGTTCTCACTGATCTTGCAGTTTAGGGCCTCCAGTTTCTCAATATTCTCAATCATGTTGAGAATATGTGGCTAACAGCTTGGCCCTTCTGGAGTTTCGTCTCAAAGAAGCGACATGTATGCTCATATGAAACGATTCTCGGAGCTTTCGAGAATTCGTTAGTGAGCGTGGTGAAAATCTTGTTTGCACCATGGGAGATGAAGCGTCTTTGCAAATTGGATTTCATTGCATAAATGAGTACATTCTTTATCGCACCCGCTTCCATGACGAAGTCGCTATGAGCGCGAACTTCGTTAGCTCTAGCTCCAGTTCCTGGGTGTGTCAGAATAGGCTCAGTTAAGTACTTGAGCTTTACGTCAGCAATGGCAGCATTCCGTAATGCTGCCTCCCAGTCAGGGAAGTTTGACCCATCATTCCTCAGTCTAGTAGACTGATTCATGGAGTCCATGAAGGCTTTAAGCCAGGATTCTCTTGCTAGCTTGGCACTTGGCATTGGGTCTTCACCAGCCATTTGTTATTTAGCAGTTTAAAATGATCATGTTCTACACTGAAAAGAAGATAAAAACAAAACCATATAAGCAACTCATCGTTGTGATTTAAGTCTATTTTAAATTGAATTTAAACTCGTAGACTCATGCATTTATATAATTGATCTCCCGCAAGAATTATATAAACGATCCCAAGACTCAATTCCGTATATTGATAAGCCTACAGCTTGGCTAATTCCACCGTTGGAACTCGTGGTCGATAGATTTCCGTAAATCTTATCTATTAGTCCATCATAGTTTCTAGATAGTATCTAGTGACCATAATGTTGAGATAAAATAAATCATCTGTTCCCACTTATTACCCGACGTAGAAGGGGTCATATTATGCCTACCGACAAAGAAGGGATTCATGGGAGTCTGATTTATAAAGACTAGTATCAATTTTGGTCATACGAGGAAGAACCCGTCAACTTATATTTATCCATTTTAAGTGAACTAATATCTAGCATGTACGTGAATGAATGAAATAAAGTGATGGCTTTGCATGTGACACGTGACATCTGTATTGTCACGGAAAACTAACGTGTAACCTCTACATGAGTCAGTTTTCAGGCATGTTATAGGTGGTTTGGTTTTAGGCAGAATATGATGCAAGCTATTATCGATGAAAGCATAAAATAAAGGGTTATTTCATGGGAATAATCCAACCTATGTCTCATCTTCTCATATTAATCCATACTAACGATTAACCAAGAAAAATCCAACCTATAACCTCATTTATCTTTCATTGAACTTTGACTATTTTTAAACTCTTATTATCGGTAGGTTAGTACGTCACCTTCACTTACTTTTTGTCCAAGAAGACGGAAAAACAAAAAGTAAGTCAAGGTGACGTGCTTGTTTATCGAAAGTAAGAGTTCAAAATTAGACAAAGTTCAATGAAAGATAATTGAGGTCATAGGTTGGATTTTTCGCAGTTAATCGTTAGTAGGGATTAATATGAGAAGATGAGGTATAAGTTGGATTATTCCTATGAAATAACCCTAAAATAAATGCAATAAACGTAAATAAAAGTCCTAGTGTGGCCTATCTTACCAAAATAAACATAAAACAACTTGGAATCCACCGTTGGACCCTAGAAGCTTATCTTGATGTTCCATCTTGGTCTTTGCAGCGGGAGTGAGCATCCGGTCTCCGTCTTTGGTCTTCACAAAATTACTAATTTAAATTACAAAAGTAAGCCTATTTACATTCTAATTTAAATACAAAAGTAATTACATGGCAAAAACCAAAACGGAGATACAAGATCTCAAAATTACAAACAAGACCGTGTTCCATCATTACGGTAACACAATCTTCTAAGGCCACACTAAGTTACAACCGTTTGCAAAAAATAATTAAATACGTTATAGAAAGCATTCATAGGCATTCACAAGACGATAAATAAAATGCATCAACTAAAAATAAATTCATTCATGACATAATACCGTTATTATGTTTAATAAATTTTACCAAACCACCTTCCGGGATTAAAATTATGTGATTATACCGTTTTAATCACTTTAATTTTAATAAATTTATAATCCATTATCTTAAACCCCTTTAAAATAATATGTATCATACGAGAGTGAACCGTTTCTCAAAAGTTAATATACTATTTCCGTATATAGTATATTACTATTGGCCAAGGGAAAATAAAACAAGTTATTTTCGAAAATTAAAACGTCTGTAACAGAGACGAGGTCGACCGACCTCACCTCGAGGTCGACCGACCATCTGCCAGTCTAAAAACACTTCCTGTAACAGCACCGAGGTCGACCGACCTATTAATTAGGTCGACTGACCGACCAAACGGAAAAACGAGTTTCTGAAAACGCAAATCGCTGCACTTTAAAACCAAAACAAGTTTTTATCTTTGATTTAAAACGTGTAAATCAAAATTAAACAACAACAAAAGATTCACATATTGCTAAAAATATCGATTAATCAACAATATGTAAATAAGAATCGAAAACAAGATCGATTACTCACAAAAGAACACTGCCGAAACAGGAAACACACGCAGGAGTCAGTCGATCGACCACAACAGTGGGTCGATCGACCGACATGGCGAAAGACGCGATTTTCGATTTTCAAAACCTTATGAAAAACACAAATGTAAAATTTCGTGGCCTGGCTCTGATACCACTTGAGGGGAATATAACATGAATTCACCCTAAACATGAAGGATTATAACGAAATATACATGTGTGAATTATGGTTATAAGATAATAAAAACATGGAAAGAATTACAACCTTGGGTCCTTGCTCGAATTGGCCTAAGAATAGGAATTAAAGTAAATTCCCTCCTATAACTTGCACCCAAGACTTTGTTTGAGACGATACCGCGTGTGCTAGAAAGGCTCTCCAATTGCCTTGCAATATGGGGAGAGTTTTTGTGAGTTTAGATGTGAGATCTGAGTTTTGGGAGAAGGATGCTCTCAAAAACCCTAATTCTGTAAATTATGAATTACCAGTAGTTGACAAAAGGAGAAACACTCTCCTTTTGTAACCTACACGGCCGGCCGAAATTGGGTGGGGTGAGAGTGGGCTTTCCACTCTTACCTTATTCCAATGCGTGATTCGACCCGTTTTGCTAATAATATAATTCACGGGTATTTATTATAAATCGTATACATGTTATCAGATATTAATACATTTATCACAATGTGCAGTCGATACATTAATAATGGTATGATAAGAAAATTACGATATTGTATAATTAGCTCAATTAATATAAATGTTTATATTAATACGCGAATTCAATATTTAATTAAATATAACCGTTTACATTTAATTTACGAATTAATCATGTAATCCGTATTAGCTAAAATTATTTAATCCGTATTAAATAATAATCTCAACATCTTATTGACTAATTTAATAGTCAATGCCTCTGACTAACTGTTTAGTCGTATCCGGCATAAATGTGACTGTATTTTCATACCTTCACATCTCTCATACGTGTCCTATAGGTGTGACGTATAGGGACCAGTTGATCACCGCCATCCGTATGACAATAACGTCAAACTTATCTAGCAAGCCAACCGTTATTGATAAACGTGGATCAACTGATAATAATACTGAAGTATGCCCTTGTGATCCTTTAAGAGATTTAGTAAGTCATTGTACTAACTGTCAAGGACACCAGCCCCAACAATCTCCCACTTGTCCGTACAAGGGTATGTGCAATGACGTTATAACACTACATATGGAGGACACAGGCTCCAACAACTATTACTTCAGAATTGAGAAAGGCTAATGAGCTTCTAAAGTCCAAATCTACAACAATTGTTGAAGATGAGGCTCATCTAGAAGAAGTTGAAATCTAGAAGAAGTTGAAATCCTCGAAAAGAAAATCATGGATCTAGAATTCAACTTATCTAACATCAAGAAGGAACATGCTAATATAGTTTCTGACTTTAATAAAGACATTTGTTGAGTAATATATCCTATATTTATATTATATTGTTTTATGTTTTAATAATGACAAGTTTAAATAAATATGTTTTATATGCATATGCGCGTAATCGTGTGTTTAAAGTGTACAGTTAATTATAGAGCGAAGATGATAGTTTAACAAAGTATAACTCATTCGAAGAAAGATCAAGCTCATAATAAGTATCAAGTCTTTTGAGCAAATACAAGACAAAGGTTTCATTCAATATCAAGAATACTTAAGTTATAAGCCATTCTTATAACTAATGAAGAAATGAGCCTTGTGTAAAATAAGTCTAGGTGTGAAGATTTACGCGTGCTATTAGTATGTTATTATCTATTAATTTAGTAATCTTATAAAACGGTTTTAAAAATAGAAATATTGTTTAGTTGACAAGAATTAAAATATTTATCTTATGAGATAAATATTAATTCTAAAATACTAAAGATTTTATTTTAAACCATTAATTGTCAAAATCAAATTCCTAAGAAAAACGTATTTCAAGAATATGTCTTGAAAATCGTGTCTATGAGACGAACATTGGGAATCGTGCGTATAGGGATATGATTCTCGTTTTTCTAATTCCTATACGATTCCTAGTACGTTTCATATTGTCTTTGTGGTTAATTAAATAAATAGAATTGTTTATTTAATCTACTTAAAGATTAATTAGGATTTGATTAATAATATAATTCATTATATTATTGACAAGAATTAGGATTTGATTCAAAGTAGGATTCTATATTTTATGGTATAAGGATATTTCCTAATTCAAGTAAGATTAAGGAAATACTATCTTATGTCTTAATATAATATTATTCTATTAAAGTCCTTTTCTAATTCATATAAGATTAAGTTTTGAATATTACCTAGGATTAGTATTCTAGATAAAGTAATATTCCTAAACTATCTAGAATTTAACCTAGATCTAAATTAGTATATATACATACTACATCACACGTCCAACACCCAAGTTTTTACACGCCTCACGCAAACCGAGAAAGAACAAACGGACGTAGTCTCTCACGCGTCTCGATATTCGTGCCAATCATTGTCAAATTTCGTAATCAAGACTACAAGCATTGAAGAAGATTTTCAAGCATTCAAAGATCATCAATACAAGAAGTTATTAAAAGTTTATCTTACTTACTTAAGATAGATTCGAGTATTTAACGGTACTCATTGTAAACAAGTATTTAACGATACTTGTTGTAGCTAGATATTTTACGGTATCTAGTTTGAGTTACAACTAATATCAAAGTTGTACGAGTGGGTTGATAAAATTGTAATCCGGAGAAGGTACTAATTTTATTAATCGAGAAAAGTGGACGTAGGTTTCAAAGTGTGAAACTGAACCACTTCAAAAGATCGTGTCTTCTTTACTTTATTGTTCTTGCTTATTTATTCATCATAATAAACACCATCGAAGAAGAATCGAAAAAGTTGGCATACTCAATTCAACCCCCCCTTCTTGAGTATATCTAGGTCAATAGACTCTTCAATTGGTATCAGAGCCTCGTGCTCTTGAAAGCCTTACAGCTTGAGATTGATCCTTCTATTGATTTCCAATGGACTCAAAACACCTTAAGTGTCCTATCTTCGATGGAAAGAACTATAGCTTGTGGAAGAACATGATGACCCACTACGTCAAAGGATGTGACTGGGAATGCTGGAAAATAATTCAAACTGGACCAAAGAAGATATTGGTTGCATCTGCAAATGGAACCACATATGAGAAACCAGAAAGTGACTATGTGGAAGCTGATTACAAGATTGCTGAGAAAAATTCAAAAGCCATGAGTCTACTCCAAAACGGTATGATTACTTCTGAATTTGATCGCTTCTCTTCTTGTAACTCAGCTAAAGAAATATGGGATGGCCTAGAACTTGCCTACGAAGGTACTTCCGTAGTCAAGAAACATCGCATAGACTTGCTCATTCAACGATATGAACTTTTCACTATGGAAAAGAATGAATCGATTGATAGCATGTCTGCGCGATTTTCTTGCATACTTAATGAACTACGGAACCTTGGTAGGAAGTATGATTCTGAGGACATAGTCAGAAAAGTCCTTAGAAGCCTAACCAAAAAATGGCAACCAAAAGTCACTGCAATTGAAGAAGCTCGTGATCTCACGACCTTAACTTATCAAGAACTCATTGGATCTCTAATGGCTCATGAGATCATGCTAAATAGAGATGACAATGATCATTCTACAAATAAAAACGTTGCACTACAAGCCTCTACAAGTGGAGAATGCGAACCTGAACTAGAAGATGAAACAGTTCTCTTCGCAAGACGCTTTAAAAAGGCTGTCTTCAAAGGAAGATTTACCAAGTCCAACAATAAGGCAAACGACAAGAAAAAGAGTGATTCTAAGCAAACCTTCTTCAAACGAGGATGCTTTAAATGTGGTGATCAAGGACATATGATCAAGGATTGTCCCAGCTGGGACAAAATAAAAGACAAATCCAAACGAGAGAAAACCAAAACTGAATTCAAAAAGGTTATGCTCGCATCTTGCTGGGGAGAATTGGATTCCGACGATGACAGTGACTCAGAAGAAGAGGAAGTCGCTAACCTGTGCCTAAGCAACATCAGTTTGGATCTAATCTCCGAGGATCATGACTCATCACAATTCTGCCTCTATGGAGAATCTGATTCAGAAGATGAAGACCAAGAGGTAAATTTTTTACAACTTAAAAGTCAAGTTAAGAATTTATCTAAGTCTGCTTTAATTAATTATTTCGAACAAACCTTAGACCAATGTCATGAACAAAGTCTTGAATTAGACGAATTGAAGGAACAAATCCTTGACATTGCAGAGGAAAATCAACTTTTAAAGGCCAAAGCTAAGAAACTGAAATCCAAGGTTAACATTGATACAAATGTTAAGTTGGAAGCAGCAATGTCTGAGAAGAAAATTCTTGAGTCTAAAGTTACAGCCAATGAAGCTGTAACCTCAAAATTGAAACTCAACATTAAAGAGCTTGAATCTAAGATTATAGCCAATGAAGCTATAATCTCAGATCTAAAAAGGTCTAATGAACTTCTAAAGAGTAAACCTACACCAGTTGTTGTAGATGAAACTCATCTAGAAGAAGTTGAAATCCTTGAGCAAAAAATCATGGATCTAGAATTCAACTTATCCAAAGTTAAAAAGGAACATGCGCAAATCGTGTTCAATTTTAATAAAGACATTCAAGACTTGAAAAAATCTAACAATGCTGACCACTCATCTTGCTTAAAAGAAATAGAGTCTCTAAAAGACCTTCTTCTTCATGCTCGCAAAGTTCATAAAAAATGGGAAGGAAGTACTAACGTACTAAACTTCCTAACTGAACAATCTGATAACAACATGAAGATGGGTCTAGGTCATGAGTGCTATGGTAGGAGAGACCATTCTAAATGTCAACAAAAACCTGATGAACGTGACTTTAGAAAAAGAAAGTATGTAGACTTGCCTGAATACTTGATTTGTACCTATTGTGGTCATAATGGACACCTACGAGAAAACTGTGTAAAACACGCGCTCGACTTCAAAACTGGAGTCAAATTTGTTAAATCTCTAGGTATACCAAATGACTCTATATCTATCATTGATAGTGAGGAAGATAATGAAGGGGTTGAGGAAAGAAATAATGACCATAGATGGTTCTATGACATGTCCTTTAATTACGCAGAAAAGAAAAATAGAACCACTCAAACTCATAAACCTACAACCTACAAGAAACAAAACCCAAAGACTCACACTCAACCAATAAAACCTAACTACCACAGTTACAAGAGACCTATAGTGAGACAAGTTTGGGTTAAAAAGGAAGATGTTTTCATTATCACTAACTCAAAAGGACCCAAGTTTGCTTGGGTACCTAAGTCCTGTCTTTAAACTACTTTGTGCAGATAATCGCTAAAGAGAATAATCTATGGTACCTCGACAGTGGATGCTCTCGACACATGACAGGTGACGCCAACCTATTCACCACCTTGGAACCATTCGACGGAGGAAAGGTCACCTTCGGTGACAACAAAAAGGGAAAGGTAATAGGTGTCGGTAAGATAGGCATCTCATCTTCTCACTCTATTAGCGATGTATATCTGGTAAGTGGTCTTAAACATAACTTAATTAGTATATCCCAATTATGCGACAAAGGAAACAAAGTTGTTTTTCATACAGATGTGTGTCGTATAATTATGGAAGGTACAAGTAAAGTTATTCTTGAAGGTCATAGAAAGAAAAATGTTTATATGATTGATTTAAACGTTGTACCTACTGACTCTCTCTCATGTATGAAAGTTATGTTAGATGATCCATGTCTCTGGCATAAGAGATTTGGGCACATTAGTTCTCCTATTCTTAGCAAATTGAAGAGATGGGACTTGGTCGAAGGTCTTCCCAAGATCAGATTTGATCAAGAAAAGATGTGCGACACATGTGCACGATGTAAACACGTCAGATCATCCTTCAAACCAAAAAGAATAGTAAGTACTAACCAAGCTCTTGATCTAGTACATATGGATCTCTGTGGCCCTATGAAGGTAAGAAGCAGAGGCGGTTCCAGGTATGTTTTCGTTCTAGTTGATGATTATTCTAGATTTGTTTGGCCTATCTTTCTTCACTCTAAAGACGAGACATTTGATGAGTTTGTTAGTCTTATGAAACTCGTTCAAAACAAATTAAAAACTAATCTAGTAACAATTCGAACTGACCATGGAACTGAGTTTGATAACCATGCTTTTATTAATTTCTGTAAATCCAACGGTGTTGGACATAACTTCTCTGCACCTAGAACACCACAACAAAATTCAGTCGCCTTGTCAACCGCAGAAGCAGAATATATTGCAGCCGCACTGGTATGTTCCCAGCTACTATGGTTAAAACAGCAGTTACTTGATTATGGTATTGACGTGGGATGTGTACCTATATTATGTGATAATACGAGTGCTATTATAATATCTAAAAACCCGGCTCAGCACTCGAGAACAAAACACATAGAGATTAGACATCACTTCTTACGTGACCATGTGGAAAAGAAAAATATTAAGTTGGAATTTTGTAGTACGGAAAAACAATGGGCGGATATTTTTACTAAACCTTTGGCTAGAGAACGTTTTGAGACTTTACGATTGGAAATTGGTTTAATCGGTGGCACCTAATCGATCTTAAGAGCTGAAAATAACCCAATGATTGACTATGAAAAAGACAGAATTATATGACTGTGTCCGTATATTCCGCTGCATGCCTATGTGTGTCATTCCTCATTAAATGCTCAATCTTGATTATTTCATGCTACGTGTTATACGAACGTACACAACCAATTTCTCAGATCAAAACAATAATATTCAAATATTAACATATTTATACCTAAAAATATTATTTTATATATATATATAGTTACGTATCTCAAATACATAACGTTAAATAAATTTGTACTTACCAAAATCACGTAACAATAAAATCGTAACAAATCAAAAAAACGCACCAACTACTTTACCCCACTCTTTTACCTGCTACACGTGTAAGCTCCCTCTCACACTCATAATTCACCTTTTTTGACTTACACACTCTACCTATAACTATCACTCAACCCTTACATTAACCATCTTCATCTCACCATTATTACTCCCTCCATAACCGTCTCCCCCATAAATTCCTTAACACCAAAATCACCATTAAATCTAAAAACTTACACTAACATTCGCTTCTTTATCAAACACCATGCCACCCATGTCAGCTAGACGATCAACCCGTAACAAACCCCCTTCTCCAAAATTACCTACACCTACGCCTTCGCCACCGCCATCACCTGAACCACTCATGGTTGAAGTTCCAAAATCCGAAACTAGCAAACGTCGAAAGCTCGACAAAGGAAAAACTGTTATGAAAAACGACTCCTGTACTCAAGATCCTCGCCCTCTGTTTCAAGACGCTTCTGAAGAAGCAACTAGAGAAGGACTTGAGAAAGTCCGGATGACGAAAAGAGAAGGTATGCTCATAGACCGTCTTTTACCTTATTCAGTGCATGCGGGTCGTTTTTATCCGACTTCATGGATAGACGGAGTTCCTGCTCTTAAGTTCTTCAAAAACTTTCTTTTATTCCAAGAATGGGTTTATATAAGTAATTTTTCGGGTCTGATCTTTCCAATTGAGTTGGTTCAGTTTTATGCTTCGGTCAAATTAATTGATGATGGGGTTGTGGCTATTGTTAATGGAAGGGAAATTACAATTACTGTGGACGACATGTGTAGAGTCTTTAAGCTAAAGAACGAAGGAATCAGTCTTGATCCTAGTAAGGAATGGTCGAATGTTACTAAGGATGAAAAACTGACAATCAAAAAGTATTTTGATAATGAAGCTACTGAAGTCAGTCCTTTGCTCACAAATTCGTTTAATCCCATGTTAAAATTCTTTGTTAACTTTCTCTGGAATTCGGTTTTGCCACGACGGGGCGGTCGTGACAAACTCAGTTGTTGTGAAGCGGTTATATTGTTTAACTGGTTAACCGGGGTTAAAATCAATCTCGCACCCTTGTTTTTTGCAAAAATTGGACAGATTTCTAAAATCTTGGTTAAGGAACACTTTAGCTCCACTCTTGACATACCCTATGGCATGTGGGTATCGGCATTGTTACTTGATGCCGGCGTTATAGACATAGGGAGCTATGGTGTGAGTCCCAAAGATAGGATGAATGATCGTTTAATGAAATTAATGGGTATTTTCGGGAAAGATGGGACTCTGTTCTTTGGTAGAGAAAGTGAGGAGGTTAAGGGAATGGGAAATCTTGGTGTTCTCGAGGGAAAGGTGGATAAGTTGTGCTCGGTTGTGGCCGAACTAAAGGACACGAAGTCCGAGAAGGATTCAGGGTCGGGGATACCGAATGGTGATATTCGGGACTGGATGAAAAAAATTAATGACACCCTTACTAATCTTACCCGAGAGCTCAAATTTGTGAAGGAGGAGATAATTGCAGTAAGTACCCGTCATCAGTTTCTTACAACTCAGGGAGGAGCTCTTGTTCGTGATACGGTGATGCTTCGGGAGGATGGTACTCAGTGCTTGTCCGCAATTAAGGCATTATCCCTCAAAGTCTTGAACTTTGAGCGCGCCATCGATGGTCAAGGGCGTAATGTTGCTAGTTGCCTTGATCGTTTGGATACCTTGGAGTTTCGCTCTCGTCCTGGATATGTTAATCCTAACATTGTTCGTCATCCTCATTGAATATTAGTCGTATTGGTATTTTGGCTTGCTTCGTTTTGCAGGAAAGGAACGTTGGCCGTGGGTTCTGTTGATGGATGGTGATTTTCATAGCCCAATTCCTTTTCCTAAACCATCTCATATTAGCCTTTTTTTTTTACTTGGCCCAATTTTCTTTCTACCCTAATTCGGCCCAGTTGGCTTGTATTAATACCTTTGCACTTTTATTACTTTTGGCCCATTAGACAAACTCTGACCTAACTTTAGCCCAAGAGGCTTATGTTCTGATTCGGCCCATTTTGGCATTCTAGTACTTGGTTGTGTGTTATATTTCCGTTCGTATATCGTGTTGTCATGTTTAATTACGTTTGTGTATTTCTTTAGAATTTCATGCTTAGGTTTGTTTCGTATTATATCATTCTAGTCGTTTTATGTCTTTGTTTCCGTCTTTTCAATGATGTCAAGAGGGGGAAAAGAAAGCGACCTAGATTACGAATTTGCCTAAGATTGCTCCTTGTCGTAACGTTTTGTCTCTTAAAGTTCTTTTTAGTAATTGATTTAGTCTAAAAATAGAAACCCTAGTTGATCCGTATTATAAAAGACCAATATTATGTTGAGGGGGAACGTTACTACGTTACACTTAGACACGATTCTAGTTAAGACTTGCCATCATTAAAAAGGGGGAATTTGTTGAGTAATATAACCTATATTTATATTATATTGTTTTATGTTTTAATAATGACAAGTTTAAATAAATATGTTTTATATGCATATGCGCGTAATCGTGTGTTTAAAGTGTACAGTTAATTATAGAGCGAAGATGATAGTTTAACAAAGTATAACTCATTCGAAGAAAGATCAAGCTCATAATAAGTATCAAGTCTTTTGAGCAAATACAAGACAAAGGTTTCATTCAATATCAAGAATACTTAAGTTATAAGCCATTCTTATAACTAATGAAGAAATGAGCCTTGTGTAAAATAAGTCTAGGTGTGAAGATTTACGCGTGCTATTAGTATGTTATTATCTATTAATTTAGTAATCTTATAAAACGGTTTTAAAAATAGAAATATTGTTTAGTTGACAAGAATTAAAATATTTATCTTATGAGATAAATATTAATTCTAAAATACTAAAGATTTTATTTTAAACCATTAATTGTCAAAATCAAATTCCTAAGAAAAACGTATTTCAAGAATATGTCTTGAAAATCGTGTCTATGAGACGAACATTGGGAATCGTGCGTATAGGGATATGATTCTCGTTTTTCTAATTCCTATACGATTCCTAGTACGTTTCATATTGTCTTTGTGGTTAATTAAATAAATAGAATTGTTTATTTAATCTACTTAAAGATTAATTAGGATTTGATTAATAATATAATTCATTATATTATTGACAAGAATTAGGATTTGATTCAAAGTAGGATTCTATATTTTATGGTATAAGGATATTTCCTAATTCAAGTAAGATTATGGAAATACTATCTTATGTCTTAATATAATATTATTCTATTAAAGTCCTTTTCTAATTCATATAAGATTAAGTTTTGAATATTACCTAGGATTAGTATTCTAGATAAAGTAATATTCCTAAACTATCTAGAATTTAACCTAGCTCTAAATTAGTATATATACATACTACATCACACGTCCAACACCCAAGTTTTTACACGCCTCACGCAAACCGAGAAAGAACAAACGGACGTAGTCTCTCACGCGTCTCGATATTCGTGCCAATCATTGTCAAATTTCGTAATCAAGACTACAAGCATTGAAGAAGATTTTCAAGCATTCAAAGATCATCAATACAAGAAGTTATTAAAAGTTTATCTTACTTACTTAAGATAGATTCGAGTATTTAACGGTACTCATTGTAAACAAGTATTTAACGATACTTGTTGTAGCTAGATATTTTACGGTATCTAGTTTGAGTTACAACTAATATCAAAGTTGTACGAGTGGGTTGATAAAATTGTAATCCGGAGAAGGTACTAATTTTATTAATCGAGAAAAGTGGACGTAGGTTTCAAAGTGTGAAACTGAACCACTTCAAAAGATCGTGTCTTCTTTACTTTATTGTTCTTGCTTATTTATTCATCATAATAAACACCATCGAAGAAGAATCGAAAAAGTTGGCATACTCAATTCAACCCCCCCTTCTTGAGTATATCTAGGTCAATAGACTCTTCAACATTCAAAACCTAAAAGAATCTAGCAACATCGACCATAGTGCCTGTAAAAAGGAAATATATTCTTTAAGGGACCTCCTTCTTCATGCACGGAGAGTTCACGAAAAATGGGAAGGAAGCACTAACGTTCTAAACTTCCTAACTGAACAATCTGATAATAACATGAAGATGGGATTGGGTCACGAATGTTATGGTAGAAGAGATCACTCAAAGTGTAAACAAAGTCCCACAGATCGAGACTTTAGAAGAACAAAATATGTCGACCTACCTGAGTATTTAATATGCACTTATTGCGGTCATACCGGACACCTCCGTGAAAACTGTGTAAAACACGCACAAGATTCTAAAACCAGAGTTAAGTTTGTTAAATCCTTAGGTACACCAAACGACACTATTTCCATTACTGATAGTGATGATGACAACGTTGAGGAAATAAACAATGATCACAGATGGTTCTATGACATGACCTTTGATTACGAAGAAAAGAAAAATAGAACCAAACAAACTCCTCAACCTACGACACACAAAAAATGGAAACCAAAAGTACAACCTAAGACATACACAAAAACATAAAAACCTAACTACTACAAATACAAAAGATCTTACGTAAGACAAGTTTGGGTTAAAAAGAAGATGTATTGGTGATTACTAACTACAAAGGTCCCAAGTATGCTTGGATACCTAAATCCTGTCTTTGAATTTATGTGTGCAGTTCGTCGCTAAGGAAAATAACTTATGGTATCTCGACAGTGGATGCTCAACACATATGACAGGCGACGTAAACTTATTCCTATCCCTAAAACCCTTTGACGGAGGAAATGTTACCTTCGGTGATAATAAGAAGGAAAAGATCATAGGAATCGGTAAGATAGGTATTTCATCATCTCATGCTATAAGTGATGTATACCTGGTAAGTGGTCTCAAACATAATCTAATAAGTATATCTCAATTATGCGAGAAAGGAAACAAAGTTGTTTTTCATGCAAATATATGTCGTATAATTATGGAAGGTACTAGCAATGTAATCCTTGAAGGTCATAGAAAGAAAAACGTCTATTTGATTGATTTAAATGTCGTACCTACTAACTCTCTCTCTTGCATGAAAGTTACGTTAAATGATCCATGTCTATGGCATAAGAGGTTTGGTCATATTAGTTCTCCTATTCTTAGCAAATTGAAGAGATGGGATTTGGTTGAAGGTCTTCTGACACGGCTGTCGCAACCCTATCAAAAATAAAACCTAACCGATGTCAACTAGATGTAGAAGAGGTAGTTGGGTATCGATTCCACAGGGAGACAGGGATCTTATAGTCTGACCAAGTTCGTCTATGTAACCAAAAATATGGGGGTTCAAGTGAAAATGACGATAGACTACAAAAGGGTAAGGGAAAAGGAAAGAGGAAAAGGGGAGCACTAGGATGTCTGGTACGCCATGGCTACTAAGTCTGGTTTGTGAAAACAGGTCGCCTTATTGCGGTTTGTGGGTACAGAAAAGGTCCTTCCGGTCCGCTAATCACCCTAAAACCATACTAACTTAGCTTCCGCTCTTATTAGCACAGTCCTAACAATCGTCGCAGAACTACCCCTAAACCAATCTTCCGATCTATGCTAAGAGGGTTTCTACACAGTCAATTGAGTGCGTCGACTCAAACAATAACAGAAAATAACATGCGATGGATACGAACAAACCGTAATACGGGTCCTGAAATTAACACACCATTCTGCCATGGCTACCATAAATCCTAGTACTAGGTTCTGTTACACATAATTAAAGGGCGACTGATAATGGTAACAACTTGCATGATCAAACTAGCATACGATATTCTGAAACGTAAGACGAAACAAACTATAGGAGCGGGGACATAAATAATTATAAAACGAACGGAAACGAAAAGAGGCAAGACGGATATGGAACACGAGACAACATACAACTCGAGATGGAAGTAGGGAAACTAAAGGAAATTATAGAGAGTGTATTAAAACTAGAATAGGAGTTATAACGGAGGAAAAACCAGAAATTAAAAGGGACGAAGTAAACCGAGCAAACGAACGAAAATGGCGAGTGTAACACCCCGATTTATTAAGGAGCCTTTAGCAAGACATCCTCGGTAAATAGGGCTGTTACCATCTCGGAAGGTCCGAGGTAGTGAATAACAAAGTTTATCAAACCAAAGTACTTTATATAAAAACTGATTAAATTTAAACTTTAATGTTACAATTACTACACGGCGGAAAGTAAAATACAACTGATAACTTCTAAGAGTGTGATCTAATTCTAAGTCGGTCCATCCAAGTACTCACGCCATCCCATGCTCCCACAGCGTCATCTTTCCTGTAGAATCTACTCCCCATTCCGGATCATCGTAGGTGTCACACGAATACACAGGGTCAACCACGAGGTTGAGTAGGTAAAACAGATAAAACATAAACACAACAGAACTGCACATTCCTCCATCTCCATATCATTCAATCGACCACTTCACCTCCATCACACCACACCACCGTCACACCACACCTCCATCACACCGCACCTCCCATGGCCATATCACAAGTCCCATATCACAAGACCCACATCACAAGACCCATTTCACAAGCCCCGTTCTCCACGATAATCAATAATAATCAATCAATCACAATATATCACAATTAAATATATCAATCAGATAATGAGTACCCTCATGTCAGATCACAACCACAGTCATAGATATTCCCCTACCTCAAATTGCAGAAGGGCAAGGTCAACCGAATAGCTGCTAGAAGTGTTCCAAGCAGAAACCGTCACCTAAACATATATTATGTAGCGAATTAATAAACTTCCCGAACCCCCACAACTCAAGTTACACCTACTATAAATAGAAACCTTCTAATAGTGGAAAGTTTCCCAAAATGGAAACTTTCTTAAAAGGGAAACTTTCCCAAAGTAGTAACTTTCTTCAAAGGGAAACTTTCCGATTCGTAAAAACCTTCAATTGAACCACACAATAGACTACTTAATATACTATTACCACAAATGCAAAAACAATATTATATATAAAAATATTATATATAAAAATCTTCTAATAACAATAGTAATAACAATATAACGTATATAGCATATGACTATACACTTATAAGCTCATAACCATAACAATAATAATTCAACTAATAATAACGATAAACATAGTATATATATTAATAACGACAACCATGATAAAAAAAAGTAATAATGATAATAGTAATAATAATAATAAGATTAATAATAATAACAATGATGAAAAAATAATAACAATATATAGTAATAATAATTATATAATGAAACAGCCAATTGTAGGTAAAGTAACTAAACAACAACCGTACACTAGCATTACATGTATAACACATTTGCATAACGAAAACAGCCCAAAACGTAAACAAACCCTCACGACACCACTACTTTCCAGCCCTCAAAAGACCACTCCCTACCGCCCTAACCACCACCTCACCACGGTGGTTGGCAGCCCTGTACCCCGGTGAGCCACTGGACAGCCCCTCGACAAACCCTTGACCCACACCTGACGTCGACAACCCCCCCCCCCCCCCCCCCGCAAACACCATGACCCTCCTGCATCAACCCGTATACTCAAACACCAGCAGCATGGGTGCCCTGAAAACGTGACCCCAGCCACCAGTATAACCACCCTAACCACCCCCTAACGCTACCCTTGAAACCACTCACCACCCACGACTCCCTTGGTGGTGTCCACGAGCCCTCGACACCATTCTAACCCCTTGAAAAACGCCCTCAAACACCCTCCTCTCGCGACCCCTGTTCTCCTCTGTTTCGGTTCAAGCTCACGCACTTTCCTGGTGGTGTTCCGACCACAAAACTCACTCTTCAACCACCAAAACGATCCATAAACCTCCCACTAACATTAGCCATAACCCACGACACAACCAAACCCGGCATAAACAAATTAGCAAACATGCACGAGATATGAACAACCACGCAGGAACAGAGTATAGACGTTATGACGGTGGTACTATGACGATTTAAAAGCGATAAACATATTATTCACAGTACATGGATTACTCACAATAATACGACTCATGTAAAAGACTGATACAAGGCTCTTAAACACTTACGAACTTTCCGTTGTGCGACATTGAAGGAAACGATGATGGTGATGGTGTATAAATGGTGGTGGGTTACGGCAGGTGTTTGTCCTTCCCCTTAGTTCTTCTCACGGTCAGGCCATAGCTAAAGCTTGTCGTTGAAAAAAGGCAGTAGGTAAAGGAGGTAGGCGAGTGCAAAGGAATTAGGGTTTTAAGTTTTTTGTGAGGGTGGTTGTCGGTGGATGAAATGGGTTGTAGGTAGCATTTGGGTTTTATTTTGTTTTCAACCTTTGTTGCTTATTGCTTACCACGTTAAACATTACCCGTTAATCGTAGTCCAAGCCCATCACGTATTCCGAGAACATAAAACACTAATTCCCGTTCATAAGTCGCAACTTAAAACATCACTAATACGCTTACTCGACATATAACTCACAACTTATAAAATATAAAAACCTTATTCGATAAATTAATTATTGAATACATGTCACTATAAATAATAAATATTAAAACAAAAGTACGGGGTATTACAGTCTTCCCTCCTTAAAATAGACTTCGTCCCGAAGTTCACCATCCCATGGTCACCAGGCATGTAACGAACCCCAAACGTGTCATCATATAACACCAAACTAATAAAGGTACTTTAAAACACGAAATATTACATTATACCCTTGTTAATTAGAAAACTTTGTCCCCAAAGTTTAACGTATCACGAAGTTAGAGGGATACTTCACGAAACACAAAATATGCACGATTATGCCCTATTCATTCTAACAATCACCACATACCATAAGCCATGCCATAAAACATTAAGATTTTATAATCCTATCCTCCTTAAAACATGGTTACGTCCCCGTAACCTCATTATAAGAATTCCAGCACATTACTCTTTCTTACTCATTACTCTATCTCATAAAATCTTACTCTAAGTAACCGAGTATTGCATTATCATCGTCGAATCTAAGACCAAAGACAAGGGTGGGTGAACTGGCGGAATAAAACCGCGAATCAGTACTTCATCTCAATATCGATTTCAAACTCATAATACAACTCGATCACCAAGGTCACACTGGACCGTAAACACAATATGGCACAACGGCCAAATAACTCATAACCCAGTACCAAAGACCAATTCTCATCTCGCTTTCAATATCAATATTATCAAATATTCCATTAAAGGAACTGCTCAACCTTTAGAGAGTAAAACTTTAAGCTACTCACCCACAAGTCAAGGTCAAAGAATGCGACAACTTGATACAACACTGAACTGTAATCTCAATCTCAATACAACATCATCATAAATAACTCAGCTAATTAATTACCAAAAGTTTACCCACCTCACACTCAACCCATCTCACAAACAAAAGAGTTATCTTGTCAATAGAAAATATGAACTATCAAAATAAAAGAACAATTACCAATTTCCAACTCATGTAAATTCGTAAGAAACCCATAGCAATTATCATGTTATCATATAACCTCGAGCAATAACAAAAGTATTAGGATCGGTAGAAATCGTGTTACGCAGTAAAATAGAATTAGAGTAGTTAATACTTACATACCATTGAAATTTTTAACACAAATCAATATATACACAACAATGTAGATAATCAAGAAACTCAGAGTTCGTAATTGACAAATTAAAAAATTTCATGTTCGTAAACATATTATAGAGAAGATATAGGGCAAAATTTATTAACGTAATTAAACATGGAGTATTGACATATTTCACAAGATATACTCCGATCATAGACTAACAAAACTGTTTAACACTCTTAGATATTAGTAAGTTAAAATCACTTAAGTACATCTTCCCATCCCCTCACATTACATCATTTATCATGAAACTGTTAACATATATAACTTGCCAAGTAAGAGGTTTATATAATGCGCAGTAACTAAACATCCGTGCAGGATTTCATCAAAACGTAGCTACAGAATTCCTCATATTGCAACCAATTGACATACTTATCAAAACATCAACTTTGTCAAGGATCACCATTTTGAAAACCTTTGAAAAACTTTCGAAACGCTGCAATGGTAGTTTGTGGCAATTATAAACACAATCAAGGGGCTATTTTGCAACTACAGATCGGATTTAAAACTGCACGGAAACATCCGACTCTTCTTTACTAAAACGTTGTTCTCATAAATTGTAGTTCATGAATCATGAGGATTTAATGCTAAAAGTAAACGGATTCACAACTCTGGTACTTCCATAAAACTCGTCATGCCAACTAATTAATAACTCAATATAGTATGATCAGATTTTTACACATAGCAAATGCAATTCAGTTTGTGACATGTCAATATACATGAAGGTGTTATAAAGGTTATTATCTCAGTGATCTAGACAACGATATACCATAAATATATGGAAGAACATCAACACGATTAACATCGTTCAAAATGATCGCCATTACGTATAACAATTAGATTGCTATATCATGCTAATAAGTTTACAAGTCCAATTTGATTCAATCACTTGTCAAGTCTCTTCTCTGGTAATATTATTTTAACATCACCTACGAACATCACATTATTATTTGGAGGTCATATCCCTAGAAAGTAAGAGCGTCAGTATAATTGAAACTATTTTACATAGAAATAAGCAAGATGACGTTATCATAAAGTAAGGTTCATATTCCTATCATATGCCTATTATTCATGTTACTAATGCCATATCAGGATATCACATGGTCACATCACATAATTCACATTTGATTAACCTTTTATATGAAACTTAATTCACAATTTCACCAATTAAACGCTATGTAGCAATTTACACAAATTATAATTACATATCCACTTAGCTATCTTGCGAGCTACTATAATTTTTATAAAATATAATGAATTAACTATTCATAGGAAACAGAAGCAGATACATATCTCAAGGATATCATTTATAACAATTTTGACAACTTAAATGGTTTGGACAGGAACTTTACTGCAATTCATCGGAAAATTGTACAACTTGCAAAAATCACAATTACATAACGACTCGATAAGATTTTACATAGCTTATCATTTTGGAAACTTGAACGAATATTCTAAACAATGGAGTTGGAATTATACATAAAAGGTAAACACGTTTTAAGTGACTTCATTTACAAAAACATGGATCAAAACAGTACCGTGCAGTAACAATCTGACCACTGTCAACTAAAAGATTTATTTCTCTCAAAATACAACTCCTATTAACGTGAAACCAAAAGCATTGTAACACCAACTCAGAAGGTTATCATACATAAAATTTGCATACTCAATTATAGAACACATATAAAATGACAGCCCGTACAAACCAGGTAACATTTTGAAAATTTATTAAAATTTTCGTTCCCTTGCAATTACACATTACTGCATCCAACTCAACCTTTCTTATTCCAAAGCACTTTGACAATCATTTGAAGCATAGACATCACTTTGTACCATATTAACATTCATTCCTCATTTCAATTGTAGTTATCAACTAAAACACAGTAAAGGTTTCGGAGCTGAAAATAGAATCAACTAAATAGCTTGATAGTTATACATGTGTATCAAAATAAATTAGTTTCTCCCATCGCACAATCACAACTTATCCAAATACGGAAATATAAACTAGGGACTACTACGTATCCCTTATTGATGCATAATCTTCATAACGAATTTAAATGTGTAGAATAGGCATAAAATTTTAAGTACGATATAGGCAGCACATAACTATATACATTCATGGCTTAGGACAACACATTCCGCACATCACTAGACATGGATTACCATAACGTATGAGAAGATCAACAGAATTACTCGTTTTTACAAGGAGTTAAACACCAATGCCATATAATAACGAAAGTCATGTAAATATCAGATAATCGTGGGAACATTTCAAAATACTAAACTCATATGATCACATCACTTTTAATTATTGCTCAACAAATACACCTCCAAACTCAGAAAATTTCATTTCAATCATCCAGATCGACCCACATTCCTTATCACACAAATTCTTAGAACGCACATCATTAATCATAACTCACATATTACTTACCTCATTCTTCTCCTGCAAGATCATTAGTATAATATAACTAGGTCACTAATAGTTTACCCCACTCTTCAATTACTCTCATCGGGTTCCCGAGACAGAACCGAAAGGGCCCATGGTTTGGTGTGAGGGGGCCCCTAAGTCATCCCGTTCCTTCTTGGGGCTCCTATCCGTTTCATCTCGGGGTTCATTTTATTAGACTCTTCCTACGTTCATTATCATTCGTTTGGTTTAGGCCTAAGGATCGTTCTCTCTGATACCACTTTGTAACACCCCGATTTATTAAGGAGCCTTTAGCAAGACATCCTCGGTAAATAGGGCTGTTACCATCTCGGAAGGTCCGAGGTAGTGAATAACAAAGTAAATCAAACCAAAGTACTTTATATAAAAACTGATTAAATTTAAACTTTAATGTTACAATTAATACACAGCGGAAAGTAAAATACAACTGATAACTTCTAAGAGTGTGATCTAATTCTAAGTCGGTAAATCCAAGTACTCACGCCATCCCATGCTCCCACAGCGTCATCTTTCCTGTAGAATCTACTCCCCATTCCGGATCATCGTAGGTGTCACACGAATACACAGGGTCAACCACGAGGTTGAGTAGGTAAAACAGATAAAACATAAACACAACAGAACTACACATTCCTCCATCTCCATATCATTCAATCGACCACTTCACCTCCATCACACCACACCACCGTCACACCACACCTCCATCACACCGCACCTCCCATGGCCATATCACAAGTCCCATATCACAAGACCCATATCACAAGACCCATTTCACAAGCCCCGTTCTCCACGATAATCAATAATAATCAATCAATCACAATATATCACAATTAAATATATCAATCAGATAATGAGTACCCTCATGTCAGATCACAACCACAGTCATAGATATTCCCCTTACCCCAAATTGCAGAAGGGCAAGGTCAACCGAATAACTGCTAGAAGTGTTCCAAGCAGAAACCATCACCTAAACATATATTATGTAGCGAATTAATAAACTTCCCGAACCCCCACAACTCAAGTTACACCTACTATAAATAGAAACCTTCTAATAGTGGAAAGTTTCCCAAAATGGAAACTTTCTTAAAAGGGAAACTTTCCCAAAGTAGTAACTTTCTTCAAAGGGAAACTTTCCGATTCGTAAAAACCTTCAATTGAACCACACAATAGACTACTTAATATACTATTACGACAAATGCAAAAACAATATTATATATAAAAATATTATATATAAAAATCTTCTAATCACAATAGTAATAACAATATAACATATATAGCATATGACTATACACTTATAAGCTCATAACCATAACAATAATAATTCAACTAATAATAACGATAAACATAGTATATATATTAATAACGACAACCATGATAAAAAAAAGTAATAATGATAATAGTAATAATAATAATAAGATTAATAATAATAACAATGATGATAAAATAATAACAATATATAGTAATAATAATTATATAATGAAACAGCCAATTGTAGGTAAAGTAACTAAACAACAACCGTACACTAGCATTACACGTATAACACATTCGCATAACGAAAACAGCCCAAAACGTAAACAAACCCTCACGACACCACTGCTTTCCAGCCCCCAAAAGACCACTCCCTACCGCCCTAACCACCACCTCACCACGGTGGTTGGCAGCCCTGTACCCCGGTGAGCCACTGGACAGCCCCTCGACAAACCCTTGACCCACACCTGACGTCGACAACCCCCCCGCAAACACCATGACCCGCCTGCATCAACCCGTATACTCAAACACCAACAGCGTGGGTGCCCTGAAAACGTGACCCCAGCCACAAGTATAACCACCCTAACCACCCCCTAACGCTACCCTTGAAACCACTCACCACCCACGACTCCCTTGGTGGTGTCCACGAGCCCTCGACACCATTCTAACCCCTTGAAAAATGCCCTCAAACACCTTCCTCTCGCGACCCCTGTTCTCCTCTGTTTCGGTTCAAGCTCACGACCCACTTTCCTGGTGGTGTTCCGACCACAAAACTCACTCTTCAACCACCAAAACGATCCATAAACCTCCCACTAACATTAGCCATAACCCACGACACAACCAAACCCGGCATAAACAAATTAGCAAACATCCACGAGATATGAACAACCACGCAGGAACAGAGTATAGACGTTATGACGGTGGTACTATGACGATTTAAAAGCGATAAACATATTATTCACGGTACATGGATTACTCACAATAATACGACTCATGTAAAAGACTGATACAAGGCTCTTAAACACTTACGAACTTTCCGTTGTGCGACATTGAAGGAAACGATGATGGTGATGGTGTATAAATGGTGGTGGGTTACGGCAGGTGTTTGTCCTTCCCCTTAGTTCTTCTCACGGTCAGGCCATAGCTAAAGCTTGTCGTTGAAAGAAGGCAGTAGGTAAAGGAGGTAGGCGAGTGCAAAGGAATTAGGGTTTTAAGTTTTTGTGAGGGTGGTTGTCGGTGGATGAAATGGGTCGTAGGTAGCATTTGGGTTTTATTTTGTTTTCAACCTTTGTTGCTTATTGCTTAACACGTTAAACATTACCCGTTAATCGTAGTCCAAGCCCATCACGTTTTCCGAGAACATAAAACACTAATTCCCGTTCATAAGTCGCAACTTAAAACATCACTAATACGCTTACTCGACATATAACTCACAACTTATAAAATATAAAAACCTTATTCGATAAATTAATTATTGAATACATGTCACTATAAATAATAAATATTAAAACAAAAGTACGGGGTATTACAGTGAGAATGGACGATAGTAACGACAACGGAGCAAAACATGGATAAACAATGAAAACTCAGAAAACAGTAACTACAAACAGATTAATGGTAAGAACTTGAAATAAGAAATGGAGGGAAAAGGATTATAGTAGGAAGTGATACTAATGATGGAGACGGAACCATGAACGGAAGAAGTAAAAAGCTTCGAAATAAACCAAAGTCGGCTACGATTTTTAGAGGGTCAAGTTCCTTTTGTAAAGTCTGAAGAGAGCAGCCTTAGGTAAGAAAAACTTAACCTAATTGTCTCATAAATCCCCTTTAAATAGGCAAAAATTGAACTGAAACATTAACTCCTGTGAACACGAAGAGACTCTAAGTTCTCGATCGAGGGAAAATTCCACTCGATCGAGCACCTTTTACTTCCCAAATAGGTCGATCGAGAGGTAGCTGGTTACTCGATCGACTCCTCCTCTTTGGCATCTCCTCGATCGAGCAAATTGGGTTTTGACCGAGTGCTTCCTTCACGAATACCTATCGATCGAGCATAGTGAAGCTCGATCGAGAGCCTGTCTTCGTCTTGGTCCCTCGATCGAGCACAAGGCAGCTCGATCGAGGACTTTTCTTCCTCGATAGATCCTTCGACAGACACAAGGGTTGATTTTTCACCTCAAATCTCACGATTGATGCACGACCAACTGTGATTCTCCCATCGTCTATGGCAAAACAGTGCAATGAGGCAGAAAGAGCTCGGTTTCTGCTACTATTCGATCACTATTTGTAAAATAGCAATACAAACACAAAGTAGCACATACGGGGTATAAAATGATATAAAATCACCGAATATTACGATAATGTGTGCTAAAACAAGACTAAAAAGTCTATACAAAATGCACACATCATCTTCCAAAGATCAAGTTTGACCAAGACAAGATGTGTGATACATGTGCACGATGCAAACACGTTAGATCATCTTTCAAACCAAAAATAATTGTAAGTACTAACCAAACTCTCGAACTAGTACACATGGATCTATGTGGCCCGATGAAGGTAAGAAGCAGAGGAGGTTCCAGGTACGTTTTCGTTCTAGTCGATAATTACTCTAGATTTGTTTGGCCAATCTTTCTTCATTCTAAAGACGAAACATTTGATGAATTTGTTAGTCTCATGAAACTTGTCCAAAACCAATATAAATCTAACCTAGTAACAATTCGTACTGACCATGGAACTGAGTTTGACAATCATGCCTGTATTGAGTTTTGTAAGACCAACGGTGTTGGACATAACTTCTCGGCACCTAGAACCCCACAACAAAATGGAGTCGTAGAACATATGAACAGAACCCTAGAAGACAAGGCTAGAACAATTGTCTTTGTAGTGGTCTACCTAGAAACTTTTGGGCTGAAGCTATTAGTACAACTTGCAATATTCATAATCGTGCTATGATTAGACCTATACTTAAAAAGACACCTCATGAACTTGTACGAAGTCGTAAACCTAATATATCTTATCTAAGATGTTTTGGGAGTAAACGCTCTGTTCATAACAATGGTAAAAATAGATTAAGAAAATTTGACCCTTGCAAAGGCCTAAGATCAGATATCAAAACAGATATCCTCCTAATCGTTGCACCCAAGATGTCCTGAGAAATACCCTTTCGTGAGATAGAAACTGCAAAATTATCTCTAATTTTGTGTAAGATGAAAGTTAGAGAGAGACAAGAGAGAAGTTTGTGTGGGAACTTGTGCCCCCTACTGCTGCCGTGAGGTGTTATTTATATGACGAGGTGTTACGATCGTAGAATAACTCTTACTCTTTAATCCTTAACCACCTTTCCTAGTTTAGATAGGTTTTCTCAAGTCCGTATTTGAGTCTACCTAAAATATCACTAGAAATTGCAACAACCTCCAACTGGCCGAAATTAAATATAACCGGTTACACTGCTCTCTTATGTGTAATGTTTATCTTTATAAATATCGTATATTTATATTTTAACAATTAAATATAACCGTTTATATTTAACTGAATTATTTAATCTATATTAAATAATTTCATTACACACTAATTAAATATAACATTTTACATTTAATTGCGAATTAACATTTTAATTCATCTTAGCTAATATTATTTAATCAGTATTAAATAATTATATCATAATTACATTGACTAACCGTTTAGTCGTATAGGGTATCAATATGAGTACATTTTCATCTAATCATAACTCTCAGATTCCATCCTTTATGTGTGACTCTTAGGGACCAGTTGATTACCGCCATCTGTATGACAATAACGTCAAAATTTTTAGCAAGCCAATCGTTATTGATAAACGTGAATCAACTGGCTATATTACAAAGTATACCATGTGCTCCTTTAAGAGATTTATACGTGTTGTCGCACTAACAGTTGAGGACACTAGCTCCAACATACACTGCACATTAAGGTACCCTGCAAGAATAGATAGGTCAATGGTATTCACGTTGTTTGACTCCTTCCGGCCAAAGATGGTGTTGGCCATCAACCGGAGGAAATAACGAATCGCGGGTAAATGTACAGAAGTCGCATTTCTTTTGGGGGCATGGGAATCTGAAATACAGGCCCACAAAACCTTTTAGGACTCAGAAGGGTCAGCAGTACGACCCTGAAAGCTAATTCCTAGGTACCCTGCAATGTCCGCCAAACTCAAAGCATAGGTAACATTAAATAGGCGGAAACTAATACATGTGTCACCCATATCAGCCCTCCAAGCTTCATTGTCAAAGACAAAAGATGAGAAGAACTCTAAGGCAAGCTAGGGTACGTGAACTCATCCATATCCACTAAGCCTGACAATCCTGTACCGTTAAGCAAGTCAAGAACAGCTGGCAAACATCCTAACGCCTCTAAGGTCGGTCTCTGTAAAAAGCGTGTAGGTGATAGGTAAATTATCCGTAGTTTGCTCGGTCATTGCTCCCAAGGCTCCTGCCCGACCAGAAGAACTACCAGCACCAGCTTTCGGGTTCGTTTTGGGGCGCGATTCCTGTGATGCATACTTTTACCTACAAAATTACAATGCACCTTAAACATTCGATTTCCCAAAATATAACCAAAAAATGTCATCAGTCGACAGACCGCTCTGCTAGGTCGATCGACTGATGGCGTTTTTTTTTTTCGCCGCAACAAATTAGGGTTTAGCAGTGAAATTTGGGGAAAACGGGAATAGACTTCTAAACACTAGCAAGAAGGCTTGAAAACCCAAGATTATTAACAAGAATCCCCATTAAGAACCAATTTCGGCAAGAACAAGCACCGAAACTGAAAATCTCGTTGTCGATGATGATGCTTGCTTCAAAAATTCATGCATTAGAGACGGAAAAACGAAAGGAAAACATAAATAATAGAAAAGAAACACACCTTTGGATGAAGAAATGCAAGATTTGAGCATAAAATAGAAGGAAATCGAAAGCAACAAGGAGCTATGGTTTGTCGCGGTTGAGAGATAGGGAAGGGTTCTTACTTTCAATTTTTGAGATAATGAAACAAACGGGTTGAAAATAAGAATATAAACTTACTCTTTTTCGAGAACCGGTTTCGATATCTGGTCGATCGACTCAAGATGCTGGTCGGTCGACCAAAACCTCATTTTACTAAAGGTCCTGTAACTTTCTAGAAAAACGCCACAGTCGATCGACCTAGCAGTGCGGTTGGTCGACTGATGACACTGGCAAATTAATTCTAAAAATTCCCAAGGCTCAATTCTAACTAGCAAAAGCAGTAACAAGCAAAACGGAAGAAACTAAAACTAAGAAAATGGTAAAGTTACTGATTACAAAAGATTTACAACTCGGGTTGCCTCCCGATTAGCGCTGGTTTAAGATGTCTCGCACGACCTTTTTACCTCAATTTGAAGCATCCGATAATGGGTCGAAGTACAATACTTCAACTTTCCCGACGAATTCATCTACAACATGGAAACGCTTCACATACTGGTCATTAACTTTGAACCTCTCTCCAGCAGAGGTCTCCAACTCAACTGACCCGAACTTTGTAATCGCAGTGAACGTGTAAGGTCCACTCCACCTGGATTTCAGCTTATCAGGAAACAAACGAATACGAGCATTGAAAAGAAGTACCTTATCACCAACCTGGAATTCGCGCTTTATAATCCTCTTATCATGTCAGCGCTTGGTCTTTTCCTTAAAGATCCTAGCATTATCATAGGCCAGCAACCTAAATTCCTCAAGCTCGTTTAACTGTGTCATGCGTTTCTCACGAGAGAGATTAGGATCCAAATTCAAATCGCAGATAGCCCACCAAGACTTACGTTCCAACTCGACAGGTAAATGACACGTCTTGCCATAACTCAATCGGAATGGTGACATTCCAATTGGCGTTTAAACGCGGTCTTATAAACCCATAAGACATCATCTAATTTGAGACTCCAATCCTTCCGTGATTTCGAAACAACCTTAGCTAACGTCTCTTTGAGTTCTCTATAAGAGATCTCAACCTGACCTCTAGTCTGAGGGTGATAACCCAAACCCCTACGACGTTGGACACCGAATTTAGTCAGCAATGCACTAAGTTGTTTTTCCTTAAAATGCATCCCCCCATCGCTAATGACAACCCTAGGGACACCAAAGCGAGGAAAAATAATCTTTTTAAACAGCTTAATCACAGCTTTAGCGTCACAATGGGGAGTAGCAATAGGTTTTACCCATTTAGACACATAATCAACGACTACAAGGATGTATTTGTTACCTTGATTGCTCGGAAAGGGTCCCTGATAGTCAATGCACCAGACATCAAATATATCGAACTCTAAAATACCAACCTGTGGCATCTCGTGTCTCTTCGAAAAATTCCCTGATCTTTGACAAGCATCACATCCAATAACAAAATTTCTACTATCAGCATGCAAAGTAGGCCAATAAAAACCAGACTGAAGTACCTTTGCCACAGTCCCAGGTGGACCGTGGTGACCACCATAAGTAGAGGAGTGGCAGGCTTCCCAGATATCTTACACCTCCCACTGAGGCACGCATCTTTGAATAAGACCGTCTGCACATTCCTTGAAAACATATGAATCATCCCAAAACTACTGTTTTGCATCATAAGCAAACCGCTTCTTCTGTTGCCACAAGAGTTCGGGTGGTATTTTACCTATCACGGCAAAATTAGAAAAATCGGCAAACCACGGAGGTGGATAAAAACCTGAACTATTAATAATTAACAGACTCTCATCAGGGAAAGAATCATCAAAGGGTAATGGATCTTCCCTATTTGTCAACTGTAGACGCGATAAATGGTCAGCTACCTCATTTTCTGCATCTTTCTTGTCTTTGATCTCCAAATCAAACTCCTGCAAAAGGAGTATCCACCTCAGAAACCTCAACCTCGCATCTTTCTTCATGAAAAGCGTCTTCAATGCTGCATGTCAGTGTAAATGATACCCGTCGTTGTGGGTGTCAAAGATAAAATTTATAATTCCTAAACTTAAACTTGATAGAGTAAGTCAAGGGTCGAACCACAAGGAGGTTGGGAGTGTTTACTGTTCTAAGTTATGTCTTAAGGTAACAAATTGGGGGTTTTGGATTGTGTTTGGTCTCTATTAAGTCTAACAAATAAAAGCAAGATAAAAACAAAAACAAAGATGTGAATAAAACTTATGGTAAAAAGATGTTAGGATGATAGGTTCGTATAAAGCTACGATGGCATATAATCTAAGTCAACATGTATTGCAGTCGCGTAAGGGGTATAACAAATCCTCTCGGTCTATGTTATCTAATAGCTCCTTTCGGCCTATGCTATTAGTTCCTAGGTATCACAAATATTGGGTGTCAACAATAAGGGTGATTCCTAATGTCTAGGTCACATACCTTCCAGTCTTAGTAACCTAGTCGTCTTAAAACGTTAACTAATGCCCTCCCCGTATCGTTCAATCTTGGGTCAGTCATTACATACTAGCATGCTACAAGTCTCCTTTCTGTCTCGTCATAAGATATTATAATTAACGAAGCAAAACAGGTCTGAACATACGCGAGGTTGGTCGACCGACCAGCTATTCCAGTCGACCGACCAGTTAAGCCGGTCGGCCGACCACGGTCTGCTACAGGTCGTCCTAAATTACGCCATCTACGTTGTTACTTACCTACATCCTAACATATGGATTTAGCAACTCATGAAAACAGTAAGAATAATAACAACGATTATAACAACGATACTCATAGCGATAATTATGATAAACATGTAATTAACAACAAGGTTTTGGGGATCTATCTAGCCGGTAAAACAATAACGAAATAATAATAAACTAAATGGAAACGAGGATTACCGTACAAAGAAAATAAGGCAGAAAAGAGTTGAACTTTATTGAATTGCGTGGGACAGAATGTTTGATTGAGAATAAACTAAGAACAATACTAAAACTATTCTAAAAACTAAAGTAAATTCAGAATTACAGGAATTTTGTAGAAGAGCAAATTAAGAACTAGAGTAAAGTATATTTAGCCTAATGACAGATTAGGCTTTTAAAGAAATTCACAAAAGTTTCTTGCTTGACCTAATCACGCGTGGGCTTTGCGAGTTTTCTGAAATCTGCGTCGTGGTCGACCGACCACTGGTCTCCGTCGGTCGACCGGTTATCGGGCCCAAGGGGTCTTCTGATTTTGAAATTGGAATTCTTAATTTAACACGTCAGATGCTTTGGTCGACCGACCAGTGGACTCGGTCGGTCGACCGGTTCTCCTGTGTGTCAGCTCGTAAAATCCTTATAAGTTGGTCTTGTGGTCCTTGATTTGCGTGTTGGATGTCATTCCTTCTTTATTCCTTAGTTCCGCTAGCTATGCAAAAGTCCCGAGGGTAACATTTGGCTCGAATTCGCCTCTTTTCCGCATAATTCTGTAAAATAGCATAAAAATACGAAAGTAGACAAATAAAGGGAAATAGCGGCTAAAACTCATAAATGAGCTCCGAAATGCGTGTAAAAATAGATGTAAAACATCATAAAATAGACACGCATCAAAATCCCCAAACCAAACCTTGCTTGCCCTCAAGCAAGAATTAGACTCGATCTTAAACTAATGGAACGATTTCAATCTCAGAGCGAAATTTACATGTTAGCCCAAACCAATTTAATGCAATGTCAACAAGGAAAAAGTAGATGAATCATGCAACCGAATTATGAAGTTGTCAAACTTGCAAATCTATCGACTATAGAAACTTTTCACAATGGACTCTCGGGGGTCGCTCAAATCACATATTAAGCATAGGGTGAGTGTATGTAAAAGATAGAAAGAAGTATTTTGTAAAGACACTCACCTAACTTCGACCCATGAAAACATGCCTGCAATCTAACAAGAAAATAAATTCTACAACCGTGCATATCTAATTAAGGAAAGATATGTGAGGTGATGGGTGAGAGAGGTTAAGATGTTTTTGGAAAAGTGGGGGTTAAACAGCCAAGCTAGCAAAACCGGAATCCAACAACATTTTACACAACTTTCAACATAAGGAAGGTGCTATTTTGTAGCACAAATCTCACGATTCTTCAAAGGAAAGGACTCCCAATTGTTTTGAATGAAGTACGGGAGTGATAAGATATCAAAGAAAGGTATTTTGTGAACAATTTCAAGTTCCTGTTTCCGTCAGTTGGTCGACCGACCAAGTGCTGCGGTCGGTCGACTAACTTGCAGTGATTTTTCAATCTTTCTTTTTTTTTCTTTTTCCTTTTTTCTTTTTCTCTTTTTCCTTCTTTCTTTTCTTTCTTTTTCTTTTTTCAGAAGAGCATACAATTACAAAAGATGACTCAAAAAAAAATTCCATTGACGACAAATACTAGCTTGGTAAGGTAGGCTAAGTATCGGATGTAGTTTTTAGGGATAAAAAGGCAAATTTGGTATTGTAGGGCTTATGCTTAAAAATAAGAGAAAGGGGCCTCAAGTGCACGTGTCAAGACTCACAAAACAAGATAGCATACAGGCATATAGCAGTTCATGTTCATGTTTATGCATATTGATGTAACATGTTCCAAAGGGAGTACTACTCTCAATCCTAAACAACTGGTTATCAATGAAACCAGATTTAAGCTCTAGAACTCAGAAAATGAAGTAGTTTGCCAAAGGTCTAAGTCAAGTCTCAAAAAAAGCAAATTGTTTGACAAAAACTCGTGGATATGCATACGACTCTTCTACTAAAATATGTTGACAAGGCAAGGCATAGGCATAAACATGTGAAAATGCAAAGTCATCATTGAAATACTCTCATTCCGACTCGACCTATATGATGCCCGTCGTTGAGGGTACCAAAGATAAATTTATAATTCCTAACTTTAATAATAGATAGTGAAAGTCAGGGTCGAACCACAATGAGGTGGGGAATGTTTATTGTTTGATGTTAATGTCTAAAGTAACAATTTTTGGGGGATTGATTGATTGTGTACTAAGTCTAAGGCAAAGATAAAAATAAAACAAGAAAATAAAGATGAGATAAAAACTATATTAAAAGAGATGCTAGGATGTTTGGGTAATAAATAGCTAAGGTAATATAAATCCTAAGGTCAACATGTACTGCAGTCGCGTAAGGGGTGTAACATATCCTTTCGGTCTATGGTACCTAATAGCTCCTTTCGGCCTATGCTATTAGTTCCTAGGTCTCACAATTATTGGGTGTCAACAATAAGGGTGATTCCTAAATCCTAGGTCACATACCTTTCAGTCTTGAGTAACCTAGCCGTCTTAAGATGTAAACCAATGCCCTTCCCGTATCTCTCAATCTTGGGTAGGTCATTACTAACGTCCTACAGGTCTCCTTTCAGTCTCATTGTAGGATATTATAGTCAACAAGGAAAGACGAAACAGGATTCATGCGCGAGTTGGTCGACCGACCAGCTACTCCAGTCGGCCGACCACCGCGACCGACCCATTATTTGAGTCGGCCGACCACGGCTCTGCTACAAGTCGGTCTCGGAATCTATACTACCTACGCATATTTATCCCTTACATCCTAACATATGAAATTTAGCTACGCATGGTAATTGAAACGATAATGAAGACGGGAATAAACATGGAAAACATAGTAAATAATAATCTAAGCATGCAAGATTCAATAAAGCTTGGGATTTCTATCTTAATTTAATGCAATAGTAATAAGAACAATAATAAAACTAGATTTAATAGAGTAATTACCAAAGTCGGAATTAAGGCAGAAAGGAACAACTTTATTGAATGCTTGGGAATTATTGAAAGATTACAAACTAAAGCTGAAAATTAGAATTAAGAACTAGATAATAGCTTCTTTTCTCTAAAACTGGCTATAAAACTGAATGCCAAACCCTAATTACAAGATTAGCTTATATAGGGCAGAAAATTAGAGTTTCCTAAAGACTCCTACTTCTAAACTATTTCCGAAAACTGTTCATGGGCTTCGCTGAGGTCGGTCGACCAGTTTGGTGGGCCGGTCGACCTCTTTTACGGACTTGAGCGAATTCTGGGCTTTCTTCAAGATTTTGGACTTCATAAAAATCAGGCCTGGTCGGCCGACCCATATAGTAGGTCGGTCGACCGTATCCGCATAGAAAATCTCTGGTTTTCTTCTTGATTTGACTCTTGGTACTTAAATAAGGACTCCAGTTGACTTTCCTTCGTTCCTTAATTATGCAGAAGACTCGAGGACATGAATTTGGTGCTAAATCGTCCCTTTTCCGCATAAATCTGCAAAAGTGCATAAAAATACGAAAGTACACGATTGTTGGGAAATAAGGGCTAAAACATAGTAAATGAGCGACCAAATGCGTGTAAAAATACATGAAAAACATCATAAAATAGACACGCATCAAATTCCCCAAACCAAACCCTTGCTTGCCCTCAAGCAAGAAATAGACTCGATCTTAACTAATGGAACGATTTCAATCTCAGAGCGAAATTTACATGTAAGCCTATGCCAATACCAAGTACAAAATGAGAAAGTATTCAAATCATGCAAACGAGTTATATGGTCGTCAAACTTGTAAACATAAAGACTATAGAGACTTTATACCATGGACTCTCGCGGTACGCTCGAGACACTCATGAAGCAAAGGGTGAGTATATGTAAAAGATAGGAAGAAGTATATTGTCATGACACTCATCTAACTGCGACCCATGAAAACATGCCTGCAATCTAACATGAACAAGAATTCTACAACTTTGTATAACAATCTCATTAAGTGACTTGGATATATGCAATTGAGGTAATGAAAGATATGTGAGGTAAAAGGTAGAAAGTGGTTAAGATGTTTTTGGATTTGTGGGGTTAGTAGCCAAGCTAGTAAAACCGTTTCCCAACAACATATTTCACAACTTTTGATATTAAGAAAGTGCTCTTTTGTAGCACAACTCTCACATTATATAAGAAAGGACTCCCAAATATTTTGAATGAGGTACGGGAGTGATAACACATAAAAGAAAGGGAATTTCAGAACGAAATTTTGAATTTCTGATGCTGTCAGTTGGTCGACCGACCTATGAAGGTGGTCGGTCGACTGACTTTGTTGTAAATATTGATTTTTTCGTTTTTCTTTTCTTTCTTTATTTTTCTTTATTTTTCTGTTCTTTTTCTCTTTTCTTGCTTTCTTTCTTTCTTTTCTCTTTTTGCTCAAAATAGCATATAAACCAAGATGCCTCAAGATGGACCAAGAGCTACAAATAGTAGCTTGGAAGGGTAGGCTAAGTATGGGATGTAGTTTTGGGGGAATAAAAAGGCAATTTTGGCTATGTGAAGCTTATGGGTAAATATGAGAAAAGGGATCCCAAATGCACGTATCAAGACTCACAAAACGAGATGGTAAAACAAGTATATAGCAATTCAAGTTCATGTTTATGCATATTGATGTAACATGTTTCAAGGGGAGTACTACTCACATCCTAGACAACTGGTTTAAAATAAAACCAGGAAATAAGCTCTAAAACTTAGAATGTATAGTAGGTTGCCAAGGTATAAGTCAAGTCTCAAGATATACAAATTGATGAAACTCGTAGATATGCAAAAGACTCTTATACTAAAACAAGTTGACAAAGCAATGTAAAGACATAAACATGTAAGATAGCTAAAATCATCCTTGAAATACTTTCGCTCCGACTCGGCCTATATGCTAAAATAAACGTGCATTTTTTTTAATTTTTGAATTTTTTCTATTTTTTGGATTTTTCTATATGCAAGGAAAATAAAGAAAAGAACAATGTGTTGGGAAATGTGTTCTCAACAATAGTGCGATCACGTAATTAAATCTCATAACGAGAATGCGCAAGGGATGATACGATTTATATTAGTCAACTGACCAACATTAATCGGTAATGATTGGCTAGCTAGAGTTTGACATTACTGTCGTATGACGGTGCTGGTCAGTTGATCCCTTTAGGTCACACCTTTAGGACAATTCCCTTAATTGATAAAATGATCAAATGTATATTGATACGATTTGATCATATTCCTTAAACTCGTATATCGAGAAATTAGAGGTTAAATCTTATTGTAAGATTTATGTTTAAAATTGAAATGTGTCAATTGTTAAACAGTAAACGATATTTTATTATATCGTTATTAGAATGAATCAGGTTGAATTAATACAAAGGTTGTAAATCGTATTGACGATAAATGATTACTTTACATTTGTAATTTCGAATTACATGTCAATTGATAAATATAATTTATTTAATATACAATATTTATATGATAAATATTTATATATAATTTTTATTGTATCACCTAGTGACATATAAGATGTCACATTTTATACAAAGTAAACAATTGACAAATTGTAAAATGTAGTTCATTTTAAGTGTGTTTTGGGCGGCTAAGTGGAGGTAGTTGTGGATGATTAGTGTTTTAATTAACATGCTTTAATCATTGTGTTTAAAGCATGTATTGGAAACACTAACTATGCAACCCTATGAAGCATGGATTAGAGAGTTGTCTCCCCTTTTGTTCTTCTCCATGACCGGCCACACAACACCCCAAGACACTCCTTAAATATGTATGAGATACTAACCTAAAAACCCTAGTTCTAATTTTGCATAATTTTCTAAGTGTAGAAAACTCAAAAATCTCTTCTCTTCTTGGCCGAAATTTTTACTAAGTAAGAGAGATTTTACAACCTCTAATATATTATTATAAGATAATAAAATCATACTATTTTATAGTATTGTAATAACATTCTAATTAGAGAGATTAGAGTTGTTTTAAGGAAATCCGGTTGTTGATCTAGCATACTCGAGATCGGATTATTGAGGGGTTGTCTTGGTGCATCCAAAGGAGGTATTCTATTTTGGGTACACGGAGGATCATCCTTGCTAAATACTTGGACCGTGTGTAAGGGTTCAATATCTCCTTATTTCCGCATATATTAGCATGCATAAGATCGCTTTAATAAGTATATTAAAATGTTAATTACAAGGTTAGTTTAGTATGACTAAAATTAGTTTATGAGCAACTAATAAACCTAACACAATGCAATACGGAAATGCAATAAACGTGTGACAAAATGCAATGCATGTGGCACGAAACCATTCCCCAAACCAACCCGCACAATGTCCACATTGTGCATAAACCTAAGTAAAGGTTTCACAAAATTAAAGAAAAGATGCAGGTAAATAAAAACTAAAGAAAAACTGGAAAGAACTCACTGGGTAAATAGACGTATGGGGAAAACCTCCCCAAACCAGCGCAAGCTGGGAGGTTTTGGTGGCCAGTAGTGCCACTTAAGTACCAAAGAACGGTTGCACGATCTCCGAGGAAGAAACGAACCGACTGCAACGGACAGGTAGGTCGACCGACCCCTATAGTGGGTCGACCGACCTTCCTGCAGAATACAGGAATTCCAGCGATACAGCGACTATGTCGACCGACTCGTGTATCTGGTCGGTCGACCCCTCTGTGTCCCAGCGGTCTTCGTTTCTTCGTAAAACCTGAAAAAGCATTAAATATGCGCCTGACAAATGCGCGAGATTCCAGAAACAAGTCTAAAGTCTTAACTACGCAAGCATAAAGGAAAAAATTCTAAAACTACGAGCAAACCAAATTAAAGAGTCTCACACAACAAAAGTAAATTGTCTTAAAAGCTGAAATTTGAAACAACTATCCGCTAAAGATGCGGAAAATATCCGACCACGGCTTTTGACGATATTCCGTAGTCTCCACGGTGTTCTCTTGATTAGCAAAACACATCTTCTTCCCGCCGTCGCAAAGCATATGTGACGACCACTCCTCTTGAGCTTGCCTCCTCTTTTTCTTCTCTTCCCGGTCAACGACATCTGGGTCTTCATCTTCCTTATAGCTTAGGCATCCCATTCCTCCTCTCTGGATCATGACTTCCTTCACTTTGGGTTTCCCCAAACCAATTCCTGCACTAGCCGTAATAGAAGTGTCCTCCATATTGCTCCCAATCTGGGGCAGAGGTGTAAAAATAGATACAAGAATAGGCAATAAGGTAGGAGAAGTAGTGATGACCTCATACTTCTTTTCAGAAGTGATAGCATTACAAGTGATGGGGGTCATAGCATCCTTCTTCCTATAAGATAGGCCATATATAATAGAATGTTTTCCTACTTTAAAGGTCAAAGTCCCAGTGCCTACATCTATAATGGCTCCTGCAGTGTGGAGGAAATGTCTTCCTAGTATTATAGGTATGTGGGCATCCTCTGGGATGTCCAAAACTACGAATTTAACTGGAAAGAAAAACCTGTCAATACGCACAGGGATGTTTTCCAACACCCCTACAGGTTCCATAGATGTACGATCTGCCATCTGGACAGTTATGCTGGTTACTGCAAATTCGGTCATTCCTAGTTTAAGGGCAACGCTTAGGGGCATGACACTGATACTAGCTCCTAAGTCGCATAAAGCCTTATTTACTGGAGAGGTTCCTATATTGCAGGGGACAGAAAAACTACCAGGGTCCTCTAATTTGTGAGGGGCAATAACATGTGATAAAAAGCTAGATGACTCTTCAGTGAGGGCCACCGACTCAACCTTATCTAAAGACCTCTTTCTTGACAAAAGTTGTCTCATAAATTTAAGATATGAAGGAACCTGTTGGACTAACTCTAGAAACGGAACTTGAACATTTAATGAACCGAATTACGTCTTTAAATTTGTCAAAAGATACCTGATCCTTCGAAGGTATGAGTCTTTCTGGGAAAGGAGGGGCTGAAGATTTGGTATTTGCAGCCCTTTTCAGAAACCTAGGGGTCTTATCACCCCGAAAAAGAAAATCCCTTAAGTTGTTCGGCAATTCGGGACGAAAATGGGCTTCTGGTTCTGCCTCAGTGGTCGGTCGACCCTCTTCTCCGATCGGTCGACCACTCTCATGTTCAGCGAGATTCTTCGTATTCTGCTTAGAGGTCGGTCGACCTGGCTCCTGGGTCGGTCGACCTTCCTCGCTGCTACTCGGCTGTTTTTCTTTCTCGACCCCCACTTTAGCTCCACTTCGTAGGGATATGATATTTAGAGTCTCTTTTTTCTGGTCCGTTTTGGTCGGAAGTTGACCCGGAGCCCTAGTATCATTCTTGCCCGCAATTTGAGCAATTTGAGATTCTAACATCTTCATCCCTGCCTCTCTAGCCTGCGACTCATTCTGAACCAACCCAATAAGATTTTGGATAAGAGTGTCTGTGTTGGGTGGTGGATTTGAAGGTGGTTGAGGGTTGAAGGGTGGTTTTTGGAAACCTTGCTTATGTGGGGGGATATATGTGGAATTTTGCTGAGGTTGCATGTGTTGTCGGTTGAGAACATTCTGGCTTGTCCACCTCATGTTGGGATGGACATTATTATTATTTGGGTCATAGAAATTGTTCCCACGATAGTGTTGGAAAGCGGCACATGTCTCGTTGGATGAAGTACAGAATTTTGACACGTGCCCTTCTCCACCGCACCTCTCACAAGCAAAGGGTCCGTCTTGAACGGCGTTCACTTGATAAATTCCTCCCTTGCTCCCACTTCCTAAATCGAATTTTCCTCCAGCCTCTAATTTTTCCAACTTGGCCGTCAAGGCCTCAATAGCTGCTAGGTTATATTCAGATTTCCTTTGATTGCCTCGGGAAGTTCCATGTTCAGCACGGTGTACAGCAACATCCTCTATCAATTTGAGAACCTTAGTCTCTCCTGAATTATCTTGGAATCTCCCATTAGCTGCAACATCTAGATAGGCCCTGTTGTCATCGTAAAGGCCATTGTAGAACTGTTTACAAAGAAACCATTGTTCGAATCCGTGGTGTGGTATGGATCGAACAAGTCTCTTGAACCTGTCCCACGCCTCACTAAAATCTTCATTGGGGCCCTGCTTGAAATTTGTAATCTGCGCCCTCAAAGCATTAGTCTTGGATGCAGAATAGTATTTCCTGTAAAATGCTAAGGCTAGGGTATTCCAATCCGTGACTCCCGCAGCAGTGCGGTCCAAATCTCTGTACCATTCCCTTGCAGCGTCCCTAAGGGAGAAGATAAACATGGTCTGCTTAATCTGGTCCTGCGTCACTCCTTCTGGGGGTGCAATAGAGCATATATAATCTGTGAAGATTTCGATATGCTTTGCAGCATCCTCATTGGCCGAGCCTCCAAATTGGTTTCTTTCAACCATAGTGATATAGGCAGGCTTGGCCTCGAATGGCTTCCCAGTACCTACAGGTAAAGTGAACCCTTTGTATAGGTCCTTTGCCTGAGGCATGGAGTGACTGGCGATAGTAGCTTCCTCTGTCATGTTTTCTTCTTCTTTTGGAAAAACCGGAAAGTAGGTAAAAGGTGGTGTTTTTGGTGAAGGTGGATTGTTGGGTAAATTTGGTTGTGAAGGTGGTGTTTTTGGTGAAAATGGTAATGACGGTTGTTCAAATATGTCTTCTTGGAATAAGGAAGATGGTGAACCTCCTTCCTGATTCGCTAGAAGCTGCTTCCTCCTTTCTCTAAGAGTCCTCTCAAGCTCGTGGTCAAGTGGTAGGAGTTCTCCTTGAACTGACCTGCGCATAAGATGGAAACTACAAGAAAAAGGTGAGAAGGCTTAAGGAACAAAAAGTTCCTTAAACAAAGAGAAACAAAAACAAAAACAATAAACACTGGCGTCACCTCCCCGGCAACGGCGCCAAAGTTTGATGCCCGTCGTTGAGGGTACCAAAGATAAATTTACAATTCCTAACTTTAACAATAGATAGTGAAACTCAGGGTCGAACCACAAGGAGGTGGGGAATGTTTATTGTTTGATGTTAATGTCTAAAGTAAAAAATTTTGGGGGATTGATTGATTGTGTACAAGTCTAAGGCAAAGATAAAAATAAAACAAGAAAATAAAGATGAGATAAAAACTATATTAAAAGAGATGCTAGGATGTTTGGGTAATAAATAGCTAAGGTAATATAAATCCTAAGGTCAACATGTATTGCAGTCGCGTAAGGGGTGTAACATATCCTTTCGGTCTATGGTACCTAATAGCTCCTTTCGGCCTATGCTATTAGTTCCTAGGTCTCACAATTATTGGGTGTCAACAATAAGGTTGATTCCTAAATCTTAGGTCACATACCTTTCAGTCTTGAGTAACCTAGCCGTCTTAAGATGTAAACCAATGCCCTTCCCGTATCACTCAATCTTGGGTAGGTCATTACTAACGTCCTACAGGTCTCCTTTCAGTCTCATTGTAGGATATTATAGTCAACAAGGAAAGACGAAACATGATTCATGCGCGAGTTGGTCGACCGACCAGCTACTCCAGTCGGCCGACCACCGCCTTGGTCGACCGACCCATTATTTGAGTCGGCCGACCACGGCTCTGCTACAAGTCGGTCTCGGAATCTATACTACCTACGCATATTTATCCCTTACATCCTAACATATGAAATTTAGCTACGCATGGTAATTTAAACGATAATGAAGACGGGAATAAACATGGAAAACATAGTAAATAATAATCTAAGCATGCAAGATTCAATAAAGCTTGGGATTTCTATCTTAATTGAGTGCAATAGTAATAAGAACAATAATAAAACTAGATTTAAAAGAGTAATTACCAAAGTCGAAATTAAGGCAGAAAGGAACAACTTTATTGAATGCTTGGGAATTATTGAAAGATTACAAACTAAAGCTGAAATTTAGAATTAAGAACTAGATAATAACTTCTTTTCTCTAAAACTGGCTATAAAACTGAATCTAAAACTGAATGCCAAACCCTAATTACAAGATTAGCTTATATAGGGCAGAAAATTAGAGTTTCCTAAAGACTCCTAATTCTAAACTATTTCCGAAAACTGTTCTTGGGCTTCGCTGAGGTCGGTCGACCAGTTTGGTGGGTCGGTCGACCTCTTTTACGGACTTGAGCGAATTCTGGGCTTTCGTCAAGATTTTGGACTTCATAAAAATCAGGCCTGGTCGGCCGACCCATATAGTAGGTCGGTCGACCGTATCCGCATAGAAAATCTCTGGTTTTCTTCTTGATTTGACTCTTGGTACTTAAATAAGGACTCCAGTTGACTTTCCTTCGTTCCTTAATTATGCAGAAGACTCGAGGACATGAATTTGGTGCTTAATCGTCCCTTTTCCGCATAAATCTGCAAAAGTGCATAAAAATACGAAAGTACACGATTATTAGGAAATAAGGGCTAAAACATAGTAAATGAGCGACCAAATGCGTGTAAAAATAGATGAAAAACATCATAAAATAGACACGCATCACTATATGCTAAATTAAACGTGCATTTTTTTTTTGAAATTTTTGAATTTTTCTATTTTTTTGGATTTTGTATATGCAAGGGGAAATAAAATAAACGATGCAAAACATAAATGCAATAAACGTGTGACAAAATACAATGAAACAAATGCATGCGACACAAAACCCTTCCCTAAACCAAACCGCACAATGTCCCCATTGTGCATTAGCATAAGCAAAGGTTATGAAATAAAAGAAAATTGCGGGAAAAGGGAAAACAAAGGAAAAACATGGAAGGAACTCACCGGATTTTAGCGCGATGGACACCTCCCCAAACCAGTGGAAACTTAAAAGGTTTCGGTGGCCAGCAGTGCCACCCGAATGACCTGGAAAAAGGACAAGAAGATAGCCCTTTTCGTGGATTGACGGTGTTTTAGGTGATAAATAATGGTTTAAAGGTTTGAAAAATTGGAAGGGAATTGAAAGCATAGAAGAAAGAGTAAAGAGAAAAACTCCCTAATCGTGTTTCACGCTTCCCGAGGTAGGTACGGACAGGCTGTAACGGCTATGGTGGTCGACCGACCACACCATTTGGTCGACCGACTAGATGACGGGTTACAGTAACCATCTAAGCTGCAGGGAGTTGGTCGACCGACTGATGCTTCTGGTCGGTCGACCACTCTTCCTGTGCAGTGTTCTTTTTTCTTCTCGGAATTAACTCGTTTTGACTGAGTTAATCCTTCCTCAAACCTGTAAAAACAGTATATACGCGCCCAAAATATGCGCAAAATCCACATTACCAAGTCTATTGTCTTAAACAAAACAACAAAAGAAAAAAGTGTCTAAGTCTAGCGAAAACTAAAAAGTCTTAAAACAGAAAATAAAAAGGTCTTAAAAATCATAAATCCTAAAACTCATCCGCGAAAAATGCGGAATATCTCGGACCACGGCTTTTGGCTACATGACGTGGTCTCCACCATGTTCGTGTTGATTGCGAAACACGTCTCTACCCCGTCACAAAGCATATGTGACGGCTCACCTTCTCTAGCCTCCTCTCTTTTCTCCTTGTCGTCCTTATCCACCTCGTCGGGCTTATCATCCAATCCATAGCTCAAAATCCCAAGTCTTCCTCTTTGTATGATAGGCTCTTTGACCGTTAGCTCCCCTCCTTGCTCCTTCTGCTTCCCCAAACCGGTTCCTGCAAAAGATGTGACAAGAGTGTCCTCCACAGTGCTCCCAATCTGGGGGGGAGGTGTAAAAGCAAGTATCGGTATAGGCTCTAAAGTGGGAGACTCGGTAACGACCTCATACTTCCTTTCGGAAGTCATTGCATTGCAAGTGATGGGGGTCATGGCGTCCTTCTTCCTATAAGACAACCCAAAAATTATAGAATGTTTCCCCACTTTGAAGGTTAAGGTCCCACTCCCCACGTCAATAATCGCACCAGTAGTGTGCAAAAAGGGTCTCCCTAGAATTATAGGTATATGGGCATCCTCGGGGATGTCCAATACTACAAAGTCAACGGGAAAGAAAAACCTGTCAATGCGAACGGGGATGTTTTCTAACACCCCTATAGGTTCTACCGAGGTACGGTCCGCCAACTGAACCGTCATGCTAGTCATAGCAAAGGTAGTCATTCCTAGCTTTTTGGCTACACTCAAGGGCATCACACTAATGCTAGCCCCTAGGTCACATAGTGCCTTCTTGACTGGGAAGGTGCCTATGTTACATGGGACGGAGAAACTACCCGGGTCCTCTAGTTTATGGGGTGCAATAACATGAGAAAGAAAACTAGACGAATCTTCAGTTAAAGCTACCGACTCGACCTTGTCTAAAGACTGCTTCCTAGTCAGAAGTTGACGCATGAACTTTAACTAAGAAGGGACTTGTTGGACTAACTCGAGGAAGGGGACTTGTACATTAAGGCTACGGATAACATCTTTGAATTTTTCGAAGGATACTTGTTCCTTCGTCGGGATTAGCCTTTCCGGATATGGAGGAGTAGAGCCTTCAGCATTCACGGCCCTCTTCAAGAAACTCGGGGTGTTGTCACCCCGGAAAAGGAACTGCTTCAAATTATCAGGCATTTTAGACCTGAACGGTTCTGCTTCTTCAGCTATTGTGGTCGGTCGACCACTCTCCTCGGTCGGTCGACCGGCCTCTGTTACTTCTGAACTTCTAGTAGCTACTGGATCAGCTGCTGACCTTCCGTCATTGGTCGACCGACTGGCATCACTGGTCGGTCAACCACCTCCACTGCTACTCGCACCCATATTTTTCTGATTCTTTTTCTTAGCCACCTTGGGACCTCCCACTTTCGCCCCGCTCCTTAATGAAATAATATTTAGAGTCTCTTTTTTCTGGTCCGTTTGGGTCGGAAGTTGACCCAGATCTCTTGCATTGTTCTTGCGCGCAAGTTGAGCAATATGAGACTCTAGCATTTTCATCTCGGCCTCCCGCGCTTGGGACTCCTTTTGCACCATTTCCATGAGATTTTGGATCATGGTCTCGGTACTTTGAGGTGGGTTTGAAGGTTGTTGTGGGACAAATGGTTGTTTTTGGAAATTTTGCTTATAGGGTGGGATGTACTTTTGGTTTTGTTGTTGTGGAGATTATGGGTTTAGGACATTTTGGCTAGTCCACCTCATGTTGGGGTGGACATTATTTGGATCATAAAAATAGTTCCCACGATAATGTTGGAAGGCCGCACATGTTTCATTAGGAGTAGTGCAGAATTTTGAAACATGACCTTGCCCTCCGCATCTCTCACAAGTGAATCGCCCATACGACACTGCATTCACTTGGTACATTCCACCCTTACCTCCTCCACCTAGCTCGTACTTGTCGAACCGAGCTACAAGAGCCTCAATTGCAGCAACTGAGGACTCGGCCTTCCTTTGATTACCACGGGAAGTCCCGTGTTCGGCCCTATGCATAGCAACATCTTCAATAATCTTGAGACCCTTGGTCTCCCCAGAATTTTCTTGAAACCTCCCATTAGCCGCGGCATCAAGATAAGCACGGTTGTCATCGTACAACCCATTATAGAGCTGGTTACAAAGAAACCATTGTTCGAATCCATGATGAGGGATGGACCGAACAAGTCTCTTAAAACGGGTCCACGCTTCACTGAAATCTTCAGATGGCCCTTGTTTAAAGCTTGTTATTTGGGCCCTCAAAGCATTAGTCTTTGACGCGGAATAGTATTTCCGGTAAAAGGCTAACGCTAATGTATTCCAGTCCGTGACACCCGCAGCGGTGCGGTCAATATCTCTACACCATTCCCTTACCGAGTCCCGAAGAGAAAAGATGAACATGGTTTGCTTGATTTGGTCTTGGGTAACCCCATCCGGAGGCGCGATAGAATAGATATAATCAATGAATACCTCGATGTGTTTTGCTACGTCCTCGTTTGCCGCTCCCCCGAATTGGTTATTCTCAACCATGGATATGTAGGAAGGTTCGGCTTCAAAGGGTTTACACGTGCCTGAAGGTAATGTGAACCCCCTGTAAAGGTCCTTTACTAGTGGCATAGAATGGCTTGCAATGCTAACTTCTTAGGCCATCTTGTCCTCTTCATCGGTTTTTAGGGTTCGTATTTGTAAGTGAGGTGGGTTTGGGTGGTTGATTTGGTGAATGTAGTTGATTTGGTGTGTGGATATGATTTGGTGATGGTGGTTGGTTAAAGATGTCTTCTTGGAATAATGAAGATGGAGAACCTCCTTCATTATCCTGCTGAAATAGCTTCCTCTGCGTCCTAAACGTCCTCTCAAGCTATAGATCAAGTGGGAGGAGTTCTCCTTGAACTGACCTGCGCATAAGATAGAAACTAGAGGAAAAGAGTGAGAACGGTTTAAGGAACAAAGTTCCTTTAATACAAAAATAAAACTAAAACAAAAAACAATAAACACTAGCGCTACCTCCCCGGCAACGGCGCTAAAATTAGATACCCGTTGTTGTCGGTGTCAAAAGAAAAAATTTATAATTCCTAAACTTAAACTAGATAGAGTAAGTCAAGGGTCGAACCACAAGGAGCTTGGGAGTGTTTACTGTTCTAAGTTTATTTCTTAAGGTAACAAATTGGGGGTTTTGGATTGTGTTTGGTCTCTATTAAGTCTAACAAATAAAAGGAAGATAAAAACGAAAACAAAGATGTGAATAAAACTTATGGTAAAAAGATGTTAGGATGATCGGTTCGTATAAAGCTACGATGGCATATAATCTAAGTTAACATGTATTGCAGTCGCGTAAGGGGTTAACAAATCCTCTCGGTCTATGTTATCTAATAGCTCCTTTCGGCCTTTGCTATTAGTTCCTAGGTATCACAAATATTGGGTGTCAACAATAAGGGTGATTCCTAATGTCTAGGTCACATACCTTTCAGTCTTAGTAACCTAGCCGTCTTAAAACGTTAACTAATGCTGTGACACCCCGCGATATTACATAAAAATAAACAAGAAACTTGCAGCGGAAATACGGTATTTTAAAAACTTTCGACATATATAAATAAACTTAATCTTGGAACATCAAACAACATGCGGAAGATTGGAACTAAAGAAAAAGTATAACTTATACAAGATAAATGAAAGTTTACAAGGGATAAGGTATCCCCCGATAGAAACAGAATTAAATCTAAGCTATACGTAAATAATTTATCGTCGACTAATCAACAATGCTCGCTAGCCACACGTCTTCCCCAAACAGCATCAACCTACATACATGAAACATGTACGCCGCAGTCAGTGGGGACTAACTCGAGCTTCTCCCAGCCACTTTTGTCAGAAAACACGTAAACGGTAATACAACGCAACATAGAGGCGGCAATCATGGACACGACCCGAAAACACGACACGAACCCGACACGAAATTAGCGGATTCGGGTCAAGGTATTTCAACCCGTTTACGTAATTGGGTTGACACGAACACGACTCGAACTTATATGGGTTGGGTTAGGGTTGGGGTCTTGCGACACGAATAACCTATTAGTTTAAATGGGTTATGATATATCCTTCCAAACTGGGTTATAATCGGGTTATATTATTTTGAATTTGAAATAAGACACGGAGATTGTCTATTCCTGCTGTAAATTTTAATTTTGAACCCATTATATTTATATGGGTTGGATGCGTTAAACGGGTTTAATGAGTCGAAATTGATCTGTTAAAACTTAAATGGGTTAGACAAGTCGGGTTAGGTTATTGAAAAAATAAATGGGTTGGGTTAGGGTTGATGCATGTAACCCGTTTATCTAATAGGGTCGGGTTAGGGTTGAGGGGGTCATCACCCATTTAATGGTGACACAAACACGAACCCGACACGACCCGACCTGTTTGCCAGGTCTAACGCAACATATACATATGAACATGCATATACAAAGATAAATACTCAATTATGACATATTCAAATATGACAAACATGATCAAGCATGAACCAACATGTGAACTACAAACAAGGTCATCATGTGAACTATATCAAACGGATAATCAACCAAGTGAATGACTCAGAGGCCAACACTTGATGGCATGTTCATTCACACAAACAACAAACAAGTAATTGACTCAGAGGCCAACACTAGATGGCATGGCAATCACAGAACATACAAGAATAGAATGAACGCCGTCAGGGAACATAACTGTTACCACTGCCGCTAGGTCACATAACCACGACACTAGCTATCGGGACGCATAACCACGACACCGACTCTATGTATAGTGCATAACCGACAACTATATGCCTAAGACCTAGCCAGACCTCTCGGTGTAATAACCTACACCGAACGACACACGGGGACCGGGCCGCATTACCACGGACACGACCAATCCCGAACATAGATAAAACCCATAACCGGGGTGGCATTAGTTCATTACAATGATACACAAATTGTACCACCGCTATCCATTCACAAACAAGGTGACATAACCGTCACTAACATAACTTAGGATAACATAACCATCACCCGAACACGAGCTAAGTAACCTAACCGTTACCCGACTCGATTTAAGATAACATAACCGTTATCAAAACATAAGTAAAGCAACATTACCGTTACTCTACTCAACACAAGACAACATAACATAATCGTTAAATAAACCATTTAAAACATGTGAGCTTCAAATCAATCAAGACAACACTTAAGCTAGTTTTGAGAAGCTAATTTGAACCGGGTGCCGGTTTCCCTTCTGGTTACCCGGCCGGGGGGTCTTCCTCCTCAACTTAGCTACTAAAACAGCTTCAGCATTCAACTATGCAACAACCACGGAAGCACCCAAACATTTCAATCATATGAGCAATATATTAATGAAAGTTCATACGACAAGTCTCATATATGAGTTTACATTTCATTCAGAATATAAACTAATTAGCCTTTGATGACACAAATTTAATATCGTAAACAAGTGACTTAAACATGAAGGATAAACGTAATTCGACTCGTGAGCCATACATGATAAATATATAATTTTTAAGACAAGTTTTATAATGGTTTAACATGCTCAAACAACGTCCGGACAATGGCTAAAACAGCCTAGAAACAGCCCAAAACAAACGCACGAAACAGCCCCGAGCGCAGGCTTCTACCCACGGCCGCAGGCTGCGTGAGACACGGACGCAGGCCTGCGCCATGGGCCACAGGCTGCGGTATCCACGGGGGTGCTGGCTGCTGCGCGCGGCTGGTGCTTGTGTCGGCCTCTTTTTGCGTAAATCCACTCAAGACATGGAACATACGTATAATGCAACCTATGGGCAGCCTAGCATCATTACAATGACACACATGTATCACCCCCGATGTATACAACCAATTGGAAGCGTGATTAACAATCTCGAACATGGATTAAAATCAATCGTAAGTCACAACATTGATAAGACGGACTAAGCATGTGACGTATACTAATGTACCCATTAACAATAACCAACATTTATCACTCATTGCTTTCAAATTAGCCATGAATTTCATCTCAATTGATTAAATGATAGACTAGACAACTCAAAACCTCAAAATTCTAGAAATTAAACAACAACAACCATACACAATCGATTTTTGACTTAAAGTCGAGTGACCTCTCAAAGTTACCTTTAAAGATCTTCAAATCTTCAAAGAACTCTTCAATAATGTCCAAGCATCCATTCTCAACAACAAACAATAAGAAAAACGAATTAAAAGCGTAACCCTACAAAGACGGGTTTTCAGAAAACACAACAAGATTAGGAATTGATTGTGTCAAAAGAAGGAGGAGAAGAAGAGGAGAACATACCTATAAAGAACTCGGAATTTGAGCAAGAAACGAAGGCGGTAGAGCCGGATTTGTGTTCATGAAGAAACACCAACAATGGAGATTGGGGTTTTGGTGTTTGTTGAAGAGGATGAAGGAAATGAATGGGTTGATGAGGAAACATAACAATAGGGGTTATAAGGGTTTTTGAGTCGGAAATGACTCGGGATTCAGTTAATGAGTCGGGATGGACTCGGATTGGCTAACTAAGGCGGAAATAACATCTCAAGTCTATTATTACTCGAGACGGAACCAATTATGCAAATAACTCATGAAATTATCCTACATACTTGTCATTTTCGAAAATTAAAGCCGAAACTTAAATTTATAAAACTCGAAATATCATTTGAAATTAAAATGTTTTAAAATGAAATATTCATAGCATAAAAATATATTTACGAAATATAATAAAATATAAATTATTCTTTAAATTAAATTAAATCTTTAAATTTATAATACGGAAAATATCGGGGTGTTACAATCACCCCACCTTTTAAAAAGTTTCGTCCTCGAAACTTGAAAGTAAAAAAAAAAAAAAAAGGTTTATCAGAAGTTGATATTCTAAAACATAGCTTTCTTTCAAACATTTTCGAAAGGAAAATTCAAGGGCATAAGTCCTCATCAACGGGGCGTTAGGGTTCTCGTTACGTACTCAAGAGCCCGACATCCCGAAAAAAGGACATGTTCTTAAGTCAAAATTAAGTCAGGCGTCGACAAGCGTAATTCAAGTCATCAGACGTCTCCAATAACAAGTCTTACATCAAATCAAGCGCCAAAACCAATTCAAAATTAAGTAAGATTGTAACCAAAATGAAAACCTCCGACAACATAAGTAAGGTGACTCAAATCAAATATGAACCACATAAATGGAAAACAACTTGAACATGGTTCAATAATCAACACACAAGCATGAAAGCCACAAATAAACAACCAAAGAGAGTCAGATTGGACCCTCAACGAACTCGAAACACAACAAGGAAACTAACTAAGACAAAGCATCAAAGCCACCATCTTCAAGGCTAAAGATGGTACTCTACGAGAGAGGAAGGAGAGAAAACAACTAGGAACATGAGCATGGAGACAAGAGCTTCAGGTTAAAGGAGGAGGGATAACTCTCCCAGGATACGGAGACACTAATCACTCGATCCACAAAAGAAACATCGTCATCACGATTCCTTACACATCGCGGAAGACAGCTCTTTTAAATCCACCAAACTCTCCAGGTTACCTCAACTCACTTGGGTCACTCACTTCTTGGTTATCCACGGTATAAGGTACCTCATTACCAAAGGGTTTCACCACGCGCGATCATTACCCAACATTCAACAACCTCCATAAGACTAAACCCAAAACCTACTGATAAGGTCAAACTCACATCCAACCGACGAAAGCTAAGGTTCTCACCAAGGTAAAGCATCAAACAAGGGCCTCAGTCTAAGAGCAATCACATCTTAGGACAACAAACCAACCCAAACAAAATCCAATACACCCGTACTGACAATCAGAAGGTGAACACGGCATCCTCTAAATCTTACACATTCCCTCATAAAGGGCTATGAGATACTCATCCACGACCTCAAATTCCAAAAGTACAACACGATATTCCTCAATTCGAATACACCCAAACATAGGGCTGTCGGTTGACACCCAAGGCACTAAATCCCAAATAGTCAAAGTTTCTCAAACTCAAACTACATCCATCTCTTGTAAATCTAGATCACCAAACTCTATTACCACCAGAGAACATTCCGAAGAGGGTCCCCAAAAGAAACCAATTCCATCTAATCAGTTTCTTGTTTAGCCACTAACACCCTCATAGGAACCACGACCAACACCACTCTCATGGTTGTCACTAAAACATAGGAAGCACTCATATAGCTAGGTCTTTAACACAAAACTACTAGGATGGCATACCACCTCATACCACCTACAAAAACGGCCTAGTAAGGCGCTTACCTAGAGGCACTTGCCATGAAAGTGCTGAAACTGGTATAAACAAGGGAAAATTCACGCACAATTCAATAGCGCCTCTAAATATCGCCAAAAGAAATTAAAAGACCATACTCCTTTTCCTCTTTCCTCCTAGACTATAAGCCACACAGTTACCATTCTAATGTTCTTAGAAAAAACAAAACCCTGGAGTAAAAAACACCACCATAATTCTTCCTCTACATAAATTATGACATACGGAGTAATTGGCAAGCGAAGAATTGAAATAATCATCAAAGTGTTAATCAGGTATGAAATTGTTTTCTTATGTTTTTGTTATTTAATTAATTTGCTTCTCTTGTTTATTTTTTTCATCGCTAAATTGGGGGCTTTATTTTGTTTTTGGGAGAACTAACAGATCGATTGACTCTCTTTGTTTCAAGTAAATCTACTGATTTACAAAAATCACAATTTCATGCTTAGCTAGGTACAATTATGCAGTTTTTTTTTATCACATTCGGTACTGCACTTTGCTTTAATTTTTTTGTTATTGTGATAAAATAAACTTGGTTCGAATTGAATTTGGTGATGTACAGATCTGGATTTATTCCAATTGAAGTCGATTTAGGTTTGCATTTTACTTGATTGAACTCGATTTTGGTTTGGTTAAATTAGGGTGTAGCTTGATTGAAGTCTATTTAGGTTTACTTTATGAAGATTTTAACTTGTTTACCTGTACCATTAAATTCTGGATGATGAGTATGATGCATTAGTCAACTAGTAGTTATATGAAAGATTCTAAGTTTGTTGAACAAATATTTGCTTATTTATTTATGTCTGTTGGTTCATAGGTATGTTTGATGTCTTTCAATGATTCCAAATTCTACGAAATTAACATATATATGATATTCTTACCTATGTTTATTTGGTGAATTGTTTTGTTTTAGACGAGATGAGTCTTATTCTTTTAAGTAGTTTGTAGATAAGTTTTCATCATCACAATTGACTAAATCATTCACAATTATATAATAAGACGGTCTTACAATTAGGAAAATTTATTTATTGGTAGGAAATGATTTGTCTTTCTATACAATGAGACCATCGCATACAATAATTAAGTTGATAATTGATACTACACTATGAAGATGAAAATTTGGCTCAATTTCCTTGGCTCTAAACTAGGAAAGTTGGTTAAGGATTAAAGAATAAGAGTTATTCTAAGATCGTAACACCTCGTCCTATAAATAACACCTCACGACAGCTGTAGGGGGCACGAGTTCCCACACCTCGTCCTATTAGAGATAATTTTGCAGTTTTTTGCTCAGGAAAGGTTATTTCTCAGGAAATCTTGGGTGCAACGATTAGGAGAATATCTGTTTTGATATCTGATCTTAGACCTTTGCAAGGACAGAAGGTTAATTCTTAATCTCAATCTTTGTATCTTGTTCTTCATTTATGACTATAAATCGTACCTTATAAATTCGTTATAATCCTGCATATAAAGAATTGGGAATATATACATATATTTTCCCACAATGTTATCCCGGGTTGTGCATGTATTTAATACTTAGTACTTATTTATGTTTCAGTTTATTTCCGCATTTCAGTTTTGTAGTATGACATCTCGCATGTTGGTTTATATCTTTAAAAGTTTTAATTCCGCCCAAATTTCATGCATTTTGAATGTTTTATATTTTCCGTTGCCGCGAGGGGTTTTACATAAACAGCCATCAATTACATAGTAGTGATCTAATACATGCGATATGACTATGATAAGGAATTCTCACATATCAAAAAGGTAATGTAAAAGTTAGAATCTTATTTATTCATACCAAAATTTACAATATTTAACCCATTACTTTCTCAAGAATTATCGAGTCTGCGTGGAGTTTTAGTTCAAAAAAGGAATTTCACATATTGAGTTTGCGTGGGGTTTTAGTGCAAAAAGGGAATTCACGTATTAAGGCCCAAATTGCAAAACATATATAAGATGAATTGGGAAATTGAGAATTACGGTTTACCTAAATTGAGAATGAAAAATTATAAAAGAATAACCAACTTACCAATTGAATCGAATGAAGGAGATGATGGGTGCAAGGAAATTGAAGAGGATGAAGGAGATGACGAGTGCAGGGTAATAGAAGAGGACGAAGCGGCGCCCGAAGAATTTTGAGGAAGACGCTGAAAGCTAGAAACTATAAACCGTACGTCTAAGATTATTGTGTTTTAGACGATGAATAGTATTTTGTAAACCAATATAACAATATAACAGTTTAATAACTAATAATTGATAATTAATAATTAATAATTAGTAAATTAATATAATAATAGAATTAGGAATTGGTGCTTCTTTGTCCCATCACATAGATAACAGTTATTATCTTAGACATTTTATATTATTGTTTTAAATAATGGCTTTGTGTTTAGAGCGTTCTCTATTAATCTAGAAGACGCTTATACAATTAAAGCATTCTCTATTTAGTGTTACTTATTTCATTAATTGTAGTAGTGGAAAATATGTGTACTAAAATATCTATGTTACATTTTAAAATGCTTTCCTTGCCTTGAATCCTAATCATTAGTTTATTCTTTGTCCATTAGATGTGAGCATATAGTTGGTACCCCTTTTATCGAGCCTTGATGTTGGATCTGTGTGAATGATCCATATTAGTACGATATTGTATGTTTTGAGTGAAACATAAGTTTACTTTTGAACACATTTTCAAAAAGAGGCAGCATACTTGTCGTACTATTAATATTGGTAGATATATTATTCCTTTTTTGAACATCAATATAAAACTTGAGTTTACACCCTAATAATCATATTCTCATACCATGGTTCATCATCTTAACTTTTTAATTTCGAGTTTGACCACCATAAGAACTCTCTACACCATGCCACCCCTCCTTCTCAGCAACCCAAGCATTATAAACTCCTAAGACTACGTTTATAGGTAGGTCTAATAAGGGCTAGTCTTGAATAAGGACAAAAATTAATTAAAAAAAGAAAAAAAGTAAAGTAAAATAAATTATAGGAACTAGTTCTGTTCCAAATGGTTTGAAATGCATGTTGGAACAAGTTTAGGAACTTGATATTTGCATGTGGTGCCCATATGTGACTCTAATTTAACCTAAAATGATGTCGGAATTCCTAGGTGTAACAAGGGCTTCATAAAATAACAAAATCAGGAATTAGGTCTAGTAAGTAGGTTAAGAAGTACTCCCTCCTATTCTCAATAACTGTCTCATTGTCCATTTTCGGTTATTCACATAAATGTCCCATTGTCTATATTTGTTAATGTTTTGGGTGTTGAAAAGACTACACTAATTCATAAAAAAACTGTAAACGATTTTCCGGCAACGATTTCCGCCACTCCAGCCAAGCGATCGCCTTCCTCTCCCTCTCTTCTTTATCAGTTGTGACCCTCAACCTTACCTCCTCCTCCCTATCTTTAACAACCACACCATCATTCAAATCAGGACCTAGAACCACATCCAAAGAATCAGAATCAACAACTTCATCATCATTAAACCCATCGTATAAATCCTCGTACTGCTTCTCTAGAGCACGAAGATAAAAAAAAGCCGAAGTAGAACCAACAACAACCATAGTTAATGAAATACAAAAGTAGATCAGAGTTGATGATTTCAGAGGCGGAAGAGAAGAGATCCAAATATGGTGTTTATTGTAAAAAAAGGGAAAGAGGAGGAAGAGGATTTGAGGGATAAAATGATTGAAGAGGAGGAAGAGGATATGAGGGATCTGAGATGTTTACTGAAGAGACGGAAGAGAAGATCAAAGAAGATTCGAGAAAATGAGTGAAAAGGCGGAAGAGAGATAATGGGATTGGTAGGGTTAGGGGTTATAAACGGCGGGAATGATTAGGGTTAAGAGTGTTTTGGGCTGGGTTATTAATGGGGTAATATAGGATTTGGGCTGGGTTAAATTTTGTTAATTGTGGGGTAGATTGTAATATAGGCAAAAAGTTGAAGGGTTGGTCTCTTCCATTATTTATGCTACTGATTATGTTGTTTGAGCATATTTCCATTATGTTGTTTGAGCATATTTCTCATGGTTGAAGGGAACACTAGTTCTCTTGTCCATTTGTCTATTATTGTGTCCAAGCCCTTGAATCCAATGTAATTTATTTGGCCTGTTCTTTTCGGGTGAGGCTAATTGGGTCATACTAATTTTGTCGGGCGTAAGTATTTAAAAACGTTGTTGTGGTGTACATAATGAGATAATGGAAAGCAATATCCTAATCTATGAAGTTCATTTCCTCCAGATGTGAACTCTCTTTAATTGGCATACTTCTGTTTGTTATAAATGTACCGTACCTTTAATCGACTCTGGTAAAAAAAAAGGTAACTGTATTTTTATTTAAAAGTATAAAATGCAAAAAGAACTATGAAAAATCTTTCTTACTATAGTGATTTGTGATGTTTACAAAAATGCATACACGTAACTAGGGGAATCATATGAATTTGACTTTTGAGATAGACTTCTCTTATCCTCTCCTACCTCTTATTCTTTTTGAGAACATTTTTTGGTAAATCAAAATTGTTTGTGATGCAGGCAGCAGGGAAATGAATGAACATACGATATTTTGGTCATGTACTGTATGTGAGTGGTGGATTTTTCAAAGGTTTTTTTCTTTATTGGATTGGGGCGCCTGGCAAATGTCTTGACTATATTAATGGTATGGTAAATGAGACATAGTGATATGATTTTGGTATAAGTACAATGCGTAAATATAAGGGATAGCTATATATTAGTCTCTTCTATGTAACCTTTACGAATATCTTACCTTCGTGATTGAAGTTCAGATTGGTCGTGATTTCATAGTTCACTTACTACTCATTTTTTGCTTCTGGTGCTCTCCAGTCCAACTATATTTATTGTATTTGTCTTTTATTAGTACTTGGCAGTGCTTTCGCGAGGTACTATGAATCGTTACTCCGTAAATTTGTTACCGTGATAAACTTTATATAAAAGTTACTTTTTTTCTCTCTCTCTGTGTAACAGGAAATACAAGGTCATTATAATGCACAGAGATGGAGATATTCATAATTACTCGTTGCACTTGTCTTTTATTAAGATTTTCCGACACCTGCAGTTGAAACTAAGCTTGATAGGCTGATGGAGGACTTTATACGTCCAACAACAAAAGGGTAAGATTCGATTTCACTTTATAATATAATTTGTTTTTAATATCTTGATCATTTCATCTTTTCTTGATTTTACCTTAAGTGTTTTCTTGCTTCTATTGCCAATAATGGTAATACGTCACGCTTATCTTTTATGAGTATATGCTAGTTGTTTCTGTTTCTTGATGGAATGGTCGACCGATGAAATTTGATATAATATTAAATAACATAGTAAATTTGGTAAATGACTTACATTGTTTTCACTTGAATTTTCAGTAATTCTAGTTCAAGCCAATGTATATATCGTCAAGCTCAAGCTTCATCTCAAGGATTGCTTAAGGGACACCGAAGAAATGTATTGCTAAGATGCAATAGGTTGTCACTCGTTAGTGTTGATGGGCGAATAATAGAGAACTTTGTGCCTGAATAGTAGGATATTTTCTTGACGTATTTTTTTATTTGAGATACCTTTATTCTTATTGGGTTCAGACATGTATTTGACATTACAGTTATTTAATATTAAGATATGTTTGTTTCTCGAAAAATTGTGTAGTTCTTGGTGTACGTGATAAGAAATATGTTTAAGTTAATACAAAAAGAAATGCAGGTGTAATAAATAGTCTGTAACATTGTTGGTTGTAGTATAAAAACAACGCGAAAAAGCGTGTGAGCAGAAGCACAATGGTGCATAATAGAAAATGCTTAACGTTTAATTGAGGCGCTTGGAAAGCGCTAGATTTTCTCTGGCGGCGCTTTAAAAGCACTGGTATAGACCACAAATAGCGCGTCAATTTTGGCGGCGCTATACTTTGCTATACCGACACAATAAAATAGCGTCGCAAAAGGGGTTAGCGGCACAGGCAAATGCGGCGCATTTGAAAGCGTCGGTATTGCCCATTACCACGCTATTTAGCGTCGCAATAGGTGACTAAAAAGTGTCGCAAGAATCCGTTTCTGTAGTAGTGATACTAAGTCAATCCAGTTCACTTATGGGGTTCAATATTGTCTCTTACAACCCATTTGGATTTTGACAAAGTATCTTTTATTTTGAGTTAATTATAACTCAAATGACATTGTTACGCAAAAACAGTCAATACTATTTCATTGCATTTAATGCACGATCATATAATTGTATTAGTGTTTTGCGAATAAACCTTTTATTCATGATTGCGAAACTTACAAATCTTGGTCTCCTTCCGACTCATATTATCTCACATAATATGATCTTATTTGAGCACATATCTAGAACCCATTCTAGATCTTGAGGTTCCTTTCCTGAGGGAAGCTCCCAGAGTTATCTTATAACTCGTGACGTATGGATATATTAGAGGGATTAAGGAATCACTCGAAATTATCTAGTCACTTATGTGCTGAAATCTATATTGTAGTTATTAGTGATTTCATCACTCTTACTATTTTCAGACATCTTGGCTATTTCATCAAGGTTATTCATATTTAATCATTTTGATTTCTAATGGGCGACCTTTTATTATCAATAGAATAAACCTTCCCTTAAAGCTCCATCATCTTATGATATAAAGTATTTGTTCATCTAGAATTGAAAACATCTTATTCTTTACACTTTAAAGAATCACTCATCCTCTCTAAATGGTAGGTTCAATTCTTTAATGAATATCGCTCCCACTAAACACAATATCACTCGATCTCTTAAATGAACTTTTCATTTCTTGCATGTAAATCTTTATTTATTACTTGAATCATCATTACTATCACTATCCCTATAGTGATCTATTCTTCAATCAATCATCACTTCTTTCATGTCTTCGTTTCCTCGAGACAAATATGACATGATAATACTCTTATAACTACATTGAGAGAATTGAGATGATTTCTTTTCTTTTATCTTATAAATTTAGAAAAATCATTTATTAAGGAACCATTTTCCTTCCGATTTCATACGGGGTTTCATTATATCCTCTCTTTGAAACAATGAACATAAGGAACCTTTCCTCTTGTGTCCTCCCGTAGTTTCTTCAGTGTCCTCTCGTAGTTTCTTCAACTCATTCATTTAGGGTTGTTCTTGAGACTCACATGTAGGATTCTTCTCTAAGCTCCTTTATTTATATCATTGGTTTGTTCGCAAAATATATTCTCCCACTCTATCCTTTTGACAATAACCTTTACTCTTATAAGGATAGCTATTTCGATTTAGCCAATGCATATGAATGTTCGAAGTTTTTATAGGTGTGATGTATACATTCTCATTTTCACTTAAAATGATCATCGTATAATGAATTAATGATTTCTTATTTTGATTGAAAGTATCTCATGGGGTGTAGTTCTCCGTTTTAATCAACACTTTGATTATGTCTATTCATGTTTTAACAAGGTATGCAATTTATTTTAAAAATCAAGAAATTGATTAAGAACAAAAGTAGTGACTCGGGTTGAAAACCAAGTCACCAATATCCAAAATTACAACCATTGTTTTAGGATTTGAATCCTGGTCTTACAAGAAATAAATTGTTCTAATAAAATGCAAAATATGAAAGAAGACGATATGAAAATTAGAGCCTAACTCTTCAAGTCTTCGATCAATTGGATGCTACCATAGCCATCCAAGTAAGGAACTTCATGCTTCCTTCTCCTTGCCCTTATCATTAGGAGGTGGCCCTTTAAAACAATTAAAAAGGGTAAATATCAACACATTTGTATCATTATACATAAGTTGATAAATGACATGAATTTAAACGAGAATTATTACCTACGGCGGTTGCCTTCCCATTTTTGAGATCGCTTATGTATTTGGGGCAATTACGCTTCCAATGACCGATCCTCGTGCAATAATGGCACTTGTCTTCGGATTTTGAAGATGAGGTGGAAGCGCCTTTCGAAAAGGTCTTTTCTTTGGTCGCTTTGGGCTTGAACATTTTCTTGCCCTTGCCTTTAAAGGCATTCTTCTTGAAGCTCGTTTTCCCTTTCTTTTCGATGTTTAAAACATCCTTGGTGGAACTTTCATGAAGTCCCATGTCCCTTTCGGCTTGGACGAGCATCTTATGCAACTCATCCAATGTGGTCTCTTGGTTTCGCATATTAAAATTCACCCGGAATTGAGCATACGATTTGACCTTATTGAGCGAGTGAAGAACTCGGTCAATTATGAGAGAGTCGGGAACATCAACGTCTTGCGTTTTTAGAGTCTCCGCGAGCTCAACGAGTTTGAGCACATGAGGGCTTATCTTTTGCCCTTCCTTCAAGGTAATGTCGAAGAAGGCGGAAGCCGCCTCATATTGAATCACCCTTGGAGTTTGCGAAAACATGGTCGCAAGCTTGGTGTATATCTCATACGATGTGGTCAACTTGATCATACTCCTTTGGAGATCCGGCTCCATGGAGAAGATGAGCACATTTTTAAGAGCGGAGGACTCTTTCATGTAGGCTTCATAGGCCTCACGAGTTTGGACCGTGGAACGTGCGGTCGGAGCGGGAGGAGCGGCTACGGATAGGTAACGAGTCTTATCGTCACCTTGAGCGGCCAAAAGTAATTGTGCATCCCAATCCTTAAAATTGGAACCATGCTTATCGAGTTTGCAACGATCCATAAAGGATCGAAGCCATGATACGTTAGTGAGAGGTGGAGCGTTGGTTGCCATTGACGATGTTGAAAATTAAACTACAATAAAATGAAGGAAATAAAACAACATCATTTTAAAATTCATAATTTAAACTTAAAACTTAAACAAGTTTATTAGTTATTTACTTAATGATCTCTTACCCAATTAAGTAAACAATCCCGAGACCCAAATCCATACTAATCCGGGCACGGTATAGCCGATTCAACCCGTATAGGTATAATTTGGTGGATTAACCTTTTAATCGGTTCTACCTTAGAACTCCCGGTCGACGATTTTCTAAAAACCGTCTTTAGCCCGAACTTATTGCAACTACGGTTACGAATACTTTCGTTGAGATCGACCAAATTTCAAGGTGTAATCTTTATTACCCCACTTACCCAACGTGACAATTTTAGTACCCCGGTGTAGCCGAGCCTACGTTCTTGTGAAGAAGGGATTCATGGGTCCATACTTTTTGGTAAGGCTAAGTCTCAATATTTATATGTAAGAGATCTAGTCAAATTATTATCTATCTCCGTTTAAGTGAACTAAGTCGGTGAATTATCGATAAAATAAATGACTAGGTCGACTAAATCGAAAAATGCATGAGACGATATATGACGATTTGGCTATGCATGCAAACATATAAAAATCAAAATAAAAGCATAAAAATAAACCCTAGTATGGCCTTTCCTAGAAAAGAAATAATAAAAGTACAAATTCGGAAACCAACTCCTTTGGTCCCTAGAACTTCACGAGGCACGCTTCCCAATGAAAACACCGTCTTGGTCGGAACTCCTTTCCGAATGGCACCGTCTCAAAGATCTCCGGATTTTACAAAAATTACAACTTTTCTAGTCTACTTTATACATTATAAAATAGAAATAAATTACAATTGGGGGATGCGAGATCACAAAATTACAACCGAATCGGTAACCCCTTACATTACGGGAAATACCGATTTAAAAACTAAGGCCATACTAAGTAAATTACATAATTCCCAAAATTACGTAAATAAATCATGACATTCATAATAAAATATGCAATGCTTATGAATATATGAACTATCATGCAAACCCTAAGCCAAATCGTCCTATTTAAATATCAATTATATAAATAGTTATCGTATACCTCGGTTTATGGAATTGCGTGTTTTAACATTTAACAACACTATGCATAATGTCAATCGGAATTCACTCTTAAGTTAATCATCCCAACTCTTTAGGTTTCAAAATTTAGTCTTACTCAAACTTTGAACATGACTTAACTTGTTATATTTTAATATTGTTCGGTATTTAACTCGGTTTTGCGGGAAAATAATATAAAAATCGAAAAGAGTCATAAAAATTTCAAAAATTTCAAAATTCAAATTTTGAAAATTCTAGAATGTTCTTAAAATTTCAGAACTTTAAAATATTAGTATTTATACGGTTTTAATATATATTTCGAAAATAATGCGTAAAACGAGCATTTTAAGTCGGAAAATTCAATAATTAGTTCCATAAATGCAAATAAAATACTAATAATAATTTTACACTTTTCAAAATACTTTAAGAACATAAAATGGACAGAAAATTAAATGGCACACTTTCCAGAAAATTAATTTTACACTTTCCAAAATATTTTTAATTATATGACTCTTATTATTCAATTTTAAATGCAACTTTTTAAACAAATTAAAATTAAATAAATCAGAAACTTTTGGCTCCCAAGAAAATTATGGTGATGAAAATATCATGTATTACTAAAATGGGTTAAATTTTCCGGCCATTTTAACAACTATTGCAAATTTTAACGATTTTCGTCATATATCGTACGATTTTAACCTTTAAAATTATTTCTCAAGCATAAAATAAGATAAAAATCTCGAAATTTTTATACATGCTGGAAATAATATATATGACATCGTGTTAAATTTTTATTGCCAAATTCCAACTTAAACTATTAAAGTCGAAATAATGTCAGTAATTACCCGATTTTTACATTAAAAATCTATAATAATGCAATATATGAGATAAATTTCTGGAAAATTTAGCATACATTTTAAATATTGCATGTGACATACTCATAAATGTTTATAGTCAAATTCCAAATGTAACTATACAAACCCATTTTTATTCATCTTATTGCATTTTAACCTTTAAAATTCATATCACATGTTTTATAAATCCATAATTTACGAAAATTCATATTCATAACATAGGATATACATGTGAAAACATACTGAAAAATCTCGGCCAAAAGATGATTTTAACTATTTTTCCCAAAATAAACAATTTTTAACCATTAAAAATCAATAAAACCGAAAAATAAATATACCAATGAACAATATATATGCAAAATAAATATTCTAAAACATTTTAGAAAACAGTAGGTATTCATGCTTAATTAATTTCGGCCATATCATATATATTAAACGAAATTCCAAATTTTATTTAGTTATCCTAATAACTCCGTAAAAACGTAAACGGAAAGCATGCAAACAACCTAGTTGCTCTGATACCAATTGATGGGTTTAGTTATCTCATAAACTAATTATTTTAGTCATACTATCAAAATCTTTTAATTAACATATTAAGTGATCTTATGCATGCTTAAAATGCGGAAATAGTGGAGATTTCGAACCCTTACACACGGTCCAAAATATAGCAAGGATGATCCTCCAAATGTTCAACAAGAACACCTCCTTTGTGATTCACCAAGACAACCCTTGATTGAACCGAAACTTTGAGTATACTAGTACAAAAATCGGTTTTTCCTTAAAACAATTCTAATCTCTTTAATTAGAATTACTATACTAATATTATAACTTATTATTATTAGTATTCTTATTATTATCACAATAATAATTTTAGAGGATTTTATTTGATTTTCTTACCCTTAGAAAATTATGCAAAATTAGAACTAACTGTCTCGGCCTCTTTTTGCGTAAATCGACTCAAGACATGGAACATACGTATAATGCAACATATGGGAAGCCTAGCATCATTACAATGACACACTTGTATCACCCCCGATGTATACAACCAATTGGAAGCGTGATTAACAATCTCGAACATGGATTAAAATCAATCGTAAGTCACAACATTGATAAGACGGACTAAGCATGTGACGTATACTAATGTACCCATTAACAATAACCAACATTTATCACTCATTGCTATCAAATTAGCCATGAATTTCATCTCAATTGATTAAATGATAGACTAGACAACTCAATACCTCAAAATTCCAGAAATTAAACAACAACAACCATACACAATCGATTTTTGACTTAAAGTCGAGTGACCTCTCAAAGTTACCTTTAAAGATCTTCAAATCTTCAAAGAACTCTTCAATAATGTCCAAGCATCCATTCTCAACAACAAACAATAAGAAAAACGAATTAAAAGCGTAACCCTACAAAGACGGGTTTTCGAAAAACACAACAAGACTAGGAATTGATTGTGTCAAAAGAAGGAGGAGAAGAAGAGGAGAACATACCTATAAAGAACTCGGAATTTGAGCAAGAAACGAAGGCGGTAGAGCCGGATTTGTGTTCATGAAGAAACACCAACAATGGAGATTGGGGTTTTGGTGTTTGTTGAAGAGGATGAAGGAAATGAATGGGTTGATGAGGAAACATAACAATAGGGGTTATAAGGGTTTTTGAGTCGGAAATGACTCGGGATTCATTTAATGAGTCGGGATGGACTCGGATTGGCTAACTTAGGCGGAAATAACATCTCAAGTCTATTATTACTCGAGACGGAACCAATTATGCAAATAACTCATAACTCATGAAATTATCCTACAGACTTGTCATTTTCGAAAATTAAAGCCGAAACTTAAATTTATAAAACTCGAAATATCATTTGAAATTAAAATGTTTTAAAATGAAATATTCATATCATAAAAATATATTTACGAAATATAATAAAATATAAATTACTTTAAATTAAATTAAATCTTTAAATTTATAATACGGTAAATATCGGGGTGTTACAATCACCCCACCTTTTAAAAGTTTCGTCCTCGAAAGTAAAAAAAAGGTTATCCTCTTAGCTTTCCAACTCCGCCAAGAACACTTTATTTGAGCGAGTAACGAAGAAATGGCAGCCATTTGAAGTTCAGTGCGCAGTGCAGGAAACATGCGCTTAGAAGTACTGGATCGAGTACTCTTTCTTCTCGATTGAGAGCTTTTCTTCTCGATCGAGAGGTTTTGGTTCTTATTCTTGTCGATCGAGAGCTTTTCTTCTCGATCGAGAGGTTTTGGTCCTTTTTCTTCTCGATTGAGAGTTTTTTGTTCTCGATCGAGAAGTTGCCTGACTGTTGAGTTGTTCTTATGGCGTCATCGTTAGTTTGGGAATTGTTATAAATAAAAAAATTCGAGAACAGAAAAAAATCATCATTCACAAACACAGAAACCTACTGTTACTTTTTGTTCTCGTTTTTAGATTAGAATTTTGCTTCTTTTTCTCTTGTACTCGGATTGGATACTTTCTTTTCATCCATTGCTTTGCTACAAAATTTCGGTATTTCCCTTCTCTTTTTTTATTTCATTTCTTTCCCATTTTCTACTATGTTGTCAATTATTCATTCCGTAGTTATAATCGTTCTTACAACAATCATGCATAGCTAATTTCTATTGTTAGGATTTAGGGTAGCCATGGCGTAGGATGATTATTAGTTTAGGATACCCTTAATTTGGTTTGTATTTATCCGTCGCATTTTATAGTTGTTAATTGTTTGAGTCGACGCACTCAATTGACTGTGTAGAAACCCTCTTGACCTGGATCGGAATATTGGGGTGGGGTAGTTCTGCGATGATTATTAGGACCATGCTAATTAGGGCGGAAGCTAAGTTAGTATAATCTTAGGGCGAATAGCGGATCGAAAGGACCTTTTCATTACCCACATACCAAGTTAAGGGTGTCTTGTGACTGTTAGTTCAGACTTTAGTAGCCATGGTGAATCGACAATCCTAGTGCTTCTTTACCTGTTTCCTCTTTCCCTTTTTCCTATTATTTTTTAGAATTCAAAATCGAACAACCCCCTGAACCGGTTATTTCAGACGGACTTATTAGACTATAGAATGTCCATCTCTCTGTGGATACGATACCCGACTACCTCTACTACATTTAGTTGAGACCAGTTAGGTTTTATTTTTGATAGGGTTGCGACAGCCGTGTCAAGGGCTTGGACTACCCCTCTCAATTCCACCGTCTCATTCGTTCTATCGACCGTAGCATTCAAGTTCGAACTCTCATGCTTCAGCTGGGCCGCCTCAAGCTTTTCAAAACGAGCACTAATGGATGTCTCAAGTGCTAAAAACATGACCCATTTTCACATTCAACCTTCGCGAATTCCCACGGGAATTCCAAATTCAGCTCTATGAACTGTCATCTCCTCAATAGTGTTCAACCTGTCTTATGATCCGTGTTGTTTTGGAACCTACCACTAGCAGCTGCATCAAGTATAACCTTGTAATCATCATATATATCGAGCATTGTAGAATTGATTGCATAGGTACCACTGTTGGAAATCGTGGTGAGGAACAGACCGCACCAATTTCTTGAAACGGCTCCATGGCTCACAAAATTCTTCATCAGGTCCTTGCTGAAAATTTGTAATTTGATTTCTCAAGGCATTAGTCTTCGTGAGCGGATAGTATCTTTTGTAGAAGGCCAATGCACCAAAGATGCCCAAACCCGTGCAGAATCCTTCAAAGAGTATAAGAACATCATCCCTTTCACCTCATCTTGGGTTACCCCAACCGGTACAGGTATGGAACAGCAGTAGTCTGTGAATATTTCCATATGCTTCAGCGGATCTTCATCCGGTAGACGGCAAACTGGTTCCGCTCCACCAAATTGATGTAGGAAGAGTGGAGTTCGAAAGGACCATTAGTAGGTGTGGATAGATCGAACCCCTTTGGAAGGTCTTGTACTTTTGGTTGAATATGATCATAAATAGTAGTCATGATCGCTAAATACGAGAGTACTCAAGCCTTCCTCTCAAAAACCTGTCTTCTAACTGTGCAAAAGCAAAACTAGAAGCAAAGGTAAGCAACGGTCTTAAGGAACCAAGGTTCCTTAAGACAAGAAAGATAAACTGAAAATATAACAAATAAAATTATATCGTCTCCCCGACAACGGCGCCAAAATTTGATACCGTCGTTTAGTATCAAAGTTAAATTTATAAAACTGAACTAAAACTATAGATAATGATAGCAAGGGTCGAACCACAGAGAGACAAGGTTAATTTTGCTTGCAAATTTTGGTCTATCGAAAGAACAATTAAAAGGGAGGGGGGTTGATTTAATTGAGTCTAACAGCTATAGCGATAAAACAAGTAAACTCTAAAACAAGGTAAAAGATGACTACGAACTTCGGTTCACCATGGCCAAAGTCAAGTCAAAGGGGGTAAAGAGCTCCTTATACGCGACCTCAGGAAACGTGAATAAGCCCTTCGGTCATTATTCATCCAAAACCTTACGGTCTTCGGGTTCCCTAGAAAAGCACAAAGCTTCCGCTCAAATAAAGGCAATTCTAAGTCTATCAATAAACCTATTCCACTAATCTTTCAATCTAGCAGAACGAATCTAACAATAGAAAATAAGATCGGTATAAAGTTCATGCTACCGGATCTCAACCTAATTTGCCATGGCTCCCCTAATTTCCAATCAATAGAATTAGTTACTCATAATCAAGAAATTAACACCAACGAATCTAACGAAACCAATATGAGATGACATGTTCAGAAGATAAAAACAATGAAAGAACGAAATTGCATTAATACTTACTAAAAGAACGGAAATTCGATTGAACAAAGTTGATGATGGAATCCTCTCTCTACCGTTTAATGTCGTTTTCTCTATAATAAAAGCCTAACCTAATTCTGTCTTGCGTCCTCCTTCTAATAGTCCCCAGATTACAAAAGAAAGAAAGAAGAAATAAAATAAAAAATCCTCTCAGCCCGTGGAGTGGTCGATCGACTGGACATCATGGTCGATCGACCGACAGTGCTGTAAGTCTCTTTTTCTGATGTAGCACCTTGGTCGGTCGACCAGTTCCTGACTCCAGTGGCTTCTATTCTCCCTGTACGCCTTCCAAGGTAGGGAGTTCGGACTCCTTTCTTCCAAGTTTTCCTACAGGTGCCTCTGGGGATGATTAAAGCTTGATTTAGCTCACATCCGATTATTCCTACCTTTAAAACAGAGAAATACCAAAGTAAACCGTTTCGGGAGGAAAAGCCGCTTAAAGCTAATAAATATGCATAGAAATACGTGCCAAAACTGTAAATAAAGTGTATAGAAAATGCACGTATCAGCTGGTAAATAGGCGGAATGTTTAAATAATTTGTTTTTTATGAAATTTCGATTTGGCCAAGACCTATTCCTCATATTTCTATCCATTGTGATAGTTCGGAGACTTTGGCTAAAGCCTATAATAAAGTTTATAGCGGGAAGTCTATACACTTTGGTGTTGGACATAACATGCTGCGTGAGTTGATTAGTTATGGAACTATATTTGTTGATTTCTTTAGAACACGTGATAATTTGGTGTATCACTTGACTAAGGGATTGACTAAGGCATTGGTTATAAAGTCGGTAATTAGAACGGGTTTAAAGCCCGTCTAGATCTTTATGATAAGATACCCAACTTCCCTCTAACAAAATTTAGAGGGAAAATCAATATGAAAGGCTATTGTGTAAAATTGAAGCACATGTTATAATCCCAACACATATGTGTATGACCTGTTGGAGTAAGTGTCCTCGACAATAATGTGATCACGTCAATTATATTAATTAAATTGACAAATCTCTATAAAAGAATATTAATGGGATGATTCTTATCATAAGTCAACTGGTCAACATTAATCGGTAATGATTGGCTTGCTAGAGTTTGACATTACTGTCGTAATGACGGTGGTGACCAGTTGATCCCTTTAGGTCACACCTTTAGGACAGCTATCTCAATATTAAATGTAACAACTGTATATTGATACGAGTTGATTCATTTCTAGATTATGAATAAAATAAGGAGATAATTTATAATAGGATTATAAATTATTTTAGTGATTGAAATGTCATCACTATTATTTATATGTTTATGAAACATGATAATAAATGAATGAGTCGAATGAACTACAATCGTTGTAGTTATGAAATGCGATTAAATAAATATATGTAATTATTTAAATTACTAATTTGCGATAAAGAGTTTAAAGTGTTAAACTACGCAAATAATATTATCCTAACTAATGTTACGGATTGGATCCGTTTTGGTGGTGTGGACCGTGTGATATGTCACACACACACACACACACATTTACAATATTACATTATATGTAATAGGAACATTATAAGGACAAGGCATTTAATTGTGAAAGCATGCTTGGGACATTTGAGAGGATAGAGAGCCAAGTGATTGGGCACTCTACCCCTTGCTCTCGGCCGTCCAAAAGAGAGAACAAAAGAGAGTTTTGTTCCCTCTTCTCTTGCTCATACATTCATTCACAACTCAAGTTAGGGTTTTTGTCTTAGAGAGAGAACAAAAGGAGAAAATAAGCTCTTATTTTCAACCCTAAAACCGTGCACTTCCTTGCATAATCAAGTGAGTTTGTTTGTTGATTCTAGCACAATAACATACAAACATTGAGAGTTAGTGTGTCTTAGTGTTCATCTTTTGGAGACCATCATCTCTTTGAAGGTTCAAGGAGGATCATCCGTGGGTTAAGCTCAAGAACAAGTGAAGAAGGTGACTTCACTTGTGCCCTAAAATAGCCGAGATTATCAATGTAAGGGAGCTAATTTTTCTCTTATATCTCGACACAATTTCGTTAAGCATGCATAAGATCTTCTATTTATAAAGATAAATAAAATAGTATGACTAAATAGGTATATGAACCTTACAATTGGTATCAGAGCACTCGTTGTTGCATGCTTAATCGGTTTTTAGTTTTTCCGAGTTATGAGACTTAAAAATAAAACTATATATATTTAAAGACTCATATTTCCACTCGACTTTTTGGCATGAATGTTAAATCTGGTCCTAAAATGTTTTTAGGTTATATTGATAATTTATGAGATTTAATATATTGTTCATTATAGAGATTTAATCATTTAATATGTATTTTATGATAAAATCGAGTTAAATGATTAAATAAGAAAGAAAATGTTTCTAGCCTTGTAATTTTCACACGACCTCACATGCTTATTTTACTTAATGTATGTAAAATTTGGTACAATATGATCTTGTATAGCATGTTTTACGATTTTATTGTTAAAACCGTATAAAGAGGTAATTTTGGCCATTAATATGTGATATTTCGAGTTAAATTTCGAATTATATGACCAAAATTTTTACATTGTAAATATTAAAGTAATATTTTCAGAATGTTAGTGAAAATGAAATTCCAAAATTTCGAATTTTTATAATTGTTTGGATTTAATTTGTAAATGTTATACATTTTAAAGGCATTATGAACAATATTAATATAATTAAAGTGTTAATTATTATCAAAATTATTTATGACTAATTTTGCATCCTAAAATGTGTTAGGATATTATTTAGAACATAAGTTGTTTATGTTTTAATTTATGCATTTTAAAGGAGTTAAAAATGCTAAAATCTCATAAAACCGGGTTAATTTCGACATAATAAGTTATTAGGGCGATTTGGCATTAAAATGAACATATTTATAACACATTATATTGCTGCGTTTTTCTTATGAATGTCATATTATATTGCATTATTTTGAATCATGTAATTATTCTAGTATGGCCTTAGTTTTAAATTGGTATTTCCCGTAATGTAAGGGGTTACCGATTCGGTTGTAATTTTGTGATCTCGTATCACCCAATTGTAATTTATTTCTATTTTATAATGTATAAAGTAGACTTGAAAAGTTGTAATATTTGTAATTTCCGGAGAACCTTGAAGACGGTGCCATTCGGAAAGGAGTTCCGATCAAGACGGTGTTTGCCTCGATTTGCGTGCCGCGTCAAGTTCAAGGGACCAAAGGAGTTGGTTTCCGAATTTGTACTCTTGTTATTTCTTTTCTAGGATAAGGTCATACTAGGAATTTATCTTTTGCTTTATTTGTTTTAATATGTTGCATGCATAGCCAAATCGCCATTAACATGTCATGCATATCGAGTATCGGGTCTTCAACGTATCATTTTATTATCGATAATTCACCTAATTAGTTCACTTAAAAGGAGATAGATAATAATTGATAAGACCTCTTACGTTTAAAATATTGAGACATAGCCTTACCAAAGAGTATGGACCCATGAATCCCTTCTTCACAAATATGTAGGCTCGGCTAAACCGGGGTACTAAAATTGTCACGTTGGGTAAGTGGGGTAATGACGATTACACCTTGAAATTTGGTCGATCTCAACGAAAGTATTCGTAACCGTAGTTGCAATAAGTTCGGGCTAAAGATAATTTTAAGAAAATTGTCGACCGAGAGTTCTAAGAGTAGAACCGATTAAAGGGTTAATCCACCAAATTATACTTATACGGGTTGAATCGGCTACACCGTGCCCGGATTAGTATGAGTTTGGGTCTCGGGATTATTTACTTAATTGTGTAAGAGATCGTTAAGTAAATACTTAACTTGTTTAAAATGTTTAACAAGTATTAAAATAATGAACGTTAATTTTCCTTCGTTTCCGTTTTTGTAGTTGTTTTATCGCAATGGATTCATTCAACCCTATCACTATTGATTCTTGTCATAATGTTTTCGACGATATTTGCAACCAAAACAACATTGATACTACTAGAGAAGTTCATTTCGGAACAGGTCCGGATGGCAGTATTAACTTCATTTCTTCTCTCCCACCTCCCAAAGGTCCATTTCTTGACACGGCTTATATAGATGAGCTAAATGAAGAATTGGACGCCTTATACTTGAAGGAAAGAGCTTATGATAAAGCTAGTGGGAGTTCTAGCAAGAAAATTCTTGCAAAGAATAAGAAGAAAAAGAGAAAGTTAGAGAAAGGGCGATGCCACTATTGTAGTGTCATGGGCCATTGGAGGAGGAATTGCCCCAAGTACTTACGTCATATGCAAGAAGGTCTTGTGATTTCGTTAGGTAATTCCAAATCTGAAATTTTTGTTATTGACATAAATTTTACATCCAACACATCATGGGTATTGGATACCGGATGTGGTTCTCACCTTTGTAATCGTTTGCAGGGTTTAAGAGAAGTGGAGAAGGTGGACAAGGGTGATATGGATCTCCGACTTGGAAATGGAGCTCGGGTAGCGGCCACTTCTAAAGGAACTTGCACTCTTGCCTTAACGAGTGGATATGAGCTAAAACTTAATAATTGTTATTTTGTACCATCTCTTTCCAAAAACATTATTTCTGTTGCAATGTTAGACATTGAGGGATATAATTTTTCCATTAAAGACAATTGTTGTGTAATTTCTAAGAATGACATGGTAGTTGGCCGTGCCAATTCTATTAATGGAATCTATGTTTTGGAAACTTCCGACTCGTCTAATAATGTCTACAACGTTAATAACAAAAGGATTAAAACAAGTGATCCAAATGAATCATATGTTTGGCATTGTCGACTTGGTCACATAAATGAAAATCGCATTAAAAGATTGGTAAAGACCAACATAATTAAACCATTCGAATATGAATCTTATGGTACATGCGAAGCTTGCCTTCTATGAAAGATGACTCGTAACCCCTTTAGTGGTAAAGGGACACGAGTCAGTGAGTTATTGGGACTAATACATACGGATGTATGCGGACCACTATCAATCACCGCTAGAGGCAATTATGACTATTTCATCACCTTCACCGATGATTTAAGTAGGTATGGGTATATCTACTTAATGAAGCATAAGAGTGAAGCTTTTACGAAATTTAAAGAATTTCAGAATGAAGTCGAGAACCAACTCGACAGGAAGATTAAAAAATTACGATCCGATCGTGGTGGAGAATATCTTAGCAATGAATTTGATTCACATCTAAAGGAGTGTGGCATTGTGTCACAACTTTCACCTCCAGGAACACCACAACTTAATGGTGTGGCGGAAAGGAGGAATCGAACCTTATTGGATATGGTCCGATCAATGATGAGCCAAACTGATTTACCCAATTCATTTTGGGGATTTGCGATCCTCACCGCCATCAAATCGTTGAACAATAGTCCAACGAAAGCGACCGATAAAACTCCATACGAGATGTGGAAAGGAAAAGTTCCTAACTTATCCTATATGAAGATATGGGGGTGCGATGCTTATGTCAAATCTAAAAATGATGACAAACTCGCACCAAGATCCGAAAAATGCATATTTGTTGGTTATCCAACCACCTCACGTGGCTACCACTTCTACAAACCTCAAGAAAACAAAGTGTTTGTGTCTTCTGAGGCTGTCTTCTTAGAAAAGGAGTTTATTTCTAAGAGACAGAGTGGGAGAAATTTTGAACTTAATGAAGTTCGAGAAGTTCAAGAGCCACAAACTGAAGCTGAAACAGAAGAAGATGTTCCTTCTTCATCCACTTCGGTACCTATTCCACCCAGGAGGTCGAGTAGGGTCCCACATCAACCTGATAGGTATGTTGGACTAATTGAGGAAGATGATAGCCTGGACGTTTTACTTTTGGAAAGTGACGAGCCTACCACTTACAAAGCAGCAATCTCTAGTCCCGACTCCATCAAATGGCATGAGGCCATGGTATCCGAGATGGATTCTATGCATCAAAACCAAGTATGGGACTTGGTAGACTTGACTAAGGAGATGAGACCTCTCCAATGCAAGTGGATCTTCAAAGTGAAGAATGGCATAGAAGGACATGATGATGTCTATAAAGCTAGGCTAGTAGCTAAGGGTTTTTCCCAAGTCCAAGGTCTTCATTATGATGAAACCTTTGCTCCGGTAGCCATGCTAAGATCCATTAGGATAATGTTAGCGATTGCCGCATTTCATGAATATGAAGTGTGGCAAATGGATGTCAAAACCGCCTTCTTAAATGGGCATTTAAAGGAGGATGTGTATATGATACAACCTGAAGGTTTTGAAGATCCTAAAAATCCTAACAAGGTATGCAAGCTTAAGAGATCCATCTACGGTCTCAAGCAAGCATCGAGGAGTTGGAATCATCGCTTCAATGAAGTCATAAAAGAAAATGGTTTCACTCGAAGTGTCGAGGAACCTTGTGTAAAACCCCTCGCGAAAGCGGAAAAGTAAAACATACAAAGTACCAAAAATGCAGCGGAATTAAAACTTTTTAACAAAACTAGACATGCGAGGTGCTTTAGAAATCTAAACATGCGAAAGACAAAACATAAATAAGTATTAAGTGCGATACAAGCAGCCCGGGATAGCATATCCCTACAGGCACAAAATACTGAAACGTAAGTCTAAGGTCTAGCTACACGATAAGGTAAAAGTCAACGATGAAGGATCATCGCTCGCTAGCCTCAACGTAACCCCCTGCAAACAGCCTCATGTACCTACACACATACAACATGTGCGCCACAGTCAGTGGGGAGTGACTAGAGTGCTCCTAGCCACCTATTGTCAGTGACACATAACACATAAGCATACAATATACTCCAGCATATATAAAACATGTGAAGCATACAAATCTCAATATCTCAATCTCAAGTCAACATGCAAATACTTATGCAAGGCTCTCAACCAATTTCGGAAACTATTTGGAAGGAGAGCCGGTTTCCCTTCCGGTTGCCCGGCCGGGGGGTCTTTCAATCCAAACCATTTACGAAACCGGACTAAGAGTCGTCCAATGCCTTGGACGAACAATACTAAGATAACCAAGTATCACACAATCACAATCACAACTAAAGCATGCTCAACGTCCAATTATATCAACAAGAGATAGGTCACCTAGTGACTCGACTCTAACAACTATAGGCCAACCAAGTGACTCTACAAACGAGAGATAGGTCAACCAAGCGACTCGACTCTTACTAGATTGATCAGCCAAGTGACTCTACTAGACTACTATGAGCAGGCCGACAATCGACTCGACTATATACTACGACATCCCCAATCTCAGACTATACAACCCCCTGGTAGGACGACATCAAAAGACTGTCCCAGTCTAAACCTGGCCAGACTCTCGGAGCGGAACGAATCACGATCCCCGATTCGACAAGTGCACGAGGCACCCCCAAGACCCGAACTAGCTAGGAACGAGATACGCCCGAAGGCGGGCAGACAATCTAAGACCTGACCGTGAGGACCAAGCCACTACGGCCAACCAGCTACACAATGGAGTCAAGTGAGAACTCGAGTACTATAGCAGCGCACAGCAGGTTTACACAAATCACAAATGTCATCTCTAAGATGTACAACAACTCAAATTCGAATGACAATCATTTCTTAAATATCTCATCAATAAACATCCATGAAACACTTAGCCAACTTCGGGAACTAATTTGAGGCGAGAGCCGGTCTCCCTTCCGGTTGCCCGGCCGGGGGGGTCTTTCATCCTCAAATCCGTTACCGAACCCGACCTAAGCGCTGCCCAATTTCTTGGGACTTCAAATAAGCATACGAAACATAAGAAAAAAAGAATAACAAAAACTAATATAACATTTCATATTATACCCTCATATTTTCTATATAAAATTAACATGTGAGAAATTAATATAACAAGTCGTATTTTAATTCTCCGGGAAACCGATTAACTAATTAATCATTAAGACATGCTTCTTAAAATAAAACCGTAACCCATTACTAATTCGTAACGATTTCAAACGTATTATATTTAAACGTAAACAAGCTAGCAAGAACGTACGTAAATTAATTAATTCAAGCAGGTAAGCAAGCACGTACGTAAAATAATAAAATAATAATTTAATAATAATAAATAATACTAATATTACTAAATAATAGTAATACGTATAGCATTATTAAAATAATGTAACACCACTAGAATTATCACCCACTAAAATCAGGGATTAATTTATAGTAGTATGACAATGATTACTTGGTATGTAGTGGTTGAAATAACCAATAGTATGACAACGCAGCAATAGTACGAGTAGTAATACGTAGCAGTAGCTTGGAGTAATGTATATCAGCAACAACAACAACTAGCAACAATGAAATGTAACAGAGCAGTAGTCAAGCAACGATAAACAATAGTGATTTCAGCATGAAACAAAGAACACAACATAGTAGAATGCAACGCAGGCAGCGACAGTTTGACGTTGCAGTAACATACGCATCAACTTTCAGCAATGAAATAGTAGTAGCAACAATGTGGGCAGTAGCTAACATCAGACTAAATAGATTAACCGACTAACAGTAGTACAACAACCATTAAAACTAGAAACCTCACGCAACACAAATCATCAGTAAAACATGAATAGCTTTAGAACTGAACAGCAGTAGACAACAATGACGGACAACAACCCCAAATCAACTTCACAATTATCCATATATACAAAACAATATTTGACACAACATGAATATGTGACGGATATAAATTACCCAATTAACTATTAATCATAAATTTCACATAAATAACAAGAAATCACATTTCCAATTAATTTAAGACAAAGGCCGAGCTTTTCTCATTATCGTCACCTTTTAGCGATTTAAGCTCCAAAGTCTTCTACAATAACGTAAGACTCGACCTCGGGGTCCTCTAATCTAACTCCTACAACCATAAAAACGGAGATCAAAAGCTAAAAACGGAATTGGGTCAAAACAGCCCAAAAATGAAAGTGAACAAAACTGAAATTGAAAGAGATAGAAAGATTGCAAATCTCGAGAGGATTCCGAAAATATAAAATTTACCTTGATACGAGTAGCGGAAGGGGTCGAGATTATCGTTTTAAGCTTGAAGAAAATGGAGAAAAATGGGTTTTTCTTTTAACAGTGGAATGAAATGAGGAGGGTTGATATGTCGATGGAAGGGTTTGGTGTAGGGTTTTATATTGTCCTTTTTGCTTTTACTTGAGTCGGGTTTATTTATTTAAGTGATTATTTAAGTGATACGGACTCAAGTCGGAATGAAATGCCAAGTGAACAACATCTTAAGAATTAAAATATTCTTAAGACGGAACTTAACGGAAAACTTTAAATTAAATTTACGATTTATTATAAAAATAATATTATATTCCGGAAAATAAATTAAAATCATTAAAATATTGTTTACGAAAATACGGGATGTTACAATCACCCCATCTTTCAAAAAGTTTCGTCCTCGAAACTTGAAAAGAGTTACAAGGACAACACTAATAACTAAAACTTTCTCAGAAGCCTGGATATACCAAAGCTTAGGCTTCTTCCAAAATTTCAAAAGTAAAAACCATAGTCCGGCCTCCATCAAGGAACGTTGGGGTTCTCGTTGCGCATTCAAGAACCTGACATTCTAGTCCGAAGGCAAAACCAAGGTGAAAATCAATGAAGAGTTTCAAAATTTAGACCGATCCGGTGTTGATAGGCATAGTACAGGTTATCGGACGTCTCCAATAACAAGTTCAAATGACAAATCAACGCTGAAATCCATCAAAACTGAAAAATTATCCAACTTCTCAAAACCAGGTTTTGCTAAAAAAATCGACTTTTTAGATCTTTCAAACGTTGAACCAATAAAATTTGTAAAACAAAAGAGGTTTACAATCACAAAAAGGGAAGAAATTTTCCAAAGAAGTCACGAAACGGAGAAAGGAAGCGGTCTAAGGGAGAAAATTTTTGTGAGGGACACGAAGGAAGAACAAGGTTGAGCTCAAGACAGCGCTTTATCAGCAGAAAGAAAACATCAACGGAGACAACAGAGATCGAGTCGAGAAGGATGATAATTCCTCAAAACTCAATCAAGGAAATTTACTTACAAGGTATTCCAAGAAGGCGAGCAACAAGGTTAAGTAGAAAAGTAAGAAGATAGTTTTCAAGTAAGATAGACAATTATTCAATAAGAAGGGATGTGCATCCGGATCAAAGAAGACGATGCACAAAGAAAGAGGAGTATCCAGGCTCAGAAGCATTCTCCAACGGTAGCACGAATCGTCCATCTTCGGTAGAAAACACCGGTCTTGATCGTCAAATGGATGAGCTCACGGTTCGTCGATTTGAAGATGTAAAAGTAAGATAAATGACAATCAACAAACACGTTAGACCTAGTAAAAGCAATCACATTACAGACTACCACTTGTCCTTAAGTCTACCCAAATCTCTCATTCATTATTCAAGTTATTGGTCAAGTTAAGTTTGGGGATTACATGAGTGCGTCGGGAGCAATAATGCTCTGATACCAACTGTAAAACCCCTCGCGAAAGCGGAAAAGTAAAACATACAAAGTACCAAAAATGCAGCGGAATTAAAACTTTTTAACAAAACTAGACATGCGAGGTGCTTTAGAAATCTAAACATGCGAAAGACAAAACATAAATAAGTATTAAGTGCGATACAAGCAGCCCGGGATAGCATATCCCTACAGGCACAAAATACTGAAACGTAAGTCTAAGGTCTAGCTACACGATAAGGTAAAAGTCAACGATGAAGGATCATCGCTCGCTAGCCTCAACGTAACCCCCTGCAAACAGCCTCATGTACCTACACACATACAACATGTGCGCCACAGTCAGTGGGGAGTGACTAGAGTGCTCCTAGCCACCTATTGTCAGTGACACATAACACATAAGCATACAATATACTCCAGCATATATAAAACATGTGAAGCATACAAATCTCAATATCTCAATCTCAAGTCAACATGCAAATACTTATGCAAGGCTCTCAACCAATTTCGGAAACTATTTGGAAGGAGAGCCGGTTTCCCTTCCGGTTGCCCGGCCGGGGGGTCTTTCAATCCAAACCATTTACGAAACCGGACTAAGAGTCGTCCAATGCCTTGGACGAACAATACTAAGATAACCAAGTATCATACAATCACAATCACAACTAAAGCATGCTCAACGTCCAATTATATCAACAAGAGATAGGTCACCTAGTGACTCGACTCTAACAACTATAGGCCAACCAAGTGACTCTACAAACGAGAGATAGGTCAACCAAGCGACTCGACTTTTACTAGATTGATCAGCCAAGTGACTCTACTAGACTACTATGAGCAGGCCGACAATCGACTCGACTATATACTACGACATCCCCAATCTCAGACTATACAATCCCCTGGTAGGACGACATCAAAAGACTGTCCCAGTCTAAACCTGGCCAGACTCTCGGAGCGGAACGAATCACGATCCCCGATTCGACAAGTGCACGAGACACCCCCAAGACCCGAACTAGCTAGGAACGAGATACGCCCGAAGCCGGGCAGACAATCTAAGACCTGACCGTGAGGACCAAGCCACTACGGCCAACCAGCTACACAATGGAGTCAAGTGAGAACTCGAGTACTATAGCAGCGCACAGCAGGTTTACACAAATCACAAATGTCATCTCTAAGATGTACAACAACTCAAATTCGAATGACAATCATTTCTTAAATATCTCATCAATAAACATCCATGAAACACTTAGCCAACTTCGGGAACTAATTTGAGGCGAGAGCCGGTCTCCCTTCCGGTTGCCCGGCCGGGGGGGTCTTTCATCCTCAAATCCGTTACCGAACCCGACCTAAGCGCTGCCCAATTTCTTGGGACTTCAAATAAGCATACGAAACATAAGAAAAAAGAATAACAAAAACTAATATAACATTTCATATTATACCCTCATATTTTCTATATAAAATTAACATGTGAGAAATTAATATAACAAGTCGTATTTTAATTCTCCGGGAAACCGATTAACTAATTAATCATTTAGACATGCTTCTTAAAATAAAACCGTAACCCATGATTTCAAACGTATTATATTTAAACGTAAACAAGCTAGCAAGAACGTACGTAAATTAATTAATTCAAGCAGGTAAGCAAGCACGTACGTAAAATAATAAAATAATAATTTAATAATAATAAATAATACTAATATTACTAAATAATAGTAATACGTATAGCATTATTAAAATAATGTAACACCACTAGAATTATCACCCACTAAAATCAGGGATTAATTTATAGTAGTATGACAATGATTACTTGGTATGTAGTGGTTGAAATAACCAATAGTATGACAACGCAGCAATAGTACGAGTAGTAATACGTAGCAGTAGCTTGGAGTAATGTATATCAGCAACAACAACAACTAGCAACAATGAAATGTAACAGAGCAGTAGTCAAGCAACGATAAACAATAGTGATTTCAGCATGAAACAAAGAACACAACATAGTAGAATGCAACGCAGGCAGCGACAGTTTGACGTTGCAGTAACATACGCATCAACTTTCAGCAATGAAATAGTAGTAGCAACAATGTGGGCAGTAGCTAACATCAGACTAAATAGATTAACCGACTAACAGTAGTACAACAACCATTAAAACTAGAAACCTCACGCAACACAAATCATCAGTAAAACATGAATAGCTTTAGAACTGAACAGCAGTAGACAACAATGACGGACAACAACCCCAAATCAACTTCACAATTATCCATATATACAAAACAATATTTGACACAACATGAATATGTGACGGATATAAATTACCCAATTAACTATTAATCATAAATTTCACATAAATAACAAGAAATCACATTTCCAATTAATTTAAGACAAAGGCCGAGCTTTTCTCATTATCGTCACCTTTTAGCGATTTAAGCTCCAAAGTCTTCTACAATAACGTAAGACTCGACCTCGGGGTCCTCTAATCTAACTCCTACAACCATAAAAACGGAGATCAAAAGCTAAAAACGGAATTGGGTCAAAACAGCCCAAAAATGAAAGTGAACAAAACTGAAATTGAAAGAGATAGAAAGATTGCAAATCTCGAGAGGATTCCGAAAATATAAAATTTACCTTGATACGAGTAGCGGAAGGGGTCGAGATTATCGTTTTAAGCTTGAAGAAAATGGAGAAAAATGGGTTTTTCTTTTAACAGTGGAATGAAATGAGGAGGGTTGATATGTCGATGGAACCCTGTTCAAGTGAACTGGATTAACTTAGTATCGCCCCTAGTCACTTATATGAGGTGACGTCTCGAAGTGACTAGATTATGATGTGACTGATGGTTTGTTCTTACACCATAGAGTCATAAGGGATGACTAGTCGATCATATAGACAAACTGTAAAGTACACTTGTGTCGGGCAGTGACCGCTTATAGAGTTCTTTAGAATTCATTGGAGCCTGGTCGTGGCAAGAGCTGCTATATATATTCTTATGAGTCGATTCTTTGACTAGAGACTGGTTGCTCTAGAGGTGACATTATTCAGAATGACTTTGATTTATATTCTACGATCTTCCGTAAAATGGGTCAAATGGATATATTTTGGGTCACAATGGATGATGTTGGCCAAGGAGAACAGTTGGAAAGGAATTGTTCTGCCCCTTGTCAGGGTTATCTTATATCTCAAGGCCACTCGAGGAGTAGTAAACTGGAAATGCGTGGCCACGCTTGGAGACTATCTATGGTAGATAATTCCGGTCTGTCAGTTACACTCCATATCGAGAAAAACCACTATTGATTTGATCACGTGCAAGTACGACCTGCAAGACACCTTGCATTGAGTGGGAGATAATGTAATAGAACAAGAGAATCGGTGATCCACACTTGTGAGGACAAGTGGGAGATTGTTGGAGTAAGTGTCCTCGACAATAATGTGATCATGTCAATTATATTAATTAAATTGACAAATCTCTATAAAAGAATATTCATGGGATGATTCTTATCATAAGTCAACTGGTCAACATTAATCGGTAATGATTGGCTTGCTAGAGTTTGACATTACTGTCGTAATGACGGTGGTGACCAGTTGATCCCTTTAGGTCACACCTTTAGGACAGCTATCTCAATATTAAATGTAACAACTGTATATTGATACGAGTTGATTCATTTCTAGATTATGAATAAAATAAGGAGATAATTTATAATAGGATTATAAATTATTTTAGTGATTGAAATGTCATCACTATTATTTATATGTTTATGAAACATGATAATAAATGAATGAGTCGAATGAACTACAATCGTTGTAGTTATGAAATGCGATTAAATAAATATATATATGTAATTATTTAAATTACTAATTTGCGATAAAGAGTTTAAAGTGTTAAACTACGCAAATAATATTATCCTAACTAATGTTACGGATTGGATCCGTTTTGGTGGTGTGGACCGTGTGATATGTCACACACACACACACATTTACAATATTACATTATATGTAATAGGAACATTATAAGGACAAGGCATTTAATTGTGAAAGCATGCTTGGGACATTTGAGAGGATAGAGAGCCAAGTGATTGGGCACTCTACCCCTTGCTCTCGGCCGTCCCAAAAGAGAGAACAAAAGAGAGTTTTGTTCCCTCTTCTCTTGCTCATACATTCATTCACAACTCAAGTTAGGGTTTTTGTCTTAGAGAGAGAACAAAAGGAGAAAATAAGCTTTTATTTTCAACCCTAAAACCGTGCACTTCCTTGCATAATCTAGTGAGTTTGTTTGTTGATTCTAGCACAATAACATACAAACATTGAGAGTTAGTGTGTCTTGGTGTTCATCTTTTGGAGACCATCATCTCTTTGAAGGTTCAAGGAGGATCATCCGTGGGTTAAGCGCAAGAACAAGTGAAGAAGGTGACTTCACTTGTGCCCTAAAATAGCCGAGATTATCAATGTAAGGGAGCTAATTTTTCTCTTATATCTCGACACAATTTCGTTAAGCATGCATAAGATCTTCTATTTATAAAGATAAATAAAATAGTATGACTAAATAGGTATATGAACCTTACATGACCTACATGACAAGAAGTTGAAGTTTAATACTACTTGATGAAATCTTTGTCTGGGTATATTTTCTAGGTGCATGACGAAAGATTCACTTGTGTAAATGTGAAGTGTAGCCGCTTCAAGAGGCTTGGACTGTTAGGTTTAACTAGTTGCTCATAAACTAATTTTAGTCATACTAACATAAACCTTTAACCAACTTTTAATTAATTTATTAATAAACTCGTTTATTAGATCTTATGCATGCTAAAAAGCGGAAATAAGGAGAGCATTTGAACCCTTACACACGGTCCAAATAATTAGCAAGGATGATCCTCCGAGTACCCAATATAGAATACCTCCTATGGATGCACCAAGACAAGCCCTTAAGAACCGAACCCTTATTAGTGCTAGACAAGAAATCGGTTTTCTCCTTAAACTTATTCTAATCACTCTTATTAGAAATATATTTTGAATACTACTTTTAGTATAATTTTATTATCTTATAATAAGTATTAGAGGTTGAACAAACTCTCCTTACTTGTGTAGAATTTCGGCTAGCATAGAAGGAGAAGAAGAAGAATGAATATATATTGTCACACATCTATATATTAAGCATGCAACTTTGATTAATTAAACAATTAACTTAAGCATGCTCATATTGGGAAGGGGAAGCCGGTTTTGGGGAGCCTCACTAGGGAACATCTTGACTTCTCAAGACACTAGGGTGGTTACTAGGTTAGTGTTCTCTAGGCAACACATTAAACTTAATGATTAATGGTGTATTTAACAATTAAAACACCTCACACTAACCCTCACCATAACCGGCTATTAAGTCCATAAAATGGACTTAATTTTACAATTTTGTCAATTGTATAATTTGTGTAAAATGTGACATCTTATATGTCACAAGGCAATACAATATAATTATCTTATAAAAATTATACAAATATTTATCATATAAATATTATATTTATCAATTGACAATTAATTCGAAATTACAATTGTAAAATGATTATTTATAATTATCGTCAATACGATTTACAACCTTTGTATTATAACCCAATTCATTCTTATAACGATATAATAAAATATCGTTTGATGTTTAACAATTGACACGTTTCAATTTTTAAACATAAATCTTACATTAAGATTTAACCTCTAATGTCTCGATATACGAGTTTAAGGAATATGATCAAATCGTATCAATATACATTTGATCACTTTATCAATTAAGGGAATTGTCCTAAAGGTGTGACCTAAAGGGATCAACTGACCACCACCGTCATACGACAGTAATGTCAAACTCTAGCTAGCCAATCATTACCGATTAATGTTGGTCAGTTGACTAATAATTCTTATCATCCCTTGCGCATTCTCGTTATGAGATTTAATTACGTGATCGCACTATTGTTGAGGACACATTTCCCAACAATCTCCCACTTGTCCTCGACAAGTGTGCGTCACCAATTCTCTTGTCCTATTACAATCTCCCACTCAATGCAAGGTGTCTCTCTAAGGTCGTACTTGCATTCGATCATATCATGAGTGGTTTCCTCGATCTGGAGAATAACTGTCTGACCGGAATTATCTACCATAGATACCTTCCGAGCGTGGCCACGCATTTCCAGTTAATTACTCCTCGAGTGGCCCTGAGATTTGAACAACCCTGACAAGGGGTGGACAATTTCTATCGCACTACTTCCTTCAACTAGTCATAGTTAGTCATAACCCAAAACAATCCCATTTGACTCCAGTTACGAAAAGTCGTAGAGAATGGATCAAAGTTATGCCTAAACTGTACCATCTTGGGAGAGTAGTCTTTAGTCTAAGAATTGACTCACAAGAATACTATAGCAACTCTCGCCACGACCCGGCTATAAAATTTCCAGAACTCTATAAGCGGTCACATTGCCCGACAGAGTGTCTCTTACAGTCTGCCTATGTGATCGACTAGTCATCACATATGACTCTATGGCACTTGAACTTACCATCAATCGCCTCACACTCTAGTCGCTTCGAGATGTCACCTCATGTAAGCGGCTAGGGGTCATACTAAGTCAATCCAGTTCACTTATGGGGTTCAATATTGTCTCATACAACCCATTTGGATTCTGACAAAGTATCTTTCATTTTGAGTTAATTATAACTCAAATGATGTTGTCATGCAACAATAGTCAATACTATTATATTGCATTTGATGCACAATCATCTATTTGTATTAGTGTTTTGCGAATAAACCTTTTATTCATGATTGCAAAACTTACAAATTTTTGTCTCCTTCATTCTCATATTATCTCGTATAATATGATCCTATTTGAGTACATATCTAGAACTCTTTCTAGATTTTGAGTTTCCTTTCCTAAGGAAAGCTCCCACTGTTATCTTATAACTTGTGACGTATCGATATACTGGAGGGATTAAAAGTCACTCTCTACAGTCACTTATGTACTGAAATCTATATTGTAGTTTATTTATGATTTCATCATTCTTAATAATTTTCACTCATCTTGGCTATTTGATAATGGTTTCATTCATCGTTATGAATAAGTATCCAACCATTCTAACTTCTAGTGGGCGACCTTTTATTATCCATATAATAAACCTTCCCGTAAGCTCCATCATCTTATGATATAAATTATTTGATCATCTAGAATTGAAAACCTCTTATTCTTTACACCTTAAAGAATCACCCATTCTCTCTAAATGGCAGGCTTAATTCTTTTAATGAAAATCGCTCCCACTAAAATCAATATCTCTCGATATCTTAAATGAACCTTTCATTTCACGCATGTTAAACTATTACTCGAATCATTATCACTATCACTATCCCTATAGTGATCTGTTTCCATTCAATCAATCATTACCTTCTTATCATGTCTTCGTTTCCTCGAGACGTAAATGACATGATAATTTCTTTATAACTAACTTGAGAGGATTGAGATGATTTCTTCTCTTTTATCTTATAAACTTAGAAAAATCATTTATTAAGGAACCGTTTTCCTACCGATTTCATACGGGGTTTCAAGTTTCCTCTCTATGAAACAATGAACACAAAGAACCTTTCTTCGAGTGTCCTCCCGTAGTTTCTTCAGTGTCCTCTCGTAGTTTCTTCAAATCATTTAGGGCTCTTCTTAAGACTCCCAAGTAAGAATCTTCTCTAAGATCCTTCCTTTATTTTCATCATTGGTTTATGAGGGAAAGAAATATTTTCTCCCACTCTATCCTTCTAACAATAACCTTTACTTGTTTAAGGATAGCTATTTCGATTAACCAATGTATATGAATGTTTGAAGTTTGATAGGTGTGATGAATACATTCTCATTTTGACTTAAAATGAAAATCTTATAATGAACTGATATAGTCTCATTTTGATTGAATCTATCTCATGGGGTGTAGTTCTCCGTTTTAATCAACTCTTTGATTATCTTATACTTGATCGTATCAATATATATTGCGTGATTGAATCACTATCATTCATGTTTAAACAAGGCATGCAATTTATTTGAGAAATCAAAACATTGATTAAGAACAAAAGTAGCGACTCGGGTTGAAAACCAAGTCACCAATATCCAAAACTACAACCATTGTTTTTAGGATTTTAATCCTTGTCTTACAAGAAAATAAATTGTTCCATAAATAAATGCAAAATATGAAAGAAGACGATATGAAAATTAGAGCCTAGCTCTTCAAGTCTTCGATCAATTGGATGCTACCATAGCCATCCAAGTAAGGAACTTCAAGCTTCCTTCTCCTTGCCCTTATCATTATTCGGGGGTGGCCCTTTAAAACAATTAAAAAGGGTAAATATCAACACATTTGTATCACTATACATAAGTTGATAAACGACATGAATTATACGCGAGAATTATTACCTACGGCGGTTGCCTTCCCATTTTTGAGATCACTTAAGTACTTGGGGCAATTTCGTTTCCAATGACCGATCCTCGTGCAATAATGGCACTTGTCTTGCTCTTTTGAAGACGAGGTGGAAGCGCCTTTCGAAAAGGTCTTTTCTTTGGTCGCTTTGAGTTTGAACGTTTTCTTGCCCTTGCCTATCGAGGCATTCCTCTTGAAGCTCGTTTTCCCTTTCTTTTCGATGTTTAAAACATCCTTGGTGGAACTTTCATGAAATCCCATGTCCCTTTCGGCTTGGACTAACATCTTATGCAACTCGTCCAACGTGGTCTCTTGGTTTCGCATATTAAAATTCACCCGGAATTGAGCATACGCCTTAACCTTATTGAGCGAGTGAAGAACTCGGTCAATAATTAGAGAGTCGGGAACATCAACATCTTGAGCTTTTAGAGTCTCCGCGAGCTCAACTAGTTTGAGCACATGAGGGCTTATCTTTTGCCCTTCCTTGAAAGTTATGTCAAAGAAGGCGGAAGCCGCCTCATATTGAATCACCCTAGGAGTTTGCGAAAACATGGTCGCAAGCTTGGTGTATATCTCATATGATGTGGTCAACTTAATCATACTCCTTTGGAGATCCGGCTCCATGGAGAAGATGAGCACATTTTTAAGAGCGGAGGACTCTTTCATGTAGGCTTCATAGGCCTCACGAGTTTGGACCGATGAACGAGCGGTTGGAGCGGGAGGAGCGGCTTCGGATAGGTAACGACTCTTATCGTCACCTTGAGCGGCCAAAAGCAATTGCGCATCCCAATCCTTAAAATTGGAACCATGCTTATCGAGTTTACAACGATCCATAAAGGATCGAAGCCATGATACGTTAGTGAGAGGTGGAGCGTTGGTTGCCATAGTTGATGTTGAAAATTAAACTACAATAATAAAAGGAAAAACAACATCATTTTAAATTCATAATTTTAAACTAGAAACTTTAACAAGTTTAGTTATGTATTTACTTAATGATCTCTTACCCAATTAAGTAAACAATCCCGAGACCCAAACCCATACTAATCCGGGCACGGTGTAGCCGATTCAACCCGTATCGGTATAATTTGGTGGATTAACCTTTTAATCGGTTCTACTCTTAGAACTCTCGGTCGATAATTTTCTTAAAATTATCTTTAGCCCGAACTTATTGCAACTACGGTTACGAATACTTTCGTTGAGATCAACCAAATTTCAAGGTGTAATCTTATTACCCCACTTACCCAACGTGACAATTTTAGTATCCCGGTGTAGCCGAGCCTACGTTCTTGTGAAGAAGGGATTCATGGGTCCGTACTTTTTGGTAAGGCTAAGTCTCAATATTTCTATGTAAGAGATCTAGTCAAATTATTATCTATCTCCGTTTAAGTGAACTAAGTCGGTGAATTATCGATAAAATAAAAGACTAGGTCGACTTGGTCTAAACATGCATGATACGATGTATGACGATTTGGCTATGCATGCAAACATATAAAAAGCAAAAAATAAAAGCATAAATAAACCCTAGTATGGCCTTTCCTAGAAAAGAAATAACAAAGTACAAATTCGGAAACCAACTCCTTTGGTCCCTTGAACTTCACGCGGCACGCACTTCGAGGTAAACACCATCTTGTCGGAACTCCTTTCCGAATGGCACCGTCTTCAAGGAACTCCGGATTTTACAAATATTACAACTTTTCTAGTCTACTTTATACATTATAAAATAGAAATAAATTACAATTGGGTGATACGAGATCACAAAATTACAACCGAATCGGTAACCCCTTACATTACGGGAAATACCGATTTAAAACTAAGGCCATACTAAGTAAATTACATAATTCCCAAAATTACGTAAAAATAAATCATGACATTCATAATATAAAATATGCAATGCTTATATAAATATGAATTAACATGCAAATCCTAAACCAAATCGTCCTATTTAAAACACTTATTTAAATAGTTATCGCAAACCTCGGTTTATGGAATCGCGTGTTTTAACGTTTAACAACACTGTGCATTGAAATGAAACGGTTTTCATCCTTAAGTTAATCATCCTAACTCTTATAGGTTTCAAAATTTAGTCTTACTCAAACTTTGAACATGACTTAACTTAATATATTTCAATATTGATCGGTATTACTCGGTTTTTCTTGAAAAATAATATAAAATTCAAAAGAGTCATAAAAATTTCGAAAATTCAAAATTCAAATTTTGAAAAATCCAGAATGTTCTTAAAATTTTCAGAAAGTTAAAATATTAGTATTTTATACGGTTTTATTATTATTTCGAAAATAACACGTAAAACGAGCAATTTAAGTCGGAAAATTCAATAATTAACTTCATAAATGCAAATTAAATACTAATAATATTTTTATACCTTCCAAAACATTTTAAGAACACAAGATGGACAGAAAATTAAATGGCACATTGCCCCATAGCCGAAATAATTGCATGACTCTTTTAATTAATTTTAAATGTAACCTTTTTATCAAATTAAAATTAAATAAAATCAAATCAAATCTGAAACTTTTGGCTCCCAAGAATATTTTCATGATGAACATATCACATATGACTAATATGGGTTACATTTTCGGCCATTTTTAACAACATTTGCAAATTTTAACGATTTACGTCATATATCGTACGATTTTAACCTTTAAAATTATTTCTCAAGCATAAAATAAGATAAAATTCTCGAAACTTTTATACATGCTGGAAATAATATATATGACATCGTGTTAAATTTTTATGGCCAAATTCCAACTTAAACTATTAAAGTCGAAATTATGTCACTAATTACCCGATTTTTACATTAAAAATCTATAAAATTGCAATATTTGAGATAAATTTCTGAAAATTCAACATAAAATTTAAATATTGCATGTGACATCCTCATAAATGTTTATAGTCAAATTCATAATATAACTATTTAAACCCATTTTTATTCATCTTATTGCATTTTAACACTTAAAATTCATATCACACGATTTAAAGGTCCATAGTTTACGAAAATTCATATTCATATTATAGAAAATACATGTGATATCATACTGAAAAATCTCGGCCAGAAGCTTATTTTAACTAATTTTCCCAAAATAAACTATTTTTAACCATTAAAACATATAAAAACCGAGATATTACATACCAATAATCAATATTCATGCAAAAATTATTCCAAATATTCTAAATCATATTAGAAAACAGTAGGTATCATGCTAAATTAATTTCGTGCATATCATATATCAAAACGAAAATTATCAAGTTTTATTTAGTTATCCTAATAACTCCGTAAAAACGAAAACGGAAAGCATGCAAACAACCTATTGCTCTGATACCAATTGTTAGGTTTAACTAGTTGCTCATAAACTAATTTTATTCATACTAACATAAACCTTTAACCAACTTTTAATTAATTTATTAATAAACTCGTTTATTAGATCTTATGCATGCTAAAAAGCGGAAATAAGGAGAGCATTTGAACCCTTACACACGGTCCAAATAATTAGCAAGGATGATCCTCCGAGTACCCAATATAGAATACCTCCTATGGATGCACCAAGACAAGCCCTTAAGAACCGAACCCTTATTAGTGCTAGACAAGAAATCGGTTTTCTCCTTAAACTTATTCTAATCACTCTTATTAGAAATATATTTTGAATACTACTTTTAGTATAATTTTATTATCTTATAATAAGTATTAGAGGTTGAACAAACTCTCCTTACTTGTGTAGAATTTCGGCTAGCATAGAAGGAGAAGAAGAAGAATGAATATATATTGTCACACATCTATATATTAAGCATGCAACTTTGATTAATTAAACAATTAACTTAAGCATGCTCATATTGGGAAGGGGAAGCCGGTTTTGGGGAGCCTCACTAGGGAACATCTTGACTTCTCAAGACACTAGGGTGGTTACTAGGTTAGTGTTCTCTAGGCAACACATTAAACTTAATGATTAATGGTGTATTTAACAATTAAAACACCTCACACTAACCCTCACCATAACCGGCTATTAAGTCCATAAAATGGACTTAATTTTACAATTTTGTCAATTGTATAATTTGTGTAAAATGTGACATCTTATATGTCACAAGGCAATACAATATAATTATCTTATAAAAATTATACAAATATTTATCATATAAATATTATATTTATCAATTGACAATTAATTCGAAATTACAATTGTAAAGTGATTATTTATAATTATCGTCAATACGATTTACAACCTTTGTATTATAACCCAATTCATTCTTATAACGATATAATAAAATATCGTTTGATGTTTAACAATTGACACGTTTCAATTTTTAAACATAAATCTTACATTAAGATTTAACCTCTAATGTCTCGATATACGAGTTTAAGGAATATGATCAAATCGTATCAATATACATTTGATCACTTTATCAATTAAGGGAATTGTCCTAAAGGTGTGACCTAAAGGGATCAACTGACCACCACCGTCATACGACAGTAATGTCAAACTCTAGCTAGCCAATCATTACCGATTAATGTTGGTCAGTTGACTAATAATTCTTATCATCCCTTGCGCATTCTCGTTATGAGATTTAATTACGTGATCGCACTATTGTTGAGGACACATTTCCCAACATGGACTTGGCATCCTACACTCTTATGAATATATATGGACACAAGGTGCTCAATAATGTCAAATTTGTAACTTTAAGAGTTTTTTAAGTCTATGTACGGAGTATATGTTATCTTCTTGTATTCAGTATGGGTTGAAAGATTCATTTTATAGGACTCCTTGGTTATCGAATATTTGAAAAGTGTAATGTACTAATGTGGAAGTTCAATCAATGGGACACTTTTATTTGTGCATAGATTTGTTACTTTGTTGTTTTATTTGAAAATAAGGGATACACTTAAATGGGGAAGGAATGTTAGTGTTATTGATTACAAGGACATTTAAGTCATTCAGATTTTTGTGTCAAAACTGGATTGAGCTCTAAATCGATACAATGTGGGTAGGGAAATACAGAAGGTACGCTCATATAATCGAATTTATCGAGTACATGTTTAATTAGAGTGGATAAGGGACATATTTTGTATTTGTATCTTCGACATTTTTACAAAGTAAAGACATAACTCTTTTTGTCGACAGTTCTTTATTCTTATTTTAAGACAAATAATTAGTCTTATTGTAAAGATATTTCATATAACCCAAAAGTATTAGGGTCAAAATATTGTAAAAAGTCGCATTTAACATGATTTGATTGGATATAATAAACCGTGTTATATTATTTTTATTTTTATTTTAATGCATGTGTTTAAGTTAGTTACTTGTTTATAAACTTCATAATACAAAACTACAACAAATATATGGGTAGATAACTTGAAATTGACAATAATGCATTGTTGTTTATCACAATTCTCATTTTAAACCGTCCTTATCAGTGACTGCTTATATAAGGAGTAATACAATTGTATTAAAAAAGATTTGTGAGCATGGGCGAACCCAATGAGTAGGGCTGCTATCCCCGAACATAAGAAAATCGTTTAAGAAGTAATCGTTTTGCAACCCCGGATTTAAGCGCGTTAATGAAAAGTTAAGTAAAACTAAGGACCAAAATATAGCATCGTTTGTTCTGTGTAGCAGTGGTGACTGGTGAGGGATTAAAAGGTGGTGTGCTGTGCACTTTATCTGAGGTTCGAATCCCATGGCATGCTATGTTGCTTATTTTTTAAATTTTTGCCATGATTCTCATAGTCTAATTCAAATTTTTGCCATTATTCTCATAGTCTAATTCGATTCTTCTTTTATCCAATACTCCTACTAGGTATTGTTTTAAACTTTCAAAATAATAGTTGTTTATTGTCTTTGGCTTCAGGATTTTTTCCGTAACAATAATTATTTTTGTTTTTACGGTTTTAAATGTGTGTTTTGAGGACATATAACATAAGACTTGTCCAATAGGAGAGAAGTGTATATATATTTTCAACCACTCTTCCATAGGACCGTCACAAGTCTCACAACATAAGACTGACCCAATAAGATATCAAAATAAAAATTACAAAATACAAATCTTTTAATTAATTTTTTGGGGCTTTTGTTTATTTGATTAAAAAAATGAGTTATAAGTTCAATTGTTTGGGCTTTTGGATTGTAACTATAAGACACTCCAGTCCTACAAAACAATTTGTGATATAATTTTTTTAAAAAAAACTCAATTTTAACCATTGTATAATTTAAGAAATTCAAAACAAGACTCACAATATTCTTAAAATATAAATTAAAAACAAGTCGCAAAATTATTAAATAAAAATGTGAAGCCATATTTCGTAGAGTAGGGAACGATTGAATTGATCGTTGCGAATTTGTATATGTAATATTTATACAACACATATCGTACTACAATTTTATTAAATTTTAATATTAATTTTGAGCTATATATATCCGCTACCCATTCATAGGATTCTAGGTTCGCCCCTATTTGTTTGTGAGGATGGAATTAGGTTGACAAATGAGTAATTAGGTTTGAAAGTTTGGTGACTAGTAGAGTAGAGTAGTAGTTGTGTACGAGAATGTTAGTTCGGGACCTCTAACATCACCAAACATTTCTCCATCTATAAATTACCATGACCAATTACAATATATCCACATATATCACACGTTACTTGCGTTTATAAACTAATTTATATCCAGAGTGATGGGGCCAGGAGGACCGCCGGGAGGGCCAGGTCCATGGGGGCCTCTTGGAGGAGGCCCTGGTTCTTGGGGCCCACCAGGTCCCGGGCCGTTTCCCATTTTCGGAGGTCTTATAGATTGTCTCGGCTCTTGGTAAACTTATTTTATTTTTCATTATTTTATTTGTTTTCTTTTTAGTTATATGGGTACATTAGTACACGATCACAACCATCACTCCATCAGCATAACAATTAATGACGGTAATTAAAAATAGTACTCATTTAGTTGTTAATATTTGACCATCATATATGGTTATAATATCGGATAAATGTGGTAAGATTGAGAGAGTTAACTTGATTGATCAATTTACCTTCAGATGATCTGTATTATTACGAGTATTATATAAGTGTTGGGCAGCCGATGTAAATTTGATTTTAATTTGAAATTTAATTTTCTTTTCTATTCCTCATTATTTCATTTTTTCTGTGCAGTTTGAGTTTTTTGTGTTGTTGTTGGGTGCTAAGAGACTGTTTTGGTGGGCCTCCACCAGTTGGGCCATTTGGGCCTCCACTTCTTTAAACGGAGCTTCTAAAGACTAATCAAGGTGTTTACGAGACAGTAATACTGAGACAAACTAAGTCGACACGCATGAGTTTGATATAACACATGTAATGAGTTGTCGAATGTGATAATCCTTATATTTTGAATTTTATCTTAAGTTTACGAGCCTCCTCATATTTTCAGACTACAAATGAATTGATAATTATAAATATATAATTGTCCATTATTACTCAATTTAATTACGCCATTTTAAAAATATTCTACAAGTTTTAAGTAATTTTGACTCCTCTAAAATATTCCGTATATATGTATATTTCTCTCATGTAATCTTCCGATGACATAGATATTAGATACACATATCTACGAATTTTCATTATTTGCAAATCTTAAGAGATCGTGTATAAGGAGATGGAAAAACATGCATGCATGCAATATTCACATTAATCTAACATAAGGAGGGAAAAAAAAAATATTCGATCAACACTTATAATTGAACTTATAATATTTCAATTAGGTGTGACATGTAAATAGTTTATTCTCAATATTGTGAATTGTGATAGTATGACAAGGGACGAGTCCGAAAAAAAATTATGTACGTAGTAGCTAAATATTACTATTCAAATTAATAGTAAGTCTTGCTTGCGACGGGTCACCATTTGTGACGGATATTTTGTGAAATAAAATGGATACAAAATGAGTAGTGGAGAAAGGGGACCACATGAATAGTGTTGGAGAGAGAGAAAAGTGGGTATTTTGTGAGAGTAAATGGTATCCGTCACAAGCTTGCGACGGATAGTGCCGTTGCAAATAAGAATTTGTGTCAAATTAAATATCAATGAATGCATTAGTTTAAGGAATTCAAAGACTTAACTATAAAAAGCTAAAATATAATTTAATACTCCCCCGTCTCAACAGATTCTTTACGTTTACTTTTTCACATTTGCCGAGATCTTTCATTTTGCATTTATAAAAATTATAAAAATTTGATATTCTTAATCTATTCGTAAAGACGAATCAAACAAGATCTCACATGACTATGTTTCTTCTTATAGATTGTCCAAAATATTATAGATTCTCTTGACTTGTGAATAGTGTCAAAAAGTAAATGTAAAGAATTTGCTGAGACGGACGGAGTAATATAATAGAAAAGTCAATTTTTATATATGTTTTCAAGCGTGGTGGAACACATGCGATACTAGTTTATGTGACAAGGTATGTACACACACTGTCACTACAGTTATAAACACGAAATATGGGAGTGATTTACGAAGAGGAGACAATTTAAGAATTGATGGATATTAAGTACAGAGAATTATTAGCTAGTTTTCTTTGTGTCAATCATTTATCTAATTTTAGTAAAAATACAAAATATTGTTTATATAAAAAATGACAACCTAAACAAATGATTTGAATTTTGGACCGCGTAGAATAATTCTTAAGGGCGGGGCGGTTTATGTGCATTTCCATGTGGTGAAGGTCCAGATGCTGGAACTGGAACTCCTTTGGTTAGGATAACATACAAGTACTTGTCTTCCTTCTTTGCTTTCGAACCATTTTCTGATGGTGATGAAGCGTAAAGAAGACGCGCCTCTTCATCACCATTACTAATTGAGCCTAGTATCACAATGATGAGCAAAAATATTCGAAATTTGAAATTAATCGCCATGTTATGTACTGTATATCTTTGATGGTTAATTTTTGTTGTTGGATGAGTGTGTTTTGGAGTTTTGGGTATGTATGTTATTTATAGATTGACATACATGTGACTAGACAGTATATATAGTACAAGTTCATATGTTATGTGTATTGGAAATGGTACAGTATTAATTATTTTGATGACCTACATATAAGTTCATGATGTAAGAAGTTACCGATGTTCACATTTTGGTTACAATTTACATCAATCTTGCTATAGCAATTCAAGTTTCTCTATTACTCCCTATTAGCTATACATGACAACAAATACTCATAATTATTACTCTTTTAAATACTTATTCTAACTGAATTTATCGATCAATCAAGTTATTGACAAATTGTCTATTACGAGTATTAATCAGAATTAATACCCAAGCTCCCAATAAAAACAAATGTTATGGTGTTACCTTATAATTATCACTCAAATTTACGATAGTAAGTTATATATATATATCTATATATATATATATATATATATATATATATATATATATATATATATATTTTTTTTTTTTTTTTTTTTTTTGATAAGGCAAAGAAACTAGGTTGATCCTCTTGGATAGGACCAACCTATTTCATCCTTTCGAATGAGTAAGGTAAGTTGAAGTCATCGGCTTTCAACCCACCTCGAAAGAGTTGGACATGAATGTCCAACAGAAGCCATGAAGTCAGCAACCTTGTTGGCTTCACGGAAGCAATGTTTAATTATCACTTCATCGAAAGATGAAGATCAAATTTCACATCCTTGATAATACTAGAGATTTCCCATGGGATCTGCCAAGTGCTACAGAGTGAATTGATAACACATAAATTATCCCCCTCCACAATTAACTTAGAGATTCCTAAGCGTTTAGCGGCTAAAATACCTTCTTTTAAAGCGAGTGTTTCTGCGACAAGAATACTATTAGATCCGCACTTTTTTGCTCCTAGCAACACGATTTCACCTTTATGATCTCTTATACAAAATCTTAAAGCAGCTTTATTGTCGTTTATTCTCGATCCGTCAAAATTTAGCTTTAAGAAACCATTTCTAGGTTTCTCCCACCAGATTTCCTTTTTATTAGAAGTGTTTCTGACAGACTTTTCTTTCTCGGGATTGTTGAGATCTTTATGTCTAGTTTCGTTCTAGGCCTTAATGCTATTATTACATAAAGTAATAAGTTTGTTTATGTTGAAATTAACATTATTAAAGATAATATCATTTCTATAAAACCATGCATTCCACCAAATAAAAATGATCTTAACAAAATCATCTTGTGGAATTAAGTCTTTGAGATTATTAAGCTTCATTAGAAAATTTTGACTTGCAAAATTTTCATAATTTGACAAAAAATTGTTGTAACTAGTAATATTCATTTCTTGCATAATAGACACAATTAAAGGACATTCGAAAAAGAAATGGTCTTTATTTTCACTATGGTAGTTACACAAAATGCATGAGGTGGGACATTAATATGACTTTTGAGAAGTCTATCTTTCGTTGGGAGGCCGTCAACACATGCTTTCCAAAGAAAAAAATTTAATTTTGGTGGAATATTCAAATTCCAAACCCACTGAAAATTACATTTGTCACGAGCGTGATCGAATAAACCTTGCGCTAGCCAAGTTGCTGTTTTTGTAGAGAAATTTCCATCCACAGACAACCCCCATATGAGAGTATCCGGAATATCATTATGTGGCAATGGAATGTTAGTAATCTGATTCACAATATCGTTATTTACCAAATTGGTTAATTTACAAACATCCCATTGTTTGTCAGAGGTTATGAAATCTTTAACTAAAAGATTAAGATCACGGCTACTATCATCATCACTCGTAATGCTGGTAAGTGGGTGCGAGAAAACCCAATTATCAGACCAAAACTTAATGTTGCTACCATTACCAACCTGCCATCTCAATCCTTTTCTAAATAGAGTCTGAAGACTCATAAGCTTACGCCATTGCCAAGAAGAGACTGAGTTAGGCTTATGATCAAATAGTGAACAATTTCTCAAGTATTTTTTAGTTATCACTTTAACCCATATACTTTCCTTATCCATAAGGATTTTCCATAGAAGTTTCATTTGAAGGGCTTTATTAGCGGCTTCAGGAGATTTTATTCCTAATCCACCAATCGATTTCGGTAAGCAAACTTTATGCCAACCAATCAAATTAGGGGAGCGTTGAGAAGGATTCTTATTCCAAAGAAAGTATCTGTTAATCTTATCTAATCTCTTATGGATTGATGAGGGAAGAAGAAAGCTTTGCATTTGAAAAGTTCCCTTCAAGGCTAAATTAACATTGATCAGAACTAATCTATCTACCTGCTTGTGATAAAGAATTTGCTTTCCATTTCGATAGATGGGTGCAAGAAGATTGGATAATACTTTCGAAAGTATTTTTAGTTACTCTGCTATCTATTATAGGACATCCTAAATACTTACCCAAATGAGCTTCCTCGTTCATACGGAGAATACCTCTAAAGGATTCTCGTTGAGGTCGCTCAATATTTCTAGTGCATTGAAAAGTGGATTTGTCAAAATTAACAAATTGTCCTGAAATTGTGCAAAATTTATCTAAAATAGACTTAATGGTTCTACAACTTTGGTTAGATGCTTTAGCGAAAATGATCGTATCATCCGCAAAAGTAAGAAAATGGATTTTCTCAATCCCAGATCCAATTCTAATACCAATATCACTAGAACTAAGATCGCTATTCTTTTGTAGAGATCTTGCTAAAATCTCTGCGCACATAATAAAAATATACGGGGAGAGTGGGTCTCCGTGTCTAATACCTCGTGTGGGTCTAAAAACGTCTCCCGGTCTTCCATTTACTAACACTGAGAACGAGACAGTTTTTATACATTCCATAATCCAAGAGGTCCATTTGATATTAAACCCCATTTGCTTAAATGTTTCCTCAATAAAACTCCATTCTAATCGGTCGTATGCTTTCTCCATATCAAGTTTAGTTCCAATCCAACCCCCTTTACCTTTTTTTCGTTTAAACGAGTTAAAAATCTCGTGGGCAAGAAGAATATTATCTTGAATAAAGCGATTAGGCGTAAAGGCCCCTTGAAACGGGTGGATTATCTTAGGCAAGACACTACGGAGGCGAGTAGCTAAGATTTTCGAAATAATTTTATAGATCGTTGAACAAAGACTAATAGGTCGAAAGTGATTTGCTGTTTGAGGATTATCAATTTTAGGAATTAAAGCTATGAAAGTATGATTTATTTCTTTTAGTAACTTTCCTGAATGGAAAAAAGCCAAAACCGCTTTAGTAACCGACTTTCCCGCAATATCCCAATATTTCTGGAAAAACTCTATTGGAAATCCATCGGGACCTGGAGCTTTATTTGCGGCTAAGCTAAAAACAGTTTGCTTAACCTCTTCCCCACTAATATTACTTGTAAGAAAATTGTTATCTTCTTCTGAAATTAATCCGCTAATCAACTTAAAGTCTTCATTTTCGTCAAAATGACAAAGTTGATTTTTGGTAAACCTAAGTTCAAATTCGCCAGATATTTCGTGTTTAATAAGGTCTTGATCGGTAATACAAGCACCATTTCTATTTATGAATTGTGCTAATCCCATTTCTACTACGTCTAATAGTGGCATTATTTTGGAAGTACTTGGTATTACTATCTCCAAAATTAGCTTTACTTATACAAGTTTTTTGTTGCCAATAGATGCGCTTATAATCTAGCAATGCATCACGCTTTTTCAGCCATTTCAACTGAGCGACTTCTAGAACCGCAATATGGGATGAGCCAAGTTGGTTTTGTATGTTTTCTAACTTTTTTTCAGCGATCGAAAGTTGCCTAAAAATATTTCCGAAAGTAGATTGATTCCATTTTTTTGCCTTTTGCTTAAGGAATTTGCATTTTTGTGAAAGACAAAACATATAGGACCCCTGAAATTGGTGTTGCCAACACTTTTTAACTAATATACTAAAATCATCTCAAAGGGTCCACATAAGTTCAAATCGAAAAGGAGGGGCTTTCGTATAAACTTGGTCATGAAACTTTACAGAGATCGGACAATGGTCAGAACTAGTAAAAGCATGGTGCACAAATTGCATATTTGGATAGATACTCATCCAATTAGGGGATGCCAAAGCCCTGTCAAGAATTTCAAAAACGTTATCGGAACCACATTTCTTTTTCCTCCAAGTAAAAAAGTTACCGGAGAAAGGGAGATCTATAGAATTGGTATAATTTAAAAAATTATTCAATCTTAAACAACGGGCATTGCTAACGTTTGCACTCCCTTCTTTTTCAGCCGGACTCTTGATTTCATTTAGATCCCCGAGCAATAAAAAAGGCAAAGTAGGATTTAGAATGAAATTTTGCAGCTCAGACCAAAATTCTGGTTTTTCAGAAGGCTGAGCCGGAGCATATACAAAAATGAGGCAAAAACATACTTTGTTCAATAGGTCATGAATTTCACAACAAATAAATCTACTTGATTTAAACGTGACATTAATCGAAAAGGTCATGGACAAAGTTTCTTTCCAAAAAAGCCAAATCCCACCTGACAGGCCTACACTAGGGACGAAATCGCAATGACTAAATCCCAAATGAGCTATCAAGGAAGGCGTAGGCATACTTTCAGACTTGGTGTCACAAACAGCTAAAATCTTAATTCCGTTTGATGAGCCAAAAAAATTGAGTTCTTCAGAAAAGTTCTTTCTTTTAGTACCTCTAACATTCCAAAATGCAATATTCATAAAAAATCACGGATAAAACAAAATGATACACAAGTGACTTTGAAAGTTCACCACAAGCTAAACTCTTAGAACAGGTACGCAACCAGAACCAATTGAGTTCATAAGTTAGCCGATAAAGACGGTGAAAACTATGAAAAAACTTGTAGAGTCCGAGTCCATAATTAATTCTATAATAAAAAATACAACTCCAACAAAGCTTAGATAAATCGATCAGCAGGCCCTCCCTACTAAAACCATTCATAAAACAACTTCTAAAACATTGGGCAAAATAAATTTGATTATCATGGAACTCATGAAAGCTTACAAAATTCGCAAAAACAGACCAACAATAAATCATTGGACTATGCATAAGATAGCTCTTAGCAATGAAGAAGATCACCTGAGATCTTAAGGCATAACAAGCAGTTGACATACAAAAACCAGCAGCTAAAGTAACCCAAATAAACTGAAAAATAGGGGTCGCTGCTAAAAATTTCAGCATCCATGACATAATAATGAGGCTCACACCTAAAATAACCAAAGTTATCTGATAAGGTATCAACTTGGGAACCCTTTGCTTGGGAAAAACCAAATTCCAAAATTTCTTTGGAGTAGACACAAAACTGATATAAACTCTCCGGGGCTAAAATGGAGAGCAAATCAATGTCTACAAACAAAGAAATTGGAGGAATAGACAATAAACCGGTTTCCAAACAGATGAAAGCCACACGATTGGACAAAGGGAACGAAGAAGGATGACTTACTCCTGATAAAATTAACCACGGTGTTTCCAAAGCTGAGAAAACGAAAGACATAAATGTAACCTCGGAACGACTTTTCACGGCAAAGACAAAAGAAAGAAGGCGAGCACCGTCGATGACCTTCCCCGGAAAAGTACAGGCCTTGAGATCTACCCTTGGTAGTAGTGGGTCGAAACAGTGAAGAAACCTACCAAAAAGGACATTCAGACAGTCCCTTGGATAGAGAAGGAAGAACCGATCATAGGAAAGGAGAAACCTCCGCAAATCATGAAGATCCACGCAGATACACCATTCTGAGCAGGAAAAAAGGAAGACATACCTTGATTTCTGCAAAGACTCCCCTATACCCTTAAAACGAATCGAATTAAGGGTAAGCGAGAGATCTGAACAAACTGGCAGAAAAAAATACACTCTTTTGTGCTTTTCTGGGTATTAAAACAAGGGTTTAAATTTCTTAGGAAATTAACCTGGGTAGTGAAACTAGGGTTAAAGTTTTGTTTCATCTTTTTTGGGGATTTCATAATTGAAACTTCTAGGAAATGTGGACAAAGTATGTCGATGGTTCCATTTCTTAATGATTTAAGCTTTATTTACTCTTTAGGGATGAGATTCCTACCTAAAAAGGTCATAGAGCCATATAAAAATTCAGCAAATCTCCCCTAGGGTGGACATATTCGCCGCAAACTTGAGAGCTAAGTACTACCCATATGAGTAGATTTAGGGCCGGCTATTTGGGTATCCGGGCCGCACGGTCGCAAAGGGCCCCCGATTTTTTGGGGTCCAATAAAGTGAAATTAAGAATATATATTCATTAGTGAGCCTAATATTCATGAATGTAGAATGACACAATGGTATAGGTTGAGAAGTTTTAGGGTTTTCATGTTCATCCATATTAAGTTTGATTCTCCATAACTACGACAAATTGTTTTTATCTTATTTACTCACATGAATAGTACTTTGTAACGGATATACCCTTCACAAATGAGAATTTGTGATAAAAAAAATAACATTGTTTTCCAAATGTAGTCTAATACTTTGTAATAATATATTTGTGATGTTGTTCGAATTGATTTAGAAAAATTATTAACAAAAAAGTTGCAATTTTCAAAGTGTAAAGGTGGTGGAGAAGCACAAAAAAACGGAAGTTAGTACGGCGAGGAATATGCATTGGAGTTAATGCAAAGTTGTAAGCTAATGAATTAGACAAGGTAGAAACATTGATTAAAAACCAACAGATTTTGACATACGGAAACATATCCCTGCTTTCTCCGTACGTCTATCTTTCTTTAAAAAAAAACTTGTATAATAACATCGCACGTACGACCAGATGAAAAATGATTATATTGTGATAAGTATCACTTTTGAGTAAATAGTGACCCCACTTTTTTAAAAAAAAATGACCTATTTTTCAAAAGTGGTCCTTTTTTATCAAAAATTGGTCACATTTTATCACAAAATGGTCACATTTTGTAAAAAAACACGGGTGAGACCGTCGTATAGGAGAGCTACTGATCTTTCTTATACCTATACCAACCTAAGGGGGCGTTTGGTTAGAGAAAGGGAAAGGGAAAGGAAATAAGAAAGGGTAAGAGGGGGAAAGGAGAGGGATTACCTAAAATTTAATTGGTTGTTTGGTTACTCTAAAAAAAGATAATCAATGGTCCACTCAACTCACTCCTACCACTAACACACCACCACAAACAACCACTTATTTACTGGCGCCAACCACTTATCTAGAGGCGGCAGTGATGGTGGTGGAGGTGGCATGGTGGTGGTGATGGAGGTGTCATGGTGGTGGTGGCGGTGGTGGGGTGTTATGGCGGCGGTGGTGGTGGTGGCGACGGTGATGGTCACGGCGGTGATGGTGGTGGGGGTGTCATGGCGGTGGTGGCGATGATGGTGGTCGAGATGTCATGGCGGTGACGGTGGCGGTGGTCACGACGGTGATGGTGGTGGAGTGTCACGGTAGTGATGGTGGTGGGGGTGTCACGGTGGTGGTGGTGGCGACGGTGGCGGTGGTGGGGTGCCGGCGGCGGTGGCGGTGCCGGTGACGTCATGGTGGTGGTTGGGTGGTGGCTATTGTGGTGGTAGTTGTAAGTGTGGTGGTAGGTGAAAAAAGTGGTTGAAGGGTAACAAGGGTAATGAAAGCTCATACCCTTGGAGGGTGGGGGGTAAGGGATTAGAAGGAATGAGGGGTAAGTGAGGGAGTTCAATTCCCTTTGATTGTGTCAAACAAACACCAACAAAGGAATCAATAACTTTGTTTCCCTTTCCCTTTCTTATAGACCCCCAACCAAACGCCAAATGTTTACCGACTAATTTCTTGTTTAAAAAAGAAAGACAAAAAGAATAAAAAAAGTGTGATTAAGTGAAACGTGGTAATATGTTGGAATTCAAGTAAATGGCATGTCAAATATTATGATTGGGAGTGAGAAAAAAAAATTCGATACGAACTTTTATCTGAATCAAAGCCGAATTTTGAAATAAAAAATCCGAATATATGAATACCGTTTAAATTGGATATCCGATCCAGTTTTTCCGAATAAACTCGACCGGATGTGGATCGAGATTTTCAAAAACTGAATATTTGAATCCGATCCGAATTTTAAAAATATATAATAAAACACAAAAAAAAGGAAAATCTAATAATAAAATTCAGTAAATCACGTCCAAATCTCAACCCCTTATGACCTTATGGAATTATGGGCCTCAAATGAATAATCGAATAATCCTCACCTCACTCACACTCGGCCTCAAATGGATAATCGAATAATCCTCACCTCACTCACACTCAGACACTCAAGTTCCCTCAAACCCTATTTCTTTCTCAAACCTTAATCCTTTCTTTCAACCCTACTCGCCTCCTTCTCTTTCGACCGCCTCCTTCTCTTTCAATCTCTCATCATCAATTCATCATATCTCATCATCAATTTCTTTTGTTTTCTCATCATCATTCATAAGATCTATCCTCATCAATCATCAAAACCAACTTAATGTAAGAACTTAAGTATTTTTTTCATCATCATTCATAAGGTCTTAAATTATAACTATTCAGTTAATAGTTTTTACAATATTGTTTTACTAGTTTTACAGTATTGGTTTTTTAATTGATTATCACGAATCACAATGTAGTTATCTCACTATTGATTATTTGATCATTTTTGGTTCATTCATACAGATTGCCAAGTACTGGCTGACTATCATCAATTGATTGATCAAGACTTTTAATTTATGGTTTTACGGCATAGAAAACCCTTCAAAATGGTGTATGAACCGATATGGCGATATTACACATAAATGCAAAAACTTTCGGATTGGATGAAAAAGCCCAATATCCCTGCAAACTGCAAATAATCAAATCCGGATAAAATCCGGTTTCTGAAATATGGATATCCGAATATTCGGAATCCAGATTTTTGGATATCCGAAATATTCGGATTGCATGTGGATCATGAAAATTGAAATTTTTAAATTCGGATATCCGATCCGAATTCTTAAACCGGATTAGATATCCGGTTTTGCTCTGTCCTAATTATGATGTGTACCATTGTATTGTGTGGCTTCTGTAATTGTCTTAGTACTGTGTAAATATAGATAATAGATCGGTAGTGATTAGAAAATCAACATTACTGCATGTATATATTCATAGCAATATTACTAACGGGTATTTGGATGGCTAGTTTGGAATAGAATGGAATGATTTAGTTCATTCAAGTATTTGGTTGACTGGTTTTAAAATGAAGTTAGATACCAATTGATTCTAACTCCACCCCTACCCGTGGAATCCCATACCCATCATTCCTGCTTGGATTCCAACTTCATTCCCTCTTCTATAATATGTGGTGAACCATGTTGGAAGTAGTGCTTCAAAAGAAGCTTACTTATCCAACATTGGTAGAATAAATAAGAAGTTTGTATTTTATAAGTGAACTAGGGTGTGATACTACTAATATGTGTAGTAGTGAGGGGACATCGTCACCACACACGTGCGCCGGGCCGGTCCGGGCTCGTGGTTCTGGTAGAGCACCAGCGGTGCATGCCGTAGGCTCCTTTTCACTTATTCTCTACTATTATTTTTGCATAATTTTCGAAAGTAAAAGCACAGTCTTCCGTATTGACTTCCATACTGATTGTTGTACATTCACCACACTGATTGTGCAGATTACTATTCTGGTTTTCCGAGATAATTTATTACGGTTCTGGATCTTTCCCTTCACTCCTATAAATACCACGCTCTTTTGTCATTTCAGAAACATAAAACAATTATCTTTTTTTCTCTCTTTCTCTCTGCAAAACATCTCAAACACGTCCCTAAATTATTCTAGCTGACATTCTAGCAACGTTCTGATAGTAGTTCTCAATCTGAGTCTTCGTCATACACCTTAGGCTCGGAAGTCATGTAACCCTGGGTGTAAAACCCCTCGTTGCAGCGGAAAAATAAAACATACAGCATGCCAAAATTTACGCGAAATTTAAACTTTAGCATGCATAAATCGAGGTGAATTAAAACCGAAACTGAACAAACTGATATAAACAGAAACATAGATAAGTATAACTGTCTAAGTACTGAAAGTAAATATATACAAACAACCTGTGATGGCACATCCCTACAGACACTCAAAAACTGAAATGTAAACTAAAGTCTAGCTAACGTAATAAGGTAAAGTCAAATCGATGAAGGATCATCGCTCGCTAGCTCCATGCAACCCAATAGCTAACCAACCTGTCATATACCTACATACATGTAAACATGTACGCCACAATCAGTGGGGAGTGACTAGAGTTCTCCTAGCCACCTTTTGTAACGACACGTATCACATAAACATCCAACATACTCCAGCATATATATAACATGTGAAGCATATAAATCTCAATATCTCAATCTCATATCATCATGCAAATACTTATGCAGGGCTCTCAACCAACTTCGGAAACTATTTGGAAGGAGAGCCGGTTTCCCTTCCGGTTGTCCGACCGGGGGGTCTTTCAATCGAAACCATTTACGAAACTACCAAAGAGTCATCCAATGCCTTGGATGAACAATTCTATAAATAAATACATTCTATCCATCACAATCAATTAACAACATCTGACACTGTACCCCAACTCAGGCAAGCAGATGTAAATCAGCGATGTCTAACACTTACTGTGACACCCCGCAATATTACATAAAAATAAACAAGCAACTTGCAGCGGAAATACGGTATTTTAAAACTTTCGACATAAATAAATAAACTTAATCGCGGAATATCAAAAACAACATGCGGAAGATTTAAAACTAAAGAAAAGTATAACTTATACAAGATAAATGAAAGGTTACAAGGGATAAGGTATCCCTCGATAGCAACATAATTAAATCTAAGCTAAACGTAAATAGGTAATTGTCGACTAATCAACAATGCGCGCTAGCCACACGTCTTCCCCAAACAGCACCAACCTACATACATGAACCATGTACGCCACAGTTAGTGGGGAGTAACTCGAGGTTCTCCCAGCCACTTTTTGTCAGAAAACACGTAAACGGTAATACAACACAGCATATACATATGAAAATGCATATACAATGATAAATAATCAAATATGACATAAACGAATATGACATGATCAAATATGACAAACATGATCAAGCATGAACCAACATGTGATTTACAACCAAGGTCATCATGTGAACTATATCAAACGGATAATCAACCCAAGTGAATGACTCAGCGGCCAACACTTGATGGCATGTTCATTCACACAAACAACAAGCAAGTAATTGACTCAGAGGCCAACACTAGATGGCATGGCGAATCACAGAACATACAAGAATAGAATGAACGCCGTCAGGGAACATAACCGTTACCACTGACCACTAGGTCGCATAACCACGACACTAGCTATCGGGACGCATAACCATGACACCGACTCTATGTATAGTGCATAACCGACAACTATATGCCTAAGACCTGGCCAGACCTCTCGATGTAATAACCTACACCGAACGACACACGGGGACCGGGCCGCATAACCACGGACACCGACCAATCCCGAACATAGATAAAACCCATAACCGGGGTGGCATTAGTTCATTACAATGATACACCAATCGTACCACCGCTATCCATTCACAAACAAGGTGAGATAACCGTCACTCACATACACAGGATGACATAACCGTCACCCAACACAAGCTAGGTAACATAACCGTTACCCGACTCAACTTAAGATATAATAACCGTTATCAAATTACAAGTAAAGCAACATAACCGTTGATACCCGTCGTTGTGGGTGTCAAAGATAAAATTTATAAACCAAACTAAAACTATAGATAGTGATAGTAAGGGTCGAACCACAGAGAGACAAGGTTAATTCCGTTTGCTAATTTTTAATCTACAAAGTAACAATAGAGAGGGTTTGATTGGTTGTTGCTAAGTCTAATACAAATATAAAATAAAACAAGTAAATAAGATGAAAATAAACTATGATAAAAGAGATGCTAGGATGTTTGGGTAATAAACAGCTAAGATAATATAAATCCTAAGTCAACATGTATTGCAGTCGCGTAAGGGGTGTAACATATCCTTTCGGCCTATGGTACCTAATAGCTCCTTTCGGCCTATGCTATTAGTTCCTAGGTCTCACAATTATTTGGTGTCAACAATAAGGGTGATTCCTAAATTCTAGGTCACAAACCTTTCAGTCTTAAGTAACCTATCCGTCTTAAGATGTAAACCAATGCCCTTCCCAAATCTTTCAATCTTGGGTAGGTCAATACTAACATCCTACAAGTCTCCTTTTGGTCTCATTGTAGGTTATTATAGTCTACAAATAAAAGCGAAACAGAATTCAAACACGAGTCGGTCGATCGACCAACTAACCCGGTCGGCCGACCTCCACCCTGCAACATGTCGGTTCGAGATTTATACTACCTATGCATATTTACTTCCTACATCCTAACATATGAAATTAGCTACTCATAACTATTGAAACAATAAAAATAGGAATAAACATGTAAATTGTAAAGAACATCAATCCAAACATGCAATAAAAATAAAGTCTTGGAATTCTAACTTAAACCGGATACTAATAATTCTAAAATAAGAACAATATTAAAACTGAAATTAAGAAAGGAATTACCGGAAACAATGGATTAAGGAAGGAAAGGAACAAACTTTATTGAATGCTTGAATGATTGATGATGAACAATGTATAAAACTAAAGAAAAGTGTTTGGTGATTATTGAAAGATTAAAACTAAAACTAGATGTAACTCCATGATAAAAAAAACTAGGTAGAAAACTTGATGGAAAACTTGATTAGGGACTGAATTAGCTTATATAGGCAGAATTAAAGAGTTTCCTAATGACCTAAACACTTGTATGGGCTTTTCGGAAACTTCTGGGTCGGTGCTGTGGTCGGTCGACCAATATTTTCGGTCGGTCGACCGCTTTACGGATTTTATGCAATTTCTGGGCTTCAGGCAAATTCTGGGCTTTTCCAATAGGCACCTGGTCGATCGACCTACTTTGTTGGTCGGTCGACCAACTGTCGGGACTGCAGCGCGCATCGTTCTTAAAACAGCTGCCATTTCTTCGTTACTTATCGAAATCAAGCGATTCTCGCGGCGTTGGAAAGCTAAGAGGATAAGCTTTCACCTCCAACTGGAATCACTCCATTATCAGCTCTAGAACTCGAGATATAGCCATTTGAAACAGGCTGCAACATCGTGGATTGATTCTTTTGCTTGTTAAAACTATCTTCAGGCCTTGAAATATGCGCTAGGCTTCGTTCCTTCTTGTCCTTAGTCATAAAAAGTCCCGAGGGCATAAATTTGGTATAAAATCGTCCCTTTTCCGCACAAATCTGCAAAAGAGCATAAAAATACGAAAGTAGACAATTGTTGGGAAATAAAGGCTAAAACATAGTAAATGAGCGACAAAATGCGTGTAAAAATAGATGTAAAACATCATAAAATAGGCACGCATCAAATTCCCCAAACCAAACCTTGCTTGCCCTCAAGCAAGAAATAGACTCGATCTTAACTAATGGAACGATTTCAATCTCAGAGCGAAATTTACATGTTAGCCTAAACCAATGCCAAGTACAAAAATGAGAAAGCATTCAAATCATGCAAACGAGTTATGGTGTTGTCAAACTTGCAAAAATAAAGACTATAGAGACTTTATACCATGGACTCTCGCGGTACGCTCGAGACACTCATGAAGCAAAGGGTGAGTATATGTAAAAGATAGAAAGAAGTATATTGTAATGACACTCACCTAACTGCGACCCATGGAAACATGCCTGTAATCTAACATGAACAAGAATTCTACAACTTTGTATAACAACCTTATTAAGTGACCCAGATACATGCAATTGAGGTAATGAAAGATATGTGAGGTAAAAGGTAAAAAGTGGTTAAGATGTTTTTTTGGATATGTGGGGTTAGTAGCCAAGCTAGTAAAACCGGTTCCCAACAACATATTTCACAACTTTTTGATATTAAGAAAGTGCTCTTTTTTTAGCACAACTCTCACATTATATAAGAAAGGACTCCCAAATATTTTGAATGAAGTACGGGAGTGATAACAAATAAAAGGAAGGTATTTTTTTGGAACGAAATTTGGAATCTGATGATGACAGGTGGTCGGCCGACTTGTATATATGGTCGGTCGACCTCTTTTCTGTACGTTTTGACTTTTTCCGTTTTCCTTTTCTTTCCTTCTTTTTCTGAATTTTTCTGTTCTTTTCTTTTTTTTCTTTCTTGCTTTCTTTCTTTTCTCTTTTTGTTCAAGATAGCATACAAACCAAGATGCCTCAAAAAAATAATCCAATGACCACAAATACTAGCTTGGAAGGATAGGCTAAGTATGGGATGTAGTTTTTTTTTGGGGAAATAAAAAGGCAATTTTGGCTATGTGAAGCTTATGGGTAATATGAGAAAAGGGATCCCAAATGCACGTATCAAGACCCACAAAACGAGAAAGTAAAACAAGTATATAGCAATTCAAGTTCATGTTTATGCATATTGATGTAACATGTTCCAAGGGGAGTACTACTCACATCCTAGACAACTGGTTTAAGAATGAAACCAGGAAATAAGCTCTAAAACTCAGAATGTATAGTAGGTTGCCAAGGTATAAGTCAAGTCTCAAGATATACAAATTGACAAAAACTCGTAGATATGCAAAAGACTTTCGTACTAAAACAAGTTGACAAGGCAAGGTAAAGGCATAAACATGTAAGATAGCTAAATCATCCTTGAAATACTTTCGTTCCGACTCGACCTATATGCTAAACTAAACGTGCATTTTTTTGAATTTTTTGAATTTTTTCATTTTTTTTTTTTTTGTATATGCAAGGAAAATAAAGAAAAGCAATGCAATACAGAAATGCAATAAACGTGTGACGAAATGCAATGCATGTGACACGAAACCATTCCCCAAACCAACCCGCACAATGTCCCCATTGTGCATTAGCCTAAGTAAAGGTTTTAGAAAATTAAAAGAAAGATGCAAAAAGAGTAAAAACTAAGGAAAAACTGGAAAGAACTCACTGGAATAATAGGCGCATGAGAAAAACCTCCCCAAACCAGCGTAAGCTGGGAGGTTTTGGTGGCTAGCAGTGCCACTCAAGTACCCAAGATGGTGCACGAATTCCGAGGAAGAAGCGAACAGGCTGTGACGGACGGGTAGGTCGACCGACCTATATTTTAGGTCGACCGACCTTCCTGCAGACTACAGGAATTCCATCATTTACAGGGACTAGGTCGACCGACCCATATGATAGGTCGGTCGACCCCTCTGCTGCACAGCGGTCTTCGTTTCTTCGTAAAACCTGAAAAAGCAATAAATATGCGCCCAACAAATGCGCGAGATCCCAGAAACAAGTCCAAAAAGTCTTAACTACGCAAACACAAAAAAAGTTGTCCTAAAAACTTAAAGAAAGCAAGCTAGAAAGTCTTAGCAAAAAAAAAAAAAAATGTCTTAAGAAAAACAGAAACGAGCAAAAAGGAGAAGTCATCCGCGAAGGATTCAGCGTTTCTTTGACCAAGGGCTCTGACTATAGGCTACTCCTTCAGCTATGGTGATTTGGGTAGATGAGTTTCTCTCCACCATGTAGATGGGTGGGTCATCATCCACAGCTCTAGCCATCCATCTTCCGGAGTTGTCGACTCCCAAGTCGTGGGTCGACACCTTCCTCGGTTTCTTCTTCTTAGGGCTCTTTTCTTTAGCCAAATGATCACTAGCTTGAGTGATCTCGTTCTCTACATCATTTGATCGAGTAAGTGGTACTACTCAATCGAGAACATCTCTCTGCCTACTGCTTATAGATTTTATCACTAGTGTCGCCATTTCTGGAGCATCCAAATCAGCCTTTTGAGCAAGAGATTCACCTGCACATGCCTCAAAACACATCAAAGCCTTCGAAGGATCCTTTGAAAAGGATCCCTGCATAGAACATTCACTAATATTATTAAAAACATCAGGAATGTCAGAAAATGAATCCTGCAAAAAACAAGGTTCATCAGCAGAAGGTTCAATTATGTTAGGAACATGTTCATCACTAATACCTACAAAAATAGGTTGGTCAGTCAAGGGGTGAAAGCCTAACTCATTGGTTGTTTCTAGATCCAAGTTAGTATCATCAACGGGGAGGGAGAGGGAATCAAGTAACCTATTATTCTCATCCTTAAGAATGAGCGACTCTTTAGTAATGGGTGTGATGGGATCACACTTGACAGAAATATCTGGGTTACTAATATCAACGCCCTCATACCTCTTCAAGATTTTTTTGGACTGATGCTCCAACATTAATTTCTCCAAATGATACGGACACGGGACCACAATGCTTGTCGCGGAATCGGCAAGCCTTGGCTCTTTTAACTTCAGAATCTCCGTTGAGTCATTGACGAGAGGAGAGTCAGGTAGCTTAGGAGGTGAATCCACAATCTGCTCAGGAACCCTGGTCGGTCGACCTGATATAGTGGTCGGTCGACCAGACTCTGTATTATCAGAATTTTTCTGGTCTGTAGAAACTGATCTCACGTCAGGCGTCGAGGTCGGTCGACCTGATGTTGTGGTCGGTCGACCTCCTGACCTGTGCACGGGATCGATTTCTTCGTCCTGAACTTTGGCATAATCATCCTTTGGGGTTGGTCCCTCATAAGCACGACCACTCCTGAGATCTATAGCATTTAATGTCTCTTTGGAACTCTTACAACCAACTGGAGAGCTAGCAATCTGATTAGCTATGATTGCTAATTGGATTTCAATATTCTTCATAACTGCATCTTGTTTCTTATTCATTTCCGAAAAAAATGCTTCTAACTCAGACGCAGTAACCATGATCGCAATAGCACTGAGAGTACTCAAGTCTTCCTCTCAAAAACCTGTCTTCTAAAACAAAACTAGAAGAAAAGGTAAGAAACGGTCTTAAGGAACCTAAGTTCCTTAAGACAAGGAAAATAAACTAAAAATTAACAAACAAAATTATACCGTCTCCCCGGCAACGGCGCCAAAATTTGATACCCGTCGTTGTGGGTGTCAAAGATAAAATTTATAAACCAAACTAAAACTATAGATAGTGATAGTAAGGGTCGAACCACAGAGAGATAAGGTTAATTCCGTTTGCTAATTTTTAATCTACAAAGTAACAATAGAGAGGGGGTTTGATTGGTTGTTGCTAAGTCTAAAACAAATATAAAATAAAACAAGTAAATAAGATGAAAATAAACTATGATAAAAGAGATGCTAGGATGTTTGGGTAATAAACAGCTAAGATAATATAAATCCTAAGTCAACATGTATTGCAGTCGCGTAAGGGGTGTAACATATCCTTTCGGCCTATGGTACCTAATAGCTCCTTTCGGCCTATGCTATTAGTTCCTAGGTCTCACAATTATTTGGTGTCAACAATAAGGGTGATTCCTAAATTCTAGGTCACAAACCTTTCAGTCTTAAGTAACCTATCCGTCTTAAGATGTAAACCAATGCCCTTCCCAAATCTTTCAATCTTGGGTAGGTCAATACTAACATCCTACAAGTCTCCTTTTGGTCTCATTGTAGGTTATTATAGTCTACAAATAAAAGCGAAACAGAATTCAAACACGAGTCGGTCGACCGACCAACTAACCCGGTCGGCCGACCTCCACCCTGCAACATGTCGGTTCGAGATTTATACTACCTATGCATATTTACTCCCTACATCCTAACATATGAAATTATCTACTCATAACTATTGAAACAATAAAAATAGGAATAAACATGTAAATTGTAAAGAACATCAATCCAAACATGCAATAAAAATAAAGTCTTGGAATTCTAACTTAAACCGGATACTAATAATTCTAAAATAAGAACAATATTAAAACTGAAATTAAGAAAGGAATTACCGGAAACAATGGATTAAGGAAGGAAAAGAACAAACTTTATTGAATGCTTGAATGATTGATGATGAACAATGTGTAAAACTAAAGAAAAGTGTTTGGTGATTATTGAAAGATTAAAACTAAAACTAGATGTAACTCCATGATAAAAAAAACTAGGTAGAAAACTTGATGGAAAACTTGATTAGGGACTGAATTAGCTTATATAGGCAGAATTAAAGAGTTTCCTAATGACCTAAACACTTGTATGGGCTTTTCGGAAACTTCTGGGTCGGTGCTGTGGTCGGTCGACCAATATTTTCGGTCGGTCGAACGCTTTACGGATTTTATGCAATTTCTGGGCTTCAGGCAAATTCTGGGCTTTTCCAATAGGCACCTGGTCGATCGACCTACTTTGTTGGTCGGTCGACCAACTGTCGGGACTGCAGCGCGCATCGTTCTTAAAACAGCTGCCATTTCTTCGTTACTTATCGAAATCAAGCGATTCTCGCGGCGTTGGAAAGCTAAGAGGATAAGCTTTCACCTCCAACTGGAATCACTCCATTATCAGCTCTAAAACTCGAGATATAGCCATTTGAAACAGGCTGCAACATCGTGGATTGATTCTTTTGCTTGTTAAAACTATCTTCAGGCCTTGAAATATGCGCTAGGCTTCGTTCCTTCTTGTCCTTAGTCATAAAAAGTCCCGAGGGCATAAATTTGGTATAAAATCGTCCCTTTTCCGCACAAATCTGCAAAAGAGCATAAAAATACGAAAGTAGACAATTGTTGGGAAATAAAGGCTAAAACATAGTAAATGAGCGACAAAATGCGTGTAAAAATAGATGTAAAACATCATAAAATAGGCACGCATCATCCGTTACTCGACTCAATTCAAGACAACATAACCGTTATCAAAACATAAGTCAAGCAACATAACCGTTACTCGACTCAACACAAGACAACATAACCGTTGTCAATTTAACTCGAGCTAACATAACCGTTAACTAACTCATTTAAAACATGTGAGCTGCAAATCAATCAAGAGAACACTTAAGCTAGTTTTGAGAAGCTAACTTGAAGCGGGAGCCGGTTTCCCTTCCGGTTGCCCGGCCGGGGGGCCTTCCTCCTCAACTTAGCTACTAAAACGGCTTAAGCATTCAACTGTACAATTACAACGGAATCACCCAAACATTTAACTCACATGAGCAATAAAACAATAAGAATTCATTTGACAAGTCTCATTCTACAAGCTTACTTTTCATTCGGAAGTAAAACAAATTTAGAATAGAAAAACAAGTTAATGATCGTAAACATATGAATTAAACAATAGACGACGGACGAAATTCAATTCCCGGATCATACATGATATATATATGCTTCCTAACATAGGTTTTATAAAGATTTAACATGCTTAAACAAGATCCGAACAAGCGACGAATCGATGAGTAGCTTTTTATTACTAAGCATATCGTCGATTAACATGAGGCTAACGGAAGTATAATTTACGAAACTCATATAATATTTTCATATATCAAGGAGGAGAAGGAGAGGCAAAGCTTAACCAAGGGAATAAGTGCAAAGTAAAGAGAAGCAAGCAAAAAGGAAGAATTGAAGCCTTGGCATACACAAACAAGAGCCAAAATGAAGAATTGAAAACTCGGTTTCAGAAAGGGTCAACTTCAAACGACTACATCTCGAGTTCTAGAGCTCCTATTGATGCAAGGCCAAGTGGAGGTGAAAGCTTGTGATCTTAGCTTTCCAACGATAGGTCACACGCATCATTTGGATAAGAAACGAGAGAGATATGGTCTTTCGAAGATGCTGCTGTCAGACTAAACCGCGCCTGCGCTAAATACCGCAGCCCTGCGCTATTTGACGCAGCCTGCGCCAATAGACGGAGCCTGCGCTTTTCTCTGGAACTTTCAGCTCTGTTACGCGTTTTAGGCTTTGTTTTGGAGATGAAAAGAACCTAGATTCTCCTGCATATATGACATCATATCTTATCATTCATTACTACCAAATCAATCATGAATTTCATTTCAATCGAATAAATGATGAACTAGATAGCACATTACATCACAATTTCAGAAACTAAACCAACAATAACCACACATGAACGATTTTTGACTCAAAGTCGAGTAACCTCTCAAAGTTACCTTTAAAGCTCTTCAAATTTTCAAAGAATCCCTCATTGAAGTCCAAGCATTCATTCTCGCTCAAGAACGATAAGAAAAAACGAATCACAATCAAACCCTAGAAAAATAGGTTCTTCCAAAAACCCAACAATACTAGCTTTTAAAGACATGAAAATAAGGGGAAGGATAAGAGGAGAACTTACATGTAAAGAGCTCGGGATTTGAGCAAGAAACGAAGGCGGTAGAGTCGGATTTGTGTTCTTGAGAAATACCAACAATGGGGGGTTTTGGGGGGTTTTCTGATTTTGAAGATGAAGAAGTAGTGAATGGGTTGTGTGAAATGAACACAACATAAAGGTTATAAGGGGTTTTGAGTCGGGAATGACTCGGAATTCATTTAATGAGTCGGGATGGACTCGGATTTGACTAATTAAGACGGAAACAACCTCTCAAGTCTATTATTACTCACGATGGGACAAAAATATGCAAGTAAACCACATTTCATGAAATTATCCGCCATACATGTCATTTCTCGAAAATAAAAACCGAAACTTAGATTTATAAAACTCGAAACATAAATTGAAACTAAAAAGCTTTAAAACGAAATATTCTTATTACAAAAAGATATTTACGAAATTTAATAAAATATAAATTATTCTTGAAATTTAATTAAATCTTTAAATTTACAATACGGAAAATATCGGGGTGTTACACTTACCGCAACTCAAGCAAGCACTAGACACAAATCAAGAAGTATAAAGGTTCAGAGGCGACATCTTAACGCATAACCTAGATACCAAATAATCAGCAAGTATAAAGGTTCAGAGGCGACATCTTAACGCATAACCTAGATACCAAGTTCACATTCACAAGCAAGGACTCAGAGGCCAACTTAAGGCATAAACCAGTTTTAATCAACAAGACACTAGACTCAAAGGCGACATCTCAACGCATGGACTAGTATCCAATAAGTAAAGGACTCAGAGGCCAACTTAAGGCATATCCCTTTACTACATCACAAGACACTAGACTCAGAGGCTAACTTAAGGCATGTTCCGACGCGATCACATAAAATATGTCTGGGTTCAGAGGCGACATCTCAACGCATACCCCAGACACGACAAGCATACACATATAGGGCTCAGAGGCAACATCTCAACGCATACCCCCATATATGACAAGTAGTTCACGTATTAAGCTAAGAGGCCAACTTATGGCATACCTTAATACGCATCAATACAACAGCATACATATCGTACTCTAACCAGGTTCTTAGTCCTATCTTTCTAGACTTCTAGTCAACACTTAATTGATCCCGGGAACTAAGTTGAGGGAGAACCGGTTTCCCTTTCGGTTACCCGACCGTGGGGTCTCTATCCTTTCTCCATTCCCGAACCCAATATAGTGTCGCCCATCCTCCGGGGACCTGAAACACACATAAGCAAGAGATAACCAAGTTCAACAACAATTATGACCAACCTAAGACTTTCCTTCTACAAGTCTAAGGGTCACTATACATCTAACCAGGTCCACTAGGTCTCATTAACAACCTAGGATAAGATTAACTTAAGAAGAGAAACAACATTCTAAACATTGTTTACTAACCACCCATTATCATTAAGAGGTAACTAACTTTAACTAAGAAACAAGATTCTAAAACGTTGTTTACTAACTACCCATTAACAATAAGATTAAACATCATAACCTATGATACTTAAGCATGTTAAACAACTTGAAAAGGAACCTTACAACAAACAATTGTGAAAGGATTCACATGAGGCAATTAGTTAACCGCTTGACTAAACTTTACTTAGCCCACATACGTTTAAACCAGGTAATTATATTCATAAACATTACATAAACATCACTTAAGCAATTGGGAAACAAGTCCCCAAAACAATCACGAAACAATTAAACAACAAAAGGCTACAACGGTAATTGCGCAGCCTGCGCCCCTACACGGGCAGGCTTATTTCGCAATTTTCCTGCACTTATCAAATTTTTCAAACTTTCGACAAATGATTTTACACTATGATTTCAAGCCTCGAATCTATCCTACCAGCACATATAAACCCATAACAATCCCAAGTATATATCAAACACGATTTTTGAACTATTAAAACACAAATTAGAACAAACTTTGTATTCGTCTTAAGAACTTAAAATCTGAAAAATGAACAATGCTTGCATATGAACATGTAAATCTTCAACCAAATCATGTGATCTGAGCATCATATGAAACATATTTCCTAACATAAACCTAAACTTAAACATCATCCACAACTCAAAATCAGAAACTTAATGAAGAACAAAGCACAAAGATTGCTATTTTAACAAAAAGGCCGAGTTTCTCATTATCGTCACCTCAAAGCGGTTTAAGCTCCGAAATCTTCTTCCACCACGTAAGTATCGACCTCCGGGTTATCACAAACACCGCCTAAAACAACTCAAACATCAAAAACAACCCACGAATTTCGAAATACCCAAACAGGCCGAAATTTTGACGGAAAGATTATGAGATAAAACTTACCTAGAAAGAAGGAGGGCGAGAAGAGGAATCCGTGGCCGCAAAAAATCGTCTCAATCGGATAAGAAACGAAGATTTTATGAGCATTTTAAGATTGAAGGAGAAATTCATAAGAATGGTGTTTGTTGTTATGTTTGTAAATCTGAAAATTGAAATGAAGGAGTGAGGTAGATGATGGAGGGGGTTAGGGTTTTGTGAGGAAAAAGAGAGGAAATGGGTCCATTAACAAGTTAGGCCCATAAGACAAGTTTTAAGACGGTTTAAGCTAAGAAGACCGACTTAAGGTAACTAAAAACTTAAGACGATATAAATATTTCCGGACTATGACATTAAATTGCTAAGACGTACATTACGCAATTAAATAAAATCTTATTTAAATCCTTTAAATATTCTCACATAAATTAATCAGTTATTTAAATGAAATACCAAGAATTACGAAATATAAATTATTTCTCGAACTTGAACTTAAAATCTTTAAAATTCCAGGTTCCGAAATATTGGGATGTTACAATCACCCCATCTTTCAAAAAGTTTCGTCCTCGAAACTTGAAAACAGAAATAAGTAAGAAAACAACACTGGCTATCAAAACGTACTACATGGGTTTCGGTAACCCAAGACTTTATCTTTTAAAAAGGTTTCAAGAATAAATAGATTCCAAGGCACAAGTCTTTGTCAATGGATATTGGGATTCTCGTTACGTATTCAAGAGTCCGACGTTCCAAATCTGAGACAAGTCCCAAAATTAAATCAGTCAAAATTCAAAATTTAGATCGATCCGGTGTCGAGAAGCATAGTTCAGGTTATCAGACGTCTCCAATAACTAGTTCAAATGACAAATCGACGCTGAGATCCACCAAATTGCAAATCATTCAGTTCTTTTAAGACTAAATTTCCCAAAATTAACCTTCATTTTCAAATCCTTGAAAGAGAAATTGTAACAATGACAAAAGGTTACATCCAACGGAAGAGGAAGCAGTTCCAAACTTTGAAAACAATAGGATTTTCCAAAACAACAAATCTTAAGTTAACAATAGGGGACAAATTTCAAAAACAACCACCGGGAGTGTAGGAATAATCAAAGAGATTACCCTTGATGCGAAGGATTCAGTTTCTAGTTTCACGGCTGATAGAACATACAAGGAGGATCGAAGGGACGGAACAACCAGATTGAAGGTCAAGGAAGATGGTAACTCTTGCCAAACATGGGTACACTAACCGCTCAATCCATAATCAAAACATCGTTACAACGATTCCTAGTATATCCCAAGAAGGACAGTTCAAGTGATCTCTAGCCTCTCCAAGGTTTCACGATCCCTCTTATCATTATCTCCTCCACAGAACAAGGTATTCCTCAACAAGAAGGCTTTCAAAACTCTGAACCGGGATCCTATTACCATAACAACGAACCTCAAAACCCAAGATATGGTATTCATCATCCTATAACCTTAAATCCTTAACAGTTCAATCCCAACAACTTATTCCACAAGGTGCTTCGAAATCCTAAATTCCCAATTTTTATCATCACTGTGAACATTCAAATCGAGACTTTACTAAGGTAACAACTTCTAAATCCTCTGATTTCCAACCACTTACCAACAATATACCTCTCAAGGAAAGTTCCAAAGAAGTAACAATTTTCACTCTTATAGTTTCTATAAGACTTAGGCATTCACATTCCGAGATTCCTCAATTGATGTTTATGAACACTTATAAGTTTCAAATTTCTACTCTATGATTACCTCAAACATCAACGGTTACCTGTAAGTACATCAATATGCAAATGCCGAGGTTCATCAAGCAACTTAAGGTTAAATACTCCGTTAACTCCACAAGTCAAATTGTAAATGTCTCAACATTCTCACACCGTCACTAGTACCTCCCGTTACTCAAGTATGTGGTCCTTTCCGCATTACAAAAATTCTTCAAGATTAAGTAGCACTAACTTACCTCATTCACCCATTTAACCACATCATCATTATCTAAGGCACTTTCCTCTAAATTCATCTAGCTTTCTAAGTATCTTATTTAAATCCCCAAATGGTACCTCCAAATCTACAAATACCACTTATACATCTAGCCTTCCAACATGGAACTCTCAAGACGGCACACCTATCCCACATCGCCCGAACATTATTCTCACCAACTCTCTCAACCAAATCCTGACAACGCAGAACCAAGCATTCCTCAAGGCATGTATCTCTACTCCAACAACAGGTCGATCTCGCCACTAATCTAAATGAAAAGGATCAAGGCTCACAGAAGAGGAGATGAGATACGAACTTCAGGGACAAACATGATACAGATCTCGAGAGAGACACACGGGAATCGGCTCGAGGCACGACGACATGACAAGGTAAGGAACTTCAGGTGGACTCCAATAAAATTGAAGCCAAGATCAGAAGGAGAAGCAAGGAAAGAGAGAGGCGATATAAAGGAACGATCGCGGAAATCTTCCAAGGTGCGGGTCTCTCACTATTCTTATCGGGTTCTCACTTATTACTTCCCAAATTAAGCCAATCAATTGTCGGTTGTCACGAAAAATTCCTCGAACGATTTATACAACCAAATCTTCCAAACTTTTAGACAATATCACCATTACAGCTACCTATTCCCAAAAGTTTGAGATGTCCCATCTCTACTAGTCCCTCAATGACAATTCAATAACACTTTCAGGTCATCACCCCAATATGCTATATCTACTTTACTTACCTTACTCTCCACCAGATAACAATTCCTAAACCATCAAGTTTTTCCGAACTTTCATCTCCCAATGAATTACTTTATTCCGTTCACAAACTGGCGGTGCATCCTCAAGTTTCCTTTAAATTCTTCAATAGAAGAACGCTAAGATCCATTAAATAACCTAAGGCTAGATAACGATTCACTTCCTCCAAGTTTTAATCATAAATTTTTCGAGTACTCAACTATTATAGCCAATGATTCGTATTCCTCAACAACGGACCTTTCTCAACTTAATCACTCACCTAAGTCAAGTGATACTAACTCACTTCAATCATCTATTCTTGATCATTAGCATCTTAAGCTCATCCTCTCAGATCGCTCTATATCCTCAAGTATCTTATCTAACTCCTTAAACAGTACTCTTCAGTCCACAAATTTTCACAATCTAAGCATGGTTCTCAAGATTAAGCTCCACAGAAGACTAAGTATACAACTCAACCTTCAAGCAAGTACCCTATCACTCACTTTCACTCTCCCAATTGGATAGACAACTAGACACTTGGATTACCAAAACATGTCTCTCGATACCTCTTAAATTTTTCCTCAAATACAACCTTCTCATCACTCGGATTTACTGTTATACTGTGACTAGTTCATCAAAATTCTACAAAACGAAGATTACTTACAAAGCACCTTGAAAAAGTAAAGAACAAGGTTAACTTGAAAAGATGTGAAGATCTGTTAAAGCAAGATAGACAAATATTCTACAAGAAGGATGTGCACCCAGAGTTATCAAAGAATGTGGTGCACAAGAAAGGAGGAGTATCTTCAAGGCTCAGAAGCATTCTCCAACAGTAGCACGAATCTTCTACCTTCGGTAGAAACTTCGGTCTCCATTGCCAAATAGATAAGCCCACGGTTCATCGATTGAAAGACATAAAAGTTAAATCAATGACAAACAACAAACACGTTAGAACCTAATAAAAGCAGTCACAAAACAGACTACGATATAAGTCCTTAAATCTACCCCATCTCTCATTCATTATTCGATTATATGGTCAAGTTAAGGTTGGGGGTTACATGAGTGCGTCGGGAGCGATAACGCTCTGATACCAACTGTAAAACCCCTCGTTGCAGCGGAAAAATAAAACATACAACATGCCAAAATTTACGCGGAATTTAAACTTTAGCATGCATAAAAACGAGGTGAATTAAAACCGAAACTGAACAAACTGATATAAACAGAAACATCGATAAGTATAACTGTCTAAGTACTGAAAGTAAATATATACAAACAGTCTGGGATGGCACATCCCTACAGGCACTCAAAAACAGAAATGTAAACTAAAGTCTAGCTAACGTAATAGGGTAAAGTCAAATCGATGAAGGATTATCGCTCGCTAGCTCCATGCAACCCAATAGCTATCCAACCTGTCATGTACCTACATACATGTAAACATGTACGCCACAATCAGTGTGGAGTGACTAGAGTTTTCCTAGCCACCTTTTGTAACGACACGTATCACATAAACATCCAACACACTCCAGCATATATATAACATGTGAAGCATATAAATCTCAATATCTCAATCTCATATCATCATGCAAATACTTATGCAGGGCTCTCAACCAACTTCGGAAACTATTTGGAAGAAGAGCCGGTTTCCCTTCCAGTTGCCCGGCCGGGGGGTCTTTCAATCCAAACCATTTACGAAACTAGCCAAAGAGTCATCCAATGCCTTGGATGAACAGTTCTATAAATCAATACATTCTATCCATCACAATCAGTTAGCAACATTTGACACTGTACCCCAACTCAGGCAAGCAGATGTAAATCAGCGGTGTCTAACACTTACTGCAACTCAAGCAAGCACTAAAAACAAATCAGCAAGTATAAAGGTTCAGAGGCGACATCTTAGCGCATAACCTAGATACCAAATAATCAGCAAGTATAAAGGTTCAGAGGCAACATCTTAACGCATAACCTAGATAACAAGTTCACATTCACAAGCAAGGACTTAGAGGCCAACTAAAGGCATAGACCAGTGGTAATCAACAAGACACTAGACTCAGAGGCGACATCTCAACGCATGGACTAGCATCCAATAAGTAAAGGACTCAGAGGCCAACTTAAGGCATATCCCTTTACTACATCACAAGACACTAGACTCAGAGGCCAGCTTAACGCATGTTCTAGCATCAACATTTGTACTCCGGGCAAGGTATCAACACCCTAGTTACCCCGTTGTACATATGCTCTACTCGTCAGACTCAGAGGCCAACTTAAGGCATGTTCCGACGCGATCACATAAAACATGTCTTGGCTCAGAGATGACATCTCAACGCAAACCCCAGACACGACAAGCATACACATATAGGGCTTAGAGGCGACATCTCAACGCATACCCCCATATATGACAAGTAGTTCACGTATTAAGCTAAGAGGCCAACTTATGGCATACCTTAATACGCATCAATACAACAGCATACATATCGTACTCTAACCAGGTTCTTAGTCCTATCTTTCTAGACTTCTAGTCAACACTTAATTGATCCCGGGAACTAAGTTGAGGTAGAGCCGGTTTCCCTTTCGGTTACCCGACCGGGGGGGTCTCTATCCTCTCTCCATTCCCGAACCCAATATAGTGTCGCCCATCATCCGGGGACCTCAAACACACATAAGCAAGAGATAACCAAGTTCAACAACAATTATGACCAACCTAAGACTTTCCTTCTACAAGTCTAAGGGTCACTATACATCTAACTAGGTCCACTAGGTCTCATTAACAACCTAGGATAAGATTAACTTAAGAAGAGAAACAACATTCTAAACATTTTTTACTAACTACCCATTATCATTAAAAGGTAACTAACTTTAGCTAAGAAACAACATTCTAAAACGTTGTTTACTAACTACCCATTAACAATAAGATTAAACATCAAAACCTATGATACTTAAGCATGTTAAACAACTTGAAAAGGAACCTTACAACAAACAATTGTGAAAGGATTCACATGAGGCAATTAGTTAACCGCTTGACTAAACTTTACTTAGCCCAAACATACGTTTAAACCAAGTAATTATATTCATAAACATTACATAAACATCACTTAAGCAATTGGGAAACAAGTCCCCAAAACAATCACGAAACAATTAAACAACAAAAGGCTACAGCGGTAATTGCGCAGCCTGCGCCCCTACACGGGCAGGCTTATTTCGCGATTTTCCTGCACTTTATCAAATTCTTCAAACTTTCGACAAATGATTTTACGCTATGATTTCAAGCCTCGAATCTATCCTACCAGCACATATAAACCCATAACAATCCCAAGTATATATCAAACACGATTTTTGAACAATTAAAACACAAATTAAGAACAAACTTTGTATTCGTCTTAAGAACTTAAAATCTAAAAAATGAACAATGCTTGCATATGAACATGTAAATCTTCAACCAAATCAAGTGAGCATTATATGAAACATATTTCCTAACATAAACCTAAACTTAAATATCTTCCACAACTCAAAATTAGAAACTTAATCAAGAACACAACACAAAGATTGTTATTTTAACAAAAAGGCCGAGTTTCTCATTATCGTCACCTCAAAGCGGTTTAAGCTCCGAAATCTTCTTCCACCACGTAAGTATCGACCTCCGAGTTATCACAAACACCGCCTAAAACAACTCAAACATCAAAAACAACCCACGAATTTCGAAATACCCAAACAGGCCGAAATTTTGACGGAAGGATTATGAGATAAAACTTACCTAGAAAGAAGGAGGGCGAGAAGAGGAATCCGTGGCCGCAAAAATCGTCTCAATCGGATAAGAAACGAAGATTTTATGAGCACTTTAAGATTGAAGGAGAAATTCATAAAAATGGTGCTTGTTGTTATGTTTGCAAATCTGAAAATTGAAATAAAGGAGTGAGGTAGAGGATGGAGGGGGTTAGGGTTTTGTGAGGAAAAAGAGAGGAAATGGGTCCATTAACAAGTTAGGCCCATAAGACAAGTTTTAAGACGGTTTAAGGTAAGAACACTGACTTAAGGTAACTACAAACTTAAGACGATATAAATATTTCCGGACTATGAAATTAAATTTCTAAGACGTAAATTACGCAATTAAATAAAATCTTATTTAAATCCTTTTAAATATTCTCACATAAATTAATCAGTTATTTAAATGAAATACCAAGAATTACGAAATATAAATTATTTCTCGAACTTGAACTTAAAATCTTTAAAATTCCAGGTCCCTAAATATTGGGATGTTACACTGGGGGTTGGTTGCCAAGAGGCCGTGTGTATTGAGCGGGGCAAATTCAACTTTAGGGCAGTGATATCGATGACGCCATGACATCTTATTTCCAAGTTCTGTAAGTTCATTTTGTTTATTGTTTAAGTATAGCTATACCGCTTACAAACCAAACGAAATTATGAAAGTATGGATTTAGAACTTTATACGACCATACTATCAAACTCCATTCCATACCATTCCGACTTGTTAAACCAAACGATCCCTAAGACTTATTTAATCCTCATCATATCATAGGCTTTACTAAAAAAAAAGTGACCATGCATAGCAGGGGCGTCTCAAACTATTGGGAGGCCCTGTGCTAGATAGTCGTAGTGGGCTATAAAAATATTACTGTATAAGTATGTTGTTTTTGCACTCATTTTTAACGAGATCAACTACGCAAAACTTGTGCCTTTATCAAATCAATTTAAATATTGCCATTGCGCTTAAAAGTTTTAAAATTCATAATATGTGTAAATCTAAAACAATGAAAAATAATGGGAAAAAAGAACATGGCCAATCAAAGTGAAAAATTAATAATTAGTGTTGCTGGGGTTTGAATCTGGGTGGATTCAAGCTGCTAGGAGAATTCTAATAGTTAGGAATAAACCACTAGACCACATTCTATTGCCGTCAATTTATCAATGTTCAGCGTATATATTCTTCGAGTCGAAGTATATGAGGACCCAAAAATTGGAGGCCCGGTTCTTGGCTTCAGCCTAAACTGGGCAATGGCCGCCACTGCTGCACAACACAATTTAGCAACACTTGCCCTGCTTCCTGAATACCATCTGCTATTCTGCTTTATTTATGTGGGAAAATATCTGTATATGTTCCCAATTCTTTTATGCAGGATTATAACGAATTTATAAGGTACGATTTATAGTCATAAACAAAATACGAGATACAAAGATTGGGAACAAGAATTAACCTTCTGTCCTTGCAAAGGCCTAAGATCAGATACCAAATCAGATATCCTCCTAATCGTTGCACCCAAGATGTTCCAAGAAATACCTTTTCCTGAGCTAGAAACTGCAAAATTACCGTTAATTTTGTGAATGATGAAATAGAGAGAGAAGCGAGATAACGGTTTGTATGTGTAACTCGTGAGTCTAGGGAGGTGTTCCGTGAGGTTATTTATAGGAGGGTGGTATTCGATAGTCAGTATATCTCTTAACCACCTAGCATAATTCAGATAGGATTCCCAAATCAATATTTCTACCTAAACTACTACCCAAACATGTAACAACCTTCATCTAATTGGCACACCCAACTGACCAAAATTCTCCTCCAATCTGACCGAAATTCTTATCTGTTTCGGTTGATTTAACCGATTTTATAAATGCATAAAAGTCGGTTATTATCCTCTCTTTTGTATAATGTTTATCTTATAAATATCTTATATTTATAATTTAACAATTAAATATAACCTTTTTATAGTTAACTGAATCATTTAATCCTTATTAAATGATTTCATTACACACTTTTTAAATATAACATTTTATATTTAATTACGAATTTAACATTTTAATTCGGCTTAGCTAATATTATCTAATCATTATTTATATAATTGTTTCATCATTACATTGACTAACCGTTTAGTCGTATAGGGTATCAATATGGTTACATTTTCATCTAATCATATCTCTCAGATTCCATCCTTTAGGTGTGACTCTTAGGGACCAGTTGATTACCGTTATCTGTATGACAATAACGTAAAACTTTCTAGCAAACCAATCGTTATTGATAAACGTTAATCAACTAGCTAAAATACAAAGTATACCCTGTGTTCCTTTAAGAGATTTATTTGTGTTGTCGCACTAACTGTGGAGGATACTAGCTCCAACAATTTATGCACTAATTCCTCTACTCTAAGATTATTTCTAAAGCTCTCATAATTATCAAATTCTTTAACCTTGACAGTCCAGATTCTTGAATATTTAGCTAATATTATTCATTGGTCCAACTATGTCAGATACCCCCTCCCCCCCTTTTATCTCATCAATGCACCATGTTGGAAAAAAGCTACTATAAAGGGCAAAATGAGAGACAAAAATGGATTAGATAAACCTTCACTGTGTCATGGTATGATAGTCGTTGCCTTAGAAGCTTAGTCGCCCTCGACGCGGTGTTGTCCAACTGAGAACGATGCTCCTCAAGGTATACACAACTCTTTTCCAATTTGCACCCAAAAGGAAGAGTAGGAACTCAAATGCTATTGCTTAACTTTTCGTAAGGAACAGAGGAGAGAAAGAGAATATTTGTAAAGAATGAATTGAGTGATTTGCAAACAGAATATTTATGGTAAACTCGCGCGAAATGCAAAAACAGATGAACGGAATTAATGCATTGAAATTTCCATTAGTCTTTGGTAGAAAACGAGAGAACATCAGTGTGAACACTTAACCAAACGGCGCGTGCGAGCCGAGTCGGACGGCAGCGGTGTGTGCGTGGGAAGAGTACACATTATCCTCAATATTGACAAGTACTTAGTTGAGGAATATATGACTTATAAACACAACCAAAATTCCTTTTTTTTTCAAGTGTGGGATAAAGCATTCCTTGCATTTCCAACATTCCCCCACAAATGTGTAGAATAAAAGAAGAATTAAAACCTTAAATCTGAGCAACATCTAACTAGGATTAGTGCTTAAATGCTAATGTCTTTCGATTTGAATTAACACATAGCGCTAACCAGCACTTAGCTATATTGAAGTGAAACTAGTCTTGAACTTCACAACGTAAGCCCAATTTGGCAACACACACTTCACCTAAAACCCGTAACACCCTCGTAATTCAAGACCTTTAGAAAGGACCATCAGACTATGAAAGCACTACCTGGGAAAATATCTGTATATATTCTCAATTCTTTACATACAGGATTAAAACAAATTTATAATGTACGATTTATAGTCATAAACAAAGAACAAGATACAAAGATTGGGATGAAGAACTAACCTTCTGTCCTTGCAAAGGCCTAAGATCAGATATCAAAACAAATATCCTCTTAATCGTTGCACCCAAGATGTCCTGAGAAATACCCTTTCCTGAGCTAGAAACTACAAAATTACCTTTAATTTTGTGTAAGATGAAAGCTAAAGAGAGAGGGGAGGGAAGTAGTCGGGTAACTCGTGCCCTTAATATGCCGAGTTAATGTGCTATTTATAGCTACAAATAAGCTTGCTATTAGACATCAACTAGGATTCCCCAAATCAGTATTTGGTTCTACCTATAGCACTTCACAACAACTTAACAACTTAATAATTGCACCAGTTGTGTCGAGCTCAATCAGACCCACATGACCCACTGGCCGAAATTCCCTTGCACAGACCGAAATTCTATCTGTTTTAGTTCTTAGTAACCGATTTTATTTATTGCATAAAGTCGGTTATTATCCTCTCTTGTGTGTAATGATTATTTTATAAATATCGTATATTTATAATTTAATAATTAAATATAACTGTTTATATTCAACTAAATCATTTAATCTTTATTAAATAATTTCATTACACACTAATTAAATATAACATTTAATATTTAATTACGAATTAACATTTTAATTCGTTTTAGCTAATATTATTTAATCAGTATTAAATAATTATATCATCATTACATTTTCATCTAATCAAATCTCTCAGATTGCATCCTTTAGGTATGACTCTTAGGGACCAGTTGATTACCGACATCTGTATGACAATAACATCAAACTTTCTAGCAAGCCCACCGTTATTGATAAATGTGAATCAACTGGCTAAAATACAAAGTATACCCTATGTTCCTTTAAGAGATTTGTCCGTGTTGTCGCACTAACTTTTGAGGACACTAGCTCCAACAATCTCCCACTTGTCCGTACAAGTGTATGTGCGATAACCGATTCTCATATCCAATTAAATTTATCCCACTCAATGTAAAACAATTTGCAAATCTTTATTCACAAAGGTCGTATTTTACAAGCGATCTGTATCATTATTCGAGCTTAGCCAAGCAATTCAGTTACTACTCCTCGAGTGGCCCTGAGAAATATTAAAACCTGATAAGGGGTGGATATGTCCTTCAATTCGAATCTTGCAGATGTAACCACAGTATGAAATTACCCAAAAAAAATCTGCTTAGCCCCAGTTACGGTCAGCTAGTGAGGAAGAAATCAAAGTCACCCAAAACTGCCCTTTATCTCAAGAAACAGTCGACAGTCAAAAGAACCGACTCAAGGAACACGATAAACGACCTATCCACAACCCGACACCGAATGTTCAGTAACATTTAGGACTCCATTGCGTCGTCACGAAAATGTCCTATGAGTTATCGTTATAATCTCGTATCTGTGATCGATCAGTCAACGGTCTTACTTATGGTTTAATGAACACACCCTCAATCGACGTCACAAAATAATTGCCATATTTATCAGCTCGTGTAGGCGATTATGGACAAAACAAATATAATGTAATTCAGTTCACTTTGTGGTGTTCAATGTGGTCAGTACAATCCACATGAAAAACAATATATAAAACAAAATCGATGGTGTTATAAATAGTATATGAAATAGATACAATATCCAATTCACAAAAGTACTAATACAACTCAGGAACACGTTTAATTTCCATTGAAATAACGTGCCCTTCATGTTTATCATGTCTTAATGGTTTAGTGAGAGGATCTGCGATGTTGTCATCTGTCGCAATCTTGTCTATCACTATCTCCTTTTACTCAGTAGTAGAATCTACAACAACACTCTGCTTGGAGCTTTTCCAACTAACAACAGCGCCATTAAGAGTAAAACGAATCCAGACTGAGATTTCAAGTCATCGCGATCCGTTTGGAAGCTAGCATCTGCGTAATCGTTTGCGCAAAGCTCAGTGCCTCCACCATAAGTCCATACCAAATATTTAGTCCTCCGTAGGTACTTAAGAATGTTTTTAACAGCCATCCAGTGTAGTTCACCTGGATTGCATTGGTACCGACTCGTCATACTCAAAGCATATGCCACGTCTGGACGTATGCATATCATGACATACATGATCGATCCTATAGCTGACGCATAAGGAATGTGACTCGTGCGCTCGACCTCTTCCGGTGTCTTAGGTGCCTGAGTCTTACTCAAATGCACCCCCGAGATCATCGGAAGTAACCCTTTTTTGGAGTTGGTCATCCTGAATCTGTCAAGAATCATATCTATATAAGACTCCTGACTCAGTGATAACATCAGTCGTGATCTATCTCTATAGATACGGATCCCCAGTATACATTGTGCCTCACCCAGATATTTCATCTGGAAATGGTTCTTTAACCATACTTTAACCGAAGATAAGAGAGGGATATCATTTCCGATCAAGAGTATGTCGTCTACATACAACACTAGAATGACGATCTTCCTCCCACTCGACTTGATATATAAGAATGGTTCTTCGACCAATCGAATAAAACCATTCTTTTTTATCACTTGGTCGAAACATTGATTCCAACTCCTAGACGCTTGTTTAAGTCCATAAATGGAACGCTTAAGCTTGCATACTTTCTTAGGATTTTTAGGATCAGTGAAACCTTCGGGTTGTATCATGTACAAGTCCTCCTCCAAATAACCGTTTAAGAAGGCGGTTTTCACATCCATTTGCCATATTTCATAGTCATGAAATGCAACAATCGCTAAGATCATCCGAATGGAACGCATCATGACTACGGGTGCAAAAATTTTATCATAGTGCAACCCTTGCACTTGAGTGAAACCTTTTGCCACTAGTCGTGCCTTACAGGTGTCTGGTTGTCCCTCGATAGAATGCTTTATCTTATAAAGCCATTTGCACTGAAGACGTCGTACCTTATCAGGCAAATCAACCAACTCTCATACGTCATTCTCATACATGGAGTCCATTTCGGATTGGATGGCATTAAGCGGTAGCTTTCAGTCGGAACAGGTCATGGCACCTTTATAGGTCACAGGTTCGTTACTCTCTAAGAGAAAAACGTCAACTCCGTCAAGTTCCTCGATCATACCGATATATCTATCAGGAGGAATGAAGTGTCTACCCGTCCTTCTGGGTTCCTCAGGAATACTGACTGCAACAGAAGATGAAGGAATAGTTTCCTCCATTGGTTGCTGAGTAGTTGGTTCTTGAACCTCCGACAGATCGAAGGTTCTATTACTTGTCTTATTCTCGAGAAACTCTTTCTCTAAGAACTTCGCACTAGCCGCAACAAAAACGCAGTGTTCGGTAGGCGAATAGAAGTAATGACCAAACATTCCTTTTGGATAACCAATAAAGTATGTCTTGACCGATCGCGGGCCGAGCTTATCCTCGTGTCTCCACTTGACATAAGCCTCGCAACCCCAAACCCGAATAAAGGACAAGTTAGGGACCGTTTCCTTCCATATCTCGTATGGAATCTTGTCAACAGCTTTAGACGGACTTCGGTTAAGTATAAGAGCATCTGACAACAGAGCAAATCCCCATAATGAATCTGACACAACTGTGTGACTCATCGTGTATCCAACCATATCTAATAGTGTTCGATTTCTCCGTTCGGACACACCATTTAACTGTGGTTTTCCAGGTGGAGTTAACTGTAGTCCAATACCACAGTCTATAAGGTGTTAATCAAACTCATTCGAAAGATACTCACCACCACGATCTGATCGTAGTGCTTTAATCTTTCTATCCATTTGGTTTTCAACCTTCGCCTGGAATTCCTTGAACTTTTCAAAGGATTCACTTTTATGCTTCATTAAGTAGACATATCCGTATCTACTTAAATCGTTCGTGAAAGTGATGAAATATCTATAGTCGTCTCTCGCGGTGATTGACATAGGTCCACATACATCGGTATGTATGAGGCCTAATAGGTCAGCAGCGCGCATTCAAACACCTTTGAAGGAAATACGAGTCATCTTGCCTATGAGACATGATTCACATGTGCCAAATGATTCATAATCAAATGGAGATATAGCGCCATTCTGTATTAGCTGTTTTATACGTTTCTCATTTATGTGTCCCATACGACAGTGTCATAGATATGTTTGATCTTTGTCACCAACCTTTAATTTCTTATTATTCACGTGTAATACTTCAGTCGATTGATCTAAAACATATATACCATTCATGGTAACTGCTTTACCATAAACTATTCCATTTGAAGAGAAAATACAGTTATTATTCTTTATTAAGAATGAAAATCCGTCTTTATCGAGTATGGAAACTGAAATAATGTTCTTAGATAAACTGGGTACATAATAACAATTATACAGATATAACTCGAATCCGCTCGGTAGCTGGATCACATATGCTCCCATGGAAGATGCAGCAACTTTTGCTCCATTCCCGACTCGGAGGTCCACATCACCCTTTGAGAAAGGTGTGATGTTTTTTAGGACCTGCAAATGATTACACAGATGAGAACCACAACCAGTATCAAGTACCCAAGTACCGAAACTTTCATGGTTAATCTCAATCATGTGAATATAAGATGACATACCAACAGTTGCGACGCGGCCTGCTTTTATATCCTCACGGTACACTGGACAGTTCCGCCTCCAATGCCCAGTCTTGTGGCAATGGTGGTACTCAATGTTACCATCTTTGCTCTTTGTCTTGCCTTGTGAGCTACTTGTCTCACCAGGCCCACTCTTAAATCCATCCCCTTTGAAGTTAGGAGTCTTAGCTACTGTTAGCTCTGCTTGAGCTTTTCCCTTACCCTTTCCCTTGTTAGCAATCATGAGAACATCTTGCTTCATGCTCCCACTCAATTTAAAATCCTTCTCGGTCTGTACGAGAAGGGAGTGTAGCTCATGAGAACTTTTCCTCATGTCATTCATGTAATAATTTGCCCTGAATAAGGAAAAACCATCGTAAAGTGAATGAAGCATCCGATCAATGATCACATTCTCACTGATCTTGCAGTTTAGGAACTCTAGTTTCTCGACATTCTCAATCATATTGAGAATGTGTGGGTTAACTGGTTGGCCCCTTTGGAGTTTCGCATCGAAGAAGCGACAGATGTGCTCATATGAAACGATTCTCGGTGCTTTTGAGAACTCGTTCCTGAGCGTGGTGAAAATCTTATTTGCACCATGGGAAATGAAGCGTCTTTGCAAATTGGATTCCATTGCAAAGATAAGTACGTTCTTTATCGCACCCGCTTCCTTAACGAAATCACTATAGGCTTGTGATACGTTAGCTCGAGCAGTCGGGCCTAGGTTAGGTGGTAACGGCTCGGTCAAATACTTGAGCTTACCATCAGCTACAGCTGCATTCCGTAATGCAGCCTCCCAGTCCGCAAAGTTAGACCCATCATTTTTCAGTCGCGTGGACTGATTCATGTGCTCCATAAAAGTCTTAAGCCAGGATTCTTTTCTTAGTGTGGCACTAGGCATAGGGGCATCATTATGACCAGCCATAGTATTTGCAGTATTATTGTTTTGTTTAGATGATTTTAACTGATACCCGTCGTTGAGGGCGTCAAAGATAAAAAATTATAATCCTACACTTAAACTATTGATAGAGTAAGTCAGGGTCGAACCACAAAGAGGTTGGGAGTGTTAATTGTTCTAGGTCAGGAGTCTTAAGGTAACAAAATGGGGTTTTATGATTTTGTTTTGGTCTCAACTAAGTCTAGCAAATAAAACAAGAATAGAACTGAAAATAAGATGTAAATACGATGATAAAAGAGATGTTAGGATGATTGAGTCATCATAGCTACGATGGCAGACGGTCTAGGTCAACATGCAATTGAAGTCGTGTAAGGGGTATAACAAATCCTTTCGGTCTATGTTAACTAGTAGCTCCTTTCGGCCTATGATAGTAGTCCCTAGGTCTCACAAATACTGGGTATCAATAATATGGGTGATTCCTAACGTCTAAGTCACATACGCTTCGGTCTTAGTAACTTAGCTGTCTTAAAACGTTAACTAAATCCCTTCCCTTATCTTTCGATCCTCGGGTCGGTCATTATTATAAGCATCCTACAAGTCTCCCTCCGGTCTCATTGTAAGATATTGCAATTAACGAACAACAACAGGTCTGATCATACACGAAATCGGTCGACCGACCAGCTAACCCGGTCGATCGACTAAGGTCTGCTACGGGTTGCCCTAAATTACGCCATCTACACTATAACTCGCCTACATCCTAACATATGGGTTTAGCTATGCAATATACTATAAAAACAGTAACTTTAATTGTAACAACAGTAAACATGATCAAGATTATAATAAACAACGAAATAGCAACGAATAAGCAAAACGGTTTAGGGATTCTAATTAACCGGATACTAACAATAATATGAATAAACTGAAATGGAATGAGAATTACCGTAACAATGGAATTAAAAGGACTGAAAGATTGCTCTTATTGAAATTTGCGTGGGAACAAAAAGTTTATGTAAACTGATGAGAAAACTAAAACTAAAGAATCTGACTAAGAGTTGATGTATGCTAAAGACTAGATTAGAAACTTGAATTATGCTAAAGCTTGATTAAGATATGCTTAGTACATAGGGGGATTAAGCTTTTGTAATAATCCCTGAAGGTATTTTGCTTAACCTAATCTTGGCGTGGGCTTTAATCTCAAATTTTGAATTTTCCGAAATCTGCTTGCTGGTCGACCGACCAGCAACAACTTCGGGCTTTGAAAAAAAAAGTTTCTGAACTTTGAACAACAGGTATGTTGGTCGACCGACCAATGGGCTTGGTCGGTCGACTGATGTATCTGATGTTCAGCTCCTTTAGCTTCTGAAATTGGTCTTTCGGATCTTGAAACGCGCATTTAAACTCCGTCCTTCTCCATACCTTTGTTCTTAGTCATGCAAAACTCTTGAGGACAAACTTGGCTCGAAATCGTCTCATTTCCGCATAAATCTGCAAAAGTGCACAAAAATACGAAAGTAGACGAAATAGGGAAATAACAACCAAAAACATAATAAGCATACCAACGTTTTGTAAATAATCTAGCAAAAACAGTTTAATGCGATGACTTTAGTATTTATATAGTTGATCTTCCTCTAAAACTACATAAACGATCCCAAGACTCAATTTCAGTAAATTGATAAGCCAACCTCTTGACTAATTCTACATTAAGAATTCTTGGTCGATAAATTTCTGTAAATTCTATCTTTAGTCCACCACAACCACAGGATCGTACAAGGGTCATGATGTTGAGGTAAAATAAGTCAGCAGCTACTACTTACCCAACGTAGAAGGGGTCATATGGAGAGTAAGGTCATATACGCCTGGCGACGAATAAGGGATTCATAGTAATTTGACTTATGAAAGACTAATCTCAATTTTAGGTTATAGAGGAAGACCCCATCATCTTTAAATTAAACTCATTTAAGTGAACAAATATCTAGCAAGCGAGAATGAATAAAATAAGGTGATGGCTTTAAGGAAAAAACGTGTGACATCTGTATGTCGACACTGACTAGCATACATACTATATGAGTCAATTTACATGCAATCTCAGGTGGTTTGGTTTAGGCGGAAAAATGATGCAAAACATGTGAATGAAAAGCAAAACGAAAATAAAGCAAATCCTAGTGTGGCCTATCCTACCAAAAAGAACAAGAATACAACTTGGAATCCATTCGGCAATGGACCCTAGAAGCTTATCTTGTCTTGATGTTCCTTCTTGGTGATGTAGTGGGAGTGAGCAATCTGATCCCCGTCTTGGTCTTCTTTATTACATTTGATGAATTACATAATACAATCCTATTATTACATTATAATTCCCAAAAACATAAAAAACAATTACACAAGGGAGATTCGAGATCTCATAAATACATCACAAATTATGTTTCCTTCATTATGAAAACATAATTTACTAAGGCCACACTAAGTATTACAAAATACAACTGATTGCAAAAGCGTAAAAATCAGCCAAAAAAAAATTAAAAAAACAGGTTGCTCGGAAAAAAAAATAGTCAAAATTTTTTTTTGTCGTGAACAGTACGCCGGACGTGAAATGTACCGGAATTTTTTTTTCTTTTTTTTTTGGAAAACAAATGAACTTGAAAAATAATGTCGGGTTGCTAAAATACAAGATCGATAACATTCAAAATCTAATCCTTGTTCGACATTGATATAATCTTAATAATTCAAATTAACTTTTTACTACGAATATCAAGATTATCATGGGATAGATTATTTAGCAAATTATTTCGTTCAAGAACATTCAAGACGATTCGCTTTTACGTTTTAACTCAATCCTTATTAAGTTAAAACATCTACAAATTTATTATTTTGTCATCTTAACTGATTAATACAAAAACAATAATAAATCAAAAAGGAAAACAAAAAACAAAAAACAAAGTCTCGGCTAAGAAAATTGCAACGACTGTTTTTTTTTTTCTTTCTCAAAACGTTTATGAAAATCATACAAAAATAATTTTCGTAAACCTAACGCTCTGATACCACTTGTGGGAAAATATCTTTATATATTCTCAATTCTTTATATGCAGGATTGTAACAAATTTATAATGTACGATTTATAGTCATAAACGAAGAACAAGATACAAAGATTGGGATTAAGAATTAACCTTCTGTCCTTGCAAAGACCTAAGATCAGATATCAAAACAGATATCCTTCTAATCGTTGCACCCAAGGTGTCCTGAGAAATACCCTTTCCTGAGCTAGAAACTACAAAATTACCTTTAATTTTGTGTAAGATGAAAGCTAGAGAGAGAAGAGGGAAGTAGTCGTGTAACTCGTGCCCTTAATGTGCAGAGTTAATGTGCTATTTATAGCTGCAAATAAGCTTGCTATTAGACATCAACTAGGATTCCCCAAATCAGTATTTGGTTCTACTTATAGTACTTCACAACAATTGAACAACTTAATAATTGCACCAGTTGTGCCAAGCTCAATCAGACCCACACGGCCCACTATAGAACTGGTTACAAAGAAACCATTGTTCGAATCCATGATGAGGGATGGACCGAACAAGTCTTTTAAAACGGGTCCACGCTTCACTGAAATCTTCAGTTGGCCCTTATTTTAGCTTGTTATTTGGGCCCTCAAAGCATTAGTCTTTGACGCGGAATAGTATTTCCGGTAAAAGGCTAACGCTAATGTGTTCCAGTCCGTGACACCCGCAGCAGTGCGGTCAAGATCTCTATAGCATTCCCTTGCCGAGTCCCGAAGAGAAAAGATGAACATGGTTTGCTTGATTTGGTTTTGGGTAACTCCATCCGGAGATGCGATAGAATAAATATGATCAGTGAATATCTCGATGTGTTTCGCTGCATCTTCGTTTGCCGCTCCCCCAAACTGGTTTTTCCCCACCATGGAGATATAGGATGGTTTGGCTTCAAAGGTTTTACCCGTGCCCGCAGATAATGTGAACCCCTTTTAAAGGTCTTTTACCTGCAGCATAGAATGACTTGCAATGCTAGCTTCTTCGGCCATCTTGTCTTCTTCGTCGGGTTTTAGGATTTAGGTATTTGTAAGTGAGGTGGGTGTGGGTGTTTGATTTGGTGAATGTAGTTCATTTGGTGAGTGACGGTGATTTGGTGATGGTGGTTGGTTAAAGATGTCTTCTTGGAATAACGAATGTGGCGAACCTCCTTTGTTATCCTGTTGAAAAAGCTTCCTCTGCGTCCTAAGTGTCCTCTCAAGCTCTAGATCAAGTGGAAGGAGTTCTCCTTGAACTAACCTGCGCATAAGATAGAAACTACAGGAAAAAGTGAGAACGGTTAAAGGAACAAAGTTCCTTAAACACAAAAATAAAACAATAAACACTGGCGTCACCTGCAAAGGCGCCAAAATTTGATACCCGTCGTTGAGGGTGTCAAAGATAAAATTTATAAACCTAAACTTAAACTAGATAGAGTAAGTCAAGGGTCGAACCACAAGGCGGATTTGGAGTGTTTATTGTTTTAGGTCTGTGTCTAGGTAACAATTTGGGGGTTTTAATTATGATTCGTCTCTACTAAGTCTAATAAATAAAAGCAAATTAAAACAAAAACAAAGATGTGAATAAAACTTATGGTAAAAAGATGTTAGGATGATCGGTTCATAAAAGCTACAATGGCATATAATCTAAGTCAACATGTATTATAGTCGCGTAAGGGGTATAACAAATCCTCTCGGTCATTGTTATCTAATAGCTCATTTCGGCCTATGTTATTAGTTCCTAGGTCTCACAACTATTGGGTGTCAACAATAAGGGTGATTCCTAAAGTCTAGGTCACATACCTGTCAGTCTTAGCACCCTAGCCGTCTTAAAACGTTAACTAATGCCCTCCCCGTATCTTTCAATCTTGGGTCAGTCATTACTATCATCCTACAAGTCTCCTTTCGGTCTCGTCATAAGACAAAATAATTAACGAAGCAAAACAGGTCTGAACATACGCGAGGTTAGTCGACCGACCAACTACCTAAGTCGACCGACCAGTTAAGCTGGTCGGCCGACCAGGGTCTGCTACAGGTCGTCCTAAATTACGCCATCTACGCCATTACTTACCTACATCCTAACATATGAATTTAGCTACTCATAGAAACAATAAGAACAGTAATAACGATTATAACAACGATACTCATAGCGATAACTACGATAAATATGCAATTAATAATGAAAGGTTTAGGGATTCTAATTAACCGGATACTAACAAACCTATGAAATAAGAATAAGAAACTGAAATGGAATGAGGATTACCGTGTAAAGGAATTAGGGCAGAAAGAATAACTTCATTGAATTGCGTGGAACAGAATGTTTGATCGACAATTAACTAAGAACAATACTAAACTATTCTAGAAACTAAAGCAAATTCAGAAAATACAGAAAGTTTGTAGAGGAGAGGATTAAGAACTAAAGTAAAAGATGATTAGCTTAATGACGGGATTAGGCTTATATAAGCTTTTCTCGAAATTCCCTTCCTTGACCTAATCTCATCACGGGCTTTTGCGAGCTTCTCAAAACTGCGCCGTGGTCGACCGACCAGCGGTCTCGGTCGGTCGACCGGTTATCGGGCCCAAGGGATCTTCTTGTTTAAAAATTGGAATTCTGAACTAAACACGTCAGATGCTTTGGTCGACCGACCAGTGAGCTCGGTCGGTCGACCGGTTCTCCTGTGTGTCAGCTCGTAAAATCCTTATAAGTTGGTCTTGTGGTCCTTGATTTGCGTGTTGGATGTCGTTTCCTCTTCATTCCTTAGTTCCTCTAGCTACGCAAAAATCCTGAGGGTAACATTTGGCTCGAATTCGCCTCTTTTCCGCATAATTCTGCAAAATAGCATAAAAATACGAACGTAGACAAATATAGGGAAATAGCGGCTGAAACTCGTAAATAAGCTCCGAAATGCGTGTAAAAATAGATGTAAAACATCATAAAATAGACACGCATCAAATTCCCCAAACCAAACCTTGCTTGCCCTCAAGCAAGAATTAGACTCGATCTTAAACTAATGGAACGATTTCAATCTCAGAGAGAAATTTACATGTTAGCCTAAACCAATTTAATGCAATGTCAACAAGGGAATAATAAATGAATCCTGCAAACGAAATATAAATTTGTCAAACTTGCTAGACTATCGACTATGGAGACTTTTCACAATGGACTCTCACGGGTCGCTCAACTCACACATTAAACACATGGTGAATGTATGTAAAAGATAGAAAGAAGTAACTTTGTAATGACACTCACCTAACTTCGACCCATGAAAACATGCCTGCAATCTTACATGAAAATAAACTCTACAACCGTGCATATACATACTAATTAAGTGATTTCGACACATGCTTGAGGTAAGGAAAGATATGTGAGGTGAAGGGTGAAAGAGGTTAAAATGTTTTTGGACAAGTGGGGGTCAAATAGCCAAGCTAGCTGACACCCGTCGTTGAGGGGTGCCAAAGATAAGATTTATAAAAACCTCAGCTTAAACTAGATAGGATAGTCAAGGGTCGAACCACAGAGAGACAATGTTAATAATGTTTGTAAATTTAAAGTCTATTGAAAGTAACAAAAAGGGGGGTTTCGATTGATGATTGGGACTAACAACTAAGGTAGCAAAATTAAATAAGAAAACTAAAACAAGGTAAAAAAGGAGATTAGGAACTTCGGTTCCCCATGGCTAGGACAAGTCAATAAAGGGCAAAATAACCAAATAACACAATCCCAAGGAACAAAGAATAAACCTTTAGGTCAATATTCTACCCAATCCTTACGGTCTTAGGGTTCCTAGAAAAGCACTAAACTTTCGTTCATAGGGCAATCCCAAAGTTGTTGTTAAACTAATCCTAACAATCTTTCAATCTTAAAGAATTAGTTCACCAACAACAATGGGGATTGGTAGATTAATCATAAAACCATTAAAATCTAAACTTGGCCATGGTTCCCCTAATTCTTAATCACAAGAATTAGCTATGCATAATCATAATCATAAAACTAGTAAAAACAATATTGAAGAACAACAAGAAACATAACATAATTGAAGATGAAGATTCAAAAGAAGGAAACATGGATTGAATAACAATAATAAGATGAACAATGGAATCGAATAACAAGGAAAGATTAAATTGCATAAAACTTACAAAATCAATTGGAAATTAAGAACAAAGCTAAGAACTTGGAAATTTGTCTCTCTAAACTATGGAGTTTCTGCTAATGTGGACTGCTTAACCTAATTATGAAGCTTAGGCGTTCTTAAATAGTCTCCTAATTACAAGATTAAAAGAATAAAAACCGAAATAAAAGGCGCGGAACCCGTCGCCAAGTCGGTCGACCTCTTAAGTAGGTCGGTCGACCTCGGGTGCTGTAATCAGGGGTTTCGGAAACTGTGCGCTGGTCGGTCGACCTGCTGGGTAGGTCGGTCGACCGATTACTGTACATTCCAGCCTTGAATTTTCTTGTACGCACCTCTTGGCATAAGAGTTCGGGTCCTTGCTTCGTGTAAACACTCAAAATAGCTTCCGGAGGACGGTTAAAGTTCGGTTTTGCTCACTTCCGCTTATTCCTACAATTAAAACATAGAAATGCCAAAGTAAACCGTTTCGGGAGCAATATTAACTAAAAGTTACGAAAAAGCATATAAATACGTGCCGAAAGTATAAATAAAATGCATAGTATAGGCACGTATCACTAGCAAAACTGGAATCCAACAACATATTTCACAACTTTCAACATAATGGAGGTGCAATTTTGTAGCACAAATCTCACAATACTTTAAAGGAAATGACTCCCAAATGATTTGAATGGAGTACGGGAGTAATAAAATATGAAAGAAAGGTATATTTTTTTCTGAACGATTTCATGTTCCTGTTTCTGTCAGTTGGTCGACCGACCAGGTGATGCGGTCGGTCGACTGACTTGCAGTGATTTTTTCGATCTTTCTTTCTTTTTCTTTCTTTTTCTGTTCTTTTCTTTTTCCTTTTCCTTCTTTTTTCTTTCTTTTTTTCTCTTTCTTTTCTCAATAGGACATACAAAAACCAAAGATGTCTCAAAAAATTCCATTGACCACAAATACTAGCTTGGTAAGGTAGGCTAAGTATATGATGTAGGTTTTAGGGATAGAAAGGCAGATTTGGTTATGTAGGGCTTATGGGTAGAATAAAAGAAAGGGCCTCAAGTGCACGTGTCAAGACTCACAAAACAAGATAGCATACAGGTATATAGCAGATTACGTTCATGTTTATGCATATTAATTTAACATGTCTCAAGGAGAGTACTACTCACATTCCTAAACAAATGGTTATGAATGATACCAGTAATAAAGCTCTAAAAACTCAGAATATAAAGTAGTTTGCCAAAGGTCTAAGTCAAGTCTCAAGAATAGCAAATAGTTTGATAAAAACTCGTGGATATGCATACGATTCTATTACTAAAACATGTTGACAAACAAGGCATAGGCATAAACATGTGAAAATGCAGAGTCATCATTGAAATACTCTCGTTCTGACTCGGCCTATATGCTAAAGTAAACGTGCATTTTTTGAAATTTTTGAATTTTTCTATTTTTTTGAATTTTTCTTGTATATGCAAGGAAAATAAGAAAAGACGATGCAAGACAGAAATGCAATAAATGTGTGACAAAATGCAATGGAACAAATGCATGCGACACAAAATCCTTCCCCAAACCAAACCGCACAATGTCCCCATTGTGCAATAGCATGAGCAAAAGTTACGAAATAAAAGAAAAATGCGTAAAAGGAAAAACAAAGGGAAAACAAGGAAAGAACTCACAAGATTAAGCGCAATGGAAACCTCCCCAAACCAGCGGGAGCTTAGGAGGTTTCGGTGGCCAGCAGTGCCACTCCAAGGACCTGAAAAAGGGATACGAAGAAAAACCTTTTTCGGGGATTAACGGTGTTTTGGGTGATAAATAATAGTTTAAAGGTTTGAAAACTGAGAGGGAAATTGAAAGTATAAAATAAATAGTGAGGAGAAAGACTCCCTAATCGTTCTTGCACGCTTCCCGAGGTAAGTACGAACAGGCTGTAGTAGCTAAGGTGGTCGACCGACCAGGTGACAGGTAACAGTGCCCATCTGGGCTGTAGGGACATGGTCGTCCGACTGATGCTTCTGGTTGGTCAACCATTCTTCTTGTGCAGTGTTATTTTTCTTCTCGAAAGTAACTCGTTAGACCGAGTTAATCTTTCCTCAAACCTGTAAACAATATATTCGCGCCCAAAACATGCGCAAAATCCACGGTACCAAGTCTAATTGTCTCAAACAAAACAACAAAAGCAAAAAGTGTCTAAGTCTAACGAAAACTTAAAAGTCTTAAAACAGAAAATAATAAGTCTTAAAAACCATAAATCCTAAATAAACTCATCCGCGAAAGATGCGGAATATCTCGGACCACGGCTATTGGCTATATATCGTGGTCTCCACCGTGTTCGTCTGGATTGCAAAACACGTCTCCAACTCGTCACAAAGCATATGTGACGTTTCACCTTCTTTGGCCTCCTCTCTTTTCTTCTTGTCCTCCTTATCCACCTCATCCGGTTCATCATCCGCTCCATAGCTTAATATCCCAAGTCCTCCTCTTTGTATGATAGGCTCTTTGACCGTTGGCTCCCCTTCTTGATCCTTCTGCTTACCCAAACCCATTCCTGCAAAAGGTGAAACGAGAATGTCCTCCATATTGCTCCCAATCTGGGCGGAGGTGTAATAGCAGGTATCGATATAGGTTCCAAACTAGGAGACTCGGTGACAACCACATATTTCCTTTCGGAAGTCAACGCATTACAAGTAATGGGGGTCATGGCATCCTTTTTCCTATAGGACAACCCAAAGATAATAGAGTGTTTTCCCACTTTGAGGGTCAAGGTCCCACTCCCCACATCAATAATTGCACCACCGGTGTGCAAGAAAGGTCTCCCTAGAATAGTGGGTATGTGGGCATCCTCGGGGATGTCCAATACCACAAACTCAATGCGAACGGGGATGTTTTCTAACACCCCTATGGGTTCTACCGAGGTACGGTCAGCCAATTGTACGGTCATACTAGTCATAGCAAAGGTAGTCATTCCTAGCTTTTTGGCTACACTCAAGGGCATCACACTAATGCTAGCCCCTAGGTCACATAGCGCCTTCTTGACTGGGAAGGTGCCTATGTTACATGGGACGAAGAAACTACCCGAGTCTTCTAGTTTATGGGGTGCAATAACATGAGAAAGAAAACTAGAGGACTCTTCAGTTAGAGCTACCGACTCGACCTTGTTTAAGGACCGCTTTCTAGTCAAGAGTTGTCGCATAAATTTTAAATATGAAGGGACTTTATGGACTAACTCACGAAAGGGGACTTGTACGTTAAGGGTACGAATTACATCGTTTAATTTTTCGAAGGATACGTGTTCCTTCGTCGGAATTAGCCTTTCCGGATATGGAGGAGTAGAGCTTTCAGCGTTCACAGCTCTCTTCAAGAAGTTCGGGGTGTTGTCACCCCGAAAGAGGAATTGCTTCAAATTATCGGGAATATCAGGCCTGTACGGTTCTGCTTCTTCAGCTAATGTGGTCGGTCGACCACCATCCTCGGTCAGTCGACCGGTCTTTGGAACTCCTGAACTTCCATTAGCTACTGGAATACCCTCCGACTTCCCGTTAGTGGTCGACCGACTGACAGCACTGGTCGATCGACCAATTCCACTGCTACTCGCACCCTGATTTCTCTGGTCCTTCTTCTCTAACGCCTTAGGACCTCCCACCTTCGCACCTCTCCTCACAGAGATGATGTTTAGAGTCTCCTTTTTCTGATCGGTTTGGGTCGGAAGTTGACCCGGAGCTCGTGCATTGTTCTCGCTCGCAAGTTGAGCAATTTGAGATTCTAGCATTTTCATCCCAGCCTCCCGCGCTTGGGACTCCTTTTGCACCATTCCCATGAGATTTTGGATCGTGGTCTCGGTGCTTTGAGGTGGGTTGGAAGGTTGTTGTGGGACAAACGACTATTTTTGGAAATTTTGCTTATGGGGTGGGATATAGTTTTGGTTTTGTTGTTGTGGTGGAGGTTGTGGGTTTTGAAAATTTTGGCGTGTCCACCTCATGTTGGGGTGGATGTTATTTGGATCATAAAATTTATTCCCACGATATTGTTGGAAGGCCGCACATGTTTCATCAGGAGTAGTGCAGAATTTTGAAACATGGCCTTCCCTTCCGCATCTCTCACAAGTGAATGGTCCATCCGATACTGCATTCACCTGGTACATTCCACCTTTACTTCCCCCACCTAGCTCGTACTTGTCAAATCTAGCCACAAGAGCCTCAATAGCCGCGACCGAAGACTCGGCCTTTCTTTGGTTCCCATGAGAAGTCCCGTGTTCGGCTCTATGCACAGCAACATCTTCAATTATTTTGAGACCCTTGGTCTCCCCAGAATTTTCTTGAAACCTCCCATTAGCCGCGGCATCAAGATAAGCACGGTTGTCATCGTACAACCCATTATAGAGCAGGTTACAAAGAAACCATTGTTCGAATCCATGATGAGGGATGGACCGAACAAGTCTCTTAAAACGGGTCCACGCTTCACTGAAATCTTCAGATGGCCCTTGTTTAAAGCTTGTTATTTGGGCCCTCAAAGCATTAGTCTTTGACGCGGAATACTATTTCCGGTAAAAGGCTAACGCTAATGTGTTCCGGTCTGTGACACCCGCAGCGGTGCGGTCAAGATCTCTATACCATTCCCTTGCCGAGTCCCGAAGAGAAAATATGAACATGGTTTGCTTGATTTGGTCTTGGGTAACCCCATCCGGAGGCGCGATAGAAAAGATATAATCAGTGAATACCTCGATGTGTTTCGCCGCATCTTCGTTTGCCGCTCCCCCAAACTGGTTTTTCTCCACCATGGAGATATAGGATGGTTTGGCTTCAAAGGGTTTACCCGTGCCCGCATGTAATGTGAACCTCTTGTAAAGGTCTTTTACCTACGGCATTGAATGGCTTGCAATGCTAGCTTCTTCGGCCATCTTTGTCTTCTTCGTCGGGTTTTAGGATTTCGGTATTTGTAAGTGAGGTGGGTGTGGGTGGTTGATTTGGTGAATGTATTTGATTTGGTGAGTGAGGGCGATTTGGTGATGGTGGTTGGTTAAAGATGTCTTCTAGGAATAACGAAGATGGAGAACCTCCTTCGTTATCCTGTTGAAAAAGCTTCCTCTACCCCCTAAGTGTCCTCTCAAGCTCTAAATCAAGTGGAAGGAGTTCTCCTTGAACTAACATGCGCATAAGATAGAAACTACAGGAAAAGAGTGAGAACGGTTTAAGGAACAAAGTTCCTTACACACAAAAATAAAACAAAAACAATAAAAAATAAACACTGGCGTCACCTCCCCGGCAAAGGCACCAAAATTTGATACCCGTCGTTGAGGGTGTCAAAGATAAAATTTATAAACCTAAACTTAAACTAGATAGAGTAAGTCAAGGGTCGAACCACAAGGAGGATTTGGAGTGTTTATTGTTTTAGGTCTGTGTCTAGGTAACAATATGGGGGTTTTGATTATGATTGGTCTCTACTAAGTCTAATAAATAAAAGCAAATTAAAACAAAAACAAAGATGTGAATAAACTTATGGTAAAAAGATGTTAGGATGATCGGTTCATAAAAGCTACGACGGCATATAATCAAAGTCAACATGTATGTAGTCGCGTAAGGGGTACAACAAATCCTCTTGGTCATTGTTATCTAATAGCTCATTTCGGCCTATGCTATTAGTTCCTAGGTCTCACAAATATTGGGTGTCAACAATAAGGGTGATTCCTAAAGTCTAGGTCACATACCTTTCAGTCTTAGCACCCTAGCCGTCTTAAAACGTTAACTAATGCCCTCCCCGTATCTTTCAATCTTGGGTCAGTCATTACTACCATCCTACAAGTCTCCTTTCGGTCTCGTCATAAGACAAAATAATTAACGAAGCAAAACAGGTCTGAACATACGCGAGGTTGGTCGACCGACCAGCTACCTTAGTCGACCGACTAGTTAAGTCGGTCGGCCCGACCAGGGTCTGCTACAGGTCGTCCTAAATTACGTCATCTACGCCATTACTTACCTTCATCCTTACATATGAATTTAGCTACTCATAGAAACAATAAGAACAGTAATAATGATTATAACAACGATACTCATAGCGATAACTACGATAAACATGCAATTAATAATGAAAGGTTTAGGGATTCTAATTAACCGGATACTAACAAACCTATAAAATAACAATAAGAAACTGAAATGGAACGAGGATTACCGTGTAAAGGAATTAGGGCAGAAAGAATAACTTCATTGAATTGCGTGGAACAGAATGTTTGATCGAGAATCAACAAAGAACAATACTAAACTATTCTAGAAACTAAAGCAAATTCAGAAAATACAGAAACATTGTAGAGGAGAGGATTAAGAACTAAAGTAAAAGATGATAGGCCTAATGACGGGATTAGCTAGGCTTATATAAGCTTTTCTCGAAATTCCCTTCCTTGACCTAATCTCATCACGGGCTTTTGCGAGCTTCTGAAAACTGCGCCGTGGTCGACCGACCAGTGGTCTCGGTCGGTAGACCGGTTATCGGGCCCAAGGGATCTTCTGGTTTTGAAATTGGAATTCTGAACTTAACACGTCAGATGCTTTGGTCGACCGACCAGTGAGCTCGGTCGGTCGACCGGTTCTCCTGTGTGTCAGCTCGTAAAATCCTTATAAATTGGTCTTGTGGTCGTTGATTTGCGTGTTGGATGTCGTTCCCTCTTCATTCCTTAGTTCCTCTAGCTACGCAAAAATCTCGAGGGTAACATTTGGTCGAATTCGCCTCTTTTCCGCATAATTCTGCAAAATAGCATAAAAATACGAAAGTAGACAAATATAGGGAAATAGCGGCTGAAACTCGTAAACGAGCTCTGAAATGCGTGTAAAAATAGATGTAAAACATCATAAAATAGACACGCATCAACTAGCTCCAACACTACCATCTCAGTTTCCTGAGGTATAATATCAAAGTTACAAACCAAACGCAACCTTTATTATTGTAAAGAATAAAGTATACAACTGTCTGAAAAAAGATAAAGTATCAAAGTTCGCTGAAACTAAGTAAAACTATGGTGACACTACAGAAGATGTGACGACTGACAACCCTTCCTCCCCAAGCAGCAATCATCAACAACGTCGAACCTGAGACTCTGCTCACCATTACATGGATCATCACAGTAAAATACAACAAGCGTCACAATTTGATAAATAAGACGGTCACAACACAAATAAGAATATCACCACAATCTGATTATTGATCGAAATCTCAAAAAAACTTAGACCAAGAGGAAAAAGGGGCGTTTTTGTAGGCTATGCATAAAACTGAAAAGCATATAAAGTTTTAGAGTTCGAAACAAATGTAATAATAGACTCATTTCACGTTGATTTCTTTGAAAATAAGTTCGTCAAGGATCCTATTTCAAACGAACCACAAATAGAAGTGGATTTTAGTACACAAAATAACAACCTTGTTATTACAAGTAATAACAACAAAAGGAAATCTGCGACGGATCAAGTTGAATCAAGGAAAAGCACAAGAGTAAGGAAGAAAAATCTTTTAACAATGATTTTATTTCCTCAAATGCTAAATTTTTTCTTGTAGAAGGAACTAGGGATAAAGTTTTGAACAATGTTTCAATTGTTCTAGCCATAGAAAAAGATCAAAAAATTTATCAAGAAGCAGTGAGTTCTAGGGATGCGGCCTTTTGGAAAGAAGTCGTAAATGACGAATATGATTCATTATTTTCTAATGGAATTTGGGTTTTATCCGATTTACCAAATTGTTCAAAGCCAATCAAATATAAATGGGTATTCAGAAGAAAATACAATACATACGGTACTTTACAAACCTTTAAGGTAAGATTAGTTGTTAAAGGATTTATGCAAAAAGAAGGATAGACTATCTATTTTGATACCTACGCACCAGTTGCTAGATTATCATCAATCATAGCATTGATATGTCTTGCATCTATTTATAACTTGCATATTCATCAAATGGACATCAAGACAGCCTTTTAAAATGATCCGTCAAAAATGGTGAGCATATTCTCAGCGGGTTTCCCATGTTTGATGCTATGGATGAGGCTGGGGACGAGTCATCATGTGATTAGATGTTTAGCTTCCGCGGACAGTTATTTTGTAATCATAGTCTTTCAGTTGTTTTGGAAAATTGTAGCATTCTTTAAAGTTATTCAATTTCTGTTTCATGGTGGCAACTTTGATATACGTGCCTCGGGTAACCGAGATGGTGACACTTACGGAAGCTAAGGGTCCTTGGTAAGGGTCTTGGCTTTTTAGGTATCACAACGACCATCTCACTAGAAGCTACAATTGTATAACTTCCACCATCAACGATCACACTAAACCATTACCCTCAACCTGACACTCAGTATAAAACAACTGGTCGCGCTTCTCAAAATTAACTAGGACTGAAGTAGCTTACAATAAACGAATAACAAAAGTCTCATAAATAGGTGCAACATAAGCCTTGGCCTGCTCTTTCATTAAGTACACCTCCCAAAGTCTCATCCTCTTCAATAAGTAGCTCATCTCGAACAACCATCGCTGCCCTTAAAGTTATATTTCGTTTGTTATGACATGGATTTTGATAATTCTCAAAGCTTTGGCACTTAAAGCATCTAAGTTTCATAGCACTTTGCTTCTTCGGATTTGCAGCGGGTTTAGAAACAGTAGAAGTTGTTACGGTTTCATTCACGGCCTGGACCACCATGTTAGTGTCTGAACTCGAATAACCTGATTCCATCACGTTGGTTTTATACCATGTGAAAGCTTCGTTCGAATCACGTGACCCATATCTCGACTGGCCATGTGCTTCAACTTTCAAACATAATACACTAAGAGTGTCGACATAAGAATACAACTACGACTCTACTACATGGGCTATGTTACGATTATGAGAATACAATTCAAGATTTCAAGTTATGTATGAGTTTGGAAGAATTAAAGATATTCAATAATGGAGTCAAAGGGCGAAAATAGAACAATAGAGAGACAAAAACGTGTGTGGCATTCACGAGGCACAACACAGATGAATAATTGAGTTGATGGTTAGGTTAAATTTTATTTGGGGATTAACTAATGGGCATTGTATCAATTAACTTATACAATGGATTATTTGATTATAAATTGGATTGAACCATATTAAAACGTAAGAAAAAATTAATTTTAGGGATATTCTACATGCTACCTGTAACACCCCGTATTTTTGGCTAATTTAAAACGGGGCGTGTTAAATATCGTCGACACATTACTAATTATCGTCGACACATTAACATGAAATGCCCATTTTGCCCCCCGCTATCCTCTATATCTACAACTTCATTTTCGGACTTGAAATTGTTATCGGGTTATTACGAAATTCAAAAACTCGGTTTTCTTTGAAAATACAAAAAACGGTTTTATTTGGAAATACAAAAATCGGTGTGAAGAACGGTTTGAAGAACGGTTTTCAACGATGAGCGACAATGAAGAGGTAAGTTTACGATTTTAATTTGTTTGAAATTTACGATTTTTAGTTGTTTGAAATTTAGGATTTGTAATATTGTAGAACGGATTAGCGTAGAATCCCGAAGCCGGTTTGTTTTTAGAAAAAAAAAAAAAAAAAAAAAAAAAGGAAAAATTGTCGGATGAAGAAATTTTTCGTCCAGGGTGGGTTGGGGACGAGTGGGATTTTCGTCCAGGGTGGGTGTGGGACGAAAATCCCACCCGTCTGGACACGGTTTGGGACGGCTGGGTGTCACGTCTGGGACTGGTTTGGGACGGACCAGTTCCACGTCCCAGACCTGTTCTGGACGTGTCCCTTCTTTGTCCCAGACCTGTTCTGGACGTGAATGTTCTTTGTCCCTTTTTTTTTTTTTTTTTTAAATTAACCGTAACCCTAACCCTAACCCTAACCCTAACCCTAACCCTAACCCTAACCCTAACCCCTAAACCGTAAGCTTGAACGTAATTATCGAAACGTGTGCAGGTTTTTGATGATGGAGACGGTGTTGACTATTCTAGTCATTTTACGAGCGATAATATTTTTCTTTCGAGTCGAGATGGGTTTACTTGGGCATATGCGATAGCATTGGGACTCGGGTTTGGAATTAAAAGAGCGAGCAACAAAAAAGTCGGTCGTCACACGAGTTTGAGACAGGACTATTTTCTTTGTCGGAATGGTGGACGACCTCCCTTAAATGGTGATGCTGATACTTTGAGAAGGAGTAACACGGGTAGCACCTGGTGCAATTGCAAATTCAGAATGAAAGCTGTTGAGATAACAGAAGGTAGTTGGAGGGTGGTCATGATTTGCGGGTATCATAATCACGGGTTTGTGACGTATAGGGATGGCGATAGATATCACGCACGGTTTGATGTAGAAGAGTTGGCTTTCATCGATGCCCAAGTTAGAGCTCATGTTACACCGGCTGTTATTAGTGCGGGTTTGCATCAGAGAAATCCAGAGAAGGCTAGGCCAATTCGGCGACAAATATACAATCGTTCTCAGAAAATAAGGGCCGAGGAAAGAGATGGGAGGAACCCGGCACAACAGATGTTGGCACTCGCGGTTCAGCATAAGTATGTCCATTTCTGGGTTACCGATCCGGAGGAAGACGAGCTTACCCACGTGTTCATGGCTCATCCCGAATCAGTTAAGATGTTTCGATCATACTACTATGTTGCGTTGATCGACTCCACCTACAAGACAAACTTGTACGGTCTTCCGCTAATTGAGATGGTGGGTGTTACACCGGTTGGGAAGAGCTTTGTGATCGCTTATGCGATTGTTACTCATGAGTCCGAGGAGGGGTATGTTTGGGTTTTAGAGCGATTGAAGTCCCTTCTCAACGACGATGTTCAGCCTAACGTAATTGTCACAGATTTCGAACGGGGTTTATTGAAGGCGATTCCGACTGTTTTTCCTGATTCGGATCACTTGTTATGTCTTTGGCATATATATTCCAACGTGGAGACCAAAGCACTCAATATAACTGGCAAGGACAGTTTTGCTAAGTATGTAACTAGCGTATTGTTTAAGGCAGTTGTTGAGGCGGAGACCCGGGAGTTGTTCGATGTTGCGTGGAGCGAGCTTGTTAGGCAAGTTGCGCCTGTGGCGGCTTATGTTGAGGATCAATGGATCCCGCATGTGGAAAAATGGGCCAAGTATATAACGAACAAGATAATTCATTTCGGTAACACTACTACTTCTCGTGTTGAGTCGGCTCATGCAAATCTGAAGAAGTGGTTGAATAGCGCGAAATTGGCACTTGATAGGATTTGGATACGTTTCCATTCGTTGTTGGAAACGCAACATGTTGAGATCCGACACCGGTTGCAGTTATCTAGATCGGTACGGCTGACGGGTCTTCATCGATTGTTTTCCAGAATTACCTATAAAATATCGAAGGAAGGAATCATTGAAATGCGGGCAGAATTTGAAAGAGGCGCCAAGATGATGGAAGAGGATTTACCGGCCAATTGCGGATGTGTGACGGCTACTACATTGGGGTTGCTATGTGCTTGTTCACTTCATCGCTTAGCTAATATTGGATGTCGAGTGCCTCTTGATGTGTTACATCCATTTTGGAGGAAGTTGGAGTACGATGGTTCTGAAGCAATGCCTACTTGTGACGATGCTCGAGTTGAGGAGTTGTTTGATGAAATTAGGAATGCAGACCCAAGTATGAGATCCACCATGTTCGATGCCGTATACTCTCAGTTGCACCCGGACGAGGAGGATGTACGCGAGCCTAAAGTGAACGAGAACCCGAGAGGTCGTCCGAAAAAAGCAACTCGTAGAGAACCGTCCGCCGTTGAGCATGCACGGGTTCGGGTCAGCCAAGGTAGAGGTAGAGGTAGGGGTAGAGGTAGATCTTCTACGCCCGATGGTTCGCAACGTAATGGTGCTGCATTCACTACACCCCCTCGTTCTATTCCGAAGGGAGACGGTACTCCGTCGACAGCCCCCCGTACGACTCCGAAGGGAGTCGGTACTCCGTCATCGGGTTTCGGTACTCCGGCATCTACTGCGACTACGAGTTCGGGGAGTTTTACTGCATCGCATTGTGCACCTTTAGAGGTGAATTACACCGTCGGCCAACCGAGGTACTTTCCCTATCTTGACTTTCTGCCTACATGGTTTCCACAGTATCTAGAAGCGTGGTTTGATCCTATTCCCGATGGTCACTGTGGTTATCGAGTTATATCACATGCTTTACGGGGTGAGGGAAGTCATTTCACGATGGCTAGAACAGATTTGCTCCGAGAGATATGTAGCTCGAACACGTACCGTGACGCCATTTACGGATAGTGCCGGTTTGAGTCCATAGATGTTGGTAGAGTTACATTTATGGATCAGGTACCGTGCGGGAGGGAGCATTGGATGGACACTTTCGATCTATATGGATACGCTACGATGTACAATTGGGTGATATGTTGTGTTTCTGCTATGGACGATCGAGATGGGCGTCGAAATTGGGCAGGTAGTTTCACTTTCATGCCTTTACGAGCCCATATCGGGGTGTGTGCCCCTTACGGTGTCTTATGGGTATTACATGCGGGAAACCACTTTCTGAGGCTTCGGGTACGTCCCCTGTCACCTATGCCACCGATAGCTCCTTGTTGGGAACACGATGGAAGTGTAGCTCATTACATAGATAACTATCGACATCAACTGTCAATGTGGCGCCATTTAGAACCGCGTCCGTAGTTTTATTTGATGTACTTGTTGTTTTATTTAGTCAAATTTATTACGTAGTACGTTTTTTAAAGTGTAACTTATTACTTAGTATGAAAACTTACCGTTTTAATTTGATAATTTGCCGTTTTTAATTTGAAATTTACCGTTACAATTTTGAAATGTAACCGTTACAATTTTGAAATGTAACCGTTACAATTTTGAAGATAATTAAGATCTGTAACCTTATGTTCTATGTCGTTTATTTTATTTCGTTTTATGTTTTATGTTTTATGTCACTTTATTGTAATTCGTATTATGTTTTATGTCGTTTAGGATATGTCGTATTATGTTTTATGTTTTATGTCACTTTATTGTAATTTGTATTAACTTTTATGTTGTATGTAGTTTAATTATTTTCTAATTTCTGATATACGCTACGGATTACTACCAAATTACTATAAAACATAAAAATAACCAAGTTACTAAATAAATTAAAAAAATCCAAAGATAGGAAAATTCGCTACAAACAAAATAAAATTCATAAACACGCAACAAAACTGCACCCCCTCGTCATCATCACTATCTGAACTAGTGTAAATACCATCTTCTCTACGTTGAATGCGATCACTCACACTTCGCCGGGGGGCTTTGTTCTTCTCAATGCGGCGCCGAGTAGTGTCTAGCATTGGTTTGTATGACTTCACAACTTTATTGTAGTAGGCTAACTTCTCCGCGTCATCCGTTATCTTCTCCGCATCGACGAGCTGAGCCAGCATATCTTGTGCACACTGCAATTTCACAAACTACTATCAGAATATGTAAAAAAAAATTAAGAAATAAAATATAATATTTAAACATATTTTACCTCAAGAGTGAAAGGGGCATCGGCACGTGGTTCGGGAGCCGAACTGTGGTAAGAATCAATGATCACCGGGTGAGAAACGAGGTTGTACCATCCCATATAATCTGAAGCGACCCCAAGCAAAATCTTTAACCTCGCTAGGATCATGCAATAAGGGTAACAGCTGGGGTCGTATCCTATCGCCTGATTTGTCGACGAAAAGTGTCGACCCCAAAACCACAGCGAAGAACCCCTGAGCGGCAACAAAGTCACAACTCCTCCTCGCCATCTCCAGAGTCGAGTCCACCAACAGACCCCCACTCTTGTAAATAGGGACCCTCTTATTAGGATCCAAGGGCAACCTAAGGGCTTCCTCTGACCTCGAAAAAAAGCAACAAGCATGGATAATAGGATCCGCCATCCTCCCATCTTCACTATTAACCCGACAACTTCGACCATCTACCCGAACACCTAAGATTTGCGCGACATCATGAAGGAGTATGCTGATCTCCCCAAAAGGCATGTGGAAGCTGTTGGTGTCGGGTTGCCACCTCTCAACGAAAGCAGAAATAAGCGGCATGTTAAAATACTCGGTCATGGAACCAACAAGGTGAGCAAGACCACTATCGTCATACATAGTCTGAACGGTCGGAGATAGTGGCCAGTTAGTCAACACCTTCCCCTTACCGAATCTGTGGTAACCCGTCAACACTGGTCGACCTACATCGCTAGGCGTCGTCCATAACTGGTTGGCGATGTGCCCCAAAAAACTCGGAATCACGGAACAAACAGTTGGGCCTCCAGGAACAGGACGGGTAGCCACCCAAGAAGTATCCTTAGCGGACCTCTTCTTCTTCGGAGCCGCTACACTGCTAGAACCCTCCTCAGCCACAAAACAACCGTCACCCCGTCTACGGGGACCCCTCCTAACCGGCTCCTCAGCCCCAACCCTCTCCGAACCCCTCTCCTCAACCCGGTCTTCAACCCGCTCCTCAGAACCGTGCACTTCCGACTCGTCGGCTAAAATCTCTGCAGCAGCAGCTAAATCCTCCAGCTCAAACCGTAACTGTTTCCCAGCCCGTGCTGATGCTGTCACCTTTCGAACTCTCACATTTCTGTCATTTCCTCGTCCGGCCATCTATTCACATAATAATTAAACATTTTAGAATAAAAATTATTCGTTATTACGTTAACAAAGCAAGACGGAAATAATTAAAATATTTTAAAAAAAAATTATAACCGGGTTAGTAATTTAAAAAAATAAAGAATTTTTTTTTTTTTTAAAAAAATAATTTACTAAACCCTAAACCCTTAACCCTAAACCCTAAACCCTACAACCCTAATCCTAATCCGTAATTTTTAAAAAAAAAAAAAAAAAAAAAAAAAAAAAAAAAAAAAAAATTCCGGACGAAGAACCCAGCCGTCCCAAACCCATACCAGACGACCCACCCACCCGTCCCAAACCCCTCCCAGACGAGCCCCCAACCCGTCCCAAACCCGTCCCAGACGACCCCCCCCACCCGTCCCACCCCCCTCCCAGACGACCCCCCCCACCCGTCCCACCCCCCTCCCAGACGACCCCCTTCTTCGTCCCACCCCCCACCCAGACGAGTCACTTCTTCGTCCCTGTTTTTTTTTTTTTTTTTTTTTTTTTTTTTTTTTGGTCGTTTTTCGCAACAATACGACACAAATCCGGGTCAAAAATACCTACAAATCAATCCTAATTCCGTAAAAAACTAAGGCATCTATCCTAAATCCGTTTCTAATCTATCAAAATAACAAGAAATCAACATAAAAACAAAACTACGAAGTAAGAAATACATACCGTGTTCAAGTTACGAAATTGAGACGGAAAAATTGTTGTTGACAATATACGGTTTTTCAATTTGAATTTGAATTTGAATTTTGTTAGGTGAGATATGAAAATTGAGTTATAATTATTTGAATATAAAGGAAAAAGGAAGGGGGATGGGAGGGGTAGTTTAGGTAGTTCATTAATTTGTGTCGACGATAATTAGTAATGTGTCGACGACGTATAGTAGGTTGGTTTAAAACTTATATTTACATACAAAACTCGCCGAAATACGGGATATTATAATTAATATACAAAGTCTCTAATTACAAATTCTCTTAAAAATAAAATAATACAAAGTCGAAATCAAAAACTTTTACAAAGACTTAAAATAAAATCTTCACTTGAAATAAATAAAATCCTTTGTCTGCAGCGGAAGTAACCTGAAATAAAACCAGAAGACAGAAAGGAACTACCCCCATGACGAGTAGCCCAAAAGGGAGAAACACGTCAGCCGGAAAGCTGAGTAACAGATAATACCTCAATATAAGCAGAATAATTTTTGGTCATGGCGTGGAAACACAGGCATGTATGTAAAAGTAAAAATAAACACAGAGAATAATAAAAACACTCCCCGAGTACCTATCTCAACTATCTCAACCTCAACCTGAAACTGATACCACAATAAACTCATATTCTCTCGTCCCAAAAATTAACCAAGTCATTACTCTTACTCCGTCTCACTCATTACTCTGTCACATAATTCTGTCTCATAAAATAATACTCCAAGTAACCAAGTATCGTATTCTCATCGTCGAACCCAAGACCAAAGACAAGGGGTGAGTGAACTGGCGGAATAAAACCGCAAAACAATACTTCTATCTCGATATCGATTTCAAACTCAAATTACTCAATCAATAACCATGGTCACACCAGACCGTAAAGATGACTCGGCTCAAAGGCCTATAACTCATAACTCAAAAACAGTAACCAATTTCCATCTCAATTTCAATATCCATATTGTCAAAGGTTCAAAGAACCGTGTTCAATACTTAGAGTAAAATCTAAGCTACTCACCCACGAGTCTCGGAAAAGGAAGCGACAATTTAAACACAATGTAAAAATATGATCTTAATCACTATAGAAGCAAAATTCTTATTCACTAATAAGTTCTGCAACTCAAAATCATACATGATATCCACCTTTAATAACATATCTCTACTCCTGTATAACTCCTTATACTATCATACATAAATTCGACTTATACTCCGTCGTCAACCCCGGTAAGCACAATTAGATAGACCACCGTCACCAACCACATGTATTACCATCCGATCAACAATCAAATACCATTAGACCATTACTTATCCCGTCTCACCAACAATAAAATTAAATTACTAACATAAAATATTAGCTATCAAAATACAATAATAATCAATAGTAGTTCAACCCATACAAAAATTCAACACAAGAAATAGTAATAAACTGGTAACAGTTAGCATGTAATCACACAACCTCAAACAATAATAATTATAATAGGACCGGTAGAATCGTGTTACCTTTACTCGTAAGACCCATCCAAAAAACAATGACATGGTGCTTAGAAATTAACCCACGAAATATAGAGGTATGAAGATGACCATAATTGATGATTACCAATTTGCGGACTAATTAGACAAGAGTAGGAGAGTAGGACAAAAATAAGAGATTATTGACAATGTGAATAATGATTCTGGTAATGGGAAAGATCAATATCCATGAGACTTAGATGTGAAATACAAGAAGCAAGAAAGCGGCTGAATTGGGCAAGACATACAACTTAGGGAAATAAATTAAGAAGGTTAGGGTTTTACCGAAAGCGAAAACGAACAAAAAGGACAAGAGTTTGTAAATTCCGTTTTTCTCCTTTCATAGTAATTAAAATTTAATACTTATAAATATTAAAATAATAGGGTTATTACAGTACCCCACAATTTTTTGACTTTCTACATGGTACCCCTACAATTTTTAAAACATACATGGTACCCCTAATTGTTGTCATTATCACTACGTATACCCCTAAACTTTATTTTCCATCAATTAAATTCATTTTTAAGCTTTATGTGATAACTTTAACGCGTAAAGAAGCTTGTCATTTATTATCACATGACCTAAGGACTCTATTAGGCTCAATATCAATCTCGATCCTAATATTGATAGATATGTATGGGCTAAAATAAAAAAAGGCGAAGGAAAAATTATTGATCTTTGCCAAATTATCACGTCCAAAGAATGGATATTAATTCTAATAGAGTCCTTGTGTCATGAGATGATAAAGGTCAAGTTTGGTTATGCGCCTAAGTAATTATTTAACGCTTAAAAATGAGTTTATTTGACGGAAAATAAAGTTTAGGGGTACACGTAGTGATAATGACAACAATTAGGGATACCATGTATGTTTTAAAAAGTGTAGGGGTACCATGTAAAAAGTCGAAAAATTGAGGGGTACCATGTAGAAAAGTAGTTATTAAATTAAAATATTCAATTCGTACACGAATACTTTAACCCATCCAAAAGTAGATTAAAATGGAAAATAATAAAATAGAAGACGGAAGCTATATATAAATATTTCAAACTGTAAGTCTTCTGAGAGACCGTCTCTAATTACATTAATGAGAGACATTAATAAATATACTAAAACCTAATTATAAAGAAAAGTGTTTTTTTGTAAATAGCCCCTTTTATGTACGGTTTTTTACAAAAAAAAATCTTTTATGTCTAATTTTACAAATAACCCTCTTATATATCACTTAATCTTAAAAATCAACCCCCAAATTTAATTACATTAACGTTTTTTATAAAACACGAACTATATACGATATTACGACTTAAATTTATGAAATATACCTAAATTACCTTGCCCACCCATTCATTCACTCAACTGATATCGTCACACTCAAACCTCAAAACCAAACATGAACCCAAATTTAAAAACCCCCAATCAATTACTAGTAATAAGCTAATCGGTGAGCACTTTAGCTGCAGGTTATTGGGTAATCGACTACTCTTTCAGTACTCTTTTGTTAGTTCTGATGAATTCATCAGATGTGATCTTTGAAATTAAGAAGGGTAGTTCCTTAATTGAATTGATTATGATACACTAATATCCCTTTTTTGCTAGGACGTAGAAAAGATTATACCTTTATCAACATCTGGATACTTGAATTGCATTTAATTCACAAATGTTGATTATAGGATCAATATTTCACCTTGTGGGATGTCATAGCATCTCCACCTCTAGACTTCCCAGCTTCCGCATCAATTGAATAACCCCTTTTTGTAAAGGGTTATTCTGAGATCTGCATTACTCTGAAATTGATGTGTTGTATTAGTAGATGCCGAGTTTCCGGTTTGCCACAACTCGGTTTAGGTCCAACTAAGCCTCAATATCAGATCACTAGTTTAGTTGTGCAAAATGGAACTTGGAAATGTAGAAAAAGCCATTTGCTGATGGTTTTGAGCTACTAAATATTGTCTTCAGATTGTCGAACATTTATGAGGTCGTGATCAATAATCAACCATTGTTGAGATATTATAGTGCCTGTTGTATCAATATATTTGAACTGGTTTGAGCTACTATTTGACATAGCATGTTTTACTCCATATGACATGCTTCTGTAGATTGAAGTCGAGCATCCTCTATCCTTGACACCTTTGAATAATCAGAGCAATTAAACCACTTTGTTGTTTTATTTCTTCAAATAAGAAGGTTGGTTTATTAATTGGTTGGGGGTTTTAATTTAGGATTTATGTTTTAATTTCGGGTTTTTTGTTGGTAGTGTTATGAGTGGGCAAGGGTAGTTTAGGTATATTTTATAAACTTAAGTCGTAATATCGTATATAGTTCGTGTTTTATACGAAACGTTAGCGTAATTAACTTTAGGGGTTGATTTTTAAGATTAAGTGATAGATAAGGAGTTATTTGTAAAAATAGAAATAAAAGGGGGTTATTTGTAAAAAACCGTACATAAAAAGGCATTCGCATTTGTTTTCCGATTGCCCATATATAGTGTTTATTGAATTATATTTATTAGTGTTTATATTAATTAGTGTTTATTTCCTAAGTCCTTTTATTTATTTAGGAGTTTAGGGAAACTCAAGAGTCGTCTTTTGGCGGTATATATTGTATACTTGTATTTTCCATATTCATCAATTCAATTAACCAGTATTCACATCTAAACGTTTCTGCTTCCTCTTTCTTTTGTCTTCTATTTTTTCATGGTATCAGAGCTACGATTCTGAGATTGATCTTTAGTTCCTATCTCGGTGATATTGGGATTAATCATTCGTTCCCATCAAGAACATAATATGACGAAAGAAGACGGAGGTTCCAAATCCAATAAAAAATATGATCCTATACCACCTTCCTCACCTCTATATTTGCATCCTAGTGAAAGTCCCAATCTATCCCTCTCTCCAGTTATCTTTAATGGGGACAATTATGAATTGTGGGCTGATGCGGTAAGAAACAGTCTCGACGCTAAAAATAAATTGAGTTTTGTCGATGGTACCGTGATAAAACCGGAGGTCAGGGAAGGGGAAGAGGAAACTTTGGAGGTCGTTGCTTGGCGTCAATACAATGCTATGGTCAAAGGATGGCTAAGGAGTTCCATTGATTCGAAACTCCATTCTAGTATTTCGTTCAAGGAAAGTGTTGCAGAAATTTGGAAGGAGTTACACGATCGGTATTCCACTGGTAATGCTCCTCGTATTCATCAACTCAAAACTGATTTAGCGGAATGTAAACAAGGTAAGTCCTAATCTGTTGTTGAATATTATACCCAATTAAAGAGGCTTTGGGATGAACTTGGACATTATGTTAAGATACCGGACTATAATTGTGGTGTCGCCGGCTCGCCGCTGTTATTTAAAAAGATAGAGAGGATGAAAAAGTTCATCAGTTTTTGATGGGTCTAGATATCTCGGTCTATGGGAATGTTCGATCAGCGCTTTTAATGGAGGATGAAATTCCTCAGTTAAATACAGTCTATGTCGTAGTCTTGCGAGAAGAAAGGCTTCGAAAGCTGACAAAAAATAAAGAAGAAATCCAAGAGGCAGTCATGACTGTTCGTGGTAGCAGTACGCGCCCTTCTGATCCGAGCAAAGATGGTGATGCCGAGTCAGTGATACGTTACACTTATTGCAACAAATTGTGGCACAGGGAAGATAAATGTTGGGAAAAGCTAGGCATCGTAAGAAGAGGCAGGGGACGCGGCAGAAGTCGTGGTCGCAGTGGACGACGCAGCAGAGGAACCACCCAACACGCCAATGCTGCCACGGAGAGCAGTGACGATGGCAGAAGACTTTCAATTAAGACGAAATGGCTCAATTACGAGCACTCTTAGGGGGCAAAGGTTATGCATCCACGTCAAAAGCAGGTATGAATAATGATAATAATATTCATTGGTTGCTTGATAGCGGGTGCTCGCATCACATGACGGGAAGAAGAAATGTGTTAGATAACATTTGCAGCGGTGAAAAATCGACTGTGAGTCTTCATAATGGCTCACAAATCGAGACATTGGAGCATGGAACCGTTACCATCAATGACACTTTTGTTTTGAAGGATGTTTTATACGTCCCAACCTTGACTTGTGATTTAATATCCATTCAACAATTGATTATTGAAAATAATTGTGATGTAACCTTTTACAATGACCATTGTGTTATACAAGACCAATCTACGAGGATGAAGATTGGGGCGGGTGAGCACGACAATGGGGTTTACTACTTCAAAAGTGAAAGAAGAAATACGGCAGCTCAAACTAGTCTCAATTCGGCCAACTCGGAATTATGGCACAAGCGTCTTGGACATTCATCTAGTAGTATTTCGCCTCTATTCTCAGATTTAATTGGCATTAATTTGTCTTGGAATTCTAGTACTATTTGTGACCCATGTTGTCGGGCCAAACAAACTCGTTCTAGTTTTGAATTAAATAATAAGAGAAGTGCATATTTATTTGATCTCATACATTGTGACATTTGGGGTCCTTATCATGCTAAAAGTTTGTCGGGAGCCCAATATTTCCTTACTATTGTAGATGATAGAAGTCGTTTTGTTTGGGTCAAATTATTGCGTGACAAAGGGGAAGTTGGAGACCTCTTGATAAGTTTTGCAAAATGACCAAGAACCAATTTAATAAAAACGTTAAAGTGGCTCAAAGTGATAATGGGAGTGAGTTGTTGTCAAATAAAGTCAAGAGTTTTTACGATGAACATGGTATTCTTTTTCAAACAAGCCAAGTAGACACCCCACAACAAAATGGGAGGGTACAAAGAAAACATAGGACCCTCCTTGAAAAGGCAAGAGCCCTTCGATTTCAAGCTAGCTTACCTATTGAATTTTGGAGTGAATGTATTTTGACCGCTGCGTATTTGATAAATAGAACACCAACTCGTGTCCTTGACGGGGTGAGCCCTTATGAAGTTTTGTACAAAAAGAGACCATCCATGTTATGACAATATTCGTGTTTTTGGTAGTGTTTGTTATGCTCACAATAAGGATAGGCCAAAAGACAAGTTTAGTGAGAGAGGCAAAAAATGCATTTTCATAGGGTACCCGAGTAGTAAGAAGGGGTGGAGGGTTTATGACGTGAGGAGTGGTCACATTTTTTAGTCAAGAGATATTATTTTCTATGAACATGTGTTCCACTTTGCTAGTAATGAAATTGCATCAAAGGAGCATGTTACTCTTGAAACCAAACGAGTATTTTGTGAGGATGAATTTCTTGAATTTAGTGATCAAAATGGTGAGATTGAAAATGTGCAAAATACCCCTGCCAATGAAACTGCCCAAACGGAAATAGAGGTTAACACCACTGGTGTTGGAAATGACGGCAGTTTAGAGAACCGAGGGATTGAGATCTTTGGTGATGGTGCACCCGTAACTGCTGCAGAAGGGAGAGGAGAGCGCCAAAAGTTCGAACCGTACTGGAAACATGACTACTACTGCAAGTCCACACACATTTCGAACCCTATTGTCGTTGCTTGCTCATTCAAATCCGATTCCGTAAAGAAAGGTATTAGATATCCTTTGGCTAATTATGTTGCAACACATTTATTTTCTAACAATTACAGGTCCTTTCTAGCTAAAGTGGATGTCGTGCGTAAGGAATGGGTAGAAGCTATGGGTAAGGAATTTGATGCTCTTGAAGCTAATGGGACTTGGCAAATCGTAAATCTTCCACAAGGCAAGAAGCCAATTGGGTGTCGTTGGGTTTATAAAGTTAAGCACAAGATGGGCGGGTCTATTGAGCGATATAAGGCGAGATTGGTAGCTCAAGGGTACACACAAGTGGAAGGTATTGACTACCACGAGACTTTTGCCCCAGTCGCAAAAATGACTAGTGTGCGTTGCTTACTTGTTGTAGCTCTTACAAAGGGATGGTCAATCACTCAATTGGATGTTAATAATGCTTTTCTTCATGGAGATTTGGAGGAAGAGGTCTACATGAGAATGCCACCGGGTTTTGAGAAAGGAAAGTCGAACAAGGTGTGTAAGTTAAACAAGTCTTTATATGGACTCAAACAAGCATCCCGTAATTGGTTCGCCAAATTATCCGATTCTTTGCTAAGGTACGGATTCACCCAATCTATGGCCGACTATTCGTTATTCACTTACAATAAAGATGGCATTTTTCTTGGTATTTTGATTTACGTTGACGATATGATTATTGTAAGTGATAACGAAGAAGCTAATACACGGCTAAAGACATTTCTCGACCAAAAATATGGTATTAAGGACCTTGGGCGATTAAAATATTTCCTTGGGATTGAAGTTGCAAGTAGTTATAAAGGGTTGTTTCTTAGCCAAAGGAAGTATGCTCTTGAAATCATTAAAGAAGCAGGTCTCGGGAATGCTAAACCGGTGAATTTACCTATTCAACCAAACCACTCATTAGCTTTGGCTAAGGGAGCACTCATTCATGATCCAATGGTGTATCGAAGATTAGTGGGTCGATTAATTTACTTGACTATCACTCAGCCGGATTTAGTCTATGTTGTGCATATTTTAAGTCAGTTTGTTCAAGCTCCGCGAAAGGAACACATGGAAGCAGTCATGAATTCCATTCGATACCTCAAAGGCAGCCCCGACGGTGGTGTACGGATTGGCTGAGACAATGATTTGTTACTACGTGGATATTCGGATATATTCGCATTATACTCGGTGTCCCTTGACTAGGAGATCTATCACAGGTTACTTTGTTACTTTGGGACACTCACCCATCTCTTGGAAGGCTAAAAAGCAAGTTACTGTTGCTACGTCAAGTGCTGAAGCGGAGTACCGAGCAATGAGGGCGGTCACAAGCGAAGTCATTTGGTTAAAATCTTTCCTCCATTCTCTCGGTATTATTCATCATACTCCAATTCATATTTTTTGCGACAATACGGCGACCATTCATATTGCTAAAATCCGTTGTTCCATGATCGTACCAAGCATATTGAGGTGGAATGTCATTTTATCTATCATCATCTCTTGCGCAAAACGATTTGCACCACTCATATTTGAAGCAAAGAGCAGCTAGTTAATATCTTCACAAAGGTGTTGGGACGGGATGCCTTCACATATTTACGTTCCAAGTTGGGCATTGGTCTGCCAAGTGCTCCCACTTAAGGGAGAGTATTGAATTATATTTATTAGTGTTTATATTAGTTATTGTTTATTTCCTAAGTCCTTTTATTTATTTAGGAGTTTAGGGAAACTCACGGTCGTCTTTTGGCAGTATATATTGTATACTTTATTTTCCATATTCATCAATTCAATTAAACAGAATTCCCATGTAAACGTTTCTACTTCCTCTTTCTTTTGTCTTCTATTTTTTCAGTGTTCAGATTCTGGAGATGGTTGAAGATTAATTAAAGATGAAGCTAGATCATAGCACAGTCAGAAATGAGTGTTGTAGAAGCATGTATGCAGGATGGCCAGGATGGGTTATTGGTATAATATTTGGCTGGAAAGACTGAATGAATTGTAAAGGAGATACAAAGACTGTTCATGCGAGAATGAAGAAGTTAATAATACAACCAGTTTTAAATATAGACATAAATTGGATCAAACAATTTGATATATATTCTTTGTTGATGTAGACGGGAATATTAATTGTGGAAAAAGGGTTGATGTACTAGATGTTGTGATCTTGATCATTATTATTAATGAAAGCTCGCATCTAACCAAAAAAATATTAAATAGCACGGAAAAGAATAAAAAAAAAATAGAAAAAATTATGACTTTTCATACGAGAGGTCTCGCAATGCTCTTATTGTAGAAGAGTCTCGTAAAAGAAGAAGGTAAAACACAAGAAAAGAAAGCCTAAGTTGGTTAGAAAGCGACGTTGAGCAAAGGGCTCAAAATTAAGTAGTAGCTAATTAATAAACATCAGGAGGAAAATGAGTGGTATTAATGAAGGAGGAGCAACGAGCTTGATTAAGATGCCACTTGAGCGCATAATTATTCATCTCTGAAACCCTCAACTCTTCCTTGCATTGAGCAAGCATTTCAGTCAACTTCTCGGCTTCCTTGTTCGTCTCTTCCACCCCTTTGAGTCGTTGATGTTGAGCCACAACAAGCCGTCTTAAGAGGCAATTCTCTTGACTTAGTCGGAGGTTCTCTTCCTTCACTGGGCCGCTCCTCTCTTGGTCACGTGCTATTAGCGCTGTCGCAGCACGTGACTTTGCATCGTCCACACTTGTAGCCTTGCTCATCTCCTTCACAAACAGCTCAACCCACTTGACATCTTCTTCTTCAAGCTTAATTTCATCCGTCACGGGAGTAGGGTCGGGTTGGGATTGAGAAAAGTGAAGCTCTTGGAGCTTGGCGATGGTGAGATCAAGGTCGAAGTTGCAATCTTCTAGGGTTTTGGATAGGAGTTGGTGTTCCATTAGAGGGAAGGTTTGTTTGAGTTTATTGATAAGGTTATCTTTGGAGATAGATGTGGATATATAGGAGGATGAACAACGGTGTTTTTTGAAAGAAGGGTAATACGTCTCGAGCTCGTCTTCAAAGGAGAAGGATCTCTTACCACAAACAAGGGCAGTCATAGTCCCTTATGAATCTTACGATTAAGGTTGGATTTGTAGGGTTTTCAGAAATTTGGAGGATGTGATGACTGATGAACGAAGCGTTGAGACAAGAATTGTTAAGATTATAGGGGGTGGGTAGTCGTCTTTATATAGAGTTTGCTATGCTATGCACCCACGTAGGATTATTTCCAAATTCCAATTTTCTTAGGATTTCTTCTGCCTCAAGTAATTAATGATTGCGCCACTTTCACGCATTAGTCTTTAGGTAACCCAAACTTACATGCCTATCGTTAAAAACTTTTAAAAAATATCACAAAATATATAATAATAACTTTTTTCTTTTTTACCAAAAAGGATCGTCTAAAGCATTGGCTGACCCGATCCGATACAATCCGAAATTTGGGTGAATCGAAACTGAACTGACCTAATCCGAATCGACCCGATAATCGATAGAAGCCTTGTTTTGTCCAACTTGAATCCGACCCGACCCGTGACACGATATTTTCAAAATTCGATAGATGACTCGATAATAAACTGGTTTAATAAGGGTTTAAACAACACTAAATTAACATTCATCTAAACTATTTTCACTTAAAATTTCTACTAATACACTTATCCATTATTTAAACATAAAATTAACATGTAAAACTTAATATATAAGATAAAATATATGTCGATAACCTTACTTGACACTGGCCTGATAACGACCCAACCCGAACTGTCACATGTTTATGACCTGACACGAACTGAACCAATCCGAACTCGTCACTAACCCCACATAACCCGACCCCGATATAACCCAACCCGCAATAACCTAACCGAGTGACCCGATTGCCACCTCTATCTTACGACATGGGAGCGGTCTATTATAGAATTTGAGTAATTATTAAAGATTGAGACCGACCAAGTCCGTGAGACCTCACTAAGTTTAAATATGTTCATCTATTAACTATAGCAAAGCAAAGTTGCAGTAGCACATTGACAAATCTTCAGAAACAGATGGCCCCAGGTTCAATTCTTGGCTACAGCACTTATTTTTGGAGAATATGGTCCATAGGACCATAGTTATTAAGCGCAAGTATACAATATTCACATCCTAGACATAATGTAACCAAAACTTTGTCAATCAATACCCCGACTAGAAATGGTCATGGGCCAATCTCAATCGGGCCTACACAGCACAACGCCACAACCTAGGAACAGCACATTAGAGGTGGTTGATCAGAGCCAGGCTAGGCCGACGAAATGGCCACCGTTAACCCTACACTTAATTTTGCTGACAAGAACCCATCACAATAATGGAACTCGCATTACCTATCTTACACTTATAGAATGGGTGGTTAACAAAACACAGTGCCAACCTGACATCTAAGTATATATGAGTAATATGACTATAATATGACTATTGTTCTGCTCTGCCTTCTCACCCAAGTGGTTGCTTCACTAGCAACTTTAAAAGACGTACAAAAATCTTGTTTCCGAAATTTCTAAGTTGAAACCACCAACATATGTCCATAGCCTATTTAAATGTTAAAAAATACAGAATAGCTTGTAGTAAAATGGGTTTCGTAAGAGGTTTTATGCTGTTCATCAAAACATTGACGATAAATAAATTCATAAAATTATCGGAAAAATACTACACAAAATCAAAGACAGCTAATTCAAGATCACAGTGAGCACAAAAACAAAGTTCACCATTCTTAAATATTGATTAAGAACACAATCTTTCAGATCAAAACTCCAAATTGACAAAAAGTCGGGTAATAACAGGAAACTAATATGAATATTACTGAAAAACGAGATTGTCACAGAGCTTTCCCCTTGGATAAATCACTTCTTTTTCTCAGCACCTCCTGCAGACCTCATCTTCCTGAGAACATTAGACATCTCCTCTCTCTTTCGCTTTGCCCTTTTGTGGGTTCCTAGCTTTCTCTTGGCAACCTTCAATGCACGCTTGTCCTTGCCAACTTTCAGAAGTTCAGTAATCCTCTTCTCGTAAGGAGCAAATCCCGCAACCTCTCTGATGACTCCCCTTACAAAATCAACCCTCTTGCTTTTTCTCTGAATTTACAGAGTAAAAGTCAAACCAACATTCAGATATTTGACAGAATTAAGGGATTGAATTCAGCAGCATTAGATATGAGAAAATCTATCCTAAGGGTACCAAACTTAATTGGGGTGGGTAGCAGTTACGAGAGAGACAGACAGCGAGAGAGTTCCAAACAAAGGGGTAACAAAAGAGGAAGATAATAAATGTGATGAGAAAATGGAGCGGTGATGGCCTAGTGGGAGAATAGTATACTCCCTTGTAACAAGAAGTAATATCCCAAAGTTGAGGTGAGGTGGTCGGTACCAAGGAAGCAAAAAGGGTAATAGGTTGCCACCTCCACCCTAAGGAATTAGCATTGTACACAAGTAATAGACCGATTATAACCCCCCTTTAGCTTCCCTTCAATCCCCTTCATTCCAATATCCACAAAACAATTCATCATGGCAACACATCGAGGTTTAAGACTAGACCAGATGTAGGAATCAGTATAAACTGGTCGTTGCATAATAAACGCTAAAAATACAATCTCAAAAGATAGTCGCACGGCCTTCAACTAGGTAGCACTAAAACGGACACGGACACGGGACACGGCATGCCATGAAATTTAGGACACGGGACACGGCATTTAAATTTAATAAAATATACATTTTATAGTTATAAAGGTTTGATTTTATTTTTGTAGAATTATTTGACATTAATTTTAAATAAGTGAAAGTAAAATTTGCCCTTGATAATAAATTTATTTTCATTCCTCATCCAATCAATATTCTAATTAATCTCTTTGGATAACGCATTTCTCGTCTGAAGAACTTCATTCACCGGAAATGATAACCAAATATCGTGGACACGCGACGGACAAGGCTCAAATACCATGGAGCCGCATCGGACACGTGCACAAATAAATGTAGAAAGTTAGAAACGGCTGTTTATGTTTCGGACACGTTTCGGCGTGTGTCCGTGGAGTGTCGGTGTCGGACACGGTACGGCTCATTACGAGAAGTGTCCGTGCTACCTAGGCCTTCAATACCTTGAGAACACATGCGGCCCTTACGCGTAAGAATCATGTCCAATCTAAGCAAACCAAAATTATGGTAAAAGGGAAGTGGGCGGATCAATTTTTCTTTGCTAGAAAAAATCAATATTCCTGAAGCATATGAGAGATTTTGAGAGAGAAAATGACACCAGTCTAATCCACCTCGCCTCCCCCTCAATTCATATTCCTCCCATCCCTTTCATTTTGTATCCTAAGGAAGGGTAAACACTTAAACAACTATCTGAAACACTCGGGCATCCACCACAATTACAGCCAAGTAAAAGGTAATGTTCGGACAATAGACAATAAAACACAAGTTACACCAACAACAACCACGTGTTTGATAAAAAGGACAACATACCCCTTTTCTGTCAGACGGTCTTGGAGCGAGTTCCTTTTTAGTGACAATGTGGCCCTTGTTGAGGCCGACAAAAAGACCAGTGTTCGGCTGTTTGGGCGCCATTACCTAACAAAGCCACAACATATACACACAAGTCAGCCTACCTATCTTTTACAAGCTAGTTACTCACAACAAAACTAAAAAAGACAGTTAAAATTGTTCGTATCTAAACCAAAGGTAAACGAGCTACAGTTAGAGAAGACAAAATCATCAATATCAATTAACTCGCATTTACTCGAGTTTATAACAATTTTTCAAGGCAACACTGAACAAGGACGCAAACTAGATAAAAAAAGCACCAAAAAATAACATCCTTCACTAGATACTGACATGGGAGAAGTGGAGGGAAGCAGAGGAAAAAATGTCCAAATAATCCATCTAGCAAACACTACAACTCCAATTCGACATCATTTTAGACACAAAACCACACAACTTGGATGTCGCATCGATTTACAGGATAAAACCATTCCCTTCATATAGCGCAGCACTCAATCACGACTCACTATTGATCAAATAAAGCATGAGAATACCGAAATAATGCATCACAAAATCTCAAACCATTTAAATCTAAAAAGCACCAAGAAATTTATCAACCGAATAATGAGATGCGATAAATACTTTGACTTACTAGTATGAAACAAATATATGAAGCTGAAATGCAAGATTTTAAGTCATATATTAAATTGTAACAATGTAAAGTGATATTAACAAGTGAACAATTAAGAAATGGAAACAAAGTTTAAAATTGAAATCATGTAAGAGAGTATATAGAGAATATCAAAGATTGAAAGCAGAAAAAAGAAGAAGAAAAGGGACCTGAATGGGAGAGAATGAGGGAGGCAGTGCGGCGAAGGTGAAAAATGAAAATGAAGAAGTTGTGAAGTGGGGCGAGGGAGAGTTTTTTAGAGGTCTGCTTAGGGTTTCTAAGACCCGTTTATTCTACCTGAATCCCACGCTCAACCCAAGCCCTCACGATCTTCCTTGAAAAATGACTATAAATTTAACTTATTATATAACTAATTCTATTTATTCGAACATATATGCTTTTTAAAAATAAAAATAAAAAATATAATATCATTATATATATATATATATATTAAAATATATAACTGGAAATTATAAGATTCAAATTTCATAACTTTAAGATATGTAAATTAATAAGATAATATATGATAATGTTAATAGAAGTAACCAGTAATTCACTTTCAGATTGACAAATATTGAGCTTAATAATAATCGAGTTATAAATTAATCGAGTCCATAACCGGTCGGGTTGGAGATCGGTTTCGAGTTTGATAAAATTAAAGAGGCAGTGAATTTAATCTGAAAAAGGAAGGAGTAGTAAAAAACAATATTAACCGAAGGAGTAGTGAAAATAATAATATTAATAGGTTGTGTACTATTTTTTCTAAAGAAGAGTATAAATCTATAAAATCTACTTCCTCCATTCCAATCAATTCTATACATTTCACTTTTTGGGCACTATTCATAAGTCGAGTGAATTTTCGACACAACTTCTAATATATAATATAAAATATAGTCGTGTGAGATCTTGTTTAAATTGTCTTACCGAGTATATCGTGAATATCAAAGTTTTATAATTTTTATCAAGACGTAACTAAAGATATTAACAAAACAAAACGGGTATTGGCAAACGTGAATAAAGTAAATGTATAGAATTGATTGGAATGGAGGAAGTATTTCTATAAAAGGAGTAGATTTTCAGAGCCTCTCATTGGTCCCTTAAATTTAGGAAAATATGTCCCACCATCTTTCACTTGATTTAATTTCCTCCTCAATTAATTACTAGTATTAAACTCGTGCACAAAATGCACGGGTATAATTTTTCGAACACATAAGTGGTTGGTTATACACAACTATTGTTTGTCACCAAAAAATAAACTATTGTTGTTTTTTTTTTTCAAGATCGTCTTAGTTAAGACGACTCTCACATATGATTAAAAGAAAGTGAAAACGGAAAAAGTACATACGAAATAAAACATAGGTGGAACAAAAAGAGGCCTATAAACATTTATTAATATTTATTAACTTAGACGATCTTAAACAAAAAATACGATTAAAAATATACATTTATAATTTATTTATTTCGTCAATTTTTTTTATATTTCCGACGTAATAGGGAATTATAAATATTGAATAATATTTTTTAGTTTTTTCTATTTTAATCATTGAAAACTGATATTCTATTTAATTTAACAAAATTAGACCCCGTTAGTTAATGAATGCCCCCCGTAAGTTAATGAATGAGTGCTATAAATTTGTTCGACAAATCTTGCTTGCAAACGTTGTAAACTACTTTCCAACTATATTTAATTATTTGAGAATTTTTTATTATTGTGATTTTCTTTAATTTAGTAATATTAGTGATTAAAAGGTAAACTTAAAGATTATGGTTGATAGTTTGGAAATAAAAACTTGATAGTAAGTGGTGGGGTAGGGTATGAAAGAAGTTAATTATTTTTTTCTAAAAATGAGAGCCAATAGAATTCCTCTAAATTCTACTCCTTTTATAGATAAAGATATTCCATAATTCTGTTCCGTAATTAATTCTGATGCGTAATTAATTCTGATCCGTAATTCCGTATTCTGATCTTTCCTCATTTCTATTTACGTAATCGATTGCAGTAGTACATTTCGACATTGTCATAATAAAATACGATATGTTCATATCTCTTTACTATAAAAGGAATATCTTTTAGAGAGTTCTTATTGGTCGATCAAAATCAGGAATAGAAAAACATTTAAATAAAGTAGGATCCACTATGTTCATTCTATATAATTAACCGAATCGCGAAACATCGTCGACGTTTTGCGAAAAATCGTCGACGTTTTTTAAACAAATTACCAACACTACCCTTTCACCCTCACACTCTCATTGAAATTTTGAAAAATAAAAACACCCTCCCTCCACCGAGAACACCACCCCACCACGTCGCCACCCACCGCCGAGGACCCCCACAGCCGTCGCCACCCACCGCCGAGGACAACCACCACCGCCACCAAGCACCACCAAGGGTTAGTTGTTTTATTAGTTGTTTTTTTAAAATTATTTAGATTTAGTTGTAGTTTTAGTTTTATTGTTAGTTGTTTATGCTATTGTTGTTAGTATTGTTGTTGTTAGCATTGTTGTTGTTGTTGTTAGCATTGTTGTTGTTGTAAGTTGGGATTGTAGCATCGAAAACTAGTAAATCAGATCGAGGGAGGGATGAGGGACGTGCAAATGGCACGTTGGTGGTGGGTAGGGACGTGCAAATGGCATGTCCATGGTTGGTCGGGACGTGTGAATCACACGTCCATGGGTGGTCGGGACGTGTGAACCACACGTCCATGGCTGGTCGGGACGTGTGAACCACACGTCCATGGATGGTCGGGACGTGTGAACCACACGTCCATTGATGGTCGAGACGTGTAGTTCACACGTCTATTGGTGGATGGGACGTGTGAACAGCACGTCTAGTTGGGGTTGGGACGTGTTGTTCACATGTCCCTCATGGTTCGGGTTTTATTTTTACGTTCTAACCGTATGTTATCAATTTTAATTCTTTAAATTTTTTCAGGAATGGCAAACATGCCGTTGAACGATGAAACTTGGCTTTCACAACGGATTGCAGAAGCTGAGATAGATCTTGCAAGCCCTGCAGCGCAAAACCTGATGGTGAAAGAGTCTCTTGAACATCAACGCGACTACTGGATCAAGAGGCGTGACGCAGTCCGGTTAGTTAACGAAGCTGCTAGTTCGTACCCTCGACGTCCTGACACTCGCCGCCTTGCTGAAGCGAGAAACATGATACGTCTTGAACCCCCGGTCTTATCTCAACAGGCGATGCATGTGTATTGCAAGATTATGGATGTTATTAGAATGTATGAAGAGAATCACCCCGACGTTAGCGGTTATCCTGAGATGCGTGGTTGGTGGGAGTTTGAGAAGATATTTTTAAAGATAACCGGGGTTATCCCTCCGTATTTTTCGTTTTGGGCCGATGAGGTCTGAAGGATAGGTTGTATTAGTTAACATTTAAATCGCTTTGTTTGTTTGAACGTTTTTAATTTGATAACTTTTATCTATGCAATTTGTTTCACAATGAAATCGCGATTATAGTGAACATGAAAATCATTCGAAAAACGGTAACATTTTGAATATTACAACCTAAAGAATACAAATAAATCTCAACCTAAATAAGACAAATATATCACAACCTAAAGTTTACAACCCAAAGAATACAAATAAATCTCAACCCGGGGGAGGCTGTCTTCGGCGCCGAGGAGTCCGAGGTGTTGTTCCCATCAAAGTATGCCATCGTTCGATGTTCGACGTGTACAAATCGGCATAATGTGCAACTGCAGGTTCTCTTGCCCACGCCCAACAAAGATCGATCGGTGGCATGGGTGCTTCGCTCAGTGGGCCACTGTAGTGCAATCTCATCCAATGGTCATGGTAGTGTACGATCCACATGACACCGTAAGGCCTCGACTCGTGACCCGTGGCCCTCAGCGGTAAGAATGTATAACAATTCCAACTCCTGACTCCTTTGTGGACGTACTGGCCGATACAACAAATAGTCCAGTTAAACAACGACGCAAAGACAGGCAAATACTCGGAAGACATCCAATGATGTTCACCGCAACCCCCGCTACCCGTAAACTCGATAGCCCTCAAGGTATCATCCCATCTGCTCAAAAGCGGAGGCGTGCGAGGAGACTCATCAAACACTGTCTTGTACACATCGTTTCCCTGAAGCTCTCTAAGGCACCACGCTCTCATGACCAAATGGTTCTGTTCTCGACCCCGGGCGGCATGCGATAGCACCCTATAACCACAATGACCATCAGCAACAACATCAGCCCAACCATCAAAGTGTGCCCATAAGCCTTGGGGGACTGCATATTTTTTTGCCCAAGAACACAAAGGTCCGGTTGTGTAACCGACCTCCAATGGTGCACCAACAGGTCCATCTCCAAAAGAAGATACCGTACTGACAGAAGTTGTTGTCGAAGGGGTGGAACAAAACTTGGCATATCTACGGTTAGCATGCTCAAAAGCGGACTTGTTCCGAGTAGTGGAACCCCTCGGTCTCCCCTTAGGGTTTTCTCGAACCTCAGGTGGACGAATATCTTCATCTGCCGGGTGGAGACCATCTCTAAGTTTCTCAATGATTACCCGTCTCTTCGCCGGATCGACCCCTCTAGCCTGCTCTATAAGAGCATCAAACTCATCATCATCGGTCTTCGGCCTATATTCGGGACTGTCGTACACCAAAGTCCTCCAAAACAAGTGCACATCCTCAACGTGGAGCCTCCTATGGTTTCTTTGCATCAGAATCATAATGCAGGCACAAGGCAACCCGTGTGTAATCTGTATCGCACATCCACAATTCTTTTCAAGCCCGTTTCCCAGCTCAATCCCTCTCCTAAACTCATCTTCCAGTAACCTAATGGCTTTGATAGACACATGATTTCGCAATAAGGAGAAAAAGGGTCCAGCACTTACAGAGTTGGTCAACGACGTCTGTAACTCATGTCGAATCTTGGAGTGTTGAGCTTCAAGCATGCCGTGAATACGAGTCCACATAGTGTCGAGGTTTAAGTTTTGACTCTTCAACCAAGCTTTAAGGAGGGCGTGACACGACTCTACCCGGGAAGTGGCCGTGTTACCGAGATGAAAGTATTCGTTCGTATAGAAAACAACGAACTTCTTCTTGTAATGCGCCCATGTTCTCTGAACATAAGCAGACAACTCCACCCAAGTTTCAGAAAAGGCTTCCCATGCTCTCCGAAACTCACTTTGTGTGCTTGCATTGATGACCCGGTACCAACCCGTTTCCTTACTATGCAATATCATGTCTTTGTACATCATCATCTTTCTTGAATTTTTTACTCTGGTCTCAATGGCTCTGTTCACATGCCAACGACACAAAATGTGAGACGTGTCCGGATAGAGGTCCTCAATAGCCCGGATCAAGCCCAACTCTCGGTCAGTGACAAGAGTAGGCATAGGTGACGCCCCCAGAAGCAGCTCCTCTAATCTCCGCAACATCCACCCATAAGATGTATCATTTTCAGACGGAAGGAGAACGGTGGCAATTAAGAAGGAGGATCCGACCGGTGTAACGCCAACTATCTCAATAAGTGCAATCTTCATAACATTGGTCGAGTAGGTGGCGTCGATAAGAGCGACATATGGGTAAGCACGGAATAGTTTGACGGATTCCGGATGACACATAAACACATGAGTCAACTCTTTCGTATCGGGGTCTGATTCGTGCCACTCCACATATTGGGCAGCAACTGCTACGGCCAACAGTTGCTGAGCGGGATTCCTACTTTCTCTCATCTCGCGCCGAACCTTGTTCGACTCGCTATAAATTTGGGTGCTACTTGGTTGGGGTTTTTCCGGGGTCCTTTTATGAAGAGCGTTCTTGATATCCCTCGGCGAAATATTAGCCCGGACTTGTTGCCTCACAAATTCTTTCTCTTCGGCATCCAAGCGGGCAAAATGTCTATCCCCATCTTTATAGGTCGCTAGTTCGTGGTTGTGCATACCCCCGTCAGTCGAAGTAATTACGTACCAAGCAATCGTGGGATCCCCATCATCGAAATGAGCGTAGTTCTGCACCGCTCGAATCCTAAACTCACATCCGCACTTAGCCGACCGTCTCTTCGTAGACTTCCCCGGATTCTCAGGATCGATCTTCTTTTTGGTTCGCCCGTACCTTGAACAACGGAAGTACGACCCAAGCAACTCCGGTTCTTTGCGATTTTTCGACCCATTTGATGCCTTCACTAAGGCGAAACCATTATCCATAGCAATTTTTTGAGCCCAGTCAAACGCCCCATCCCGACTTTCGAAACATATATCCGTCTCAAAAAATCGGTTGTAATCAACCCCATTTCCACCAAATTTCTCAAACGAATCCTGTTAATACGCAAAATTGGTAAGGATTATATTAAAAAATATTAAAAACCACTTAATTTTTGTTAAAAACTGAGTAAAAATAACGGAAAGTAAAGGTCTTGTAAACCACACGTCCATGCACGGTATAGACGTGAATAGTGCACGTCCATACCATGCATGGACGTGTACTATTCACGTCCAGGCACGGTATGGACGTGCACTATTCACGTCCAGACCGTGCATGGACGTCCAGGATTAACGTCCATGCACGGTCTGGACGTGAATAGTGCACGTCCATACCGTGCCTGGACGTGAATAGTACACGTCCATGCATGGTATGGACGTGCACTATTCACGTCTATACCGTGCATGGACGTGTGATTTGGCCGTCCTCTCCACGCGAGGACGGCCATTTTTCAAGTCTATTGCAAAAATACGATTGAGTTTACGTAATCTAATTCTATGGCTTCTACGACTAATTCAACCTAATTTCTACTAAAGGGCTTAAACATGTAATTCAACAAAAATTAATTGAAAAAAAAAATTAAGATTTTTGGATTTTAATTACTTACCGATGAATCGTTGTCGTCGTTTGACATGGAATCGTTGTCGTTGTTTAATGTTGTTGATCGATGTTGAAACCGTTTTTTTTGGATTTTATGTTGTTTTTGTTGAAAGAATTTCAGAGAAAAGAATGTAGAGAGATAAAGTGAAAAGGGCAACCTATGTCTTTTTTATAGAAAACGCCGACGATTTTTCGCAAAACGCCGACGACCTTTCGCAACCCCCATAATTAATTATCTCCCCTCAAACTTTCATCAATTTAATATTTTTACTACTTTCACTCTTTTATTAATTAAATAAGTTACAATCTATAATGAAATATGAAATCGTCCGAAGTCCTAACTTCAATTTCAGCCGTGAAAATCAAATCTTTGATGATCACTGATAATGAGTTAACTAATTTTAGATAAATTAAAGGTTAAAAATTAAATATAACAATAATATTATTGAGACGCCCAAAATTGAAGAAGTTGTTAATTTTAATTTAACATGGAACAACTAACATGATTAAATTGAGTGACATGAGTATAAAAAAAAAAGTGAATAACAAATATAATAATATATAAATTAGTGAAAATTAATGCATTCAAATACTTGAAATCTACAAATTAAAATTGTTGAGAATTGAAAATCAACGAAAATATGTAACTCCGTCTTAAATGTTTATAAAATAGATAGGTTTATATTATATGGTCGAAGTTTTTTGGGTAGTTAATTAGAGAATCGGACTCATAATAATAATAATAATTTGGGTTCATTACAATGGTTATGAACTCAGAATTTAAAACGTAACTATAATTTTAAATTCTATATATATTTTTGCCGGCTATTATCCGTCTTAAATTTAAAACGGGTTAGTATCACTCCGTGTGGGTTATAGGACAAATATTTTATTTTCGCCGTGCATAATGCCTTTTCTGTCTTATTCATCCTACATATGTATATTTGATCCATTTTAAACTTAAACCGATAGTGTCGTTCTACATAAGAATTTGTATAACTTTACAATGTCAATCACATGCGTTGTTTTTGCTTACGTCTAAGTTAAGCGTATAAATTCTTTTTATTTTTACATCGATATACTTGCGATAATAAAATTATATTTTTTATTAAATATATTCACTTTTTTATTTTTATTTTTGCGGTTTAATAGAATTAAACCCGTGCATTTTTTGCACGGGCGTAAAACTAGTCTTATTAAAAGGTAAACTAAACATCAAATTAATGTGACGTGGCAAAAATTAAATGTGACATGGCAAAAATTTATTGTGACATGGCAAAAAATATTGTGACATGGCACTAATCTATATAAAGTAGATGTAGTAAACTAACCCTTTCATATACACAGAAAATATACTAAAATGTTTTACAAAAATGTCATTATTACCATCATTACTCTTAGATTAATTGTGCATATTAAATATTTGATGAGCCAACAAATTGTAAAATTGATATTACCTCTACAAATTCACATTGTATAATTAGATTTCAAAGAATTAGGTTAGAGTTTTTAAAGTTTAAGGATGAGTAATGAAAATTACCATGACAAGAAAAATGCACTACAATATTAAACTCGCTACAACATTATATTAAAAAAAAGATTAAGCACATCACGTGTCATTTAATTCATGTCCAAATATTATGGGTCGCATGCTTACAAGTACAAGAAAATATAAAAATATTAGTTGCAAACAAAAAAAAAAATTAATACAATTTTTTTAGTTTCCACTCACAACTTTGGTTATTAATCTATCATAATCTATTTAATATATACTTCTTTTATTTATTATAGGTTTGTAATCACCATTATTATAGTTTGTAGTTAAGTTATCATAATCTTTAAGGCTTTTTTAACCAACTTTTCTTCTTCCCCTAAATAAATTGTTGATATTAATGCGAGAAATAATTACAAAAATAATCTTATATAACTATCACACTACTAATCCTAATTTTTATTTTTATTTAGAAAGTTGATTGGTAGAGTATACATAGAGAAATAAATGAATTGTATTATTTTTTTATCGTTATTATGTTATGGGTTAATAATTAGAATTAGAAACTAATTTAATTAATATTTTGTGTTGGCATTCAAATTGTAGGAGGCTAATACTACATATCAATAACATTACAAGAAATTGGAAAATAATGGTAATAGATCTTCTTTTCAATTTTCTTTTGGTTTGAATACTCTTTTTTTGTCGGGTTTTCCTTTTTTTATTATTGTGTGTGCAATATAAAATCGTAGTATAATTTTTATTATGTGATGACATGTTATATTATATATTCACTACAAAAAAATACTGCCCTTGCGACGGATTTTTTGCGACGGACACAAAATCCGTCGCAAAATTAGTTTTGTGACGGACTTCGCGACGGATTTTTTTTTTGCGACGGAATTTGCGACGGACCTGAATTTCCCAGACCCGCGAAACGAAAGTCAAATGGCGGGAAAGTTTGCGACGGAAATTCCGTCGCAAATATTGACTTATGCGACGGAATTTCCGTCGCAAACATGATGAGGACGAGATTGTACCTGAGACTCAGCCGCCTACACATCGAGTACACCTCGATCCGACTGATTACGAAGGCGCCAAGTGGTAAGTATCTTATTTGTTTACGGATAATTGATTATATATATGAATATATTGATTATAATATGATTACTTGTTGACTATTTTATTTTCACATTTAACTCTTTTTCAGGTTCAGTGACAAAGACGTTTCTAATCTTATAACACAGACCATTATTTGCAACTACAAGGAGTATGCGCCCAACTGGTCAGAAGCGTCGGATTACATTAAGGAAGAGTGGTGGAATTGGTTTGAGGTATTTATTAACTGTTTACTACCTATTTCCGTTTTATTATTTATTACCTATTTATTGTTTCATATTTATTTAACTATTTTTTTCTTGATACAGAAAAAAGTTACCTTTCACCCTCGTGATAGAGCAGCGGTTAGGTCGGCGTGGGAAGACATGATGAAAGACCGCCTTCGCAAAAGAATCCACTACGCTATGCAGAAACCAGCGGAGAAAAGGCCGCAGTGGATACCGGCGGATATTTTTGAAGAACTGAAGGGTAGAAAGGACAATCCAAAATTCCAAGAGAAATCCGACAAAAACAAGACCAACCGGATGTCGGGAAGTACCGAAAAGGGCAAGGCCTTAGGTACTCACATTATGGGTCGTAAAAACACCCTACAGATGATGGATGAAATGGTAATTGTTTAGTTTTTACTTCACTTTTTCTTGTCTTCAATAATTTTCACCCTTTGATAATCTTGAATGTTTTTTTCAACAAGTGTCGTTGGATTTAAATTGCAGGCTGGAGAAGATGGGAGTGATGTACCATCGGCCTTGAAGTTGCTTGAGAAGACAAAAAAGCATCCCAAGAAGGGTTGGCTATCAACGAAACCCAAAGCACTATTTGTAAGTTAACAGAAACTTTTCTTTATATTTTAGTAATTTGGTTTACTAATTAATTAACGTATACTAATAACATTTTATTTTTGTTTTGTAGGAAAAAGTTTTTTAAAGAAAGAACAAAATGATAAGTGAAGGGATCCCGGAGCAAGATATCGACGACAACGAGATCTACTTCGAAGAAGTAGGCGGTTTCAACAAGAAAGGGTTGATACTCGGTATGGGAAATGCAGCCCCAGTCATTTACGAGCGTCGTCGTCACTCAAGTGCTGGGACCCAATCATCATACACCCCAGGTTTGTATTTTATAGTTTATTAAAAATTAAGACTAACCAATTATTTAACCATTTACTAAATGAATATAATATCATGTTTGACTATTCATTGCAGGTATCGTCGGCAGAGTTCTTCGAGAGAATGCTCAGCTAAGAGAACGTGATCTCGAGACATCCCAAAGGCTGAAGGCAATTGAAGAGTTCTTAAGTCAGCGGGGGGAGTTCACTACTCAGAGCTGCAACCCGGGAGGCTTTTCTCAGCCGAGACGCGACTTTGACGATGATGGCGGCGACAACGCTAGGGCGGCCAGTCATTTCGCCACCCCACAGCCCACCGACACGACCGTTAGATAGATTTCATTAGGTTGTTTAGTTGATGTACCGCGGACTATGTTTAGTTTTTAGTTGGATTATCATTTGTAAAACTTTCTTATTAGTTATGAAAAGACGTTTTAAAACCCTTGTCTCCGACAAGTTTTTGTTGCTGGGTTGTTTTTCTGAAATTGCAGGTTTACAGATCATGCAAAAGGGAAAAAATAAATCATTTCAATGGAAATGGGGAGCTGGAAAAATGGCTGAAACCCGAAAATCATACAGGCATTTGCGACGGAAATGTCTCAATTTGCGACGGAATTCCGTCGCAAACCTTGACCAAAAGTCAAGGTCAGTCAAGATTTGCGACGGAAAATCCGTCGCAAAGAGGACCATTTGCGACGGAAATTCCGTCGCAAATCTTGACTGACCTTGACTTTTGGTCAAGGTCAGTCCGTCGCAAAATGGGGTCAATCCGTCGCAAATAGTGTGCGACGGAAAAATCCGTCGCAAACTAACATTTTGCGACAAAAATATGGGACAGATGCAGTCCGTCGCAAATCCGTCGCAAAAACATGATTTGCGACGGATTTCACCCTTTTTGCGACGGAAAATTCCGTCGCAAAGAGAACACTGTTTTGTAGTGATTATAATCCTTAATATATTATTTGATAATTTTTTAAAATTGTATTACACAGTTTTTCATTCTTTCCCGCAGTTTTAACTTTTCAAGTAAAACTTCTAATTCTATTTTGTATTTTGCCAAACAGGTTATAAATCAAATATTTTCCTTGAAGTGTTGAAGTATTATATGCTACGAATATGTCAATTTCACCCTTTAACGGTGTCATATGCAGAGTAAATATTATAGTGATTGATTCTAACACGATGCTCATTCTCCTTTGATTTTTAAATACTTTCAAAACATTAAATATTTTTTTCCCACCAAATATATTCTTTTAGCACTTACAATGTATATTTCTTTGAGATTTTTATTTTTATTTTTATTTTTAATATGTGTATATTTTATTTTATCTTATCATGAATTCAGAAAATTAATAGTGCTTATGAATTATAATAGTATTGTTATGATTGTAATATTAGATGAATGAACATAATACAACTATGCTTAAATCTTACAAAATATGTTTGAAATTATATCATATCATATTACATATCATATATTAATGTGAGTCAACATTGAGTTATAATGATAATGTCATATCATATTACATATCATATTTACGTGTCATATATGCTTTAAACTATAATGATAATGCCATTTAAAAACATATGTAGTTAATTTTGCTAATTTTCTACTAATAATTGACAAATCCACTTCTAGAGCTCTACACCTTACTTTTTTTGTCTCACTATTATTATACTTTATATATTATCATAATTTTTGTCTACTTTCACAAAATCTTGCTTTCTCCCTCAAATAAATTGTTGAAATTTATGCGAGCACAAATTAATTATACACATGTTTTTATGTAACTTCGCTACAATATTAACCTTTCAAAAATGTAACTCCGCCAAAATATTATAAAAAAAGCAAGACTAAGTATCTTACTTCATGTGTCATTTAAAATTTAATTCAAGTGTTATGGTCATATGCTTATAAGTACAAAAATTATAAAAAAAATTATTAATTGCAAATACAAAATAAATTAATAACAACATCTAATTTTTCATTCACAACTTTGGTTATTAATCTATCATATATATTTAAATTTTTTTTTTTTTATTTAATGGTATGTTTCTTAAACACTTTTATTATATATACTTTGTAATTTTATTATCATAATTTATTATCTTTCCTCTCACTTACAAAACTTTTCTTCATCCCCTAAATAAATTGTTGAAATTAATATGAGAATTAGTGGGTACAAATTAGATTATAAATATATTAATGTGAGTCAACATTCAATAGATAAGCTATAATAATACTTTCATCCAAGTAAATGATATATAAAAATCATTACTTTAATTTTCTTACCAATACGTTGAAAATCCATTAAAATGACAAAAGGATGTTGAGACGCTTTTGTACATGTATTTGCTAAAAAAAGTCTACATTGTACTCCGTATTTAAGAAAATAAACATCTAATTTTTAGCCTGATTGTTAAGACGAATAACGCATCGCTTTCTATGCATTATTCATATTGTCTCTAATAAACTAAAGACAATATGTAAAATTCATTGATAAAATATTATTAATATGCATTCATGTAGAGATTTTACAGGTTTACATTAATTTACATGTTTTTTTCACCCGAATAAGTTATGTAATAAGGAATAAACTTAGATGTCCACCCTTTTGTTTATTTGCCCGATAAAAATAGGATTAAGACTTTTACAACGCACCAAAATGACAACAAAAACAGTAAAATAAGTATTAAAATACCAAATTATCTGTGCATTTGCACGGGCACAAAAACTAGTTATAGTTATTATATAACCAATTTTATTTATTGAACATGTGTACTTTTAAAAAAAAAAAACAATAAAGGCATAAAAGTATATATACTTCCTCCGTTCATATCCAAATCGCACATATGCTTTTTGCACAAATATTAAGAAATATATTAAAAAACTATTAAAGGTATATTTGGAAGTGTGTAAGATGTTTTTTTATTAATTTAAATGTGTGATGGTGAGTTATAGGTGGGCCATGAAGTGGCATTTTATGTAGATAAATGATTTCCATAAGGGTAGTTTAGTCATTTTGTTTTCTTTTTTAGGAAAGTGGTAGAGTGGATATGAATGGATGAAAAAGGAATATATGTAGGTTGGATATGAATGGAGGAAGTATTAGAATATCTATACGGAAATTATAACATTCAAATTTGAGAAACTTTAAGATATGTAGGTTAATAAACTACACATGATAATGTTTATAGGAGTACAAATTGTAAGCCATGATTAAAATGAAAGAATCAAGACATAGTTAAAAAAAGAAATTATGACATACAAATTTAAGTAGTTTAAGTTATGTAATTTTTTTAAAAAAACACAAAATTAAGATAATTATGTTCTATATATTGCAGAAAATGTAAATAATATTAAAAAAAATTCTAACAAATCTTTTCATAATGAATATTTAAATAAAACAACAAAACAAAATAACAGATTCTGGGTCGTGCTTAAAGGCCGAATCAAATGAAAACAGCCCAACAAATTTTCATGTTAATTTTGGTCGTGGTTAGAGCCCAAACTAAAAAACTCAAACAAAATTTGAATTTTTTTTAAATTGTTTTTTAGAGTTAAACAAAACTGTATAAACCAAAGTTTTGGAAACTTCCTTTACAAATTCATTTTTGACAATCAGGGATGTTGAGAAAACTATTGTCTCACCTACCTCATTTCAAGAGAGTTGGAAAACAAAAATCACGGAATCCTACACCGTTTTCATCGTAGATCATCGTCTCCTTCAGTGAAATCATCATCAAAATCACCTTAATCAATTCAAATTGCTTATATCTTTCTTATACAACCTTGATTCTGAAGGAAATCGTATATCTAGAAATTGATCTCATATCTTATATGAAAGAATTTATTTTAGTCATAAAAATAAATATACTTAAACATTTGTCTTACGTATGTCAATTTTTTCTATAAATACCCCACTTCTTTGAGTTCTTTCCTACATTCTATTTCACAACTCTATCTTTCACTATATTGTTTTTTATTCCTCTCATCTGAAAAACAAAAAAACATCAATCCTTGTTTACAACAATGACGAACATCATTTGTTTGTTGTCATTCCTAACGGCTTTAATGGCAGCCACCATATGACTATGTGTGTCATCCGCGGCTCATACTACTCACTGCCCTAGCAAATGCGGCAATGTCACCATTGCTTATCCATTTGACGTAGGAACACAGTGTGCATTATCAGACGCGTTCACTTTCAGCTGTGTCTCGGAGGAGGGTATAGATTACACCTTACTTAATCACTACAAAGAAATCTTGGAGATTTCTCAAACCCAAGTGACTTTCACAGCTCCCCAACTTTTGGAATCGTTTATCAGACGAAAATATGAACAAATTATGCTCATAACTCGGTGATATTCTGTAACACCCTCATACCCCAAGACCTTTAAGTAGGACCATTAGACCATGAGAGCATTACCATCTCAGTTTCCTGAGTCATAGTAAAAGATAATAATCCAAACAACATTATATAAAAGTGTAGTTAAACAGTGAATGTAAATAAATACATCGTCTATCAAAACTCTATCAAAACTGTCAAACAAAACTGTCATCAACTAGAAACGGAAATAGACTCATGGACTTGACACTGGTGATCATCCCTCTTCCCGAGCCAGCAAGCAACTCATCTACGTGTTGGAAACTAAGTTCCACATTTTATACTCAAATCTAATATGAGTTTTGTTTCTTTAAGTTTAGTCATAAAAACTTAAATAAGATCTTATGCATGCAAGATGATATCATAAGATGAGATTGTCCTTACATTGGTTTTAGAAGGTTTATACTCAATAATCACCTATTATTTGAGTCTTCAAAAACCCGAAATCCTCTTGTAACGATCTAACAAAAATCGTCTCCTAAAGGTGCGTATCAAGGACCCGATCTCAAACTAACACCAATTTTGTTACTAGAAAATTAGTATTAGTATACTAGAAATATTAACAATATTACTCTTAATATTATTAATATAGGAAATAATTTCTTACTTAGAAAAACTATTTCTAAGTACTATTACTAGTATGGAGGTGGTTGTAGTATGATATGTTAGTGCAAGCATCAACAATCACTTAGCAAAAACTAGTATGTGTGAGTGTAAAGTGAGTGTGTTAATATAAGCACATGAGCTTGCTTGTGCAAGCATCATGGCCGGCCTAAGTGAGCAAGAGAAGCCAATGCATGGTCTCTTACACAATGCCAAAAGGAACAAAGATTCCTTACATGTCTTACACACCTTTGATCACTTACACACTCAATCATTATGCACACACACAACCTCAATACCACCTTAATACTACACGGCTGAAATGGTTCTAAAATGGACCCATTTTATCTTTGTCAATTGTGTTAATTTGTAACATGTCACATATGTCTCATAACACATGACCCAATTTGTTAATTGTGCAATTTTAACTATTAAAATTCATAATTTACAAATTTATTACATTTAAATAATAATTCCAATATTTCGAAATTATCATTTTATAAAATGTAATATCATAATTTTAATTACAACTCTTTGTAATTTTATGATCAACCGTGTTCATTCTCAATTTAATCGTTTCCCAAACGAATAAATAAAAACCGAGTAATAAAACTATTTTATTACTTTGACTATTATTATTATAATCCCATTATAAAAATATTCGTCATATAAAATTATTTCCAAAATTTCCAGTTATTAATTAATTTGTATCCAATACAATATTAATTAATTATTCCATTGAGACGGAATTCCCTAAAGATATGACCTTAAGGGATCAACTAATCACCACCATCATATGACGATAATGTCAAACTCTAGACAGCCAATCATTATCGATAAATGTTGATCAGTTGACTTTAAAAGAGTAACACTCCCAGTTGTGTTTCATTCAAATGAGTTTTAATTACGTCAACACACTATTGTCGAGGACACTTCCTCCAACAATCTCCCACTTGTCCGAGACAAGTGTGTGTCACCAATTCTCTTGCCCTATTACTATCTCCCACTCAATGCATGGCGTCCTCTCAGGTCGTGCCGGCAATTGATTAAAATCTAGAGTGGTTTATCTCGATCTGGAGTTATAACTACTGACCGGAATTATCTACCATAGATACCTTCCGAGCGTGGCCACGCATTTCTAGTTATTATTCTCCTCGAGTGGCCTAGAGATATTTCTCAACCCTGACAAGGGGTGGACAATTCCTAATCGACTTATTCCTTCCGGCTAGCCACAGCCCATCATAACCCAAAATATGTCCTTATAAACCCCAGTTACGAAGGTGTTAGGATATAAATCAAAGTTAATCTGAAAACTATGCCACCTCAGAGAACAGTCATTAGTCCAAGAACTGACTCATGTGAAACACGATAGATGCTCCCGCCACGACCAGGCAGTCTTTCAATAAGAGTACGCCAGAGCTCTATCAGCGGTCATTAGCCCGGCAAATGTATCTTAACATGTCTATGCCTAGGTGATCGATTAGTCATCCTGTATGACTCTATGGCAATTGAACTCGCCATCAATCGCATCACACATCCGATTGCATTGAGATGTCACCTCACTTAAGCAACTAGGGGCGTGGTCATGATAATTCAATTCACTTTAATGGGGTTCAATATGGTCTTACCATCCCATTTGAATTTTACTTGACCTTTCGTGAGTTATAAATAACTCAAACAATTAGTGGATTACACCATCCAAGTGGTCAACCTTTGAACACCATTTAATTTACAATCAGCTTTAGGGTCTCTCGTTTACATCCCTTAAAATTGTATTTATCTTCATTTTGAGTGAACCAGATTTACCACGGTTCGTGCGATCGTTCACTTTGCGGATCACATCCATACATTGATCTTTCCTCTGAAAGAGACAAGTCACTTTTATGACTAGCGAATAAGATTATGTGCATTGTGTAACTCCCAGCCACAGCAATGCCTTTACATAATTTGTGAACGTACACATTTTGTAGAATCTTGTGATGACCATGTAGTTAAAATACAAGTCATTGAGATGCATAGTCAATGAATGTAAGCCAAAGATTATCACAAATCTTTGCTTGGTTTCTTGGAACTTGAGTCGTTGCAAACCTTTTACCATGCGACTAAGTTATCTTCCAAGATCTTGAATTTGTCTTTCATCTTCATTGGAGAATACTTTGACAATTGATCAAGGTTTAATCATTGATTTAACACCTGCTCCAAGGGGTTGTCCTGCAAGCGGTGCGCATCCACTTTACACGATCGTACTAATGGCGGAAACATTAGCGAATTTAAACGTGCAAACAATAGTACTTAAGGTTCGATAAATTTCCATGATCCCATCATGGTTATACTATCTTCATCTCTATGAACAACCTTAACACTAATAACAAGATGTCTCTTATAATCTCAACTAAACATCTCATGTTCAATTAGATTTAATTCATATCAATATGTCATCTAGAACCAAAAACTCGTGTACCTTTCATGAGTATCAATGCTTCATTCCAAACAAGCAATGAGTTGTTTTAGATAACGTTTACTCCCACTAGACTCTTGTTCTTGCCTGATTCTGAAGATCCTGAAGTCATACCCATGACTCAATAGCTTCAAATCCTGGAGCGAGAACTCCCACTGAACTTTATATTTAACCGTAAATCATAAAGCTCCCACTCAATTCAATGTTCCTTAACATTTAATGAATTGAGATGGTTGGGATTTCACCATATGTGCTAATAGTCACATCCTTTTCAAATACCCTTTTGAAAAATGGTTATTGAGTTTACTGAATTCATTCTCAATGAATTACCTTACTACTTTCAACAAAGTTACCCTTAACTTTGCAGACTGTAGACATCCACATGTCTGCTTATGCTTCTCACAACAAATCTCATTTATCAGCATGTATATCTTATAAATTTCATGGTTCTTTGCATTGGCACATTTAGATCACCATCTAAATCCAAGAACCCTTTCTTGAGCCTTTACAAAGTCTTTTGAATAATTTTCTTCGAGTGTCCTCCCGTAGTTTCTATAAGAGTCTTTTCTTATGGTATACAATTTCTGTGTGTAGGAACTTTCAGTTCCCCACATTTATCTTATCTTGTACTGTACGAGGACTATATCATGGATCTTATCCATGTATAGAATTTTTCCTTACAAACTTCAAGAATTTATCTTTGAAGTATCTTCCAGGGCCAGGGCCGTTGGTATATAAGGCGTAGATTTTTACCAAACCGTAGATCTTATCCACAACTTTTGGGCTTATCCACAACTTTTGGGATGATAAGCCGTAGAATCTTATCTACAGCCTAATCTACCTTTTACAACCATAAGGTGTAGATTTTCTTAAATCGTAGATCCCATCCACAACTTAATCTTCCTTCTTATCTTTCACATAACCAAAACACAATAAATCCTACTATTCACTAATAGATCACATCCATTGTGCTTATCAAAATCATAAATCATATGCTATGTGTGGCATTGCAAATTTCTCCCACTCTATCTTTGTAATAATAATCCCATTTTATCACCAAAGATAGCCACTAAGGCCACAAGCAATGACTTTGATGTTGGTTTTTGTGCCCTTATGATTTATCACAGAAATTATTCGATTTAAAGCTTAGATAGTTTTGGATGGTTGACAACTTTTCCTCTTAATTGAGATCAAAACTTAATTTGATTTTGATTTGATTTGAATTGGGTATCCTATACCAATTTGGCTTCAATGGTCATACATTGAAATTTCATAATCAATTCTATTTTATGTTTGAGATTTGCAAGTGTATGTTAAACTAAACAAGAACACAATTATAAACCGATAGTGACTCGGGTTGAAAACCAAGTCACTATATTATCCAAAATACAACATATTGTTCAAGGATTACCCTTTCCTTGTCCAACAAGGAAATAAAACATAGGTTTTAATTGTTCATTACAACACTTGAAATATTAGCAAAATAAGCGGAAAAACAAAGCTCCTTGATCATCCCGTGTGGAGCTACTCTTAGTTCCCTTGATCCATCAAGCTTGTTTCTCTTTTCCCTTATCTTTGCTTTCATGCCCTAATTCAAGTAAGAAGAGCATTCACATCACAACTTGTATCATGATACATTAGTTGAGATTAACATAAAATCGGGATAGTTATCGTACCAACTGGAAGAATCTTCCCAGCTTTGAGATCGCTGAGATACTTGGAACAGTTCCTCTTCCAATGTCCTTTGCCATTGCAGTAAAAGCATTTGGCCCCTTGATGAGGGCTTTTCTTGGATTTGGAGGTGCTTGCCTCAGAAGACACTTTCTTTGAACCTTTGGAAGGTTGCTTCCCCTTTGCCTTACCCTTCCTTTTGAACTTTCCTTTGCTCTTAACATTAATGTTGAGCACATCCTTAGGGGCACTAACATTTAGGCCCATATCCCTTTCAGCTTGCACGATCATATTGTGCAATTCATCGAGAGAGATGTCTTGGTTTCTCATGTTGAAATTCACCCGGAATTGTACATAAGTTTTCACCTTAGACAAGGAGTGGAGGATTCTGTCAATCACAAGTTCCTTAGGAATGTCCACTTGATTCATCCTTAGGGTTTCTACATGCTCAATTAACTTGAGCACATGTGGGCTAGCCTTTTGCCCCTCCTTAAGGTTGAGATCAAAGAAGGCCGATGCCGCCTCATATTGGACAATTCTCGAAGCTTTTGAGAACATTGTCACAAGCCTGGAGTAGATCTCATAGGCCGTGCCAATCTTTATGGCACTCCTTTGGAGTTCTGGCTCCATCGAGAAGATCAAAACATTTTTGATTGCCGCAGACTCCTTCTGATAAGTATCATAAGGTCGTCTTGCCGCGGCGGTGGCATTTTCTGCAGGTTCGGGAGGTGATTCTTCAATGAGGAATTCGGTCTTACCGTCTCCCTCTGCCGCCAACAATAGTTGGGCATCCCAATCGGCAAAGTTTGCCCCATTCTTTTCCAGCTTACAACGATCCATGAAGGAACGTAACCATGAAGAGTTTGTAGTAGTGGAAGTAGTCATGATTGATATTGATACGGAGACTACAAAATTTTGAACATATGAAGAAATTAAATGCTAATCGTTTTAATTTTATTTTTAACTTGTAAACATATTTACCAAGTTGATGCATTTATAAAATGACCTCTATCCAATTTTATAAATGATTCCAAGACCCAAACCCATATTATCGAAATCGTGAACCACTGGAACTCCGACTCAACAATATGGTTTGGTGGGTTAAAATGAACCGGTTCTACCCTAGAACTCTTGGTTGATGACAAATCATTATTTATTCATCTTAGCCCGGAACACATTGACCACTGGTCCTCTACACTTCCGTTGAGTACAAACCAAATTTCAAATGCATTGGGATGCGATCCGCCCACTGGACTGAATCCACCCTATCGCCCCACTTATCCTACGTAATGGGGTTCGTACTGCCCACTGGACTAGCACCACCCCATGAAATAGAAGCTCATGGGTTCTACTATTTGGTAAGGCTAATCCTCAATTGTTTCGTTTAATATAGAGGTCTTGTCAATTTATTATCTATCTCCTTTAAGCGAATTAAATTGGTGAACTCGATAATTATAATTGACACGGTCGTTTTTAACGATCTAAACTAATATGCATGTTTATGGCGATTTGGCTATGCATGCAAACATATTAAAATGCAAAAATAAAAGCAATAAAGCAATAAAATCCTAGTATGGCCTTCCTAGTAATAGTAAAAACTAATTAACTATTACAAATTCGGAAACCAACTCCTTGGTCCCTTGAACTTTATTGGCACGCCATCCAAGAAAACACCGTCTTGTCGGAACTCCTTTCCGTATGGCACCGTCTTTTGGATCTTCGGAATTACAATAAAATAACACAACTATTCTATTGTAAAGCTGAAAATTAAATTAAATTACAAACCCGTGATACGAGATCACATAAATTACAACCGAATCAATATTCCCTTTCATTACGGGTAATATTGATTAAAACTAAGGCCATACTAAGAAAAATTACATAATTCCAAATTATATAAATAACATTCAAAATATGACATTCATATTAAATAAATTGCAATAAATAAAATATGTATGCACATGCTCAATTTTTAATGCCAAATCGCCTTATGGGAGCAAATATCTCATATTTGTTTACGGTTTTTACGGATATGCGCGATTTTAACTATTAAAATCATCAAAATTACATAAATCTCATTTATGTCCAAGTTAATCATCCTAACTAACTTTAGGAATCAATGTTTAGTCTCTACTAATATTTGATCATGATCTAACTTGATTTTGCATTATTGTTCATAAATTACTTGTATTTTCGGGAAAAAATATACAAAATATGGCCAAATGAGTCAATAAAATTCGAAATTTAAAATTCAAAAATTTTAAACTTTTTGGAAATTTTCTAAAAATTCAGAAATTATTAAAATGGTCTCTTGCAAATATATATGGTTTATTTCTTAAATAAATCGTATAAAAAGCGGTTTTTTAAGGTTAAAAATCCGATTTAAATTATAAAAACTTGCAATAATTTGCCATAAATTTTTAGTCATCCTAAAATACATATTAGAATCTGAAAGTGACCAAAAATTACAGACCATACTCGAAATTTTATTTTCCGACTCATAAATTACGATTATTAGCTAATTAACTCATTAAAATTAATAATCATAAAAACAGAAACTTTTGATATCTAACTTTTAGATCTGATGTTCCTATCATATAAGACATCTATGGGTAAAATTTCATGCCATAATATTAAGATTAACTATTTTTAACACAATAAGTCACTATTTATCCGATTTTAACCATTAAAATCATAAATCATGCATCACTTGAGAATAAATTCCCAAAACTTACATACATACTGTAAATATTGCATGTGACATTGTGTAAAGTTTTTATGGCAAGATTCCAACTATAACTATTAAAGTCGAATTTAAGTCACTATTAATCCGATTTTTACTATAAAAATCATTAATCATGCAAAATAATTCCAATAATTTCGAAAATTCATACAGGAACTTTATATATTGCATGTGACTTCTCATAAAATTTTTAAGGTCAAATTCGAAATATAACCTTATATACCCATTTTTACTCATATTATGACTATTTATCTCATAAAATTCATAATCCATGCATATTAACTCCATTTCTTACGAAAAATCATATACAATATATTAAATATGCATGTGAGAACATATCAAAAAATCTCGGCCAGAAACTATTTTTAGCTATTTTTCCCATTAATTGTTGTTTAAAACCGATTTAAACTACAAAATATACAAATAAATATAAAAATGAACAATAAAAATCCATAAAATTATTTTTATGTCCTAAAACCATTTTAGAAACAGAAACTTTAACATGCAAAATTATTTTGTGATTTATCATAATAAACACAATAATTTCGAAAAATTTCGAAATGTATGTTAAACCGATTTTAACATAAATCATGAATCCGATCATGCATGCAACAACCGTAATGCTCTGATACCAATTGTTGGAAACTAAGTTCCACATTTTATACTCAAATCTAATATGAGTTTTGTTTCTTTAAGTTTAGTCATAAAAACTTAAATAAGATCTTATGCATGCAAGATGATATCATAAGATGAGATTGTCCTTACATTGGTTTTAGAAGGTTTATACTCAATAATCACCTATTATTTGAGTCTTCAAAAACCCGAAATCCTCTTGTAACGATCTAACAAAAATCGTCTCCTAAAGGTGCGTATCAAGGACCCGATCTCAAACTAACACCAATTTTGTTACTAGAAAATTAGTATTAGTATACTAGAAATATTAACAATATTACTCTTAATATTATTAATATAGGAAATAATTTCTTACTTAGAAAAACTATTTCTAAGTACTATTACTAGTATGGAGGTGGTTGTAGTATGATATGTTAGTGCAAGCATCAACAATCACTTAGCAAAAACTAGTATGTGTGAGTGTAAAGTGAGTGTGTTAATATAAGCACATGAGCTTGCTTGTGCAAGCATCATGGCCGGCCTAAGTGAGCAAGAGAAGCCAATGCATGGTCTCTTACACAATGCCAAAAGGAACAAAGATTCCTTACATGTCTTACACACCTTTGATCACTTACACACTCAATCATTATGCACACACACAACCTCAATACCACCTTAATACTACACGGCTGAAATGGTTCTAAAATGGACCCATTTTATCTTTGTCAATTGTGTTAATTTGTAACATGTCACATATGTCTCATAACACATGACCCAATTTGTTAATTGTGCAATTTTAACTATTAAAATTCATAATTTACAAATTTATTACATTTAAATAATAATTCCAATATTTCGAAATTATCATTTTATAAAATGTAATATCATAATTTTAATTACAACTCTTTGTAATTTTATGATCAACCGTGTTCATTCTCAATTTAATCGTTTCCCAAACGAATAAATAAAAACCGAGTAATAAAACTATTTTATTACTTTGACTATTATTATTATAATCCCATTATAAAAATATTCGTCATATAAAATTATTTCCAAAATTTCCAGTTATTAATTAATTTGTATCCAATACAATATTAATTAATTATTCCATTGAGACGGAATTCCCTAAAGATATGACCTTAAGGGATCAACTAATCACCACCATCATATGACGATAATGTCAAACTCTAGACAGCCAATCATTATCGATAAATGTTGATCAGTTGACTTTAAAAGAGTAACACTCCCAGTTGTGTTTCATTCAAATGAGTTTTAATTACGTCAACACACTATTGTCGAGGACACTTCCTCCAACACTACGTACCTGAGACTCTGCTCACTAACACGTGGATCATCACAATCAAACCACAACAAGTGTCAGCAACTGAAATAACGCAACTGATATATGTCAAATGCAACATAACAACATTATCATCACTGTTACCACTATTACACAATCACACCATACTGATTCCCCCACTTACCGCAGCAAGTAGGTACCTAGACCATAAATGTGCACATTGTTCCCGTGGCGGGTCCCACAGAGAGATATCATAAAAGTGAGATCTATTCCCCGCAACGGTCCCACACATCACCATATCAGTCTAAACAATATACCATAACATAGGGATATATATTAACACAACAGTACCGTCACAACCAACATTATACAGAGTTGAGTAGGGAAACCCTACCTCAACAATAATCGCAGCGGAAAAAGGAAGCACAAAGATCCTACCGACGCTCTTCTACGAATCCTCCTCCTAAGGATTATACAAACGGAAATTACTTCACTAATCCACATAAATCTATGATAGACAACAATAGAACGGTACTTACTTGACGTAATACGGACTAGGTAGATGATCGACGCGACTAACTCCTTGCTAAACACCTTAAAATGATTGAAGGGCTTGAGGAGGAAGAATTAGGGTTACAGGTTTTTCTTTTCTGATTTAGGTAAAATGAGGTTTTACCCTCGGTTAACTTTTTATAATAACCGCGGACCAGTAACTGATAAGGCTCACTCGGCCGAGTTCAACTCACTCGGCCGAGTACGGCTGACTCGGTCGAGTTGAACTTACTCGACCCAGTGACTCTGACTCGGCCGAGTTGGACCTACTCGGCCGAGTATGACCTACTCGACCGAGTTGGTTCACAACTCAGCATACACAAACGAGGGGTGTTACAATCTTCCCCCCTTAAAACGAACTTCGTCCTCGAAGTTCACAACTACCAACCTGAAAGAAAACTTCACTCGAAAGTAACATGTCACCGTCTCCGCCAGATGAAACATGACTAGCAATGGTATACACAAATATGACTTGACTCAACCCAAGACAAAATCTAGCGCGCGCGATCATCTCCTAGTACAACCTAACTCTAAAAACATCTTACACAAAACCCAACACCACATCCCAAGGATGTGCAGAAAGTACCCAAACTCTTACAAGTTCGTAGATTCTTATAAGTTTGAAACATTGCATCTCAAGGATGCGCAACGCTAAACAATGTTGATAACATATGTAAAACTTATAAAACTGACTGAAAGACTTGATACTCGACACGATCATCTCTTATCCCCCTAAAAGAAACAGGTTACGTCCTCGTAACCTTACAACCTAAACGCATGGCATATATACCGCTAACCAACATGACTCAACTTTCACCTTCCATCCTTGACATTAATTCACCAAGCAACGCCAACACGAACCATAATATAGTTCACTTAGCGATATCCTGCCATTGACTGTAAATCCTATAAGTGTCATCAACTCCGAATTGATTTTATATCACACCCCCAAATTCACTACTAACAGAATCCACCAACCACATGCGCCTCAAAAGGAACTGCTACATTCTATCCCCTAATAGGAAACTTTGTCCCTGAAACCTACTCCTGCTCATAAGTGTTACCACACAAAGCTGTCAATACTATCGCAACCATACACCTCCACAACCTTCCTTCATAAACATACATATAAACTACACCATTATATCACCTTTATCATCCACAATATTATTCGTTATGCTATACTAACGTCATGCTTCCACGTAGACCTCCGTATGCAAAACCATCAAACTCCATTCACCGCATCCGGCTCCTCTTAAGATAAACGTCCCTTCCTGCTTAATACTAGATTCTTAATGATTCTCTCAAATCATCATCATCTGTTATCTCCGACGGTTAACTACAACCATGACCTTCATCACCATCCATATACTTAAGGCTCTCGCTCACTATCAATTATGCCTTTACTAATTTCGTACTCCCTCCTCCATATATAACCAAGTACTAGATATAACCATTATCTTAACTCTTCGGCATTATCGCTCGTCCACATTCCTTTCAATTCCCGCATCAAATCTCCAAAACATCACTCCAAACTCAAAGTTGTACATCTTTCTCTAAATCCTCAAATTTTCTCCTTCTCGTCCATCAGTTTACATAATACTAATCCCCAGGTTCCCATTCTGTCTGCCACTTCCAGCTTTGCGCACACATTCTACTAACTATTTCCGTAAAACCATGACAACAAGCGCCTCACTTCACATGTAATCGAAAGTGCCCCAAATCACCTCCCACAACCTTGTTTCCACTTATCAAAAGTACCGCTAAAACTATGACAACAACAACTACATGATACTCTCGTCTATATCATACTCTACTCTGATCCACGAGTCCAAGCTATCGATAAACAAAAGTGACCATGACCACGATATATATGTCTATACCCCAAATGACGTATCCTGACAAAATCTCGTCTCACGAGTATACACCTACGTGAAGAAATACCCCACGCACCTCAAGTTCATAGTTAAACCAACAGTTAGATCCCATAGACGCCAAACATATGAAAATAAGACAATAAAATAACCACCTCCGAAATTCTATCCACAAGCCACGGTGTCCACACGCCACATTATTAAAATACGATAGTAAGACATATACCATTTGAAAATAGCAAAGGATCAAGAAACAACCATATTGTTTCCACCAACTCTTGTCGACGGCATCGCAACACCATCACCGATATTCGCATCGCAACGCGAATATACCAATATCACAATCATAGATTACCAAGCTCGAATATCACTCAGAAGTACAACGACCACTGATGCGTGTCTATTTTATGATGTTTTTCATCTATTTTTACACGCATTTGGTCGCTCATTTACTATGTTTTAGCCCTTATTTCCCAACAATCGTGTACTTTCGTATTTTTATGCACTTTTGCAGATTTATGCGGAAAAGGGACGATTTTACACCAAATTCATGCCCTCGGGATTTTTGCATAATTAAGGAACGAAGGAAAGTCAACTGGAGTCGTTATTTAAGTACCAAAAGTCAAAACAAGAAGAACCGGAGAATTCCTATGCGGAAACGGTCGACCGACCTACTAAATGGGTCGGCCGACCTGGCCTGTATTTTAAGAAGTCCAAAATGCTTTAGGAAGCCCAGAATTCTCCTAAGCCCGTAGAAGAGGTCGACCGACCCACTAAGTAGGTCGACCGACCTCAGCAAAGCCCAGAAGGAGTTTTCGGAAATCAATTAGAAGTATGAGGTCTTTAGGAAACTCTTATTTTATGCCCTATATAAGCTAATCTTGTAATTAGGGTTAGATATCAAGTTTACTATCAAGCCACAATCCAGTTTTTTTATCATCTAGTTCTTAATTCTAGTTTTTCATCTTTAGTTTGTAATTCTTTCAATAATTCTCAAGCATTCATCAATAAAGTTTGTTCCTTTTTGCCTTAATTCCAAGTTCTGGTAATTATTCTCTTAATCTAGTTTCATTATTGTTTTTATTATTGTTGCATCCGGTTTAAGTTAGAATCCCAAGCTTCATTAATTCTTGCATACTTAGATTATTATTTACTATGTTTTCCATGTTTATTCCCGTTTTCATCATTGTTTTAGTAATCATGCGTAGCTAAATTTCATATGTTAGGATGTAGGGGATGAATATGCATAGGTAACGTAATTCCGAGACCGACTTGTAGCAGAGCCGTGGTCGACCGACTCAAATAATGGGTCGGTCGACCAAGGCGGTGGTCGGCCGACTGGGGTAGCCGGTCGGTCGACCCACTCGCGCATGAATCTTGTTTCGTCTTTCTTTGTTGACTATAATACCCTACAATGAGACTGAAAGGAGACTTGTAGGATGTTAGTAATGACCTACCCAAGATTGAGAGATACGGGAAGGGCATTGGTTTACACCTTAAGACGGCTAGGTTACTCAAGACTGAAAGGTATGTGACCTAGGATTTAGGAATCACCCTTATTGTTGACACCCAATAATTGTGAGACCTAGGAACTAATAGCATAGGCCGAAAGGAGCTATTAGGTACCATAGACCGAAAGGATATGTTACACCCCTTACGCAACTGCAATACATGTTGACCTTAGGATTTATATTACCTTAGCTATTTATTACCCGAACATCCTAGCATCCCTTTTATTATATTTTATTCTCATCTTTTATTATTTGTTTGTTTTAATCTTTGCTTAGACTTAGTAATCAACCAATCAAACCCCCAAATTTTGTTACTTTAAACATAAACAACAAACAATAAACACTCCCCACCTCTTTGTGGTTCGACCCTGACTTTCACTATCTATAGTTTAAGTTTAGGAATTATAAATTTATCTTTGGTACCCTCAACGACGGGCATCAAAATTTTGGCGTCGTTGCCGGGGAGGTGACGCCAGTGTTTATTGTTTTTGTTTTTGTTTCCCTTTGTTTAAGGAACTTTTGTTCCTTAAACCTTCTCACCTTTTTCTTGTAGTTTCCATCTTATGCGCAGGTCAGTTCAAGGAGAACTCCTACCACTTGACCACGAGCTTGAGAGGACTCTTAGATAAAGAAGAAAGCAACTTCTAGCGAATCAGGAAGGAGGATCACCATCTTCCTTATTCCAAGAAGACATCTTTGAACAACCATCATTACCATCTTCACCAAAAACACCAACTTCACAACCAAGTTCACCCAACAATCCACCTTCACCAAAAACACCACCTTTTACCTACTTTCCAGTCTTTCCGAAAGAAGAGGAAAACATGACTGAGGAAGCTACTATTGCCAGTCACTCCATGCCTCAGGCAAAGGACCTATACAAAGGGTTCACTTTACCTGCAGGTATTGGGAAGCCATTCGAGGCCAAGCCTGCCTATATTACTATGGTTGAAAGAAACCAATTTGGAGGCTCGGCCAATGAGGATGCTGGAAAGCATATTGAAATCTTCACAGATTACATATGCTCTATTGCACCCCCAGAAGGAGTGACGCAGGACCAGATTAAGCAGACCATGTATATCTTCTCTCTTAGGGACGCTGCAAGGGAATGGTACAGAGACTTGGACCACACTGCTGCGGGAGTCACAGATTGGAATACCCTAGCCTTAGCATTCTACAGGAAATACTATTCTGCATCCAAGACTAATGCTTTAAGGGCGCATATTACAAATTTTAAGCAGGGCCCCAATGAGGATTTTAGTGAGGCGTGGGACAGGTTCAAGAGACTTGTTCGATCCATACCACACCACGGATTCGAACAATGGTTTCTTTGTAACCAGTTCTACAATGGCCTCTACGATGACAACAGGGCTTATTTAGATGCTGCAGCCAATGGGAGATTTCAGGACAATTCAGGAGAGACTAAGGGTCTCAAATTGATAGAGGATGTTGCTGTACACCGTGCTGAACATGGAACTTCCCGAGGCAATCAAAGGAAACCTGAGTATAACCTGTCAGCCATTGAGGCCTTGACAGCCAAGTTAGAGAAACTAGAGGCTGGAGGGAAGTTCGATCTAGGAAGTGGAAGCAAGGGAGGTATTTATCAGGTAAACGCCGTTCAAGACGGACCCTTTGCTTGTGAAAGGTGTGGTGGGGAAGGGCACGTGTCAAAATTCTGTACTTCATCCTACGAGACATGTGCCGCTTTCCAACACTATCGTGGGAACAATTTTTATGACCCAAACAATAATAATGTCCATCCCAACATGAGGTGGACAAGCCAGAATGTTCTCAACCCACAACACATGCAACCTCAGCAATATTCCACATACATTCCCCCACATAAGCAAGGTTTCCAAAAGCCACCCTTCAACCCTCAGCCACCTTCAAATCCACCACCCAACACAGATACTCTTATCCAAAATCTCATCGGGTTGGTTCAGAAGGAATCTCAGGCTAGAGAAGCAGGGATGAAGATGTTAGAATCTCAGATTGCTCAAATTGCGGGCAAGAACGATACTAGGGCTCCGGGTCAACTTCCGACCAAGACGGACCAGAAAAAAGAGACTCTAAATATCATATCCCTACGAAGTGGAGCTAAAGTGGGAGGAGAAAAAGAAAAAGAAAAGCAGCCGAAACAGACTGACAGCGAGGAAGGTCGACCGACCCAGGAGCCAGGTCGACCGACCTCTGAACAGAATCCGAAAAATCTCACTGTACAGGAAAGTGGTCGACCGACCGAAGAGGAGGGTCGACCGACCACCGATGCGGAGGGAGACGCCCCTTTTCGTCCCGAATTGCCAAATAACTTAAGGGATTTTCTTTTTCGGGGTGATAAAACCCCCAAGTTTCTGAAAAGGGCTGCAAACACTGAATCTTCAACCCCTCCTTTCCCAGAAAGACTCATACCTTCGAAGGACCAGGTATCTTTTGACAAATTTAAAGATGTAATTCGTTCATTAAATGTTCAAGTTCCGTTTTTAGAATTAGTCCAACAGGTTCCTTCATATCTTAAATTTATGAGACAACTTTTGTCAAGAAAGAGGTCTCTAGATAAGGTTGAGTCGGTGGCTCTCACTGAGGAGTCATCTAGTTTTTTGTCACATGTTATTGCCCCTCACAAACTCGATGATCCTGGTAGTTTCTCTGTCCCTTGAAATATAGGAACGTTCCCTGTGAAAAAGGCTTTATGCGACTTAGGAGCTAGTATAAGTGTCATGCCCCTAAGTGTTGCCTTAAAACTAGGAATGACCGAATTTGCAGTAACCAGCATGACTGTCCAGATGGCAGATCGTACATCTATGGAACCCATAGGGAAGTTGGAAAACATCCCTGTGCGGATTGACAGGTTTTTCTTTCCAGTTGACTTCGTAGTTTTGGACATCCCAGAGGATGCCCATATACCTTTAATACTAGGAAGGCCTTTCCTCCACACTGCGGGAGCCATCATAGATGTAGGCACTGGGACTTTAACCTTCAAAGTAGGAAAGCATTCCATCATCTATGGCCTATCTTATAGGAAGAAGGATGTTATGACCCCCATCACTTGTAACGCTATCACTTCTGAAAAGAAGTATGAGGTCATCACTACTTCTCCTACTTTATTGCCTACTCCCGTATCTGTTTTTACACCTCCGCCCCAGATTGGGAGCAATATGGAGGATACTCCTATTTTGACTAATGCAGAAATTGGTTTGGGGAAACCCAAAATAAAGGAAGTCACAATGCAGAGAGGAGGAATGGGATTCTTGAGCTACAAAGAAGATGAAGACCCAGATGTTGTGGATCGGGAAGAAAAGAAAAAGAGGAGACAAGCTCAAGAGGAGAGGTCGTCGCATATGCTTTGCGACGGAAAGAAGATGTGTTTTGCTACTCAAGAAAACACTGTGGAGACTACGGCATGTCGTCAAAAGCCGTGGTCGGATATAATTCCGCATCTTTAGCGGATAGTTATTTCAAGTTTCAGTTTTTAAGACAATTTACTTGTGTTGTTTAAGACTTTTTAATTTGGTTTGCTCGTAGTTTTAGAACTTTTTCCGTTATGCTGGCGTAGTTAAGACTTTAGACTTGTTTCTGGCATCTCGCGCATTTGCTGGGCGCATATTTATTGCATTTTCAGGTTCTAAGAAGAAACGAAGACCGCTGTTCTGCAGTGAGGTCGACCGACTTGAAATATGGGTAGGTCGACCTAGTACCTGCATTCCTGAGCGGTCGGTCGACCTATATACGGGTCGGTCGACCCACCCGTCCGTCGCAGTCTGTTCGTTTCTTCCTCGGGAATCATGCAACCGTCTTAGGTACTTGAGTGGCACTGCTGGCCACCAAAACCTCCCAGCTTACGCTGGTTTGGGGAGGTTTTTCTCATGCGCTTAATAACCCAGTGAGTTCTTTCCAGCTTTCCTTAGTTTTTATTTTCCTTGCATCGTTCTTTTAAATTTTCTGAAACCTTTACTTAGGCTAATGCACAATGGGGACATTGTGCGGGTTGGTTTGGGGAATGGTTTCGTGTCACATGCATTGCATTTTGTCACACGTTTATTGCATTTCTGTCTTGCATTATTCTTTTCTTTATTTTCTCTACCTATACAAAAGAAAATAAAAAAAAATGAAAAAAATTCAAAAAAAATTCCAAAAAAAATGCACGTTTATTTTAGCATATAGGTCGAGTCAGAACGAGAGTATTTCAAGGATGATTTTGCTATCTTACATGTTTATTCCTTTACCTTGCCTTGTCAACTTGTTTTAGTATAAGAGTCTTTTGCATATCTACGAGTTTTTGTCAATTTGTATATCTTGAGACTTGACTTATACCTTGGCAACCTACTATACATTCTGAGTTTTTAGAGCTTATTTCCTGGTTTCATTTTTTAAACCGGTTGTCTAGGATGTGAGTAGTACTCCCCTTGGAACATGTTACATCAATATGCATAAACATGAACTTGAATTGCTATATACTTGTTTTACTATCTCGTTTTGTGAGTCTTGGTACGTACATTTGGGATCCCTTTTCTCCTATTTTGTAACACCCCAAGAGTATGAGTGGAAAGTTGTCCCACATCGGTAGAATGTGACGGTTGTGATATGTTTATAATAGCTTCCACCCACCACTTAGTAACAAGGCCTTGTGCTTTTGGGCTTGAGTGAGGACAATTATTTGGCCCAAAGGTACACATCCCATCTTATTGGGGTTGCGTTATGACTGTGGTGGGTCGGGTTGTTACAAATGGTATCAGAGCGACCCTGCGACCCTGTGGTGAGCCTGTGGTCGGGAGTACCCGGTTCACACACCTAGCGGGGGAGGATTCTGGCCCTGGTTGTGGTCAAGGTTGAGGCACAACGAGGACGTTGTGTTCTTTAAGTGGGGGAGTTTGTAACACCCCAAGAGTATGAGTGGAAAGTTGTCCCACATCGGTAGAATGTGACGGTTGTGATATGTTTATAATAGCTTCCACCCACCACTTAGTAACAAGGCCTTGTGCTTTTGGGCTTAAGTGAGGACAATTATTTGGCCCAAAGGTACACATCCCATCTTATTGGGGTTGCGTTATGACTATGGTGGGTCGGGTTGTTACATATTTACCCATAAGCCCTAGATAGCCAAAATTGCCTTTTTATTCCCCCAAAACTACATCCCATACTTAGCCTACCCTTCCAAGCTAGTATTTGTAGTCCTTGGTTTATTTTGAGGTATCTTGGTTTGTATACTATCTTGAGCAAAAAGAGAAAAGAAAGAAAGAAAAGAAAAAGAACAGAAAAATCCAGAAAAAGGAAAAGAAAGAAAAGAAAAACGGAAAAAGTCAAAACGTACAGAAACAAAGTCGACCGACCTCCTTAATGGGTCGGCCGACCCATTGTCATCATCAGATTCAAAAATTTTCGTTCCAAGTTCCCTTTCTTCACATGTTATCACTCCCGTACTTCATTCAAAAATATTTGGGAGTCTTCTCTTATATAATGTGAGAGTTGTGCCACAAAAGGAGCACTTTCTTAATTTAAAAGTTGTGAAATATGTTGTTGGGAAATGATTTTACTAGCTTGGCTACTAACCCCACAAATCCAAAAACATCTTGACCACTTTTACCTTTTACCTCACATATCTCACTACAACAAATCATCTCTTGCGCCACGAATTATGCCACGGGAATTCGTAATTCGTGGCAAAAAATAGCTTAGCCACGGGAAAAATTGTTTCCCTCCTTGAAAATGAAATGGTATGAAAAAGTATGCCACGGGAAAAATATAACCGTGGCAAAAAGTTGATTTTAGCCACGAATTAAGCTACATTCGTGGCTAAAAAATGCGGTTAGCCACGAAATAAGCGACGTCCGTGGCTAATAATTATTTTTAGCTAGGAAATAAGCGACGTCCGTGGCTAATAATTATTTTTAGCCACGACCGTGGCAAAAAGTGGCTAGTTATTGTTTTTAGCCACGACCGTGGCTAATTATTTTTTTTCGCCATATATAAAAGTATATAGTGCATGTTATTTGCTCATAACCACGAATTAAAGTACATCTTGCCTAATTATTTTTATTTATGTTAAAACTTTATGTGGGAATTGGTATCCTATGTTTTCCTACGTTAAATAAGGGCATTTGAGTCTGTTATTATCAATTTATTTAATTTATATATAATGTGCCATGTATAACACCGTAACATTTGGGTATGCTATTGTCAAGTAATAAAATATTTTTGTTCCCTTACCCGACTCTAATGCGACTTGTAACCAGTATGACCCAACTCGTATTTGAGCAGCCCTATATTTTAATCCAACATGTACGATTGACCCACCCGACTTGTAGTTTGCAATAATAGCAAATACTATAATATGACAGGAAGTTATTATTGTCAAGGGTCACGAGAAATATAAAAACGAGAAATATAAAAAATTAAATCGTAAAATTTGTGATGTTAAAGCGTAAAAAGTGGTAATTAAATTACTTAAATTTGATTAATTGTAAATGTATTTGACCGTCTTAAGACAAATGTATGTAAAACAAAGCAAATCATTGTCAATGTCTTGCTATTAATTAAAAGAACGTATTCAACTTAAACAAATCTACGCAATCTCGACCCATTTACCATAACACAAACCTATTCAACCTGAAACTACGGTATTTTATACAACTTGCGCGAAATTTTTAGCGGCTAATTCTACCTAATAGTACAAACCCAATTCATAACCAAAAACTCCTGAAACACGTACAAACCCCAATTTTTAGCATTCTACCTAACACGTATAAACCCCAATTCAACCTTACTACTACTTCGTCTTCTTCGTCTTATTCGTCTCAGTGCATACACGAAGAACGTACGTGGGTAAGTCGTTTTATCTCTAGTATTCAATTAAATTACGTTTAATTATGATTTGTGAATTGATTTTTGTCAATTGTAAGATTAAAATTGAGGATTTTGAATTGTGTATTGTATTTTTTTAACTGTTAATTGTGAATTGGATATGGGCAATTAGGGATTGAGTGAATCTAAATTAGGACAATTAGGGATTGTGTTCGTCGGGGGATAGGGGCTCTACGGTTTTGTATTTTGTCTCTTTTTGATTCTAGCTTTGCTTTGTCTAAAGGAAGACTCTCGCTGCTTGTCTTTATTTGTTCGATTCTTAGGTGCAGGGTAGGAAATTCTAAAGGGCTTACTTTGCCCGGCTTTTCTGTTGCTTTTTTCTGTGTTTTTCTATTCCCCTTTTCATCGTTCGAATTCTAAGGGGCTCTACGAATTCGTTTCTTTACCTGGGAGTGTAGTCCCTCTTTGTTAAAGCATCTCTGGTTGAGATTTTTCGCACGAACTCCCTATCTCGTTATCAGTCTTTACCCCGCTCCATCTTTCATCTTAACTGAATTAATCAAAGTAACCCGTCTAGCATAAGAAAGTTTTGTGCTCCCAGGCTTCTGATCTTGCCAATCCTTTATATTAGAATTTTATTATTGTGGTTTTGCATATAAGATGCCTCATATAAGATATATAGATATTTGGTGACGAATTTGGATAAAGCTAAACATAAGTGAAATAATTTGAAATTAAATCCAAAAGAGTAGTGTCTGTACTCTAAACTTGGATAAAGCTACATTTGTGTGTAGTTTATTTTGGCATTGTTTCTCTGCTGCCACATGAAGTAATAGCAAGTAGTCTAGAGTAGTGTCTGTACTCTAAACTTCACAAAGTTTTTATTGGCTTATCCAATCATGATTCTTTAAATTTTGATTCCACTCCATTTCTCAATGTGATACAGCACATGTCTGCTATAAGCACCATATTTAAAATCTCACTAATTGTGAATAATATATTTTTACTATATTGCTCAATTTTTCTTATTTTTATTTATTTAAATTCTTTAGATATGGATAATACGAATACAGTGAAGAAAAGGGTTGAATGGATGCAATACAATAATAGAACAGACGAGTTGTATATAAATGGAGTCAAAGAGTTTCTTGATTTTGCGTTTTCTAATGCGTCTTCAAATCATAGTACCAATGATGAGGATGAGGAGCCAACTGTTCCTTGTCCTTGTTATACATGCAATAACAAGCGGCATAAGAAAATAGATGATATATTTGAAGATTTAATGGTAAATGGTATTGTTCGTGGATATATTCGTTGGGTTTATCATGGTGAATCTAAAACCTCTCTCAAAAGACCTAGGACTGAATTAGGTGGAAATAATGATGATATAATCTCCATGATTCGCGAGTCGCGCGATCCTATAGTGTTTGTTGATGCACTAGATGAGGAATGCGAGTATACAAATGATGATTGTCATGAAGAAGAGCCTCATAAAAAACATGTCAATGAACCGATTATAGATAAATTGATAAATTATGCACAACTTCCCTTGTATCCTGGTTGTGAAGAATTATCAAAATTGTCTTTTATTTTGAAAATATTCCAAATAAAATGCATGGATAAGATGACAAATAAGACGTTTTCTAGTATTCTGAAATTGTTTAAGAATACGTTGCCGAAAGGGGCTGATGTTCCGTCCTCATATTATGAAGCAAGAAAGTTGATTACTGATTTGGGGTTCAATTATATAAAAATAGAGGCATGTGAGAATGATTGTATGCTCTTTTGGAAAGAACATATTAATCTTGAAAAATGTAGCATATGTGAGAAAAAGCGTGATATGAGCTCTCCAAAGGTGTTACGTTATTTTCCAATAACTCCTAGGTTACAAAGGTTATTCATGTCATCTAAAACGTCTCTTGACATGAGATGGCATTTAGAAAGGAGAAAGGATGATGGAGTCCTTAGACATCCCGCTGATAGTGAAGCATGGAAAAATTTTGATAAGTTGTATCCATCATTTGCGGGAGAATGTCGAAATGTAAGGTTAGGCTTAGCAAGTGATGGGTTTAACCCATTTGGCGGATTGAGAAGCGATTATAGCATTTGGCCAGTAGTGATAGTTGTATATAATCTACCGCCATGGATGTGTATGAAACAACCTTACTCCATGCTGACTTTACTAATTCCTGGGAAAAGTGCACCTGGAAATAATATTGATGTATATTTAGCACCAATGATTGAGGAATTACAACAATTGTGGGAAGTTGGATCCACAACTTTTAATGTTGTTACGGGCGAATATTTTAACATGCGAGCTGCTCTTATGTGGACTATAAATGATTTTCCTGCATATGCTAACTTATCTGGATGGTCTACTAAAGGTTATAAGGCATGTCCTTGTTGTATGAGTGAAACTAACTCTATGCGTTTGCCTAATTGCTCAAAAATTTGCTTTATGGACCATCGTTGTTTTTTGCCTGCTGATCATACATGGCGGTATTGTAAAACTTTCAACGGAAAGGAAGAGAGCAGAGCGTCTCCAGCACGGTTATCAGGGCATGAGATTCTATCACAAGTTCATGAGTTTGATGGTATGAAATACGGGAAAACTATTACTCATCCAAAGAGAGATGATAACTGGAAAAAGAAAAGTATTTTTTTTCACTTACCCTATTGGAGTAGCTTGTTGATACGTCACAATCTTGATGTTATGCACATCGAAAAAAATGTGTGTGACAATATTTTAGGCACTTTGTTGGACATCCCAGGAAAAACTAAAGATAGCATAAAAGCAAGACATGATTTGAAATTTCTTAAAATTAGAAAACATTTAGCTCCTAAACTTGTAAATGGGAAATGGCATATGCCACCAGCTCCTTATACATTGTCGAGGGATCAAAAAGAGAAGGTTTGTAAATTTTTGGAAGATATAAAGGTTTCTGATGGATACTCATCTAACTTTTCCAAATGTATAAATTTAGACAAGCGTAAGATATGGGGACTCAAATCTCATGATTGTCATGTAATTTTGGAGCAACTGCTGCCATTTGCTATTCGTGGAGTATCTCAACCTAAGGTATATGAGGTAGTTTCTAAATTGAGCATATTTTTCAAGGAGCTATGTTCAAAGACATTGAAATTAGAAGTTTTAGATCGCATGCAAGAACACATCATTCTTACATTGTGTGAGATGGAAAAAATATTTCTTCCTTCTTTTTTCGATATTATGGTGCACTTGTGTGTTCACCTAGCATTGGAAGCAAAAATAGCGGGACCTGTGCAATATCGTTGGATGTACCCAATAGAAAGGTATGAACTTTTTATAACTATCAGATACAATTTATACAATTTCGTCACTTTAAAATAGACTAACGCTCTAAATATTTTTTCTTAGGCTTTTGCGTAGGTTTAAGTGTTACGTTTGCAATAAGAATAGACCAGAAGGTTCGATTGCAGAAGGATATATTATCGAAGAATGCATGCTTTTCTGTTCAAAGTACTTGGGTGAAATTGAGACAAAATATAACCAAACCGAAAGAAATGCGGATAACGAAACTGATGGTTATAAGGGTTTAGCGATATTCAAACCTTCAGGCATTCCTATAGGTAAAGCTAAAACACGACAACTTACAGCTATAGAGTTAATGCAGGCTCAAGATTACATTCTTAAAAATTGCGAGGAAGCCGAAGCGTATATAAGGTCTGAAAATATTTTTATATAATTATACTTAAAATATGATATATGTAACTTTTTTAATAGTCATGCTTTTTTTTTCTAGTGAATACAACGAAGGTGTGTTTGATGGAGATTTATTTGAATGGTTTCGTGATAAGGTATAGCTATTTTAATTCCTTAGTCCTATTATCATATTTTCCAATAATAAGCATATTACTTAACAAATATTTTTCTAATTAGGTGTCAAGTCTATCCAATGACGGGGGTGATCAAGTGCTTATGGATCTACAAACATTGTCTTCAGGTCCCTTTAAAGGGGTTCAATGTTATAGTGGTTTCTTAGCAAATGGTTTCCGGTTTCATACAAAGGACGTTGAAAAAAAGAGGAGAAACCAGAATAGTGGCATTATGGTAAAAGGGTCTGGCAACCTCAAAACCCCTCGAAAATTCACGAAGTGGTAACCATCACACGGTATGGGGGGCCTGTGCAAACTAACCACTCTTCAAGCCCAATGGGCATTCGAGTGAGGGAGCGTATTAGGAATATTAATAATAGTTGAGCCTCAACCATCACCTTAAGGTTTTGGTTGAGACGGTTGGGATTCTAACAGAGATTATTTCTCTACAATATTTGGATGGAAAACGTGTTAATTTATTTCGTTGTGATTGGTGGGATGTTCATAATCAAATACGTATGAGCAACAAAGACTCTTGAATATCCAAGCCAACAAAAGAAAATTAGAATCACTGAATGTCAAAAACATTGGCTCTTCATTATCAAGCTTAGTTGATTCTACAATGGAGAAAAAGAAGAAAGTTATACAAAGATTAATAGTAGAAGATGAGAATGATGAAAATTTTGGAAAATTGTCCAAAAAGAACATAAGGCTTGATGCTGCAAAAAAGGTATGAGTACTTTTATGTGTATTCTTAAGTATATGGCATATGAATACCTAAAATGTTCACTGTTAACCTCGATTATGTTGAACAAGATAATTTTTTTGTTATATTTATTTCTAATGTAGAAAAGGCAAGCTGAAATGAATGGAAGTAAGAAAGGTATCTACATTCAAGCACAATTGCTTGCCAACCTTTTAAAAATGAACAACAGACAGAGGGAAGTAATTGTTGAAGATGAACTAAGATCGGTTTCCACAGCTATGAAAGTCGTCAAAAAAGGTAAGTTTGATGTGTCAACATTTTTTTTGATATATTCTTCAATTGAGTGACTCTATTTTGTTTGATACAGCCATTTGCAGTCAACAACAAGTTAGTATTACTGAAGATAGTGAAGGCATGGATAATGATGATGGTATGTAATGCGTTACCATAAAGCTGCTAATATTTGTACTACATAAAAGCCAAAATATCAACCACTGTCACTGCGAAGCTACTGAATACACCCCTATTGTGATCAGAACAGCAGGTAATAGTAACTTAGAATCCACTCTTGCCCTATTCCTTTGGCGACAGAGGAAGTAATGACTAGCATTCGAGATGACAACATAAATCTGCCCCTTGACATCCATACCCATTCCGTAGTTAGGTGTGTCTAGGGGATGAGTATCATACCAATTTTCTAACCTTATTATCACCTGAACTGTAATGGTATTCCAGATGACAGTTTCAATCTCTGACAACAATGTTCATGACTTCAACCATCTTTATATACTACATATATATGTTGTTATTGATATATTTATATTTTTTTTTTTACATATTCTAGATATTAACAATGAGGAATTTGAGCGTTTTATGGCAATGGAAAGAGGTACTAACAAATATCATGATGATTATAGACTATATCAAGCATTAAATTTAGCTTTTTCAAATAATTGTTAGTATTAATGCAAATCTATATATAAATTGTAGAGAATAATGGGCACATTTACAATGGTGATGACGAACTGGTCTAGGTGGAAGGTAAAATTTTAACCAAAAAGTTTTTGTTCAAACTGGTGAATTTCTTGTATTATTTGATAGTTTTTGTTCAAACTGGTGACTTATCCTATGATTTCTACAGAGATCAAAAATACCTTACAAGACCTTGTTAGAAAGGGGCCAAGTGGAGATGATGGTTTCGGGAATGCAATTAATAGCTATGGGAATCATAGCATTGGGGTCAGAACAGCTTTACCTAATTCAGGTGATCCTTTTCACAATCTTTTTGCTTTTAATTTTCACAAATACCAACTCGCTTTGATCTTAGCATGCTACTGATATTGGAGAAACTTGATTGTCAAATTTGTTTCTCGATTGATAGTGTTGCCAAGGTTTAGTGAAAACTGATAAGGAAAGCTCCGTACTCTTCTTATAGTTATAATGATTTATCTGATGAATACCCGCAAGGTTAATTTTTTTCACAAAACAGTTGTATTTTATAGTCATCAATTTACAGTATATTGTAAACCAGTTTGCTAAACCTGAGGACATATGTACTAAGGCAGATGCCTATTTCTTATTGTATTGATACTTGCAGACTGTTAATAGGCTTTTCTTAAATAACCCATACACCTATATATGATTCAATGCACTTATCAAAATAGTTTTTGCAAAAAAGGCTATAAGGCTGGATATTATCCCGAAATTTCAACTGGACATTATGGTTTTGGTAATGAATCTGAATGTTATGCAAATGGTGTAGTTATGTTTTTCTAAATCTTATCCTATGATTTCTACAGAGATCGAAAATACTTTACAAGACCTTGCTAGAAAAGGGCCAAGTGGAGATGATGGTTTTGGGAATGCATTTGAATGTTACGCAAATGGAGACAAAGAAATGGCTATTGATAATAACGAGTTAATTACTCATGGTATTTTCCGTATTTTGAAGTAGTTTTTTGAAAAAATTATAAAACATGTTATATTAAATACTAAAATCATATGATACTTACAGTTTCTGTATCATATCGTACAAAACTTTAAAAAAAATAATCGTGTTGTTTAGGTAAGGTGAAGAAAACAAGAGGCCTTGTATATTGTAAAAAGCTTACCGAATTAGCTCCCGGAGAAAAGATTTTTATAGAGTTCAATGAAGATGGTATTCCCATTGGTGACTATAGCACAACATTTAGTTATTTTATCGGATACCAAGTTAGGAATCGGAGTGTTTGTCCAGTACAAGTCTCTGAGTGGGAAGACTACACATCCGAGACACTGGATCACTTGTGGAGATGCATTCTGGTAATATGATATGTGTGTGTATATATATATATATATATATATATATATATATATATATATGTACTAGTAATATGATTTGTATATATATATAAAATATATTTTTTTTCTTATTGTGTGCTTTTGTACATTTAGGAGAAATGTGATTTTGACAACCCAGAATTAAGAAAGGAAGGGATAATGAAACATGCTAGAGAGTTATTTAGAGATAGTAGGCATAAATTGAGGCGTAAGTATATTATTCAGCCAAACTTCACTACAAAGGAAGATCAGTTGAAAACTAAGCCTAAAGACATGCTTAAAACGGATTGGAAATATTTGGTTGAACTTTGGCGCACACCTAAATTTCTGGTAATACAACTTATCTGGGTGCTTTTAATTTGATAATTATCTTATTTTCCACATTTCTTAATGATTATAATGGTTCTACAGGAAAAGAGTGAAAAAGCTAAACGAAGCAGGTCTTTTCAGAAAATGCCTCATTATACTGGTTCTAAAAGTCACGCACGGGTTAAAGAGGATATTGTAAGTATTTTTACATTTTATGTATAGCAAAATGACTTTCATTATCGAAAGGAATTACGCATCATCAACAGATGCGTGTTATGTCATGTCAGCAAGCTATCGAGGATACTCCCCATTTATTTTTTTAGCTGCAAATACTCTGCTCTAAGCAAAGATCTCTCTCTGGTTGAAATTGGTTTGTTGTCGAGGATACTCCCCAATAATTTTTTAACTGTTGTTTGGATAGATATCTCTGCTTGAAAATGGAACCAATGGACTGAAGTCTAGAATCCTCCACTTGTTTTGTAATATTAGTATAACAGGGGTGCGAATGCAAACAAGATGCATCTTTTACTACTACTTTCTGCTTTTAAAATGCATTTTAATTAGTGCTCTTTTCAGATTTTTACTGATGTTTTCAAGGCGCTGAGTGGTTTTTTATATTGTCTTGATGCTATTTTTTTGGGTTAAAGTGTATTTTTGCAGCTATTTTTTCAGTTTTACATCATCTTGCTGCTGTTTTTTGTAGTTCAAGTCGGTTTTTTCGGCTGATCTTTAAAATATCTTGATATTGTTTTTTGAGTGATGTTGTTTTCTGGGTTTTAAACGTGCTTTTTTGCTGCTTTCTGGGTTGCTAGATTAGCAATCGTATTAAAAAGAAAGGCGAGAATCTACTTTTAAGAAGAGGGGTGCCGCGGCGGAGTCAAAGTAGCTATTAGATAGGGCTGAAGTCAGGCTGCTATATATGAGTCTCGTTTGAAAATTTCTTTAGAGTGAATGAAAAAGATTTTCTCTCCTCTATTTATAAAACTCGTATATAAAGTATAATATAAAATTAAGGTATGAAGAGGTTTACTTGCCCGATCTAACCTTTCGCCGGAGGTCGAGTGGCCTTATACTAGATAAAGCCTCCTATTTTAGGTACAACAAAAGCCACTGCTGCTATATCTCTTGCTACTTCTTGAGTTGCGTCTACTATAGATTAAATCTTCAACTTATAGCATTTTCTTTATTTTGCTGTTGACACAGCTTGTAGATTTGGTAGAACCTCATACCCATAACTTACCTTATTAACTAACAGCTAATATTATGTGGACATTTATACAATTGAAAATAGGGGAATTAAAATCCAAATAATGTATATTGTTGTATTCAAGGCGTTTATGTGTTTTTTGTGCTGTCTTCTGTATTTCGAATCCTATTGTTGTAGTATTCTGAATTTTAAGCATGGTTCCATTGTTGTTTTGGAGTTTTTAACTTCCAATACCGTAGGGAATTTCTATGAAGGGATAAAATTATTGATATTATTGTTTTGTAATTGTAGAAGCAGAAAAATGGAGGAAAATGTTCAAGAGTTGACATGTTACTGGAAACTCGTCAAAGGACATCAGAGAAGTCTGTCGATTCTACTAATTTAGCTTGTAACATGCATGCAATAGTAAGGAAACATAATATCACTTTATTTTGTAATTTTTACGGAAAAAAATCACTATCTAAATCATTTTCATTATTGCAGGATGAAGTAAAAAAGCTAAAGAAACAAAGAGATGAAGGACTTAATCAAAAGACAGATGATGAGATTATTGCAGAAGTCCTTGGAAAAGACAGTCATGGATATTTGCGTTGTTATGGACGTGGTAAAAGTATCACAAAATATTTTGGTGTAAAACCTTCTCGGTTGGATCTTGCTAATGAAGTTATGTTAGTTAAGAGAGCCACGACAAATACTTTGGAAGAAGCTAAAAAAGAGGTTGAAGTTGCTAATAAAAATGCTGAAGAAGCTCGAAAAGATGCTGAAATAGCAAAAAAAAGAAGCCGAAGCAGCAAGAAATGAAGTTGATGAAAAAATTGCAGCTAATAACAAAATTTGGGAGGAGAGGTTTGCTCAGTTGATGAGGTTATATGGTATAGGATCGTCTCGTCAAGGTTTGTACAAACTTTACTTTTTTTTAGAAAATATAATAAGTAATCTCATAAAATCATAATTAGGTGGAAAGGATAGAAAGAGCAGTTACCTCCGTCTTAATACTAAAATGAAAATAGGTTAGATATTATTCAATATGGTATTATAAGTAAATTTTACGTCTTTTCTATGAAATTTACTTTTGTCTAATTTATTCGATATAAGTATTTTTGACCCGTGTTAAACTTAAGAGATATATACTCACCTTTAGATGATAATCTGGTAGAAAGAGCGACGTAAAAATTCGTATTTGTATGTTTTTAACATTTATGACTTTTTTTGCAGGTTAACTTTACTCTCACTCGGGTTACGCGTTGCATGCACATGAAACATGCGCCTATATTAGATTATTTCAAGCAACATTCTTTAGTTATATATCGAGAAATGATATTTTTTTTTTATAAATTGAGGTCAAACTTCTGGTTTGATTAAAGACATATTTGTCATGTTTTATTATATACTTTGTAATACAAGCGTATTGTTTTCACATATTCGTCTCATAATTATTTGTCACAAGGAGTTTCATAATGTATCGGTCATGCATTATTTGTATATTAAAATTGTTTAGGCACGGAAAAGCTACATCTATTAACAACATTTAGCCACGTATGCAATATTCTGCCACGGAAAAGCTACATTATTTTGACAACTTTTAGCCACGGAAATACATATTCTGCCACGGAAAAATAAATTTCTTAACAACATTTAGCCACGGAAATAAATATTCTGCCACGGAAAAACTAATCTCCTCACAACATTTAGCCACGAGAGTTTTTTTGGCTACCAAGTGTTAGCCACGGGAATATTTGATTGCCACGAATTTACATGTTGTGGCCAAAATTGTGTTAGCCACGGGAATATTAGTTTGCCACGAAGTTTAGCCACGTCAAAATCCGTGGCAAAAATATAAAACATTAGCCACATGTTAATTTTTCCCGTGGCTATTTGATAGCCACGGCCAGTTGAGCCACGAATGTTTTTCCATGCCAAACAGATTTAGCCACGGGAATTTGACACTTGCGCCACGGATTCAAACGTGGCGCAAGTGATCAATTGTTGTAGTGTCTTACATTACCTCAATTGCATGTATCCAAGTCACTTAATGGGTTTGTTATACATAGTTGTGGAATTCTTGTTCATGTTAGATTGCAGGCATGTTTTCATGGGTCGCAGTTAGGTGAGTGTTTCTACAGATTTACTTCTTTCTATCTTTTACATATACTCACCCTTTGCTTCATGAGTGTCTCGAGCGTGCCGCGAGAGTCCATGGTATAAGTCTCTATAGTTTCCAGTTTGCAAGTTTGACGACCTTACAACTCGTTTGCATGATTTAAATACTTTCTCATTTTGTACTTGGCATTGGTTTAGGCTTACATGTAAATTTCGCTCTGAGATTGAAATCGTTCCATTAGTTAAGATCGAGTCTATTTCTTGCTTGAGGGCAAGCAAGAGTTTGGTTTGGGGAATTTGATGTGTGTCTATTTTATGATATTTTTCATCTATTTTTACACGCATTTGGTCGCTCATTTACTATGTTTTAGCCCTTATTTCCCAACAATCGTGTACTTTCGTATTTTTATGCACTTTTGCAGATTTATGCGGAAAAGGGACGATTTTACACCAAATTCATGCCCTCGGGATTTTTGCATAATTAAGGAATGAAGGAAAGTCAACTGGAGTCGTTATTTAAGTACCAAAAGTCAAAACAAGAAGAACCGGAGAATTCCTATGCGGAAACGGTCGACCGACCTACTAAATGGGTCGGCCGACCTGGCCTGTATTTTAAGAAGTCCAAAATGCTTTAGGAAGCCCAGAATTCTCCTAAGCCCGTAGAAGAGGTCGACCGACCCACTAAGTAGGTCGACCGACCTCAGCAAAGCCTAGAAGGAGTTTTCGGAAATCAATTAGAAGTATGAGGTCTTTAGGAAACTCTTATTTTATGCCCTATATAAGCTAATTTTTTAATTAGGGTTAGATATCAAGTTTACTATCAAGCCACAATCCAGTTTTTTTATCATCTAGTTCTTAATTCTAGTTTTTCATCTTTAGTTTGTAATTCTTTCAATAATTCTCAAGCATTCATCAATAAAGTTTGTTCCTTTTTGCCTTAATTCCAAGTTCTGGTAATTATTCTCTTAATCTAGTTTCATTATTGTTTTTATTATTGTTGCATCCGGTTTAAGTTAGAATCCCAAGCTTCATTAATTCTTGCATGCTTAGATTATTATTTACAATGTTTTCCATGTTTATTCCCGTTTTCATCATTATTTTAGTAATCATGCGTAGCTAAATTTCATATGTTAGGATGTAGGCGGTGGTCGGCCGACTGGGGTAGCCGGTCGGTCGACCCACTCGCGCATGAATCTTGTTTCGTCTTTCTTTGTTGACTATAATACCCTACAATGAGACTGAAAGGAGACTTGTAGGATGTTAGTAATGACCTACCCAAGATTGAGAGATACGGGAAGGGCATTGGTTTACACCTTAAGACGGCTAGGTTACTCAAGACTGAAAGGTATGTGACCTAGGATTTAGGAATCACCCTTATTGTTGACACCCAATAATTGTGAGACCTAGGAACTAATAGCATAGGCCGAAAGGAGCTATTAGGTACCATAGACCGAAAGGATATGTTACACCCCTTACGCGACTGCAATACATATTGACCTTAGGATTTATATTACCTTAGCTATTTATTACCCGAACATCCTAACATCCCTTTTATTATATTTTATTCTCATCTTTTATTATTTGTTTGTTTTAATCTTTGCTTAGACTTAGTAATCAACCAATCAAACCCCCAAATTTTGTTACTTTAAACATAAACAACAAACAATAAACACTCCCCACCTCTTTGTGGTTCGACCCTGACTTTCACTATCTATAGTTTAAGTTTAGGAATTATAAATTTATCTTTGGTACCCTCAACGACGGGCATCAACCACATCGATCATGTAGCATTAATACGGCTTTACCAAATATAACCATTATATGCCTCATTGCTACAAGAAATATACAGATAACGATCGTGTGAACATCATTCTATACCACTACTCATGAGATTGACACTTTATATAATATCTTACGTACATCACACACACACCTTCCCCGACCCAGGCAATCACGACTAATTGATCAATGTGACCACGTATCCCCTGCCTAACCACTACTAAGCAGTTTCTTTTTCCGCATGCTACTCTCTCGCAACCACGAATACCAACTCCACTAGTACGCAGTAATTCTGTTATCAAAGTTATCTCACTATCCATACCAAACGTATCCCTGGCCATTCTACTCCTTAACTTACCACTAGGCTCACTCATTGCATAAAGACTTTATCAATTACTCATACTTCAATTCCTCGAAACTCACGACTATCATGTCATCTCACTTATCTCATATGTATTCCTTACTCGCATTCTTATTACAATACTCTATAGTACTATGATAACGGTTGATTTCCATGTCTCATAACTCCTGTCGCATTCACACGACTGACCTCCACGATGTCGTTCCCATGATATCTGATCACATCACCCCACCACTCTAGGCTTTATACATTCTACCTCACTCCTTAGTAAAACGAAAATCTCCTCATTGTTCCAATACCCTTTTCCAAATCCATGCTTTTCGTTCCCTTTTTGCCACAAACTCTCTCAGCGTTCGAGTCATCTCAATCTCCATTCACTACTAACAGCAAAACCACTCACTTTATATCTTCCGATGAATTACTTCGTCTTTTACGCATGACATCACTATTATCTCGTAAGCCTCCTTTTACTGTTAACACCTTCCCACTTTTATATAACTATAATTACTTCTCTCAAACCCAAGTTTTACGATCGACAAAATTATTTACAATCTACATGCATGTCAGCATAACTCGTAAACTCACCAGACACAAAATTCACTTTCCATTACCGTAATGAAATCCTTTTACGCACTCCTTAAGCCAGCATATCCATATCCATATCCCTTATTTATCCCTTGCTAACCCCAATAGTATCGACGCACATATCCGCTCCAGCACTTTATTCTGTTATTCCTACCAACTTACACTACAACTTGACCATACAGAAACGTAACCACCATACTCAAGCTCACGATAAAATCGTCCACCTTACCTCACATGACTCGCTCCATAACTCCATAAGGTCCTAACTTAACTTTACGTCCACTACTCTTCCCTCACAAAATACCTCCGAACTAGTCTTTCTCACGAAACCATACCGATTTGAAAACTGGTTGACTTATGCAATACCGTAAGGATATATACTTAAGACCAAACATTTTCTGTAAAAAAAACGTCTCGAAATCAATATGACATGCAGAGGTGTCAAAAGTTAATCATAAGACCAGAACGTAGCTTACTAAGTCGAGTACTTGATCAACTACCTGTCTACTAGGTAAGTTCACAACCTACGACTCAAAACGAAATAGCTACTAAGAAGAGAAACTCGGCTGAATAGACCCTACTCGGCCGAGTCAACAATACACGGTCGAATACCTCCCACTCGGTCGAGTTCTACCTATTCGGTCGTGTCACACAAGCTCGGTCGAGTATTACACACTCGGCCGAGTATCACCTACTCGGTCGAGTAACCCGCACTCGGTCGAGTACCTCCCACTCGGCCGAGTCACGCACAATAGTAAGGTTTCGTGAAGGGATATCCCCCTTCACCTATGCTACACAGCACGTACTCTACATGCATGTTATACATTCCGCCACACAAACATACACCCTATTCTATGCATTATTCATCTTATATGCATACTAGAGTAAAGTGTGTGCGATAAACACCAGATATAACTCATGCCACATAAATCATGCCATAAGACGTATCATACAAGCATACGCACACCATTTATGTAGTATCTTAGCACCCATATTGTTGGGGCTGGTGTCCTTGACAATTAAGTACAATGACTTATTAAATCTCTTTAAGGATCACAAGGGCATACTTTTGTATTATTACCAGTTGATCCACGTTTATCAATAACGGTTGGCTTGCTAGATAAGTTTGACGTTATTGTCATACGGATGGCGGTGGTCAACTGGTCCCTATACGTCACACCTATAGGACACGTTTGAGAGATGTGAAGGTATGAAAATACAGTCACATTTTGCCGGATATGACTAAACGGTTAGTCAGAGGTATTGACTATTAAATTAGTCAATAAGATGTTGAGATTATTATTTAATACGGATTAAATAATTTTAGCTAATACGGATTACATGATTAATTCGTAAATTAAATATAAACGGTTATATTTAATTAAATATTGTATTCGCGTATTAATATAAACAGTTATATTAATTTGGGTAATTATACAATATCGTATTTTGTCAGACCATTATTAATATATCGACTGTATTAATATCTGATAACATGTTACGATTTATAAATAAAACCCGCGAACAACTTAAAGCTAATTGGGTCGAATCACGCATTGGAATAAGGTAAGAGTGGGAAGCCCACTCATACCCAGTCTCCAATTCGGCCGAACAGAGGCTACATAAGGAGAGGGTTTCTCCTTATGTAAAATACTCTTGTTGCACTGTAACAGAATTCTCAAGTAAAATTAGGGTTTGAGAGCATTCTTCTCCCAAAACCTCAGATCTCACATCTAAAACCTCAAGGGCTCTCCCTATATTGCAAGGCAATTGGAGAGGATTTCTAGCACACGCGGCCACGTCTCAAACTAAGTCTTGGGTGCAAGTTATAGGAGGGAATTTGCATTAATTCCTGTTCTTAGGCCTTTTGCGCGAGGACTAAAGGTTGTACTTCTTTTCTCATGTTTTTAATCTTATGACGATATTCACAATTACATATTTCATTATAATCCTGCAATTTTTAGGGTGAATACGCGTTTTATTCCCCACAAGTGGTATCAGAGCCTTAGGCCATGAAAATTTTACAATTGTGTCTTTCATAAGTTTTAAAATTGTTGAAAACCGTGCAATCTGCCTAGGCACTCGATCGAGTCCCTGTTGCACTCGATCGAGTGCCCTCGTACCAGGCTTGTGCGTGTGATTTTTGTGAGAAATCGATCTTGTTTTTCGATTATAATTTGCATATTGTTAATTAATCGATATTTTTAGCAATATGTGAATCTTTTGTTGTTGTTTATATATGATTTACACGTTTTAAATCCATGTTATAAACCCGTTTTAATTTAAAAAGTGCAGCGATTTGCAGTTTTTACGAGCCACTCGATCGAGCCCTGCTGCACTCGATCGAGTGACCCTGACACTCGATCGAGTGCCCCTGTTACTCGATCGAGTGCTCTCGTTTCGGGGTGTTTATTTTCGAAAATAACTTGTTTTCTTATTTTCACATGGCTTAAAATAATATACTGTATACGGAAATAGTATATTATTTAGTGAAACGGTTCACCCTCGTTTGATACATATTGTTTTTAAAACAGTTTAAAACAATGGATTATATGTTTATTAAAATTGGTGATTAAAACGGTATAGTCACTTAATTTTAATCTTAAAAGGTGGTTTGGTATAAATTTATTAATCATAATAACGGTATTATGTCATGTATAAATTGTTTTTAGTTGATGCATTTTATTTATCGTCTTGTGAATGCCTTGAATGCTTTCAATAACGTATTTAATTTTGCAAACGGTTGTAACTTAGTGTGGCCTTAGAAGATTGTGTCACCGTAATGAAGGGACACGATCTTGCTTGTAATTTTGAGATCTTGAATCTCCGTTTTGGGTTTTTGCCATGTAATTACTTTTGTATTTAAATTAGAATGTATCTAGGACTACTTTTGTAATTTAAATTAGTAATTTTGTGAAGACCAAAGACAAGACGGAGAACGGATGCTCACTCCCGCTGCAAGGACCAAGATGGAACATCAAGACAAGCTTCTAGGGTCCAACAGTGGATTCCAAGTTGTTTTATGTTTATTTTGGTAGGATAGGCCACACTAGGACTTTTATTTACGTTTATTGCATTTATCTTTACGCTTTCATCGATAATAGCTTGCATCATATTCCGCCTAAAAACCAAACCACCTATATCATGCCTGAAAACTGACTCATGTAGAGGTCACGCGTTAGTTTTCTGTGACAATACAGATGTCACATGTCAATTTTAAAAGCCATCACTTTATTTAATTCATTCACGCATATGCTAGATATTAGTTCACTTAATATGAATAAATAAAAGTTGATGGGGTCTTCCTCGTATAACCAAAAATTGAGATTAGTCTTTATAAATCAGCCTCCCATGAATCCCTTCTTCGTCGGTAGGCATAATATGACCCCTTCTACGTCGGGTAAGTGGGAACAGATGATTTATTTTATCTCAACATCATGGTCACTCGATAATATTCCAGTGACTGAGATGGACTAATAGATAGGATTTACGGAAATCTATCGACCAAGAGTTCCAACGATTGGAATTAGCCAAACTGTGGGCTTATCAATATACGGAAATTGAGTCTTGGGATCGTTTATATAATTCTTGAGGGAGATCAATTATATAAATGCATGAGTCTACGAGTTTAAATTCAATTTAATATAGACTTAAATCACAACAATAAGTTGCTTATATGGTTTTGTTTTATCTTCTTTTCAGTGTAGAACACGTTCATTAAAACTGCTGTAAATCTAAAATGGCTGGTGAAGACCCAATGCCAAGTGCCAAGCTAGCACGTGAATCCTGGCTAAAAGCCTTCATGGACTCCATGAATCAGTCAACTAGACTGAGGAATGATGGGTCAAACTTCTCTGACTGGGAGGCAGCACTACGGAATGCTGCCATTGCTGACGGAAAGCTTAAGTTTTTAACTGAGCCCATTCCGGCACACCCAGGAACTGGAGCTAGAGCCAACGATGTTCGCGCTCATAGCGACTTCGTCATGGAAGCGGGTGCGATAAAGAACGTACTCATCTATGCAATGGAATCCAATTTGCAAAGACGCTTCATAACCCATGGTGCAAACAAGATTTTCACCACGCTCACTAACGAATTCTCCAAGGCTCCGAGAATCGTTTCTTATGAGCATACCTGTCGCTTCTTTGAGGCGAAACTCCAGAAGGGCCAAGCTGTTAGCCCACATATTCTCAACATGATTGAGAATATCGAGAAACTGGAGTCCCTGAACTGCAAGATCAGTGAGAACATCATCGTTGATCGCATGCTTCATTCGCTTCATGATGGGTTCGCCCTCTTTAGGGCCAACTACTACATGAACGACATGAAGAAGACTCCCCATGAGCTCCACTCCCTCCTCGTACAGACTGAGAAGGATCTTAAGTTGAGTGGGAGTCTTAAGCAGGATGTTCTCATGATCTCCAGTAAGGGGAAAGGTAAAGGGAAGGCTAAAGCTCAGGGCGACCTAGCAGTAGGCAAGCCTAGGTTCAAGAAACCAGGATTTGCTAAGAGTGGGCCAGGTGAGTCGAGTAACTCACAAGGCAAGACAAAGAGCAAGGATACAAGCATGGAATGTCACCATTGCCACAAGACTGGGCATTGGAGGCGCTCATGCCCCGTGTATCGCGAGGACATTAAAGCAGGCCGTGTTACTCCTGTTGGTATGTCTTCTTCTTCTTTTATTCACATGATTGAGATTAACCATGCAAGTTGCGGAACTTGGGTACTTGATACCGGTTGTGGTTCTCATCTATGTAATCATGTGCAGGGCCTCCGAAACCAAGAACCCCTAATCAAGGGTGAGGTGGACCTGCGTGTCGGGAATGAAGCACGTGTGGCTGCAGTCTCGAAGGGAACATACGTAATCCAGCTTCCAAGTGGATTCGAGTTATTTTTGTATAACTGTTATTATGTTCCTAGTTTATCCAAAAACATTATTTCAGTTTCTGCACTTGACAAACTCGGATTTTCATTTGTAATAGAGAATAATAGCTGTATTTTCTCTTTGCACAATATGATTTATGGCAAGGCAGTTTCCATGAATGGAATTTATGTTTTAGATCAAACTACCGAGATATTACATGTGAATAATAAAAGAATAAAGGTAGGTGACAAAGATCAAACTTACTTATGGCATTGTCGTATGGGACACATAAATGAGAAACGCGTAAAACAGCTCATACAGAATGGAGCTATTTCGCCCTTTGATTTCGAATCATATGGCACGTGTGAATCATGTCTCATCGGCAAAATGACTCGTATTTCCTTCAAAGGTGTTGGAATGCGCGCTGCCGACCTATTAGGACTCATACATACGGACGTATGTGGCCCTATGTCGATCAACGCACGAGAAGGCTATAGGTATTTCATCACTTTCACGGATGATTTGAGTAGATATGGCTATGTCTACTTGATGAAACATAAAAGTGAATCCTATGACAAGTTCAAAGAATACCAGAATCGGGTACAGAACCAGCTGGGTAGAAAGATTAAAGCACTACGCTCGGATCGTGGTGGTGAGTATCTTTCACGCGAGTTTGATCAACACCTAAAAGACTGTGGGATCGTGCTACAGTTGACTCCACCTGGAACACCACAATTAAATGGTGTGTCCGAACGGAGAAATCGAACTTTACTTGATATGGTTCGATCCATGATGAGTCACACCGTTGTGCCTGATTCATTGTGGGGCTATGCTCTTTTGTCGGCCGCTCTAATACTTAACCGAAGTCCGTCTAAAGCTGTTGACAAGACTCCATTCGAGTTATGGAAGGGAACGGTCCCTAACTTGTCCTTTATTCGGGTTTGGGGCTGCGAGGCTTATGTCAAGTGGAGACACGAGGATAAGCTCGGCCCGCGATCGGTCAAGACATACTTTATAGGCTATCCAAAGGGAACGTTTGGTCATTACTTCTACTCGCCTACCGAACAACGTGTTTTTGTTGCGGCCAGTGCAACGTTCTTAGAGAAAGAATTTCTCGAGAACAAGTCGAGTAATAGAACCTTCGAGTTATCGGAGGTTCAAGAACCAACTACCGAGCAACCATTGGAGGAAACAGTACCTTCAACCGAGGCTGCGGTAGATATCCCTGAGGAACCTAGGAGGTCAGGAAGAGTCTCTATTCCACCGGACAGATACATTGGTATGGTCGAGGAACACGATACAGATGACGTCTTACTCCTAGACGGTAATGAACCCACAACCTATAAAGGTGCCATGACTAGTTCTGACTCAAAGCTATGGCTAGAAGCCATGCAATCCGAGATGGACTCCATGTATGAGAACAACGTGTGGGATCTTGTGGACCTACCTTCAAAGGTACGTCCCCTTCAATGCAAATGGCTTTACAAGATAAAGCATGCCGTGGAAGGACAACAAGATATCCATAAGGCTAGACTAGTTGCTAAAGGTTTCACTCAAGTGCCAGGATTGCACTACGATGAGATCTTTGCACCCGTAGTCATGCTACGTTCCATTCGGATTATCTTAGCGATCGCCGCATTTCATGACTATGAAATATGGCAAATGGACGTTAAAACCGCCTTCTTAAACGGTTATTTGGAGGAAGAGTTGTACATGGTACAACCCGAGGGTTTTATCGATCCAGCACATCCTAAGAAAGTTTGCAAGCTTAAGCGTTCCATCTATGGACTTAAGCAAGCATCGCGGAGTTGGAATCATCGCTTCGACCAAGTGATAAAAGAGAATGGGTTCATTCGATCAGTCGAGGAACCATGTCTCTATATCAAGTCGAGTGGGAGTAAGATTGTATTCCTAGTACTGTATGTCGATGACATACTCTTGATTGGGAATGACATACCTCTCTTATCTTCGGTTAAAGCATGGTTGAAAAACCATTTCCAGATGAAAGATCTGGGAGAGGCACAAAGAATTTTGGGCATCCGTATCTACAGGGATAGATCACGACGGATGTTGTCTCTCAGTCAGGAATCTTATATAGAGAAGATTCTGGAGAGATTCAGCATGACGAACTCCAAGAAGGGGTTCCTTCCTATGACTCCTGGGCTTCACTTGAGCAAGACTCAAGAAGCTAAGTCAGTGGAAGAGAAAGAGCGCATGAGTCGGATTCCTTATGCTTCGGCAATAGGATCGATCATGTATGCCATGATATGCACACGTCCAGACGTTGCATATGCATTGAGTATGACAAGTCGATTCCAAGCTCATCCAGGTGAACAACACTGGATGGCCGTGAAAAACATTCTTAAGTACCTACGGAGGACTAAAGATTGGGGATTGACTTTTGGAGGCGACTCGACGCTCTGCGCCACGGGTTACGCAGATGCTAGCTTCCAAACAGATCGAGATGACTCGAAATCTCAGTCTGGATTTGTCTTTACTCTTAATGGCGCTGCTGTCAGCTGGAAAAGTTCTAAACAGAGTGTTACAACAGATTCTACGACTGAGTCCGAGTACTATGCCGCCTCAGAAGCAGCTAAGGAAGCAATATGGATGCGTCAATTCTTACAAGGACTATCAGTAGTGCCTAGTTCGAATGACCCAATCACCGTCTATTGTGACAATAGCGGTGCCATCTTCCAAGCTAAGGAGCATAAGTCTAGCAGCAAGGCTAGGCATGTACAACGGAAAGCTCATCTAATCAGAGATTACGTGGAGCAAAAGGAGATTTTTATTGAAAAGATCGCTACGGATGACAACATAGCTGATCCTCTCACAAAAGCATTACCACGTGATAAGCATGAAGGGCACATTCATTCCATGGGAATTGGATGTGTTCCTAAGTTGTAGTACTCTTTTATGAATTCATGTAATAATTCATTTTCTCGTGTACTCTATTCAACCTTATTGTTATGATATAAAATGTTTTGTTTCTCATGTGGAATTGTACGCCAATTTTGAACACCACAAAGTGAACTGATTAACATTACATCGTTTTGGTCCTTGATTACCCACTTGAGCTGATAACTCAGGTAATCATTTTGTGACGTTGGTTGATGGTGGGTTCAACGAGCCATAAGTCACGCGGCTGACTGACCAATCACAAAGGCGAGTTATACGGATATCTCGTAGGACACCCCGTGACATCGTTATGGAGTCCTAAATGTTTTATAACATTGGGTGCCAGGTCGTGGATAGGACCTCCATAGTGTTCCTTAGAGTCGAGTCTTTTGACTTTCAACTGTTTCTTGAGATTAAGACAGATTTTGGGTAACTTTGGTTTCTTTCCCACGGTCACCGTAACAGGGGCCAAGAGGATTTTTTCTGGGTTATTTCATGCTGGGCGATATCGGCAGGATTGAGTTGAGGGAAATATCCAAACCCTTATCAGGATTTTATCATTTCTCAGGGCCACTCGAGGAGTAGTAACTGAAATGCATGGCCATGCTCGAATACAGATTCGTTTTATCAGTTAAGTTACTCTCTAGTCGGGGAAACCACTCTTGATACAGATCGCTTGTGAGATACGACCTTTGCGAATGCGGATTTGCAAATTGTCTTACATTGAGTGGGAGAAATTTTAAAAGGATATGAGATTCGGTTATCGCACCTACACTTGTACGGACAAGTGGGAGTTTGTTGAAGATTGTGTCCTCCACATGCAGTGTGATAACGTCATTGAACATACCCTTGTACGGACAAGTGGGAGATTGTTGGGGCTGGTGTCCTTGACAATTAAGTACAATGACTTATTAAATCTCTTTAAGGATCACAAGGGCATACTTTTGTATTATTACCAGTTGATCCACGTTTATCAATAACGGTTGGCTTGCTAGATAAGTTTGACGTTATTGTCATACGGATGGCGGTGGTCAACTGGTCCCTATACGTCACACCTATAGGACACGTTTGAGAGATGTGAAGGTATGAAAATACAGTCACATTTTGCCGGATATGACTAAACGGTTAGTCAGAGGTATTGACTATTAAATTAGTCAATAAGATGTTGAGATTATTATTTAATACGGATTAAATAATTTTAGCTAATACGGATTACATGATTAATTCGTAAATTAAATATAAACGGTTATATTTAATTAAATATTGTATTCGCGTATTAATATAAACAGTTATATTAATTTGGGTAATTATACAATATCGTATTTTGTCAGACCATTATTAATATATCGACTGTATTAATATCTGATAACATGTTACGATTTATAAATAAAACCCGCGAACAACTTAAAGCTAATTGGGTCGAATCACGCATTGGAATAAGGTAAGAGTGGGAAGCCCACTCATACCCAGTCTCCAATTCGGCCGAACAGAGGCTACATAAGGAGAGGGTTTCTCCTTATGTAAAATACTCTTGTTGCACTGTAACAGAATTCTCAAGTAAAATTAGGGTTTGAGAGCATTCTTCTCCCAAAACCTCAGATCTCACATCTAAAACCTCAAGGGCTCTCCCTATATTGCAAGGCAATTGGAGAGGATTTCTAGCACACGCGGCCACGTCTCAAACTAAGTCTTGGGTGCAAGTTATAGGAGGGAATTTGCATTAATTCCTGTTCTTAGGCCTTTTGCGCGAGGACTAAAGGTTGTACTTCTTTTCTCATGTTTTTAATCTTATGACGATATTCACAATTACATATTTCATTATAATCCTGCAATTTTTAGGGTGAATACGCGTTTTATTCCCCACACATATATGCGGAACTCACTTTGCACCACATTTCAATGATCACAACCGTATCCAATACACACCAATCGATCGAGTTCATCCCACTCGGCCGAGTTTTACCTACTCGGCCGAGTGTCCCGCACTCGATCGAGTTCCATACGCTCGGTCGAGTACATCCCACTCGACTGAGTCCCTTAACACAGTAGGTTCCGAAAACCTCAAACATTACCTTTTTCAGATTCCACATAACATACAACTTGCATACACAACCATACAAGCACACCCGGAAACACATCTTATCCTACCTTTAGTGGCCAAGTACCAAGATCTAAGCAATTTCGCGATTCCGGGACGTCTCCCAAACCTTTGCAGTAGCCTTACAACCTAATACTTTGTGTTCATTTTAATTAAGACTCTCTCTAGATTCATTTGATTCATTGGTTTTAGGTGCCAAGATCATGCTATGATACTATTTGTAACATCCTCAAACCCTAAGACCTCTAAGTAGGACCATTGGACCATGAGAGCATCACCATCTCAGTTTCCTGAGTCATAGTAAAAGATAATAATCCAAACAACCTTATATAAAAGTGTAGTTAAACAGTGAATGTAAAGAAATACATCGTTTATCAAAACTCTATCAAAACTGTCATCAACTACAAGCGGAAACTAGACTCATGGACTTGACACTGGTGATCATCCCTCCTCCCGAGCCAGCAAGCAACTCATCTACGTACCTGAGACTCTGCTCTCTCTAACACGTGGATCATCACAGTCAAAACCACAAAAAGTGTCGACAACTGAAATAACGTAACTGATATATGCGAAACGCAAATAAAATAACAACATTACCATCATTGTTACAACTATTATACAATATCACCATACTGATTACCCCACTTATCGAGCAAGTAGGTACCTAGACCATAAATGTGCATATCCTCCCCGTGGCGGGTCCTATAGAGAGCGATCATAGGAGTGAGATCTGTTCCCCGCAACGGTCTAACACATTACCATATTAGTCTCAACAATATACCATAACATAGGGATATATATTAACACAACACTACCGTCACAACCAACATTATACAGAGTTGAGTAGGGAAACCCTACCTCAACAATAATTGCAGCGGAAAAAGAAAGCACAAATATCCTACCGACGCTCTTCTACGAATCCTCCTCCTAAAGATTATACAAACGAAAATTACTTTACTAATCCACATAAATCTATGATACACAACGATAGAACGGTACTTACTTGACGTAATACGGACTAGGTAGATGATCGGCGCGACTAACTCCTTGCTAAACACCTTAAAATGATTGAAGGGCTTGGGGGGAAGAATTAGGGTTACATGTTTTTCTTTTCTGATTTAGGTAAAATGAGGTTTTACCCTCGGTTAACTTTTTATAATAACCGTGGACCAGGAACTAATAAGGCTCACTTGACCGAGTTCAACTCACTCGGCCGAGTACGGCTGACTCGACCGAGTTGAACTTACTCGACCGAGTGACTCTGACTCGGCCGAGTTGGACCTACTCGGCCGAGTATGACTTACTCGACCGAGTTGGTTCACAACTCAGCATGCACAAACGAGGGGTGTTACATATTCGAAGAAATGGGCAGCCCCTACGTGTTGTCAAACAAAGACAACACTTTTATGATAATAGGATGTAACGTATTCGGCTTGCTCAACGCCAACACGAGAGCCGGTAGAAAACAAAGTAGTTGCGTCTCCATTTGTACCGACCCCAAAGACATGGAGTAAAATAGTTGTTCCGACATAGGATGTTGCCAAGCCCCTCTTCCCAAGGGCATACAAAAATAAAATTCGTCCCTCGAATTAATTTCTCGTAACACGAGTTTTAAAACGGTGGATTGTAGCTATTCTTTTATAGCTAAAAGTCTAGTTTTCATTTTCGTCGGGCAAGTGAAATTGACCTGCCGGATTTTGAGAAAAAGATCGATAACTTATCGGTCGTATTCGATTGGTTTATTCCGAACAGGACATGACTCCTATAGTTTCTGGAAAAAAACATCACTCTTTGTTTACAACAATGACGAACATTATTTGTTTGTCGTCTTTCTTGACGGTTTTGATGGCATTCACCATATGGCTATGTGCGTCATCTACGGGTCATACTAATCACTACCCTAACGAATGTGGAAACGTCACAATTGCTTATCCATTTGGAGTAGGAACTGATTATCAGTCGAGTACACTTTAAAGTCTTTCTCAGAAAACAGTATTGATTACACTTTATTTAACTTCAAAGAAATTTTGGAAATTTTCTCAAACCCAAGTGAGTTAAACTCGATAGAAACAAGCTTATTAATCAAATAACTGTACTGACTTAATATATAGTCAAAATATTTTTTTTTCACAATTTATTAAACTTTTACCTCAAATTATTAGTATTTTGCCACAAACCTTCTTATGTTTACTAGTGTTTTGTCACAAATATAATATATTAACAATATATAATATATTAGCAATATATAATATATGGGAATTAACAACCTATATCATGCATTGTTTATATTTTGGGACAACACGAGAGCCGGTAGAAAACTAAGCAGCCGCGTCTATATTCATACCGATCCCAGAGACATGGAGGAAAATAGATGTTCCAGCTAATTTCGTGTCGGATCGAGGATGACCGCCTCTATATACAACACTACACACACCTCATAACTTCAAGTAATGATGAAAATACCCATATGTTCTCATACAGTTTTAATGACAATAGTGATAACACATATGACATGTTAATTGATTTTAGACAACCCATAAGAATCAGTTAATTATATTTAGGGTTCAATAATGCCCTAATCAAATTTAATGACACTAGTAATTTAATAACACATATGACATGTTAATTGATTTGAAACAACCCACAATAATCAGGTAATTATATTTAGGGTTCAATAATGCCCCAATCTAATTTAATGACATTAATAATTTAATAACACATATGGTAGGTTAATTGATTTGAGACAACCCATAAGAATCAATTAATTATATCTAGGGTTCAATAATGCCCCAATCTAATTAAATGTATAGAATATAATAAGCAATAATCGTTAGGCTTAAGCCTTGCCTTACTTAAAAAAACATCTTCTGTGGTCGAGATGTATAATAAGCAATAATAAGCAATAATCTAACGGTTCGTCTTGCTTAGGATTTAGGATAGTAATAATACCTATTCAGCCCGTTTTACCTGTTTTTGATAGTAAAACAAATACTCCGTTTGTCTTATTTTAAACAAGAATTTGTATATGTAATCAATATTAAATCTATTTTGTGTGGTCGAGACGTAAACTTGTTAAATACTATCCCTTAGTAAGATCTTCCTTACTACTTAGTATAAATGATGTTGGGTCTATTCGTAGGATTGTAAGACTTGTCCTTACAACATGTTGTGTCGTTATTTTGATAGACTGTAATAAATAAGACCAGTTACCGTGTCAAGACCACCAAATTAAACAATGATTAACAATGTGTTAAATTTTTGTTAGGATTATCATGAGAAAACGATTTAGGTTGAATTTTGGTTCATGATTGTTCGATAACTGGAGAACAATTCGTAATTCATTCATTTTTGCTTTTCCGAAACCAATTTAATAGATAGATCTTATAAGAGTTTAATTTTCTTAGAGACACTTTGATCAATTCTTTTTCATTTACATCTTAACTTTTTTAATAGAATATATTTCTTGACAGACTTTTTCTTATTATATAAACTTTTTAATTATTTTAATACTTTGTATGTTACTTCAATTTTATAAACAGATTTTCTTAACTTTAAGTCTTTAACAGTAAATTGTAAAATAAATCCCTCTTTTAATATTTGAAGAAAATGAGGGCCGAGACTCATGGACGAAAATAAGGGATGTAAACATATTGACTTTTTTGGGTTTGAGTTTAATTACAATGTGTAGATTATACCGCTAGTTGTATAGAACCGGTAATACATATTTTGAGTTATTTAATAGAACTTTCGAGTTTAAGCGGAAAAAATATGAGTTATATTGTAGAGTTTATGAACTTGTTTACATATATATTGAGTTTAGGAAATTATTATACAACTAAAAAACAATATATATAAGTTCAACTACATTTAATTAAATACTTTAAAAACTCAAATTAAATATACATAAACTCAATTAAATGCATCACAGTTGTAGATGCACTTATACAATTATACATGTGGTTGTATAATTTTTTTTTGCTCTTATACAATTTTATATAAAAATACTTTTATCAATTTGGACGAATTTCTCCATTCCCGGTCCATTTCTTTTTAATTGTTGACATTTAACAAGTAATTATCTGATGAGATAGAAAAACAATAATATTGCATTTATAATATTGATACAAAAGATCGAATAAGTTAAAAGCGATTGTAGTATTAATTTGGGAAGATAACTTTGTTGTCACAACACCTTAATTTGTAGCATCGGGATTCGATTTAGCAACTTTGGAATGTTGAGATTATAGAACCACGGCCTTAAGCATAATATCTCACTTGCATAGATGGAAATAAGTCTTTTACTAATATCCCGACATTTTGATTTTATTTATCCACGAATGTGATAGCTGTTTAAAACTGTTTTAAATATAATATGAATAGTGTTACTCTTTAAATGAAAATTTGTGTAATTTTAATTCATTTTAGTTTAATTTACCTTTAAATAGTTCTATTTAATTCAGATTATTTCATCTCTTTTCTCCGATGTTCTTATATAAAAAGGTCACACGAATTGAAAAGCTCCCTTATACAAACATGAGTCCGTTTTTCTTAAGACGGAACTATCCGTCGCAAGCTTGCGACGGGGCAAATACGTATCGTATTTACGTAATACGGTGTGTTTATAAAATATGGTAAACAAATGTGGTGTGATGTGTATTAATTGTGATTTGACAGTTGAGTTGCAAAATTTAAAGCAAAAACCCCTCACCCTTCCCCATTACCCGTCACTCATAATTCCCAACCCTTTCCCATGACCTCACTCATAACTCCCCCTTCCCCAAAACATAATTCAAAAACCTTCCTCTCTCTAACAAATGAACGATTTTCATCTGTCATTTGAAGAAATTCTCTCTAAAACTTGAAATCTTTTTCTACAAATACAACTACACAGAAAACAAATACAACAAATATGGTAACAAAGCAAAGTGTAAGACGAGCGCACGTTAAGAAGAATATTACCTCGAAGAATGTTGATGAAGGTATGTTTTTGAACTTTTTAGTTAAAAACCGATTTTATTTGATGTTGTGGAAAATGTTGATGAATTTGTGAGGTATATTCTGTGTATTTCCTGGATTTTGTTGTTGATTTTGTTGAATTAGTTTAATAAAATGTTGTTGATTATTTGTATGGATTTTGATATTGTTGTATTTATTTTCCTGGGTAATATAATTTTTCCTGTGTTTGTTAGGGGTTTTCTGAGTTTTTTTGTTATTTTTGTAAGTTTTGTAGGGTGTTTCGTGGGTTTTGTCGGGGTTATCTGGGTTTAGACTTGGGGTTTTTCTGGGTTCAAAACTGAGATGTCATAATTATTGTTTTCTATATTTCAATGTTGATTTTGTTGAATTAGTTTAATAAAATGTTGTTGAATATTGACGAAGATATGCTTTTGAACTTTTTTTTTGGTTAAAAATACTATTATGAAGGTATAACAATTTTTTTGTATGGATTTTTGAGAAACATCAAATTTTTGGGGATAATTGTTGATAATAATATTGTTGATATTTTTTGTAATTATTGTTGTTAAAATTGGTGTATGGGTTATTTTGGTTATTGAAATTATGTACGATTTTGGGTGTTAAATTTGGCAAATATTTGGAGAGTATAGGTTTTTAGGGTTTTGAAGGGGTTTTTTCGATTATTGTTATTCATAATCTTTGTAATGTTTTTTCGATTATTGTTGTTAATTCGGTTTTTTGTAATTCGTAATTCGTTGTAATTCGTTGTTGTTTTCATGTAATCGATTTTTTGGTTGTTGAAATCAAGTTTGATTTATTATGTTTGTTGGGTTTTTAAGGATTTTTTTAATTAATAGGATAATCTGGGTTTTATCTGGGTTCATATGTCGTTCATATCTTGAAAAACATCATCAAGAATTTCCATCTTCATAATCAACAATTTTTCTTAGGTGGTAACATCTTCATTTTCATCAACAACCTTCACTATGCTCGAAAATGTTTGGTATTCCAATAGGGATTTATTGATTTTATTTGTTCTACTAATACATTTTCTGGGTTTCATCTTCATATTACCTGACATGTTTTTAAAAAAATGTCAGGAACAGAGTATGTAGTGACAGAGAAAGTGGCGGAGGAAGCAAACGCACCACCAAATAAGAAAATATCAGTAATGGGCAGAGGAAAGGCCTCAGCCTCTGTTGTGGAGGATGAGGAGCTTGCGGATGAAGAAACATTTAGTTTTAAAGAGTTGTTCCTATTTTTTGGTATTATGTATTGTATTGTTTGTATGTTAACAAAATAGCAAAGAGTGTATACAAATTGAGTGTATGTTATATATTAATATGTTGTGAGGTTTATTAAAATTGTATTGTCATTACATAATTTATGATATTGGATACATTTTTTTCATTTACGTGACCTTGTTATTTGAAATATGTTGGTTATGCTAAAATGTCTTACATTATTTAATTTAGTGGAAACATATGTTACTCAATTTTTGTGGTCATGTTTCTCTATTTTGTCGGTTGCATATGCCATTGACATTTTCGAAGCTGTTGTCTACATTTTGTTTTCCTGAGTTGTTCCCATTTTTGTTTATTATGTGTCTTATTGTATATATGGTTACAAATTAATGTTAAGGTGCCTTACATTATTATAGTTATTATAAAACATATGTTATTTCATAAATTGTGGTCATGTTTCTTTGTTTTGTCACCACTATTTATATTTACTATTGAAGTGTTGGATGTGTATTATGTTTTGTATTTTTTTATATGTTTACAAAATAGAAAAGACTGGATATGAATTGATTATATCTAATTTAATAATATGTTGTGAGATTAAGTAAAATTGTTCCGTATCTACATTATTTATTATATTGGGTACATTTATTTCGTCATTTATGTGACCTTATTTCTTTATTTTGTCATTATATCTGTTTTTGACATTATAGCATATGTCTTATAGCATATGCCTCACCATAACCAATTCGCCTCTCCGAACGATGATGCTGCTGCTACTACTTAGAGGTATGGTCATGGTTGTGTTGTGTGAAATGCGCGTGTAGGCTGACTTAACATTGACATTAGGTTACTGCAACCCTCCTCATCTGTTCATCAAGAAATTGCAGGGTTACATTAGTCACATAACTATCCACAAATACGTGCACAATTAGTAACAACAAACGACATATAACGGACATCCAATTGATTTTCCAAAAATATGGTAACATTTTTTTGACATCCATGTAATTTTACAAAATAAAGGTTCGAAACATTGATAATATTTTGTACAACATAAATATTACAGTGACACATTAACCACAAATGTACAAACAATTTTTAGGAAAATACAAATAAATATATGCATACTCTGGTTTTCGGTTTCTTAACAGGGTCACAAGAACAAGAAAAATGACAACACTTTTCTGACATCCCCCTGACTTAATTCTCAACATCATCTCTATGAATATCTTCAACAATAGGAAAAAAATACGAAGAACACCATATGTTTTTCGGTGTTTTTATAGGGTCACATAAACAACAGAAATGGTAACATTTTTCCTAACATCCCCATTAATTCCCAACATCATGAGTACGAACAGTGATCTTCAACAAAAGTATTAAACTACGAAGAACACCATCTATTTTTCGATGTCATATCATGGCCACATCAACAATGAAAATGATAACATTTTTCTGACATACACCCGAATTTCCATGTTATCGTATGAACCGTTATCTTCAACAAAACGAATAAATTACAAGCAACGAGTTGTTCGCAATTCTTATAATCATTTTAAACATTCAGCCAATATCACAAATCGTGCATGGAAAACACAATTAATAAATAATCACTAACGATAATTAACTATGAATCACAAATAAATGAGTTGTTTTCAATTCTTATACACATATAATATTTAATAAAAATTTGCAAACAAATTGTTATAACCTTTGAATATACAATTTTCTAGCACAATAGCTTCATCTTCATCATCATGATCAGACCGATCATCCATGATTTCATCAGAGTGAGCATTCATGATTTCTCGTATGAAGAATTATGATGAAAAAAAAATTGAGGAAGAAGATGGAGGATAATTAATTGAAGTGTGTGAATATGGGGTGTTTAATTCCAATTAATTGAATAAGATATGGGAGGAAGTACACAGAGGAAGGGACATGAGCAGGGGAAGGGGGACAAGAATCAATTGCTCATTAATGCTAGATCCAACCCATATTATACAAAACGGTATATATTTGGTCCGTCGCAAGTTTGCGACGGGTAGTTCCGTCGCAAATGAGAATTGGTCTACAAACATAGTATAAAGAAAATCATAATAAAAATACCAATATACATGCCACAATGCATTAGAACAGATGGTATTATAAGTCCGTTTTTATACTTCCTCCGTCTTAGTAATATATTTACACTTAATTTATTTTTCTCTCACAAAATAAAATAAGGATAAAATATCACTTAAGTGCTATTAGTATGTAATTAAGTTTTATTTTATATGTTTTGAAATAAGACAAATAAAAAAATCACCATTTTTAATAGAATGTAACTATTTAATGACAAAATGTCACAGCTAAAGTTGTCACTTTACCCAAAAAGTAATGGTAACATTTTATTAAAAAAAAATAGCAACATTTTATAGTAAAATGACTACATTTTTATCTATATTATTTCAGACAGAAAATAACATGTGTAAATTAAAAATTTGCTTTGCTAATATTGAGTTTATAATATCTTTGAAGAAAAAAAAATACACTAATTATATTCCATACTTCACAAAGTTACAAAGCTGCAAAAAATTATTTTACTTTCCATTTAATCCATTTCTTTAAGACTAATTAATCATATAATTTAACTTTTTTTTTCCACCTCTCAATGTATTATGCCTCATATAATCTTTTATCACTAATATCAATATACACAATAACGAGATCAATCCATGACAACACATTACCGTTTCAATTCTGACACAGCATGTGATATGACAAACCAACACACACAAATTCATGCTTAATTACCAATTTTGTATTCCATGTCATTCATACTCATCAACTCATTTAGCATTATCCCTAATTACTTTCACTAGTACAAAAAGTGCTATTGACATCGCCACTATAACATCGGTTTTTACTAAAACTGATGTAATTGATCTCATTTTTGTTATTTACATCGCTTCGAAATCAAAACTGATGTTAATTATATAATTTTACATCGCTTCGAAATCAAACCAATGTTAATTATATGATTTTGCATCGATTTGTTATAAAACCGATGTTAATGATAATTAATTGCATCGCTTTAAGTAAACTGATTGTTGAACCATATATTCAAATATATATATAGTATATATGTTTATGTTTTGATAATGACAAGTCTAGCTATTTATATATTATATACTCGTATGTATAATCGTGTGCTAAGTGTACAGAATATTAGTAACAAGATCTAATCTATCAAGTGTAAAAGATTCAAGCATATTAGTCAATGAATTGACTAAGTTGAAGATTGATAGAAGATCACAAGCGCGCATAATGAACTAAAGTTATATTCGTCAACTATAGCTTTAGTACAAGATGGATTCAAGTTATAGCTCGTAGCTATAACTCTATATCATGAAGAAATGATCAAGATTTATGTGTGTTTTAGTTGAAACGTTTGTTTCCTAATTTGTGTCGTGTGATATTAATGTTTAAATAGGTATTCTATTTAAATATAGAATTGTTAATCTTAATAGGATTATATAAAATATCTTTTAGTTAAATAAGAAATAAATAAATATCTTATGAGATAATTATTTATTACTAAAATAAACTAAAGATTTTTATATGATTTTAATTGTCAAAAATATATAGTCTAGATATAGTTTGTTTCGACTTTGGAAAACGTGTGGTATGTCACGTTTTCTATAAGTTGTGTAGGGTTTATTTAAATAAATATTATGTATTTATTTAATGTCCTAAACAAACTAAGATTATATTTTGGTAATATATTTTATCTTTGACATGGTTTAGGAAGTTGATTTAATATGGATACTAATTATTTATTATATAAAGATCTTTCCTAAATATGAATTAGGAAATTGATTCCTTATATAATACATATAGTATATTATTAAATCTTTCCTAAATATATTAAGATTAGATTTAAGGTAGTATTACTAAAAGACTAGTATTCTAGTTTAAGTAATATTCCTAAATCATCTAGGGTTTGAATTACCTAGATACATATTCTATATAAATAGACTACCTATGACACATTAATCAATACGAAATACACAACACACATACACGCAAATCAAGAGAAAACCGCCGATCGTGTTCTTCAATATTCGAGCTTTAATTGTCAAACCCGATTCAAGATTCAAGTGCTCAAGCATTGATCTTATTCATTCAAGATTGTGACACCAAGAAAACATTGAAGACTTTATCTTATTAACGTAAGATAGATTGAGTATTTAGCGGTACTCGTTGTAAGACAAATATTTAACGGTATTTGTCGTAGCTAGATATTTAACGGTATCTAGATTGAGTTGTGACTAACATCAAAGTCGCACGAGTAGGGTTGATAAAATTGTAATCCAGAGTTGGTACTAATTTTATTAATCGAGAATAGTGGACGTAGGTCTCAGAGTGTGAGACTGAACCACTTCAAAAATATCGTGTCTCTACTTTATTATTGCTCTACTCAACGATCATCATACAACTACATACACATCGAAGAAGATTTTAAAAAGAAGGCATACTCAATTCAACCCCCCCTTCTTGAGTATATTATATCAATAGACTCTTCAATTGGTATCAGAGCCTCGTGCTCTTGATCGCCTAGCCGCGTGAGTTTTGATCCTTCTATTGATTCTATATTATATACTCTTTCATCAATGGATTCCAAGCATCTCAAGTGCCCTATCTTCGATGGCAAAAACTATAGTTTATGGAAAAATATGATGACTCATTACATCAAGGGTTGTGATTGGGAATGTTGGAAGATCATCCAAACTGGACCAAAGAAGATCTTGGTCGCCGCCGCCAATGGAACAACCTATGAAAAAATGGAAAGTGATTATGTGGAAAGTGATTACAAAATTGCTGAGAAAAACTCTAAGGCCATGAGCCTCCTACAGAACGGTATGATAACCTCAGAATTCGATAGATTCTCATCCTGTAGTTCCGCTAAGGAAATATGGGATAGTCTCGAACTTGCTGATGAAGGAACATCCGCAGTCAGGAAACATCGTATAGACTTGCTCGTTCAAAGATATGAACTTTTCAATATGGAAAAGAATGAATCTATTGATAGCATGTCTGCACGATTTTCCTGTATTATTAATGAACTGCGGAACCTTGGCAAAAAGATCGATTCTGAGGATATCATTCGTAAGATTCTTAGGAGTCTCACCAAAAAGTGGCAACCTAAGGTCACGGCCATAGAGGAAGCACGTGATTTATCTAAAATCACTTACCAAGAATTGATTGGATCCTTAATGGCTCACGAGATCATTCTAAATAAAAACGATGATGATCCCAAAGGAAAGGGATTCGCTTTACAAGCCTCCACAAGCGAAGTAAGCGAAGAAGAACTTGAAGATGAAACAGTTCTATTCGCTAGACGATTTAAGAAAGCAGTTTTCAAGGGTAGATACAAAAACCCTAACAACAAAACATTCGACAAAAAGAAAACTGACACCAAACAAACATTCTTCAAAAGAGGATGTTTCAAGTGTGGGCAACAAGACCACATGATCAAAGATTGTCCAAGTTGGGACAAAATCAAAGACAAGTCAAAAAGAGAAAAGACCAAGACAGAATTTAAGAAAGTAATGCTTGCGTCATGCTGGGGAGAATTAGAATCTGAGGATGACGAGGACTCTGAAGAAGAAGAAGAAGTAGCACACCTGTGCCTAAGCAACGTCAGCCTAGATCTAATCTCAAACGACAATGATGAAGATGACGCATCTCATATGTGTCTCCTTGGAGAATCCGACTCAGACGACGACGACGATGAAGAGGTAAATTTTCTTCAACTCGATCAAAAGTCAAGTTAAAAACTTATCTAAGGCTATGTTAATTAAATATTTTGAGAAAACCCTAGACCAATGTCATGAACAAAGTCTTGAGTTAGATGACTTGAAAGAACAGATCCTCGATATTGCTGAGGAAAATCAACTTCTGAAAGCCAAAGCTAAGAAACTGAAATCCAAAATAAGCATTGAAGCAAATGCTAAGTTGGAAACAGTTATGTCTGAGAAAAAGGTTCTTGAGTCTAAAGTTATAGCTAATGAAGCTATAACCTCAAAACTAAAACTCAACATTAAAGAGCTTCAATCTAAAGTTATAGCTAATGAAGCTATAACTTCAGAATTAAGAAAGGTTAATGAACGGCTTAAGTCAGAATCTTCGACTATGGTCGAAGATGAGACTCATCAAGAAGAAGTTGAGATTCTCGAAAGCAAAATCATGGATCTAGAATTCAGTATATCTAAAATCAAGAAAGAACATGCCAAAATAGTGTCTGACTTCCATAAAGACATTCAAAACCTAAAAGAGTCTAGCAACACTGACCATAGTGAATGTAAGAAAGAAATAGACTCCCTAAAAGAACTCCTTCTTCATGCTCGAAAAGTTCACGATAAGTGGGAAGGAAGCACTAACGTTCTAAACTTCCTAACTGAACAATCCGACAACAACATGAAGATGGGTTTAGGTCACGAATGTTATGGAAGAAGGGATCACTCAAAATGTAAACAAAGTCCAACGGATAGAGACTTTAGAAGAAGAAAATATGCCGACCTTCCTGAGTATTTAATATGCACTTATTGTGGCCATACTGGACACCTCCGAGAAAACTGTGTAAAACACGCACAAGATTTTAAAACCGGAGTTAAGTTTGTTAAATCCTTAGGAATTCCAAGCGACACTAATTCTGTCTCTGATAATGATAATGATAAAACTGAGGAAAGAAACATTGACCACAGATGGTTCTATGACATGATATTTGACTACGAAGAAAAGAAAAATAGAACCAAACAGACTCCTCAAACATCACACAAAAAATGGTCACCAAGAGTCCAAACTAAAACTTACCCAAGAACATCAAAACCCAACTATTACCAATCTAGAAAGACCTATGTAAGACAAGTTTGGGTTAAAAAGAAAGATGTATTTGTGATTACTAACAACAAAGGACCCAAGTATGCTTGGGTACCTAAATCCTGTCTTTAAAATTATTTGTGCAGTTTGTCGCCAAGGAAAATAACCTATGGTATCTCGACAGTGGATGCTCAAGACATATGACAGGCGACATAAACCTATTCCAAACCCTAAAACCTTTTGACGGAGGTAAAGTCACATTCGGTGATAACAAAAAGGGAAAGATCATCGGAATTGGTAAGATAGGTATCTCATCCTCTCATGCTATAAATGATGTATACCTTGTAAGTGGTCTCAAACACAATCTTATTAGTATATCTCAATTGTGTGACAAAGGAAACAAAGTAGTTTTCCATTCAGATATATGTCGTATAATCTTAGAAGGCACCAGTAAAGTAATACTTGAAGGTCACAGGATGAAAAATGTTTATATGATTGATTTAAATGCTGTACCTACTGATTCTCTATCATGCATGAAAGTTACGTTAGATGATCCATGTCTATGGCACAAGAGATTTGGTCATATAAGCTCACCCATTCTAAGTAAGCTGAAAAGATGGGACTTGGTCGAAGGTCTTCCAAAGATCAAATTTGATCAAGAAAAGATGTGTGACACATGTGCACGATGTAAACACGTCAGATCATCCTTTAAGCCAAAAAGAGTGGTAAGCACAGAACAAGCTCTTGAACTAGTACACATGGATCTATGTGGCCCTATGAAGGTAAGAAGCAGAGGTGGTTCCAGGTACGTTTTCGTTCTAGTTGATGATTACTCTAGATTTGTTTGGCCAATCTTTCTACATTCTAAAGACGAAACATTCGATGAATTTGTTAGTCTCATGAAACTTGTCCAAAACAAATATAAATCAAACCTAGTAACAATCCGTACTGACCATGGAACTGAGTTTGACAATCATGCTTTTATTGAGTTCTGTAAAACCAATGGTGTCGGACATAACTTCTCGGCCCCTAGAACCCCACAACAAAATGGAGTCGTAGAACGAATGAACAGAACCCTAGAAGACATGGCTCGAACAATGCTTCTTTGTAGTGGCCTACCTAGAAACTTTTGGGCTGAGGCTATTAGTACAGCTTGCTATATTCATAACCGTGCTATGATTAGACCTATCCTTAAAAAGACTCCTTATGAACTTCTCCGTGGTCGTAAACCAAACATATCTCATTTAAGATGCTTTGGTAGTAAATGCTTTGTTCACAACAATGGTAAAAGCAGATTAAGCAAATTCGACCCTAGAAGTGATGAAGCAATCTTTATAGGATATTCAGATCATAGTAAAGCCTACAAAGTTTTTAACAAACGTACTTTATGCATAGAGGAAAGTATTCATGTTATCTTTGATGAGAATAATGCCTTCGATAAGCCATTACAGGATATAGAGGAAAACCTAGACGAACCTGATTTCAGGTTATCAAGGGAAGATCCTCCTGAAATGGAAATTGAAGAAGGAGAACCTCAAGGAATGCATGATGAACTCAACTTGGGAGAAAATGGTACGAGAGATGAAACTACAGTTGATGATACTGTAGATAACTCTCAAACCAATGACTCGGAACCCAGAGTTACAGCTAATGAAGCTGTAACTTTGAATCAAAACCAAAGGGAAGTGGCCAGAGTTATACCTGACCCTACTATAAACCCAGGTTTGGATTCAGGGGGAACAAGTCAAGATCCCGAGTCAAGTTCAGGGAATGCAAATGATCAATCAAGGAACTGGAGATACAAAGGCTCTCATCCTTTGGATAATGTAATAGGAAGCCTGACAGATGGAGTTCAAACTCGAAGGAGCTTAAATAACTTTTGCTCATTCTACTCCTTTCTCTCCACCATTGAACCTTCAAATATCAAGGAAGCTCTCGCAGAACCAGACTGGATAGTTGCCATGCAAGAAGAACTCCAACAATTTGAAAGAAACAAAGTTTGGCATCTTGTTCCTCGACCTAAGGACAGAACTGTCATTGGAACTAGATGGGTATTCAGAAACAAATTGGATGACACTGGAGTTATTGTGCGAAATAAGGCCAGATTAGTAGTTCAAGGATACAACCAACAGGAAGGGATCGATTATGACGAAACCTTTGCTCCTGTTGCTCGTCTTGAGGCAATAAGACTACTCATTGCATTTGCAGCACACAAGGGAATGAAGCTGTTTCAGATGGACGTTAAGACTGCATTTCTTAATGGCTATCTCCAAGAGGAAGTATTTGTTGAACAACCTCCTGGATTTCCTGACAGCAAACTCAAGGATCATGTATTCAAATTGGACAAAGCACTTTATGGCCTGAAACAAGCACCTAGAGCATGGTACGACAGATTATCAAAATTCCTATTGGAGAGTGGATTCAAGAGAGGGTCTGTGGATAAAACCCTATTTCTTAAAAGCGAAAACTCAGATCTACTAGTCGTTCAGATCTATGTTGACGATATTATTTTTGGCTCAACTAATAAAAAGTTGTGCAAGTACTTCTCTGAGTTGATGACTTCTGAGTTCGAGATGAGTATGATGGGAGAACTAAAGTTCTTCCTTGGACTTCAAATACAACAAACTGAAGAAGGAATCAAAGTTCATCAACAAAAATACGTCAAGGAGTTACTAAAGAAATTTGGAATGGAAACCTCTCATGCAATGCCTACTCCAATGGTCACAGATAAGAAGTTAACCAAAGACGAAGATGGTAAGTCTGTAGATGAAACCACTTACCGAGGTATGATTGGCTCACTTCTTTATCTTACAGCAAGTCGTCCAGATATAATGTTTAGTGTCTGTGTCTGTGCGAGATTCCAATCTGCACCAAAAGAATCACACATGATAGCAGTTAAGAGAATTTTAAGATACCTAATCGGAACCTCAAAATTATATCTATGGTATCCCATGGACTGTAACTTTAACCTAGTAGGATATTCAGATGCGGATTATGCAGGATGTTCTTTAGACAGAAAAAGTACCTCCGGACTTGCTACCTTTGTAGGTCCTTGTATTATATCTTGGGGATCCAAGAAACAAAATTCTGTCGCTCTCTCAACTGCTGAAGCAGAATATATTGCAGCCGCACTGGTATGTTCTCAACTTTTATGGTTAAAGCAACAGTTACATGATTATGGTGTTGATGTTGGATGTGTGCCTATATTATGTGATAATACGAGTGCTATAATTATATCTAAAAACCCAGCCCAGCACTCGAGGACCAAACATATTGAAATTAGACACCACTTTCTAAGAGACCATGTTGAAAAGAAAAATATAAAATTGGAATTTTGTAGTACGGAAAAACAGTGGGCAGATATCTTCACTAAACCATTGGCTAGAGAACGCTTTGAGACTTTGCGATTGGAAATTGGTTTAATCGGTGGCACCTAATCAAATCTTAAAAGCAAAAATAACCCAATGATTGACTACGGTTTAGATGAGATTATATGACTGTGTCCGTATACTCCGCTGCATGTGTATGTATATATTCGATGATAAATTTTGTGTTTATAGTTATATTATACGATTTACATATGAATGTGTACACAATCGATCTCACATAATATTACGTCACATATTACAATTTACCTACATATACGTTTTAACATATTATACAAATTATAATAACACAAATATTACAAAATAAACTAAAACTTACCAATTTATCACACAAATTTCGTGTGATGGCCCCACCTTTAACCACGTTACACCCAAACAAACCCACACTCACCTGACACGTGCCCCCTCTACTACCCATAGACCTTGACTTTCCCAACTCCCTCAACTCATTAACCATCCTTCATTATTACCTCATACTTACCACATTTAACCCCCTTTCTTCTCTATTACCGTCCTCCACCCAAACCTCCATAAAATTCCTCAAAAACCCAAACCTCCATAAAACCTCCGTCACAAAAACCACCTAATCAAAACCCAACCCCACCATTCCAACCAAAAATGCCTCCCTCACGTGCAACCCGATCTCAACAAAAGAAGCCTTCACCCCCTTCACCAACTTCGTCACCCCCACCGTCTCCAACACCCATAGCCACCGCTGCACCACCATCTGACAAAGGCAAAAGACGAAAACTCAACCGTTCATCTCCTTCCATTCCTGATGACATGCATGAAATGAGTTCTCCCTCTCGGCATTCGCGTCCCCTGTTTTCCGAATATTCACTCGAAGCTACTAGGGAGGGTCTTGAGAAAGTGCGCATGACCAAACAAGAAGGTACGTTAATTGAACGCGTTTTACCTTACGCCATTCATGCGGGTCGGTTCTATCCTAAGTCGTGGGTCAGTGGGTCCAAATCTTTGCGTTTCTTTAAAGATTTTCTCACGTATCAAGGATGGGAATATATAAGTGAATTCTCGGGTTTGTTATTTCCTATAGAATTGGTTCAATTCTTTGCTTCTGTTCAACCTTGTGATGATGGTATTAAGGGTGTTGTGAATGGTCAAGATGTTGTTGTGACTAAGTCGGATATTTGTGAAATCTTTAAGCTTGATCAAGACGGGTTAGTTCTTGACCCAAGAAAGGAATGGAGTGTAGTTACTAAAGATCAAAAATTGGTAATTAAAAATTATTTCGATGATAATGCTACTGAGGTTTCCCCTTTGCTCACTGTCAATTTTAACCCAAAATTGAAGTTCTTCCTGAACTTTTTATGGAATACTGTTTTACCTCGTCGGGGTGGTCGGGATAAGCTTGCTAGCGTTGAGGCCATAATATTGTATAACTGGTTGGAGGGACAGAAAGTTGATTTAGCATCTCTTATTTGCCATAAAATCTGTCAAGTTTCGAATGTTCTTGTCAAAGAAAAATTTTGCTCTACCATCGACATCCCATATGGAATGTGGGTATCCGAATTATTGCTCAAAAAGGGTGTTGTTGGTAATGCTAGTTTCGGAATTAAGTCCAAAGATGCTATGGGTGATCGTTTGTTGAAGTTAATGGGTATTTTCTTTGATGGTGCCGATCTTTCGTTTGGTAAGGCTGTTGGTCAGGAAGCTGCTTCGACTCCATCCCCTCTCTTTGCCAATCTTGAGGCAAAAATGGATAAGGTCATTGATTTGTGTGAAGGGCAGAAGTGTTCTGGTGAGGCAGGGAGTAATGGGAAGAAGAGAGGACGTGATTTTGAGGCTGATGTTCACGAATGGATGAACAAGGTTGATAAACACTTAGTTAAAATTGGCTCAGAGGTATCAGTTGTGTGCTCGGAACTGCTCAGCATTAGTGATCGACTCTCTTTTATTACGACTCAGGGAGGAGCGATGGTAAGGGATCACGGGTTGTTACGGGAAGACGCATCTCAAGCTCTCAAGGCCGTCAAAGCACTATCTCTCAAAGTGCTCAACTTTGAAATCGCGTTAAATGCTCAGGGAAGAAACGTAGCAAGTTGTTTGGATAGGCTGGAGTCGCTTGAGTATCGCACCCGACCCGATTATGTGAACCCATATGCAAAAAATCCGGGTTCAAGCTCTCGTTCTTGATGATCCGTATCCATTCCTGTTCGTCTTGGATTACGTTGGTGGTGGTGTTGTTGTTTTCTTTTGTTTTTAAGTCAGGTGGACTTATAAAAACAATTCTCTAAGTGTGGCCCAATACCTAACCTAGCCCATTAAGGAATCCGAGGCCTTACCCTTCTTGTTTTTTGCCTATCTCTCGGATTTCCTAAGTTTAACAAACTCTATAATTGTTTTTGATGTGGCCCAATTGCCTTTCTTATTCCTTGGCCCATCTAAAATTGTTATCTTTTGCAGGAACTTATTCCTAAGCCGGCCCAATTTTCTTTAAACCCTATTATCTTTTCATTCGGCCCATTGGCTTAATACTTCGGATTGTTGTGTATATTTTTAACATTTCGTTTGTGATTGTATGATATTCTCTATGTTCATATTATTTCGACTCGTTTATATGCTTGCTTATGTTTCGTAGTGTATTATTCTAGTCGTTTCATGTCTTTGTTCTCATCTTTTCGATGATGTCAAGAGGGGGAAATATGCGACTTAGATTAGAATTTGCCTAAGCTTGCTCCTTGTCGTAATTCATTGTCTCTTAGGGTCCTTAAAGGATATGGGATAGATAGAAGATAGAAACCCTAAGTGACTCTTTGCTATGAATGACCCTTATTATATTGAGGGGGAACATACACTTAGACACGAAATCTAAGAGAGACTTGCCATCATCAAAAAGGGGGAATTTGTTGAACCATATATTCAAATATATATATAGTATATATGTTTATGTTTTGATAATGACAAGTCTAGCTATTTATATATTATATACTCGTATGTATAATCGTGTGCTAAGTGTACAGAATATTAGTAACAAGATCTAATCTATCAAGTGTAAAAGATTCAAGCATATTAGTCAATGAATTGACTAAGTTGAAGATTGATAGAAGATCACAAGCGCGCATAATGAACTAAAGTTATATTCGTCAACTATAGCTTTAGTACAAGATGGATTCAAGTTATAGCTCGTAGCTATAACTCTATATCATGAAGAAATGATCAAGATTTATGTGTGTTTTAGTTGAAACGTTTGTTTCCTAATTTGTGTCGTGTGATATTAATGTTTAAATAGGTATTCTATTTAAATATAGAATTGTTAATCTTAATAGGATTATATAAAATATCTTTTAGTTAAATAAGAAATAAATAAATATCTTATGAGATAATTATTTATTACTAAAATAAACTAAAGATTTTTATATGATTTTAATTGTCAAAAATATATAGTCTAGATATAGTTTGTTTCGACTTTGGAAAACGTGTGGTATGTCACGTTTTCTATAAGTTGTGTAGGGTTTATTTAAATAAATATTATGTATTTATTTAATGTCCTAAACAAACTAAGATTATATTTTGGTAATATATTTTATCTTTGACATGGTTTAGGAAGTTGATTTAATATGGATACTAATTATTTATTATATAAAGATCTTTCCTAAATATGAATTAGGAAATTGATTCCTTATATAATACATATAGTATATTATTAAATCTTTCCTAAATATATTAAGATTAGATTTAAGGTAGTATTACTAAAAGACTAGTATTCTAGTTTAAGTAATATTCCTAAATCATCTAGGGTTTGAATTACCTAGATACATATTCTATATAAATAGACTACCTATGACACATTAATCAATACGAAATACACAACACACATACACGCAAATCAAGAGAAAACCGCCGATCGTGTTCTTCAATATTCGAGCTTTAATTGTCAAACCCGATTCAAGATTCAAGTGCTCAAGCATTGATCTTATTCATTCAAGATTGTGACACCAAGAAAACATTGAAGACTTTATCTTATTAACGTAAGATAGATTGAGTATTTAGCGGTACTCGTTGTAAGACAAATATTTAACGGTATTTGTCGTAGCTAGATATTTAACGGTATCTAGATTGAGTTGTGACTAACATCAAAGTCGCACGAGTAGGGTTGATAAAATTGTAATCCAGAGTTGGTACTAATTTTATTAATCGAGAATAGTGGACGTAGGTCTCAGAGTGTGAGACTGAACCACTTCAAAAATATCGTGTCTCTACTTTATTATTGCTCTACTCAACGATCATCATACAACTACATACACATCGAAGAAGATTTTAAAAAGAAGGCATACTCAATTCAACCCCCCCTTCTTGAGTATATTATATCAATAGACTCTTCACTGATGTTTAACAATTAAGATAATTTTTGTTATTTACATCGCTACGAAATCAAAACCGATGTTAATTATATTATTTTTACATCGATTCGTTATAAAACCGATGTTAATGATAATTAATTGCATCGGTTAAAGTAAACTGATGTTTAGCAATTAAGTTATATTTGTTATTTACATCGCTTCGAAATCAAAACCGATGTTAATTATATTATTATTACATCGATTTGTTTTAAAATCGATGTTAATGATAATTAATTATGAACCAATTTGTTTAGCAGTTAAGATGATAAAAATAATACCTCGATTACCTATCAATTATGAACCGATGTAACAATTCTGCAAAAGTACACCGACTACTACAAAAAAGGAATAAGTAACGCATGATAGAGAACGCTTAAGTTAAATAACTGTTTTTCAGAAATAAAGAGAACGCTTTTCTTAGGTAAACATTGGGTAAAAAGATGAATACACGACTCCTCTAGTATTAAGAGTTGTCTATCATTATATCTATAAAAGAAGGATGGATTTCATCCTACGTGGCGCAGTAATATCGCAGCATTGGGTATTTCGAGGTCTCACATTCATCCTCAGCTTTTTCACTTTTTATAGACCAATCAGATTCACACATCTATGCCACCTCACATTAATTTAATAATTTATTAATTTAATAATCATTTCTTTATTATTAAATACAAAAACCCAATCAGAATAGAATCATTCCAAATTTGACTCATTCTCAATTTACCAAAATATAATCATCACATGAATTCAATTTTGAATACAATCATTCTTAAAACAATTATTCTTCCTATATTTTGAAATCAGAAGGCGATCTGTTTATTACTTTCTCAATTTGCAGGTTGTTGTTGAATCTGATAAGGCTGATATGGATGTTGAGACGTTTTATGATGGTATTCTTGCCGCCATTGTTGTTCCTGAAGGTGAGTCCGCTCCGGTCGGAGCTTCGATTGGTCTTTTAGCCGAAACCGAAGCCGAAATCGCTGAAGCGAAGGCTAGAGCCGCTGGACAATCCGCCGGGAAATCGACAGTGATTTACATCCAGGAGGCAATGAGAAAAAGTTGCTTTCTGTAAAGAGAAGCAACAAGCAGAATAATAAGAGCAATAAACATCAAGAAATAAAGGTTGATCATGGTCCAAAATCGGAGAGGAATGTTGATAGTCCAAAATCAGAGAGGAAAGTTGCTGGACTGATTTTCATGTGCAACGCTAAAACCAGACCTGATTGCTTTCGTTACAATGTCATGGTCGTGTCATCGGGGAAGAAGGAGGTTGTGCTTGGTATAAAACCTGGTCTAAAGCTGTTCCTTTATGACTTTGATCTCAGGCTTCTTTATGGTATCTACGAAGCATCGTCTGCTGGGGGTATGAACCTTGAGCCCGCTGCATTTGGTGGAGGTTTCCCTGCTCAGGTGAATCTTTTAAAAGCACTCCTGTTGTCTTTTATCGTACATAGAATTAACATTTGGCATCTATCACTCTCTTTCTCAGTTAAATTCTTCCTCCATATTTGATGGTGCTTGATGATCATGGTGCATCTCAGGTGCGGTTCAGGATCATTAAAGACTGCTTGGCTCTTCCCGAAAGCGTTTTCAAGAAAGCAATTAAGGAAAACTATAATGAGAGAACGAATAAATTCCATGTTAAGCTAACTTCCAAATAAGTGCGTTCCTCTTCATGTACTTTATTAGCATTTTTCTTTTATGCAAAATCAGTGATCAATGCTTATTGAAGTAGTTGGATGCATTTTGGTATATCACATAAGAGTATGTAACCACAAAACTCGATAAGGTCCTATGTGGTGGGGGGAATCGGAATATATATTACAGAATATGTGAAATAGCGTAGGAACTAAAGAGATTTTTTTCGCGGGAGCATGCTTTTGCACCATGCTGTCTAATCCTTGTGCCTATAATTTCAAGCCTGAGGTATATAGTAAGTTGATGCGGATGATGGCGGCACGTTGATTGTGATGGGAGTGTCGTATATCTATCCTGTACAGGCCTTGCTAATGTGTCAACTTATGTTGCCTTCCCTTTTCTTTTGTCATATTGATTTCATGACCTAATAGTTGAGCAATATCTGTATACTTTTTATTCATGGTGGTGAAGATGTCACGTACTTAATCACGAATTTGGATCCTCTCCATTACTTTCTCTCCATTACCTCTCTAATACACACTTATTTTAATATATTTTCTCTATCCATCCAATAAAACATTATTTTTATGAAATAATTACAACCGCTAGATCGTCTCAAGATTTAATCCGGACCGTTTAAAAGTAATGGAGGTCCATTTCTTTTCGGATAATGGAGAGAATCCGGACCGCTTAATCACCTGCCTGTAAATTTATATCTTTGAGTGTGTTTGTTTTATATGAACTAGAAATCCACTCTTTCTTGGCCATTGAGTCAGTCCCTCTACAATTAACAATATTTGATTCCCTAATTTAGAGTTTTCGATTCTAAATATACTGGAGTCTAACTACGTCTTCCCTCACTTTCACCCTCACAAACCAATTTTTCGTCAACCAATCAAAAGTTTTGAAACTTGCCAACTTAGATTAACAAAAATATTATTCCAAAGAATGATACAAAGTCAATGTATAGATGGTTAACAGAAATATTAACAAAAATATTATTACAAAGAATGATTCAAAATCAATTTACAGAAAAATTTTATTCTAAATTTTATTAACAAAATTACTGTTGCGTACAAATCATTAACTGATACTTTTACAAAACGATTTTATTCTAAATTTTACAATATTAACTGATGCTTTTACAGTTTTACATTGGTAACTATTTTTATTTTACGTAAAGATAAAACCGTGTAACAAAAAAGATTTTATTTTATGGCGAATAATTAGATTTTCTAATTTTATTAATTTTGGAAAGATAATTTTAAAAAATATAGGTCGTCGATCTCTATTAAAACTGTATACAAATCATTAGTTTTGGAAAGATATTTTAAAAAATAAGTGTTTTATATAATAGGAATATAAAAAACGATTAGGGTTGTAACAAAAAGATTTTATTTTATGGCTAACATAATTAGATTTTCTGATTTTATTAATTTTTGAAAGATACTTTAAAAAAAATTTCTATAATATCTATTAAAAGATTTAAAACCGTATATATGGCAGCGGTTGCTGAGGTTTTGTAAAATGGATTCATTGTTATAACCATTCTCAAGTAATGTTCATTACCGTATAATAATGGGTTGAGCTGGATATTTTATAAAAAAACCAATTTGTTGGGCTGTTATCATTTTTCGGACTTCTAAGGACGATCAAGAATCTATTATTTTGTTTTATTGTTTTATTTACATATTCATTATGAAAAGATTTGTTAGAATTGGTTTTTATATTATTTTCATTTTTTGTAATATATAAAACTTAATTATCTTAGTTTTGTTTTTTCATATAATTTAAATATCTAAAATTACTTAAATTTATATGTTATAATTTCCTTTTTTAACTATGTCTTAATTGTTTCATTTTAAACATGTCTTACAATTGTTACTCTTATTAACATTATGTGTACTTACATAGCTTAAAGTTCTCAAACTTGAATTTTATAATTTTCGTATGTATATTTTAATATATACAGTGATATTATATTATTTCTTTTTTATTTTTAAAAAGTACAATGCAAATGTTCGAATAAATAGCTTATTTATTTAAATAATAAGTATAATTTATATATGTCATCTTTAGAAGTAAGTGTACGCAACCCCGTGATTTTTCACGGGTGTTACACTAGTTGTTAAAATAATAAAAATTAATTAACAATTAAAATAATATATTTCTCAGTTCTCACGTAGCAGCCATAGTTCCCCTAAACCTCCCTCTTTACCAATTTTAACACTAAACACTAACCTGCGACACACAACGAAACCCCCACCCCCACTGTCGCTGCCACCCACAGTCGCCACTCAAGCCGCACGCACCGCCGCCACTCAAGCCACACCCACCGCCGCCACTCAAGCCACACCCACCGCCGCCACTCAATCAATTTAAGGTGTGTATTTACTTTTTGTTTATAATTCAATTGGTTAGATTAATTGTAGTTGTTTTTGTTTAATTTGTGATTGTTATTAGTTTCTTTAGTGTATTTTTGTTATTATTAGATGTTAATTTGTGTTTTTTGTTGTTATTATGTTTAATTAGTTAGGGTTTGTATAAAATTGATAATTGGTGTTAATTAGGGCAAAATTAGACAAATTTTAGAAACATAAATTGGCACCCAGAAGAAGCAACGGATTTTAACTAATAACAGAGGAAGCAATAGTAGTAATATTACAACAAATAGGAATGTGGTTTCATGAACTTGGATGTACGCGATAGTATTTCAGTACGCAATTTTGTCGTCTGCAGTTATGACCGGATTCAACCAAATACATGGAGCGGAGCATACCAATGCTTGGGAAAGAGAACAGGGAAGCTCCACTCAGAACTCATGCCCACCTGGCATTCCAGATGGTCTTATCAGCAATTTTGAAATCAAATCATTTTATGGATGCACAAATGTTTTTTTGGGGTTGGCATCTGTAATTGCTGCCGTATTGATGGCTTACGGAAACACCTTACAGTCCTCCTCCCATCGGTAAGACTACGTCATCTTTTGCACATCCTTCTCTCCCATTTCAGCATGATGGTCTCTTTAGCCTCATGACGGTCTGCTCATCATCTTTTAGAGCGTCTTTCTTTCTGCTTTTCAAGTACCCAGCATATTTTGGCAAGAATATATGGCCTGACAGTGCTTTGCCAGAACTGGAAGTTGGTAAGTTCAACACCATAGCGTGATAGTCTGTGGCAATTTCTATGCGCCATCTTCGTCTCTTGTCTTCTCAAGTTGGAATGATAGGAAAATGCATATCCTGCACTAATTTAATCAGGGTATAATTGACTTTAAATATACTTGAGACTGAGTGTCGAAGAATGGACATTAATGTTAGATTCAAATGTTGATTTCTTCTGTGTCATTCTTGCCTATGCTTTACAGGAGTCAACTGGCACATTGTTTTTTTTTATCTTACCAAGTTACCATATCATTGTAATTTCTTCTCTCGCTTTTTTGCAATGGACAAAAAGTTATATTCCTGCTTTCTCCGTACATTCAATAGTTGGAAGTTTGTTAGTTCTTACATGACCAGATGGCAGATGTTATCTTATTCAATCATCTATGCACTTTTCCATTTGTCATTTTTAAAATTTTTTTTTTCTGATGTTTTATCCGGAAATAAATCTTCCATCAAAATTCATTTTGCTGTCAGTGGAGTTAGGCTGTCTTTTGAATGTTACTATCGGCGGAGTTTTTGCTTTGCTGTCTCGGGAGAAACATTTTGTATGAGTATCATATTATATTACTGGAATGTGAATTGATATTACTCAAATCCAAAAAACATTTACAAGCATACAAAAGAAACAAAAACTTACAGCCATCAAAGAGGCGTGGCATTTCAGCTCATCTACCTACATCAAAATTGCTACCAAAGCTTATTAAAGAAAAACACCAATTTAGCATTGCCGTCATCAGTGCTTCACTATCAGTGCATCAATTTGGTCAATTTTCACCTGCTGAAGCTTCTCAACTTTCTGCATTGCTACAAGGCGCCTACTAATTTCCTCTTTCAGTTCTTTAGCTTCTGTTTCAGGCATCCTAAGGTAACTTTCAAACCAAGCTCTATTTCTAATTCTCCAAATAGCATAACTAGTGTCATACTTCTTATGTCTGTCTGCAAATTTGTGACTGTGAATTGAGCATTTAGAGCTGGTAACTGGAATCCAAGCCACTGCTCAATATTCCAGGTTCACTAAGACAATATGCCCATTCTCATCTTTGAATTTAATTTGATCAACATAACTCTTCCCTACAGTAAATTCCACAAGCACCCTTGCAAATCCCATTCTCTTTTTCTCCAAAGTTTGTGGATCAGCTCTTATGAATTTGCCCGCCAGTCCTGCAACCATGGGAATACATTTCCCCTAAAACTTTAATGGAAGTCCATGTAAGCACACCCACGCAGGCACCGACTTAACATCTTCCTTCATGAGGTTGGTATCCACTGACCACGGCTCCAGAGTTTATTTTTTCACATTTTTCTTACACGTACTGTTTTTATTTTATTACTATGTATTTGTTTCGTTTGGCTTTCTTTTATTTAAGTTTTCTTTTGTTTTGACCATGCCCTAGCTGGAACACTGGATTCATGCTTAAACTGTTTTCATGCTTAAACTGTTTTCATGCTAGCCGACTCAAATCATGTTTGGGACTAAGATTTTTTTGGATGCTGCTGTCCATTCATCCCCTCCGTATTTCATTTTAGGCACGCTCCTTCGAGGCTCTGGTCATGACGTAAATTCCAGCAATGATTAAGGTGTTAATGGTATCTTCTATTTGTTATTTTTGCGCAGCATTCAAAGCTATTGGAAGGATAATGCTTGATGTTGGTCTACTGGTGGCTTATCATTGTGATCGATATGGTATAGTTTTTAATCTTAATACCATTTCCCTGATTGTCGCCACCTAAATAGAGCTAAACTTGGCAATATTCTCTATTATGACGCATTGATTATTGATTTAAGGGTACTAGATCATGTTTAGTCTTTCTTTTTCATGAGAGCTTTACTGTCTCACCTAGAAAGGCGTTGGTTCCTGTCAATAATTCGAGCTTAAAATTGCACTCTTGTCTGTATCTTTTGCAGTATCAAGAGGCATGAACATGGGAGCAGATGAATGTCTCAAAAATTATCATTCGTCGGTCTCATCGTCATAAGGGTTGACTTCTTTACTATTTCCCAACCAAACAAAGGTGAATACTCTATTCTGCTTTAATAGACGTACCCCTCAACCAATACATTATTACTACGTTCATTCATTTAGTAGTAGGATTTGGTATCTTCTCTGATCCCCCCACCCCCCCCCGCACCATCCTTAATAAGAATATTGAAGGGCTATGAATTTGATTTCCGATTGGGTGGTTCCTGAGGTGGCAGTCTATTGTTACTGTTGCTGAAGGCCTTCTGTTTGACAGTGATCATGTAATGGATTGGACATCATCCTGGTGTGGACATCAGCCTTTCCAAGCTGGAAACTCGACGCTAGTTAGACGAAACTCAAATATATGGAACAAACTAGGTGTATTACACTACTTGTATTATATTAGTTTTTTAATTACATTTTGTATCTTACTATCATTATTTAGTCGGAAGTGCTATACAAGTACTCTTTTGTATCGATCTATAAGAATATTTATGTTGAAAACACGCTTATTATAATTTAGAGTATATTTATAAATTATGGGTTTGGGAATATATTTTTTTTAAATGATTACAGCTCTCTCATTTGCGGTGTTTTCCACACGTCAAATGTAATTTTTTTTTAATTAAAAAAATACCTATTTACATCGGTTTTAGTCCATAAATGATGTAAATAAGGTTAATATTTACATCGGTTCCGCACCAAAATTGATGTTATTAAATGTCGTTAACATCGGTTTTACTTATAATTGATGTTAATGGTATACTATTAACATCGCTTTTCACTTATAACCGATGTTAATGATATACTATTAACATCGCTTTTCACTTATAAACGATGTTAATAGTATACTATTTACATCGGTTTTAGAAATGATGTAAAGGGAAAAATACCCTAAATGTCGCCCCCAAATACATCGCCAAAAAGCGATGTAAATGGGGCAAAATAAGTGATGTTAATGAGACTTTTTCTACTAGTGTTTCATTAAATACTTAAACGATCATTTTTGATTACTTACTCGTGTTCATTAACACTAACCATGTCATAATCGCTTACACTAATCATGTGAGACAACCAACCTCAAATACAATAAATACAATGCATACAATATTGAAACCGAGTAAGATTAACCTGCATCAAAGCATATCCGCAAGCTCAAACCATTCCGACAAAGTTCCGTCTCGCACGATCGTCGCATCCTAACATATTCACATAATACCATCACTACGCATCCTATCTACTAATACAACCCAAAACCCTGTATTAAGGCTCACTAATTACCCATATAAACTAACAAAACCACTAATTAAACATCCACCACAAAGCCCCCAAATTCTAGGATTTACTATAAAAGATAAGAAAACGTGTAAAATTGAATCACCAAGATAGATCAGACATAAATGTAACATCCCGTATTTTTATAAATATATTTTAAGGGTTTTTAATTATTTTAAATAATAAAATAATATTTTAATAATTTATCGGGAAGTATTTTTATAAATAGTAAGATCCGTCTTAAGAACCTTAAGTCCTTAAGACGAATACAAACTTGGCAACTCGACTTCATATCCTAAAACCTGTTCATGTTACCAAACCCGTTTTCCTTGAAACGGGAAAGGACAACTAAAACCCTCCTAAGACCCATGTATATCGACATTTCATCATCCCTTCAAAAACAAACACTGTAAACTCATTTCACAAAAACCTCCATAAATCCTCATCTCTTAATCCATTTTTCTTCATTATCCGTTCACCGAATTAAGGTAATAAATACATTTTCGGAATCCTCATCGAATTTGCAAGCCATCTGTCACTTCCGTTTTTCATTTCCTTCATTTCGAAAATGGGGCTGTTTTTGTAGAATTCGCATTTCGGTCTCTTAAATCCGTTTTTCGTGATGTAGGTGAGGGCTTAGAAGACCCGGACGTGGATAGCTTCGTTGTAGAGGAGGAACTTTGAGCGGGATTTGCTTTAAGGTGACGATAATGAGAAACTCGGTCTTATTGTATAAATTAGCACTTTTCTTGCTTGAATTGGTTTAAGCTTCTGATTTTTCATGTTATTGATGTTAATGAGACTTAGTATCATGCTAGGAATCCTTCTTAAAGACCCTCATATGCTTAGTTGATGTTATATACACTTGTTGTTAAATTTCAGAAATTGTATGCTTGCGACGGATACAAATCATGATCTTATTGAGGATTGTTTGTGGGTTTAATTGCTGGTAGTTAGTATGTTTGGTGTTTATATGTGATGGGTACACATTTGTTGTTGCTAATTTAGAGGTTTGGGATCAATTTGAGGTGATTTGCATTTGTTAGAGAATTTGCGTTCTGCGTACAGCGGCCTCTGAGTCGGCAGGCTGACCGGCAGCCGGTCGGCCGGCTCAGAGTCTGGGTGTCTTCTTTTGATTGTTCAGAAATCAGAGAAAGGTTTCTGAGCCGGTCAGTCGGCCGCCGGTCGACCGGCTCAGGATCCTTCTTGGTGTTTTTCACGTTTTCAAAAGGCATGGGAAGTGACTCCCAGCCGGCAGGCCGGCAGCCGATACACCAGCTGAGAGTCACTCCTCGTGTTAAATTTTGAAGTTTGGCTATTGGGGAAGGGACTCCCAGCCGGCTGGCCGGCGGACGGTCCACCGGCTGAGAGCCTTTTCTCTTGTTTTTCAGACGGAGGTTAGGCATGGGAAGGGACTCCCAGCCGGTGGACCGGCAGACGGTCTGGGACCGGCTGAGAGCCCTTGTCCCCATTGTTTTATTTATAACTTCCAAAGGTTTATTCGGTTTTGATTGAAACTCGTTTCTTGTACCTTTGATGTATGTTTGAGGTCCCCGGAGGATGGGCGACACTATATTGGGTTCGGGAATGGAGAGAGGATAGAGCAGCTGGCCTCTGAACTTAATACGTGAGTTGTTTGTCATATATGGGGATATGCCTTAAGTTGGCCTCTGAGCCCTATATGTGTATGTTTGTCGTGTCTGGGACATGCCTTAACCTGTCCTCTGAGTCCAGACATGTTTGGTTGTGATCGCGTTGGAACATGCCTTAAGTTGGCCTCTGAGTCTGACGAGTAGAGCAGCTGCACAACGGGGTAGCTAAGGAACTGACACCTTGCCCGGAGTGCAGATGTTTGATGCTAGGACATGCCTTAAGCTGGCCTCTGAGTCTAGTATCTTGTGATGTAGTGAAGGGACATGCCTTAAGCTGGCCTCTTAGTCCTTTACTTTTGGATGTTAGTCCATGCGTTGAGTTGTCGCCTCTCAGTCTAGTGTCTTGCTGATTGGCAGGTCTATGCCTTAAGTTGGCCTCTGAGTCCTTGCTTGCTGAATGTTTTGGTGTTTAGGTTATGTCTTAAGTTGACCGCTGAACCTTTACACTTGCTGAATAATTGGTATGTAGGTTATGTCTTAAGTTGACCGCTGAACCTTATACTTACTGAACTTCATATCTGCTTGCCTTGAGTTGGTATAGTGTCAGATATGCATGATGATAGTGATGTTTATAGTACCTTGACTTTGTTATTGTTCATCCAAGGCATTGGATGACTCTTTAGTCAGTTTCGTAAATGGTTTGGATTGAAAGACCCCCCGACCGGGTAACCGGTAGGGAAACCGGCTCTCCTTCCAAATAGTTTCCGAAGTTGGTTGAGAGTCGTGCATTAGTGATTGCATGATAGTTGGTGATCAGTTATTGAGATGTTGATATGCTTCACATGTTTATATATGTTGGAGTTGTTGGGAAATGTGTCCTCAACAATAGTGCGATCACGACAGTGATAAAAATCATTGTCATAAATCTTATGAAAAGAATATGCAAGGGACGATCCAATATTGATATAGTCAACTGACCAACATTAATCGGTAATGATTGGCTGACTAGAGTTTAACATTACTGTCGTATGACGGTGGTGGTCAGTTGATCCCTTTAGGTCACACCTTTAGGACTGACCCCTTAAACGTATATTGATTAATTGTATAGGATACAGATTGATTGATATTATTAAAACCGTATATTGAGAAATTAGAGGTTGAATCTTAAGGTAAGATTTATATTTGAAATTGAAATGTGTCAATTGTCAAATATTAAACGATATTTTAGAAATATCAAGGTTAGTATAATGAATGGTTCATGGTTATAACAAACGTTGTTAATATATATCGTATCGACGATTATTACGATAACCATATGTTGGGACAGTAATTTCGAATTACTTAATGATTTGTTAAATGTGATTTAATTAATTTAGAAATATTATTTATATGATAAATTTATATTTTAAATTAATACAATTATTATGTCACATATGATGTCACATATTATACAATTGTACAAATTACATTTGTAAAATGAAGGTCCATTTTTACAAATGTTAACCGTGTAATGTATGTAGTAAGATAACATTATTTGATAATTTATCTTATTATTGTGTAAGTGTTGATATGACTTATCACTTATGACATATGTAAGAACAAAAGCAAAAATTTCTTCCTACATACTACACTTACACGACACACTCTCAACACCCAACATAACCTACTTTGTCTATAAGTACATGTGATCTATCACATTTTAAGGCTAATCCTCATGTTAGTTTTCTAGAGTAAGAAAACTCAAAATCCTCTAAGTTTATTTTCTAAGCATAAGAAAATACAACTCTCTTAATATTATTTACATAATATTTTAGTATACTAATAATAGTATTAGTTTACGGTTTTAAGTTAACCGATTACGTCTCCTAGCTCGGGTTCGTGTCTCGGTGTTTAAGGGTAGGTCTTGGTGCATCGTAAAGGAGGCAAGCTAATTTGGTTGCTCCGTGGAGGATCGTCCTAGCACTATCTCGGACCGTTTGTAAGGCCCTTTTCGTCTTTGTTCCGCATATTATATTGCATGCATAAGATCAACTATATTAATATGAGTTTAATTAGTTATATTAGTAAGACTAATAATATGAACTTGTTAGTAAAGACTACCTCGAGTTCCAACAATTGGTATCAGAGCCATAAGGTTGTTTGCATGCAACTCGATTTTATACGTTTTTGCGAGAAAATACGATTTTAATTAAAAACGAAAATGAGTAGTACATATAGGATATGCACGAAAATCATATTGCATGTATACTTTCTGGTCTTAAAATAGTTTTAAGTCATTTTGATGATTTATGGAATAATATTGTTCAATATTGTAATTAAAATGTTTAATTTGTACATTAAATCGGTTAAAAATGTTTTTATTTTGGGAAAAATAGCTAAATAATATTTCTGGCCATGAATTTTAAATATGTTCTCACATGCATTTAACATATTATGAATATAAATAATTTTCGAAATTATTGAGGTTTTATGCATGGTTTATGATTTTAATTGTTAAATAGTCATAAAATGAGTTAAATATGGGATAAATAGTTATTTTATGAATTTAACTATAAAATTTTTGGTAGATGTCACATGCAATATTTAAAATATATGATGAATTTTCCAGAAATTTTTCGTTAATATTGCATGAATATTGATTTTTATCGTAAAAATCGTAATATTAGTGACATATTTTAGCTTAAATAGTTTAAGTTCGAATTTGACCATAAAAATTTAATATAGTGTCACATATATTATTTCTAGCATGCATGTGAATTTTGAGCTTTTAATCTCGAATATTGCATGAGAAACGATTTTAATCGGTAAAATCGCGTAATATATGACACGAATTATTAAAAATAGTAAATGTTGCTTAAATGGTCCGAAAAATTCACCCATATTAGTCATATTATGTATGATCATCAACATATTTTTATTTAGTGCCAAAAGTTTCTGAAACTTTAAGTTTTAATTTTAAAGAGTTAAAATTGATATTGAGTGTTTAAGAAGTCATAATCATTACTTTATTTTTCAGACCTTAAACAGTGTGTACCTGATTTTTCTTTGCATTTTCAGATGCTTTGAGTGTCTAGGAAGATGTAAAAATTATATTGGTATTTTATTTCATAATTTTTGCAATAGTTTTGAATTTTTCGAAATATTATGCATATAGCTATTTTACGAAATAAATGGTGTATTTCGAAAATATTTGAATTTTAAGGATCTGAAATTTTAGAAAATTTTCAGTATGTTCAAAATTTTGAATTTTGAATTTTCGAAATATTTATGACTCGTTTGATTATTTTAATGCTATTTCCCGTAAAACCGATTAAAACCAAACAATATTAAAATAAGTTAAGTTAATTTTCAAAATTTGAGTAAGACTAAATTTTGAATCCTAAAATGTATTAGGAAACTTAACTAAATCATGAATAGTGATTCATAAAGTGATTAGTGATTTTAAAATTGTTTAAATCACGTTATTCCATAAAACCGTGTTATTACGAATAACGATATTTAAAACGTGTTTAATAGGACGATTTGGCTTAGGTTTTGCATTTTACATAAGCATTGCATATTTAATTATTGTTTATGAATGTCATAATTTTATTTACGTAATTTTGAATTATGTAATTTACTTAGTATGGCCTTAGATTTTAATCGATATTTCCCGTAATGTAAGGGTTTATCGATTCGGTTGTAATTTAATGTGATCTCGTATCACTTTATTTTACTGTTTTATTTTATTTTATAATGTATAAAATAGATAGAAAATTTGTAATTATTTGTAATTCCGGAGATCCTTGAAGACGGTGCCATTTCGGAAAGGAGTTCCGACCAAGACGGAGTTTGCCTTGGGATGCGTGCCGCGTGTGAAGTTCAAGGGACCAAAGGAGTTGGTTTCCGAATTTGTAATTTACTTTATTTTCTATTTTAGGAAAGGCCATACTAGGGTTTTATTTATGCTTTTATCTATGCTTAACATGTTTGCATGCATAGCCAAATCGTCATTAAACTCATGCATTCCATCGATTTTATCGACCGTGTCAATTAATTTATCGATAATTCACCGACTTAGTTCACTTAAAGGAGATAGATAATAAATTGACAAGATCTCTTACGTTATTTAAAAATCGAGACATAGCCTTACCAAAAAGTAAAGGACCCGCGAAGGATCTTCTTCATAAGGGAGTAGACTCGGCTAAACCGGGGTGCAAACCTTATTACGTTGGTGAAGTGGGGTAATATGGTTACGTTTTTCTTGAAATTTGGTCGATCTCGACGAAGGTATTCGAGCCACCGTAGTGGTAATAAGTTCGGGCTAAGATAAGAATTAGATTATTTTTATCGACCGAGAGTTCTAAAAGTAGAATTGATTAAGGAGTTAATCTACCGAGTCATATTAATGAGGGATGTATCGGCTAAACCGTGCCCGAGTTAGTATGTATTTGGGTCTCGGGATCATTTACTTAATTGGGTAAGAGATCATTAAGTAGATGCTTAACTTGTTTAATATTTACAAGTTTAATTATTAAAACGATAATTGTGTTTTAATTCCTTTATTTTATTGTAGTTCAAATTCGACTTTCAATCATCAAATGGCAAATAACGCTCCACCACTCCCACAACACGTTTCATGGCTTCGGTCTTTTATGGATCGTTGCAAGCTTGAGAAGCATGGCGCCAATTTTAAAGATTGGGACGCCCAATTGGTGTTGGCCGCGGAAGCCGACGATAAGACTCGTTATCTTACCATTGCCGCTCCTCCCACTCCCAGTGCTCGTTCATCGGAAGCGACTCGTGAAGCCTATGAGGCCTACATGAAGGAGTCGCACGCTTTGAAGAACGTGCTTATATTTTCGATGGAGCCGGATCTCCAAAGAAGAATGATTAAGCTAGCCACGGCTAATGAGATATACACTAGAGTTGCGAACATGTTTTCACAAGCTCCTAGGGTAATCCAATATGAGGCGGCCTCCGCCTTCTTCGATTTGACCTTAAAGGAAGGTCAAAAGATTAGTCCTCATGTGCTCAAAATGGTTGAGCTAGCCGAAACCTTGAAGTTGCAAGGGGTGAATGTTCCCGACTCGCTTATTATTGACAAAATCCTTCACTCCCTCAACAAAGTGAAATCGTATGTTCAATTTCGGGTAAATTATAACATGCGCAATCAAGTAACCTCCTTGGACGAGTTACATAAGATGTTAGTCCAAGCGGAGAGGGATATGGGACTTAATGAGAGTTCCACAAAGGATGTGCTTAATATCGATTCGAAAAGCAAGAGGAAGTTTAAGCGCAAGGCCAACAAGGGTAAAAATGTTAAAGCCTTCAAACCCGCATCTCCAAAGGAGAAGACTTTTGTGAAAGGTACTTCTTCTTCGTCGTCATCAAAGGTTGAAGACAAGTGCTATTATTGCACTAAGATGGGGCATTGGAAGCGGAATTGCTCGAAGTATCTCCATGACCTCAAAGCCGGAAAGGTTCTTGCAGTAGGTATAAATTCTCGTCCAATTCATGTTACTTAATCAATTTTGTATATTGATACAAGTTATTGATTCTTACCCGTTTATAAATTGTTTTAAAGGGGCTCCTACCAAAGACAAAGGCAAGGAGAAGGAGAAGGAAACTTGAAGTTCCTTCCCTGGATGGCTAAGGTAGCATCCGAGATTGAAGACATGAAGAGCATGGCTCTAATTTTCATTTGATGTCTTCTTTCTTTTTGCATTTTAATTTAAGAACTTGGTATTTCTTGTACGACAAGAATATTATTGAGACAATGGTCGTAATAGTGGTAACTTGGTTTTCAACCCAAGTCATCCTTTTGTTCTTAATCAAACATGTTGATTTTAAAATGCTATTATGATACATAACATGAGTTGATACGATTTTCATAGATCGTAATAAAGTACCTTGAATGATTCACCGTACGGAAGAAATGATAGGATCATTATAAAAGTAATACGACTTACTTAAAAACGAGAATTGCATCCCGTGAAATACTTCAAATTCAAACATAAGAACATCAGTTCATTATAAGATTTTCACCTTAAATGAAAGAAAATGTTAATATCTCAATACTCAAATTAATTCTTTATCCAATACATTGTTGACGGGCGAAAATGCTATCCTTCCTAAAATACCGGTTATTTTAAAGGATAGGGTGGGAGAAATTCTACGCCCGTAAACCAATGATATAAACATAGGATCTTAGAGAAGAGTCCTATAAGGAGTCCTTAAGAAGAACTCTAAAAGATTGGATAGAAGAAACTACGAGAGGACACAGAAGAAAATACGCGAGGACACAAAAGGAAATGTTCCATATGTTGTCATTAGTTCCTAGAGAGGACAAAGGGAACCGCGAGTGTTAACAGAAGGAAATCGTTTCCATGATGTTAATGTTTCTGTTTTATAAAGATAATAGAGGAGAAATCATCTCCCGTTCTCGTGAAAATAGAAGATTCTTTCCGTGGGAAAGAAAATGAAAATGAAATGTTCATAACGAGTTGAGAAAATGTTTGAAGTCAATCAAAATGAAATGTTCATTATGAGTTGAGAAGATGTTTGAAGTTGTTACCTAATCACTATGAAATCAGTGGGAGTTATTGACTATATGATAGTAATATGGAATTCAGTGGGAGAAAAGTTATTAAGGAAACGAAACCTACCATTTAGAGAGGATGGTGATTCTTTAAAGGTTAAAGAATATAAGGTTTTCAATTCTAAATGAATATATGTTAAGAACATAAATCATAAGTGAGTTTATTATATGATAATGAAACGTCACCGATCAGTTAACAAGGTTTGGATTTGAATCCGAGATATGAAAATGTTAATTCATATAACCTTGATCAAAATGCCATAAGTTGAAATAAAGCCCTCTTTCGATATAAGTTTCTCGAGGAGAACTAGTAGATCGAATCTAGGTAAACTACAATATAAATTCGAGTACAATATGACTATGTTCATGAGGATAACATGTCATGAGTTTTATGAAAACAGTGGGAGCTTCCTTAAGGTAAGGAGACTCGAGTCGAGTATAAAGACTTGATATGTACTTGAATAAGATCATATTATGCGAGATAATATGAGTCAAAAGGAAACCGAAATTTGTAGGTTTAAAAGATGTGAAGATAGGGTATATTCACATAATAAACCATTAATACAAATTGATGTATGATCATCAAAGATTGCTTATGTGGAGCAACAATATCGTATTGATTGTTCGCACATAACAATCACTCTTATCGTTTGAGTTATTATTATTAATATTAACTCACAATTTATACTTTGTAAAATCCAAATGGGTTGTAAGAGACAATTTGAACCCCATAAGTGAACTGGATTAACTTAGTATAGCCCATAGTCGCTTGTATGAGGTGACATCTCGAAGCGGCTACAATGTGAGGCGATTGATGGCAAGTTCAAAAGTCATAGAGTCATATGGGATGACTAGTCGATCACATCGGCAGACTGTGTAACACTCTGTTGGGCATTTAGTGACCGCTTATAGAGTTCTGGAAATTTTATAATTAGCCTGGTCGTGGCGAGAGCTACTATATTATTCACATAAGTCGATTCTTTGACTTGAGACTGTTCGCCCAAGGTGATGCAGCCTCAGATTGACTTTGATTTTAGCTCTACGATCAACCGTTAAAGGGGGTCAAATGGGCTTCTTTTGGGTCATGATGGACTGTGTTAGTCGAAGGGAACAGTAGGATAGGAATTGTCCACTCCCTCGTCGGGGTTGTCTTAAATCTCAGGGCCACTCGAGGAGAAGTTTAACTGAAAATGCGTGGCCACGCTCGGAAGGTATCTATGGTAGATAATTCCGGTCAAAGCAGTTAAATCTCCAGATCGAGAAAACCGCTCAAGATATGATCAAATGCAAGTACGACCTGGAAGACACCTTGCATTGAGTGGGAGATGACGTAATAGGACAAGAGAATTGGTGACGCACACTTGTCGAGGACAAGTGGGAGATTGTTGGGAAATGTGTCCTCAACAATAGTGCGATCACGACAGTGATAAAAATCATTGTCATAAATCTTATGAAAAGAATATGCAAGGGACGATCCAATATTGATATAGTCAACTGACCAACATTAATCGGTAATGATTGGCTGACTAGAGTTTAACATTACTGTCGTATGACGGTGGTGGTCAGTTGATCCCTTTAGGTCACACCTTTAGGACTGACCCCTTAAACGTATATTGATTAATTGTATAGGATACAGATTGATTGATATTATTAAAACCGTATATTGAGAAATTAGAGGTTGAATCTTAAGGTAAGATTTATATTTGAAATTGAAATGTGTCAATTGTCAAATATTAAACGATATTTTAGAAATATCAAGGTTAGTATAATGAATGGTTCATGGTTATAACAAACGTTGTTAATATATATCGTATCGACGATTATTACGATAACCATATGTTGGGACAGTAATTTCGAATTACTTAATGATTTGTTAAATGTGATTTGATTAATTTAGAAATATTATTTATATGATAAATTTATATTTTAAATTAATACAATTATTATGTCACATATGATGTCACATATTATACAATTGTACAAATTACATTTGTAAAATGAAGGTCCATTTTTACAAATGTTAACCGTGTAATGTATGTAGTAAGATAACATTATTTGATAATTTATCTTATTATTGTGTAAGTGTTGATATGACTTATCACTTATGACATATGTAAGAACAAAAGCAAAAATTTCTTCCTACATACTACACTTACACGACACACTCTCAACACCCAACATAACCTACTTTGTCTATAAGTACATGTGATCTATCACATTTTAAGGCTAATCCTCATGTTAGTTTTCTAGAGTAAGAAAACTCAAAATCCTCTAAGTTTATTTTCTAAGCATAAGAAAATACAACTCTTTTAATATTATTTACATAATATTTTAGTATACTAATAATAGTATTAGTTTACGGTTTTAAGTTAACCGATTACGTCTCCTAGCTCGGGTTCGTGTCTCGGTGTTTAAGGGTAGGTCTTGGTGCATCGTAAAGGAGGCAAGCTAATTTGGTTGCTCCGTGGAGGATCGTCCTAGCACTATCTCGGACCGTTTGTAAGGCCCTTTTCGTCTTTGTTCCGCATATTATATTGCATGCATAAGATCAACTATATTAATATGAGTTTAATTAGTTATATTAGTAAGACTAATAATATGAACTTGTTAGTAAAGACTACCTCGAGTTCCAACAGGAGTGTTCTGTTTGCTTTACTTGATACGTGTCGTTACAAAAGGTGGCTAGGAGAAATCTAGTCGCTCCCCACTGATTGTGGCGTACATGTTTTCATGTATGTAGGTACATGCAGGTTGGACAGGTTGGATGAGAGCTAGCGAGTGATGATCCACTTGTCATCATATGACTTACACTTTCGAGTAGCTAGACTCTAGTTTGATACAGTTGATATCTTTTGGTGCCTGTAGGGATGTTCCATCCCAGGCTTTGTATATATTTGGTTTCCCGTATTTAGAACTGTTATACTTATCTATTTCGTTTATATCAGTTTCAGTTTCCAGTTTCAGTTTTAATTCACCTCGCATGATGTTTATGTTTAAAAAGTTTTAATTCCGCTGCATTTTTAGTACTTTGTGTGTTTATTTATTTCCGCTTCGCGAGGGGTTTTACAGTTGGTATCAGAGCATTATTGATCCCGACGCACTCATGTGACCCCCAACCTTAACTTGACCAAATAAACAAATAATGAATGAGAGATGGGTAGATCTAAGGATTTATGTTGTAGTCTATTTGTGAATGCTAATTGCTAAGTTAACACTTGTTTTCTTTTGAAGGATGGTGAGAACCACAGCTGCTGAGAACACTATAATTCAAGCACTTCATCAGTTGCTTGAGAACCAGAGACAGCAGGCAGAGACTGTTCCACCTCCTCCACCGCCAGGCAATGAGGCCAATAGGTCTGGTAGCTTCTCTTGGATAGCATCCCATATGTCCAGGAGCCATGTGAAGACTTACGGAGGCGAGAATGATCCGGTTGCTCTTACTGAGTGGTTCCGTGAGATGGAAAAGAGCTTTACCATGTATTCGGTTGGCAGAGAGGATAGAGTGCGGCTAACCACTCACTTTTTGACCCTAGAGGCCGATAGATGGGGGGCATTGACCGGACCGACTTTCATTCTTGATCCTTTGTTTGATTGGGAGGCTTTTAAGGATAAGCTCGAGACGAGATTTTATCCTAAGGAGCTTAGATCACAGAGACTTAAGGAGTTCATGGACTTGAAGCAGGGTAAGATGTCCGTTCAGGAGTACACCGACAAATTTAACCAGCTTGCACATTTCGCTTCGAAGTTTGTCAGGGATGACGCTGAGAGGGTTTACTTCTACCGTGGGAAGTTAGGGTCGCGCATCGAGAGTATGGTTCGCCGTGACTCGACTTCTTTTGTGAGATTTATGATGATGCTATTTGGGCCGGGAGTTCCATTCGTGCCATAGATGCTGAGACCCGAGCTGCTACTTCCAGTGTTACTTCTCACCAGAGATCCGTTTACCAGGGGAAGAGACCGTTTGTTCCATCCACTTCTTCGCCTTCTTCTCAGAAGAAGCGATTTGAGAGGTTCTCTGCTCCGGTTGCTAAGACCACTTTCTACACTGATACTGCTTCTAGTGTTTGCCACCGTTGTGGTAAACCATCTCATCCAGGTTTTGACTATTTCAAGAATGCTTTTAAGTGTTACACCTGCAATGGATTTGGGCACAAGTCCTTTGAGTGTCCTGAGAGGAACACCGCACGTGGCAAGGCTGCCACAGCTGCTGCAGCGACTAAAGGAGGAAAGCCGAAGGGGAAGATCTTTGTGATGACTAGGGCTGAGGCTGAGGCTCATCCAGATATTGTGGCTGGTATCTTTTCTGTTCTTGGTGCCGAGTGTCTTATTTTGTTTGACACTGGAGCTTCCTTATCATTTATATCGACTCAGTTCGCAGACCGTTTAGCTCTTGAGTCTTCGTTGGTTGAGGAGACTTCCATTTCCTTACCTTCTGGAGATGTGTTTCCCTACTTTTTGTCCCATAGGGATGTTCCGATTATTATTGGTCAAGCCACATTTCCAGCGGACTTACTGAGATTTCCTCTCGGGGAATTTGACATTATGCTCGATATGGATTGGTTATCGCGATACCATGCTCGCTTCGAGTGTCGCGACCAGAAAATATGCTTGAGGAGTTCTTCAGGAGTTCGTGTTTCCTATAGGGGAACTCGCCCTAAAAAGGGTGTTCGTGTTATTTCTTCGATGAAAGCATCTCATCTTCTTAGGAAGGGTTGCCAAGCCTTCCTGTGTGTTGTTTCAGCTACAAAGCCATCGCTACCGAAGCTTGAGGATGTAGCCATTGTTCGTGAGTTTCCAGATGTTTTCCCAGATGACTTACTAGGGATACCGCCAGAGAGAGATGTGGAGTTTACTATTGAGCTTGTTCCAGGTACCGGACCGATATCTAAAGCTCCTTACCGTATGGCTCCACCAGAGTTGAAAGAGTTGAAGCAACAGTTGGAAGAGATGATCGAGAAAGGGTTCATTAGACCGAGTGCTTCTCCGTGGGGTGCTCCAGCTTTATTTGTTAAGAAGAAAGATGGTTCCATGAGACTTTGCATTGATTATAGAGAGTTGAACAGAGTGACTGTGAAGAACAGATATCCTTTGCCTAGTATAGATGATTTGTTTGATCAGTTGAGGGGTGCTTCGAGGTTTTCTAAGATTGATCTTCGATCGGGTTATCATCAGATTCCAGTGAGAGAGGCTGATATTGCGAAGACTGCTTTTCGTACCAGATATGGGCATTTTGAGATCGTGGTTATGCCTTTTGGGTTGACTAATGCACCTGCTATTTTTATGGATCAGATGAACCGCACCTTTAGTGAGTTTCTTGACACTTGTGTTGTGGTGTTTATTGATGACATTCTCATTTACTCGAAGACCGATGAGGAGCATGCCGAGCATCTCCGATTGATTCTTGGGATTTTACGTCGACAGAAGTGGTTCGCGAAGTTCTCTAAGTGTGAGTTTTGGCTTTCTAAGGTTGCATTTCTTGGACATGTGATATCTAGTGAGGGAGTTATGGTTGATCCCGCGAAGATTGAGGCTGTTGTTGATTGGGAGAGTCCCAAAGATGTGGGAGAGATTCGTAGTTTCCTTGGTTTAGCGGGTTACTACCGTCGATTTGTTGAGGATTTCTCTAGATTGGCTCGTCCGATGACTCAGTTATTGAAGAAGGAAGCTAAGTTTGTTTGGACCGACAAGTGTGAGAGCTCTTTCCAGGAATTGAAGACTAGGTTGACTTCCGCTCCTATACTTGCTTTGCCAGAGATCGGGGTTGACTTTGATGTTTACTGCGATGCTTCGATGTTAGGGCTTGGATGTGTGTTGATGCAGAGTGGTAAGGTGATAGCTTACTCATCTAGACAGTTGCGAGTTCACGAGGTGAACTATCCGACGCATGATCTTGAGTTAGCTGCAATTGTTCACGCCCTAAAGATGTGGCGTCATTACTTGATTGGATCTCATTGTCGCATTTTCACGGATCACAAGAGTCTAAAGTACATTTTCACCCAGAAAGACCTCAATATGCGACAGCGTCGTTGGCTGGAGTTGGTTAAGGATTACGACATTGAGTTATTGTATCATGAGGGTAAGGCCAATGTGGTTGCTGATGCGCTTAGCCGCAAGACTTCTCATTCGATGAATGTTATGCGTGTATTGCCCGATGAGTTGTGTTCCGAGTTCCGGAAGTTGAGATTAGAGATGGTTGGTAGTGGTTTTGATTGGTTATCTGCTATGACTGCCGAACCGACATTGTATTGGGAGATTCGCCAGAGTTTACCTACAGATGCTGCTTTCCGAAGGTTCGAGGCTAAGATTTCGAGTGGTGTTGCACCAGACTTAGTGATTGATTCTGATGGTTTCCTTAGATTCCGAGGTAGGACGTATGTTCCAGATACGCCAGATTTGAGGAAGAGGGTTCTTGATGAGGCTCACTTGACACCGTATTCAGTTCATCCGGGCGGAGAGAAGATGCACAAGGATTTGAGACTTATATTTTGGTGGCCTGGGATGAAGAAAGACATTTTGGATTACTTGAGTAGGTGCTTGACTTGTCAACAAGTCAAGATAGAGCATAGGAGGCCAGGTGGTTTGTTACAGCCGCTCTATGTTCCTCAGTGGAAGTGGGAGTGCATTTCGATAGACTTTGTGACGGCATTGCCTAAGACAGTGGGAGGCAAGGATGCGATTTGGGCTGTGGTTGATAGGCTAACTAAGTGTGCCAGATTTGTGCCTATCAGAGAGACATGGGATATGGACCGTTTAGCCAGGGCTTATATTGCAGAGATAGTCCGTTACCATGGTGTCCCGAGAGAGATCGTTTCTGACCGTGATCCTCGTTTCTGTTCCAGATTTTGGAAGGCTTTACAGGAGGCTATGGGTAGCCGTTTGCTGATGAGTACCGCATTTCATGTCGCGACTGATGGACAGTCCGAGAGAACTATACAGACATTAGAGGACTTGCTCCGTGCTTGTGCACTTGATTTCCAGAGTTCTTGGGAGCAGTGTCTACCGTTAGTTGAGTTTTCCTACAACAACAGTTTCCATTCATCTATTGGTATGGCTCTGTATGAGGCGCTCTATGGTAGGAAGTGCCGTAGTCCGATCTGTTGGGATCAGGCGAGTGACGTGCACGACCTAGGACCGGACCAGTTAGATGTTACGATTGATCAGGTTCAGCTTATCAGAGGTAGGATGAAGGCCGCTCAGGATCGGCAGAAATCCTATGCAGATGTTCGCCGTAGACCTCTCGAGTTTGAGGTGGGTGACAGAGTCTTCTTGAGAGTTTCACCGATGAAGGGCGTTAAGAGGTTTGGAGTTAAGGGTAAGTTGAGTCCTAAGTATATTGGGCCATTTGAGATCGTGAAGAGGATTGGTGCTGCTGCTTACCGTTTGGACTTGCCTCCTAGTTTGGGCAAGGTTCATAGTGTCTTTCATGTTTCTCAGCTCCGTAAGTATGTTAGCGATCCGAGTCATGTTCTTCTTAGAGAGATCGAGAACTTAGAGCCGAGTCTTGCTTTCGAGGAGCATCCCGTGAAGATTCTAGACCGTCAGGACAGGAAGCTTAGGAGCAAGGTGGTGCCTTTAATGAAGATCCTTTGGCGTTGCGATGATGTTGAGGAGCAGACGTGGGAGACCGAGGCATCGATGCGTGCTGCACATCCTTCTCTTTTCGATTGAGGTATAGTTAGTTAGAATTCATCTTCGTTCGAGTTTCGAGGACGAAACTTTTTGAAGTTGGGGTGATTGTAACATCCCGTATTTTTATAAATATATTTTAAGGGTTTTTAATTATTTTAAATAATAAAATAATATTTTAATAATTTATCGGGAAGAATTTTTATAAATAGTAAAATCCGTCTTAAGAACCTTAAGTCCTTAAGACGAATACAAACTTGGCAACTCGACTTCATATCCTAAAACCTGTTCATGTTACCAAACCCGTTTTCCTTGAAACGGGAAAGGACAACTAAAACCCTCCTAAGACCAATGAATGTCGACATTTCATCATCCCTTCAAAAACAAACACTGTAAACTCATTTCACAAAAACCTCCATAAATCCTCATCTCTTAATCCATTTTTCTTCATCATCCGTTCACCGAATTAAGGTAATAAATACATTTTCAGAATCCTCATCGAATTTGCAAGCCATCTGTCACTTCCGTTTTTCATTTCCTTCATTTCGAAAATGGGGTTGTTTTTGTAGAATTCGCATTTCGGTCTCTTAAATCCGTTTTTCGTGATGTAGGTGAGGGCTTAGAAGACCCGGACGTGGATAGCTTCGTTGTAGAGGAGGAACTTTGAGCGGGATTTGCTTTAAGGTGACGATAATGAGAAACTCGACTTTATTGTATAAATTAGCACTTTTCTTGCTTGAATTGGTTTAAGCTTCTGATTTTTCATGTTATTGATGTTAATGAGACTTAGTATCATGCTAGGAATCCTTCTTAAAGACCCTCATATGCTTAGTTGATGTTATATACAATTGTTGTTAAATTTCAGAAATTGTATGCTTGCGACGGATACAAATCATGATCTTATTGAGGATTGTTTGTGGGTTTAATTGCTGGTAGTTAGTATGTTTGGTGTTTATATGTGATGGGTACACATTTGTTGTTGCTAATTTAGAGGTTTGGGATCAATTTGAGATGATTTGCATTTGTTAGAGAATTTGCGTTCTGCGTACAGCGGCCTCTGAGCCGGCAGGCTGACCGGCAGCCGGTCGGCCGGCTCAGAGTCTGGGTGTCTTCTTTTGATTGTTCAGAAATCAGAGAAAGGTTTCTGAGCCGGTCAGTCGGCCGCCGGTCGACCGGCTCAGGATCCTTCTTGGTGTTTTTCACGTTTTCAAAAGGCATGGGAAGTGACTCCCAGCCGGCAGGCGGTACACCGGCTGAGAGTCACTCCTCGTGTTAAATTTTGAAGTTTGGCTATTGGGGAAGGGACTCCCAGCCGGCTGGACGGCGGACGGTCCACCGGCTGAGAGCCTTTTCTCTTGTTTTTCTGACGAAGGTTAGGCATGGGAAGGGACTCCCAGCCGGTGGACCGGCAGACTGTCTGGGACCGGCTGAGAGCCCCCGCCCCATTGTTTTATTTATAACTTCCAAAGGTTTATTCGGTTTTGATTGAAACTCGTTCCTTGTACCTTTGATGTGTGTTTGAGGTCCCCGGAGGATGGGCGACACTATATTGGGTTCGGGAATGGAGAGAGGATAGAGACCCCCCGGTCGGGTAACCGAAAGGGAAACCGGCTCTCCCTCAACTTAGTTCCCGGGATCAATTAAGTGTTGATTAGAAGTTAAGAAAGTAGAACTATAGATTAGTTCATAGACTTGGATGATATTGTATTGATGCGTATTAAGTTATGCCTTAAGCTGGCCTCTGAACTTAATACGTGAGTTGTTTGTCAAATATGGGGATATGCCTTAAGTTGGCCTCTGAGCCCTATATGTGTATGTTTGTCGTGTCTGGGACATGTCTTAAGCTGGCCTCTGAGTCCAGACATGTTTGGTTGTGATCGCGTTGGAACATGCCTTAAGTTGGCCTCTGAATCTGGCGAGTAGAGCAGCTGCACAACGGGGTAGCTAAGGAACTGACACCTTGCCCGGAGTGCAGATGTTTGATGCTAGGACATGCCTTAAGCTGGCCTCTGCGTCTAGTATCTTGTGATGTAGTGAAGGGACATGCCTTAAGCTGGCCTCTGAGTCCTTTACTTTTGGATGTTAGTCCATGCGTTGAGTTGTCGCCTCTGAGTCTAGTGTCTTGCTGATTGGCAGGTCTATGCCTTAAGTTGGCCTCCGAGTCCTTGCTTGCTGAATGTTTTGGTGTTTAGGTTATGTCTTAAGTTGACCGCTGAACCTTTACACTTGCTGAATAATTGGTATGTAGGTTATGTCTTAAGTTGACCGCTGAACCTTATACTTACTGAACTTCATATCTGCTTGCCTTGAGTTGGTATAGTGTCAGATATGCATGATGATAGTGATGTTTATAGTACCTTGACTTTGTTATTGTTCATCCAAGGCATTGGATGACTCTTTAGTCAGTTTCGTAAATGTTTTGGATTGAAAGACCCCCCGACCGGGTAACCGGTAGGGAAACCGGCTCTCCTTCCAAATAGTTTCCGAAGTTGGTTGAGAGCCGTGCATTAGTGATTGCATGATAGTTGGTGATCAGTTATTGAGATGTTGATATGCTTCACATGTTTATATATGTTGGAGTGTCCTGTTTGCTTTACTTGATACGTGTCGTTACAAAAGGTGGCTAGGAGAAATCTAGTCACTCCCCACTGATTGTGGCGTACATGTTTTCATGTATGTAGGTACATGCAGGTTGGACAGGGTTGGATGAGAGCTAGCGAGTGATGATCCACTTGTCATCATATGACTTACGCTTTCGAGTAGCTAAACTCTAGTTTGATACAGTTGATATCTTTTGGTTCCTGTAGGGATGTTCCATCCCAGGCTTTGTATATATTTGGTTTCCCGTATTTAGAACTGTTATACTTATCTATTTCGTTTATATCAGTTTCAGTTTCCAGTTTCAGTTTTAATTCACCTCGCATGATATTTATGTTTAAAAAGTTTTAATTCCGCTGCATTTTTAGTACTTTGTGTGTTTATTTATTTCCGCTTCGCGAGGGGTTTTACAATAAAGGAGCGAGGGTGTTCCATCATCAATCTAAGCTTGAATCTCCATATAATTGTGTTCATGAGGGTTTTAGAGAGAAGGGGGAGTTTGGAGAGATTTGGAAGAAGATAGGAAATGATTTGGGGATTGGAGAAGAATGGTTAAAATCATGCTCTGCTCAATGGCACTACAACAACCCTACTAAGTCATATTAATATCATGCCTAGATCTCAAGTTATGGCAGTTCTAAGATAATTCTTCTGTAGACGGGCATTATCACAACTCCACTAAGTCTAGAATGCGTTATACTCGGTCCACCTTATAATCATAACTCACCCCCGAATGACCTCTCGTCTAGTATAAGGTCTATCAAGCATACCAAGGTTCATTTACGGGTGTCGAAATATCCAGATATTACATATAGAGCTATGTTAATCTAGTCTAAGCTTACGAATGTACTATCTAATAGACCGAGTTATAGTTGTTGTTATTTGAGTTGTCCCTTATTTGTATAAATGTCTCTCGTATATATAGGCAAATACCCGACTTCCCGATAATTACTCTTTAGTATAAAGATGGTTAAGCAAATGCTGAGCCACTATGAAACATCTTTCAAGTACTTAATATAACATCCCGTAGCTCAGCGTTCTTTTTCTTAGACTTCATGTATTTTTACTATGGATGATATAGTCAAGCTTAATAACGCATTCTTCGGTTTGTAGGGACTCGTACCTTTTAAATAATAAGTTTAGTACATTATGGATGATCCGTCACAAGGTTTTAGACCTGTTTTTTCGGCTGAAATGAGCTGAATTGAATTAATTGGAGTAAGACTTAATTGAACCAAATTGAGTGGAACTGAGGTCAAGTAAATTTAATTGAATTAAAAGTTAATTTTCTGAAAAGATTAATTGAATATAATTAAATGAACGTAAATAAAACCTAACGGAATACAGTCAAATAAAATTGGAATGAGCTGAAATTAAGCCAAAAAAACAAAACACAACATAAAAATAATCCTAAATAACTTGTCTTTTTTTACTGAGATGGATAATATTTAATTCATAGGAAATTTTGGACGGATATTTCCCATCACAAATGAGAATTTGTGTAATTGAATAGCTTATGCTTTACAACCAAGATTGAATGAAAAAAAGGAAAAAGGTGTGGTACGAAACAACCGATCTAATGTCACCGTCGGCACACAACTTATACTAAACAGTACAGTAGTAGTATTATACACGAATGATGAACATATATGAGATTACATTATTAATACAACAAATACAACAACTCTGGATCCTGAAAGACAAATATGGATGAAATCCGAATTGACAAAAAAAAAAAAGACTCAAAACTGGAAATCATTTCCCTTTATTGCTGTTATTGTTCATCTTCTCGTAGAACTGAATGCTCAACAACGACAATGACAAATTAACCTCATCCTTCCCCCATCTCTTACTCCCTCTCCTACCGCCCGCTGCAAGCGGAGCCGATGCCGCCACACTCGACGTCGACCCCGCTGTCTTTGATAAGTATAGCGAATATAACCGTCGAAAACCGCCCAGTGCCAGAACCACAGATCGAAGCTGCTTCTCCCCGCCACCGTGATTAACATCAATCCAACGCCGCGTGCATATCAACTCCCACAACCGCTCATCCTGAGCCGTCCTATTCCATATTTTACTCACGCACGAGAACACACCCAGTGTTCGCGCGTCCGCGTGCTTGAATATCTCGTACAGTAAATTCTCGTCTAATCTCGCGAACAAGCTTTCTCCGCCATCGCCGCCGTTTCCGTTATTTTCTCTCTCCTTTGACTTGTCTCCTAGGTCATATTTGAGCTTCTTCATGAACATCTGAAACTTTTCTTCACCGTCGGCGTTGTGATCTTCTCTCTCCTGTATCGCGATTGTACTTCCGCAGTCGCTGTGACTTCCTCTCTCCCCTGACTTCTCTCCTAGGTCAAATTTGAGCTTTTCCATGGAGATCTGAAATATCTCCTCGCCTTCGGTGCGGTGATTTTCTCTTTCATCAGAATTACCTGATGGTAGATTAAGTTTGAGCTTTTTAGTGTCAATCTGTTCGTCAATTGAGATCTGGAGAAGATGATGATCTTGATGATTGAGTGATCGTTTGTTGGACATGGTAGAGAGTGGAGAGAGAAAGTGAAAGCATGTGAAGGAGGGGGAATAATGCAACAGCTAACAGCTTTAGTTGGGGGGATGAGGAAAGAGAGAGTTGTGGAAAGTGGAAACGAACAAAATGTGAGTAAAGACGTGTTTTTTTCTTCGTTGCTTTCTGCTTTCTGCTTTCTGCTTTCGTCCTCTACTCCTCTGCTTGGCTGGTTTCGGGTTATTGTGTTGAACTCTTGATATGTGGGCCGGTCATAACTCTCATAACCATAAACCTTGTACAGAGTACTTTGTTTTCAGTCCGATTATGGAATTTTTGGGCTTATAGAACCTCCACTTTTTGGGCTGCATTTTTTTGGTCTTTCTTGGCAAAATAAACCCGAATTTGAAACTCAATAAAAATATCTAAATTGATAACTGACCGAACACTTATAAGAGTAACCTGAATAATCTCCGAATCTGAGTTGAATTCAATAATAACCAAATCACATCCGAGCTTGAATATGTTGTCTCAACTGATAAGAACTGAATCGAACCAAACTGATTGATCTGAATCAAAAGTATTTACTTTCTCATAAAAAAAAAAACTCGTATTTTAGTTGTGTTTTCGTTAATTCTTTATTTACTAATGACATTATGAATTACTACATTCAAATTGGAAAGTATAAGATACAGTTAAGCTAACTTTTGTTACTGTTAAACTTAAAAAAATTAACACCTGAAACTAAACTGAGTTGACCTGACCTAAATTGTAGCCGACTCGAAATACTACAAACTTATTAAAGTGGTTAACTGAATGAACTTGATCGAAATTGAACTAAAGCAGTAAATAAGATCAACCCAATTTATATCGAACTGATGTAACCCAATCTAAAACATAACCAAATAACCTGTTTGTCGAGTATAGTCACTCTGCTAAACTCTTGGCTTTCATCAAAGCCACTTAAAAACCTTGTTATTAAATAATGGTAATTTATGATTTATGATTTATGATTTATGATACCAAAAAATGTGGTAGTTTATATCAAAAGTCACTGGCTTAATAACCATTCTTGACATTGTAGGGTAAATTGCAGTTTTATTGAATTTTCTACTTCGTATAAAATAAGAATATTTGCAATCTTGAAGAAATTCAACCTCAAAGTCTAAAACATAAAACAAATTAGCTTGAGAAAACTTCTGAAGCAGATAATTTAAAAGTTTTTACAAATAAGAAATCCATAAATTCTCATTTGTGACGACACTACTCGTCAAAAGCATGTAACGGATCAGATACATATCAAATGAAAAGAAAATGGGGTGAATAATTGTACTAGTGGGTGGAATAAAGAGAAGGGGTAGGCGGCTACTTTGTAGTTTTGGGTCAATATCAGGGGCGTATCCAAGGGGTCCCGGGTGGGAAGGTCCCCCATGAAATTTCAGGAATAAATTTTTAAAAGGAGGTTCGATTCTTGATAACACATAAATAGTTTGTTACTTTTTTTATTAAAAATTGCTTGAAATGAGGTTTCAAACCCTAACCTTCAATTAACTTACCAAATTCTAAACTATTGAACCACTTTCATTTATTGTTAATTTAAGTATTCAAATTTATTATATTTTATAAATGAGATATTTTCATTCTTTTACTTATACTAGTTGATTTCCCGTGCGCGATGCGCGCGGATTCTCAAGGCAACATGTATGATATTAAAGACATGGTTACAATGCCGACATTATGCACTGGATTTTGCGTACTGTATTTACTTAAGTCAATGAAACCGCTTGTTTGTTGTTTTACAAACAGTTTTTCTAAATAGCCGTCTCATGTCCGACATCGTGACTGTCACTTGGACAACCAACATTCATTAGGCACATGAACAAACATATTATAGTATATACAATGATTAAAAGTGTAAAAAAAGATTGATTATAATATTAGTTTTTGCAGAGAATTTATAATTAATTATAGTAATTGTCGATTTTTTAGAATTAAAATTATACGTTCAAGAAGAATCAAATGGAAAGAAGATAAGAGGACGAATAGAAAAGGAATAAGAAGAAAGATAGAGAGAATGAGTTAGAAAGATGCACAAAGTAAAAGGACTGAGAAGAGAACAAGACCCGAGTTTTTCATCACATGTGGAGCACGGAATGAATTTACGCATACATTTTCGTATCTAAGGTGTAACTATATCACACGTGATGGAAATAACATTGAGAATTATCTTCTTATTTTGAAATAAGTGAATGCAGGTTCCCGAGCCACGTAGCTAAGCTATGTCCATACTATCAAACTATCGTCCAATTAATTGACATGAGAACATAATCACATACTTAAAGGTAATGCATTATGTGCAACTAAACCCCAAAAATGACTTATCGGACTAACTACTGTCTTTACCAAAGGCTAAATACTTTAAATTTCTTGTGTAGATAACTCAATATGCCACTTCATAATCGAAGCTTATTGTATTAGGAACTTAGGACTCACTATGTTATCACTTCTGTCACGTATCCTTGTTGCGTTACTCAGAATTTCACTGTGTATACGGTTAACTGGTAAATATCCAAACTTTCAATTTTAGGAAGAAGATGGAGAGGATGGATAAAAGGACACTACATTATGAAAGGTGATAAAGATGAACAATATAGTAGTAGAAGGTGTACGTGTAGGATATATCATATATTTCCTAATGAGATTAATCATATTAATGTCAAAAGGAAAGATTATATCAAAATTAACTTTAATAGGAATGTTATAAAAGGAAATAAATCAATATAAGAAGGTAAGAAATAACTTTGAGTCATTTGTTTTTGGCCTAAGAACAACCTAGTATAAAAAATTTCAAGGCAGAAATCATCCTACCAATTGCACCCAATATGATCCAAGAATATGCCTTACTCGAAATTTGTGTATGCTAGACAAAGATTCGAGTGCCTCTCCTTTTTGTATATTTCACACGCATTAACTTCATCATTAGGGTTAATGTCAAGTCTATATATAACGAGGAAATAATATCGTGAGAATCCAAACAAGAGTAAAACTCTTGTTTGGCACGAGTCCACACGGTCCAAACAACAACTATCATAACCGAATTTCCCATAAAATAATAAAACTATTTTTATTAATTATTGGAAGATATTATTTTGAAAGTTGTTATATTTATATATTAATAATATATGAACCGAAATTTCGGTGCACTTGGAAAACTTATTTCCGAGACTTTGGGATTGCCCTATGAACGAAAGTTTAATGCTTTTCTAGGAACCCTAAGACCGTAAGGATTGGGTAGAATATTGACCTAAAGGTTTATTCTTTGTTCCTTGGGATTGTGTTATTTGGTTATTTTACCCTTCATTGACCTGTTTTAGCCATGGGGAACCGAAGTTCCTAATCTCCTTTTTACCTTGTTTTAATTCTCTTGTTTATTTTCCTATTAGTTGTTAGTCCCAATCATAAATCAAACCCCCCTTTTTAGTTACTTCCAATAGACTTTAAATTCACAAACATAATTAACCTTGTCTCTATGTGGTTCGACCCTTAACTTATCCTATCTAGTTTAAGCTGAGGTTTTTATAAATTTTATCTTTGACGCCCTCAACGACGGGCATCAAATTTTGGCGCCGTTGCCGGGGAGACGGTATAATTTTGTTTGTAGATTTTTAGTTTATTTTTCTTGTCTTAAGGAACTTAAGTTCCTTAAGACCGTTGCTTACCTTTTCTTCTAGTTTTGTTTTTGCATATTAGAAGACAGGTTTTTGAGAGGAAGACTTGAGTACTCTCACCCTTAGACATGGATACTATTTATGACCACATACAACCGAAGGTCCAAGATTTACCAAAGGGGTTCACCTTGCCTACTCCTATAACTGGTTCATTTGAGCTCCACCCGAACTACATCATTCTGGTGGAGCGGAATCAATTTTCTGGCCTACCCGACGAGGATCCGTTGAGGCATGTTGAGACATTCACGGATTATTGTTGTTCCATACACATACCTGCCGGGGTGACTCAGGATGAGGTGAAGGCAATGATGTTCCTTTATAAATTGAAGGATGCCGCGAGAGATTGGTATCGTTACCTTGATAGGGTAGCTGAGAAGGTTAAGGATTGGGCTTCCTTGGCATTGGATTTCTACAAAAAATACTTCCCTCTTGCGAAGGCCAATGACTTGAGAAGCCAAATTACTAACTTTCAACAAGGACCGGATGAAGGATTTTCTTAAGCATGGAGTCGGTTCAAGAAATTGGTCCGTTCTATCCCTCACCATGGTTTTCCTCAATGGTACTTGTGTAACCAATTTTACAACGCTCTCTACGATGATTATAAGGTGATTCTTGATGCGGCCGCCAATGGAAGATTCCAGAACAATACCAACCATATGAAGGGTTGGAACACCATTGAAGACATGGCGGTGCATAGGGCCGAATTTGGGAGTTCACGTGGGAATTCGCGAAGGTTGAATGTGGAGATGGATAGAGTTTTAGCTCTTGAGACAACCGTTGAAGCCCGTTTTGAAAAGCTTGAGGCAACCCAACTGAAGCTCGAATCTAGTTACTACGGTTGACAACACGGGTGAGACTGCGGAGTTGAGAGAACTTGTTCATGCTCTTATGAAACAAGTATTGGAAATGGAAAAGGCTCAAGTGGCTTCTATGAAGACTTTTAAAAGCCAATTAGCAATCTTAGCTGCTAATCAGATTGCTAGCTCTCCGGTCGGTTGTGAGAGTTCCATGGAAACATTAAATGCTATAAATCTTAGGAGTGGTCGTGCTTATGAGGGACCCACCCCAAAGGATGATTCTACCGAAGTTCAGGACGAAGAAATTGATCCCGTACACAGGTCAGGAGGTCGATCGACCACAGCATCAGGTCGACCGACCTCGACACCTGACGTGAGATCAGTTTCTGCAAAACAGAAAAATTGGTAAGGTTGAAGTTTCCTACTTTGACCCTTTTTCGGATGCTTCAGGATAGGTAAAAAGGTCGTGCGGGACCTCTTAAACCAGCGCTAAACGGGAGGCAACCCGTGTTTTAGCTTAATTTTATGTTTTTGTAATTTTTGGTACTTTTTATGTCGTGATTTTAAGCTTTTTGATGGAATTTTGAGCTTCTGCAGGAAAAATAAGAGGAATCGTCAGTTACGTAGGTCGACCGACCTACTAGTAAGGTCGACCGACCTTCTGACAACAATAAATAATTTCTGACAGAGCAAGTACGCAGGACAGAGGTCGACCGACCTCAATATTAGGTCGACCGACCTCGATGCAGCAGTCCGGGTTTTTGAGTAAGGGTTCTTAAGTCTAATTTTGTTTGAAAAAAACAAATTCTTTCCTCACACTTTCTGAACATCCCTCTCTCTCTTAAAAACCCTAACTACCTCCCTCCTTCATCCTTCACTCAATTTTCTTGCTTTCTTTCATTTTTTCCATCAAAGGTATGTACTCTTTAGCTCTTTCTTCTTCTTTTTCGTTCTATAGCATCTTATTTCCGTTTTAGGAAGTTTTTGTTTGTTTTTTTTCAGTAGTTTTTGTTCCTAGAGTTTGTTTTTTCACATATTTGTGTTTTTCTTTTGATTTTCCTTCTTCTTTTAGCTTCTATAGTTCCAGATCTGTAATTAAGTGAGGTTTTGTGCTGTTAGGGTTAGTATGAATTTCTCTTGCAATTTCTATGCTCTTTTTCTGTCGAAATACCAAACCGCGCGTTCTTACAGTGATAATCGTCGGTCGACCGACTTGAAACGAGGGTCGGCCGACCAAACTGCAAATTTCCAAAAACTCGATTTTTGTCTGGTTGGTCGATCGACCGGGGTATTAGGTCGGTCGACCTCAGTATCGTTACAGGGATTCTGATTTTGCTGATAGTTGGTCGACCGACCTCGAGGTGAAGTCGGCCGACCCCATTACTGTTACAGGAACTTCTGTTTCGCAATATTGCTCTTCTTTTTTGCTAAAGTAAATGTTTCAGTGTTGCGCAAAGCTTAAATATTAAGAACAATTATTGAACTTTTGCAGATTTGCTATGGCTAGCCGAGGACATGGAGGGAAACGATCTCGCACTTCCGGAGCAAGTACATCAAGAGGTCGTGCTAGTGGGTCAGGAGGGTTGACGGTGCTTGATACGGATAGTCTACCAAACTATCCGCAAATCATCTTCCATACTCCGGCGCAGAAAGCCCGGTTCCTTCACCTCTCTACCTTCTGCACAGTGGTGGTCACCCGGTTCCTTTATGCTCCGGCATTGCAAGCTTTGGGTTGTTTTGACGATGTGGTGTCCTTGCTCAACGGGGCGGGTTTTCCGGGACTTGTCACAATGGATGAGTTCACTTATACCCTTCTCACTCTTGAATTCTTTTCCTCCTTTATTTTTAATGTTCAAGCTTATGATCCCGGCTATGATAATAAGTGCATTTCTTTTCGGTTGTTCAATGAAACATTTTCTTTAACTTTAAATGAATTTGCCCAATTTTTAGGTTTATCTTCTACGGGTCATACGAGTGACTCTTCTGAGTCATACACTGTCATGTGGTCCTGTCTTTCTGATTCCAGCGATAGGAAGAAGAAAAACAGTACCGTTCACTTACCCGCCCCCCGTTATTATTTGCGTCTTTTGGCCAACACTGTTTTTGGCCGTAAAGAGTCTCAAAATGTTAAAAATGTTGAGCTCTCCATTTTGTCTGCCTATCTTAATGTCAGACGTAAGGGTCAGCGGTTTTTTAACACTACTTATTTGGTCGCCTCTCACTTTGTGACGGTGGGCGAGGGAACTTCTTTGACTACTATTGTTTGTGGTGGGCTAGTCACTCGATTGGCCCGCTCACTTGTTCCTCAGTTCCCTCGCTTTGAGGATGCGCTTCACCCGCTCTCCCGGTACATGGACATGACTTATGTCAAGTCCGTGCATTGGGTGGATAGGAAGGATTATTGGAAGGTAGATACCTACCTCAGTGATCGCATCCCCATCACCATGGCTCCCCCCATGTTACCCCTTGATGATTTTCAGGGGGAGCCTAGACCACTCCTTCCATCTTACCGCCTTCCACTTAGAGGAGGCACCTTTAGAGGCCGTAAGGTCCCTGCTCCTGGTGCCCACTTTGATGCACCTGGGACGGGGTACCCAATTGATTTCACTGTTCCTTCTAATGTTCTTATTCCTCCTTTCGTTGATAACTGATCTCTCCCACTCATGCTGGCGGACCTTTGCAGGCAGTTCAACCAAAAACAGTTGAACGATTGTCTCTACCAGTATCCGGGCTACTCGGAGTATGCTACTCAGGGTAGGCTCCCCACCGGGCCTTGGACTCATCCCACCTGGTACACACCTCAGGCGGGCGGTCAAGGTTACGGGGAAGCTTCAGGATCCGCCTCGTCAGCAGGCTTAGGGTCTGATGACGAAGAGGAGGAGGAAGAGGCGGCAGGAGAAGAGTCTGGCTCGGAATATGAGCCAGAAGATTAGTGACGAGCCCACCTCCCCTCTTCGATGCTCGGTTTGGGGAGCTTCCTCCATCTTGTAAGTATTTTTTTATTTTCTTTTCTTTAGATTTCCAGTTTTCCCCTCCTTCCTCCTTAGCCTCTTTTTGCAGGCTTTAGTCTTTTTTTCCTTTTCCATCCTTTATTTGTTTTTGCCTATCCACATCCCTATGTTGTGGATTTATGCTGATGAGCACAATGGGGGCATTGTGCGATTCGGTTTGGGAGGGTGTATGCATACCTCTGTTGAGTCTGCATTTGTTTTTGTGTCTTGTGTCTTTTTCCTTCTGTTGTGTTTGCATTTTTATTTCATCTTTTTCTGTCGCACGTTTATTGCATTTCAGTTACTTTTTCTCCTTTCAGTTTGCATACATACAAAAAAAATCAAAAAAAAAATGCACGTTTCCTTTAGCATATAGGTCGAGTCGGAACGGGCGGATACAATTTATGCCTTACATGTCACCTACTGCCTTGCCTTGCGTTTTCAAAAAAATTTCAAGCTAGTCTTTTGCATTATCTACGAGTTTTTGTTGATTTTATGCTAAATTATTAGACTTGACTCTCTTCTTGGCAAGCTACTACATATTCTAAGGTTTAGAGCTTAATAAATCGGTGACATTCATGACCGATTTCATGTAGGATTGAGAGTAGTTTCTCCTCTTGAGGCATGTCACATCAATGTGCAGAAGCATGAATTTTGTCTACTTAATACCTATATGCATTCGGGTTTGTGGTTTGTTGACACGTGTGGTAGAGGTTCCCTTTCCTTGTTTTACCCATAACCCTCACATAGCCAAATTGACTCTTTTTATCCCATATGCTACATCCTAAAATTTGCCTACCCTAGCCGAGCTAGTAACGTAGTATGATGGGTTTGTTTTGGCCATTTTTTGGTTTTTGTGTTTCTTTGATAAATCTTGATATTGTGAGAATGGTGTAAAGGAGGAAAAGAAAAGAAAGAAAAGAAAAAAAAAGAAGGAAGAATGAAAAAAAAATCAGTTGAAAAAAAAAATTCGAGTCTGCCTGTTTTCAGGGGTGGTCGGTCGACTGACTTTCAAGGTCGGTCGACCACGACCACTGAGCAGGTTGTGTTTTTGAAAAAAAAAGAAAGGAAAAAAGAAAGGAGAAAGAAGGGAGAAAAAGGAGGAATTGTGATTTTGCTCTCAAATTTTGAGCATTGGCATGTTTTGAAAAAATAATGGAAGTAATCTTATAGTGTGGATGGATGGTTGTTAGCTCGGTTTAACCCCTCTTCCCATAACTTATTTTAACCCTTTCCTACCTTTAGCCTCACAATCCCAAATTGCCTCGGCATGTGTCATGGTCATTTAGTGTGGGAATGCATATGTACGGTTGTAGAGATTTTTATTCATGTTAGATTGCAGGCATGTTCTTATGGGTCGTAGATAGGTGAGAGTCTTTACTTTTATTTATCTTCTTATCTTTCACATATATTTGACCTTTTGCTTCATGAGTGTCTCGAGCGTACCGCGAGAGTCCATTTAGAATGAATCTTGCAAGGTTGAAAGTTTAGCATTTTATTCCAACATGTTCAATTCGTTTTGCTCTTGGCATTGTGCTTGATTTTCTTTGAAAGTTGCATTAATTTGGCTGGGCATGGTGTTGTGTTTGGTTTTAAGAGTATGAAATCCGTTCCAATAGAAGTTTTTCCTTTTCTTTTGAGTCTTAGTGCTTGCTTGAGGACAAGCAAGGTTTGGTTTGGGGAGTTTGATACGTGTCTATATTATGCATTTTATTTATACTTTCGGCACGTATTTCTATGCATTTTCGTGGCTTTTAGTTGCTATTGCTCCCGAAACGGTTTACTTTGGCATTTCTATGTTTTAAATGTAGGAATATGCGTAAATGAGCAAAACCGGACTTTAATCGTCCTCCGGAAGCTATTTTGAGTGGTGCATACGAGCCAATTTAAGGCAGGAACGTACAGGAATAGGTCGATCGACCTACTAAAGAGGTCGACCGACCAGCGCGCAGAATTAAGAAAGCCTGACAATAGCATAAGAGGTCGACCGACCCACATATGAGGTCGACCGACCTGGCGACAGATTCCGCGATTTTTATTTCGGCTTTACTCTTTTAATCTTATAATTAGGAGTCTATTTAAGGACGCCTAAACTTCATAATTAGGTTAAGCAGTCCATATTAGTCAAAACTCCATAGTTTGAGAGAGTATTTTCCCAAGCTTTCATCTTTGTTCTTAATTTCCAATTAAGTTTTGTAAGTTTGCTACAATTTAATCTTTCCTTGTTAATTAACCTTGTTGTTCACCTTATTGTTGTTATTCAATCCATGTTTTTATCTTTTGAATTCTCATCTTTAATTATGTTAATTCCTTTAATGTTCTTCAATTTTGTCATTGTTAGTTTTATGATTAAGATTATGCATAGCTAATTCTTGTGATTAGGAATTAGGGGAACCATGGTAAAGACTTGATTTTGATAGTTTTATGATTAAATTACCAATCCCCCATTGTTGTTGGTGAACTAATTCTTAAGATTGAAAGATTGTTAGGATTAGTTTAACAACGACTTTGGGATTGCCCTATGAACGAAAGTTTAATGCTTTTCTAGGAACCCTAAGACCGTAAGGATTGGGTAGAATATTGACCTAAAGGTTTATTCTTTGTTCCTTGGGATTGTGTTATTTGGTTATTTTACCCTTCATTGACCTGTTTTAGCCATGGAGAACCGAAGTTCCTAATTTCCTTTTTACCTTGTTCTAATTCTCTTGTTTATTTTGCTATTAGTTGTTAGTCCCAATCATAAATCAAACCCCCCTTTTTAGTTACTTCCAATAGACTTTAAATTCACAAACATAATTAACCTTGTCTCTCTGTGGTTCGACCCTTGACTTATCCTATCTAGTTTAAGCTGAGGTTTTTATAAATTTTATCTTTGACGCCCTCAACGACTCCAGAAGGGCCAAGCTGTTAGCCCACATATTCTCAACATGATTGAGAATATCAAGAAACTGGAGGCCCTAAACTACAAGATCAGTGAGAACATAATCGTTGATCGAATGCTTCATTCGCTTCATGATGGGTTCGCCCTCTTTAGGGCCAACTATTACATGAACGACATGAAGAAGACTCCTCATGAGCTCCACTCCCTTCTCGTACAGACCGAGAAGGATCAGAAATTAAGTGGGAGCGTGAAGCAGGATGTTCTCATGATCTCCAGTAAGGGTAAAGGTAAAGGGAAAGCTAAAGCTCAAGGCGACCTAGCGGTAGGTAAGCCTAAATTCAAAAAGTCGGGATTTTCTAAGAGTGGGCCCGGTGAGTCGAGCAACTCACGGGGTAAAACAAAGAGTAAGGATACTAGCATGGAATGCCACCATTGCCACAAGACTGGGCATTGGAGGCGCACGTGCCCCGTGTATCGTGAGGACATTAAGGCAGGCCACGTTACTCCTGTTGGTATGTCTTCTTCTTCTTTTATTCACATGATTGAGATTAACCATGCAAGTTACGGAACTTGGGTACTAGATACCGGTTGTGGTTCTCATCTGTGTAATCATGTGCAGGGCCTCCGAAACCAAGAGCCCCTCATAAAGGGTGAGGTTGACCTGCGTGTCAGGAATGGAGCACGAGTTGCTGCAGTCTCGAGGAGAACATACGTGATCCAGCTTCCAAGTGGATTCGAGTTATCTTTCTATAACTGTTATTATGTTCCTAGTTTATCCAAAAACATTATTTCTGTTTCTGCACTTGACAAACTCGGTTTTTCATTTGTAATAGAGAACAATAGCTGTATTTTCTCGTTCCACAATATGATTTATGGCAAGGCAGTTTCCATGAATGGAATTTATGTTTTAGATCAAACCACCAAAATATTACACGTGAATAACAAGAGATTAAAGGTTGGTGACAAAGATCAAACTTACCTATGGCACTGCCGTATGAGACATATAAATGAGAAACGCGTAAAACAGCTCATACAGAATGGAGCTATCTCGGCCTTTGATTTCGAATCATATGGCACGTGTGAATCATGTCTCATCGGTAAGATGACTCGTATTTCCTTCAAAGGTGTTGGAATGCGTGCTGCCGACCTATTAGGACTCATACATACGGATGTATGTGGTCTTATGTCGATCAACGCACGAGAGGGCTATAGGTATTTCATCACTTTCACGGATGATTTGAGTAGATATGACTATGTCTACTTAATGAAACATAAAAATGAATCCTTTGACAGATTCAAGAAATACCAGAATCGGGTACAGAACCAACTGGGAAGAAAGATTAAAGCACTACGATCTGATCGTGGTGGCGAGTATCTTTCTCATGAGTTTGATCAACACCTTAAAGACTGTGGCATCGTTCTACAGTTTGACCTATTAGGACTCATACATACGGATGTATGTGGTCTTATGTCGATCAACGCACGAGGGGGCTATAGGTATTTCATCACTTTCACGGATGATTTGAGTAGATATGACTATGTCTACTTAATGAAACATAAAAGTGAATCCTTAGACAGATTCAAGGAATACCAGAATCGGGTACAGAACCAACTGGGAAGAAAGATTAAAGCACTACGATCTGATCGTGATGGCGAGTATCTTTCTCATGAGTTTGATCAACACCTTAAAGATTGTGGCATCGTTCTACAGTTGACTCCCCTTGGAACACCACAATTAAATGGTGTGTCCGAACGGAGAAATCGAACTCTACTTGATATGGTTCGATCCATGATGAGTCACACCGTCGTGCCTGATTCATTGTGGGGCTATGCTCTTATGTCAGCCGCTCTAATACTTAACCGAAGTTCGTCTAAAGCTGTTGACAAGAATCCATACGAGTTATGGAAGGGAACGGTCCCTAACTTGTCCTTTATTCGGGTTTGGGGCTGCGAGGCTTATGTCAAGTGGAGACACGAGGATAAGCTTGGCCCGCGATCGGTCAAGACATACTTTATAGGCTATCCAAAAGGAACTTTTGGTCATTACTTCTACTCGCCAACCGAACAACGTGTTTTTGTTGCGGCTAGTGCGACGTTCTTAGAGAAAGAATTTCGCGAGAACAAGTCGAGTATAGAACCTTCAATCTATCGGAGATTCAAGAACCAACTACCGAGCAACCATTGGAGGAAACATTTCCTTCTACCTCGGCTGCGGTAGATATTCCTGAGGAACCTAGGAGGTCGGGAAGAGTCTCTATTCCTCCGGACAGATACATTGGTATGGTCGAGGAACATGACATAGATGACATCTTACTCCTAGAGGGTAATGAACCCACAACCTATAAAGGTGCCATGACTAGTTCTGACTCAAAGCTATGGCTAGAAGCCATGCAATCCGAGATGGACTCCATGCATGAGAATAACGTGTGAGATCTTGTGGACCTACCTACAAAGGTACGCCCCCTTTAATGCAAATGGCTTTACAAGATAAAGCATGCCGTGGAAGGACAACAAGATATCCACAAGGCAAGACTAGTTGCTAAAGGTTTCACCCAAGTGCCAGGCTTGCACTACGATGAGATCTTTGCACCCGTAGTCATGCTACGTTCCATTCGGATTATCTTAGCGATTGCCGCATTTCATGACTATGAAATCTGGCAGATGGATGTTAAAACCGCCTTCTTAAACGGTTATTTGGAGGAAGAGTTGTACATGGTACAGCCCGAAGGTTTTATTGATCCGAAACATCCTAAGAAGGTTTGCAAGCTTAAGCGTTCCATTTATGAACTTAAGCAAGCATCACGGAGTTGGAATCATCGCTTCGACCAAGTGATAAAAGAGAATGGTTTCATTCGATCAGTTGAGGAACCATGTCTCTATATTAAGTCGAGTGGGAGCAAGATTGTCTTCCTAGTACTGTATGTCGATGACATACTCTTGATTGGGAATGACATACCTCTCCTATCTTCGGTTAAAGCATGGTTGAAAAACCATTTCCAGATGAAAGATCTGGGAGAGGCACAAAGAATTTTGGGCATTCGTATCTACAGGGATAGATCACGACGGATGTTGTCTCTCAGTCAGGAGTCTTATATAGATAAGATTCTAGAGAGATTCAGCATGACGAACTCCAAGAAAGGGTTCCTTCCTATGGCTACTGGGCTTCACTTGAGCAAGTCTCAAGAATCTAAGACATTGGAAGAAAAAGAGCGCATGAGTCGGATTCCTTACGCTTTGGCCATAGGATCGATCATGTATGCCATGATATGCACACGTCCAGACGTTGCATATGCATTGAGTATGACGAGTCGATTCCAAGCTCATCCAGGTGAACAACACTGGATGGCCGTGAAAAACATTCTTAAGTACCTACGGAGGACTAAAGATTGGGAATTGACTTATGGAGGCGACTCGACGCTCTGCGCCACTGGTTACGCAGATGCTAGCTTCCAAACGGATCGAGACGACTCGAAATCTCAGTCTGGATTCGTTTTTACTCTTAATGGCGCTACTGTCAGCTGGAAAAGTTCTAAACAAAGTGTTACAGCAGATTCTACAACTGAGTCCGAGTACTATGCCGCTTCGGAAGCAGCTAAGGAAGCAATATGGATGCGTCAATTCTTACAAGGACTATCAGTAGTGCCTAGTTCGAATGACCCGATCACCTTTTATTGTGACAATAAAGGTGCCATCTTCCAAGCTAAGGAGCATAAGTCTAGCAACAAAGCTAGACATGTACAACGGAAAGCTCATCTAATCAGAGATTACGTGGAGCAAAAGGAGATATTCATTGATAAGATCGCTACGAATGACAACATAGCTGATCCTCTCACTAAAGCATTACCACGTGATAAGCATGAAGGGCACATTAATTCCATGGGAATCAAATGTGGTCCTGAGTTGTAGTACTCTTTTATGAATACATGTTATAATTCATTTTCTTGTGTACTCTTTTACAACCTCATCGTTATGATAATTTTATGTTTTGTTTTTCATGTGGAATTGTACGCCAATTTTGAACACCACAAAGTGAACTGATTAACATTACATCGTTTTTAGTCCTTCATTACCCACTTGAGCTGATAACTCAGGTAATCATTTTGTGACGTTGGTTGATGGTGGGTTCAACGAGCCATAAGTCAAATAGTTGACTGACCAATCACAAAGGCGAGTTATACGGATATCTCGTAGGACACCCCGTGACAACGTTATGGAGTCCTAAATGTTTTATAACATTGGGTGTCAGGTCGTGGATAGGACCTCCATAGTGTTCCTTAGAGTCGAGTCTTTTGACTTTCAATTGTCTCTTGAGATTAAGGCAGATTTTGGGTAACTTTGGTTTCTTTCCCACGGTCATCCGTAACAGGGGCCAAGAGGATTTTTTCTGGGTTACTTCATGCTGCGCTTACATCTGCAGGATTCGAGTTGAGGGAAATATCCAAACCCTTATCAGGATTTTATCATATCTCAGGGCCACTCGGGGAGTAGTAACTGAAATGCATGGCCATGCTCGAATACAGATTCGTTTTATCAGTTAAGTTACTCTCTAGTCGGGGAAACCACTCTTGATACAAATCGATTGTAAGATACGACCTTTGCGAATACGGATTTGCAAATTGTCTTACATTGAGTGGGAAAAATTTTAAAAGGATATGAGAATCGGTTATCGCACCTACACTTGTACGGACAAGTGGGAGTTTGTTGGAGCTTGTGTCCTCCACATGTAGTGTGATAACGTCATTGCACATACCCTTGTACGGACAAGTGAGAGATTGTTGAGGCTGGTGTCCTTGACAGTTAGTACAATGACTTATTAAATCTCTTAAAGGATCACAAAGGCATACTTTGGTATTATTATCAGTTGATCCACGTTTATCAATAACGGTTGGCTTGCTAGATAAGTTTGACGTTATTGTCATACGGATGGCGGTGATCAACTGGTCCCTATACGTCACATCTATAGGACACGTTTGAGAGATGTGAAGGTATGAAAATACAGTCACATTTATGCTGAATACGACTAAACGGTTAGTCAGAGGTATTGACTATTAAATTAGTCAATGAGATGTTGAGATTATTATTTAATACAGATTAAATAATCTTTAGCTAATACGGATTACATGATTAATTCGTAAATTAAATATAAACGGTTATATTTAATTAAATATTGAATTCGTGTATTAATATAAACAGTTATATTAATTAAGCTAATTATACAATATCGTAATTTTTTATCAGACCATTATTAATGTATCGACTACATTAATATCTGATAACGCGTACACGATTTATAACTAAATCCCGCGAATGATATTTTAGCATTAGGGTCGAATCACGCAAGAGAATAAGGTAAGAGTGGAAAGCCCACTCTCACGTTTGACCTATTTCGGCCGAGTAAGCATTACAAAAGGAGAGGGACTCTCTTTTTGTCAGGTGACTCATTCTACTGACTGATAATCTCTCTCACAGAAAATTAGGGTTTTTGAGAACAGCTTTCCCAAAACCTAGATCTCACATCTGTAAAACCTCACAAAACTCTCCCCATATTGCAAGACAACTGGAGAGCATTTCTAGCACACGCGGCATCGTCTCAGACAAAGTCTTGGGTGCAAGTTATAGGAGGGAATTTACTTTAATTCCTGTTCTTAGGCCATTCGCGCAAAGGACCTAAGGTTGTATTTCTTATTCATGTTTTTATCTTATGACCATAATTCACATATGTAATTTTCGTTATAATCTTGGAAATTTTAGGGTGAATACATGTTTATTCGCCACACATTCTACCATTTGGCAAGACTCTTCTCCGATAAACATGATTTTAACATCACATATGGACATCACCTAATTATTTTGAGGTCATAACACTAGAAATTAAGAGCGTCGGTGTAAATAAAACTATTTTATATACAACTTGGCGAAATAAGTAAGGTTACGCTATCATACAATAAGGATCATATTCATATCATATGCCTACTATTCATGTTACTAATGTCATATCAGAATATCACGTGGTCACATCACAGAATTCACATTTGATTAAACTTTTATATGCAACTTACATAACTCACAACTTTACCAATTGCACATTATGCAGCAACTTACAAAAATCATAATCAAATAACTGTTTAGCTATCTTGCGAGCTATTATAGTTTATAGAAAATCTAATGAATTAGCTAATCCTAGGAAAAAGAATCGAATGCAATTCTTAAGGGAATTATTTGCAGCAAATTTTACAACTCCGTTGGTCTGAACAGGAACTTTACAGCAATTAAACAGAAATTTGTACAACTTGAAAAAATCACTATTAAATAACGACTCGTTAAGATTTTACGTGGCTTATCATTTTGAAAACGGGAATGAATACTCTAAACAGTGGAGTTTGAATCATGCATAAACATTAAACACGTCTTAGATGGTTTCCTTTACAAAAACATGGGTCAAAACGGAACTGTCTAGTAACAATCTGACCACTGTCAACCAAAATATTTATTTCTCTCAAAATATAACTCATATAACATGAAACCAAAATCATTGGAAAGCTAACTCAGAGGGTTATCACACATAAAATTTCCGTACTCATATATGAAACACATTTAAAATGGCAGTCCGTACAAGCCATGTAATATTCTGGAAATTTATTAAAAATTTCGGTTCCTTTTTGATTTCACATTACTACATCGAAACTCAACCATTCTTCTTCCTAAACATGTTGTCATAACATTTGGAGCATAGACATCACTTTGTACCATATTAACGTTCATTCCTCATTTCAACTATAATCGTCATCTAGAACACGGTAAAGATTTTGAAACTAAAAGTAGAATCAACTAAATAACTCGATAGTTATACATGTGTATCTAAATAAATTAGTTTCTACCATTGCACAATCACAACTTATTCAAGTACGGAAATATAAACTAGGAATTACTACGATGTCCCTTATTGATTACAAACTTCATAACGAATTTTAAACGTGTATAATAGGCATAAAATTTTAAGTGCAATATATGCAACACGTAACTATATACATTCATGGCTTAGGGCAACACATTCCGCATATCACTAGACATGTATTACTATAGCATATACTCATAAGATCAACAGAATTACTCATCTTTACAAGGAGTTAAACATCAAAATCATATAATAACGATAGTCATTTAAATACCAGATAATCGTATGAACATTTCAAATACCAAAATCATATGATCACAATCACTCTTAACTGTCGCTCAACAAATACACATCCATACTCTTGGAATTTCAATTCAATCATCCAGCTCGATCCACATTTCAACATCAATCATAATCCTCCAATAACATCATTAACAATAATTCACGTATCACTTACCTCATTCTTCTCCTGTAAAAACGTTAGTATAATATAATTAGGTCACTACATAGTCTCCCCCACTCTTCAATTACTCTCATTGGGTTTCCGAGACAGAATATAAAGGGCCCATGGTTTGGTGTGAGGGGTCCCAAACTCACCCCGTTCCTTTTTGGGGCTCCTATCGGTTTCATCTCGGGATTCATTTTATTAGACTCTTCCTACGTTCATTATTATTCATTTGGTTTATGCCCGAGGATCGTTCTCTCTGATACCACTTTGTAACACCCCCATTTATTTAAGAGCCTTTAGCCAAACATTCTCAAATAAACATGACTGTTACCATCTCGGAATGACCGAGGTAGTGAATAACAAAGTAAGCAACCAAAGTACTTTATATGAAATTGATAAAATTTAAACTTTGATATTACAAAAAAACTACGCAGCAGAATAAAAAGTACAACTGATGACTCCTCTATAATGCTATATAACACTAAGTCGGTCCCAAATCTGCATCTCACATTCCTGCCCCAGCTCCTAACTCATCTGTCTCTTTCCTGTAGAATCTACTCCCCATTCCGGATCATCGTAGGTGTCACACGAATACACAGGGACAACCACGAGGTTGAGTAGGAAATAAACAAAACATAAGTAACAATAGAATACAATACACTTCCATCTCTATACCGTCTCAGCAACTACTTCCCGATCAAAACACTATTCCAGATCACAAGACCCAATATCACACCACTTCATATAACAAGACCAAATATCACACCACTCCATATCACAAGACCCAATATCACCACTCCATATCACAAGACCCAATATCACACCACACCATATCACAAGACCCAATATCTCCGCTCCGCATCACATACAAATATATAGACAATTAATAACATCATGATATTAGCATCTGAACTGTAATACGGAACTCACAATAATTAACAAACACATCTCATGTCATAATTAACTTCACAAATATTCCCCTACCTCAATTTGAAGAATGACAAGCAACAGCTGCTAGAAATATTCCACGCGGAAACCGTCACCTAAATAAATAATATTTAACGATTACAACCCTTCACTTAACCCGTATATTTAGAATAGTAACAAATTGCTAAAAATAGTAACTTGCTAAACTTGGAAAGTTTCCCGAAGTAGAAACTTCCCGAAATAGAAGCTTTGCCCAAAACATAAATTACTTAAACTAAAATTAAGTAATTATAATAATAATAATAATAATAATAATATAATAATAATAGTAATAACAATATAATAATAATAGCAATAATAATATAATACGAATAGTAATAGTAATATAATACGAATAGTAATAGTAACCCCCAAGACCCACGACACACTCCATGAACCCCGCGGAAGACGAACCCTCTCAACACCTCACTAGCAACACCTCACCACCGGCGCGTCATACCGGCCATAAGGCCACAACCAACCACCACCGTAAAGTCTGAAACCAATTCCCGCCGCCACTACTCACAACACCGACACAACCCGGACCCACCACCGCCACCACCCTTGACGTCAAACCCAACAGCGACTGTGTTACCACCGTGTCGAACTCCCCCGAGTCAACGGTGGCACCACCCAAAGCCTCCCTATACGGACTAGACTCCAAAATGACGAGACTCAACGCAAAACGCCACCTTCGAAACCCACGGTCACCCCCGACACTCCCACCACCACCCACGTACTCACCCTCACCCCTGGAACCATCCCACGGCCACCATGACGACTCGAGCCTAGCGGTATCATAAATACGGCCGGCACAAAAGGAACAAACGAAAGAATGCGAGAGAAAACTCACCATAGACTCGGGTTGATATTGACTCGAAAAGCCCTTGCAACCACCCTAAATCACCGTCGTCGCCGCCTCTCTCTCTCTCTCTCTCGTTCTGCCTGCCGCCGTCAATCAAAGCTTGAGGGTGAAGGTGTAACACTAGGGTTTTGATGTTATGTGGGTGACCGAGTGTTCATTACTCGGTGATAGGGTTTGGTGGGAAATTGTGGGTCGAGAAAATGGTATAGTAAACTTGGCCCAATACTCATCTAGTATAACGACTAACCTTACGACCCCTTTTAAGTAATTCGAACCCAATTCGATATACAAGCATAACTCGTAACACTACCATTAACTTAATTTATATACTTACAATAGCAATTAATATAAAGCGATGACATATAACAATATTTAAATACTTCGAGTCGAAACCCGAGTTCCGAAAATGTGAGGTATTACACGATCATGGTAGTGGTGGATCGTTTTTCCAAGATGGGGCTCATTTCATAGCATGCAACAAAACGGATGACGATAGCAACGTGGTTGATTTGTACTTCCGAGAGATACTTGGTCTTTATGGAGGAAGGTGGCCACTAAGCTGTTGTTCAACACGTCTCACCATCCTCAAACTAATGGTCAAACAGAGGTGACGAATCACACTCTTGGCACATTGTTGTGCGGTCTCGTAAGCAAGACTTAAAAGGATTGGGATTTGAATCTCGCTCATGCTGAGTTCGCCTACAACCTATCTCCAACATACGCGACAAAGCACTCTCCATTTGCAATCGTGGATGGCATGAACCCCTACCTACAACTCGACCTCATTCCTTTACCAGAAGACGAACTAGTTCATAAAGATGCAGAGGAGAAGTTAAAGGCAATCATCAAACTACATGGGCAAGTTTGAGCTAGGATTGAGTCCATCAATGAAGTGTATAAGCAAAAGGCCAATAAGACTCGCCCATCTAGAGTCTTCAAAGAGGAAGATTTGGTTTGGGTTCATCTGAGGAAAGAGCGGTTTTCGAGCAAGCGTAAAAACAAGTTAATGCCGCACGCAGAAGGTTCCTATAAAGTGATTTCAATGTTTGGTGATAATGCCTATAAGATCGAAATCCCAGGAGACTATGAAGTTCATGTCACCTTCAACATAGGTGACCTTTATCCTTACATCAGTGATAATGGGATTGCGGAGTTGAGGACAATTAATTTTAAAGGAGGAGGAGATGATGTGGATATCAATGCCTTAGACGATGTCGTACTCGAGTTGGGAGAGTCTAAGGGCATCACGGATGTTTCGAATCCAAGCACCACAACTTTGACAAATAAAACGTGCTTAAGCACCTACAAGGGGCAGGAAATTTGCATGATCACAACTCAAGAACCCGAGGAACTTCCCTAGACCGAAACAACCCGCAAGGGAGGTGTCGTGGAGGCCGTGTACTAGGTTCATGGGACCGCCTAGTTTTCCTACATTCTAGTTTTTATGCATTGTCTAGTTTTGTACCAAGTCTAGCCTAGTTCTTTGTAAAGTTTTACCTAGTTTTTATTCCTAATTCAAAGCTAAAAACTATGCACCTAGGAACTCATGTAAACAATAAAGACTAGACTTGGAGGCCAAAGAGAATTTGGCTATATAAGGGCCGATTCTCTCATAGGTAAAGGATGAAGCTTTGAGAAAAAAATTCACTTTTGTGAAAAAGTTGTCTTGCTATTTCGTGTGGCTTACACGAGTAAGAGGGCTACCAAAGGCTCGACGAGTTTCGAACCTTGCCTCAAACAAAGGACGCAATCCCGAGTTTGAGTTGGATTACTTGACGCGTATCGAGTAATTCACCCATTGGTCGGTCAATCTATAGCTCTAGATCGCCTTTCCTTTCAGTTATTCTCCCTACAAGTACTCGGATTGACCGGGTTGCACCTAGTGCGTTCGGATCCTTCATTTATTTGTTAGCTCAAATTAAGACTTTCGCTTGCGATATGCATCAGTAAAGACGTGATGCCAATGAGTTGTGGGAAGTTGACCGTGGGATAAGAGAGCAAGACCAGTTTCTACAATGTGACGATGTCCGCGTTTGGCGTAACCATTATGTTCAAGCGTATGAGAGGGAGAAGTGAGGTGTCACATATCATGTGTGCCAAGATTTGGAGTAAGGGAAAAATATTCACCACCATTGTCGGAGTAAAGTTGTAATATAGGTCGATTAAAATGTTTCTCAACAAGAGCTTTAAACCGGATAAAGGTAGCAGAAGTATCGGATTTTCGTTTAAGCGGATTTAGCCAAATATATTTAGTCTAATGATCAACAAAAATGACATAATACTTGAAATAATCGTAAGATAAGACGGGGAATGTCCATACATTCGAGAAAATGAGTTGTAACGGAGCAGTAGTGTTTAATGAAGAAATAGGAAATAGCTAGGATCTTATGGCTCTTATTAGTAGCACAAGCAATACATGAATGCAAAATAAAGTCTTTAAGGGAAAATTAGCTAAATTGCTTAGAGTATTAAGTACTTTAGATGATGGGTGACCAAGGCGATTATGCCAAAGAGCAAGAGAAGTAGTTGAACTTGAGAATGCTTGAGGCAGACAAGGAGACTATTCAAACATACCGTTCCGTTTGGTGGCTTGAAGGAGAAGCGTCCCGGTTTTGATATCCTTGATAAAAACAGGAAGAAGGTGAGAAAATCACAACATTATTATCATAGCATAGCTTAAGAACCGAAATAATGTTGCAAGAAATAGTAGTGACATAAAGAACATCAGTAAAACATAAGGAAGCAGCGGAGTGAGAGTAAGAGAAGGAACCTATATTAGCAATGGGTAGAGACGAGTCATCGCCTATGATAAGATCATCAACACCATCGAACGGATTGTGGAGAGCAAGATTACTGAGATCATTAGTAATGTGATGAGGGGTACCACTATCGAGTAAATATGATTGTGGGTCAGATGGGTTGGTGGCAGTAGCAGTAGTATGGCCTTAGGGTGGCCTGTTTTGGCAAGGCATGAGAGGGAATTAGATGGTGGGAAAACGTCGTTTGAAGTCACGACAAACTTCGACATAGTGACCTGTTTTGGGACACCATTGACACCGTCCCTTGAAGACGATATGAGCAGTATTGGGTGAGGATTGGGTGTGGGTTGATGGTGTGGAAGGACGGGGGAGAAGTCTAGTTGAGTTGTGGATAGAGGGAGGACGACGCTGGTGTTGGCCATAGTGAACAGAGGCCGGGAGAGGGGCGGGATTTGGGTCAGTGTTGTAAGTGATATCATGGTGAAGGAGTTTTAAATAAAAAACATCAAATGAAACATGAGTCACAAGCACGTACCGTGACAATTATGAGATTGTACTTTGTATAATCAAGACCGTCAATTACATGTTCGATGATCTCTTAGCATTCACCGGCTTACCTAGATAGGCGAGTTCGTTCGTACATGTGTGAATATCTTGCATATAGTAGGTGGCGGATTGGTCGCTTTTTTTTATGGAGTTAAGACGATCCTTTACTTGAAGGATATAGTTGCGGGAGGGATTTCCTTATATGGTACGGAGAGTGTTCCATCCAGACGGCATGAGAAGTTTTGTCATTGAGAAGGAGAGGAATGATGGAGGGGTAAATGGTACCAAGTATGACACCTTTAATAAGCTGGTCTTGACGAACCCAAATGTGGTGCGTCGGGTTTGGAATTTCCTTTTTGTCATCAGTGGTTTTCGTTGGTGGTGGACATGGATGGGAACCATCAACAAATTTGAAGAGATCGAATCCGAATATCATGTCTTCAAGTTGAGTGGTCCAAGAACGATAGGTGTGAAGAGTGAGTTTAATGCATTGATTTAGGTTGATAACCAAGAAGGGGGTAGGGGTTCTGAGGAGTTGGAGATGGTGGGGGTAGGGGTTATGAGGAGTTGGAGATGGTGGTGTAGAGAACAGAGAAGAGAAAGGATGAAGAAACAAAGGAAGGACGAAGAAATAGAGGAGGTAAAGATCGTGGTCTGACACAATAAAGATTGTGAAATTGATTCTTATTGACTTAATGAACAAAGTTGATACAAACAGTATATATACATACACAAGATATGACATGCTAAAAATATTATAAGATAACTAAAGATCATAAGGATCATAAACTAAGGAAACTAGATAAATAAAAGATGTAAAAATATAATTGAGTATAGTAAAAAGACTGTGATAAGACAATGATATTATGTATTACTAATAGTAACCTCTTACAAGAAGCAAATGAAAGAACAAATGAGAGGAAAGACCTAAAAGATTACAAGTCTGTGGCGGTCTCTATAAGCACTGGCGTAAAAATGTACAAGTGAAAACGCAAAAAGGATAAGTATAGAGGTGATTTGGAAAAATGGAGTAAGAAATAAGACAGGGTGCTTATCAAGTTGAGCTGGCAGCAAAGTAGAAAGGGAATGAAGCAAAAGGGCAGACAGAGTGTAAGTGTATCCATATCTGGTAGATGCAACACTCCAATTTATTTAGAGCTTACATTTTGTTTTATATTTTATGATCAGTGTTTTTCCCAATCACATATTATTCATAAGGCATTGTTTGTTTGGATAGAAGTTGCCAAATTTGTATCACGTTCTAAGACAAAATTATGCTGGAGGCACTTATATATCAGATATATACGACCCTACCCCTTTCACCATTTACACAAATTTTTATTTGTGATGAAAATATTTGTCGTAAATTTATGACGGATCAAATAATATTTATGCGGAGAGATTGGATAAAAATAAAGTACCTATGTAGTAGCAAACTGTTTTATGTTATCTATCAACATAATTAGTATTTGATTTGTCGCAAACTTCTGACGAATACGTCCATCGCAAAGAAGACTTGCTGCACGATTTATACACACTGATTCATAATTCATACTTCCACTTCAGCTAAATGTTTAGAGGTGTGGTGTTATTTCCACGTGGTTCATAGTTGATATATCATTCATAATTCCGCTTCAGCTAAATGTTTTATGCAGTTACTAGTTTTAAACCCGTGCACAAAATGCACGGGTATACTTTTTGGAATACATGGGTGATTGGTTATACATAACAATTGTTATTTTTTTTGTTCAAGATTGTTTTAGTTTAAGACGACTCTCACATATAATTAAAATAAAAGTGGAAGCGAAAAAAGTGCATACGAAATAAAATATAGGTGGAAACAAAAAGAGGCCTATAAACATTTATTAATATTTATTAATCTTAAACAAAAAATACGATTAAAAATATACATTTATAATTTATTTATTTCGTCAATTTTTTTTTATATTTCCGATCTAATAGGGAACTATATATTGAATAATATTTTTTAGTTTTTTCTATTTAATTATTTGACAATTTTTTATTGTTGTAATTTTCTTTAATTTAGTAATATTAGTGATTAAAATGTAAACTTAAAGATTATGGTTGATAGTTTGGAAAGAAATCCTTCATATTAAGTGGTAGGGTAGGGTATGGAAGAAGTTAATTATTTTTTCTAAAAAATGAGAGCCAATAGGATTTCTCTAAATTCTACTCATTTTATAGATAAGAGATTAATAAGTAGACTTCTAAAGTCTCACCCGATTCCAATGATTCCACCCGATCTTAGATCACAAGTTTTACTTTACGACGATCGTACATGTGACCAGTAGAAAAATGACCACATTTTGATAAGTAGTGACCATTTTTGATTAAATAGTGACCACCTTTTTTGTTTAAAAAAGGACCTATTTTCAAAAAGTGGTCACTTTTTACCACAAAATGGTCCCATTTTGCAAAAAATGCACGGGTCAGACCGTCGTACAGGAGAACTATTGCTAAAAGATAACTCGATATTGACTCAAACTGGTAAAATAATTGAAATGATTGTTATAATGAATTGATTAACCTAACCAAGCCAAATCTGAGCGACACTCGACTTGACCAAACAAATTATCGGAATGACGTACTGACAATAATCTGACCAGATAATGAACTGACCCGATAAATATAATCACCCAATTCAAAAATCTTTTTAATAGCAAATTCATGCATAACAATAAACAAATCTTCAAGATTCATAATAGGGATCACGGGCAATTATCAATAATTATCAACTTTAATTGTTCACGAACCTCTAATAAATTATTCATCATACGACATATTTGGTTTATATGTATAAGACTATAAGTGGAATAATACTTGTCTACTTAACCCATTTTAATATTAAGACGGATTCACGGATACATACGTTTAAGAGAAATTAACAAGGAGAAGCAAGAATTAACTGGGATTTAGACAAATAGAGTATAAGCTTAATTAGTAGGGGTAAGTAAAAGCTTACTAAGGATGCACGAGAAGAATATAATATTATTCGGACCAAATTGGGATCTGTATACAATAATTGTGCAAAGAGAAAGATGTCAAATTTAAAACCACCACATACTCGTTTCATATGATGTGTCTCCTTCTGCAAATTCTCATCAAAAACTGACATATTTGTAATAAGTTAAAGATCGATTAAATAATATTTAAGTGAGTTTATAAGACAAAAACAGAATATTAGTTTCCAGAAATATCCTATTTTTGTCTTATCTATCCATCTATTTAGGTATTACTCAATCGATTTTTAATTTTAATTTGTGTGACAGATATATTTTGAAGGAGAGTTTCGGTTCTGAAAGGGCGTTTAGTTGACGCCGACCATTACTTTGTACATTTCTCTGAATCTCTGATCCCATCCTCCACTTATTTTCTCTCCTAAATCACAATTATATATGCTTCAAACATATCATAGATATTCCACCCTCCTCCCTTGTACCCACATTTTTCTACGTTTTATGAACATATAAAATTTAGTAACAATTACTCCATATTTATAATCCTAGGTTTTTTGAGAGACCGTATCTCAATAAATTTATTGAGAGATTATTGTACAAATTTAAGAAAAAATGGTACTAAAACTAATAAAAATAAAATAAGTATGTATTTATTATGTAAACAGTTACGAAACTACTATGGTACGATCAATGACAAAAGGTCACGAAATACAAATAAATGGGTACAAAATAATTATCTCTCAATAATTTATTGAAAGATCGTCTCTCTCAAATTTTAGTGTATTTATAATACTCCCCTCGTCAATGATGAATTTCAAGAAATTGTTTAAGTGGTAAAATTGACACAGTAAACTTATAAAAAGTTTGGAAAACAATAAAAACACGTATTTTTAGTTATGACAATAATCAATTAACAATTAATCGCTACAATATCCAATTATTTAAACATACCATAAGTTCATTGTAAGTTATTTATTCTTAATTAGTATGTTTAATATTACTGAATAACATACAACTGATTAAATAAAGCGGAAGCGATAAATAGGATCGAAAATAAAACCTCCAGCCATTGCTATTCGGATTCCTGAACAGCTTTATCAACCCCAAAGTATTAATCTGAATTTCTGATTTCGGTTCCAAACCCTCACTGCTCACTTATTTAGATGGTGTAGTTTTCTTAAAGGAGAGTAGATTTAGTGACCTATTAATCAGAATATGTATTCTCTTATATACTGCTCTTTCCATCAAAGAGCAGTGTTTGAACACAACTCAAATAAGTGAGTAGTTTCCTAGATGGGAGAGAATTTAGAGTTCATAGAATGACTGTCTCTTTAATGGGACATATAATTAGGATTTGTATAAGACTATTAATATTATTAATAATAATATCTAATCAATTAATTATAAAAATCCAACATTCTCCCACTTGGCCCATTTAACAGAGAGGAACTTCATATACGAATCATAGCGACGAATTCCCTGGGACGAGAATTAATCTTCCATGTATTACGATATATTTAGTCTCTCACCACTCATACTTAACTTAATGAATAAACCATATGTTTACTCTAGGTCAAAACATAATGATATTTCTCAATAAAATAAATAACCAAAGAACGTACGTATATAACTAAAGGAGAAAATATCCAACTAAATGAAAGTTTCGAAAAACATAATATAAATGAATGTATCACATTATGGGACCAAGTCCCATATTCACTACATGACCCTGAAAACCCTTAGGTGGCATGCCTTTAGTCAAGGGATCTGCAATCATCAAATCAGTGCTAATGTGTTCTATGATCACCTTCTTTTCCTGAACACGCTCTTTTATGGCCAAATACTTAATGTCGATGTGTTTACTTCGACTTCCACTTCTGTTATTCTTAGCCATAAATACCGCAGCTGAATTATCACAATACATTCGAATCGGCCTGCTAATAGAGTCAACAACTCTTAGCCCAGATATGAAACCTTTCAGCCAAACACCATGTGAGGTAGCCTCAAAACAAGAAACGAACTCGGCCTCCATAGTAGAGGTGGCTGTCAATGTCTGCTTAGTACTCCTCTATGATACAGCTCCGTTAGCTAGCATAAACACATATCCAGATGTGGATTTTCGTGAATCAATGCAACCAGCAAAGTCTGAGTCGGAATACCCCACCACTTCAAGACTATCAGTCCGTCTATACATAAGCATGTAATCTTTAGTACCCTGAAAGTATCTCAACACTTTCTTTGCAGCCTTCCAGTGATCGATGCCTGGGTTACTCTGATATCTGCCTAATACTCCAACAACATATGCAATGTCAGGTCTGGTACAGACTTGAGCATACATAATGCTACCAACAGCTGAAGCATAAGGAACATTTTTCATTTGTTCTCTTTCCAAATCATTCCTTGGACACTGGTCTAAACTGAATCGGTCACCTTTCACAATAGGTGCTACACTTGGTGAACAATCTTTCATTCTAAATCTTTCAAGCACTTTGTTGATATAGGCCTCCTGAGACAAGCCTAAAATGCCTCGGGATCTATCTCTATGGATCTTAATGCCAATGACATAAGATGCCTCACCCATATTTTTCATATCAAAGTTATTTGAAAGAAATTGTTTCACCTCATATAGCAACCCCTTATCATTGGTTGCTAGCAGAATATCATCCACATATAACACAAGGAAACAAATCTTACTCCCACTGACCTTAAGGTATATACATTGATCCATGATATTTTCTTCAAAACCGAATGAAGAAATTACTTCATGGAACTTCTTATACCATTGTCGGGAGGCTTGTTTCAAACCGTATATGGATTTATTTAGCTTACAAACCAAATGGTCACCGTCTTTAGAGGAGAATCCTTCAGGTTGTTTCATGTAAACCTCTTCCTCTAAATTGCCATTAAGAAATGCCGTTTTCACATCCATCTGATGTAGCTCGAAGTCAAAATGAGCTACTAATGGCATGACAACTCGAAGAGAATCTTTCTTAGACACAGGAGAGAATGTCTCTGTGTAGTCAATCCCTTCTCTTTGAGTGAACCCTTTAGCAACGAGTCTTGCCTTATGTCTCTCGATGTTGCCAAGTGAGTCCCTTTTAGTTTTAAAAACCCACTTACATCCAATGGTTTTTACACCATTAGGCAACTCGACGAGATCCCAAACTCGATTAGATGCCATAGAGTTCATCTCATCTTTCATAGCATCCATCCATAAGTTTGAATATGTAGAACTTATGGCTTGTGAAAATGACATAGGATCATTATCAGCTCCAACACTGCAATCCGACTCTTGTAGATATACTTCATAGTCGTCAGGAATCGCCGATCTCCTCTCTCGAGTAGATTTTCTTAATGGAATTTCTTCCTCATTATGATCTACTATATTTTGATCGATATTTTGTGGAATTTCTGTATTTGGTTGTTGAACCTCCGGTCGTACTTCAGGACCGTGATCAATAACCAACATGTAACTCAAAACAGAGGGTGAAGCTTCATGTTGATCCTTTTCAGGTTCAACTCCTATAGTACTCCCACTGATCAAGTCATTCTCTAGAAATTTTGCATTTCTAGATTCCACAATCCTGGTACTATGAGACGGACAATAGAACCTATAACCTTTGGACTTTTCGGCATATCCAATGAAATGTCCACTAAGAGTCCTTGGGTCTAGTTTCTTTTCTTGTGGGTTGTAAATTCTCACCTCAGACGGACATCCCCAAACGCGTATATGTTGTAAACTGGGTTTCCAACCTTTGAATAACTCAAAAGGCGTCTTAGAGACAGCCTTGGAAGGAACCCGATTTAATATATACGCAGCCGTCTTTAGCGCATCAACCCACAAAAATGAAGGAAGTTTAATATTACTTCTCATACTACGCACCATTTCAATTAATGTCCTATTCCTTCTTTCTGCTACACCATTCTGATCCGGAGAACCAGGCATAGTGTATTGGGCAACAATCCCATGCTCTTGAAGAAATTTAGCAAAAGGACCAGATGCTTGTCCATCCTCAGTATATCTACCGTAGTACTCACCACCTCTATCTGATCTCACAATCTTAATGTGTTTATCACACTGTTTCTCTACTTCAGCCTTAAAAATTTTAAAGGCATCTAAAGCTTCGTCTTTGGAACGAAGTAAGTAAAGACGCATATATCGTGAATAATCATCAATAAAGGTAATAAAGTATTTCGGATCGTTAGCGTTCATATCCGGACAACATATATCCGTGTGTATGATCTCTAGTAGGTCAGAACTCCTCTTAGCACCTTTCTTAGATTTGTTAGTTTGCTTTCCCTTAATGCAACTAACACAAGTCTCAAAATCGGTAAAGTCTAAAGTACTAAGTACCCCTTCCTTTACCAATCTCTTGACCCTCTCAATGGAGATGTGTCCCAATCTCCTGTGCCATAACATAGAGGACTCCTCATTTATAATACTTCTTTTTAAACCAGTACTAACATGCATAGTGTTTTGAGTGGTATCATTTTGTAAACAAAGACGATATAAATTATCAGACAAAATACCATTACCAATAACTTTAGAATTTCTGCAAACACTAAAACCAGAGTCCATAAAGTTAAAAGAATATCCGAAAGGTACAAGTCTAGAAACTGAAATCAAATTCCGAGCAAAATTCGGAACGTAAAAAGTATTTTCCAAAATCAAAATAAAACCAGTACTTAAAATTAAATTGCATGTCCCCACGGCCTCAACGTGCGAGCCTATCTTGTTTCCTGAATAGATGGCGCTCTCACTTGCCACCGGTTTCCGAAGGTTTGTCATACCCTGCAAGGTATTTGAAACATGGATTGTAGTACCAGAGTCAATCCACCAAGTATTATGATTAACATTGACCATATTAGATTCATAACAAACAAACGCATGAAAATTACCTTTCTTTTTGAGTCAAGCCTTAAACTTTACGCAGTCTTTCTTCATGTGTCCTTTCTTTTTACAGAAAAAACACGACGACTCCTTCTTTATTACTTGCTCAGCTGGAATCTTTCCCTTTCCTTTATCTTTATGGTGAGCCTTATACTTCGTACTGGATGATGCTTTATCAGTAGAAGTAGTTAAATTCACCTTTTCACCTTCTTCCAATAATAACCTCCCCTCCTCTTGAACACACATGGTCAATAATTCATTGAGAGACCATTTATCCTTATGTGTATTGTAAGAGATCTTAAATGGGGCATATTGAGTTGGGAGAGAACATAAGATGAAATGTACTAAGAAAGTGTCAGACATAGTAACTTCCAGTTCCTTAAGTTGGGCTGCAGTATCCCTCATGCGCATGATAAAATCACGCACTCCTTTAGTGGCATTAAGTTTCAAAGATGTGAACTTCATTATTAAGGTGCTTGCCAAAGCCTTATCAGAAGTTTCGAACTGCTCATCTATAGCTTTAAGTAGGTCCCGGACTTTAGTATGCTTGTCGACTGAACCTCTGATACTAGCACACAGTTTAGTCTTAATGAACAACGTGCAAAGATAGTTGGATTTCACCCACTTTTCACGAAGTTCTACTTGATCTGGTGTGCTTTTTTCAGTTATTTCAGCCGGTTCATCATTCTGAATAGCGTAATCAAAACGCAAGAACCCTAAATGTAGCAGAACTCTTTCTTTCCACACCTTAAAATTGTCACCAGTTAATTCAGGAACGTCAATTTTGACATCAAAGGAACCTCCAGGTAAACTTGCTGCAAATTTAAATATACATACTTAGTAACAAAAAAATTGAGACTTAACTTTATCACAACTTACCAATGTAAATTATGCTCATATGAACCTAGTGACATAAACTTGCCTGTGGGCTAAAGTCTACTCAAATTAGATGCATAAAAATTAAACTTTATGATGAAACTATTAAATCATATTCATTTCTTAACTCCTGTGGGTAGATTAAGAAACATAATTTAATATAACACCCTAATTAATTTATACAAATACAACAAGATTCCTGTGGGTAAGTCTAATCATATTACGTATAATTAATTACAATTAAATGTCTAATTTCCACATGTGATTTCGAATAAAATTTAAACAATTAAAGATGCTGTGGCTACTCTCTAATTAATAAATTTAAAATCACTTGACATTTAAAAAATCATTAACATTGATATATACAATTGACTTTATGTATATACGAAAACAATAATATAAAAACTCAGCATGTGAATAACGAGATTTAACTCATCTTAAATACTACTATTTTACCATATACTAGTAGTATTTTACTATTAAAAAAGAATATAAGTACAAAGTAGTCACATGCTAGCATTAGAAGGTAAAAGAAATAGGAAAACAATAATAAACCAATGTCCACGTATAAGTGCAAAGTAGTCCATTATTAAATAATCATATGAGCAAATAATATACCATGATCATATCTCATTATAATAACTTTGGTGTGAAACCAAATAAAATAAAGGAAAAAGGACATAAACTTAATGTCCCACCATACTTTAGTATGAGAAACATGCGTCCTTTTCAAGCAACAATAATACAATATTATAATAAGGTACAAGAGCATCTTTAACCTTTGACTCTTCAACACATAAATTCCACAAAACAAACAGTAACCAACGCATAACCAAAGAGAAAAAGAAAAAACAAGATCTTCATCCCTAACCTCCGTCAGATCTCATAACGAACCCAGAAAACCATAAAATTTCAGATTTCGAAAAGAATACAAGGAAACACAATATATAAAACCAGATTCAGATGAAACGAGAGTACAACGGCAGTAATAAACGACGACGGAAAGCAAGTACTAAGCAGTAATAAACGACGACGGACTGAAGGCGGAAACCGAAAAGCAAGACAGAGGCCATTAAGGCTCTGATACCAAATGTAAGTTATTTATTCTTAATTAGTATGTTTAATATTACTGAATAACATACAACTGATTAAATAAAGCGGAAGCGATAAATAGGATCGAAAATAAAACCTCCAGCCATTGCTATTCGGATTCCTGAACAGCTTTATCAACCCCAAAGTATTAATCTGAATTTCTGATTTCGGTTCCAAACCCTCACTGCTCACTTATTTAGATGGTGTAGTTTTCTTAAAGGAGAGTAGATTTAGTGACCTATTAATCAGAATATGTATTCTCTTATATACTGCTCTTTCCATCAAAGAGCAGTGTTTGAACACAACTCAAATAAGTGAGTAGTTTCCTAGATGGGAGAGAATTTAGAGTTCATAGAATGACTGTCTCTTTAATGGGACATATAATTAGGATTTGTATAAGACTATTAATATTATTAATAATAATATCTAATCAATTAATTATAAAAATCCAACAATTTAAACATACCATAAGTTCATTGAATATACTCCCTCCGTTCGATTCCACATGACATGTTTGTTTTTTGTACACTATTCACAAGTGGACATTTAATCTCAATTTTCTCCTAATACGTAAGAGAAAACATATTCATGTGGGGTCTTGTTTGATTCGTCTTTACGAGGACATTAAAAATATCTAACTTTTATAATTTTTGCAACTACGTAGCTAAAGATATATAACATGTAAAACGTGCGTTGGCAAACGTGAAAAAGCAAACCTGTCAAGTGGAATCGAACGGAGGGAGTATATAACAATAAAAATCGTAATACTACCTTTATATTCTCACATACCGAATACTCCATTTGAGATTTGGATATTACCGATGAACATAATTGATTTTGTGGATTGATGTACACCGTACATAATAATTGTAATTATGTATGTTATTCTAAACCAAACAAGGCTTTATTTGACCAATAACGAATAAGATTTTTGAAAATATAAAATGGGGGTGATTAGTAAAATTTATACAGTCTGTTTTTTTTAAGACGGGTCACCATTTGTGACGGATATTTTGTGAGATAAAATGGATACAAAATGAGTTAGTGGAGAAAGGGGACCACATGAATAGTGTCAGAGAGAGAGAGAAAAAGTGGATATTTTGTGAGAGGAAACGGTATCCGTCACAAGCTTGCGACGGATAGTGCCGTTGCAAATAAGATTTTGTGAAATTTATAACATAAAAGAGTCAAATATAATTACTTGATTAATCTCGTCCATATGCAATATTTAGAAGATAAGCCCCCTATTAACAAAAACTATTATTAAGATACAAATACTTGATAAAAACTAGAACAAGTTGATAATGGACAGTTTTAATCAGGCTCATCATTCATCAAACTATAAAGTATTTATTTGTAAATATGATTATATTACTGTAAAATATCATCATATTCACATTGTCACAATGATTAAGTAATGTAAATTACAAATAGGATGATGCAAATTCGATCCTTTTTTTATAACAATTTCAATTAATTTTAATTTTGACCACACTGCCGCTGCTTTGATGGTGATTAGTGAGAGACTCATCCTACCACTGAATACTGATCCACTATTAAACCTGATGTAATATTAGCACATTAATAGGGGTGAGTGTTCACCCCATCACCCCATTAAATCCGTTCATGTATTTGCACCCTAAAAAATTTCATGCATAAAATGTACGCTTGGGAAGATAACATTCAAAATTTCCAATATTCATCTACCTTTCACAAAAAAATTAATATAATTTGATCCATTTTCGAAATTCTAATTTTAATATAAAAAAGTTTTAAGACTTAAACCAAATAAGAAAAGACAAAAAAAATATTAAAGAAGTCGATATTGTAGATTTGTAGTGTCGTATTGGTCTATTTGAGATTAGAAAAAAAAAAGTAAAGGTTGAGAATTGAGGGAAATGGATCTTTTCCATTTCTTTTCTCTCCATTTCCTCTCACAAACATTATTACAGGATATATATTAATCTTTTTTATTTACCTTTTTATTTTCAAATAAATTTATAACTATTCGATCGACCCCAAATTTAATCCGATCCGTTGAGAAGTAATGGACCTCCATTTTTTTTTTTGAGAAATGGAGAGGATTCTTACTCAAAATTGAGATACATATTTAACAAAAAAAATTGATTGAATACGGGCTCAAACGAGTAATATTTTTCTTATAATATACAAGTGACACTGTTCGTAGAAGGTTTCATTCCCCCACTTGCCCTCCTACTTGCCACATAATGAGATGGACACTAACTACATTCAACTTTTTCACAAATAATGCATATCACAAGGGGGACCCTTTGCATATTTAAATGTAAAGGTGGTGGAAATACACAAATTCTTATTTGTGGGATAAATGGAAGAGCAAGCGAAAGGATAAATGAGTGGAATGATTGTGAGACGTTACAGCTTGTGACCATCACTAAGATGGTTTGATAAATAATGTATTATGAATCTTAATATAAATAGTTATTCCATACAATGATACAACATCATAAAATATAAGTGGGTATAAGGTAAACTGGTAAAGCTGAAGGGAATGAAGCGTATCTCGACACCTAAAGCGAAGGTTGAGTCCATATGAGTTAAATGGGTGGCCATGCATGACCCGTATCTCGTCCATTCATTGTTTGTCCGTGATCATCCGCATACCACGCACTCCCTTGTCTCTATCAAACTTTACTCAATTTCCTTCATTTTATTATGCACTAATTTGTCACTTTATGAAGTAGGCCCCATTAATTTGAAAAAAGTCCGGTAACGGACACTGTCAGTCACAAGTTAAAAACGCATAATATTTCTCTTATAATAAGATAACTGGAAAGAAAAGTGGTGTTAATTAAACACCCGATAAATAGCGCAACATGTATTTTGTGAGAGATGTATTACCCGTCTCCAATTTATAACGAATAATACCCGTCTTTAATAAAGATGTGGGTTGGTTTAATACTAGAGTAGAGAGTAGTATTCCTTTTAATAATAAACTCATTATTATTGGTATTAATTGTTGTAGTAGTAGTTTATTTGTTTACACTTGCTCCCTAGTCCTTCCTCTAGTCCTCCTCCTATTATTATTCACCTGAATTTTCTCCTCCATTACTCTTCTTCCTCCATTGGCCTTTCATCTTTTTCCTTTCCTTTTCCTTTTTCTCTCCCATTCCAGATTTTTCTCACAATATCTCCCCATCATCTCTCTCTTCCCTTAACTCTTGTCATTTTCTCTCATGTTTCAATTCTAAATTGCCATTTCATAATTATTTGTGAAAAGGCAAAAGGCTTCCTAATAAAAATTCACCAAAGTGTATGTGGGTATTTGCTCAATTTTGTGTTTCTGGGGTGAATCATTAAAGGGTGTTATATAGTTTCAGGAGCAGAGGATACATTTTGTGTCTCCTCCTTTCATCATCACACTTGGAATTCACTTTGGTATTTTTCATTTCTATTATAAATTCGCATTTTTTTCCTTTTTTTTTATATATTAATTTTATTTCATGTTGTTATGATGGTTAATTCTTGTTTGTGTTTTTGGGCATTGGATGGACATTTACTCCCTTCATTTTAAGCCATGATTTGTAATTTTTTTTTTTTTTTTTTTTTAAAAAAGAAAATGAAGGGGTCATTTCTGAATTGAAGTTGATGGGTTGTTGTTGTTGTTGTTGTTGTTGTAGAGATTTGAATGATTGTGGTTGATATCTGTGATGATGATGGTGATGATGGTGGTAATTTAAAATGATTCTAGTTTCTGAGATGTGTTATTAGGAATGTTGTTAAGCTTAATTTCGATTATATTATAGCTGTTTTTTAATAATTAAGAAGCTTACTAAATTGGTTTTAGCAGAAAGTTGTTGAATTTTGGATATTAGTTTCAGTTAATGAATCATATTGTAATTTATGGACATATGATTTCATTACTTGCTGCAATGCTCTTATATAAATGGGAAGATCTCGCTGAACAAAACATTTCACCGTAACACGCTCTTCTTTCAGTACTACTTAACACCATTACACCTACTATCTATGCTGCTGCTGCTGCTGCTCGTTTTTATTGATTAATTATGTCGTCTTGTCTTGATTTGTCTCTGACATTTTCTCTGGTTTGTTGGCAATGTCTAATGTGCAGATTTGTATGGTGCATCAGTATCCAGGTTTGTTTTGAGATGGGCAGTATGGAGACGTAATTTCCGCAGAACCTGTCAAAGTTGAATAAAAGCTCCAATTTTGGGGCGTTAATAACATTCACATTCTGCATACAAAAGTAGCTACGTAGATAGTATATACCCGAGTGGAGTTGTTGGGTGAGATTACGAAACAAGTAGTTCAACAATGGCGTTCCAATTAAGTTCACTTTTTCTTAGTAAGGCGGATATGTTAACCACCTCTGATCACACTTCTGTGGTCTCCATGAATTTGTTTGTGGCACTGCTATGTGGTTGCATTGTGCTCGGCCACCTCCTTGAAGAGAACCGATGGATGAATGAGTCCATCACTGCACTACTTATAGTAAGTTGTTCGTTCTCTTTGAGAATTTGGTTTGATCAATTTGGAAAATTTGTGTTATTGTCTGTTGAGATATTAACTTTGTGCTGCTTGGTTTTGAAATGTGTTGACAGGGTTTGGGCACAGGGGTTGTGATTCTACTTCTAAGTGGAGGAAAGAGTTCACATTTGTTAGTCTTCAGTGAAGATCTTTTCTTCATCTATCTTCTTCCGCCGATTATATTTAATGCTGGGTAATTTCTTTTTACCTTCCTTTTTCGGGTGGTTGATTGCAGAAATTTTGAAATACATTGTAAATGTTTGTCTTTTAGCTGTATAAGGCGGAAATGTAGCTTGAGATGCGGACTTGTAAATATTTATTTGATTTTTAGTAACAGATATTGACTAAATGATGTTAACTACTACCTGATATGGCAACTTTGTGCCTTATGACAGTGTAGCTAATAAAGAGTTGTCGTATATGTACATAGTATGTTGTACTCCTTACGTGTTTACAATTGCATTAAACGGTGTAGTTAAAGGTCTTCTATCTACAAATTCATGAGCAAATAACTTGCGGCAAACTCTGTTTTCCAAGCTTTAGCCGCATCATATTATTAGGAATATTAATGATAGATGAACCATCTCATGGTTCATCTAATATGGTATCAGAGCCAGTGTGACCGAAGGTCACGGGTTCGAATCCTGGCAACCTCAAAACTCCCCAAAAAACACGAAGTGGAAACCCGCACACGGTATGGGGGAGCCTGTGCAAACTAACCACTCTTCAAGCTGACATTTGAGTAAGGGAGCATATTAGGAATATTAATAATAGTTGGGCCTCAACCATCACTTAAGGTTTTGGTTGAGATGGTTATCTATCACATATAAGATTGCAACATAGGTCATTAGTCCTTGTGCTGTATGATCCTTTATTATAAACATTACTGCAACACTTTTGTAGATTTTGGTATATTCATGGGAGTAAATCCGTAAATATCCGTCTTTTCTCCTAGAGATATATTTTTTCCCCCGGAAGATTTCCCAAACTGAGTGCTATGTGAGATCACGACAATCCTACACATTTATTAATAGGATCCTTCAGTCAAATATTTATTTGGTGATTTCCTGAATAATTTGTTGACGGTATCAAAATTAGATTTGCTTCGATAAGGGCTATGCCAAACATTTGGCATTTCATTTTTTTTGAGGTTGAGCTTTGGGTAATTACTTCAGTCAAAACACCCTGAAAAAGTATCACCAGAACAGTCATATATGGACCGTTTTGATTGGGAGTATGCCTTATTTTGTTAAAAAAAGAATTTTAATCTATACTCTTAAGCACAGCTTTCAAAAACAAATTAATGAATTATACCAATTTGATAAGAGAGACAGAGAAGCTTGTATAGCATCCCTGAAGGCCTGAACATTTATGTAGCTGCGCACTTTATTGCGTTACCAGTTTGACGAGTCACTTTCTATTGTCTGAACCAGTGATCTTAGGGATCGTTGTGTTAGTGTATTCTGTAGAGTGCCATCAAGAGATCTCAAATAACCCGATAGTGAAAGATGTAGGGTGTCAGGGAAGGGTTGTCAGTTTTACAAAACTGTTGGTTGTGCTTTCTCATAGTTGGCTACTCATGGCTTATATCATTTGCAATAATGCCTGTTAAAAATAATGGAACTCTTATATGTTATTCACTATCTTGGTTGCATCTTATATTGGATTAAATTCTATTGTTTTTATGAAACCTCAATTAATTAAGGAAATAATATTGGGTTGGTACCATGAGTTTTTGTTTTTTATGATAGCTTCATGATCCTCAAGAAGGTTCTGATTTTCCTATGTCAATTCTGTAATTGACGTGATTCGTGTTCTTTCCCTCCAGGTTTCAGGTGAAAAAAAAGCAATTTTTCCGTAATTTTATCACTATCATGCTGTTTGGAGCTCTTGGTACATTGGTATCTTTTTTCGTAATATCTCTAGGTAATCAAACACCACTTTCTTATTGTACGCAATCTCACGTGCCCTCTTGTATACTTGTTGAGGAGATTCGATGAGTTGAATTTGTAAAAGTTATACTTGGTTCAGTTCAAAGTGCCTTCTAAATTCCCCTATGTGTTTGAGTTGGAAACAATTTCATTTCCTTTGTAGAGTCACTTGAAAGTAGACCATTTGTGTCGATTCTTTCTTGAATTACTCTATGAGCCCTCATTTACCCCACACAATCCTTTCGAGTAGGCCATTTGGAAAGGGATTTCAGACGTTCAGTAAGCTATTGTTAATTTTCAACAATTGGACCACTTGCATTATCATTTGATATTTTAATCTTTTCTTTGTTACTTAGATATCACGTCTATTTTAAAATGGAAGGTATTTCTGCAATGGAGGAACTAATTCTTAACTCCTTAATTAAGTTTGAATTCTGAACAACGCTCCGACATTTTCAGCTTCCTATATGTAAAACATATGAGCATGTTCACTTTAGCTGTACTGCAATGTATAGCTTCTTATTGTGTACTACAGTTACTTTGCTTCGTGCTGACTCTTTGATTTATGTTGCTCTTTGGCTTATTTTTTAGGAGCTATGGAGTTGTTCAAAAAGCTGGATATTGGCACTTTGGAGTTGGGAGATTTTCTTGGTATTTATCTTTCTGGCATTCAATTTCTGATACCGTTGTGTCATTAAGTTGGTGTTTTAATTATTGATTTTTGTATTTGCTTTCAGCACTTGGGGCAATATTTGCTGCAACCGATTCGGTTTGCACGTTGCAGGTGAGTGCTTATGAAAACGTGTGGAAGAATTTGAGAGCAAAGATTTCCACAGATGTTAATGTTTGCCTTTGACGGAGCAGGTGCTTAATCAGGATGAGACCCCTTTGCTCTACAGTCTTGTTTTTGGTGAAGGTGTTGTAAATGATGCCACATCAGTAGTGCTTTTTAATGCCATCCAAAATTTCGACCTCACAAAGATCGATCACAGAATTGCTTTACAGTTCTCCGGCAACTTCTTATATCTGTTCTTTGCAAGCACACTGCTTGGAGCCGCAGTATGTTTATACATCTTTGTACCTTCGGTATTTTTTTGTATTTTCACGGCATGTAATGAATTTGCTCTGTTGTGGTTCCATAATTGCCTGTTAATTTGACAGACTGGTTTGTTCAGTGCTTATGTCATCAAAAAGCTGTATTTTGGAAGGTATGTCTTTTACGATATTTGTACTCTCTCTGTTGACTTGTTATTTTGAATCTCAAGAGTGAACCAAAAGCAAGTAAATACTGAAATTTAGGAAGCATCTTTTTCATAAAATTTGAAAGGTTTCCAGTCTTTTCAGTGTTGCAAAAGAAAAAAAAAATATCTGGCTCACTGGCTGTACTTTTTGTTGCATTTGCTGTTTAGATGTTACACTTGTCCAGATATGGATAGTAGGACTTACGATATAAGTACTACATTAAGACATAATTTCTAAAGTTCGATACACTCCCGTACCTGAACTTTATGGTGCTTTAGTATTCAATGGCTGCTATGCAAATCTTTTTCGATTTGATCAGGAAGAAAAAAATAGTAAAAAGGGAAACTGAAAAAGATACGCTTTTGCTGAACTTTATCTTTGTACGAAGTGCCGGACTCAACAAAGTTGAATTGCTTGCTGTCATAACTTGTTCAACCCTCCCTAAATACCAGACTGTACGAAGTGCCGGACTCAACAAAGTTGACAGCTTGTAATTAAAACGGAAATTTCCCATGGTAGTATGGTACCCTCGAACTTTGGCAAATTACACATGGTACCCCTCATTTTAAGTTTCTACATATGATACCCTCATGTTTGCCCTTTTCTTTCCCAGAATACCCTTTGGCAAGCTTCCGTCATAGCGCCGTCACTCCTATTACTTGTGACGCCTTTTTTTGTTATCTAATACACTAAGACTTCATCATCTAATACTTAAATCCTTATTTTATCTAATAACCTAACATTTAATAAATAAATAAGATAACGTACTCAATTACTCATCAAGTTACTCATAGGAGTAATGGCGTTATGACAGAAGTTTGTCAAAGGGTATTTTGGGAAAGAAAAAGTTAAACACAAGGGTATCATTATGTAAAAACTTAAAATGAGGGGTACCATATGTAATCTGCCAAAGTTCAAGGGTACCATGGGAAATTTCTATAATTAAAATCTATGTAAGGGGAACTCTATAAGCGCATATCGAGTATGTATATGAATGTGGCTGTGATGAATTAGGCAACCCTGCTTCCGCTGAGTCTGGCTGGCTTTGTAATCTAGTAAATTTTAACTGCATATATACCTATGTTCAACAGTTATTGTTCTGAATTCTTAGAACTTTTATAGACCAAAAGTAAGGAACTCATGTGTGGGTGTTAGACATATTCAAGTGTTGGACTCATCCTGACTCAAATTCTGATAAGCAGGGAAAAGCTCTAAATGAGAGTAGGTTATGGGGAAACATCGTTAAACATAAAGTGTTTTAAAAATTACGGAGTATTAAATAGTAAGATTATGTAAAGTGAAATGCAAAGATGTGTAGCTGAGGGCTTAGAATCCTAAACATCATACTAAATGCTTTATATAACGTACTTTTTCCTTGTCGAGTTAGTAAGTGTCGGGCAACACCTGAAAAACCAGCCCCTTGATATAGGAATGGATGCGCAAGGTTTCCTCTCGTGATATGAGATAGCACACTAAATTTTCATACCCGTATCTTTGAGTGTCATGTACACATGATAGCCCCTAAATTGACGAGTCACCCTAACATTTTCACTGCATTTGTTATTTCCTGTCCACTTTTGTTCAAATAAGTATAGTAGGATTTATAACATCAGAAATTCATTTAGACATAATTTTTGAATTACAATATATGTTCTCAAACTTTTACTGTGCTATCTTTTACTGTGTATATATATGGATTCTGTTATTTGACATGCTGTCTTTTATTATTCCTTTGTAATGCAATCCAATCTCCTTGATGGTTTTGTCATATGCTGACTGTAAATATAGAAAAGAAACAAAGGAATGAAATAAACCTGTCTCTGTTAACTCAAGTCTTGTATCTCTATAGCTGAAAATTACCAATATTGCAGGCACTCCACAGATCGTGAGGTTGCTCTCATGATGCTTATGGCCTATCTGTCTTACATGCTTGCGGAGGTGCGCCTTTAGTAACATAACAATTTCGATTTTGTAATTTGTCGGTAGGTAGTCAGGAGCTAATTTATTATTTATTCTCTGTTCCTTGCAGCTATTCTATCTGAGTGGAATTCTGACTGTATTTTTCTGCGGGATTGTAATGTCTCATTACACATGGCATAATGTGACCGAGAGCTCACGAGTGACAACCAAGTATAGATATTCTCTTTATTTCTTTTCATTTTTGTGAAGATATACTCATTGCAGTTGTTCATGTCTTCATGGTTCTTTCAAAAATCGCAGGCATTCTTTTGCTACCTTGTCGTTTGTTGCTGAGATCTTCATCTTTCTATATGTGGGTATGGATGCATTAGACATCGAAAAGTGGAGATTTGTTAGCGATAGGTATGTGTATGTCTGAAGATTTTTTTTAACATAATTTTTAATACACACTCTCCATAATTTATTTTGTTGGACTAAGGAAATAAGCCGATTTCAATCTTGAACGTTAATTTCTCTAATAATGTGTAGACATACAATAAAAAAAGTTCTCGGCTATTTTCATATACTCCGTATTGTGATAAAATATAAATGGGGGTGTAGGGACTCAAGGGACTAAGGGAGAATCATATCTGAACTATCATATCATTGATGTTCACATTTCTTTTTTTTGTTTGGGATGTTGATGTCGTTGCAGTCCGGGTACATCTGTTGCTGTAAGTTCAATCTTGCTGGGTCTACTCATGCTTGGACGAGCAGCTTTTGTGTTTCCCTTGTCCTTCTTAATGAATTTTGCCAAGAAAAACAATAGCGAAAAGGTCTCTTTCAGGCAACAGGTAAGCATTTTTTAAAATGTTTTGGGTTGAGACATGCTGTTTCTCATATTTTATGTGAAAAGTTATCATATTTCTCTAATTCTCTTAGGTGATTATATGGTGGGCCGGTCTTATGAGAGGGGCTGTCTCTATGGCACTTGCTTATAATCAGGTGTGTCATGGCTGCTGCTTATTTCCTTCACTTTATACTCCCTTTTTCTCTAGAGTTCCTATTTCAAGACTGTTGCTCTTATGTCGAGTGAAAGTGTACTTGGGAAATAATTTCCAAAAATTTATGTCATTTGATTTGTAGGGAAAAAATGCATTAGAGTATACATATCATGATATTTACAATATATTTTGTGAGCTTGAAATTTTAAGTGTCCTAAAATGCGCAAAAATATACGACACACTATTATTATACGAGTGCGATAGGATATATGATGTAAACTATACGCATTTCAGTTACCCGTTATAAATCGGTCATCTCCGTTGATATTTTCCTATTTTTAAACTACCCAATATATCTCGGGATATTTTGTATCGGTCACCTGCGATACCGATACAGCTCGGGTGAGATTTTAAACCATGCCCCTAGTACTTGTCTAAATTAAGCAGAGATATTATGTTTGGTTTTCCGGCTTGCGATATCAGATGAGGGTTGAAAGGTCAAATGCGCAGTTAACCTTAGTTACTCGATGATACGGGCTTTCTTTGTGCTGAAGCTGATTATCCTTACATTCTTATGCAGTTTACAAGGGGTGGGCACACTCAGCTAAGGAGCAATGCAATCATGATCACAAGCACAATTACTGTAGTCCTCTTCAGCACTATGGTAAGTTGTTATACTAACATCATCATCTTTTCTCTTAATACCTTTTTTATTTTAATTTCGGGTTTGTTGAGCATATTTTCACTAGTTTCGTAAAGACTACATCGAAGACCAGCCCATTCTGTTATCTTTCTTTTTCGGTTTCACTTCACTTCCGTTTCTTTTTTCTTTTCTTTATTTTTTTTTCTCTTGTCGGGATGAGAGTTCACTCTTGACGGTTCCAAAGGATGATTCATGTCAGCCGACCCCAAAACATTTTGGGACTAAGGCTCTGATGTTGTTGTTGTTAAAATAATCCTTGTATGAAAGTGCTTGTTTGGAGCAGCGGAGGCTTGAGGCAGCAAGGTGGATTTAGCTCAAACTTCAGTGCACAAAAATGGAACTTTTCATTGTTTATCCTCCACATTGATTGATTGCTTTGAACTTTGATCATTGTTTTGGCAGGTATTTGGATTATTGACAAAACCTCTAATAAGGTTTTTGCTCCCACACCCGAAACACTTCAGTAGTACAAGCACAATATCAAGTGAGTTAGGAAGTCCAAAATCATTCACTTTGCCTCTTCTCGACAGCCGAGGAGAGTCAGAAACCGATGTATACAATCAAGATGGGAACGCTGAAAGAAGTATTGTTCGACCAGGTAGTCTGCGGATGCTTCTGAATGCTCCATCTCATACTGTCCATCATTATTGGCGTAAGTTTGATGATTCTTTCATGCGGCCCATGTTTGGTGGGCGAGGCTTTGTACCTTTCGTTCCTGGGTCTCCCACAGAACAAAGCACCACTAATTTGACGCCGAGGACATAGGGTTTGTATAAATTGTATGTCATGTTCGAGAATGCAGTCAATCAGAAGACGAAAGTGGGGTTATTGTTTTTGTTAATTGTGAAGCTGGTAAAAACATGTACCATAGTTGTGTTTATTATAGATGGTTGTCCAATGTTGTATTATTTGGACTTCGGAGTAGCTGTAGCTGTAGCTGTAGCTTGCTCTCCGAGTCTCGGAGATTTGGTTGCCAATATTGTTGATATCTGTCAACTGTAGCTTTTTTGTAGTTGTACTACTGATTTAGGACACTCTTTCTCTTGCTTTCTATGGAGACTAATTACTTCATTGTTGTAATATAATACTAGTATTATTATAATGCACGCTGTAATTCCTTTTATTAAGAGCAAGGAAACATCCACAGTAATATGAGTACCTCAGTCAGTCTCATTCTCTTCTTTTTATGTTATTTTTGATGCACTATTTATGGTTAATGTTAACTTGGCATAAAAGTCTGTTGATTCTAGCTTGGGCCATTTTACATGTCGGGTTTGGTTGCTCAAACTGCCATTTTGTATCCGTACTACTAAATTGGATTTCAAAGTGTCTTGCTCACTATCTGTCTTCAATTTGTGACGATAGTGTCCATCTTCAATGAGAATTTGTGATTGGATCGCATACGTCGAACCTGCTATAGATATAGTCTCAGTCATTTGGTACACTCTTATAGATTTAGCGACAATCTCTACTTTCTTGCACTCCAGTGACTGCTGGGAAAACTGTACCTTTTCTTCAAAAATAGATAAAATTCGACCTTGAAGGCGGCCATTTATGTCTGACGAAAAATGGTGGAGAATCATCATAATCGACTGGACGTTCAGATCCGACACACTTGAGAGAACCGTGTCACATAGAATTTCTATATGCAAGCTTGCAAGTCATCCTAACTACAGAAAACCCGTTTCTAATGTCAGTGAATATGTCTCTCTACCGACTGGATCAAAACCGGTGGACAGACACTTCAGAGAACCGTGTCAGTAGGATTTCTATATGCGCTGTATTGTGCATTTGTGCATATGTGCATTTGTGCATTTTGTGCACGGGAGCTCAGGAACACCAATGGAGACGTCCAATTCAAGGACGATAGATCACTTGGAGCACTAAAATGTACTCTGTATAATACAAAATTCAAGGACGATAGATCACTTGGGGCACTAAACAATATATGAAAAACCCCGACGTCTTTTTCTTGACAAGTGAGTTTTCTCATTCGGAATGTCAAAAATTTATGCTCACCTAATAGCGTAAGAATGTCTACAATGACAAAAGGTGTACCACGGGTGCACGAATCAGCTCTTTGCCTAGATATATCTACTATCACGAAATGCGTACAAGGAGTTGCAGCTGCATTAATAATCTCTCATTAAACAGCTCAACATGAACATGGCAAAAGTGGCAAACAAGGAGTAACATGTGCATTTCTCTATTATGTCAAAAACCGAAAGGTCTTTACACTTATCGTTCACTAAACCACCACAATGTCCATTTGGTTTCCACACAGAGGCAGTCGTCGGTATCATATATTCATAAAAAGCGAGCTAATAGCTCGTTATTTCAGAACTATGACCCAAGCAAAATGGTATGGCCATTTACATTTAGTATGACCCAGAGAAGGCTAACATATGCACACTGCCTCCTCCTATACATCACTATAACAATTTCCACAAGTCAAGCAAGACTGACAAGGGACGACTCACCAATGCACTGCATGATTGAAGGTTTTGCCTCGGCTACTGCACTTCATGCTTAACCATGGTTCAGGGATGAAAACCGTATCCAGCCACGAGACTAATTAGTGCTACCATGCAGACAAACAAAAGTGGAAACCCATCTTGAACTCTTTTCTCTATTTTTCGCTTTCTTAGAACAACCTGCATAGTTTGATAAACATAAGCAGAGTGATATGGACAACCAATGATGACATATTTATGATTGTGAACGTGGACGTGCACCATGCTTATAATAAGATTTGATTGATTGATTCAAACGCTGATCTAAAAATTGTTTGTCTAGTGAGTGAGTGAGTCTTGTATGAGATAGTCTCAGATGTGACATCAACCGATATCGTAATGCTACTCATTTAACTATAGAGTTTATGCGCTGGTCTCACATGTGTGTCGCCTACAAGTTTTTGTGTCGTCTGCAAGTAGAATAATGGTCTTTTTTATAGTCTTTCACCATTTTCTGGACGACAGGACACATGCAGTTTGAAGATCATCAAATATGATTTGTACCTAGGCTTGCAATAGAATGGATGTCTACGAAATCGAAAAACAAGAGAAAAAAGCGGATATTGATTATTACTATTTCTTGTTGCATCGAGTCCTTCTCTTGATTGGCTGACTTCTTCTCTTCCGTCATCTTTGTAATTGTAGCTTCTGTCTGTGACATTGAAGGGATAAGGTGTAATTATATGCTAACATACATTCAACTTCATGAGATAAATTCGACATTTATGGCACTGTACACCAGGTTATGTTGCAGAATGCGTTACTAACATTTTCTATTTTCAGATAATTTAGTCGACAGATTAACACAAAGTTAGCATCTTGTAAAAAAAGGTCTAGGAAAACACTTTTTTTAGGGGGAATGTTCCAAAGACACGCAGAAGTCACAAAGGTATTTTACAAACACAAAATAACAGAATCCAACTCGATATAAGTTTCTCGTCTTTCACTCTTAAAAGTGTCACCAACTTTATAGTGGTTGCTTCCTCTCATGATGCATATATATCCATTTCTCCTCAACTATAAACCATATTTAGGGCTATTCTTCAAGAAGTGTGCTGTCTGTCAAAAAGACAATAAAAGCGAGCAGAGGACATGTTATAGTGATCACAATGATATCTACGGCCGACTTACTTCCAACATATTCAAGGCACTAACAATAGAGTCGGCCTTAAGTTCAGCTGATTAGATTAAGGGGAGAAGACATAACAGAAGAAAGTATAATGAACCACGTCAATATCGGGACCAAAAAGCAGCAATACCAAAAGAAACCCACGTTAATAGTATTATCAAAGTGCTGATGTGTAGAAGTAACGGGACACAAGATGACACACGAAATCTGGGAAGGACACAAATAGCAACCAAAGACGCACAGGCCATTGTCATACTCTCAGCAAAGAAGAAAGTTGGCTTGAAATGAAACATAGTAGAAAAAAGAGGCGGAAATTAGAGAATAGAACTAAATGAAAAGGTATGGCAGCAGCAGAAGAACAAGACCAACTACAGATGCAAGGGTTTGCAGAGTAATTAACCTTGTTTAGCTTCGACTCTAGTTCTTGTAGCTTAAATTTCATATCTTCAACTTCCTTGAATAGTCTTTGCTCCTCTTCACCCAATGGAACTCTTGGCTCAGTTACTTTTATGTCCACAAATTTTCTACTAGTGGGTTCTATATCCTTGACAAAATCTGATTCCACATCTTTTGGTGCAGTTGTATCATCTGCCTTGGTTGGTTCAATTCTCACATGCTTAATTGGTTCGAGTTTGATGTTAGGAAGTGGTGCAACATCTGAATCCTTCACCGATTTACGTTCCTCACTGTACTCTGTTTTCAATTCCACATGGTCATCGGCCTAATAGAAAGATAAAAAGGCATATGTCATATAAGTTATGATTTATGAAGGATGTAATTCAGACAAGCAAAAGATGATTTAACTTGTTGTCAAAGAAACATCATACACTACACTATCTGATGGGGATCACTTAAAAACACTGCTGCAGTGAGGATGATATTTAGTAGCAGAGCAAGCAGGCAAGAGTAAGCAAAAAACTGATTGAATTATTTAGCTAGTATCTATGTTACCCATACTCAGGTACGGTTACATGTCTGAAATGAGGACACTGCGGCATGGGTACACCGATACATCAATAAAATAGAAATCTTAAAAGTTGAATAGAGATGTTTGAGATAGGAAGGTTTAAAATCATCAAAAACCAAACCATATGTTTCATACATCAATCCCTTATACTTTTGTCATGTCAGCCTCTCCTCTTATCTCTTTTTCTTTGTTGTGAAAAGTGTGGGGTTGATAAAGGTTGAGCACAAATTCCATAGACATGTCCTTAAGTGTTGTTGTTGGACAAGAAAAACCTCAAGAGGTAACAGTTAAATAACATAGGTAAGCAAACATCAGCAAATCTCAGATGCAACTGAATTTTCCAAACTCGGTACCTGCTTCTCAGTTTCGTTGACGGGCGCTACCTCAGGGGACCGTGGTGATGGTGTGGTAGCAAGGATCACTCTTAATTTTCTCTCTTCAAAGTATTTCCCATTCTCTCGTGAAAACTGCAAGCAATACCAGAAGCAGAAGCAGAAGCATCTGTGACAAACTTATTTCTGGAAAATTGCAAGTGATACTATAAGCTAGTACGACATTAGAAAATCGGACAAAGTTAAATTGTTCAGTATGGACAAGGGGCGCTACCATTTCAGATGTTACATTGTCGTCCCCTGTTTCTGCAGAAACAATTGTGTTTTGAATCAAGAACTTGTCTTTGCATGTCAAATCAAGTGGGACCTCTTTAGGAGCTTGCATGATGACTACACGGGGAGAACCAAACAATAATAGTGACATCAGCAAAATCATAGTTCTTTGTATGCATGCATAGAGATCGTGATTCGAACCAGTGGAGCCAAATTAAAACGAAGGGACTGGCGAACAGTAAAAAAAACGGGAAGGTTAATCTTCATAATTTTGAAGCATTAACTTCCGCCCTCAAAGGTCCATGTTAGAAAGTAAGAAATATGAGAGGCATTTCCTTGTCAATGCATGTAACAAACACATGATCTACTAAAATCTTTCTTTGCACAAATTAGGCTTTTATCATACATCATGACAAAGGTAATAAGAGGTTTCACAGGAAAGCTACAGACAGATTATATACCCTGGTAATATGTCTCTCATGACAATCGTGCATGAATGTCACGTAATGTCTTTCCAATTTAATCCTTCAAATATAATGAAGCAATAATCAACTAAATGCCTTCCTAGGAACTTAACATCGTGTTATGCTATGCGTCAATCAACTTCCCTTTCCGCCTAGTTAGATTTTTGTATATCACTATAAACTTTAGGACATCATTAAAAGCACCACATAATCGGCAGTAAAACATTTGAATATGAATGTCTAACCAGGCGTCAACAATTATTTTCAAACTTTACATCCAAAAGCAGCGCAAATGTCACTATATGTCTTCAGTAAAATACTCCAGAGTCCAGACACAATGATCTCATAGATGAATCAGCGTGAAACACGAAAGTCTAGTAACTCACTCATTTTCCGAAATTTGGAGAGTACTTACAGCTTTGATGCCCACCAAATCTGACTATCTTCAGCTACTTCTGAATAAATTTCACCTTACATAGCTACTAAATTTCGCAACAGCGAATCTTATCCAACTAACACTCCTCATGACCAGTATTCATGGAAACCTCAATGAGACATAGATACAAATGTACAAAAACACTCTTGACATGCAAAAATGCAAGCAAGACGCAGCAAAGTGTACATTAAGTCGATAGCATACCGACAAATTCATAAGTTCCTTTCGGAGGTACAACACCAACATTCGGCCGCACACAGTATTTCTTCGGGGATGTCGTCTTGACCTACATTATGACCACTAACATTAGGCCATCAAATTGTTGTTCTTCACAGCATCAAATTCTCATCAAAGAAAACAGCAATGCTGATAAATCGAAAAGCTTAGGGAAAACGCACCTTGAATGCAACATGTTGATCTGTTTTATTTACGAGTAGAATTGAAGATTTACTCTGTTTATTTGCTTCAACTACAATTAAACAAAAGCGAAAAATAAATCGCAGATTATGTCAACTAATTCAGCATCAATATAACACAAAAATCGATAAGAATGATGATTTAAATAAATCAGAAATCACAATCAGGTAGAGAATTTAATCAACATTTACACTAACTTATGAATTTGAGTTCGCGCGGTTGAATTTCCAGCTGATAACTCATGATTATTACTCGGATGACTCTCTTTATAGTAACTGCAACTTTGAATTAAAACCTACAATTGAAATTGAAATCATAAGAAGTATTTAAGAATCAAAGATAGAAAGCAATATGATAAAGATTCCGATGATGATATTTGACAATGCAACAGCGAGTGATAGTTGAAGGTGGAGAAAATCTGGAAAAATGTATGAAGTAGATGATAATTAGGAATTTAATTAGGGGAAATTAGAAAGTAAATGAAGGATTAGGAAAAAGGTTGTACGGGAGAAAGATGTGATTAGCGAACGAGCAGGATCACGAAAAGAGGAATGATTCAATTGATTCGAAAAGGAACGATGAATAGATTCAAATATGGAATTGATTGAAGAAAACAAAGAATTAAAATGGAGAAAGAGGGAGAACCGTACACAACAACAAAAAGGAAGGTAGATTGGATGTATTCTTCATATTTTTTTTGATTTTCCTAGACATATGAATAATTTTTTTTGAGTTTATTATCTTAGATTCTACTAGTATTTGTTTTGAGGTAATTTTTTTTTTTGAGTTTATTATCTTAGATTCTACTAGTATTTGTTTTGAGCATATGCGTATTTTTTTTTGAGTTTATTACCTTAAATTTTATTTTCTCTATTTTCTTATTTTCTTCCCATTTCTCTGATTTGACAAATTACTTATTTTCTTCAAATTTCTTTTCTTTCCTATTTTATACAACCAAATGATAACTTTATGATTTTTTTTATTACAAAAAAATACATTTTCTCATTACTAACATCACTTGTTATCTTCCTTTCATTACTTTATCATTTTTTTAATACATACCTTAATCCATGTGCAATATGAAATGTGAAGAAATAAAATAAATGGAGGAAGTATTTGTTATTTAGCATATGAATTTTTTTTGGCATATGTACTTTTTCTGATCTTATTAAAGTTCATAAGTTATACTTCCTCCATTTTTATCCAAATGACATATTTGATTTTTGTACACTATTCACAAATCAACTTTCAATCTCAATTTTCTCTCGATACATAAGAAAAAATATATTCATGTGGGGTCTTGTTTAATTCGTCTTTACAAGTACATTAAAAATATATAACTTTTATAATTTTTACAAATACGTAGCTAAATATATGAAACACGTAAAACATGCGTTGACAAACATGAAAAGATAAATAGGCCATTTGGATTAAAATGGAGGAAGTATAGAAGTATTTTTTTTTCCGTAAAAACTAAAGTTTATATGTAAGGTTTTTGTGTTTTATTATAATTTTTTGAGCTTAATGGTTTTGATAATGGAACTCAAAAACTTTATAGTAATACTCATAATTTTTAAAACAAAACTCAAAAATATTATTATAATGCTAAAAAACAATAAATTGGTGATAGTATATCGGGTGTATAATCCTCCAACTAGTACCCAACATTGATCAAAATGTTGCAACGAATTAAATTTGGTTCGGTAGTTAATTTGGTTTATCGCAAAAGATCTACAAATGCTCCACTAAGACCAACACTTCACAAATTATTAATTATGACGGTATTATACTTATACGCAGGCCAACATGTCAGTTTAGTTGGCTTGGGTTAGTCAAGTCCATTATTATGTGTCCGGGGTTGGATAATTTCGATTTCTGGATTGATTTGATTACATTGTTTCAAATTATTTTGGGTCAGTTAGAAATATTAGGATGAACATTTTCAAGTTGCTCATGAAAAACATTTTATAAGTTATTTACTTCAGAAAAACATGTCACTTAATTCGACTCAGGATTAGGTTTTAATTGCAATTCAATTCCGCTCGAGGTAATTTCAGTTGGCCACTTTAATAGGTTATGCTACTTCGAGTGATAAGCTGAGTTTAAATCATTATATTAAGTGGCATTTGTCCGGATAATAATGAAGTATGAAGTTCTAAATACTTACCTAAAAGGTATCACCCCCAATTATATTCATTCCTATATCGAACCAAATAAGCCGTAAGTGAGTTGGGTGACATTGACTTGACTTAGAGTAATTTCGAATAATAATAATTCAAAATAATACTAAATAAGAATCAGTGAGAAAAATATATAAAGTGATCCAATTATTATGAGGAAATAAATCACTTTAATTATGAATCTACTGCTTTTGTTAGTATCTGTTCAAATATCCTTTATGTCAAATTCAGGTCAATTCCGGTTAAAATCAGATAGAATCGGGTTTGGGTTACTACACATTAGTACGCTACTTTTAGTTAATTTCGAAACTTTTGGTTAAAATTTCCGACTGGCTAAACAGTCAAGGGCAACCGTCAGTGTTACTCTTTTACCCCTATCATTTTGTGTGTTAAATAGTAAATGGAACAATTTTAAACGATAAAGAGGGAAATTATCTAGCGCTGCTGAGTTCTGACTTCTGATACATTGAGAAATTGATGTGGCTAACTTCTTCTGGTGAATGGTTGTCTTGAAAAAACGTAGACAACACCTCACAAGTTCCAGTTTCTGGAGCACTTTAGAAATATGCAAACCAAGTACATATTGTTGAGAACAGTTACAATTGTAAACCAAAGGTAAAAGTGAATTACTACTATATACAAGGATTTAACAAAGATTTTTTTACAAAAGTCGAGTTTCATTCCCAATCAGAATCGAAAAAACCAGCATCTTTCATCTCAGAGTAGTATATATTTTCCAAGTTCAAGTCGTCCTCCTGATTACAGCACCAATCGAGCGTATATGTTAGCATTCACCAAACCAAAGATGGCGAGGTCTCTATTTTGAAACAAGATTAGAGATTGCAATCACAGATTTTCTTTCTCCACACATAAATAAGCAATTAGCATTTCAAAGACGGTCGTATATAAATACTATGCATTTAACTGGAAACCTTACACTATACCGCGATAAGGAAATAATGAAACTATGAAATGACTATTATACGGGTCAATCTCATAAAGTTGTTCACACATAAAACTGCCTCACTTAAAGTGAGTAATACAAGTCTAAACTCCCTGCTTCAGGAGAATTGACTATTAGTTGCAATTTTTATCCATGATGAATTACTCTGGGTACACTATAGCATCAGCAAAGAAATGTAATGAATCAAGCCTAAAATCATATCAGGGGAGGTGGAGAGTACCTGGAAGAAATCTGCCAAAAACGTCACATATATGAGCGGAAGATAAAAGGCATGATAGCAAATGTTTATGGTGTCGTACAACCTGAAAAAGGACACGTTATCAGCTTATAGAACCGGACCATAGGCAAAAGTAGCACTACAAAGTGAATACTATATGATGCTCCCTATGTCCAACCAATAGTTTACTTCTTCTATGGGACCAGTTATTTTTACGTAGGTGCATTTAAGTGTGGTTAGGAGTCCCACAGTCAAAGGGTGGAACAACATGGTATACAAAAATAACTGTCCAATACCAGAAGCCAAATCCAGTTCGCATGAGGATGCATGCAAAAAGCGCCAATACATCTACGCTGCACATGATGGTGATGTACTTGTAATATGCAGGCCTTGCTGCAAAATAAAAATAAAAAACTCCGTTGTGAATACTAAAAATTGTTGTCTACAACTGTTCCACTGAAAATAGCTGTAAAACCACTCACCTGGTAATCTTTCTCTCCATTTAGAATGGTACATGAACAATACAAAGCTGTATGCAGTGATGATTACAAGCTTGTGCACCATCCACAAGCCCCATTTCATTCGATGAGCATCGCCGTTTTCAGTGAATAATGGGATTCCAATTGCAAAAACATAAATTCCCTAGAAAGCATAAGAGAAAAAAAAAATTCTTAGAACATTATGTTATACACTCAACCAATTCCTTGTGTTTGGCCTGGGAAAGATTTCTAACGAGGGTAAATAACATATGCAAGTTATCCACATGGGTTGAGTTTTTAACAGTACCATGCATCTATATTCCTGCCTAAATTACCCTCCAGGAGAGAAAAAAGTTGACAAACATAGTTTTAGCTACATGCAAGAAACATTGCAGCTGCCAACTAGAAAACAATCAAAGTAGTAGCATGTCTAAGAAACCGTCTTCCCGTGAAGAGAAAGAACACAGAGGAAAGCTACCCTAAAGTAAATGTGGATAATCATTATAACTCCTCAAACCATATTGAGATGAATTCTATTGTTGGACACTTACTCTTCGTTTGGACTGGGATTTAGAAGGAAAGGGAGAGGAAAAGGCAGGGGGTCAGAATTCTTTGTTTGTTTAGCTACGGAAATTGAAGGGATTTGGAGGGGGGTAATCCATTGTTTGCCTAAAAAGTCCAGGCAATGAAAATAAAATACCTTTAACAGTATGTCTAAACCAACCAAAACTGCAGATATAGCAAATGTCCGTGTCAACGCCTCCAACCCACTGGTGTAGTTTCCTTGAAGAAGAAAAGCAATCAAGCTCACTTCCAAGAATAGCAACCCAGAGGTGGTGAATAGAGATAGAAGGTTCCACGCTAATGTCTTTCCTGGAGTACACTCCCAAGCCTGTCAAAGGAAGAGATTTAAACAGTTAAAAGACTCAGCAGTTTGAACCTTGAAGCTATATAAGTATAGACTATAGAGTGCAATTAGTCTGTTAACTTAAATTTGTGAAACTATCCTTCTAAAGTACAACAAAGACGTTACAAGCAATTTCTGCTTATATAAGCAAGAAGATGCACAACCACTACATAAATTTTACACTCATATGTACCAGCATGGGAGCCCAAAGTAAATGCTTACAAGTAATCCCTCAATATATCAATTTACAAGGGAAACATCCAAAAGGCCTATCGACTAACAATGATATAACATATAAGAAATTGGGAAATGACTTATTTCGAGCAATTATGAGACAAAAAAATAGTATTGCGTGTACATGGAGCCAGAAAGTAAATGCTTACAAGTAATCCCTCAATATATCAATTTACAAGGGAAACATCAAAAGGCCTATCGACCAACAACGATATAACATTCAGAAATCGAGAAAGGGATTATTTCGAGCGATTATTAGTCACAAAAATTATATTGCGTAATGGCTACATCAAACACCAACAATGAATGGAGTGAGATCAGCAAGAAGTGCTTAAATAATGGAGCACTCTTTTTATACAGACAGACAGAATATTATTGTAACAGAAGGAGAGTTATAAAAGAACAAGAAGTTCCGGCCATGAAATCATAGAAGGTTCCGATAGGTTCTAAGTCTTTAACTAACACAATATGTGTGTAATTATAAAAAGCACAGTCTGCTTTAGCTCACGAAGGAAATAGAAAGACTGCCACTTTCCAAAAAATATTCGAAGGAATGACTGAATGAGTATCATGGAAGGTTCTGATAAGATTTACAAGTTGTAAGAAGCAGAATCTGCGCTCAAAGAAAATAGAAAGACTGTCACTTCCCAAAAGTATTCCAAGGAATGATGATTCCCAGAAAAATAACTTAGTTCAGCTCAATCCTAGTACCGCATATGGTTTACATGTCAAAAGACAGTCGCCATAGCACATGTTTACGAGTACTTCCCTTCTTTCCCTTTGACAAAGCCTGTGAAGCCCTGAAGCACCAATACTAAATAACCAGGGCACACTCACTCATAACACCTACCAGCCAATCTAAACCAACACCAACTCACAGCAGTTGTCCACCATTAAGGCTAAGAACAACATTATGCCTCCATCAATGTTGAAGGATACCACTGGTATTAAATCCACAGAACACTGTAATCGAATCAAAAGCCTGATAAAATAAAGCGAATGATATCCACCCTGTTTTAAACGGGAAAAACACACACATCAAGGCCTTGTGGTGTCAGGCTGCCATACATGAAAATATAAAGCCCACATGAACATAATACTCTAAGAAAATAGCTGAGGCAGAAAGCTCATGTGATTCCTAATCACAAAGAAGCCTTCGACTCTTTGGTAATGATAATATCACTCAGCCCTAGCATAGAGGCATTTCATAGAAGTGTAAGCTTGAAAGCATTATTGTCTAGCACCCATTTGTGGGAGCATGCCGTTCGTTATGTCCTTTTTCATTGATATTCTCCTACCCATTATAGTCTAGAAATTTGGATTTGTGATTTGAATCTATTAGTCGCCGCTTCGAACGACTATGACTGGGGTCTCCTAAACCAGTTAGGGCTCGGGCAACGGTATCTGTTATCTAGGCTAGGTCTGTATTGGGCTTTTCTAGGTCATTCTGTATTGTTCTTAGAGAGTACTATATAAACTCTCTAAGCCACACTCTAGCAATTATGCATATCATAACAATCCGTATCTGAAATCTGTAGTCTCCTCAATATCAATAAAACTCTCCTCCTTCTACCATGTGGACATAGCTAACACACCGTTAGTAAACCACGTAAATATGCGTGCTGCTTTCTTCATCGCGTTTGTCTTTTATCGCTTCTGTTATAACACATTCATACATTCATTGACATCCCAATCGTCCAATTCACATTTACTTAACAACGCCTCTCCTTATATCTTTCAAACAGCCACTGATTGTAAGCATCGGCAACATAACTACTCAAACACCTCCAAAAAGAAACTTTATGCCGAATGCACATGCTCCAATTACTCAGTTTCACTAAGACAGAGATACCGATGAGTTTAACTAATCAACAATATACAAAGATTTTGGGACTTTCATTAGATAAAGTACCATACAATGTAAAACCCACATTGATAATCTTTCAGGATACCCAAGTTGGGTAAAGTGCTCATTACGAAGACAAAATATTATTCCTTCCTAGCTCAGTGTCCAATCTAAAAACTAATGTCACTGGACAAGCTCAGATCTTCTTCCAAAAAACACACTTTTTTTATTTCTCCAAACAAAAACACTTACCATAAAAACTCAACACCTCACATACTCATTTCATATAACCACTCATACTAGTATCAAATCACTCCCCCCGCCGATCAAATCATATCATAAACCACAACAGCATAATTATAATTTACAACATCGGTGCTTCACACCAATTGACTGCAACTTCAAAATCTTCAGCTACACCTACCCTTTATATTGTCACAGAAACAATCAGAGGTAACCAACAAATCACTACTAATGCATCGTAACAGGGATGCAATAGTAAAAATACAGTCTTGATCTTACAATCAGAGTGCTTAAAAGAAGGTCGAATGCACACTTTATTACCTCTATACAAGCTACTACTAATGCATCCTAAATACAGTCTTTATCTTACAAGCACAATGCTTAAGAAAAGGTTGAACGCAAGCAGTATGACCTCTATACTACGCGCTTCAACGAAAATATAACAAATATAGCAATAATACTAATAAAGTAATTGAGCTCATTACTCGTGAAAATATCACAAAACAGCGACATTAACTAACTAAAACTAAATATCTTTCACAGCCATTGTAAGCATCGGCAACTTAACTACTCAAAAGCCTCAAAAAAAGCTTTATGCCGGATGCAAAGGCTCCAGTTACTCAATTTCACTATGACTGAACTAAATAACAATTTACAAAGCTTTTATCTTAACTTTTATTAGATAAATTACAATACAATGTACATCCCACGTTGATGATCTTTCAGGATAGCCCATGTGTTCACATTATTAACACTAAAATAGTTTAAAAAAGGGAATATTAACCACAACAATAATTAGTTATGTAGTTAGGTAAAGTGCTCATTACAAAGACAAAATATTATTCCTTCCTAGCTCACCGTCCACTCCAAAACTAATGTCACTCGGAAAGTTCAAATCTTCTTCTGAAAAAGAAACACTTTTTATTTCTCCAAACACAAACACTTACCATAAAAACTCAACACCTCACAATTCATTTAACCCACCCATAAGTCTACCGGTATCAAATCACTCTCCAAACCCATGAAATCATATCATAAACTACTAACATCATAAAAGCAACCTAGTGCTTCACACCACTTGACTGCAACTTCAAAATCTTGGCTACACCTACACTCTTTATTGTCACAGAAAAACAGTGATACCAATCAGAGGTAACCAACAAACTACTGGAATGCATCGTATCGGGGATGCCATAGTAAAAGTAGTTTGTCGGGAAGCACATAGAGATTTAATACAGTCTTGATCTTGCACTCAGAATGCTTAAGAAAACAATGCATCTTATCACGGATGCCATAGCAACAATACAGTCTTAATCTTACAATCAGAATGCTTACAAAAAGATCGAATGCATATAGTATTACCTCTATAATACGCGGTTGGACAAAAATATAACAAATTTAGCACTAATACTATGAAGTAACCCATGATTATACAGTATCCACAAACTGAGCTAACTACTTCAGACAACAAGTGCTGATCTAGCTGTATTAATCAGCATTAAGTAGCTAAAATTAATTAAATCCACAGTATTGATAGTAATCAAAGATAAATTAATAGAAAGTCAGATGATTAAGAATATACCTGAAGACAACACCAAGCGAAATTAAGGAGACCAACAAGCCAAACAATAACATAATACCAATTAACAACATGAGACCTCCCAACCCAAAGCTTCTTATAGCTCTTCTTAGCTTGAATTGCCAAGTATATGATGAAGAAAGCTGACGATAAAATTAGGGCAAAATTATGCCAAAAACCATGGCACTTTGATAACCACATGTATGCTTCATGATCATTTGAATTGAGATTTGGGATGTTATCAGCAATTAACGCAGATGAAGCTGAATCAGGCGAAATTGATACTTGGAAAGGTGTCGAAAGTGCGAGTGATGGCATTTTGTTGGATTAATTTAGGGTTTGTTTTTCAGTTGGACATTAGGAATGTGAGTGGGGATGAAATTGGGGATTTTTGAGAGGAGATGGGAAGAACCCTAATTGAGGTTTGTCTTTTTTCTAGGTCCTGGTTTTGGGTGGGGTATAATTTAGTGCTGAGAATAAATAATTAGTATGACATGTTTAAGTGACGCCTTTTCCTGATTTGTTCGTGTCCTTGTCATCATCAACCATTCAGTGATTCAACATCCATCGCCCGAAAAAAAATCAAATCACATTTTTTTAATCATCACGTGAGACACGACTATAACAATCAAGTTTTTATGCAATTTACTATGTAAAGCATGTCAAATTATCTCTCCATTAGACAAAATTTGCAGAATAATAAAAGATGCACAATGGCGTTTTTTGGGTGCAACGAGTGCACCCGTACGGACCCTTTAAAAAAAAGTGTATTTTTTTAAAGGAAAAAAAAAAGAAAAAAAAATTAAAAACAACATTTGTAATCCACTCACGCTTGACGCTTCCTCTTCTCTAATTCTCTTCCCAAAAAAAACACCTCTCACCTCATTCATCTCTCCCCATTCCTTAATTCACATAAGTCATACACTCATACCTCAGTAACCTCATGCAGTCACGGTTCCTAGCGACTATCCTCGGCGTCCACCAGGCACCAGTCCACCGTGAGACCTATCTCAAACAAGGTATTTTCCCTAATCTAAAACTGAAACCCTAAATTGGCAAATTGCAAATCCCCATTTCGAATTTAGTAGAATTATTGTCATAGTGTCTTGTATGCAATTTCTGCTATTACTTTTAACTAGTGTGTAACCCGTGCATAAATGCACGGTTATAGTATGAATCTATGTATAAAAAAATTATGTAGGTGACAGTTTTAACTCAAAGATATAAATATTTTGTATAAATATGGAAATGTTTAAATAAGTGAATATATATATGTATAAAATCAATAAATAGTTTTAAAATTGATATTCATTCCTACACCTTAAATATTGATTGAAGACAAAACAAACGTAAAGATAATAAAAGTCCTTAGGGAAATCAAAGGAGGAAGACGACACGGGTAATCTCATCGTTAATGTGAAAAAGTACAATATTACGTTATACCTGAATGACTCCCATAAACCATGATATAAGAGGTCGGAGATACTCAATTTTACAGTTACATTAACAAAACATAGAGATTGTTTCCGAATGATAATTCGGAAATAAAAACAGAGATGATTCAAATCATTATTCCTTCATCGTAAGAAAAATCTCGTTTAAAATAGTCATTTTTTTATATTCCGTCCAAAATCAAAGAATTAATGAGACTGACTCCATCAAGTACAACAATATCAAATATATTAGTGCAATTCTAAATATAAATACCAACGGAATGTTGTAAATGTTGTATGATACAGGCCCACATCGAGTACTAAAATCAAAGAATTAAAGAGCTCATTTTAATCACGTCATATCCAATCTCCTTGCATTTGTGCCTTCAAATTGAAATTGAACTTTGACACTCTTCGTTGTTTCCCTGGAATGCAAACACCAAATGTTAATATAGTGTAACATTCATACTTTCTAATTGTGAGATAATTTTCATTTTCAGCAGTGCTTATGCAGTAGCATATTCTGGAAAGTTTTAGGGTTTATTAGATTTCAAATAATCTGTTAAGTCTCATTTAATGTGTCCTAGGAAATCTATGTTACACCAAGGCGAGATTTGGTTAGTGTCTCATCCATGGAGCATCTTAGGCGCACTCGAGGCGCGCCTTTACAAACTAAGACGGAGTATACAAAATTCGAGCCTTCCAATATGTTTTTCATACGTTGATCACTGGCCCAATGACAATGTATTTGCTAATTTGGCAAGGTGAAACAAATTAAAATTAACGAAGTAATAAAATTTAGTACATATTATTCCGTCTAATTCCTTTGAATTGACCTATTTGTTCAAAATCCACATCAGAAATTTTGAAAAATGGAATGATTTAGAGTCGAGGGTGTATGCCTTAAAATAGTATTCTCACAATGATTAAATCAAATTAAAAATGAGAATTTCCTAATTTGGTAGTCGTATAATTGATAGTAACATAACCATACTTTTACAACCAATACTTAAAGCTATATTGCGCAGACAAACGCACACTGGAGACTCGGACATAGGTATGACACTTGAATACTGAATTTTATACCAAAAACATGATATTTTTTCATATATTAGTCAAATCCGACACCTAGACACCGAGACACGTATTCGTGTAGGATACACAAATCACTTACTTCGTATTCATCTATAAGAACTGGCTAACCCCAGTTACCTACCTAAAATTTTCATTATCATCCTCTTCGAGACTTCAATAGTCAACTTTATTTATTCTGTTAAGGCTTTATTATGTTAAAAGCTGTTAGCGGCTACTACTAAGCAAACTAAAAGTTGTGAAAACTCTCAACTAGGGATGGCAACGGGCCGGATTTGGACCGGGTCTAGTAGGATCCAGATCCAGATCCGTTTTTGGTAACATGATCCAGAACCGTTTTTGGTAACATGATCCAGATCCGACGGGTCCAGAAATGTCAGATCTAGATCCGGACCCTGCGGATCCGGGTTTTATGCGGGTCTCATGGAACAAAAAAAAAAAGAAGAAAAAAACTTAAAATGACAGCCACATAAGATAACTTAACAACCAAAAAGAGCAGTAAGGACAAAGAAATTAATACAAGATAACTTAACAACCAAAAAGAGCTACTACTAAGCAAAGTATAAATTAATATAAGATAACTTATATAAGATAAATTAATATAAGATAACTTAACAACCAAACAACGAAACAACGAGCAGCGGCAGCCCCGGTAGGCGGCGAGCAGCGGCAGCCCCGGCAGGCGGCGACTAACAGCAGCGGCGTGGCAGGCGCAGGGCGGCGGGCCGACGGCAAGGGTTTTGCTTTTAGGGTTAGGAAATTGGGAGGATTAGAGGAATAAGAGAGGAAATCAGAGGCAGTAGAAAATTAGAAATTTCAAAATGAGAGGAAATGAGTTTGAGGCCCAGTCTATTGGATCCAGCGGAAATTTCAATTTTTTTTTTAATATTAAAAACGGGTCTTAGGGTCGGATCCGGGCCTTGTCAACAAGATCCAGATCCAGATCCGTTTTTAAACTCGTGGATCCAGATCTGACGGGTCCAAATTTTAAGGATCCAGATCCGGTCCAGCAGGGTCGGGTCCAACGGATCTGGACCGGATCCAGGATCCGTTGCCATCCCTACTCTCAACTCCTTCCTCTAAAGCTTAGTAGTTTGGAGCTAACTTATTAAAAGATGTTGGTAGAGTTGTAGGGTCTATTAGATGAGCTATTTATGCAAGGTGAAACTAACTATAATAATGACCTTATAAGAGGGTCAAATGTTGGTATAACTGAATAAAAACAATTGAACACTACAAATTCAACAACTGAAAAACTAAATGCCAAAGGAGATAGAAAAAATGTTAAGAAATAAAAAAGAGATGGTATTGCACTAATCGAACTTGTGCATAAAATCTTAAAACTCCTCTGCAACCATTAATCTCGGATCACTCCGACTATAATTTTTGGATTAAAAATCAAACAAAGACCCCTAATTTTCGATATTCAGTCATTTCATAATCAACTAAGTTAAACATCTTTAGATTTCACTTTAAATCATAAGCAAACACAACCAAAATAAGAAATAATACCAAACAATGCTGCCATCTTGATTTTCTTTGGAGATAGACCTGCCACCATTAATCAAGTTTATTTCTTAATTAGTTAATTTGGAGAATTGCATAGGATAGTCTAATAATTGATTGAGTCTTTTTGATGTCTTAGTTCAGTGGTGAAGACGGAGCTATCCTAGACAATAGGTCCTAGATTTGATTCTCCCTCCCCTCTATTGTAATGCGACCAAGCTAAGTGCGTGCTTCGTTGAAGCAACAAAAAATAATTGAGCCTTTTTCACGCTAAACACCCAAATCATTTTCGCAAATTAAGTCGCTTATCATTAATCGAATATGCCTTCGTCAAACTAAGTAAGTTAAGTTAATCCTCAAATTAGATCACATCTACAAAAACAACGTATAACCTAAAACGACTCCGACGAAGAAAATTGACAGGAAAAAATAGGAATTACCGGATACTTAAAAGATTATAGTAGAAATATTATGAAAACAATCACAAATTATTCGATATTTCGTAGAGATGGCTAAATATAACAACAATTCATTATTTTCAAAAATCCTCTTTTACTAAATGATGTTCAAAAGTAATTAAATTGTTTGTAAATAATACAAATTGTGACGGGCCACATATAATTTGTTGGGAAATATGTCCTCAACAATAGTGTGATCACATAATTAAATCTCATAACGAGAATGCGCAAGGGATGATGCAAAATTATATAGTCAACTGACCAACATTAATCAGTAATGATTGGCTAGCTAGAGTTTAACATTACTGTCGTGTGACGGTGGTGGTCAATTGATCCCTTTAGGTCACACCTATAGGACAATTCCCTTAATTGGTAAACTGATCAATGTATATTGATACAAGTTGATCAGATTCCTTAAATTCGTACATCGAGAAATCAGAGGTTAAATCTTAATGTAAGATTTATGTTTGAAATTGAAACGTGTCAATTATCAAACATTAAACGATATTTATGAAATGTCGTAATTAGAATGAATCGGGTTGAATATATTACAAATGTTGTAGATCGTATTGACGATTATTGAAAATGACCATTTTATATTTTAGTAATTTCGAATTACTTTTCAAATTATTAAATATGATTTATTTAATTTATAAATGATATTTATTTAATAAATATGCATTTTAAATTAAAACAATTGTATCTTATAATGTTGTGACATAGTGTATGTCACACATGGTGACATAGTGTATGTCACACATGTACAATTGTACAAATGACAAAATATATAAAATGGAGTCCATTTTAACTCGGGTGCCGGTTTTGTGAGGGTTGGTTTAAGGGAGTGATTTGTGTGTTAAATACTCCCTAAACACAATCATTAAAGTTGCCTTGAGAACACTAACCTAGAGCCACCCTATGTGTGCATGGGTAAGGCAAAAGCCCTCTTTTGTGCTTCTCCATAACCGTGCCTCCCAACCATCTACACACTACTTATGTGAAGTTGTTCACAATTCATTCGAACCCTAATCTTCATTCTTCTAGTGTGAGATTGAAAAGAAAAACCTATAAAATTTTATTATAAGATAATAAATCTAATACTATAATAATTATAATATTAGCATAATTAGTTCTAATTAGAGATTAGAACATATTTAAGGAAAACTGATTCTTAACCTAGCTACTACAAGTTTCGGTCCTTAAGGAGTTGTCTTGGGTGCATCTTGGAGGAGATATTCTACTTGGATACTAAGGGTTGGAGGATCATCCTTGCCATTCTCGTCGGATAGTAAGTATTCGACTCCATTATTCCGCATCATAATAAGCATGCATAAAATCTTGTTAAAACCTAATTAATATGTTAATTAGTTATAATATTAGTAAGACTATGTTTTAGGGCTTGTGAGACCTTAGAACCTATCAATTGGTATTAGAGCAAATCGGTTGTTTGCATGCTTTTCGTTATAATTTTACGAAGTTATTAAATAACAAAATAAAAATGAAATTTTAACATCATATTTGATATGGCCGAAAATTTTGATGCATGAATACCTACTGATCCTAAAAGTATTTTAGAGCATGTTTGGCAACTCGAAATTGGAATTGTATTCCGTAATTGAAACATTTAATGTGTTTGGAAACCTCTAAAATTTGGAATTGGAATTGGACTCAATTCCTTACCAATTCCAACCTAGTTAAAATTTGAGCCTCTCAAATCCCTACCATATACTAGTTATTTCAATTCCATCACTATTTACGTCATTTTTATATCCAAATTTAATCGTAATATTTTAATTTTTGACATTTTTTCCGATCGCGAATATTTTCCGAGAAAATTTTTCTTCTCCCCAAATAAATTTTTTTCCATCACTTCGACCAATATCCGTCTCGCCCAATTCCAATTCCAATTCCACGGGTTTCCCAAACGAACTTTTGGAATTGGATTTCGAATTGAATTCAAACATTTTGATTTCTACAATTGAAATCATCAAAATGAAATCATTTCCGTGTTTCCAAACGCGGCCTTAGGTTATTTGGAATGATTTTTGGATATATATTGTTCATATGTGTAATTAATTCAGTTTTTTTCATTTTAAATCGGTTAAAATGAATTATTTTTGGGAAAAATAGTTATTCTTACTTTCTGGCCGAGATTTTTTAGTATGGTCTCACATGTATTTCCTATGTTATGAATATGAATTTTCGTAAATATTGGAGTTAAAATGCATGGTTTATGAATTTTAAATGTTAAAATGCCATAAAATGAGAATAAATGGGTTTATATAGTTATATTGCGAATTTAACTATGAAATTTTTTGAATATGTCACATGCAATATTTAAAATGTATATTAAATTTTCCAGAACTTTTTATCATATATTGCATGATTATTGATTTTTAGTGTAAAAATCGGATAATAAGTGACATAATTTCGACTTTAATAGTTTGAGTTGGAATTTGGCCATACAAATTTTACACAATGTCATATATATTATTTCCATCATGTATAAATTCGAGATTTTTATTTGATGTTATGCTTGTGAAATAATTTTAATGGTTAAAATTGTACATTATATGACATAAATTGTTAAATATAGCAAAAGTTGTTAAAATGGTCGAAACATTTACCCATGAAAGTCATATGTGATATGTTCATCACCATATTTATCTTGGGAGCCAAAAGTTTTTGCATATTTAATTTTTAATTGATTAATTGTTAAAGTTAAAAATTGAATAAAAAGAGTCTTTTTATGTTAATTTCGGATATTGGGCAGTGTGCTCTTTAATTTTTCTGTCCATTTCAGTTCTTTAAATGTTTTGGAATGTGTAAAAATATTATTATTATTTTAAATGCATTAATGGAGGTAATTATTGAATTTCTGACTCAAAATACGCGTTTTTACGTCTTATTTATGAGATAAATTGTAATTTCGTTTAAATACTAATTTTTTAAGTTCTGAAATTTTAAGAAATTTACAGAATACTCAAAATTTTAATTTTGAATTTTTTCGAAATTTTATGACTCTTTTAGAATTTTATATTATTTTTTCCCGCAAAACTGATTAATACCGAACAATATTTTGCAAATAAGTTAAGTCATGTTCAAGATTTGAGTAAGACTAAATTTTGAAACCTAAATGAGTTAGGATGATTAACTTAAGAGTGAATTTCGATTCACGTGATGCTAATTAGTGTTTTTAAACGTTAAAACATGCAATTCCATAAAAATGAGGTATACGATAACTATACATACTTTAATGATATTTAATAGGACGATTTGGCTTAGAATTTGCATGTTAGTTCATATACATAAGCATTGCATATTTTATTATGATTTTCATAATTTTATTTACGTAATTTTGGGATTATGTAATTTACTTAGTATGACCTTAGTTTTAATCGATAATTCCCGTAATGTAAGGGGTTATCGATTCGGATGTAATTAATGTGATCTCGTATCACTTTATTTATTGTTTTCTATTTTATAATGTAAAGTAGATAGAAAAGTTGTAATTTTTGTAAATTTCGGAGAGCCTTGAAGACGATGCCTTTCGGGAAGGAGTTCCGACCAAGACGGTGATTGCTTTGAGATGCGTGCCTCGTGAAGATCAAGGGACCAAGGAGTTGGTTTCCGAATTTGTACTTTTATTACTTTTCTTTTCTAGGAAGGCCATACTAGGGTTACTTATGCTTTAAGTTTTATGCTTTTATTTTGCTTTATGTGTTTGCATGCATAGCCAAATCGTCATATCATGTCATGCATTTTATTCGAATACATCGAGCTAGTCAATTAAATTTATCGATAATTCACCGACTTAGTTCACTTAAACGGAGATAGATAATGAATTGATTAGATCTCTTACAATATAAATATTGAGACTTAGCCTTACCAAAGAGTATAAACCCATGACTCCCTTCTTCATAAGAAAGTGGGCTCGGCTACACCGGGGTACTAAGCTTGTTACGTTGGGTAAGTGGGGTAATATGATTACACCTTGAAATTTGGTCGATCTCAACGAAAGTATTTGTAACCGTAGTTGCATTAAGTTCGGGCTAAAGACAATTTATAGGAAATTGTCGACCGAGAGTTCTAAGGTAGAACCGATTAAAGAGTTAATCCACCAAATTATATCAATAAGGGATGAATCGGCTACACCGTGCCCGAATAAGTATTGATTTGGGTCTCGGAATCGTTTACTTAATTGGGTAAGAGATCATTAAGTAAATGCTAAACTTGTTTAATATATTCACGAGTTATAAATATAAATGATGTTGTTTTTAATTCCTTCACTTTTATTTGTAGTTCAATTTTCAAACATTATCAATGGCAATCAACGCTCCACCTCTCACTAATGTATCATGGCTTCGATCCTTCATGGATCGTTGCAAACTCGATAAGCATGGTTCCAATTTTAAGGATTGGGATGCGCAATTGGTCTTGGCCGCTCAAGGTGACGATAAGACTCGTTATCTTACCGAGGCCGCTCCTCCCGCTCCAACCGCTCGCTCCGCGGCTCCGACTCGTGAGGCTTATGAAGCCTACATGAAAGAGTCCTCCGCTCTCAAGAATGTGCTTATCTTCTCTATGGAGCCGAATCTCCAAAGGAGTATGATCAAGCTAAGCACATCATATGAAATTTACACCAAACTTGCGACTATGTTCTCGCAAACTCCAAGGGTGATTCAATATGAGGCGGCCTCCGCCTTCTTCGACATTTGTTTGAAGGAAGGGCAAAAAGTTAGCCCTCATGTACTCAAATTGGTTGAGTTAGCGGAAACTCTCAAGTTTCAAGGAGTTGATGTTCCCGACTCCCTCATCATTGACCGAGTTCTTCACTCTCTCAATAAGGTGAAATCGTATGCTCAGTTCCGGGTGAACTTTAATATGCGAAATCAAGAAACCACATTGGACGAATTGCATAAAATGCTCGTCAAAGCGGAGAGGGACATGGGACTTCATAAAAGTTCTACTAAGGATGTTTTGAACATCGAGGAGAAAGGGAAAGGCAATTTCAAGAGGAGTGCCTTCAAAGGCAAGGGCAAGAAAACGTTCAAGCCCAAACCGGCTAAAGAGAAGACCTTTTCGAAAGGCGCTTCCACCTCATCTTCAAAGGCTGAAGACAAGTGCCATTATTGCACGAGGTTAAGGCATTGGAAACGTAATTGCCCCAAATACTTGACCGATCTCAAAAATGGAAAGGCTCTCACCGTAGGTAAAAATTCTCGTTTAAAATTCATGTTATTTTGTCAACTTATGTATGGTAATACAAGTTGTTGACTATTACCCTTTTCAATTGTTTTAAAGGGGCACCTCCTAGTGACAAAGGCAAGGAGAAGGAAGCTTGAAGTTCCTTACATGGATGGCTATGGTAGCATCCAAGTGATTGAAGACTTGAAGAGCTTGGCTCTAATTTTCATTATTGTCTTCTTTCATTTATGCATTTTATTTTCAAGAACAATTTTTTTCTTATAAGACAAGGATTTAAATCCTAAACAATGGTTGTATTTTGGATATTAGTGACTTGGTTTTCAACCCAAGTCACTACTTTTGTTCTTAGTCAAATTGTTGATTCCTAAAATAAATTGCATGCCTTGTTAAACATGAATTAAAGTGATATTGATAAATCACTAAGCAAGAACCCTGAAACGTTCATTGTAAAATAACATTGATTGGATCAATATAAAAGAATCAAAGTGTTGATTAAAAACGGATATAATTATATGATGATCATTTTAAGTGAAAATGAGAATTAATTTATCACACCTAAAAACTTTTTCAACATTCATATACATTGGTTAGAGGAAAATTGCTATCCTTATAGAAATAAAGGTTATTTTAAAGGATAGAGTGGGAGAAAATATTTCGCCCGCAAACCAATGATATAAATGTGGGATCTTAGAGAAGAATCCTACATGGGATTCTTAAGAAGAACCCTAAATGAATGGATAGAAGAAACTACGAGAGGACACATAAGAAACTATTGGAGGACACGGAAAGAAATGTTCCTCATGTCATTGTTTCTTAGAGAGGATAAAAGAAACCCCGTATGAAATCGGAAGGAAAATCGGTTCCTTAATAATGATGTTTCTCAAAATTATAAGATAATAGAGGAGAAATCATCTTAGTTCTCTCGATGGTAGTCTCTTTTGTATCGAAAAGTGTAATTAGGAAATATCACTAGAAATGAAGAGTTCATTTAAGGAGTGGTAATTGATTGATAAAGAAGATCACTATAGGGATAGTGATAATGGTTCAAGTAAAAGCAAAAGAATAACATGCGAGAAATGAAAGGTTCATTTAAAAAATAATGTTGATTATGTAAAAATCGATCACTATAGAAAGAGTGATATTGGTTTTAGTGGGAGCGACATTCATTAAAGAATTGAACATACCACTAAGAGAGAATGGTGATTCTTTAGAGTGTAAAGAATAAGAAGTTTTCAATTATAGATGAATAAAATGTAATATATCATAGGATGATGGAGCTTCATGGGTAGGTTTATTATATTGATAATAAAAGGTCACCCATTAGAAGTCAAAATGGTTGGATACATTATTCATATTGATGAATATAGAATCATGTAGTGACTCATACAACCTAAGCCTTTGATTAAGTAGCCAAGATAATTGAAAATGTTGGAGTGATGAAATCATAAATAACTACAAAATAGATTTCAGTACATAAGTGACTAGGTACTTTAGAGCGATATTTTGATCCCTCTGACATACCAATACGTCACGAGTTATAAGATAACAGTGAGAGCTTCCCTCAGGAAAGGAAACTCAACATCTAGAATGAGTTCTACATATGTACGCAAATAAGATCATATTATGAGAGATAATATGAGTTGGAAGGAGACCAAAATTTGTAGGTTTTGAAAACATGAATAAAAGGTTTATTCGCAAATTCAAACCACTAATACAAATTGATGATCATGCATCAAATGCTATGGAGCAGTATTGACTCTTCTTGCATGACAATGTCGTTTGAGTTATAATTAACTCACAATTGAAAGATACTTTGTCAAATCCAAATGGGTTGTACAAGACAACTTTGAACCCCATAAAGTGAACTGGATTGACCTAGTATAGCCCCTAGCCGCTTGTATGAGGTGACATCTCGAAGCAACTGGAGTGTGAGGCGATTGATGGCAAGTTCAAATGTCATAGAGTCATATGTGATGACTAGTCGATCACATAGACAGACAGTGAGAGACACTCTGTCGGGCAAAGTGACCACTTATAGAGTTCTGGAAATTTTATAATAGCCCGGTCGTGGCAAGAGCTGCTATAGTATTCTTATGAGTCAATTCTTAGACTAAAGACTACTCACCCAAGATAGCACAGTTTTGGCATAGCCTTGATCCATTCTCTACGACATTTCGTAACTGGAGTCAAATGGGATTGTTTTGGGTTGTGTCTGACTGTGGCTAGTTGAAGGGAGTAATGCGATAGAAATTGTCCACCCCTTTGTCAGGGTTGTTCAAATCTCAAGGCCACTCGAGGAGAAGTTAACTGAAAATGCGTGGCCACGCTCGGAAGGTATCTATGGTAGATAATTCCGGTCAAACAGTTAATCTCTAGATCGAGGAAATCACTCATGATATGATCAAATGCAAGGACGACCAGAGAGACACCTTGCATTGAGTGGGAGATTGTAATAGGACAAGAGAATTGATGACGCACACTTGTCGAGGAAAAGTGGGAGATTGTTGGGAAATATGTCCTCAACAATAGTGCGATCACATAATTAAATCTCATAACGAGAATGCACAAGGGATGATGCAAAATTATATAGTCAACTGACCAACATTAATCAGTAATGATTGACTAGCTAGAGTTTGACATTACTGTCGTATGACGGTGGTGGTCAGTTGATCCCTTTACGTCACACCTATAGGACAATTCCCTTAATTGATAAACTGATCAAGTGTATATTGATACGAGTTGATCAGATTCCTTAAAATAGAATATCGAGAAATCAGAGGTTAAATCTTAATGTAAGATTTATGTTTGAAATTGAAACGTGTCAATTATCAAACATTAAACGATATTTATGAAATGTCGTAATTAGAATGAATCGGGTTGAATATATTACAAATGTTGTAGATCGAATTGACGATTATTGAAAATGACCATTTTATATTTTGGTAATTTCGAATTACTTGTCAAATTATTAAATATGATTTATTTAATTTATAAATGATATTTATTTAATAAATATGCATTTTAAATTAAAACAATTGTATCTTATAATGTTGTGACATAGTGTATGTCACACATGTACAATTGTACAAATGACAAAATATATAAAATGGAGTCCATTTTAACTAGGGTGCCGGTTTTGTGAGGGTTGGTTTAAGGGAGTGATTTGTGTGTTAAATACTCCCTAAACACAATCATTAAAGTTGCCTTGAGAACACTAACCTAGAGCCACCCTATGTGTGCATGGGTAAGGCAAAAGCCCTCTTTTGTGCTTCTCCATAACCGTGCCCCCCAACCATCTACACACTACTTATGTGAAGTTGTTCACAATTCATTCGAACCCTAATCTTCATTCTTCTAGTGTGAGATTGAAAAGAAAAACCTCTAAAATTTTAGGGTTATTTCATAGGAATAATCTAACCTATACCCCATCTTCTCATATTAATCCCTACTAACGATTAACTGAGAAAAATCCAACCTATAACCTCAATTATCTTTAATTGAACTTTGTCTATTTTTAACTCTTATTTTCGGTAAGCAAACACGTCACCTTGACTTAATTTTTGTTTTTCCTTCTTCCTGGACAAAAAGTAAGTGAAGGTGACGTGCTAGTCTACCGGTAATAAGAGTTTAAAAATAGTCAAAGTTCAATGAAAGATAAATGAGGTTATAGGTTGGATTTTTCGTAGTTAATCGTTAGTATGGATTAATATAAAAAGATGAGACATAGGTTGGATTATTCCCATGAAATAACCCAAAATTTTATTATAAGATAATAAATCTAATATTATAATAGTTATAATATTAGCATAATTAGTTCTAATTAGAGATTAGAACATATTTAAGGAAAACCGATTCTTAACCTAGCTACTACAAGTTTCGGTCCTTAAGGAGTTGTCTTGGGTGCATCTTGGAGGAGGTATTCTACTTAGATACTAAGAGTTGGAGGATCATCCTTGCCATTCTCGTCGGATAGTAAGTATTCGACTCCATTATTCCGCATCATAATAAACATGCATAAGATCTTGTTAAAACCTAATTAATATGTTAATTAGTTATAATATTAGTAAGACTATGTTTTAGGGCTTGTGAGACCTTAGAACCTATCATAATTTGTGTTTAAAGTATTTATAATGTTTTACCAATAGTCAGCTACATTACAAATATAGAAAAATGTCTATAAACTACATTTGTTAATACATTACATTTATTAGTTTGTATTTCTCCAATATAAAATTTCCAAACCCTTATTACGGGTAACCTAAAAAATACGGAGTAGTAATATAAAGTCGGTCATGTTTCTATAGTAACATAAAGTCGACAACACCTAATAATGTTGACTCTTATATGACAATTGAGAGTTGAGACAAAGTCATCTTTGTTCTGGGAGGAAATATTTCGTCTCAATTTAGCTCTTGCGACGGATGTTTAGGGCCAACGTTACTTTTGCAACAAAACCAAATGACGTTTTCGATGGACATTTCTGTCATGTTGACCTTTGTTTTGAGTAATATAGTGTTAAAACAATTTATAATAATATCTCACATATGCTAAAAAACATTACAAATATTGAATATTTTCTTCCATTACATTAATAGTTATATTACATTCATCAAATTGTTTTCTTTCACCTTAAATTTCCGGACCCTTCTTACACGTGACCCAAAAATAGTTAAGAAAACTATTATATGATAATTATTAAAAAATATGGCTGGATATTAAATGCTTTGCAAAAATATGGTATTTATGTGGAAATTAAAAGTATAAGTTGATAAAAAGTACAGAGTACTACTTTTACAGTTTAGCAAAAATTCAAGAAATTAAGATGACGAGAAGATCGAGACAAATGGAAAATAGTGTGGACGGAGTAACTATTACAAATTAGAGAGGGTGATACCGAAGATGTCTTAGTATAGTGGTTAAGACTTAAGACGGACCTATTGTTGACAATAGACAACAATAGGTCCCAGGATCGAATCTCATTCCCCTATTGTGTGCGACTAAGTGCGGAGCAGAGTAATAAGGGGTGCAACAATAGGTCCCAGGATCGAATCCCCCTCCCCTATTGTGTGCGACTAAGTGCGGAGTGGGTAGTTTTTGTTTTACGTATTTACTGTGTACATAATCCGTATTTTATACGGTCGATCGATATGAGCGCGACACGTCACCTTTTTACTCTAAAATAACGGTTACTGGTTGTTGCTTTAATATATTAAATGATTGAATGAATTTTTTTTGATAACTTAATAGGTTTGATAATAATGTAATAAAATTTGGAAATTGGGATTATGGACTGGAAATTTGGAAAGCTTGATATTGATACTGTGATGTAGTGACAGAGTGATGTTCATATTAAGTTGATTGTTGAATGAATTAAGTTGAATTTGGAATCAATTTGGAAACCTGGAAATTGAATGAATTAAGTTGTGACGGAGTGCTGTACATATTATTATATTAAGGGGGCGTTTGGTTGAGGTCTATAAGAAAGGGAAAGGGAAACAAAGTTATTGATTCCCTTTGTTGGCGTTTGTTTGACACAATCAAAGGGAATTGAACTCCCTCCCTTTCCCCTCATTCCTTCTAATTCCTTACCCCCCACCCCCCAAGGGTATGAGATTTCATTACCCTTATTACTCTTCAACCACTTTCTTCACCTACCACCACACTTACAACTACCACCACAATAGCCACCACCAAACCACCACCATGACGCCACCACCACTGCCACCACCGCCATAACACCCACCACCACCACCACCACCGTGACACCCCCACCACCATCACTACCATGACACTCCCCCACCATCACCGTCGTGACCACCGCCACCACTGCCACTGTCACCGCCATGACATCTCGACCACCACCACCGCCACCACCGCCATGACACCCCCACCACCATCACCGTCGTGACCATTACCGTAGCCACCACCCCCACCGCCGCCATAACACCCCACCACCGCCACAACCGCCATGACACCTCCACCACCTCCACCATGATCACTGCCGCCAGTAGATAAGTGGTTGTTTGTGGTGGTGTGTGTTAGTGGTAGGAGTGAGTGTGAGTGGACCATTAGTTATCTTTATTAGAGTAACCAAACAACCAATTAAGTTTTAGGTAATCCCTTTCCTTTCCCCCTCTTACCCTTTCTTATTTCCTTTCCCTTTCTCTAACCAAACGCCCCCTAAGTTGATTGTTGAATGAATTCAGTTGAATATGGAATCAATTTGGAATCTTGGAAATTGATAACTTAATTAAATTGAATGAATTAAGTTGTAGTCCTGTCTTTCGCTAAGTTCATATTTCTCCTACTAGTCCTCTCTTTTCGTTAGGAAACAAAACTAAAGAGTAAAGACACAATCTTTTAAGATAGTAATCAATTATTTACCAAACGTCTAATCATGAATGTGCCCTTTATGACTCATGTGCTAAATTTCTGTCATAATTTTCTTTCCTTTAAGGCAGACGGTCCTATGTCCAGGAATAGAAGAGATCGACCTCAACGGTTGTACATAATGTAAATGGAATTAAAATGTATGAATTTTGTCTCACAGAGTAGCAGAAAGAGTATTTATTTCAACTTATGGCTTTTTAAAGCACTGTTCTATAATTATTTACTTGTATCTGGTTTTATTGATGACTAGATGAAGAAGAGAAAGTATAAAAGTGGACTTATATCTGACTTCTTTGGTGGTGGGACGTCTCAAAAGTCTAGTTCCTCTCCCTCTCCACATCAAACTGTACTTCAAAGTGGAGTCATTGATGAAATATATATTACTCAAGAAGAGCAAGTGATCCCATCAGAAGATAGTCATGATACACCACAAAATGAAACAAGAACAAATGATCAAAATGCTCCTGTAAATGAGGAATTTGTGTATGATTCTGATATTTTTCCTTGTGATCCTGGGAAAAGAATCCCCATATCATCCTACCCTCCTAATGATCAAGATATGATAATGAGGGGATTCATCAGTAAAGGGATGTTTCAACCTCGTAATCATTCCTTCCCTCAAACTGAATTTGGAACTCAGCATAATCCTTGTAAGCGTCAATTTAAAGAAGCTTGGTATGACAAGTACAATTGGCTTGAACATAGTATTGAAAAAGATGCAACCTTTTGTTTTGTGTGCTACTTGTTTAAGGACAAAACAAGTATTCCAGGAAATGATAAATTTGTGAGAGATGGGTTTAAAAGTTGGAACCGAGCTCATGAAATATTTCAAAAATATATTGGCCAGAGTGTTGTCAGTGCTCATAAACAAGCTCAAGAGAAATATGATTTTTTCAATTCCCCAAAATCATCCATCGTTGAAAATTTCAATAAGACAAGCAAGGAAGTTTTTATTCTTTACAAAGCTCGCTTGACTCACTCGCTTGATTGTTTGAAGTTCCTGTTGCGCCAAGGCTTAGCATTTCGTGGGCACGATGAGTCTAAACTTCAAGTAATAAAGGTAACTTTCGTGAACTTTTGCAATGGCTTGCGGAAAAAGATGAGAATGTCAATAAGGTTGTGTTAAAAAATGCTCCCAAAAAATCAAAACTGATTTGTCCTGAAATCCAAATAGATCTTATTCATGCTTGTGCTAAGGAAACTACTAAACTGATTCTTGATGAGCTTGGTGATGACTATTTTGCAATATTAGCCGATGAATCGAGTGATGTGTCTTATAAGGAGCAGTTGGCCATTTGTTTGCGTTTTGTTGATAAAAGGGGGAGAGTCTCTGAAAGCTTTCTTGGTGTGGTGAAAATGAAGAATACTTGTTCTTTATCACTTAAAGTAGCAATTAAAAAGATGATCAAGGATAACAAACTAAGCATGTCTAGAATCCGTGGTCAAGGTTATGACGGAGCTAGTAACATGAGAGGTGAAATTAATGGTCTCAAAACTTTGATTATGAGCGAAACCCCATCCGCTTATTATGTTCATTGTTTTGCTCATCAACTTCAATTGACTCTTGTTGCCGTTGCTAAGGAGAATGTTGATTGCACATGGTTTTTTGAACAAGTTGGTTTTTTGTTGAATCTTATGGGAATTTCTTGTAAGTGGAAAGAAATGCTTCGAGAAGTTCAAGCTAAAAAATTTTTAGAAAGTTTTGAATTGAATGAAAAGATTTGAATTAAGAGCTTAGTTTACCTAGACCGGGTGATACTCGTTGGGGTTCTTACTATAGAACAATCTTAAAGATGATGTCGTTGTACCCTTCTATCTTTGAAGTACTTCTGATACTTGGAAAAACTGGTCATCGTGATGATCGGTTAAAAGCTCAAACAGTGATGGCTTCTTTTGAGTAATTTCAATTTGTCTTTATGGCTCGATTGATGATTATCATATTCAGGTAGACGAATGAATTGTGTCAAGCTTTGCAAAGAAGAGATCAAGATATCGTGAATGCCATGACATTTGTTCGGTTGACTAAAGACAGATTGCTAAAGATCAGAGAAGATGGCTGGGAACATTTTTTGGAGGGTATGACTTCTTTTTGTGCCAAAAATAATATTGAGGTTCCTCAAATGGATGATAGTTATTGTCCCCCAGGGAGATCAAGACGTTATTTTGAAAAAGTTACAAATATTCACCGATTTCGGTATGATATATTTGTAAGCATCATTGATTTACAACTCGAAGAATTAAACGATTGATTTGATGAGGTAAACATGGAGTTACTTATTTATATGTCTTGTTTTAACCCCATCAATTCTTTTGCGACTTTTGATAAGACAAAGATAATTAGACTTGCCGAGTTTTATCCGGATAGTTTCTCTTCAACTAATAGAACGAGACTTGAATTTCAACTTGATCATTTTATTGATGATATGCGAAGTGATGCAATATTTGCAAGTTTACAAGACATTGGTCAACTTTCCGTGATGCTTGTTTTAACAAATAAGCATTCTTATTATCAACTAGTCTATCTACTTCTACGACTAGTATTGATTCTTCCGGTGGCTACCGCTAGCGTGGAACGAGTTTTCTCTGCTATGACTTACGTGAAGAACAAGCTGAGAAATAGCATGGGTGATCAACTATTGAATGATAGCTTGGTAACATTCATTGAAAGAGATTTTTTTTCTCGAGTTGATAATGATGACATAATAGATCGTTATCAAGGCAAGAAAACACGCAGTTGTTTATTACCTCTCCGTCCCTTAGAGTAAAGATGTGATTTGAAGTAATTGTATTTAGGGTACTTTTTATAAAATTATGTTAGTAATCATGAAATTTTAATTTCCGCACCCCCTTTCCCGCAATCCAAGATACGCCTCTGAAGATGCATATATCCTAATCCAAATAAGGAATTGGGATATTATATATGGTATCCCTCAAAATTTTTGACTTTCTACAAGGTGACTTACTCTTTTTAAAACATACATGACATAAGGATTCTATTAGGCTCAATATTAATCCCAATCCTAATATTCATAGATATTTATGGGTTAAGAACATTTTGACGGAAAAATTATTTATCTCTTGTCAAATCTTCACGTCCAAAGTTGGATATTGATTCTAATAGAGTCCTTATGTTATGTGATGATAAATGACGAGCTTGGTTATCCTCCAAAGTCTTCACTTAATGCTTTAAAGTGAGTTTATTTGGCGGAAAATAAAGTGTATGGGTATACTTAGTTATAATGACAACAATTAAAGGTACCATGTATGTTACACTACAACAGATACGTCAGATTGCGACTGAAATTAGCGACCACAAGCGGTCGCCCTTCTAATTTTAGCGACCAATTTCAGTCGCACGCCCTTAGTCGCAGGCTGTAGTCGCTTTTAGCGACCGATATTGGTCGCCAATTTTAGCGACCGATGAAAAAAAGGCGGGCGACCGATAGTGGTCGCCAAATTAGCGACCGACTGCGGTAGCTAAATTAGCGACCGATTTCAGTCGCTAATTTGGCGACCGTTTTCAGTCGCTAAATTTGCGACCGATTTCAGTCGCTAATTTAGCTACTGACATCGGTCGCTAAGTGGTCGCCAATGAAAAAAAAGTTACAGGGGTTTAGCGACCGACAGTGGTCGCTAATTTTACATGTTCGGTCGCTAATTTTACATGTATTTGCCCATAAAATTCGGTTTTGTCCTAGCCAAATCCGTAGCTACTACTGTAAAACCTGCAAGCAAACCAAAGAAGAGCAGCGCACAACCCAATTGATGCCAAATCTGATCGCTTAAATAAATAAAAGTGATTTGGATTACAAAGTACGAAATTCAAGCACTAAACTTAAAATTATCCAACACTAAACTTAAAATTATCCAACACTAAACATAAGAGTCACTAAAAACAAGAGTCACAAGCTACGACACTGGAAAAGATGCTCCCGCCCCACTGCCACCTCCATAATCGGGATCTCTTGGATCCCGATCCTGTGGACGCCAACCGCTGTTACAATTAGCAAAGTAGGAAGACATCCTTTCCATCTCTTCTTTCATTCTCCTCACCTCTTCATCTCGTTCGGCGTCCCTTCTATCCTTCTCAGCTAGTTGCATCTGAAGGTGACTGACCAAACCAGGAACATAGGGTTGATGCTGGGACGAGGACCCTCTTCTTGCCGGCGGTTCATAAAAGAGCTCTTTAGCTGAACCGGCCCCATAGACTCCTCCTTTATGAAAACCGTCTACCAATTCATACCATAGCTGATTGTCGGAGATGTCAGGGTTCGCCTTCTTTCGTTTAAGAAATGTTTCCTACAAAAAAAATGAAACATTATTAATAATATATACAATAACACTTACATATAAATAAATCATTGATTATAAATCATTTTTTAAATGCTTTATACAATAACACTTACATATAATTCGCGATCTCTTGCATTTACGAAGACGAACCCTTTCCTTCCCTTTTTGGCATGTGTCTCAAGGAAGAGATCTACAACCGATTGTAGCTGGCCCTTATTTTTCCTTGCCTATAAAAAAAATAATAAATTCATGAAGTGTTAGTCAGTTAATTAAAATTTAAAGCTAAATATATACTTCAAGATAAAAGTGATAAATTAAATCACAAGAGTAAATACTTACAGTTATCGTCACGCGATCATGGAATGACTGAGACCCACCATAATGAGTAGCGCCAACCTCCGCTTCGGGATCCTCTCCACCCCTCTTGTTCGCCTTGTTCCGCGCCTACTTTTGCTTGAACTCAGGACTTTCTCTGTACTTAGTGAATTCTTCATATGACTGACCTACAATCCAATAAAATAGAAACGATTACTATAAATTTAAAAAATGTAAAAACTTTTTATTTTAATACGATTATTAATAAATTAATACCTTTCATGAACGTTGGCGGAGTCTTTCTCTTCGAGACCTTATACATAATGTCCTTTAGCCTCCTTTGACCAACATCATTGAATCGATCCCAAGCCAGTCGATCAAGCGCACTTGGCCAATAGAAGACACGCTACCAAAAAAAGAAGAGTTATTAGAGAAACAAATCAACCATGAATTTATAAAAAATAAATAATTAAAGTAAAGACTTATATACGTACCCGAAAGGCGTTGTACCACATCTCCTTGTCCTCGTCACTAGCATTCGTCCAACAAGTGACGCCGTGAACCATGTTCTCTTGAATGCTATTGGTGACGCCACGAACCGTTGTTTGATGTTTAAACCTGAAACCAAACATGAATGTTAATTAATAAGACTAGTTTGAATAAAATTAATAAATAAATAAACAACTAGTGAATAAAAAATTACCAAAGACCCGTCGGATCAAGGATGATCCTGCCGCCAGTATGGCGGGGTACACGGACCTCCTCCTCCTCCTCACTGTCAGTCGACACACGGACCTCCTCCTCCCCCTGTGATCGGGCCGAGCTACTGTCCCCGCCACTACCACTAAAACCGCCCCGTTGCCTGCCTCCTCCACGAGCCATGTGAACCTATAATTGCAGGAAAAATGTTAACATACATATATATAACATAATAAATAATGTTGGTAAAAAACAGGACCTAAATAAATATATAGGATGAAAACCTCATACTACTTTTACTCATCATCATCATCATCATCATCGTCATCCTCTTCTTCTTCTACCTCCTCCTCCTCGTCATCATCCTCTTCCTCCTCTTCTAACTCTTCATCATTATTATCTTGTAACTGATCTTGCCCCTCCATTTCATCATCTTCTAGCTCCTCTCCCGATTCTATCTCATTTCCATAAATGACTTCTTGATCTATTGGGGACAGAATGGACTCTGATACAACTTCTTCTTGGAAAAAGGATGTGTCGACTTCTGATCGCGCCTTTGTTTTAATTACCGCACACCAATTCTTTTGTTGTCTATCTTTACTTGTGCTAGGTGACGATGCATAATAAATTTGCTGAGCTTGTTGTGCAAGTATAAATGGATCATATTTAGAATAGGTTCGAGTGTGATTCACTTCTACAAGCTTGTAGCGATCATGGACTCTCGTTCCAGCTACAGAATTATCTCTCCAGTGAATCTTGAATAAGACAGCTTTGTAACCCCGTTCACGCCCATTATAGCACAACTCAAAGATATCCTCTAATATCCCATAATAGTCGTTGCCATCAAGAGAAGAAATAGTAACGCCATAGTTGCATTTAGCCTTACTTTTCCCGTAGTCGAATGTGTGAAACTTAAACCCATTAACTAAATAATGCTTCCACGTGACAACCTTTCGAGAAGGACCCAAAGCCAAGCATCTAACCACATCATCTTGGATATTTAGCTTAACTACATGCTTTCGAAACCAACCTGGAAACTGATCCTCGTGTTTACTCCAAACATCCTCTCTTTTAACATTAGGGTGATCAGTCATGAAATCTTTCACAAATTTTGCTTCATATGGCTCCAAAACCTCACAATTAGATAGGACATAAAAGTGAGCACGATTATACTACTTGTCATCCAGAAATCTTGTTCCCCCAGCAGAAGAACACCCTTCATCATCTTGCACATGAAAACACTTGGGTATACTTGTATCTAACTCATCCGCTTCTTCAATGTTCAAGTCTTTTGCTTTGGTGTCAATATGTTTTTCAAAGTAAAAAGAGCAAAAAATGGCAATTTCTTCCGTTAGATATGCATTGCAAATAGAACCTTCCACACGAGCTTTATTACCAATTTTCTTTTTCACATGATTAAGAAACCTTTCGAAAGGATACATCCACCTATACTGAACGGGTCCACCAACTTTAGCTTCATATGGCAAATGAATGGGTAGATGCTCCATCGAATTGAAAAAAGAAGGTGGAAATATCATCTCAAGTTTACACAAAATTTCTGGAATTTGGTCTTCCAAACGAATCATGTCATCAACTGATATCGTGGAAGAACACAAGTCTCTGAAAAATTGACTAATTTCTGTAACTGCATTCCAAACGGTGGTCGGGAGTAAATTTTTCAAAGCCACTGGTAACAAGCGCTCCATGAAAACATGACAGTCATGACTTTTCAACCCTCTTAACTTCAATTCTTTTAAATCAACACAACGGCTGAAATCTGAGGCATAGCCATCGGGAAACTTCAAGTCTTTTACCCAATCGCACAATACCTTTCTTTGAGCTTTGTCAAGGGTAAATGGTGCTTTTGGCATTGACCCATCCCTACGAATGTGAAGTTTAGGACGATCACAAATTTTTTTCAATTCTATTCTTGAGCCAATATTGTCACGTGTCTTTCCTTTAACATCCATAATCGTATGAATAAGTAGCTCAAAGAAATTATTCTCTATGTGCATCACATCCAAATTGTGTCTGATCAACTTTGTTTTCCAATAGGGTAGGTCCCAAAAAATACTTCTTTTAAACCAACCACTCTTTTTCTTTTTTAGCTCTCTAAATTCTTCTTCAGTCCCATCGTTGGTAGATGGCAATTCACGTATAGCCTCCCAAACTGCATCACCTGGGAGTCTATCCGGAGCATCCTCAAGCACCTCCTTTCCTTTTAAGAAGGCTTTTTTGTTCTTTCTATGGACATGCCCATCCGGTAAGAAGCATCTATGGCAATCAAACCAACTAATCTTTTTAGAATTAGGGAGGTAAAATGCTTTGCTATTATCCATGCAATAAGGGCATGCCATTCGCCCCGCTGTTGCCCAGCCTGATAGCATACCGTACGCAGGGAAATCACTTACAGTCCACAGCAATGAAGCTCTTAGTTGGAAGTTTTGCTTCTTGGACACATCAAATGTTTCGATACCGACTTCCCACAGATACTTCAGTTCTTCCACCAACGGTTGTAAATAGACATCCAAGTTATTTTTTGGGTTGTGAGGACCGGGAATAAGTAGTGAGAGGAAAATAAATTGTCTTTTGGAACATAGCCAAGGAGGTAAGTTGTACGGTGTAAGCATTACAGGCCAACACGAGTACGGTCTACCAAATTGACCAAAAGGGTCAAACCCATCCGTACACAAGCCAAGTCTCACATTGCGAGGTTCCTCGGCAAAATCAGGATACAAACTATCAAAACGCTTCCACTCCTCTCCGTCACTCGGGTGACACATCTTTCCTGGTGTACGGGGGTTTTCTTTGTGCCATCTCATTTGGTTGGCAATATTTTTCGTGGCATATAACCTTTGAAGTCTTGGACCTAGGGGAAGATAAATTAATGGGTGTAATGATATTGGTTTCTTTGTTTTTCCACTCTTCTTACCCTTTTTTCCCTTCAAGATAATATTTCCCTCACTTGTCTCATATCTATCCCTTTGACATTTCTTACATTTGGTTAGCAACGCATCATCTTTCCAAAAAAGCATACATCCTCCAGGACATGCGTCAATCTTTTCATGTGGAAGCTGAAGACCTTTGACCACTTTTTTGGTATTGTAAAAATTACGGGTCATAATGTTATTATCGGGTATAACATCTTCAATTAAAGTAGCAATACTGTCAACCGCTTTAAACGGCATATTGAACTCACATTTTAACGTTACTATCCTCGATGCAACTTGCAACAATGACATTCTACTCCCCTCATATAAAGTTTTCTCGGAGTCCCTTAGCATATCAAAAAAGGCTTTGGCTTTTGGGTTTGGATCTTCTTCCTCGGTTATAGGTACACGATCGGGATTAGTGAAAACATTCGACTCAAAGGCATCAAGTACCATTTCTCTATATGGGTTCTCGGGTTCAGAAGAGTGTTCGGGATCAGAAGAGTATTTTTCCCCATGTGATATCCAGTTGTAATAGTTTGGAAAAAACCCATTCGTAATAAGATGTTCTTCTACTTCTACCTCAGGTAAATATTTTAAGTTTTTACATTTAGTACAAGGACACCTAAGTTTACGTTGTTCGAAATCATATGATTCTGAACATCTAGCAAATTCAATAAACCCACGAACTCCCTTTACAAATCTAGCATTGGGACGTTTCTTCTTATCTACTCTTTCTTCGTACATCCAGCTACGTTCAAATCTCTTCATTTTAATCTAGATAATATATAATAATTAAACCAAACACACAACAATAATTTCAATTCAATAAGAATTCAACAAATAATAAGTTCAAGCTAAGAATTCAATCAAGTCAATATATGTACTTAAAGATTTCAATTGGGTCCTTATCACTCCAACCTAAACCCATCAATGTATATTTCAAGTCACTAGCAAATACATAATTGTGAATTTATTAGTGGGGAAAAAAAATTTGGCAGCAATTCCCTTAAGTTCTTCAAATACACAATGTGAAATAAATTTGTATTTATTTCACATATGTATTCGAAGAACATAAAGAAATTGTTACCAAACTCTTTCCCCACTAATAAATTCACAAGTATGTATTTACTACCTAAGTGACTTGAAATATACAAAGACAGTCCCAAAATGGGGACTATTCATGAATTTCTCCTAACGAGTAATTCATGAACGGGTACTAGGTCAATAGTAATTCAATTCTTGCATGGAAAATATTCACAATAACTTACAATAACATACAAACATAATAATTAACATCACAAAATCATCCTAGAAATCTAATTACTAACTATACTCATCATCCAATTTTCCCCAATTTCTAACCCTAATCACAATAACACCCATTTTTTTCCAATTAACTAACTAAAAACATCCTAAAAACATCTTAATAATCTAATTACTAACTAAAATCATCATCCAATTTTCCCCAATTTCTAACCCTAATCACAATAACACCCAATTTTTTTTCAATTCACTAACTAAAAACATCCTAATAATCTAATTACTAACTAAAATCATAATCCAATTTTCCCCAATTTCTAACCCTAATCACAATAACACCCAATTTTTTTACAATTCACTAACTAAAAACATCCTAAAAACATCCTAATAATCTAATTACTAACTAAAATCATAATCCAATTTTCCCCAATTTCTAACCCTAATCACAATAACACTCCATTTTTTTCAATTAACTAACTCAAAACATCCTAAAAAGCATCCTAATAATCTAATTACTAACTAAAAGGATCCTAATAATCTAATTATTAACTAAAAGCATCCTAATAATCTAATTACTAACTAAAAGCATCCTAATAATCTAATTACTTGTTTGAATTACAATAATACTATAAAGAGATTTAATACATAATTAAAGTTAGTAAATCGACACAAACCTGAAAAAGGAGTAAAATGTAGGTGAACGGCGGTGGTGGGTGGTCCCGTGGCGTTGCGGTGGTCCGGTATAAGGACTATCGGTCGACGGGTTTGGGGGGTTTTGAGGTTTTTCCTTTTTAAAACGTACGCAATAATGGGAATGACGGGTTGAAGAGGCAAAAAAAAATATAACAGGGGGTTAGCGACCGAAATCGGTCGCTAAATTCGGTCGCTAAATTCGGTCGCTAAATTTAGCGACTGTAGCTAAACTCGGTCGCTAAATTTAGCGACTGAATTCGGTCGCCAAATTCGGTCGCTAAACTGGCGCAATGGTACTTTTTGGATTCCCGCGGATTTTTTCGGATAAGATTGGGATAGGCTTTTGGTCGCTAAATTTAGCGACCGACGTCGGTCGCCCGCTTTTTTTTATTCGGTCGCTAATTTGCGACTACCATTGCGGTGGCAGGTTTGGTCGCTATCTGGGGTAATTCTTGTAGTGTTATAAAAAGTGTAGAGGTATCATATAGAAAGTCGGAAAATTGAGGGGTAACATGTAGAATATCCCTAAGGAATTTTAACAATCTATTTCATATTGAATAGGTTAGAAATTTTCATCTTCATCTTCCTATCATAACTTTCTTTTATACCTTCCTCATTCAAAAGTCATTTTTAGAAAATGAAACAAGGTGCAAACTGAATGGTTTTATTCAATAACCAAAAGATGTTTCCATACACTTTCTTCGTATCAATCGAACTTAGACGGTTAATAACTACATTATTGTTGTTCTTTCACATTTTTACCAATCGTCATCTGACCATGTGAGTTCATCATCTAAAGCTATTTGAACAACTCCATTCTCATCAATTTCATAATCGACTTGGTTAGCGACCTCCAAAAATATAAGCTCATCATTCCAATTTGGCTTCCTCTAGTTATCTCAATTTCATGTATCATGGCCTTGATAAAGCGAGATCGTTCTTCACTATCACGCTCATATGTTTGGCTTACCTCATAGGCTCATTTCACCCATGGGCTTTCAGGATCGAAAGCAAATAGCTGATCTCAATAGCGACAAGTTTCTGTTATCGCTTGCTTTGTTTTATAGAGCACTTTTTCAAAGATTATGCTCAAATCAATCCTATTTTTGAAAACTATTATAACAATGATTGGGCGTTTCTCTCAAAACCTAATATAGAAGACGGATGTTGTATACGGTTAAGATTAGCTAGCTAGCTTGACGCTTTACCTCCTCTATTCCATACTTGTTTTGCCTCTTTTTGCCCACTACCTCATATATTCAAACTTTTGCAAGTATTCGGCATGTGATAGTCCGGGAACTGTTGGAATGCGTGTGTACGATAGCTAGAATCTTTTGTCATGTTAGATAGCAATGCATGTTTATGTTGGTTGTAGTCTAGGTGAGTGTCTATATTTTCTTTCTCTCTTTACACATTTCATACTCACCCTTTGCTTTGTTGAGAGAAGAGTGACCCGAGAAAGTCTGAATATACAAGTCTTGCAAAGTCAAATACCTAAGTTGTTTTTCAAGATATGCATAAATTCGTTGCTTTGGTATTTAGCTTTTTGGTGATTGATCATTTGCATTGAAATGGTTTAGCAATTGATTTATAGCTAGCTCTAAAATGTACTCCTTTCCACTAGGTTCATAATAGTTGTATTTAGTATACATAGTTGTATTTAGTTTGCTTGAAGACAAGCAAAGCTTTGGTTTGGGGAATTTTGATGCGTGCATATTATATATACTTTGCAGTACCCTTTCACACGCATTTCTATGTTTTACGGGTGATTTTATATCACTTTATGCCCCGAACACGCTGTTTTGTGCTTTTCTTGCTGTTTTATAAGAATAAGCGCAAAAGTGGTGAAAATCGAGTCAAAGTTGTCCCAAGTACATTCATTTAGAAGATGGAAGTTGGAACAGGCCTTACAAGCATTGGGAAGCGCAAATCGTCCAAGTTAAAAGCTACTTGAGGTACGCACAATGAAGAAAGAAAGCTAGGCAAACAACGAAGAGCTTCAATTTACTAGTGCCTACTTCGGAGAGTCATATCTTGAGTTCTACAGAAGATAATAAGGTGATTCCAATTGGAAATGAAAGCGTATCCTCTTAGCTTTCCAATGCCGTAGAAATCACTTCATTAGCACAAGTAATGAAAAAATGATAGCCGTTTAAAATTCAGTGCGCGAAGCAGGAGTTATGCTCTAAGAAGTACTTGTTCGAGTACTCGATCAAGTGCTCAACCCCTCAATGGAGTACTCAATATCCTCGATCGAGTACCCAATATCCTCGATCGATAACTTTTCATACTTAATCTCCTCGATCGAGAGGTTTTGGTACTTAATTTCTTCGATCGAGTAAATCTCAACTAATGGGCCTCGGGTTGCGTGATACTTTAGGTTAGATTTTCGAGGAGCTGCTGTTTTCTCTTATAAAAGAGACTACACCTCGAATAATCTAGGAGGCATTCATTATTCACTATTCATTACGCTATCATTCTATTGGTTACTGTTTTACTTTTACACAACTTTTGAGATCTAGCTTTATTTATCTCTCGGATTCCGGTTCAATTTGTAATCTTTCTTCCCTCTTTAATTTAATTACTTTTGTTTTATTTCTCGTTTCTCTTATTCTTTTAGTACTTATAATTAATTTATATCATGTCTTCTGATGCTTCCGTCGCAATGGTTAGTATATTTCCCGAAGCCATGTGTAACTAATTCTTTTATATGTTGGGATGAGGGAAATCACGGTAGTAAAGTAGTAGGATTAATATGTTTAGTTAGTATTGCGATAAGGGTTGTTTGATGGCAATATAATTGTGAGTTGGTTGAATGAATGCATGTAGGAGACCGGTTTATTTAGTTAAACCTGACCTAGATCGAAAGATTGGAAGGGTAGACTTGCCTATAGAACAATGGAATGAACCTAATAGAGCGAAAGTTATTTAGGGGATACTAGGGTGATTTGAGACCGAAAGGAGATAATCGCTACCACCTTATCATAAGATTGACTGACCTATTTTAATCCGATAGCGTAATATGGTGGTCAGCCGAATCATGACATATTCCCCTCTCTTCTGTTTAGACTTATTATTTCCTCACTTTATTTATGCCCTTTAATTCCTCTCTTTTAATCCTCTCATTAGTTTAGATAAACCCAATTCAAAACCCCCTTTTTGTGAACGAATGAACTAGTCTTGCATATAGATATTTTCTCCCCGTGGAGATCGACCCTACTTCCGCTAGCTTCTAGTTAGTAGACTTAGGTTATTATTTTTGGTGTATAAACGACACGCATCATATACCATGTCGGGATGCCATGATGGGGGCATCGAGCTAATAAGTCTTGGTACCGGTCCCATGCCTCTCCTAAGGACTCTCCATCATCTTGTTAAAATTGGGTTATCTCATTTCGAATCATGGCCGTTTTAGAAGAGGGGTAGTACTTGGCAAGGAATGCCTTAACGAGTTGGTCCCAAGTGGTGAAGGTATCGGGAGGGTGGATGTTGAGCCACCTATCCTCTTTATCGGTCAAAGAATAGGGAAAAATCATAAGCCTTAATGTTTCCTCCGGCACTCCGGCCTTCTTTATCATAGAAGCTTTTCCTTTGAACTTCCTCAAATGCCTATGAGCATCCTCATGGGGAGCTCCTGCAAAAGTATGTTTTTCGATTGAACTCATTTGGGATGGGTGAATTACAAAGTTATTTGGAATGATGTTGCCAAAGTTGATGGGATTTGATGTGTCATTGTAATTGTGACGGTTATGATCTCTTAAGCCGCCAGCCATGATGTTTAGGTGTGGTTGGATTTGAATGGGTGGTGTATTTGGTGGTGAATGATCCTCAAGGTTGTAGAATGGATTATCGAAGTTATCAATGATTGGGCTTGTTTGTTGGTGGATTGGGCTTGAATTTCTGGAGGGGTTGTGGTGTTGGTTTGATTAGACGTTGTTTGGGAAGCGGTCCTCACCCTTGATAGAATTCTACTCTTTATGTCCCGAAAGAGCCTTTCCGGTTCGGAACTAGAAAAAAGGGAAGTGTTATCACCCCTAGGCATAAACTCAAGGCAAACGGTTAGTCGTCCTAGTGCTTTTTACACACTTGGGAGAGCAATCAACACACACATAATTTGAGTCTTACAACCAACACTAATCAACACCCTGGAGGACGTATTTGGGTTCTCTGGAATCATCAAGTTGTGGATATGCAAGTTCTCGAGTATGATGCACAATACATCCATCTGCAGGCTACTAATATACATACCAAGCAACTGATATATGTGACGTTTATGTATGCTTTCAATGAGGATACAGATAGAATACCTCTGTGGCAGAATCTGAGCAGACTAGCTAGGCTCCTCAATGGCAGCTGGTTCTTTGGAGGAGATTTCAATTGTGTTACATCTGCAAATGAGAGAGTAGGAGGCAGCTTTAATCAAGTGGCAGCAGATCACTTCTTACAATGTGTGTCTGATTGTGAGGTCATTGAATGCCCATCCACATGAGCCTTTTATACCTGGAACAACAAACAATGCCCTGAGGATCGTATTTATAGCAGGCTGGACAGATGCCTGGTAAACCAAGAGTGGATGGAACAAAATGAAGCTTATGTAGCTCACTTCTTACCTGAAGGGGACTTTGATCATACCCCATGTATCATCCAGAATCAGAACCAATAGCAAACAAGCAATAGGCCATTCAAATATTATAATTTGTGGAGTCAGGCAACTACTTTCTTTGAAGTTGTTCAAGCTAACTGGGAGACTAGCATCAGGGGTACCCGGATGTACAAATTGGTACAGGCACTCAAATCTCTGAAACCTGCACTAAAATGTTTGAATAAGGAGTTATTCTCTGATATTGAGAGGAGAACTGGAGTGGCTCAAGTTAAGCTTCTGGATATTCAACGAGAGCTAGGGTGTAACCCTACTAATGTTCAATTGGTGCAACAGGAATGTGACATGAGGAAGCAATACAGGCAGTTACATGCAGCACAAATGGAGTATTTAAAACAAAAAGTGAAAGTTCAATGGGCTAATGAAGGTGATGCCAACACTATTTACTTCCATGGGTTGCTCAAGTCCAGAAGGAGGAGGAATACTGTTCTTCAGATAGAAGATGCAGTAGGAGGGGTCCAAGATACTCAACAGGGAATTCAGGATTGCTTTCTAGCATTCTATAAAAAACTGCTAGGGACATGCAATACTACCAGTTCTATAAACTTGAGCATTATGCAGCAAGGGCCAGTCTGTGACAGTAACCATATCCAAATGCTACTAAACCTGTCACTGATGAGGAAATCAAAACAACAGTGTTTAGTATCCCTAATGAAAAAGCTCCTAGACCAGATGGGTATTCCAGTAAGTTTTTCAAAGATTGCTGGGATATAGTGGGAACAGATGTCATTCACGCCATTAAGGAGTTCTTTACTAATGGTAAATTGCTTAAACAGATCAATACTACTCATGTTATTCTAATTCCCAAGGTAGACAATCCTACTACTGTGGCTCAGTTCAGACCAATAGCCTGCTGCAATGTGGTCTATAAGTGTATCTCCAAAATGTTATGTACAAGACTGGCTCCAGTGCTTACTAATATTATTGCTCCCACGCAAGGAGGATTCATACAAGGCAGCCACATCCAGGAGAATATACTGATATGCCAGGATCTGGTTAAACTGTATAACAGGAAAGCAGTATCCTCAAGGTGCCTTTTCAAAGTTGATCTACAGAAGGCCTATGATTCAGTTGAATGGGGATTCCTATTCCAAATGCTACATGCCCTGAAATTCCCATCTCATTTCATTCAGATGCTGGAGGAGTGTGTGACTACCCCAACATACACTCTCAATCTTAATGGGAATAGTTTTGGGTTCTTCAAAGGTAAAAGAGGGTTGAGACAAGGGGACCCTCTATCCCCCTTGCTCTTTACTATTTGTATGGAGTACCTTTCCAGATTGCTTAATCATACAACTTCCACTATGGATTTCAAATACCATCCTTTATGCAAATCACTGAAATTACAGCATCTTATGTTTGCTGATGACCTTTTGCTCTTTTCAAAAGGAGAGTTGCCATCCATTATGATCCTTCTAAGGACATTTGCCACCTTCTCTCAAGCTTCTGGGTTGAAGATGAGCCCCAGCAAGACCAATGTCTATTTTAATGGAGTCCCTCAGGGTGTGAAACAGGATATAATGCAGGTCTCAGGCTGTGTGGAAGGTAAGATGCCATTCAACTACTTGGGAGTCCCCATCAAGTCTGCTAAATTAACCTTGAAAGACTGCCAGCCTATAGTTGATAAGCTGCTCACCAGGATAAGGGGCCTAGGCACTAGAAAGATGTCCTATGCTGGGAGGCTAGTTCTAGTTACCTCAGTCCTCAAGACTTTACATTCCTACTAGGCTACTATATTTGTGCTACCCAAAGCCATTATCAAGAAAATTGAGGCAGTTTGCAGGAATTATTTGTGGGATGGTACAGCTGACTATCTTAAATCACCACCCATAGCTTGGAGCAAAGTTTGTACCACTAAGCAGGAAGGGGGATTGGGACTCAAGAATGATCTGTTGCTTAACAAAGCTGCAATGTAACATCCCGTATTTTCGTAAAATCTAATTTAATCGTTTTAAATTATTTTATGTAATAAATTAATATTTTAATAATTTAACTCGGAAGATTTTAATTTAATAAGTGAGATCCGTCTTAAGAACCTCAAGTCCTTAAGACGAATACAAACTTGGCATCATTTTAAATATCCGACTTAAGTATCCGTTCTATTCTATCCGACCCGTTTCATAATACGGAAAGGACACCTCATTGTACCCTACATATTTAATATGTCGACATCTTCATCCTTCAACATTTCATTTCCACTGTAAACATAAACTTCCTAAAACCTCCATAAACCTCTCCTTCTTTTGAGAAATTCTTCCTCATCCGTTCTTCAAATTGCAAAAGTAAGTACATTTTCGGAATCCTCGTTCGATTTCCTAGTCATCCATCACTTTCATTTTTCATTTCGTCAACTTTGAAAAACGGGCAGTTTTCCTTAAATTCCGTTTTAAGTACTTAACATCCGTTTTCTATGTTGTAGGTGTTGGCCTGGACGATCCCGACACCGATAGTTACGTGATTGAGGAGGATCATCTGCCGGAGTAAGCTTAAAAGGTGACGATAATGAGAAACTCGGCCTTTATGTGTATATTAGCACTCTTGTTGTGTTTCTTATGTTTGATTCTGATTTTTGTTCAAGTATTATGTATAAGGAACTTAGTATCATGTTTAGGATGTTGAATATGTGAGGAATCCATACTTAAAGATGTTGTTATGTGTTCATATGTGATTTTCAGTTTTTCTCACTTTGCGACGGATACTTGATATAATCATTTGAGGATTGTTATGGGACTTGCTTGCTGGTAGAATAGTAGTATTGGATGATTTATGTTGTTGGGTAAACATCAATTGTAGTGTTGTTCGAGTTTTGGAGTCGATTTGTGAAGTATGGGAAATTCTGAAAATTGGCGAAAATCGTTACAGGCTCTCTGAGCCGGTCGACCGACCGGCCGCCGGTCGACCGGCTGGGAGCGCATCTTGAGTGTCTTCGTATTTTGTCGAAGTTGGCCTTAGGACTGCCAGCCGGCCGACCGGCTGCCTGCCGACCGGCTGGTGGTCTCTTCTTGGGTTGATTTGTGTTTGCGAAGAATATAGAATAGAAAGGGAGCGCAGCCGGCAGACCGGCCGCCTGCCAGCCGGCTGGGAGTGTTTGTGGGTTGGCTTGCGTATTTTGTTAAGGCTTAGGGAAGGTCTTCCCAGCCGGCCGACCGGCTGCCTGCCGACTGGCTGGGGACCCCTTTTTGTGTTTCCGGTTTTAAAGAAAGAAGGAAGCTGAGAGGTCACCAGCCGGCCGACCGGCTGCCTGCCGACCGGCTGGGGACCCCTGAAGGCTTTTTATTGTTTTTCGATCGTAACTTTTGAACGGTTGATCGGTTTTGAGTGAAACTCGTTTTGTATACCCGTGATATATATTTGAGGTCCCCGGTGTACGGGCAACACTATATTTGGGTCGGGAATGGAGTGAGGATAGAGACCCCCCGGTCGGGTAACCGAAAGGGAAACCGGCTCTCCCTCGTCTTAGTTCCCGGGATCAGTTAAGTGTTGATTAGAAGTTTAAGAAGTTAGAACTATAGGTTAGTTTCTACCTTTGGATGTTAGTGGTTACTATGGTTGTCGCGTAGTGGGATATGTGTTCAGCTCACCTCTGGACCCACTACGTGTTTATATGTCGCGTGACGGGATATGTGTTAAGCTCACCTCTGGACCCGTTACGTGTTTTGCTTGGGCGTGTCAGGATATGTGTTAAGCTCACCTCTGGACCTGACACGTGATCAGTTGTCGTACACGGGATATGTGTTAAGCTCACCTCTGGACCCGTTGTGCGGTGACTGCGTATTGGGATATGTGTTAAGTTCACCTCTGGACCCAGTACATGTTTGTAGCATTGGGATATGTGTTAAGCTCACCTCTGGACCCTTTGCTTTTGGATGATTAGGGATATGTGTTGAGTTCACCTCTGGACCCTTTTCATGTTTGTAAGTTTAGGGATATGTGTTAAGTTCACCTCTGGACCCTTTACTTGATTGGATGTTGGGATATGTGTTAAGTTCACCTCTGGACCCGACACAGTGTAGTAATGGGATATGTGTTAAGTTCACCTCTGGACCCGTTGCTAGTGTTATGGATGTTTTATCTGCTTGCCTAGATGATGATACGGTGTCAGATATGCATGATGAGTTATTGATACTTATTTAATTGTGGTTAAATCATCCAAGGCGTTGGATGACTCTTGTTCGGTTTCATAAATAGTTGGATTGAAAGACCCCCCGACTGCGTAACCAGTAGGGAAACCGGCTCTCCTTCCTATTTGTTTATGAAGTTGGTTGAGAGCCGTGCATTGTAATCGCATGTTAGTAAGAGATCAGATGATGAGATGTTTATGCTTCACATGTTGTTATATGTTGGAGTGTTTGTGGGGAATAAAGCATGTATTCACCCTAAACTTGCAGGATTATAATGAAAAATACAGTTGTGTTTATAGTCATAAGATTAAAAAGGATAAGAAAAGAAGTACAACCTTTAGTCCTTATGCGAAAGGCCTAAGAACAGGAATTAACACAAATTCCCTCCTATAACTTGCACCCAAGACTTAGAATGAGACGTGGCCGCGTGTGCTAGAAATCCTCTCCAACTGCCTTGCAATATTGGGAGAGCTATTTAGGTTTTAGATGTGAGATCTGAGGTTTTGGGAGAAGAAAGCTCTCAAAACCCTAATTTTTCCTTGAGATTTGTTTAAACAGTGAAACAAGAGTCACTGACATAAGGAGAGTCCTCCTCCATATGTAGTTGTTTTGGCCGAAATTTCCAATAGGGTAGGAGTGGGCTTTCCACTCTTACCTTATTCTAATTTGTGATTCGACCCATTTAGCTAAACTTTATTCGCGGGTTTTGTTTATAAATCGTATGCATGTTATCAGATATTAATGCAGTCGATGTATTAATAATGGTCTGATAAAATTACGATATTGTATAATTACCCAAATTAATATAACTGTTTATATTAATACGCGAATACAATATTTAATTAAATATAACCGTTTATATTTAATTTTACGAATTAATCATGCAATCCGTATTAGCTAAAATTATTTAATCCGTATTAAATAATAATCTCAACATCTTATTGACTAATTTAATAGTCAATACCTCTGACTAACTGTTTAGTCATATCCGGCATAAATGTGATTGTATTTTCATACCATCACATCTCTCAAACGTGTCCTATAGGTGTGACGTATAGGGACCAGTTGATCACCGCCATCCGTATGACAATAACGTCAAACTTATCTAGCAAGCCAACCGTTATTGATAAACGTGGATCAACTGGTAATAATACAAAAGTATGCCCTTGTGATCCTTAAAGAGATTTAATAAGTCATTGTACTTAATTGTCAAGGACACCAGCCCCAACAATCTCCCACTTGTCCGTACAAGGGTATGTGCAATGACGTTATCACACTACATGTGGAGGACACAAGCTCCAACAAACTCCCACTTGTCCGTACAAGTGTAGGTGCGATAACCGATTCTCATATCCTTTTAAAATTTCTCCCACTCAATGTAAGACAATTTGCAAATCCGCATTCGCAAAGGTCGTATCTCACAAGCGATCTGTATCAAGAGTGGTTTCCCCGACTAGAGAGTAACTTAACTGATAAAACGAATCTGTATTCGAGCATGGCCATGCATTTCAGTCACTACTCCTCGAGTGGCCCTGAGAAATGATAAAATCCTGATAAGGGTTTGGATATTTCCCTCAACTCGAATCCTGCCGATATCGCCCAGCATGAAATAACCCAGAAAAAATCCTCTTGGCCCCTGTTACGGTGACCGTGGGAAAGAAACCAAAGTTACCCAAAATCTGTCTTAATCTCAAGAGACAGTTGAAGGTCAAAAGACTCGACTCTAAGGAACACTATGGAGGTCCTATCCACGACCAGGCAGCCAATGTTATAAAACATTTAGGACTCCATAACGTTGTCACGGGGTGTCCTACGAGATATCCGTATAACTCGCCTTTGTGATTGGTCAGTCATCCACGTGACTTATGGCTCGTTGAACCCACCATCAACCAACGTCACAAAATTATTACCTGAGTTATCAGCTCAAGTGGGTAATCAAGGACCAAAACGATGTAATGTTAATCAGTTCACTTTGTGGTGTTCAAAATTGGCGTACAATTCCACATGAAAAACAAAACATTTTATATCATAACAATAAGGTTGAATAGAGTACACGAGAAAATGAATTATTACATGAATTCATAAAAGAGTACTACAACTTAGGAACACATCTAATTCCCATGGAATGAATGTGCCCTTCATGCTTATCACGTGGTAATGCTTTACTGAGAGGATCAGCTATGTTGTCATCCGTAGCGATCTTATCAATGAATATCTTCTTTTACGCGGACTCAGTCGTAGAATCTGCTGTAACATTCTGTTTAGAACTTTTCCAGCTGACAGCAGCGCCATTAAGAGTAAAAACGAATCCAGACTGAGATTTCGAGTCATCTTGATCCGTTTGGAAGCTAGCATCTGCGTAACCCGTGGCGCAGAGCGTCGAGTCGCCTCCATAAGTCAATCCCCAATCTTTAGTCCTCCATAGGTACTTAAGAATGTTTTTCACGGCCATCCAGTGTTGTTCACCTGGATGAGCTTGGAATCGACTTGTCATACTCAATGCATATGCAACGTCAGGACGTGTGCATATCATGGCATACATGATCGATCCTATTGCCGAAGCATAAGGAATCCGACTCATGCGCTCTTTCTCTTCCAGTGACTTAGCTTCTTGAGTCTTGCTCAAGTGAAGCCCAGGAGTCATAGGAAGGAACCCTTTCTTGGAGTTCGTCATATTGAATCTCTCTAGAATCTTATCTATATAAGACTCCTGACTGAGAGACAACATCCGTCGTGATCTATCCCTGTAGATACGGATGCCCAAAATTCTTTGTGCCTCTCCCAGATCTTTCATCTGGAAATGGTTTTTCAACCATGCTTTAACCGAAGATAAGAGAGGTGTGTCATTCCCAATCAAGAGTATGTCATCGACATACAGTACTAGGAATACAATCTTGCTCCCACTCGACTTGATATAGAGACATGGTTCCTCGACTGATCGAATGAACCCATTCTCTTTTATCACTTGGTCGAAGCGATGATTCCAACTTCGCGATGCTTGCTTAAGTCCATAGATGGAACGCTTAAGCTTGCAAACTTTCTTAGGATGTGCTGGATCGATAAAACCCTCGGGTTGTACCATGTACAACTCTTCCTCCAAATAACCGTTTAAGAAGGCGGTTTTAACATCCATTTGCCATATTTCATAATCAAGAAATGCGGCGATCGCTAAGATAATCCGAATGGAACGTAGCATGACTACGGGTGCAAAGATCTCATCATAGTGCAAGCCTGGCACTTGAGTGAAACCTTTAGCAACTAGTCTAGCCTTGTGGATATCTTGTTGTCCTTCCACGGCATGCTTTATCTTGTAAAGCCATTTGCATTGAAGGGGACGTACCTTTGCAGGTAGGTCCACAAGATCCCACACGTTGTTCTCATACATGGAGTCCATCTCGGATTGCATGGCTTCTAGCCATAGCTTTGAGTCAGAACTAGTCATGGCACCTTTATAGGTTGTGGGTTCATTACCCTCTAGGAGTAAGACGTCATCTGTATCATGTTCCTCGACCATACCAATGTATCTGTCCGGAGGAATAGAGACTCTTTCCGACCTCCTAGGTTCCTCAGGAATATCTACCGTAGCCTCGGTTGAAGGAATTGTTTCCTCCAATGGTTGCTCGGCAGTTGGTTCTTGAACCTCCGATAACTCGAAGGTTCTATTACTCGACTTGTTCTCGAGAAATTCTTTCTCTAAGAACGCCGCACTAGCCGCAACAAAAACACGTTGTTCGGTTGGCGAGTAGAAGTAATGACCAAAAGTTCCCTTTGGATAACCTATAAAGTATGTCTTGACCGATCGCGGGCCGAGCTTATCCTCGTGTCTCCACTTGACATAAGCCTCGCAGCCCCAAACCCGTATAAAGGACAAGTTAGGGACCGTTCCCTTCCATAATTTGTATGGAGTCTTGTCAACAGCTTTAGACGGACTTCGGTTAAGTATTAGAGCGGCCGACAAAAGAGCATAGCCCCACAATGAATCAGGCACGACGGTGTGACTCATCATGGATCGAACCATATCGAGTAGAGTTCGATTTCTCCGTTCGGACACACCATTTAATTGTGGTGTTCCAGGTGGAGTCAACTGTAGCACGATGCCACAGTCTTTAAGGTGTTGATCAAACTCGTGTGAAAGATACTCACCACCACGATCCGAACGTAGTGCTTTAATCTTTCTACCCAGCTGGTTCTGTACCCGATTCTGGTATTCTTTGAACTTGTCAAAGGATTCACTTTTATGTTTCATCAAGTAGACATAGCCATATCTACTCAAATCATCCGTGAAAGTGATGAAATACCTATAGCCTTCTCGTGCGTTGATCGACATAGGGCCACATACGTCGGTATGTATGAGTCCTAATAGGTCGGCAGCGCGCATTCCAACACCTTTGAAGGAAATACGAGTCATTTTGCCGATGAGACATGATTCACACGTGCCATATGATTCGAAATCAAAGGGCGAGATAGCTCCGTTCTGTATGAGCTGTTTTACGCGTTTCTCATTTATGTGTCCCATACGACAATGCCATAAGTAAGTTTGATCTTTGTCACCTACCTTTAACCTTTTATTATTCACATGTAATATCTCGGTGGTTTGATCTAAAACATAAATTCCATTCATGGAAACTGCCTTGCCATAAATCATATTGTGTAAGGAGAAAATACAGCTATTATTCTCTATTACAAATGAAAAGTCGAGTTTGTCAAGCGCAGAAACTGAAATAATGTTTTTGGACAAACTAGAAACATAATAACAGTTATATAAAAATAACTCGAATCCACTTGGAAGCTGGATCACGTATGTTCCCTTCGAGACTGCAGCAACACGTGCTCCATTCCCGACACGCAGGTCCACCTCACCCTTGATTAGGGGTTCTTGGTTTCGGAGGCCCTGCACATGATTACATAGATGAGAACCACAACCAGTATCAAGTACCCAAGTTCCGCAACTTGCGTGGTTAATCTCAATCATGTGAATAAAAGAAGAAGAAGACATACCAACAGGAGTAACGCGGCCTGCCTTAATGTCCTCGCGATACACGGGGCATGAGCGCCTCCAATGCCCAGTCTTGTGGCAATGGTGACATTCCATGCTTGTATCCTTGCTCTTAGTCTTGCCCTGTGAGTTGCTCGACTCACCTGGCCCACTCTTAGTAAATCCTGGTTTCTTGAACCTGGGCTTACCTACTGCTAGGTCGCCCTGAGCTTTAGCCTTCCCTTTACCCTTTCCCTTACTGGAGATCATGAGAACATCCTGCTTCATGCTCCCACTTAATTTCAGATCCTTCTCAGTCTGTACGAGAAGGGAGTGGAGCTCATGAGGAGTCTTCTTCATGTCATTCATGTAATAGTTGGCCCTAAAAAGGGTGAACCCATCATGAAGTGAATGAAGCATTCGATCAACGATTATGTTCTCACTGATCTTGCAGTTCAGGGTCTCCAGTTTCTCGATATTTTCAATCATGTTGAGAATATGTGGGCTAACAGCTTGGCCCTTCTGGAGTTTCGCCTCAAAGAAGTGACAGGTATGCTCATAAGAAACGATTCTCGGAGCTTTGGAGAATTCGTTAGAGAGCGTGGTGAAAATCTTGTTTGCACCATGGGATATGAAGCGTCTTTGCAAATTTGATTCCATTGCATAGATGAGTACGTTCTTTATCGCACCGCTTCCATGACGAAGTCGCTATGAGCGCGAACTTCGTTGGCTCTAGCTCCAGTTCCTGGGTGTGCCGGAATGGGCTTAGTTAAATACTTAAGCTTTCCGTCAGCAATGGCAGCATTCCGTAGTGCTGCCTCCCAGTCAGAGAAGTTTGACCCATCATTCCTCAGTCTAGTTGACTGATTCATGGAGTCCATGAAGGCCTTTAGCCAGGATTCACGTGCTAGCTTGGCACTTGGCATTGGGTCTTCACCAGCCATTTTAGTTATACAGCAGTTTTAATGAACGTGTTCTACACTGAAAAGAAGATAAAACAAAACCATATAATCAACTTATTGTTGTGATTTAAGTCTATATTAAATTGAATTTAAACTCGTAGACTCATGCATTTATATAATTGATTTCCCTCAAGAATTATATAAACGATCCCAAGACTCAATTTCCGTATATTGATAAGCCCACAGTTTGGCTAATTCCAATCGTTGGAACTCTTGGTCGATAGATTTCTGTATATCCTATCTATTAGTCCATCTCAGTCACTAGATAGTATCGAGTGACCATGATGTTGAGATAAAATAAATCATCTGTTCCCACTTACCCGACGTAGAAGGGGTCATATTATGCCTACCGACGAAGAAGGGATTCATGGGAGGCTGATTTATAAAGACTAGTCTCAATTTTTGGTTATACGAGGAAGACCCCATCAACTTTTATTTATTCATATTAAGTGAACTAATATCTAGCAAATGCGTGAATGAATTAAATAAAGTGATGGCTTTGCAATTGACATGTGACATCTGTATTGTCACAGAAAACTAACGCGTAACCTCTACATGAGTCAGTTTTCAGGCATGATATAGGTGGTTTGGTTTTAGGCGGAATATGATGCAAGCTATTATCGATGAAAGCATAAAATGAAAGCAATAAACGTAAATAAAAAGTCCTAGTGTGGCCTATCCTACCAAAATAAACATAAAACAACTTGGAATCCACCGTTGGACCCTAGAAGCTTGTCTTGATGTTCCATCTTGGTCCTTGCAGCGGGAGTGAGCATCCGGTCTCCGTCTTGTCTTTGGTCTTCACAAAATTACTAATTTAAATTACAAAAGTAGTCCTAGATACATTCTAATTTAAATACAAAAGTAATTACATGGCAAAAACCCAAAACGGAGATTCAAGATCTCAAAATTACAAGCAAGACTGTGTCCCATCATTACGGTGACACAATCTTCTAAGGCCATACTAAGTTACAACCGTTTGCAAAATTAAATACGTTATTGAAAGCATTCACAAGGCATTCAACAAGACGATAAATAAAATGCATCAACTAAATAAAATTCATACATGACATAATACTGTTATTATGATTAATAAATTTTTACCAAACCAACTTTTAAGATTAAAATTATGTGACTATACCGCTTTAATCACCAATTTTAATAAACATATAATCCATTATTTTAAACTGTTTTAAAACAATATGTATCAAACGAGGGTGAACCGATTCACTAAATAATATACTATTTCCGTATACAGTATATTATTTTAAGCTATGTGAAAATAAAACATGTTATATTCGAAAATAAAATAAAAAAAAAACGAGTCTGTTACAGGGGTGGTCTACCGACCGAAAAAACAGGTCTACCGACCACCTAACGAAAAAAAAAAAAAATTTTTTTTTTTTTTTTTTTTTTTTTAAAGCAGAATGGTCGACCGACCCGAAAAACAGGTCGACCGACCACAAAACACGAAACCGAGTTTCTGAACACGATTTCTCACAAAAGATAAACTGTCGAAACAGAAAAACACGCAGGAGGCGGTCGACCGACCGCAACGGGGGGTCGATCGACCGACTTAGCGGCAGAAGACGATTTTTCAGGTTTTAAAACTTACGAAAAACACAAAGGTAAAATTTTCATGGCCTGGCTCTGATACCACTTGTGGGGAATAAAGCATGTATTCACCCTAAACTTGCAGGATTATAATGAAAAATACAGTTGTGTTTATAGTCATAAGATTAAAAAGGATAAGAAAAGAAGTACAACCTTTAGTCCTTGTGCGAAAGGCCTAAGAACAGGAATTAACACAAATTCCCTCCTATAACTTGCACCCAAGACTTAGAATGAGACGTGGCCGCGTGTGCTAGAAATCCTCTCCAACTGCCTTGCAATATTGGGAGAGCTATTTAGGTTTTAGATGTGAGATCTGAGGTTTTGGGAGAAGAAAGCTCTCAAAACCCTAATTTTTCCTTGAGATTTGTTTAAACAGTGAAACAAGAGTCACTGACATAAGGAGAGTCCTCCTCCTTATGTAGTTGTTTTGGCCGAAATTTCCAATAGGGTAGGAGTGGGCTTTCCACTCTTACCTTATTCTAATTTGTGATTCGACCCATTTAGCTAAACTTTATTCGCGGGTTTTGTTTATAAATCGTATGCATGTTATCAGATATTAATGCAGTCGATGTATTAATAATGGTCTGATAAAATTACGATATTGTATAATTACCCAAATTAATATAACTGTTTATATTAATACGCGAATACAATATTTAATTAAATATAACCGTTTATATTTAATTTTACGAATTAATCATGCAATCCGTATTAGCTAAAATTATTTAATCCGTATTAAATAATAATCTCAACATCTTATTGACTAATTTAATAGTCAATACCTCTGAATAACTGTTTAGTCATATCCGGCATAAATGTGATTGTCTTTTCATACCTTCACATCTCTCAAACGTGTCCTATAGGTGTGACGTATAGGGACCAGTTGATCACCGCCATCCGTATGACAATAACGTCAAACTTATCTAGCAAGCCAACCGTTATTGATAAACGTGGATCAACTGGTAATAATACAAAAGTATGCCCTTGTGATCCTTAAAGAGATTTAATAAGTTATTGTACTTAATTGTCAAGGACACCAGCCCCAACAGTGTTCTGTATTGTATTATGTGTTATGTGTTCTCACAAAAGGTGGCTAGGAGAACTCTAGTCACTCTCCACTGATTGTGGCGTACATGTTTTCATGTATGTAGGTACATGCTGGTTGGAGATGGGTTCACGAGAGCTAGCGAGTGATGATCCTGCTGTCATCATATGACTTACCTTATATCGTTTAGCTGGACTCGTAGTTGATACTTTTGTTTTGGTGCCTGTAGGGATGTTCCATCCCAGGCTGATGTACATATTGGTTTTGATACTTAGAACTGTTACTTATCTATTTTGGTTTTATTTCAGTTTCAGTTTCTGTTCAGTCTAAGACTTCTCGCATGATGTTTTCTTTAAAAAGTTTTAATTCCGCTGCATTTTTGGTACTTTTTGTATGTTTATATTTCCGCTTTCGCGAGGGGTTTTACAGTTGGTATCAGAGCATTATTGCTCCCGACGCACTCATGTGACCCCCAACCTTAACTCGACCAAATAAACAAATAATGAATGAGAGATGGGTAGATCTAAGGACTTATTTTGTAGTCTATTGGTGATTGCTAATTGTTAAGCTAATACTTGTTTTCTCTTTTGAAGGATGGTGAGACCTAGGGCTGCTGATAACATTGTGCTGCAAGCAATTCAGCATTTGCTTGAGACTCAGAGACAGCAAGCAGGGAATGTTCCACCTCCTCCACCGCCAGGCAACGAGGCTAATCGTCCTGGTAGTTTCTCATGGATAGCTTCGCAGATGTCACGTAGCCACGTGAAGACTTATGGTGGCGAGGTTGACCCGGTAGCTCTTACCGAGTGGTTTAGAGAGATGGAGAGGAGCTTTGCTATGTATTCGGTGGGTAGAGAGGATAGAGTGCGGCTAGCCACTCACTTTCTTACCCTTGAGGCCGATAGGTGGTGGGCGTTGACAGGACCTACTTTCACTCATGATCCTCTGTTCGATTGGGATGCTTTTAAGGATAAGCTCAAGACGAGGTTCTATCCTAAAGAGCTCAGATCACAGCGACTCAAAGAATTCATGGATTTAAAGCAAGGCAAGATGTCAGTTCAGGAGTTCACAGACCGTTTCAATCAACTTGCTCACTTCGCATCGAGATTTGTCAGAGATGAGGCCGAGAGAGTCTACTTTTACCGTGGCAAGCTAGGGCCGCGCATTGAGAGCATGGTTCGTCGAGATTCGACTTCTTTTGTGGAGGTATATGATGATGCTATTTGGGCCGAGAGTTCTATTCGTGCCATAGATGCTGAGACCCGTGCCGCTACTTCTAGTGTGACACCTCACCAGAGATCAGTGTACCAGGGGAAGAGACCATTTGTTCCTTCTACTTCTTCGCCTTCTTCTCAGAAGAAGCGTTTTGAGAGGTTCTCTGCTCCGGTTGCTAAGACCACATTTCACACCGACACATCTCCTAGTGTTTGCCACCGTTGTGGTAAACCATCTCATCCGGGTTTTGACTGTTTCAAGAATGCTTATAAGTGTTTCACTTGTAATGGATATAGGCATCGATCTTATGAGTGTCCTGAGAGGAACACCGCACTTGGCAAGGCTGCCACTGCTGCTGCAGCGACTAAAGGAGGAAAGCCGAAAGGGAAGATCTTTGTGATGACTAGGGCTGAGGCAGAGGCTCATCCAGATATTGTTGCTGGTATCTTTTCTGTTCTTGGCGCTGAGTGCCTTATTTTATTCGATACTGGAGCTTCTTTATCATTTATATCGACTCAGTTTGCCGACCGTCTAGCTCTTGAGTCTTCATTGGTTGAGGAGACTTCTATTTCCTTACCTTCTGGAGACGTGTTTTCCTGCTCTTCGTCCCATAGGGATGTTCCTATTATTATTGGTCAAGCCACATTTCCAGCGGACTTACTGAGATTTCCTCTCGAGGAGTTTGACATTATCCTCGGTATGGATTGGTTATCGCGATACCATGCTCGCTTCGAGTGTCGCGACCAGAAAATCTGCTTGAGGAGTTCTTCAGGAGTTCGTGTTTCCTATAGGGGAACTCGCCCTCAAAGGGGTGTTCGTGTTATCTCTTCAATGAAAGCTTCTCATCTTCTTAGGAAGGGTTGCCAAGCCTTCCTGTGTGTTGTTACAGCTGCTAAACCATCGCTACCGAAGCTTGAGGATGTAGCCATTGTTCGTGAGTATCCAGATGTTTTCCCAGATGACTTGCCAGGGATACCGCCAGAGAGAGATGTGGAGTTTACTATTGAGCTTGTTCCAGGTACCGGACCGATTTCTAAGGCTCCTTACCGTATGGCTCCGCCAGAGTTGAAAGAGTTGAAGCAGCAATTGGAAGAGATGATCGAGAAAGGTTTCATTAGACCTAGTGCTTCTCCGTGGGGTGCTCCCGTTTTGTTCGTTAAGAAGAAAGATGGATCAGATGAACCGTACCTTCAGTGAGTATCTTGACACTTGTGTTGTGGTATTTATCGATGACATTCTCATTTATTCGAAGACCGATGAGGAACATGCTGAGCATCTTCGATTGATTCTTGGGATATTGCGTCGTCAGAAATGGTTCGCGAAGTTCTCAAAGTGCGAGTTTTGGCTTTCTAAGGTTGCATTTCTCGGACATGTTATATCTAGCGAGGGAGTTATGGTTGATCCCGCGAAGATTGAGGCCGTAGTTGACTGGGAGAGTCCCAAGGATGTTGGGGAGATCCGTAGTTTCCTTGGATTGGCTGGTTATTATCGTAGATTCGTTGAGGATTTCTCTAGATTAGCCCGCCCGTTGACTCAGTTGCTGAAGAAAGAAGCCAAATTTGTGTGGACCGACAAGTGTGAGAGTTCTTTCCAGGAGTTGAAGACCAGATTGACTTCCGCCCCCGTGTTAGCTTTGCCAGAGATCGGAGTTGACTTCGATGTGTATTGTGATGCTTCGATGTTAGGACTTGGATGCGTACTGATGCAGAGTGGTAAGGTGATAGCCTACTCATCTAGACAGTTGAGAGTTCATGAGGTGAACTATCCGACTCATGATTTGGAGTTAGCCGCAGTCGTTCATGCTTTGAAGATGTGGCGTCATTACCTGATTGGATCCCATTGCCGTATTTTCACAGATCACAAGAGTCTTAAGTACATTTTTACACAGAAGGACCTTAACATGAGACAAAGACGTTGGCTAGAGTTGGTGAAAGATTACGATATCGAGTTGTTATATCATGAGGGAAAAGCCAATGTAGTTGCTGATGCGCTTAGCCGCAAGACTTCTCACTCGATGAGTGCCATGAGAGTATTGCCCGATGAGTTGTGTTCCGAGTTCCGGAAGCTGAGGTTAGAGATGGTGAGTAGTGGTTTTGATTGGTTGTCTGCTATGACTGCCGAGCCGTCTTTATATTGGGAGATTCGCCAGAGTTTACCTTCAGATGCCGATTTCAAGCAGTTCGAGGCTAAGATTTCGAGTGGTGTTGCACCTGACTTGGTGATTGATGCTGATGGTTTCCTTAAGTTCCGTGGTAGGATGTATGTTCCTGATGTGCCTGATTTGAGGAAGAAGGTTCTTGATGAGGCTCACTTGTCACCGTATTCCGTTCATCCAGGAGGAGAGAAGATGCACAAGGATTTGAGGCTCATGTTTTGGTGGCCTGGTATGAAGAAGGAGATCTTGGATTACGTTAGTAGGTGCTTGACTTTTCAACAAGTCAAGATAGAGCATAGGAGACCTGGTGGTTTGCTACAGCCGCTTCCCGTCCCTCAGTGGAAGTGGGAGTGTATATCTATGGACTTCGTTACTGCTTTGCCTAAGACCGTGGGAGGCAAAGATGCGATTTGGGTTATTGTTGATCGTCTAACTAAGTGTGCCAGATTTGTGCCGATCAGAGAGACGTGGGATATGGACCGTTTAGCTAGGGCTTATATTGCTGAGGTAGTCCGATATCATGGCGTGCCGAGAGAGATCGTTTCAGATCGAGACCCGAGATTTTGTTCTAGGTTCTGGAAGGCTTTGTAGGAGGCTATGGGTAGCCGTTTGTTGATGAGTACCGCTTTTCATGCCGCGACCGATGGTCAGTCCGAGAGGACCATACAGACACTAGAGGATTTGCTCCGCGCCTCTGCCCTCGATTTTCAGAGTTCTTGGGAGCAGTGTTTGCCGTTAGTAGAGTTTTCTTACAACAACAGTTATCATGCTTCCATTGGTATGGCTCCGTACGAGGCTCTTTATGGTAGGAGGTGTCGCAGTCCGATTTGTTGGGATCAGGCTAGTGACGTTCGTGACCTTGGACCGGATCAGCTAGCTGAGACCATTGACCGTGTACAGCTCATTAGGAATAGGATGAAGGCCGCACAGGACCGGCAGAAATCCTATGCTGATGTTCGCCGTAGACCCTTAGAGTTTGAGGTGGGTGACCGAGTCTTCTTGAGGGTGTCTCCGATGAAGGGTGTTAAGAGGTTTGGAGTTAAGGGCAAGTTGAGCCCTAAGTTTATTGGACCTTTTGAGATTGTGAAGAGGATTGGTGCTGCTGCGTATCGTTTGGACTTACCTCCTAGTTTGGGCAAGGTTCATAGCGTTTTCCATGTTTCCCAGCTCCGTAAGTACATTAGTGATCCGAGTCATGTTTTGCCTAGAGAGATCGAGAACTTGGAGCCGAGTCTTGCTTTTGAGGAGCGTCCCGTGGAGATCCTAGATCGTCAGGATAGGAAGCTGAGGAGCAAGGTGGTGCCGCTAGTGAAGATCCTTTGGCGTTGCGGTGATGTTGAAGAGCAAACATGGGAGACTGAGGCTTCGATGCGTGTTGCGCATCCCTTCTTATTCGATTGAGGTATAGTATATAGATTTATATCCGTTCGAGTTTCGAGGACGAAACTTTTTGAAGTTGGGGTGATTGTAACATCCCGTATTTTCATAAAATCTAATTTAATCGTTTTAAATTATTTTATGTAATAAATTAATATTTTAATAATTTAACTCGGAAGATTTTAATTTAATAAGTGAGATCCGTCTTAAGAACCTCAAGTCCTTAAGACGAATACAAACTTGGCATCATTTTAAATATCCGATTTAAGTATCCGTTCTATTCTATCCGACCCGTTTCATAATACGGAAAGGACACCTCATTGTACCCTACATATTTAATATGTCGACATCTTCATCCTTCAACATTTCATTTCCACTGTAAACATAAACTTCCTAAAACCTCCATAAACCTCTCCTTCTTTTGAGAAATTCTTCCTCATCCGTTCTTCAAATTGCAAAAGTAAGTACATTTTCGGAATCCTCGTTCGATTTCCTAGTCATCCATCACTTTCATTTTTCATTTCGTCAACTTTGAAAAACGGACAGTTTTCCTTAAATTCCGTTTTAAGTACTTAAAATCCGTTTTCTATGTTGTAGGTGTTGGCCTGGACGATCTCGACACCGATAGTTACGTGATTGAGGAAGATCATCTGCCGGAGTAAGCTTAAAAGGTGACGATAATGAGAAACTCGGCCTTTATGTGTATATTAGCACTCTTGTTGTGTTTCTTATGTTTGATTCTGATTTTTGTTCAAGTATTATGTATAAGGAACTTAGTATCATGTTTAGGATGTTGAATATGTGAGGAATCCATACTTAAAGATGTTGTTATGTGTTCAAATGTGATTTTCAGTTTTTCTCACTTTGCGACGGATACTTGATATAATCATTTGAGGATTGTTATGGGACTTGCTTGCTGGTAGAATAGTAGTATTGGATGATTTATGTTGTTGGGTAAACATAATTTGTAGTGTTGTTCGAGTTTTGGAGTCGATTTGTGAAGTATGGGAAATTCTGAAAATTGGCGAAAATCGTTACAGGCTCTCTGAGCCGGCCGCCGGTCGACCGGCTGGGAGCGCATCTTGAGTGTCTTCGTATTTTGTCGAAGTTGGCCTTAGGACTGCCAGCCGGCCGACCGGCTGCCTGCCGACCGGCTGGTGGTCTCTTCTTGGGTTGATTTGTGTTTGCGAAGAATATAGAATAGAAAGGGAGCCCAGCCGGCAGACCGGCCGCCTGCCAGCCGGCTGGGAGTGTTTGTGGGTTGGCTTGCGTATTTTGTTAAGGCTTAGGGAAGGTCTTCCCAGCCGGCCGACCGGCTGCCTGCCGACCGGCTGGGGACCCCTTTTTGTGTTTCCGGTTTTAAAGAAAGAAGGAGGCTGAGAGGTCACCAGCCGGCCGACCGGCTGCCTGCCGACCGGCTGGGGACCCCTGAAGGCTTTTTATTGTTTTTCGATCGTAACTTTTGAACGGTTGATCGGTTTTGAGTGAAACTCGTTTTGTATACCCGTGATATATATTTGAGGTCCCCGGTGTACGGGCAACACTATATTTGGGTCGGGAATGGAGTGAGGAGAGAGACCCCCCGGTCGGGTAACCGAAAGGAAAACCGGCTCTCCCCCGTCTTAGTTCCCGGGATCAGTTAAGTGTTGATTAGAAGTTTAAGAAGTTAGAACTATAGGTTAGTTTCTACCTTTGGATGTTAGTGGTTACTATGGTTGTCGCGTAGTGGGATATGTGTTCAGCTCACCTCTGGACCCACTACGTGTTTATATGTCGCGTGACGGGATATGTGTTAAGCTCACCTTTGGACCCGTTACGTGTTTTGCTTGGGCGTGTCAGGATATGTGTTAAGCTCACCTCTGGACCTGACACGTGATCAGTTGTCGTACACGGGATATGTGTTAAGCTCACCTCTGGACCCGTTGTGCGGTGACTGCATATTGGGATATGTGTTAAGTTCACCTCTGGACCCAGTACATGTTTGTAGCATTGGGATATGTGTTAAGCTCACCTCTGGACCCTTTGCTTTTGGATGATTAGGGATATGTGTTGAGTTCACCTCTGGACCCTTTTCATGTTTGTAAGTTTAGGGATATGTGTTAAGTTCACCTCTGGACCCTTTACTTGATTGGATGTTGGGATATGTGTTAAGTTCACCTCTGGACCCGACACAGTGTAGTAATGGGATATGTGTTAAGTTCACCTCTGGACCCGTTGCTAGTGTTATGGATGTTTTATCTGCTTGCCTAGATGATGGTACGGTGTCAGATATGCATGATGAGTTATTGATACTTATTTAATTGTGGTTAAATCATCCAAGGCGTTGGATGACTCTTGTTCGGTTTCATAAATAGTTGGATTGAAAGACCCCCCGACTGGGTAACCAGTAGGGAAACCGGCTCTCCTTCCTATTTGTTTATGAAGTTGGTTGAGAGCCGTGCATTGTAATCGCATGTTAGTAAGAGATCAGATGATGAGATGTTTATGCTTCACAGGTTGTTATATGTTGGAGTATTCTGTATTGTATTATGTGTCATGTGTTGTCACAAAAGGTGGCTAGGAGAACTCTAGTCACTCCCCACTGATTGTGGCGTATATGTTTTCATGTATGTAGGTACATGCTGGTTGGAGATGGGTTCACGAGAGCTAGCGAGTGATGATCCTGCTGTCATCATATGACTTACCTTATATCGTTTAGCTGGACTCGTAGTTGATACTTTTGTTTTGGTGCCTGTAGGGATGTTCCATCCCAGGCTGATGTACATATTGGTTTTGATACTTAGAACTGTTACTTATCTATTTTGGTTTTATTTCAGTTTCAGTTTCTGTTCAGTCTAAGACTTCTCGCATGATGTTTTCTTTAAAAAGTTTTAATTCCGCTGCATTTTTGGTACTTTTTGTATGTTTATATTTCCGCTTTCGCGAGGGGTTTTACATGCAATAGGAAAGTTAGTGTGGTGGATCCATTGTCAACCTACTAAATTATGGGTGCAATGGATACACACTAACTATCTGAAAGGAGTGGCCTGGATGGAGTATCAGCCCCCAAAGGATATCAGTTGGACTTGGGCCAAAATATGCAAAATTAGAGATGAGCTGCAACCAGCTTACACACAAGAAGGATGGCAGAACATACCTGGCAAACAATACACCATGGGCAAAGGATATGATTGGCTCAGAACTGCTCCGATTCAGGTAGAATGGCATAAGTATGTGTGGAACAAATGGGTAACCCCCAAGCACGCTTTCATTGCCTGGATGCACTATCACCATGGACGCTTAACCAGAGACAAATTGGCTAATTGGAACATAGTGGCTGATCCCAATTGCTGCATCTGTGGCCAAACACCTGAAACAGATGAACATCTCTTCTTCAGGTGCCAGTATACGACACTGATTACTGACTATATTTCAGACTGGATAGGTGTTAAGCTACCTATTGAGAACTATGGTGCTTGGAGGAGTACCAAAAGATATAGCAGGCTTAAAGGCGGCATCATTGATAGCATTGTCAGTTCCATCATCTACAACGTGTGGCAACAAAGAAATAAAAGCAGACTAGAGGAGGTTTTGCTTACCCCAAATAGATGTGCAGAGATGATTAAGATGGAGGCTCTGAATCGTATAGATCACAAGATCAGAGGCAAGATCAAAGAGCATGATCTCAGGTGGCTGGACAGATTAAGAAGGAGAGGACAGTCTTGAGGATTGGTTATGTGTGTGTTCGTATGTAAGCAATAGTATGAGATTATGATGTTGATTGTAATAGACACTTTTTGATTCTAATATATTTTACATTTCCCAAAAAAAAAACACGCACTCTACAAGAAACTAGCAAAACTGAAGGCAAAAACAAACAAACACAACTAACTAAAGCTAAGACTAAAAATAAACTACACTAAATCTAGCACCATCCCCGGCAACGACGCCATTTTGATGATAGAGATTTTAGTCGTCATTTCTCGCATCAAAAGAAATTTGTAAAACCCAACAAAAGTAGTACTTAAATTGGGGTCGAATGAGAAGAAGGTGGGGATTTTAGTATAGTTACGTTCTAGTTCTAGTTTAATTGGGTAAGAAGAGTTGATTGATTAATAAACTAAAATGCACGTAATTCAAAGATGTAAAATATCGATATAAGGAAAACTAGGGTGTTGGGGGTCACTAAGGGTGGCCGATGAAGGTAGCACGAGAGGGTCGACCTAGGTTGTGGTCTCGGTTGGTCTCATCTCTCGAGTCGACTCAAACCTAGGTCAAGATTGTTCTAGCTTTCACTACAAATAGGCGCAACCAACATACAAACATGCAAATACAAGCCCCAAGTCGTCGCTAAAGACAAGTAAAGCGAGAACCAAACCTAACTTTCGTTGTGACAAATCATCAAATAGCTAGCACGCATTGAATGAATAACCAATAACTTAGAACAACTAGCCTAAGTTCTAGCACAAACTAATCATCAAACCACACCAAAGGTTCCCCCTAACCCTGGGTATAAGTCTACTCACTCATACTTGATGAAAAAGTGTAAACAATTGAATTAATATGGGTAAACATGATAACTAAAGCAATTGTAAACAAAATAACACAAGAAGTATAAGAAATGTAAACTAATGAAATAACAAAGTGAAGGGAGAAAAGATTATACCACTAAATACAATAAAGATAGGATCTTGATACAAATGAAGAATTCTCTCAAATCTCTTCAAATTACACCCAAAAACCCAAGTGTAAACTATTGAAACTAGCTAGGAAAGATTAACATCAACTAACTATGATTAACTAAATGATTAAGGAAAATTCGAGAAAGATTATGTGAGAAAAGTAAGATTTGTAGTCTAAAACCCTAGAATTAATAAAACAATAAAATTGCGTAAAAGTCCCCCTAAAGCTGTTCTAAGTGCGTGTATATATAGTATCCCGAAAAATGCGAAAAATCTGAAAAGGGCCTCTTAGCCGGTCAACCGGCTGCCGGTTGGTGACCGGCTGAGGACCCTATGCGTTTATTCTGAACTTGATCTTCACTTAGCTTGCCTCTCAGCCGGCCTACGGCTGCCGGTTGGGGACCGGCTGAGGATACTATTTCCAAGGTCTGATTTAGCATTAAAATCCAAGTTTTATAGGTCCTGTGGGCCGGTCAGCCGGTTGCAGGTCATGCACCTGCTGGGGGTCATTTCTTCACAATCTGCCCAACTTCTGATTTTATTTGGTTAAGTCAAGGTAAAGGGGCTCCCAGCCGGCAGACCGACTGCCTGCCAACCGGCTGAGGACCCCTACTGGTCATTTCTTCATTTTTCTCCCTTATTTGCATCAAAACCGCTTCGATTGCTCTCTTTTCTTCAATCCCTCCTCAAGTCATTCAAGATGAAAACCAAATATGCAGAATAGGGGTAACGGGCAATAAAATCAAACAATGGCACATAAAACGAGGTCAAAACGAAGGAAAAAAACAAGGAACATAATGACTAAATTGGGACTCATAAGGTTATAATCGAATGTAGCGTATATCAATAGGAGTAAAAATAAACAATATAAAACAACAAAATAGGAAAACAAACATTCATCATTCTAATTGAATTTGTAAATATTTTAACAAGTTAAAGCAATTATAAAACGACCTCTATGCAATTTTATAAATGATCCCAAGACACAAACCCTATACTATCAAGATCGTGAGCCACTGGAACTCCAACCTCGATAATATTATTTGGTGAACTCCGACCTCTCCTGTCAATGGAAATATTTTTTTAACCATCTTAACCCGGAACACATTGACCACTGGTCCTAATAACTTCCATTGAGTCACCCCATCGCCCCACTAGATGGAGCCACCCCATCGCCCCACTTATCCTACGTAACAAGGTTCGTACTGCCCACTGGACTAACACCACCTCATGAAATAGAAGTTCATGGGTTCTACTTTTTGGTACGACTAATCTCAATTATTTTGATAATAAAGGTCCTGTCAATTTATTAAGTATCTCGTTTAAGTGAACTGAATTGGTGATTTTGGTGATAATTATATTTGACATGGTCGATCAAACGATTAAATATGCATGTTTAGCTATGGCGATTTGGCTATGCATGCAACATATTAAAAGCAAAGCAATAAAAGCAATAGAATAAATTCCTAGTATGACCTTTCCTAAAACAGAAAAACTATTAATCTATTACAAATTCGGAAACTAACTCCTTTGGCCCCTTGAACTTCATGCGATCCGCCTTTCAACACCGTTTTCATCGGAACTCTTTCCGAAAGGCACTGTCTCTTGGAATCACCGGGGTTACAAAATAAAATAATAGAAAACTATTCTATTTTAAAAAAAATTAAAATCTATGAAATTACAAATCGGTGATGCGAGATTACAAAAATTACAACCAAATCAATATTCCCTTACTTTACGGGTAATATCGATTAAACTAAGGTCATACTAAGATTACATAATTCAAAATTACATAAATAAAATATTCAACAATAAAATTGCAGCAATAAAATATGCAAATGTCATGCCAAATTAAAAGCCACAACGCCCTGTTTAACTTATATCGTATATTTTCATTCCGTTTTCAATAAATCCGCGATTTTAACTATTTAGAAACGCTAAATAAATACTAAAATGATATTTTAGTCCAAGTTAATTATCCAAACACCCGTAGGACTCAAAAGTTAGTCATTACTAAATTTTTGACCATAATTTAACTTGTCATATCAAATTTGTTCATTTTATTACCTTTATTCATAACTTTTATGAATTAAATCTAAATTAAATTACAATAATTTTAAACTTTGAATTTAAATTTTTGATCATTATGGAAATTATCAATGACACTCATAATTTCCAAAGCTTTAGTTAAATTTCCCGAATTATAATTGAGAAGTCGATGTTGCTAATTATCGGTTTTATCGAATAAAACATCTAAAGCATACAAAAATTAATTTTATCAAACTTTCAACTTTATATCTGATGAATATAATAAAAAAGCAACATAAAATAATTTTCTCAAGTCGTTTAATCCGTTGAAACTATTTTTGCCAAAATAGTCACTATTTATGTGCTTTTTACACTAAAAATTCAGAAATCATGCAAAACAAGCTGAATAAACTTTAAATTTTACACACACTAATTAAATAATTCATGCGACATCATATTAAAATTTCATAGCCAGATTAACTGTTTATATATTTTTAACCAATTAGCCTCTAAATTTTACAATTTATCTAATAAAATTCATATGTCATGCAAAATGAATGATTTTATTCTAAAATTTTACATAAATTAGTTAAATATTTCATGTGAGGACATATAAAAAATTGAATTTAAATTTAAAGTTTAACTTTTTTAGCCTTGAAACCTCAATAAATAGCCTTTTATCTCATAAAAATTATAAATCATACAAAATAAACTATCTTTCTCCAAAAATTTCCAGTATATATCGAAAATATGCATGTGAGGTTATATAAAACATTCAAGGTCGGAATCAAGTTTCAGCTATTTTTAGTTTTAAAATCATATTTTATCAATAAAATCATCATTATATACTAAATAAATATTTAAATGAACAATAAAATTCCATTAATCTAAATTTATGACCTAAAACACTTTTAGGAGCAGAATGTTTAACATGCAAAATAATTTCTTGGCTTTATTGTATAAATCACAAATTTTATAGTTTTTTTTTTAAGTTCAACACTCGTAAAAACTAATAAAAATGATTTTGCATGTACAACTAGCTTTTGATGCCCATTGTTGGTTTCATATAACTCACATATCATACTTATGTTCAAAATTAACTCATTAATATAATGGATTTAGTACATGCAAAAACTATACTAGAAGAAATTTTCTTACATTGAGTTTACGGAAATTACGGGCACAAGATTAGTCACCTAGAAATCTTGTTCTTGAACTAAAGTCATAATGGATGAACTTAGATTTTAAAATCATGTTAACAATAACATACCAAGACATAGCCCAAAAATCTTGTAACACCCCTCCCTTTCGTAAGGGTGTTAGGGTTGTTGAGTTGTGACTCAAATCGGCCGAGTTAGGTCAACTCGACTAAATTAGTCAAACTCGTCGAGTTAGTCAAACTCGGTCGAGTTGGTGTAACTCAACCGAGTTAGGTCTATTCGGTCGAGTTGATGTAACTCGACTGAGTCAGTGCAACTCGGCCGAGTTGGCTCATCCGTGTCCAGCGTCACGGTTTATTATAAATTAAATCGATGGTTAAGAAATCACTTTTACCTTAAGTCAAAATCGCAGTAACCTAATTTCCTCTCAAACTTCTCTCCCAAAAACCACTAAGAGATTCTTAACAAGACTTTAAGGCACCGATCATCTAGCCTAGTATCGTGTCATCGAGTCAGTATCGTCCTTCTCGTTCGTCTGTCGTCTAGATAATAGTTATACCTATGGTTAGTAATCCATGTGTATATTCTTAGGAGGATATTTTGTAGAAGAGTATTGGTATGAAGCTTTGGATTCCATTCCTGTAATTTCGCCTTGAGGTAGGGTTCTCCCTACTCAGTTATCTGTTATGTTATTGTGACGGTATTTCTAATATATTGTGACGATGTTATTGTTGTGCTGTAAGACTGATATGTGTCCTTGGGCTCGGGGGCAAGAGTACAGTACGTTACGAACAAGAGTCGAACATGTGTTTGATGTGGTCGTAGTTATAGTGGTACCTAGGTAAGTGGAAACAAAGTTATTGGAGATTGTTGGAGTACTTTCGATCAAATGTTAGGTGATTCACCCGTTGTCATAGTTCTAGAAAGTAGTGAGGGGAACAGGTGTATAGAGCCAGAACTTGTAGGTGGAACAAGTGTCCACGAAATTTTGGTATTTAGTACTATGTCAAGTTATGGACGAACTGAGTATAAGAGAAAATTTTGAGGATCAATTGAGTACGTAACAATTTGAGTCCAAAGTTATGTTTTGGGGTTAGATGCGTGAATAGAAAAAAATGTGGACGGGCGGTAATGTTGAAGAGTTAATAAAGTGGTTATGTTCGGAGCTTTGTGGTAGATGTGAGGAGGGAGAACGAAATGAGTAAGGTATATGATTGTTAGTGGACGGGAGTCTAGGATATATGTATGAGATCAATGTTGCAGTTGTAGTTAGCTACCGGAGGCGGGAGATGATAATAATGAAAGAGAATCACAAAGGATCTAGTACTAGTCAAGGAGTGACGTTTACCTTAAGGGTGTTCGGATACAGCAAAGAGAATTTAATGGTTTTTGCAGGTTGAGGTATACTTGGAAGTCTGAGCTAGTGTAGCATAATAGAGGGAATTGTAACACTATTATTAAAGGTAAGGATGATGTTGATGGTAGCATGTAGTTTCTGTGTATATTTATGGAGGAAAGTTGTGGATGTCTATTGTTGCGATAGTATTGACGGGTTAAGTGTCGACACTTATGAGCATGAGTAGGTTTCGAGGACAAGGTTGCGTCTTAGGGTGATATGATGCAACGGTTCCTGTTAAGGGGCACTCGGTTGGTGGATTGTGTTGGCATTGGATTTGAGTGTGTGATATAGAAGCAATATAAAATTGTCAGCAATTATATGGTTTGCAGTCGACGGTAAGATAGCGTTAGGAGAGCTATATAATGGTTTGTGTTGGCATGGCTTGGTGAATTAGTGTCGAGGATGGTGGGTGGGAGTTGAGTGGTGCTGATTAGCCGAATGCTATGAGTTTATGATGTAAGGTTACGAGGACGTAACCTGTTTCTTTTAGGGGGATAGGAGATGATCGCTTTGTGTTTTAAGTCTTTCTAGTCAGCTTTATATAAGTTTCATATATATTTTGTCAGCTTTGTTGTGTCTTGCACATCCTCGAGATGCGGGGTTTCGAACATGTAAAAGGTTAAGTACGTTACGCACATCCTTTAGGGTGTGGTGTGGATTTTGTGTAGGTTGTCATTAGAGTTATGTCGCACCTCGAAATAACCGCGCGCCGGGTTCTAAGTCTTGTGAATCAGTGCTATGAGTTAGTGTACAAAAGTGTTACATAGGCCTTGTTGTGTTTTGCACATCTTCGGGATGTGGTGAATTTCGATTGTCTTATATCTGGGTTGACCTTGCAGAGTAAGAAGTAAAAGTAGGTGTTGGCATACCGCAGTTATGGTGTTGTAAGTCGTGTCTTTTCAGGTTGCTTGTGAACTTTGTGGACGAAGTTCGTTCTAAGGAGGGGAAAGATTGTAACACCCCTCCCTTTTGTAAGGGTGTTAAGGTTGCTGAGTTGTGACTCAACTCGGCCGAGTTAGGTCAACTCGGTTGAGTTAGGTCTATTCAGTCGAGTTGATGTATCTCGACCGAGTCAGTGCAACTCGGCCGAGTTTTGTTTAATTCAGTCTAGTTAGCTCGTCTGTCTCCAGCGTCACGGTTTATTATAAATTAAACCTAGGGTTAATAAATCACTTTTACCTTAAATCAAAATCGCAGTAACCTAATTTCCTCTCAAACTTCTCTCCCAAAAATCTCTAAGAGATCCTTAACAAGAGTTTAACTCACCGATCATCTAGCCTAGTATAGTGTCATCAAGTAAGTATCGTCCTTCTCGTTTGTATGTCGTCTAGATAATACTTATACCTATGGTTGGTAATCCATGTGTATGTTCTTATCAGGAGATTTTATAGAAGATTATTGGTAAGAAGCTTTGGATTCCATTCCGGTGATTTCTCCTTGAGGTAGGGTTCTCCCCACTCAGTTATCTGTTATGTAATTGTGACGGTATTTCTAATATATTGTGACGATGTTATTGTTGTGTTGTAAGACTGATATCACTTGTGGTAACAAGATGAGTTTTGGGAACATATGTGTGGGACCATTGCGGGAAACGACTCTCACTCCTACGGTCGCTCTTCGTGGGACCGGCCACGGAGGAGATGTGCACATTAATGATGTGGCCCATGTGGGTACCCCTTGCTGCGAGCAACTGGGGGTTAATTGTGGGATTACAAGTCGCCACTGTGAGATGATCGGTTAATTGTGATATCTGCATGCTATGATTTGAGATGTTATACTTGTTCTTGATTTTGGTCCTAACGATATTGTGTATACTGTAACTGACGCTTGTGGTTTTTGCGCTGTGATGATGCATGTAATGGTGAGCAGGTTTTCAGGTACGACATGTTTGATGATGTTTTAACGTCATATATTATCTTTACTAGCTTCCGCTGTTACTTTGAGTTTGTTGTATCTTTTGAGACATTGTAATCACTTTACTTCATCCATTATAATAAGTTACATTATCGGTTAATTTGATATTATGTCTCAGCAAATTGAGATGGTAGCACTTTCACAGTTTGACGGTCCTCCCTAAAGGCCTTGGATTTTCAGGGTGTTACAACTCTACTAATAATTGTGTGTCTAGAAATATATTACTAGAAACCTTAATATTTATTACTAATATTATTATTTACTACATTAGTAAATATGGAGACATATTAGTTTTAGAGAAAACTAACATAAACTGATTTATGAGAGTGTTAGAGAGATGAGAGGGAAAAATCCTCTAATAATGTGGAGGGAGCTCGGTTAACAAGAGGAAAAAGGAGAGAGTTGATGACCTTACACCATTTGCATTTGTTCTTCTCAAAAATAGAATAATGCAAAAGTCATTTCTCTTATCCATGTGATGTGATTTATAACATAAAATAAAATCACATTTTATTTTCTTTCTCCTTTTCTTATTTGGCCATCCACCATATTACATAATATGGTCATCCATTTTAAATTTGTAAATTGTTAATTTGTAAGTGTGACATGTGACATGCAACATGTCACTAGGTATTATAATGTGTATTAATCAAATTAAATATTTTAATGTATAAATAAAAATAATTGAAGAATTGTACATGTAATTCATAATTACATATACGTAAAAGTTAATTTAATTATAATAACTTACCACATTTGTAATTATAATTAATTGATTATCCTAATCTCGCATGTTTCATAAACATCGAATAATAATTAGTAAAATAACGTTTTATTTACTAATATTAAATCTTATTTAATCATATTAAAATAAGATTCCATTTTCACATCTCGTACTAATTAAGGATTTAGTTAATCGTATCGATATACGTTCAATTAACTTTTCTGTTTCGGGATCTGTCCTAGAGGTTTAACCTGAAGTGATAATCTGATCACCACCGTCACACGACAATAACATCAAACTCTAGCCAGTCAACCGTTATTGATTTATGTTGATCAGATGACTATATGTGAGAATCATCCCCTACATATTCTTTATATTAGATTTTTAGATGTGATCGTTAAATCACGTGATCACACTATTGTTGAGGACACTTACTCCAACAGTTGGTTTTGTGATGGAACAAATTTTGGAATTTCCGAAGAAGAAAATTAAGAATGAAATTGAGATGGATGATAAAGATGAAGAAATTGAATATGAAGAAGATTTCATGGAGAAGAAAATATGTGAGTTTTTGAGGAAAATAACCAAGGAGGATCCTCGGTGTGAGAACCTTATGAAGCTGGTCAAGGAAGTGGAAGCCACAATCCTCTCAAAGGAAAGAGATGTGAATGAATTTGAAGGGACCACCAAGAGGATTCCAAATAAATTGCCTATCAAACTTGGAGATCCGAGGAGCTTCTCAATAAAGTGCTCCATGGGAAATCAAAAGATTGAAAATGCCTTGTGTGATCTTGGGGCGAGTGTTAGCGTCATGCCGTCATACCACCACTAGTAGAAAAATAACATTTGGCAAGCACTTTTGGCTACGGTTGTAGTTAATAACCGTAGCCGTAAATATTTTGAGAATAGGTCTTTATAATGGCTACGGTTGTTTTCAAACAACCGTGGCCAAAACTAAAAAACGCTACAGTTGTAGGTAATAACCGTAGCCAAAACTATTTTAGAAAAATAAAAAGCTACGGTTGCAGTTAATAACCGTAGCCAAAACTATTTAGAAAAACAAAAAGCGATGGTTGATTTTTAGAACACTAGCCATATATTTTAAAAATTTTAAAAAACCAACAATGCATATACACGAAATTTTTAATAACCCGCAAAATACGTTTTCCTCCCCTCCAAAAAAAAACACTAATAATAATTAGATATATGGAAATTGCGTATATCAATAGAGTATATCAATAAAACCAAACAATTCAACTCAATCGCAAACACCGTATGTTCATTAAAATTGGAACCCTAATCATCAAAATTAGAAACCTCGATTTCCTTCCCCTCCAGCCACGCACCTTCAGCGACGTCGCCTGCGACAATCTCACGCGGTTGTCGTCTTCTCTAGTTGACCGAAGTAGCTCGTCCTGCTTGTCTTTTTTCAGTTTATAGGTAATTTCCTCTCTTCTTATGTAATTTAAGTGATTTATTAATATTATTGATTGTTATGAGGTATAGCTGATAATAGACTTGATTTTCAACGGTGTGATTATTCCTGCATCATATAATTGAGCTTTGTTATGTGTAGTTGTGGGTGCAACTGATTTTAGTATTTGATTTTAAAGTTTTGATGTTTGTCTTCCAGTATTGCTGATATTCCGTCTCGAATGAGAATTGATTTTAGTGTTTGATTTTAAAGTTTTGATGTTTGTCATCAAGAACGACTCTTACTACTGTTGCATCTGGGGAAAGGTATGTATGCCTCATGGTAACGGTGGTGTTGTTTGTGCCAAGTTCACATCCAACCTTCCTCTTAAGTCCATGGTAATTAATTTGTATTCATATTTGTTATGTAGTTTTAGCCTTTGTGTCAGTTCATTCACGTATATTGATGTTTGGATTGATTGTTATACAGGGTGACAAGGTTAGAGTTTGCATGTACCCCAGCAACATTTACGGTACTTTTAGCTTCTATTTCTTTTACCCTAGCAGTATATCCTGGATAGATAACGGTGCCGAGGTACTCAGTTTGCAGTTAGATTGTTTAAGTCTGTTTCCTTATGTTTTAATATCTGAGTAGACAATGTTAAAGGTGTTTTAGTATTGGGTTTGGATTGTTCAGGTGTACAGACATGCTTTTGAAAGTAAGACAAATAAAATGTGTAAAAATTTAGATTTCATATTTGAGAAAGTTGGCTTGAATTCCATATTCTATACTCTTATCCTTTAGGGTTTAGTTCGGATACAATATTACATGACTAGTTAAGGGGAAGGAGGAGGTTCTTATTTTGATTGCAGTTGAGTTTCATTTTCACTCCGACCCCTTGACTGACCAACATCCCCTAGATCTTTGTTGAACCGTCTCTATTATTACTCGACGAACCTACTTCCGGCCTAGATTCAACTTCCGCCAATCAACTTGTTCAGATTCTTCAAGGCCTTGTTAAGGTTCAACTTCATATATTTTCTGAAAATCAACTGAAATTAATCTCTCCGGTACTGATAATCGAATTTGTTCGTTACTGCTGCTTTTATCTGTTCGCCGAAATGCCCTACTGTTATTACTGCTGCTTTTAGTGTATGTTCACTGCTCTAAATTCCTTCTGCAACTGATTTCAACTTTTTAACATATAATATGATTTGGGTTAAGGTTTTGTGATAAATTGTGTAATTTTTGTAGTATTTGATTGGGTTTCTTTTGGGGTAGTTACTAGGTTTGTTAATTGGGGTTCAGGTATTAGTTCAGAGAGATGTATGTTACTGGAGTAACTGGTACTTTACTGCTTATAGTATTCACTTGCCTACTCGAGAATCGAGATTGTCAAATACTCGAGTTTCTACCTATTGGATGGTTAGAATGCCTAAAAGCGGGAATTTTCTCGGAGTCTAAAGGTATTTTTTATCACCCTCTTTGTATTTGGGTATACGTAGAAATGAACCATGTTTGAATGTGCTTGAATTATGTCATAGACCATGGTACACTAGTAATGAAAAATAACTCAGTTTTGAAGAGCAGCAACTTAGACACAGTAGTATTCTTTTGATTATTATTAAGTCTTTATATTATTTCCTTCTTTTGGTATACTGGGAGTCTGGGAGATGAATTTTTATCAGATCAGAAGGGTAGTGATCAGTCTGCTTCCCCAGGTCCTTGTGAAAAATGTAGCCATAATCAATGCATGTATGGGGTATAGTAGTATAGTTTATAGCCTCATAAGTAAATCTTGGTATTTCTGTTTATTTAATTGGATAAATCCTTTATCGTGCTGAGGTTACTGATTGATTTTTTCTTAATTTATTTCCCCATATCACTACCTTCTCCTCCCTTCGGGCCCTCTTGTTGTTTGTTTCTCGTCTGTAGTACCAGTAAATGGATTATAATTTTTTTTACACAGGTATTCATTTATATTGGCATAACTGCATAAGTCTTTGAAGGGATTGGGTAATGTTGTAGAGCGAGATATCTCTACTTCTGTGATGCAGCTTGTGCTCTAATTTAATTGTTCAATATTAAAGTTGAAAGGTATAGGTAGAGAACGGGTATTTGATGTCTAGACAACAACAAAAACAAGAGACGGGTAATATCTCCATCGCTAGGTCAAGACCTTATTATTATGAGTCTTTATGACCCATTATAGTCGAGATCTGGCACTTGAAATCTAGACAGGAAAACAGGAGATAGAGAGTATCTCGGTCACTAGGTTGAGACCTTATTATGGTCGAGAATGGGTAAACGGAAATCCAAATGGGAGACGGGTAACATCTCGTCACTAGGTCAAGACCTTATCGCGATGTCAGATTAAAACTTAAGATAATATTCAGTTGTTCAGTTGTTCAATTTGTCTGCCTTTACATAAACATTCCATTTGTCTTTCTTTATTCTTACAACAAGCAGAAAATCAGCCTAAAAGTTGTGTCCAGTTCTTTTCATAGTGGAACTAGCGTTATTCTGAAAATCTGAATATCATAACTTTGAATATATTCACAGATTATTTGACATTTTTTATTCTTTTATTAACGTAGGTAAATATAATAAGACGGTTGATGGCCATCAAACTTTGAAGACTAGAAGCACGAAGAGATATGACAAGCGATCTATCAATATGGACTTATCGCTTGTACTATTAATTGGTATCAGTGTATTTTGTGATCATGAAATGTTATCGAAAACTTGAATTATATTAGAAATATGTGTGCAAATACTGATTACATTGGTTTTTATTATAAAATAGACGAAGTTATTTTTACTTCCATTTGTTATAATAGCGGGACGAATTGATAATTCTAGCTTGGACAAAAGGCATGGCCTTTGGGTACGGTTGTGCAACCGTGGCGTTAAATGAACTTATGGCTATGGTGATTAATTACTAACCGTAGCCTTAAATGGACTTCTGACTATCAAAAAATGGACTAAGGCTACGGTTATTCATTATTAACCGTAGCAATAAAAGGCCTTATGGCAACGGTTATTAATTACCAACTGTAGCAAAGATTGACTTATGGCTACGGTTATTAATAATTACCCGTAGCAAAATTGTACTTATGGCTACGGTTAAAGGTTAGTAACCATAGCAAAAATAGACTTATGGCTACGGTTGTTACTTAATAACCGTAGCAAAAAAACGAACTTATGGCTACGGTTGACAACCGTAGCCATTTCTCTACTACCTAAGGCTACCCCCTGATTTGCTACGGTTGTACAACCGTAGCCTTATGCGTTTTTTAACCGTGGCCGTATGTCATTTCTGTACTAGTGCACTTGCCATACCAAAGAAGTTCAATTTAAAGCATTTATCTCCCCTGACAACTATTATCACCTTGGCCGACGGAACGGTCCAATCTCATATCGGAGTTCTAAACGATGCGATTGTCAAAGTGGGTGGTCTATCAATTCCCGTCGACTTTGTAGTGATGGACATCCCCGCCGATAATAGCTCATTTGTTATACTCGGTAGGCCATTATTGGCTACCGGGGGAGCCACAATTGACGTAAGAATAGGGAGATTATCTTTCAATGTGGGGAATGAAAGTGTTGAGTTCAAGCTTCTGAAAGCTTCTGATAAGCATTTTGAAAATGGCGAGAGGAGCGTGAATATGATAGCTTGTATCATGATAAGTGATGCTCCTATGTGATATAAGTTAATCTGAAATTCAATTTCCATCAAGTGGTATCAGAGCATTACGGTTGTTGCATGCAAGAACGGGTTCATTTTTCCGAGTTAGTATGATTAACTAAATAAAATTCGAAATTTGTGTTTTATGTAGATAAATAACGAAATTAATTTGCATGTTAAATTTTCTAATTCAAAAATGGTTTTAGGTCACAAAAATAAATTTGTGGATTTTTATTGTTCATTTATATATTTAATTGTATTAAATTGAGTTTTATATGACTAAAATGTCAATTTTAAGGGAAAAATAGTAAAACTTGGTTTCCGACAGTTATTTTTGGTTATGTTCTTAAATGCATATTTTATATGAAGTATATAAAATTTCGTAACAAATTAAGTTATTTTGCATGGATTATGAATTTTATATGATAAATAGGCATAATATGAGACAAAATGGGTAAGCAAGCTTATATTATGAATATGACCATGAAATTTTTATGACAAGTCACATACAATATTTACAGAATGTATGTAAATTTCTAGATTTTTTAATCTTATTTTGCATGCTAATGATTTTTAAGGTAAAAATCACATTATTGTGGCTAATTTCGACTTAAATAGTTAGATTTGAAATTCGGCCATTAAATTTTTAAAACATGTCACATGCAATATTTAAAGAAGTTATCTAAATTTTGAGATTATCTTATCTTATAATGCATGATTTATGATTTTAGAGGTTAAAATCACCTAAATAGTGACTAATTGTGTTAAAAATAGTTAAAGTTAATATTATGGCATGAAAGTTTACCCATGGATGTCATATATGATATGAACATTATATTCAAAATTTGAAAGTTTAAAAGTTTCTGGTTTGTTAATTATTAATTTTATATGATAAAGGTTAATAATTAGAATTTTTGGAGTCATAAAATTAAAAATTCGTCCTACGCTTGAAGTTTTGGTCTTTTCCCGATTATAAAAGTGTTTTAGGAAGACTCAAAATTTTATTGTTATTTTATTGTATGTTTTTATAATAAAATTGGAATTTTTGGTTTTAAAACATGTATTTTACGATTTATTTATGAAATAAATTAATTACTTTAAATAAAGCTATTTAATTGTGGTTAATTTTGGAAATTTCCAGAATATTCAAAAATCGAATTTTGAATTTTTGGAATCTTTAATGACTTGTTTAGCCTTTTCCTTTATTTTTTCCGTAAATATGAGTAATTAACGAACAATAAAGTAAATCAAGTTGAATCATGATCAAAATTAATAAGGACGGAAATTTGATGCCTAAAAGTGTAATTTGGACATAAAAACGATACATGTAATTTAATTGTGATTTTAAAAGTTAGAATCACGCATATCCGTAAAATTGTAAACAAATATATGATATTTGCTCAAATAAGGCAATTTGGCCTTAAAAATTGACATTGCATACATATTTTAATGCTGCATTTTATTTAATAAGATTGTCATATTTTATTTCATTTTATATAATTTTGAATTATGGAATTTTTCTTAGTATGACTTTAGTTTTTAATCGATATTACTCGTAATGTAAGGCAATATTGATTCGGTTGTAATTTTAATGTCATCTCGTTAGTGTCAATTATAATTATCGAGTTCACCGATTTAATACAAAGGAGATAGATAATAAGTTGACAAGACCTCTATATTATTAAAACAATTGAGATTAGCCTTACCATATAGGAGAACCCACGAGCTTCTATTTTATAGGGTGGTGCTAGTTCAGTGGGCAGTACGAACCCTGTTACATAGGATAAGTGGGGCGATGAGGTGGATCAAGCCCAGTGGGCGGTTCGCACCTCGATGCACTGAAAATTTGGCTTGAAGTCAACGAAATTGTAGAGGACGACCAGTGGTCAATGTATTCCGGGCTAAGATGAATAAATTATGAATTTTTCATCGAGCAAGAGTTCTAATGTAGAACCGGTTAAAAGTTAACCCACCAAATCATATCATTGAGTCGGAGTTCCAGCGGTTCACAATCTTGGTTGTATAGGGTTTGGGTCTTGGAATCATTTATAAAATTGGATAGAGGTCTTTTTATAGATGCTTTAACTTGTTTAAAATGTTTACAAGTTATTCAAAATGACGCGTGTTTAATATCTTCAATTTTCATTTTGTAGTCAAATCTTGTTAATCATCATCATTAATGTCGACTTCCAACAACTCCACTACTCCCAACCCAAACACTGTAACAAATGTTTCTTGGCTTCGATCTTTCATGGATCATTGCAAACTTGAAAAGAATAGGGCAAACTTTGTCGATTGAGATGTCCAACTCAAGTTGGCTGCTCAAGGTGACGATAAACTTCGTTATCTCACCGAGGCTTCAAATGCCGCTCCCGCCGCTTCATCCAACGCCGCCACTAGGCGGGCCTATGAGACCTACCATAAAGAATCCGCGGCGATCAAAAATATTTTGATCTTATCAATGGAGCGCGAACTCCAAAGGAGTGCTATAAAGATTAGCACCGCGTACGAGATCTACTCCAAGCTAGTGACAATGTTCTCGAAAGCTTCGAGAATTGTCCAATATGAAGCGGCATCCGCTTTCTTTGATCCCAACTTTAAGGAGGGCCAAAAGGTTAGCCCTGATATGCTCAAGTTGGTGGAGCATGTTGAGACCTTAAGATTGCACTAAGTGGAAATTCACAAGGAACTCGTAATCGATCGAATTCTTCACTCCTTGTTTAAAGTTAAGGCATATGTGCAATTCCGGGAGAATTTCAACATGCAAAACTTAGATGTTTCTCTTGACGAGTTGCACAATATGAGTGTGCAAGCCGAAAGAGACATGGGCCTAAATGTTAGTGTCAGGAAGGATGTGCTCAATGGTAACGCAAAGAGCAAGGGGAAGTTCAAAAGGGGCGCTAAGAAAGGAAAGGTGCAAGCTCCCAACAATGCAAAGAAGGTAGCTTCCAAAGCTAGTACCTCAAAACCCAAGAAAAGCTCCTCTCAAGGAGACAAGTTCCATTATTGTAATGGAAAGGGGCATTGGAAGAGAAATAGTTTCAAGTATCTCAGTGATCTAAAAGGTGGGAAAATTCTTCCAATAGGTAAATAAATATGCTTATTTTATGTTTCATCTCAACTTTGGTATAATGATACAAGTTGTGATATATGATCTTCTTATTTGAATTAGGGCATGTAAGCAAAGATAAAGGCAAAGAAAAACAAGCATAGATGATCAATGTGGACTAGAGGTATTTTCCCTTGGAGATGATCATGTTGGGAAATGTGTCCTCAACAATAGTGCGATCACATAATTAAATCTCATGACGAGAATACGCAAGGGATGATACGAAATTATATTAGTCAACTGACCAACATTAATCGGTAATGATTGGCTAGCTAGAGTTTGACATTACTGTCGTATGACGGTGGTGGTCAGTTGATCCCTTTAGGTCACACCTATAGGACAATTCCCTTAATTGATAAAAATGATCAAAAGTATATTGATACGATTTGATCATATTCCTTAAACTCGTATACCGAGAAATCAGAGGTTAAATCTTATCGTAAGATTTATGTTTATAATTGAAACGTGTCAATTATTAAACAATGAACGATATTTTATAATATCGAAATTAGAATGAATCGGGTTGTATATTACTACAAGGGTTGTAAATCGTATTGATGATTATTATAAATAACTATTTTATAATAGTAATTGTGAATTACTAGTCAATTTGTTAAAAGTAATTTATTTATAAGTGATTAATTTGATAAATATGCACTTTAAATCAAAACAATTGTTTTATAAATGAGACATAATGTATGTCACATATACAATTGTACATAATAACAAATGATAAAATAAAGTCCATTTTATGTCAAAATGGCACCGGTTTTGTGAAGGGTTGGGGATATGTTGTGTGTTATTAAATTAACCCAACATGATGATTAAAAAGGGCTTAACTTTAATCAATTAGGGTGTTACCTAGAGCCACCCTAGTTCATGGGTAAGCTAAAAGAGCTTCCATCTCCCTTCCCCATGCAACCAACCCGGCACCCCAAGCAACCCCATAATATGTGAATTGTTCACATCTTAAAATTCATTCTATCTATGTGCTTGATTTTTCTAGAGTAAGAAAATCATACAAAAACCTCAAAAATTATTATATGATAATAAGCATAATACTATACTAGTTATAATATTAGATTTTAATATATCTAATAAGGGATTAGAATATTACTTAAGGAAAAACCGACTCTTACCCTAGCAACATCAAAGTTTCGGCTCTTTAAAGGGTGTCTTGGTGCATCGTAGAGGAGGTGTTCTTGTTGAATACTAAGGAGGATCATCCTTGTGTTGATTTCATCGGATTGTAAGTAATTCTTCCGCATTTTGTATAAGCATGCATAAGATCTAAAAGTATAATAATTAAAATGTTAATTATAATTTATTTAGTATGACTAAAATCTTTAGGTTATGAGATAATTAAACCTAACAGATCAATGGGAGCTTGGTTGTCATTTTATTTTGCTTTTAAATTTTCAATGTTGTAATTCGGATTCTAAGACTATTTTGATTTCCTTGTACGACTCGGAACTGGTTCCTCAAAACAATTCTTGTATTTTGGATTTAGGTGACTTGGTTTGCAACCTAAGTCAGTTTCTTTAATTATATCCTTATTCTTAGATTATCTAACAACATTTGCAATTCGAAACGTAAAATTGAATTGATTAACAACTACAGTGTATGACTCGTTGTATATCTATAAGCTTAATTATTTGAAAAATCAAAACATAAGGAATTGAGTTTTGAACTCAACCTTAAGGAAGGTTATTATCGCCCAAACAATCAAGTTTTAAATCATATATTTTTCATTTTGTCCTTTAATGTCATTAATTGGATTATGTGATACCCTTTCCGACTACATAAATTATTGCCTGTGGCTAGTGGCTATCCTTAGTAATAAAAGGTACTTATTACAAGGATAGAGTGGGAGAAACTTAAAGCCACAAAACATGATTATGGATAGGATCTATTGACAAGTAGATAGGATTTATTTGGGGTTAAGGTGAAAGTCGCGTCGCTCCTCAGTTAACACCTTAAGAAAGAGTTAGTATGCCGACTGATGAACTAGATCAAAAATAAAATTCTCTACCTATCGGTACATGGGACTATGATTGACGTTTGAGAAGATCTACTGATGCGTGTCGATCTACACAAAAATAGTAAACCTAAGTCTACTAACTAATAGTTAGTGGAAGTAGGGTCGAATCCCAGAGGGAGGCAGGGTTTAAAAGTAGGTCAGTCTATTGGTCACAAAACGGGGGGTTTTTTACGGTTTTTGTCTAAACTACGAGTTGATCAAGGGAGAGAGATACAGGGGAAATAAAAGTCTAAAAGATGAGAAAGGGAACTTATTTTAAGATCGACTAAAACAAATTAAACCTATTACATAACTACCGGGGGTTTCCTTCATCCTAACATATTAAAGAAATTAGCTACGCATGGCTTGGGGAATTATACTAATCATTGTGACGGATATAAAACAAGACATGGTAACTAAATATAAATAGAAGAAAAGATAAAGGAAAGTGGAAATGAAAAAAGTAAATAAAGGAGAAAAGGGGGAAAATAGATTACAAAATAATCCGAGCGAAGGCAAGAGAAAAGGGAGAGAAAAAGTGACAAAAATTCCAATCACAAAGCTACTGTGAAAAGTAAAAGTGAAAAATCAACAAAAGTCTAATGATTTGTGAATAGTAAAAAAAATCCTCCCTAATCAGATGTTTAGTGCTCTCTTAAATAGTAAAATTCAGATTAGCACTAAGTTAAACCTAATCTTGCACGATCAGCCAAGGCCCATTAGCAGATCTCCTTGATCGAGTACTTCAGAGTTACTCGATCGAGCAACATCATTACAGATTCCCTTCGAACGAGGACTTCATCCCTTCGATTGAACATTGCATTTGTAGCATCCCTCGATCGAGCATTTCATTTACTTGATGGAGCAGTAGGTTCTTCGGTATACTGCTTTTTCCACTCGATCGAGCAGTGTATCCACTCGATCGAGGATCTCATCAATCGGCAACCTATTCTATTGAGCTTTCCTGTTTTTTTCAGCTTGTGTCCTCCTTCGCGACCTCTTCTACTTAAGCATTTTACGCTTCCCGAGACTTGTGAGTTCCGTTTCTAATTCCATCTCCTAAATGAACGTGCTTGGGATAACTTTTGCTTGGTAGCTACTACTTTGGGGTTCGTTCCTACAAAATAGTAAGACAAACACAAAGTAGCCTATTCGGGACAAAAATGGACAGAATCGACGCGTAAAACATAGAGATGTGTGCCAAAAAGGTGCTGAAAAGTGTATAAATGCACGCGTCATCTACGGTTAAAGAAAACGATGCTCCCAGGAAATACTTTAAGAAAGAGTTCTTGAAATTACTGAGGAAATAGATCAAAAGTAGAATTCTGTATGTTTCTATGGATGGGGTCCATTGAAGATAGAATCTATTATGGTCTTAAGGAATTTCCGCTCGCGCAGGAAAGAACTATAAGAAGGAATTCTTATATGCCCTACATGAGGAGACTAGGAGAAAAATTCGGAAAAGATTTTGCAATGGCTCAAGAAGATATTCTTGGAATTAGATAATGATCTAATTGTTCATATATTGATTCAAGTTTAAAGAAACCAAATGGTATCTATGCAAATAAATATGATTTATTAAGAGAAACATAGAGTGACATATTGATGTATAGCAATGTTAATTGGTAACCTTACCAGAACTTGTTCTGCATTTCATTTTGAATAAAAAAGCTAGACATTAAAACCTTCTTTTAAATAGGTATCGGAAGGGATATGCGCATAAACATATATGGTTTTATCCAAACTATCTTCAGGAGGTAGTTATGTCAATTTATTAAATTTTCTAAGTAACATGTGGAATTAAGTGGGAGTTCTATGTTCATGTATTGACATGAAATTCAGTGGGAGTCTCTGATCAGAATTCAAGCTCATTGATCATTGGAAATGACTAGAATATTCTTTTAAAGATATTTGGAGTTTTCAATTCTGGATGAAATATGAAGTTTAGTAGGAGTGATTGTCATCGGAAACTAAAGTTATTAATCATTAGGAATGAGATAATTATACTTTAAGGAAGTATAAGAGTTTTCGGTTCTAGATGATAGTATGATATGATGAGAATCTGAATAAACATGGGATGTTTGGTTAAGATTATAAAACACATCTTGTTTTGTCAGACAAGTATTAAGTTATTCATAGTGATTAGGATAGAATTATCATGATAAGATCATGATCATTTATCGAACCTTAGTGCTATTATTTACATGTTTAATTAATGCTACTAATGTTTCCGCCATTAGTATAGTCATGTAAATTCTTATGCATATGCCCATGCGGGATCACCTACTTTGAGCACATTGAGTCAATGATTAAACCATTATGAATTGTCATGAATTCTCGAGGAGATTTAACTAATGATTGATTCGAGATTTTGGATGATAACTTAGTCTTGTGCTAAGCATTACACAGACATAAGTTCCGAACTTTCAAAGGGTTTATGATAATCCTTGCTAGTATTTATTAACTGTGCATTTTATGACTTGTAATAGAGCTACGTTGTCATCACAAGATTCTACAAAATATAAGAGTGCATTGTGATTCAGTGGTGCATTTTGAAACTACGAGTATCATCATGCACAGACACATATATCACAAGTCATGAGATGACTTGCATCTTTCAAGTTAAAGAGCGTGTATATAGGTAATAACCTAGAAATGTACTTAAGGAAGTTCATGTCATATAGATAACACGAGAATGAAAAGAATAACAATATAAAAGTTTGAACAGTTGGACACATGGTGTGTCCATGAGTTAAAATTCAATTGCAAGAAGAGAAAAGTGTTTTCGTAACACTTATAGATTACGGAACATTGAGTAGTAATCAAGCATCGACTACTTAGATGTTATAATCGCACTTATCGTTTGAGTTAGTATTAACTCTTCCTATACCATGTTATATCTAATGGGTTATTAAGAGAATTATGAACCCTATTAAAGTGAACTGGATTAACATAGTATTTGCCCCTAGTAGCTCTCATGAGGTGACGTCTCAAAGCAACTAGATATGTGATGCGATTAATGGCAAGTTCAAATGTCATAGAGTCATATGAGATGACTAATCGATCACCTAGGCAAGAATATGTTAGGATACTTTTACCGGGGTAATGACCGCTTATAGACATATGGCAATTCTTATTAAAGATAGCCCGGCCGTGGCGGGAGCTTCTATCGTGTTCTGAATGAGTCGACTCTTTGACTAATGACTATTCGCCTAAGATGTCATAGTTTCAAAGTAACTTTGATTTATGTCCCTACGACTTTCGTAAATGGGGTCAGTACGGGCACATTTTGGGTTATGATGAGTTGTGGCTAATCGAAGGAAAAAGTGCATAAGTAATTTTCCACCCCTTGTCAGGGTCAAAAATATCTCTAGACCACTTGAGGAGAAAATAACTGGAAATGCGTGGCCACGCTCGGAAGGTATCTATGGTAGGTAATTCCGGGAAGATGTCACCATTTTGGTTTCCCAAAGTAGTGAGATCAGAATTACGAACATGAAACAATTAACACAAATGATAAGTTTAATGGATTACATACATGATAAGGAATAATAAACGTGAACTCTACCAATACAACACCCTTCTAACAACTATGGCATCTATGTGACTTGACTCCAAGGCTCGGAAATCGTCCCGTCTCCCGCATGATAATAACCAAACATATGAATACTCCTCCCCTATAATCAGAAATATCGTATAGATCAACACAAGCCGCCCCGGAAATAGGTGACAATTTATACATCCAATACACGATAAGTTTTGATAATATAACAATCATATATACAAAGGCAATATACATGAATATTCAAAGCAATAAGAATGTACAATGCCAAATTTCCAAACATTATCACTACATCACTAACACTCCGGTACCAGGGACACATCCACGACACCCATAACCCGGTGACGGTGAGGGAAGAATAAAAAACGAAAGTGGTGTAAGAAAAGCAAAAGGGAAATGATTTAAGTTGAAGTCCCGAATACGTTTTATGTCGTTGACTACTCGTAAGTACTCGGTCGAGTACTTGACATTAGGGATGGCAATGGGTAGGGTCTGGGTAGGGTCCGGCAAGACCCGACCCGACCCGGCCTAAAAATCCTTAGACCCATACCCGACCCATACCCGGCAGGGTCTGAAATCAATGGACCCATACCCGACCCTAACGGGTCTGGGTCTGGGTAGGGTCTACCCTAGGGTCCAACGTTTTTTAACGAATCCTTCGGTAAAATGTACCAAGGTTCAAATTTTTTGCATATCTTAATTCTCATTTGTTTATTGTATAGTAACAGAGTACTTGTCATTAGAACTAGCTAGAAATGGACAGATTCCTGACTCCTGAGATTTCCAATTTACTATCTTTTGTAGCTAATGACAACAAACCGATTGATCCAGCATCAATTACTATCGATATGAGTTATGAATTGCATTATAATGTATAGTTAATGTCGCATATTTGAAGAAAGCTAAGTATCTGATGTCAATAACTTTTTTTTGTCACAAAAGAAAGTATCTGACATACAAATGTTGAATCACATAATCTTTTTAATTGGGAAAGTGAGGAAGGGAGGCTGGGAGGCTGGGATTCCTGGGAACGTAAGTTGACTTGTTGATTTATTTTAATTTTTTTTTTTCTTTTAAAAATACACGGGTCCACGGGGCGAGGCGGGTCTCAATAGTTAGACCCAGACCCGACCCTACATTTTTTATATTGGACCCATACATTACCCATACCCGACCCATACCCGAGCGGGTCCCAAATATTCAAACCCATACCCGACCCATTAGGGTCCGACCCTAAGGATCTGGGTTGGGTACCCGATCCGCTGCCATCCCTACTTGACATACTCGGCCGAATACGCCGTACTCGGTCGAGTACCCTGATACTCAACCAGGTGATCCTTACTAGGTCGAGTACCTAGTACTTATTCCGACAAATTAATGAGGAAATTCGACACAATTTTTCCGACAAATAAGCTAAAATGCCAATCGAATTAGTCGGAATTTCTTCCAAATTAGCCACAACCTCGATCAACTAGTCAAAATTGTAGTAGAATAAATAGAAGTAAATGAGTTAGTAGGTAATTATAACAATTGATAATGGTGAAATGTAGTAAATAATGTATGTACAAATAGTCAAAATTGTTGTAAAATAATAGAAGCAAATGAGTTTGTAGGTAATTAAAATAATTGATAATGGTTAAATGTAGTAAATAATGTATGTACAAATGATAATGTCAAAATTCAAAATAATATTTTTGAGTTAAAATTTGCCAATTTGTTTTTGGTTCAAATGAGCGCACTATATCTCGGGTAAGATTCAAACCCTCAAATTTAAGGTTGGGTTGAGAGAGTTCTTACCACTTGAACTAACTCTTGTTGTAAGAATTTGTCGAATTTGATAGGAGATTTCAATATGGTAATGTTTGACAAAAGTTAAGAAAAAGGGAGCGCTAAAGCGACACCAGGTGTTACTGATTTTCGGTAACACCCTAATAAAAAAAATAGAAAAAGAAATGTAAATTTTCGTAATTATCACATTAATAAAGTAAAATATAAATGATAATAATAATTAAAACTAAACAATAAGGTGATTGATCAAGGGGGGTTGACGCTAGTTGGTCGTCAACGCCACCGGTCAAAGATGAAGGTTAACCACAAAAATAGCATGAGTAGTTATAAAAACCAGCAGTAATCGAAAAAGTAGTGAACGTAATAGTATTAACAGTGATGTAGTGAAAGTACTGATATTAACCAGGGGATAGGTGAACGTGTCTCATAATTTGTTGATTAATTTTACTTCTCATCATAATATCAAGATATAAATTGTAAGTATATGTTAACCAAATTTAGCGAATCATATTTCATAGAAAATAAAAATTAAATGGTAAATAAAAGTAGCCCGGTAATGAAAGTAACAATAGTAATAACGAATGTAATAAAAGTAACAATTCTATGAACAAAATAAAGTATATATGAAAAATTAGCTAAACAATCGATTTAAGTAAAATATTAATAGCACGAATAATGAATTTGTCTCATGATTTATTTCATTGTAATTTTAAGATATACCTCGTCTCATAGAAAAATATACTTCGTATTAATGATAAATTTATGAGTTATGCAACTTTAATATGGTTTTAGTCAATTGAAAATATATTCTAATGCTAAATAAAGGTAGTCCGAACGAAGTCGGGCACGGTCCATACTAGTATAGTAGTATATTATGTACCTTCAATAAAAATAAAATGTACATTCGCCATAAATACATTGTACGTATATAAATTTTGTTTGTTATAATAATATGACATATAATAAATGTAATTTCATAATATAATTATGTAAATTATAAGTACATAAAATATTTGGTTCAATTTTTATCAAATACCTTCAACTCACTGAGCATTATATTGATTTTATACTGGGTACATCAAATATAAATTATAAGTTACATTTAAAAATTATTATAGGTATATATTGATTTAACTCGAGATTTAGCTAACATATAATATATCACAAAAGAGATACTAAATTCACAACAAAATGCGTGTATGATACTGGTAAGAACAGGTGCATTTCATACTGTATAAAATACTACTACCTCCATTCATATCCACTTTGCAAGTTTGTTTTTTCACGTTTGTCAACGCACGTTTTACGTGTTAATTATCTTTAACTACGTATTTGTAAAAATTATAAAAGTTATATTTTTAATTTAAACATTGGGACGAATCAAACAAGATCCCACGTTGAATATATTTTCTCTATATTCACCTTGAATAGTGTACAAAATAGAATTGATACGAAGGGAGGGAGGGAGGAAAATGTAAAGATTCCTTTTAGCATCTTGTACCTCATAAAATGTTGTTCCACTTTTCCACTACCACTCCCATCACTATCACCATCACCCCCACAACTAAGCTATACTGATTTCCATTTTTAGCAAGTTTCCAACTTTTGTCTTTTTTTCAATCATTTCCTTATTTGCTAGGTTTTCATCATTCCTTTACAACTATTGTATTCCCACGTCCCTCAACTTTGTTCTCAGAAAGCTCACAACAATGGCGGAGGACAAACCTCCACCTTCTTCTTCAGACACAGACATAGCCAAGTTAGTTCTTAACAAACTCGGCAAAACTTTAGAGGAGTTTCACGCTCGAGCTTTGCCGGTTTTATCGCTTTCTGAACAATTGGACGATTTACAGAGCTCCTTGGCTATGGCGGAAGTTAAGGAGGGTGGAGTTTGTGAGAAGTGTAGAGAAATGAGGACACGTGAGAGAGAAGTTGTGTTGAGAGAGGAGAGGTTGAATGAGTCATGTCGAAAGCTGGTTTTGAGAGAGAAGCGAGTGGAGGAGGAGTTTATGGCTTGTTGTAAACAGTTGAGGTTGAAGAAGGAGGAATTGGTTGAGTGTGGTCGAGCGCAAAGTAAACAATTGGAGTTGGAATTGGAGGAATTGAGTAAGAAATGGGAGGATTTGGAGGCCAAAGAGAAGAAGATTAAGGAGGGTTTCGAAAGATTGGAGTCGAAAGAAGCAAATTTGAGAGGGATGGAAAAGAAAGGTTTTGTGTCGAAAAAGAACCGGACTTTGGGGGAGGTGGGCCGATGTCGAATGAGTGACTTAGACTTGGAGGAGAAGGAGAGGAGTGTTTGTTTGAAGTTGTTAGAAATGAGGGAGGCCAAAATAAATGAGTTGATAGAGACGGGGAGCGAAAGCAAGGAGACAAGGGGAAATTGTCGAGCGAGGGAGGATGAAGAAATGGTGATCGATGAGGATAGGAAAAGGATTAAGTTTGCAGACAAGGAAATGAATGATTATCTTGTAGCACTTGAATTCAAAGTTAAGAAATTGGAGGAATACCGCGAGGAGTTAGAAAGGAAACATTGTGAAGCGATGGAGTTAAGCGAGAAGCAATTGAATCAAGTTCTAGATGCTGTTGACGCGAAAGCAAAGGATGTAGATGAGAGGATTAAAGAGATGGAGTTGAAGGAGAGCGAGATGAATGTGCGCTGCCAAGATGTAGGGGTGAAAGAGAAGAATGTTAATAGGCTTATGAGGGATTTAGAAACGAGGGAAGAGAAGTTGAAAGAGCGTTCCCAAGTGGTGGAGTTAAGAGAGAAGCAATTGATTCAAGGTCTTGATGCTATGGACTCCAAAGTAGAGGAGAGGCGAAAAGAGATGGAGCTAAAGGAGTGTGAGATCAATGCGCGTAAGCAAAAAGTAGGGACGAAAGAGAAGATGGTTAGTAAGCTTATGAGGGCTTTAGAAACGAGGGAAGCCAAGTTGAAAGAACGTTGCAAAGCTCAGGCTTCTAAGGAGGACAAAATTGATGAGAAATCCAAGAAGATAGAACTCAAACTGCACCAACTTGATCAACGCTACCTGGGTTTGAAGCTGCAAGAGAAAGAACTGAGATCGCTTCTTGAGGCAAAAGTGGTGGTTGAGAAAGCATTGAGGGAAAATCTCAAGGCTATGGAGTCTAAAGCCAACAACAATGTTGAGGGTGCCGACCCAATTCTTATACTTTGCAAAGCAATGAGTGGGAGAAACTTGCAAATGTTGTTGAATGAGAGGTTTATGGAGCACCAATCAATGATGGAAAAACTCTGTAATGCACTTAAACAGTCCAATGACCCACCAAAGTTGGTGCTGTCTGCTCTTTACGGGTTTTACCCACCACATCTTGAAAGGCCAGGTGGTTCCGGATTTGATACAAGAGCTGTAAGGACTAGCTGTGTGTTGTTGCTCGAGTACTTGATGAACATGAAAGCCTATGTCAGCGAAGCTGTGAAGAATGAGGCTATCTGGGTAGCAAGCCAATGGAGGCACGGAATGGTGGCCCATGGAAAAAGTAGCATTGTGGTACTTGGGTTTTTGCTGCTGTTAGCAGCGTACAACTTGGGATCGAACTATGAGGTGAGTGAACTTCAGGGACTCTTTGAGATGATTTATCAGCATAGGCTGGCTTCAGATATTGGTGTTAGGCTTGGCTTGTCAAAACCAAAGAACAGTGAGCCTTTACCCTTTTATCTTTTTCACCGTCTATTTGTTTTCATTTCATATTCTGCACTTTCTAATGTATCATGTTTACATTTGAGGTATACCTTAAGGCCTGCCTTTTGTAGGTATAGCTGCAGTGTATTTACGCGGCTCAAACGCCTTGTTTTAATGTTTCTGAATGGAATCAGATTCGCGTTCACCACCACCCTCAAAAGTTCATGCCATGCCTGCTTAACTAAAAGTAAAGCAAGTTAAATTTGTGTTAGCTCTAATTAGGTTCAGACTTTACCTTTAAAGCATGTTATATTTCGGATACTGACGTGTATTATGTCTGCTCTCAAACTTGTAGACCACTGTAAATGCAGAAATGTTGTCAAATGTGTGTGTTTGGTCAGCAATGCTATGTTGATGTCTTATCCTATGTTTTCTGTAACTTGTATCTGAGCATCACCTGATGAATCGGAAATGAATACCTCTGATTGAGTTCAGTTTGTATCAAACCATACATACTTTGCATTTGTATCTCTTACATACGTTTTGAGATACTGTTGCTCAAAGTTGACACCGGTTAACCACCAATGTCAAATTAAGACAATACAAGTAAGGTGAAAGTAGTATCAGTCTTACGGAAGTTTGTGCCGTGCATTCTAACTTCTTCTCATCTTTCAGATACACAATCAGACTTGATAGAAGGGAGGAAGAGCGGTGCGACATCTATGGAATTTCCAGGAGAAGATAAGCGCCATAGGGTAGATCCACTAGATGCATCTCAAATGTTCATGCCCTGTAATCCTACTGGTGCATTGTACGGACCCCCACCAAACTCCGTGCCCTTTCAATTTCAGTATCCTGTTTGGCCACATGGAGCTAATCCTGCAACCTGCAACTGCATTCCTCCATTTTGGTGCTCCTGGTGCCGCCCACCGCCTTATTCTTACTCTTAAGTGTCACAGTAGGGCAGCCATCTTTGTATTACTGCCTATTCCATACGTTTACCAATCTGTTTGTGTGGATAGGGATCGATAAGTTAAGAACAAGTCCTAATGCAGCGATGTTAGACTAATACAGGGGTAGAGGTAGTATCAGTTAGCAGACGTTTTGAGCAGCAAAATTCGAGATTTTGATGAAACGTAGCCGAGCAATCCATTTTGGGAAGGACTCAGAGAGTCAGAGGAGTTAATTCGTATTATTTTTGTAGTGTGAATCTACATTCCTAAGATGGTAGATTGGTAGCCATGTCAATTGTGAAGATTGAGCTGCTAAATGTAGTTCTCGAATTTCTGATGCATGTTTTTGTATATGCTCCTTTTGATGGTAGTTCTTGAATACACCCTTTAATGCTAATTCGATTCAATCTTGGTTTCAAGCTTATTAATTTATTAGTTTATATGAGATTTGAGAACATTTCAAGCTTATTAGTTTATTAGTTTATTGAAATGTCAAAATATGGATATTAGAAAGTTAACCAGGAGGTCTGATGTTGATTTTTTTCATTCAAATATGGATATCTAATTTTAGAAATTTTGAATATAATTTCATATCTGAACAAGCACTTTAAATCCAATATCCAATTCATGCACTACCATTATTTGAAATTCAAATCTTTTAAATATAACAGTTTCACAGAGACGCATTTTGTGCCAAAATAGTGCATAGGTGTAGTTCTCCCCAAATGTATTCACAAACATCAATGACATTTCTTATTGCCCTTGTATTAAATACAAATATACTCGTACAAACCAACCCGCTTACAGATTTGCTTGGGTGGAGGGATTCCAAAGGGAAGGGGGCAATTTGATTTATTCAGCTCGCGAAATGAGATTAGGGAATTGGACGGGACGGGACGGGACGGGAGGGGAGGGGAGGGGCGGAAAGGGTTAAAATCTTCGTTTCCTCCCCCATAAAGCAAACTAAAATCTCTACAACAAAGGAATGGCTTGATGGGAAAATTCTCTTGATCCTCCTTCCCAGTTCCCTCCACCCCTCCCCTTCCCTTCACTCCTGTTCTATAATCCACACACACCCTTATATCAAGAAAACTGCAAGGCTAATAATACCGACTGGTATGACACGCCTAATCTTCACTTCCAAACTGCTTTTGGAGGTCTTGAAAGGATACAGTGGCAGATCCTCGCCTTTTTGCCTTTTGCTGAGACTGATGTTCTTTCCACCCCGTCATAAAAATCACCTGCCCATAACAACAACAGAGCATTAACCCCAACATGATGTGGGCTCGACTAACATGAATCATCATTCTAAACCATTTACTCTTGAATATATCATAAATAAAGATTAAATTAATAGGGCCAAGTACACCAGCGATGGATTGACGACAACTAAATCCTAACTTTGAGCAATGTGGACTGCCGAGATCAATTGTAGCCTTTTACATTCCAAATGAACATCAATGGGGTGGGTACTGGGTAGAAACAAATACTACATTGTACCCGTCCTCGTCAAAGTGGGTATGAGTGGAACATGTTTGGGGATGAGAGACATACCACTTCTATAGATGGTAGCAAGTAAGTAAAACAGTATGGTTGTAGATCTTCTCCCGTTTGGAGCAGAAGAGGTTGTCGGAAATTTACCTGCAGTGGGCACTGTCGTAGCCAAACCAGTATGGGTAGAGGTTTTTCTAGGTGAGTGCAGATGCAGGAAGCCTATATTCACCCCCCCGCCCTGTACCAATCACAACCCTAATTCCAGCTAAGGTAATATCATCTGGTTCACCTCTAACTGAACTCGAGAAGCCAGCTACTGTCTCAGAGTTATTAGACTACAAAGCTCATCACATTGTAGCCTGCTAGTTCATTAGGGGACCGAGTTGGAGCAATAAAGACATGGGACTAAAGTCCTAGGAAATAGTTGATGAAATAGTTCAAGTAGTAGCATAGTAAAATTCACGTTGTAGAACCTCAAGTTTTAAATGGTTCACACGTAGCCCCTTATCTGGTGACGGGATAGAGGGAGATCGAGAGGAGAAAAAGAGAAGAGATAAAAGTCCCTTGTTTAGATAGTAAGCTCCGTTGTTGAAGGGGAAGCAAATAAAATGACCAAATTTTCACTCGTGCATATCAAATTATTTCGCTTCCAACATAAAAAAAAAAAAAAAAAGATACGGATGGCAAGCATCATATTTCTATACAATTTAATTCCGAGCAATGAGAGTAAACTGTTACCTGGAAAGTCGCGGGAACTGTGCCATCTTCAGCTCCAAACATCGACTGATAAACAGCAGCCGTCGCCAAAGCTGTCTCTTTATTTAATATCTGAAGTAGTTAAGACATTGTAAATGCCTCGTTACACATGCACAAACAATAAGAAGACAAAATTAACAGCATCTTACGTTATTCCTCTGCAAGAGAGCATTTGTTTCACCCATTGCACGAAGATGTTCAATCAACTGCAAAGCTGGCAGATGATAACTAATGTCAAAGAAATCATGGAAATAAAGTAACCGCAAACACAAAAACTCAGTCATCATACTCTCTGTCCCTGACCCTCTCCCTCACCATGGAAATAAAATATCCGCTAACACAAAAACTCAGTCATCATAACTTTCCCTCTACCTCTCCCGAAAAAGAAGATAAAAGAAGCAGGAGAATAACACATTCAGGTACAACATAGCACTTGCCATTTTCATACTTAACAGTATATTCATCTACATCAACGCCTGGAAGAGTGAAGCCTGCCCTTGTCAAAAGGTTCCCTGCATCTCTTACCTATATATCCAATAGACAGTAAAATTTTAAGATATTAAATTAGAGTATAAAAGAACGCTAAAGAAAGGTAGTAACTAGTGAAAAGCAAAGCGAAAAGATCACAAGGCAGAAGGTCAATGAAGAATAAAAAAAATCAAAATTTTGAAGGGTCAGTGACAACAAAATCAGAATCTCAAATAGTGGTGAGTGGTGAGTGGTGAGTGGTGAGTCCAATCACAATAGGAATTTGGTAAAGCTTCAGAGTTGCTGGGTTCCACAATCAAGGTCTCTCTCTCACTCTAAAGGGGATAGTGCATGATCTGGAGATCCTCAGATTTTCTTACACCCTTTGAACAAATTACTCAAAAACACTGCGGACATGTGTTACCCTCTTAGCCAGTTTTGTTAGAAAATCTAAATTTTTGAAGAAGTTGGAAGAATTCTAAGACAATGACCTCATTCAGAGGGGCTCCAAAGTGACTTGATAAAAAGCAGGATTGGCAAACAAATAGGTGCATTTTTCTCCAGTTTGCAGATGTGAAAGTTATTTACAGGGACTGACACGCGTACTTACATTGTCCTAGGGAGAATACTTTTTGAATAAGCTGCTAACATAGTAGGAACACCCTCTTCCTATTCTTCATCATCTGCTTTCAGGCTTTCAGCTAGTTTGCTATGTTAGTTTCACAAGGAAAAAGGTAGTTGCTATGCGTTCCTTTTGTCTGACAATATTCACAAGCTACTACATATAGATTTACTAGATGTGCATACGACACAAATTTAGCAAATGGAAAGTAGGTATCTAAAAATAATGTGGAGCCCACAAAATTCAAATGGTATATTTGTCGGTGTAAGCCTCTAGCAAAATCTATCCTAATATGGAAATATGGTAAGTTACTTTCAATGACATGGACAGATCAACAGGACTATGTAGTAAATCCAAGTGAATGAAGAGAGCTGTTATTTCAACTCTTTTAAGGAATGTGGGGAGGATGGCACTACAAAGATTGATCTGCTTGTCGTTTCATTGGTTTCGTTCATAGATAAATAAGGAGCGCATTTGCAGGAACTACAATACTAATAATAATGCTTTGCAGGAGCTGTTTGTATAGTATATACCAAATTTCCTTTAGTGAGATATTGTGACTGTCCTGGAGTTAGCTTATCACTTTCTTATAGTTTCAGTGACAGTCCTCTACCTTCAATCCCGGCACCAACTTATCATATTTCAAGATCCCAATATTAATAAATTTAGCTCATGATATCAAAACCAACTGATAACTGAGTATAGCTAACTGGAGAAAGAGCAAAAAAGTACCTGGGCCAGGGGAGACAAACGTGGGCTAATGCCACCTTCACGTTCCATTTGAGCTACAGTACATGCTATCCTCAATTCTCTAGCCACAAGAAAAGATAATAAGACGAGAAATCCTCAGACCTCAACTACCATAGACAGTAAAATACTTCTAGCAAAGCAACAAGTATTATTAAAAAGGGTTAAAATACAAACTTCAATGATTCGCCACCAAGAATAGCAGCTAAAAATAGGCCATCGGGCTTCAATGCCAATCTGCACTGCCGTGGACAAACGTTTACAATGGTCAGAATGAAGAAAAAACGGATACCCATTTCATTTAGCTTCTTCTCTGACTTCATCAATCTCCCGTCAAGAGGGAAAATGTGGGAAGATAAAACAGTTAGATGAATGTTTTAAACACTGTGAAATTACTAATTTGTGGAGAGAATGGTCACAGGAGTACATTATGCAAATAAGCACGTACCTGTATCATAGCACCAGGAAGATCATTTGTCCAATGTAATCCTAAGCAGCTGAGAACCAGGTCCACTGAACTAAAGTGTCAAAGATAGCAGGTAATAATAAGTAAAGCAAAGTTTCAAATTCTTCCTTTCAATTAAAAAAACCAAAAGTTGTAGTACATGATATACAAACATATGAAAGACTTAGACCATGCTTAATACAATTATACAAGCATGTGAACCAAAACTAACTGAGACACTTGGTGGTGAAAGGAACATGCGAAAGACAAAGGAATATAGAGAAGGATCACTACGCATCATTATTCGCACCTTTCTTTCACGGGCAGAAACTCTTCATCACCAATGATAAAGGATGTTTCAATATCTTGGTTGGGCATATCTTTCTCAGCATCTTTACATAATTTAACCATATCAGATGACATATCCATCATAATGAGCTTTTCGATTCCACCTGCAACGAGGATGGAATTCGTCAATGATAATGAGCATTTAATACACTCCCCATAATCAATACACGTACACACAACCACCGACTGGGATTTAAATGAAGTAGCATGGCATCAAGAACAAGATATAGCAGCCTATTTTATTATCAAAGAAAACCATGTAAGTGCCTATATTATATAAGAATATTTTTAGCAGGTATCAACGAAGAAAATTTGTAGTTACACCGTGCATATTGCCTTATCTATTAAGAATCTTCACTCATGATTTAGTTTCAAATAAACCAAAAGATAACCTCGACAACAATTCTATAGATTAGTGAAATATAAGAATACTTTTAATAGGTAACAATATAAAATAGTTGAAGTTAGATAATGCTGATTGCCTTATTTATCAGAATCTTCACCTATGATTTAGTTTCAAACTAATTAATAAATAATCTTGAGGACACTTCTAGAGAGCGGTGAATCTATGGCAATATAAAACACCACTACTATCCCTGAGTCCTTACAAGCAAAGTCATTAAAACGGACTGTAATCAACCCCTCTCAGGTCAAACTTGACCAAAAACAACAACATAAGAGCCTTAATCCCAAAATGATTTGGGGTCGGGTGACATGAATCATCCTTTAGAACCGTCCACGAGTGATCGCACACCTCAAAATGCGAAAACAGAGAAAATGAACTCCCCGAGTATAGCTAGGGAAACAATTCTATTTATCGTATGTCTCATAGATCTGCCCTGCTCTGCGAATGTAATTACTCCACTCAAGCATGAAAAACAACGGGATCACTGCTCACTGTCTCCTCAAGGAAATATAAGATATCCACTTCACATGAGGTCGGACAAATAATTCCAAGGGATGCGTCAAATCACGCCAAAAGTGTTGAGATTCGGATCTTTGTTTCTATGTCAAAATGTGGCGGACATGAAGAGTAATATAATTCCTTACAACTACTTATGTAGTTGAGGCTTTGCAAGCATAAAATCCATGAAAGCATTTACCGATTGCCATAAGGACCATTCGTTTCCACAAATGTCGCCAAACAAAGAAAAGGAAGGTTGAGGTGAAAATGTTGACAAGAAGATGTGAACAGAGAACCCGTGATTCAAGGTTGAATCACCACCCGGCCCTTACCCCAAAATGAAATTACATTTAATGACTAATGCTTCACAACTCAAAAAAACAGCTGCTACATTATAACTTCCAACTTTAGTTTTATTTGTTTTTGAAAAGAAGCAAAAATTTACACTCTTACCCTGTCCACGAAGTAAATGCCTTATCGCCTTCAGAGACCCTCCAAGACACAGAGCTGTGGGAAAGTCCTTTTTGCAATCCTACCGGTAACATCAAGAACTATCAAATCATATTTAATAGATAACTTCGCAGGGACCAAATTAAGTGTTGTATCATCTTCTTTTTACAAAACGAAAAAAATGTACCAATAAAAGACGAAAAACATAGACTAAAGATAAGATAAATTTGTAGCACCGCTAAGTGAAAACTGTTCCAACTTTGTTATCAAATTATGACAGCAATATCCCTAAAAGCTGCCTTTTTGCCCGTCTTGAGGCTAAGTAAATGATTTACCTAAAGTAATTGGTAGTATGAGGCAATTTGAAGAAGACACAATCACAAATAGTCACGAAATAGCAAAGCTGATTATAACATCGTGGAAGAGGCATACCAATTGGAAACCTTGTTTTAGAGTCAGATAGCCCCAATTTTTCATCACATAATCTACATCAAGCTTTAGAAAAACCTAAGAAACTCACCTCAAGTCGATCCAAAAGATTTTCAGCGACGGAGTTAACAAAGGAATCATCTGAACGAGACAACCAAGCAGCTCGATCACGCTGTGCAATAACAGTTAATTTTCATAATCAAAGACCTGATTATTAAAAGAACATCACAATATAGTACTTCATTACATATAATCCATCATGAACCAATTAGTGAATGCAATAAAATACAATATTTCCCTACATGTGAATTCCTTCAACTGTTACATAACCAATATATAATCACCATAACCTTGCCAGGTTGCTCAAAACACTTGATACGACCACGGCAGAGAAGTCTTTCCTAGAACAATTAGGGTCTGACAACATGACTCATTACTCACATGTAAATACAAAAGAAAACAAAAACACGAAAAAACAAATGACTTTCTTGAAAAGCTTGCGTGTATTAAGGATACCAGAGCAGGAAGTAGATGAAGATAGCCTAATAACTAATTCACTGACAGGGTAATAGCTATGGATCCCACCGTGGCGCTAATACATTGTCCTTGTATCAGGTTAGTTTCCCCACCACCCCTACAGCCTCCCTATACCATTCCTAATAATTGTGTTCTTTGTTTTCAAGTTTATTAACCCGATACAATAAACCTCAATCCAAACAAACTGCCAAACCCTATGTAGTGTTTGGAAACATGGAATTATTTTAAATGCGGAAATGCCAGATCCAATTTCATAAACTTGTTCGAATATAACATGGAATTCAGTTCCAAATTTCAATCTCGTCAATGATGTATGGCCCATGGAATTGGAATTGGGCATGTCGGGTCTAGTTTGAGTACATGGCATTATACTGTAGCAATCAATTGGTAGAGTTATGTGATGAAAATAACATAAAATGTTGAAATACAGGATTGATCAGAAGTTAATCGTCCAGCATAGAATCTAAGAGTAATGGGATTGATTTGAGTAATAAAATAAGAAATTCATAAAGCGGTAAAAGTTGTAGAAGAAAGAAGAAATGGACCTGTACGCGTTTAAGATCACGATCAAAAATCTTGAGTTTGGAATCAGCAACAGAAGCATTATGTGTGCAAAAGGATCGAGCAGTGAATTTAATCCAAGTTGATAATGAGGCGGTACGACGAAACGCATTGAATAACATGATTGTTGGTTGCAAAAACCCTAATTAAGCAAAGACGACTAGTCTCAAAGTTGAATTAGAATTAGAATTGGAATTGGGATACACTGGGTGTTAGGGGAATTTCGAAATTAGGGAGCTAAACTTACAGAAAATCTGGAGTAGGCCGCTGATGGGTGGTGGCCGTCAGATCACTGAGAGTTAGGGGTTAAGGTTTGGAGGGAAATCAAAAGAAAGGGGAGATGAGATGTGTCCACTTTGTTAATACTAGTTGAACCTTGAACGCAACTCTTGTATATGTGTCCATATTGAGTGAGAGTGGCATGGCATGCTAATCAAGGTTTTCAACTTTACCAATTACTTTCAATTTATTCGGTAAGACTGACAAAAAGAATTAATTCTTTATTGTCACATTTCTGGTGGGCTGGGTGTAGATTAAAGAGGCATGTTCATTGGTGTAGTATGAAGTTTTTTGGGTTACTAAAAAGGGAAGCGGTTCGTTTTTCTTAAGACGGAGGTACCCGTCTCAAGCTTGCAACGGGTCGGATTTGTACCATTTAAGTGTATATGAGGCATACAAGAGAAAATTGGTGTCATTTAATTGATATGACTGATTGAGAATTAAAAAATAAAAAATATATTCTCCCACTTCTCCATACTGACGATTCCCCATTCCCATCATTTTTCAAATTTGTTTACCACCCCTTTCATCCTCTCTCTCTTGTGTCTTCTCTCTTTCATCTCCATTTTATTTATCTTCATCTCCTAACATATCACAAATAAAGCAAATTAAAGGCATTAAATCATAATTTTCAGAGAAAATTAAAAACATTTCTCTCTTTAATCTTATTCCATTGTTAGAACAAAAAAAATAATGCAAAAAATTCTTACCAAGAACATGTTCAAACACAAAAAAAATGGTGACAAGAAAAATAATGGCAAAGATAATTTCTATATATGATTTTCGTTACATAAAACTATATGCACAGTTTTCGTATATTGTTCTATGTGCTAATGGATTATTTATTCTTCTCTTATTAATTGATATGTTGTCTTTCTTATTTTGTTAATACAACTTTGTTGTTTGTTTTGTGTTGTTGATTTCTTATGTTTATAAGTTATGGTGTTCTTCATAGTTTATTAAGTTGATTAAGATGAACTGTTCATATTGACGATGTTTGGAATTCAAGGGTTGTCAGGAAAATGTTGTCGTTTTTAGCCTTGATGTCACCTTGTCACAAAAAGGAGGTGAATTTGTACAATATCAACTCTTATATGTGTTTTGTATATTGCAAGTAATTGTTGATACTTTTCATGTTATTGTTGCCCAGTAATATTTTTTGTTGTTGATTTAGTTTGTTTATAAGTTATGGTGTTCATCTTAGTTTATTGGGTTGATGACGATGAAATGTTCATAATGATGATGCTAGGAATTCAGGTAGATGTCAGAAAAATGTTGTCATTTTTAGCTTTCATGTGACCCTGTCAAAAATATGAAATGAATTGGTACGGTACTAACTCATTATATGTGTTTGTATGTTGCAAATAATTGTTCTTCAGCTGAATTATTAATGTTTTAGACCTTGGTTTTGAAAATCATTTGGTTGTCATAAGTTGTTTGTAGATGTGCAGTGATTGTGGATAGTTTTGTGACAAATGTAACCCTGTAATTTTTCCGCTACACAGATTTTTCACGCACGTTTATGGGAAGGGAAACTGATAAGTGGGAAGAGGTATATGAGATGTACCGTAAGCACCCGCAGACGGTTGGGTTCAGTGTCAGGAAACGGACATCTCGTAGGGTGAAAGGGCCTGGTTCTCCGATAGTAGAGCTGTTGGGAAAAGTGCCCTCAACAATAGTGCGATCACGTCAGTAAAATATAAATTACTGATAAATCTGCAATAAGAATACTCAAGGGATGATCCTTTTCATATAGTCGACTGATCAACATTAATCGGTAATGATTGGCTTACTAGAGTTTAACATTACTGTCGTATGACGGTGGTGATCAGTCGATCCCTTTAGGTCACACCTATAGGGCAACTCTTTTAATAAGAAAACGATATGGTCGTATGTGATTCGAGTCATATCAATCCTAGTTTATATATCGAGTTTGGAATATGTTTATAATACGATTATAAATTGTAAGCATTTTAGAGAATGATCTGTCATTACTAAAACTAATATGTTTATGAAACATTATTTAAGAATGAATTAATTTATATTAGAAATGTTTTAATGTATAAAATCTAATAATAATAATAGGATTATTATTATTTCATGATAATTAAGTTTAAATTAGTTAAACTTATAATGTCCATTTTATATGTGATAAAATGAACATGGTGGTTTGGGTTTGGACCGTGTGATTGACAATCACACTACCATTACATTATACATTATGTTTTATGTTTGAATTTTATATGATAAAATTATTTAAACATTTTATAGATAAAATGTGACATGTGGTGGTTTGGTGCCCATGCATAGGGCACCTCATCCAACCGTCCAAAAGAAAGAGCAAAGAGGAGTGTGTGACACATTAGCTCATTGTGTGAATTCATTCAACATGCAAAACTTGAGAGAGGTTTTAGAGAGAAAATTATCTCATCCTTCTCTTTAGTTTTCAGCCGTGTACTCTCCAAAACTCAAGAACAATTTACATTGTTCATTCACTTAATTATTATAAGATAATAATAGTAATAACTAGGTTATTTGTGTGAGATTCTAGTAAGATCAAACATAAATATTATTAGAGTGTGTCTTGGTGTTAACTCATTGAAGGTCTTCTATATTGGGGACTAGGAGGATCATACCTTGATATTAAGCTCAAGAACAACCAAAGAAGGAGTCTTTGATTGTGCCCATTTAGCCGAAATATTAACAATGTAAGGACTAATTTCTTCTTCTTGTGTTTCGGCCATCATCTAGTTATGCATGCAATAAGATCTATATGTTTATGAGATAAAATTAGTATGACTAAAATCATAATGTGAGTTTAAGAAACCCAACAATTGGTATCAGAGCAAATGGTTGTTTGCATGCATAATCGGTATTGTTTTTCCGAGTTATTGTTACTTAAATAAAACTACTATTTTCGACTTATATGATAAATCACTCGAAATGTTTTGCATGTGCATAAATCCGGTCCTAAAATTGTTTTTAGGTTATTTTGATAATTTGTGGAATTTAAGGTTGTTCATTTAAATCATTTTTGGTAATTTTAGACGATTTAATTGTTGAAATCGGAAAAATTAGACTAAAAATAGATGAAAAAGTTTCTGGCGGTGATCTTCATAAATAATGTCACATGCATATTTTACAAATAGTGTGTAAAATTTCGTACAAAATAGAGTTGTATTGCATGCATTACGATTTATACGATAAATGTAGTAATATTGACATGTTGGTTAAAATTAAATAAATTGTCGAAACAAGTTCGAATATTTTAACCATGAAATTTTGACATTGTGATTATTAAAGTAATTTTTCAGAATGTTAAAAATTTTCGAAATTCAAATTTTAATTATTGTAATTTAATTTGAATTTTTCATGTTGATTATGAGATTATTAAGGCCAAAAATGAACACATAAATTAATTTTGAATTAATTCTGCCAAAATTAGTGTAGACTAATTTTAATCCTAAAATGTGTTAGGAAAGTTAATTTGATGTAAATATGATTTATATTGAAGATTATGGCATGTTAAAAGTTAAATCGTAAATTCCATAAAATCGGATGAGTTAAGACTAATAATATGTATTAGGGCGATTTGGCATTAAAATGAACATATTTAATTTTGATGCATTATATTATTTTGTATGAATGTCATTATTTTGTTATATAATTTTTGAATTATGTAATTTTCTTAGTATGGCCTTAGTTGTTTAATCGGTATTTCCCGTAATGTAAGGGCTATCGATTTGGTTGTAATTAAATGTGATCTCGTATCACTTTATTTTGTTATTTTATTTTATAATGTATAAAATAGATAGAAAATTTGTAAATATTTGAAATTCTGAAATCCTTGAAGACGGTGCCATTTCGGAAAGGAGTTCCGACCGAGACGGAGTTTCCTTGGGATGCGTACCGCGTTTGAAGTTCAAGGGACCAAAGGAGTTGGTTTCCGAATTTGTAATTTACATTTGTTTTCTATCTTAGGAAAGGCCATACTAGGAGTCTTAATATGTTTTGTATTTATTTTATATGTTGCATGCATTGCCAAATCGCCATCAACTAAACATGCATATCGAGTTTCGAGTCCCACTCCGTGTCAATCAATTTATCCATAATTCACCGAATTAGTTCACTTAAAAGGGATAGATAATAAATTGACAAGATCTCTTACGACATTTTAAAAATTGAGACATAGCCATACCAAAAAGTAAAGAACCCGCGAAGGATCTTCTTCATAAGGGAGTAGGCTCGGCTAAACCGGGGTGCAAACCTTATTACGTTGGTGAAGTGGGGTAATATGATTACGTTCTAGAAATTTGGTCGATCTCAACGAAAGTATTCGAGCCACCGTAGTGGTAATAAGTTCGGGCTAAGATAAGAATTAATGTAATTTTATCGACCGGGAGTTCTAAAAGTAGAATCGATTAAGGAGTTAATCCACCGAGTCATATTAATGAGGGATGTATCGGCTAAACCGTGCCCAAGTTAGTATGTATTTGGATCTCGGGATCATTTACTTAATTGGGTAAGAGATCATTGAGTAAATGTTTTGCTTGTTTACACAAGTGAATAAATCAAAATGATAAACGTTAATTTTTCCTTTATTTTCCGTTTTTGTAGTAATTGAGACCGCAATGGATCCATCGAACCCTACAACACCCATTACTATTGACTCTTGTCACAATGTATTTGACGATATTTGCACCCGCAATAACCTTGATACTACTAGAGAAATTCATTTCGGAACGGGTCCGGATGGCAATGTGAACTTTGTCACTTCTCTCCCACATCCTAAGGGACCTTTACTTGATACGGCTTATATTGATGAGCTAAATCGAGAGTTGGATGCCTTGTATTTGAAAGAAAGAGCTTATGATAAAGCTAGTGGGAGCTCTAGCAAGAAAAGTCTTGCAAAGAAGAAAAAGAAGGGAAAGAAATCACAAAAGGGTCGATGTCACTATTGTTGTGATATGGGCCATTGGAGAAGGAATTGTCCGATTTATTTACGGCATATTCAAGAGGGTCTTGTAATCCCGTTAGGTAATTCTTTATCCGAAATTTATGTTATTGACATTAATTATACTTCTAATTCAACTTGGGTATTAAATACCGGTTGTGGTTCTCACCTTTGTAATCGTGTACAGGGTTTAAGAGGAGCCGAGAAGATTGACAAGGGAGAGATGGATCTCCGACTTGGAAATGGAGCTCGGGTAGCGGCCACTTCAAAGGGGACATGCACTCTAGCCTTGCCAAGCGGATTGGAGCTACATTTAAATAATTGTTATTATGTACCGACGCTTTCTAAAAACATTATTTCCGTTGCAATGTTAGACATTGAAGGTTATAGTTTTTCCATTAAGAACAATTGTTGTATTATTTCTAAGAATGACATGGTTATTGGCCATGCTACTTCTGTTAATGGAATTTATGTTTTGGAAACTTCGACCTCATTCCGTGATGTTTATAACATAGAATCTAAAAGAGCAAAAACAAGTGAACCAAATGAATCATTTTATTGGCATTGTCGACTTGGTCATATAAACGAAAATCGCATTAAAAAATTAGTAAAGACTAACATTATCAAACCATTTGATTATGAATCATATGGTGTATGCGAGGCTTGCCTTCTAGGCAAAATGACTCGAAATCCTTTTAGTGGTAAAGGAACAAGAGCAAGTGATTTACTAGGACTCATTCATACCGATGTATGTGGTCCATTAACAATCACCGCTAGGGGAAACTATGACTACTTCATCACCTTCACAGATGATTTGAGTAGATATGGGTATATCTACTTAATGAAGTTTAAAAGTGAAGCCTTCATGAAATTCAAGGAATTTCAAAATGAGGTAGAAAACCAACTTGACAAGAAAATTAAAGCACTTCGATCGGATCGTGGTGGTGAATATCTTAGTGGTGAATTTGATTCACACTTGAAAGATAATGGTATAATATTACAACTCTCACCTCCTGGAACGCCACAACTTAATGGTGTGGCTGAAAGGAGAAATTGAACTTTATTAGACATGGTTCGATCTATGATGAGTCAAACCGATTTACCAGATTCATTTTGGGGATTTGCAATTCTCACCGCCATCAAATCGTTGAACGTTAGTCCAACAAAAGCGACCGAAAAGACTCCATATGAGATGTGGAGAGGAAAGGTTCCTTCATTATCCTATATGAAGATATGGGGTTGTAAGGCTTATGTCAAGGTAAAGACCGATGACAAATTAGCTCCGAGATCCGAAAAATGCACTTTTATTGGTTATCCAACCACCTCACGTGGGTATTACTTCTATAAACCTCAGGATAACAAAGTGTGTGTGTCTATAGAGGCTGTCTTTCTAGAAAAGGAATTTGTTTCTAGAAGACAGAGTGGGAGAAATTTTGAACTTCGAGAAATCAATGAAGTCCAAGAGCCACAAACTGAAGTAGAGACGAACGAAAATGTTCCTTCTTCGTCTGCTTTGGTGCCTATTCAACCTAGGAGGTCGAGTAGAATTCCACATCAACCTGATAGGTATGTTGGACTAATTGAGGGAGATGGTAGTCTTGATGTTTTACTTTTAGAAAGTGACGAGCCTACCACTTATAAAGCTGCAATCTCTAGTCCCGACTCCGCAAAATGGCAAGAAGCCATGAAATCCGAGATGGACTCTATGTTTCAAAATCAAGTATGGGACTTGGTTGACTTGACTGAAGGCATGAGACCTCTTCAGTGAAAGTGGATCTTCAAAGTGAAGAATGGCATAGAAGGACATGATGATGTCTACAAAGCTAGGCTAGTAGCTAAAGGGTTTACCCAAGTTCAAGGTCTTCATTATGATGAAACCTTTGCTCCAGTTGCTATGCTTAGATCCATTAGGATAATGTTAGCGATCGCCGCATTTCATGATTATGAAGTATGGCAAATGGATGTTAAAACCGCCTTCTAGAATGGGTATTTAAAGGAGGATGTGTATATGATACAACCTGAAGGTTTTGAGGATCTTAAAAATCCTAACAAGGTATGCAAACTTAAGAAATCCATCTATGGTCTTAAGCAAGCATCCAGGAGTTGGAATCATCGTTTTAATGAAGTTATAAAAGAAAATGGTTCTGCTCGAAGTATCGAGGAACCATGTTTATATACCAAATTCAGTGGGAGCAAAGTTGTGTTCCTAATACTGTATGTGGATGACATACTACTTATTGGAAATGATATTCCAATGCTATCCTCTGTGAAAGGATGGTTAGGAAGTCATTTTCAAATGAAGGATTTAGGCAATGCACAACGCATACTAGGTATCCGGATCTATAGAGATAGACTCAAAAGGATATTGGCACTAAGTCAAGAATCTTATATCGATAAGGTACTTCGACGTTTCAGCATGAAGAATTCCAAAAGGGGATTTCTTCCTATGGGAAGTGGGATTGTTTTAAGTAAATCTCAATCTCCCACTAAACCCGAAGATGTTGAACGCATGAAAGAGATTACTTATGCTTCCGCAGTTGGATCTATCATGTACGCCATGGTATGCACTCGTCCAGATGTCTCACATGCTTTAAGCATGACTAGTAGATATCAAGCTAATCCAGGTGAAGGTCACTGGATTGCTGTCAAGAATATCCTTAAATACTTAAGAAGGACTAAGGATTCATTTTTGGTGTTTGGTGGGAAGATGAGCTAAGTGTAAAGGGTTACACAGATGCTAGCTTCCAAACGGATAGAGACGATATGAAATCCCAGGCTGGATACGTCTTTATCCTTAATGGTGGTGCCGTTAGTTGGAAGAGCTTTAAAGAGCCAGTGGTTGCGGATTCTACAACGGAAGCAGAGTACATAGCAGCATGTGAAGCTGCAAAAGAAGCAGTTTGGATTAAGCAGTTTCTTGAGGGACTAAGAGTAGTTCCCGAGGCCGAAGATCCTATCACCCTCTATTGTGATAATAGTGGTGCTGTTTTTCAAGCTAAGGAGCCGAAGTCTAGCAATAGATCGAAGCATGTACAAAGAAAATATCATGTGATTAGAGATTTTCTAGATAGAAAGGAAATTGTGATATGTAAGGTTGGGACAGAAGAAAATGTTGCTGATCCTTTAACCAAAGCATTATCACAAGCTAAGCATGATGCTTATGTTTTATCTATGGGTTTAAGGCGTATGCCGAACATGTACTAGGTTATGTGATATGAAATACAAGTTTTATTGTTCATATATGATAACCGCGTTTATTATTTAAAAGTTTTATGTTTTACATTAAAACTTCATATTTATAATTTTATATACTTTGTCAAATCTAGATGGGTTGTAGAGACAATTTGAACCCCATTAAGTGGACAAGATAGACTTAGTATAGCCCCTAGTCGCTTGTATGAGGTGACGTCTCGAAGCAACTAGAGTGTGAGGCGATTGATGGCAAGTTCAAATGCCATGGAGTCATAAGGTATGACTAGTCGATCACATAGGCAGACTGCATGAGGCACTTTGTCGGGCATATTGTGACCGCTTATAGAGTTCTGGAAATTTTATAATTAGCCTGGTCGTGGCGAGAGCTACTATATGTATTCTTGCTAGTCAATTCTTTGACTTGAGACTGTTCGCCCAAGGTGACATAGTTTTCAGAGTGACTTTGATTTTAGCTCTACGATCAACCGTTAAAGGGGGTCAAATGGGCTTCTTTTGGGTCATGATGGACTATGCCAGTCGAAGGGAACAGTAGGATAGGAATTGTCCAACCCCTTGTCAGGGTTGTCTTAAATCTCAAGGCCACTCGAGGAGAAGTTTAACTGGAAATGCGTGGCCACGCTCGGAAGGTATCTATGGTAGATAATTCCGGTCAAAGCAGTTAAATCTCCAGATCGAGAAAAACTACTCAAGATATGATCAAATGCAAGTACGACCTGCAAGACACCTTGCATTGAGTGGGAGATGACGTAATAGGACAAGAGAATTGGTGACGCACACTTGTCGAGGACAAGTGGGAAATTGTTGGGAAAAGTGTCCTCAACAATAGTGCGATCACGTCAGTAAAATATAAATTACTGATAAATCTGCAATAAGAATACTCAAGGGATGATCCTTTTCATATAGTCGACTGATCAACATTAATCGATAATGATTGGCTTACTAGAGTTTAACATTACTGTCGTATGACGGTGGTGATCAGTCGATCCCTTTAGGTCACACCTATAGGGCAACTCTTTTAATAAGAAAACGATATGGTCGTATGTGATTCGAGTCATATCAATCCTAGTTTATATATCGAGTTTGGAATATGTTTATAATACGATTATAAATTGTAAGCATTTTAGTGAATGATCTGTCATTACTAAAACTAATATGTTTATGAAACATTATTTAAGAATGAATTAATTTATATTAGAAATGTTTTAATGTATAAAATCTAATAATAATAATAGGATTATTATTATTTCATGATAATTAAGTTTAAATTAGTTAAACTTATAATGTCCATTTTATAAGTGATAAAATGAACATGGTGGTTTGGGTTTGGACCGTGTGATTGACAATCACACTACCATTACATTATACATTATGTTTTATGTTTGAATTTTATATGATAAAATTATTTAAACATTTTATAGATAAAATGTGGCATGTGGTGGTGATGCCCGTCGTTGAGGGTACCAAAGATAAATTTATAATTCCTAGCTTTAACAATAGATAGTGAAAGTCAAGGGTCGAACCACAGAGAGACAGGGTAAATTATGTTTGTAAATTTAAAGTCTATTGCAAGTAACCAAAAAGGGGGGTTTGAATTGGGATTTTAACTAACAACTAAAGTAACAAAATAACAAGAAAATTAAGATAAGATAGAAAGGAGATTAGGAACTTTGGTTCCCCATGGTCAAAACAAGTCAATGAAGGGTAAAATAATCAAATAACACAATCCCAAGGAACAAAGAATAAACCTTTAGGTCAAAATTCTACCCAATCCTTACGGTCTTAGGGTTCCTAGAAAAGCACTAAACTTTCGTTCAAGGGCTATCCCAAAGTTGTTGTTAAACTAATCCTAATAATCTTTCAATCCTAAGGATTAGTTCACCAACAACAATGGGGGATTGGTAATTTAATCATCAAACTTATCAAAGTCAAGTTTTTACATGGTTCCCCTAATTCCTAATCATAAGAATTAGGTATGCATACTTCTAATTATGAATCTAACAATTACTAAGAATATTAAAGAGATAAACATAATTAAAGAAGACAATAAAAGGGAAAACATGAAATAAGAAATAACAACAAGATGAATAACAAGATTGAATTAAAAGGAAAGATTAATTATCACAAACTTAAACTTGAATGGAAATCCTAAGAAGAAAGATGAAAGCTTGATACCAAAAAGTCTAACAATGGAGTCTTCAACATAAAGTACTTGGATGAAAATTACTTAGGTAGAAAATTGCTGAAAAACTACTTTACCTAATAGAAGAGTTTTTGGTCTCCTTAAATAAGAAAATATTACAAGATTAGGAAAACAGAAAATAAAACGGAAGTCTCGAAACAGGGTCTGGTCGGTCGACCTGTTTTCTCGGTCGGTCGACCGATTCTGCCAATGCGGATTTATCTTTTACGCGAATTTGGGCTTCCGTGGAGAACTGGGCCTGTTTACGTTGACACCGGTCGGTCGACCACTTTCGGTGGTCGGTCGACCGCTTCTCTTTATTTCCAGCTTTGATCCGGCCCGATAATTATACTTGAATGCACCATCCGAATTACTGCTCCAAAAACAACTTCCTAAAGGCAAATAAGGCTTGGTTTTGCTTACTTCCGCATATTCCTACATACAAAACGTAGAAATACCAAAGTAGACAATATGGGAGAAAAAGCAACTAAAAAGTCACGAAAGTGTAAGAAAATACGGGCCAAAAGAGTAAATAAAATGCATAGAATAGGCACGTATCAAACTCCCCAAACCAAACCTTGCTTGTCCTCAAGCAAGCACTAAGACTCAAAGGAAAATAAAACTTCTAATGGAACGGACTTCATACTTTTCACAACTAAACACAGCACTATGCTTAACCAATTTAATGCATCCTTCAACTATAATCAAACATAATGTCAAAAGCAAAACGAATTAAACATGTTGTAAAAGCATGCTAAAATTTCAACCTTGCAAGACTCATTCTAATTGGACTCTCGCGGTACGCTCGAGACACTCATGAAAGCAAAGGGTCAAATGTATATGTGAAAGATAAGAAGATAAATAAAAGTAAGGACTCTCACCTATCTACGACCCGTAAGAACATGCCTGCAATCTAACATGAATAAAATCTCTACAACCGTACATATGCATTTCCACACTAAATAACCATGACACATGCCGAGGCAAATTTGGGATTGTGAGGCTAAAGGTAAGAAGGGGTTTAAAATAAGTTATGGGAAGAGGGGTTAAACCGAGCTAACATCCGTCTATCCACACTATAAGATCACTTCTTATTGTCTGCTCTTTTTTTTTCATATATGCCAATGTTCCACAATTCTTCCAAATTTTTTTTTTTCTTTTTATTATTTTTTTTTTCTTTGAAAAATCAGCCCATTCAATGGTCCTGGTCGACCGACCAGGGAAACTGGTCGACCGACCAGCCTTGAAAACAGGCTGCTCCGTTTTTTTTTTTCATCATTTCCCCTTTTTTTTTTCGTCTTCTGTGTCTTTCTTTTTCTCTTTTTTTTCTTTTTTTTTTCTTTTTTTTAATCATTCTCCCAAAATCAAAATTCACCGATGAAGCGTAAACCAAAGAATGGCAAGGAAAACAGTCCCATTACTAAATTACTAGCTCGGCTAGGGTAAGCAAGTTTTAGAATGTAGCCAATGGGTAAAAGAGTTCAATTTGGCTATGTGAGGATAATGGGAATAATGAGAAAGGGGTACCTCTACCACATGTGTCAACAAACCACAAAACCGAATGCATACAGGTATTAAGAAGACAAAATTCATGTTTATGCATATTGATGTAACATGTCTCAAGAGGAGAAACTACTCACACCCTATATGAAATCGGTCATGGATGTCACCGATTTATTAAGCTCTAATCCTTAGAATATGTAGTAGCTTGCCAAGAAGAGAGTCAAGTCTAATAATTTAGCATGAAATCAACAAAAACTCGTAGATAATGCAAAAGACTAGCTTGAAGATGTTTTGAAAAATGCAAGGCAAAGCAATATGTGATATGTTAGACATGAATTGTATTTATCCGTTCCGACTCGACCTAAGAACTTAAGACAGAGAAGAATGCCCGACAGGGAAGGACACGCGACAAGAGAGGATGAAAACAAGAAAAACACCTAAAGGTATGAAAAACAAAAGACACAAAAACAATTGCATACTCACAAGGGAGTATGCAAACACCCTCCCCAAACCAAAACGCACAATGCCCCCATTGTGCTCATCAGCATACAACCACAGCATAGGGATGGGGGTAGGCGGAAAAGAAGCAAACAAAGAAAAGAAAAGGAAAAAGACTAAAAATTACAAACAGAGTCTATGGAGGAAGGAGGGAAAAATTGGAAATCTAAGGGGGAAAATTGGAAATCTAAAGAGGGAAAACACTTACAAAGTAAATGTGGACCTCTCCAAACCGAACCAATCAATAGGGGCCTCCCCAAACCGAACCCCAAAGAGGGTAAGGTTAAGCACGTCCCTATCCCGCTGAGTCGTAGAACGGCTCAGCGTTCTCCTCACCTTCTCCCTCATCGCCATCCTCCTCAGACCCTACTCCTGTTCTTGAGGCAGAGCCTGAAGCTTCACCATGGTCACGACCGCCTGCGAGAGGTGTGTACCAGGTGGGGTGAGTCCACGGGCCGGTTGGGAGCCTACCTTGTGTGGCATACTCCCTGTAAACCGGGTATTGGAAGAGACTATCGTCCAACCGTTTTTGGCTGAACTGCGTGCAAAGACTCGCCAGCATTTGTGGCATAGATCTGTCATCAACAAAAGGAGGAACATAAACATTAGGAGGAGCAGTAAAATCAGATGGGTACCCTGTCCCAGGTGTGGTATGGTGGCCACCGGGAGCAGGGCCCCTGAAACCTCTAGAAGTGCCTCCCCTAAGCGGGAGGCGGTAAGACGGGAGTAGTGGTCGGGGCTCCCCTATAACAGTAGAAAGGGGGTACATAGGGGAAGCCGTGGTGATGGGGATGCGGTCACTGAGATAGGTGTCTATTTTCCAAACACCTCTACTGTTTACCCAACGCACGGACCTGACATAAGCCATGTCCATGTATCGGGAGAGAGGGTCGACCGCATCCTCATAGCGAGGGAACTGGGGTACAAAAGAGCGGGCTAATCGGGTGACTAGCCCACCACAGACAATAGTGGTCAAAGAAGTTCCCTCACCCACTGACACAAAATGAGAAGCGACCAAATGAGCAGTGTTATAAGACTGCTGACCCGTACGTCCGATGTTAAGATAACCGGACAAGATGGAGAGCTCAATGTTGTTAACATTTTGAGACTCTTTGCGGCCGAAAACAGTGTTGGCCAACAGACGCAAAAAATAACGGGGGGTGGGAAGGTGGATGGTACTGTTTTTCTTCTTCACATCGTTGGAATCAGAAATACAGGACCACATATCAGAATACGACCCCGTGGAGTCATCAGTAAGACCCTCAGAAGACAGACCCAAAATTTGAGCAAATTGAGTTAAAGTTAAAGCATAAGTTTCATTGAACATGCGAAAAGAGATACAAAAACTATCATAGCCGGGGTGAAGTGCCCCTAAATCAAAGGTAAAGGAAGAGAAGAACTCAAGAGTAAGAAGGCGGTAGGTGATCTCGTCCATAGCGACAAGGCCTGCAAACCCGGTCCCAATGAGCATAGAAACCACCTCATCATGGCATCCCAAGGCATGCAAAGCTGAGACACAAAGGAAACGGGTCGCCACTACCGCGCAATGAGCGCTCAGATGGAGGAATCGGGCCTTCTGGGCCGGGGAGCTGAAAGTGATCTGCGGATAGTCCGGTAGACTATCCGTGTCCTGAACTGCTAGACCTCTCGACCTAGAGACACGTCCTCTAGAAGTGCCTGCACCTGTGGTGCGTGCGCGCTTCCCACCTTGATCACGGCTAGACATCGTAAATCTGAAAAGTTCAAATAAAGATATAAGTCTTATAAGCATATGAAAGCATTGCTTTAACAAAATTAGGCATGAAAAATTTGCAAAAAAACAGAAGCTTTTGTCACAGCTCTGGTCGGCCGACCACAGTAGCCAGTCGGTCGACCAGATTTTTCAAGACGGTCTGTATTTTCTGCTGTATTGAAAATAGTCAGAAACTAAAAAAAATCAGGAATAGTGCAGTCATGGTCGGTCGACCATAAAACAAGGTCGGTCGACCGTTAAACGAGAGAAATTCAGAAACTGCATAACAATTAAACTCAGGAAAAACACGGCCTAGGTCGGCCGACCTCAGTTTCCGGTCGGTCGACCGACATTCGTCAGAAAAAACCCAGATCTGTAAATAAAAACCCAGAAAATTCAAATTTCAGTCGGCCGACCTCCGTTTCCGGTCGGTCGACTGTGAACAGTGCAACGGTCGATTTTCGCGGTTTGAATTTCGCGCGGAAAAAAGGCAAAAATTTATAAGGAAGAATTAAATTATCCTAATCAGCACAAAATCACCCAAAATTTACAGATCTAAGCATATAAACTCAAGAAGAAGAAGAAAACTAAGATAAAGAACACATAAACAAGCATGAAAACGGAGTTAAGAGCAAAATTGAACTTAAAAAGATAAACTAATACTACCTAAAACGAAAATAAGAAGGTAGAAAACTAAAAAGAGAGAAAGAAAATGGAAGAAAGCATACCTTGAAGATGAAAAATGAAAGAAAGTAAGTAAAATGGTGAAGGAGGAAGGTGGGTGAATAGTTTTTAGGGTTTTATGAGAGAGAGGGGGTGCTGGTAGAATGAATAGGTGAAAGCAATAATTGTATGTTCAAAACACAACAGACCCGTGACACTGATTCTGAGAAAAAATAAAACCGTAAAAAAAATTTCGTGGTCGGTCGACCAGAAAAGTCGGTCGGTCGACCACTGTACCTTTTACCTGCTCTGCAATTTTTTACTTACTCTGCCAGAAAAAGTACATGAAGCTGTCAGTATGGTCGGTCGACCAGAAAAGTCGGTCGGTCGACCACTGTACCTTTTACCCGTTTTTTTTTTCTGCAGAGATTTCAATTTCCACCTGAGGATAAAACGAAAAATAAGAAAGAAAAACGTAAATTTAGACTAAAGCACGGGTTGCCTCCCGTGTAGCGCTGGTTTAAGAGGTCCCGCACGACCTTTTACCTTCTAAGGAGCATCCTAAAAGGGGTCAAAGTAAGAAACTTCGACTTTTCCGACATACTCATTTTCTCCTCGGAAGTGCTTCACATATTGGCCATTGACTTTGAACCTCTCACCAGATGAGGTTTCTAATTCGATTGACCCGAATTTTGAGACAGCTGTGACGGTGTAGGGTCCGCTCCACCTGGATTTCAGCTTACCAGGAAAAAGACGAATACGAGCATTAAATAGCAGCACCCTATCACCTACCTGAAAATCACGTCTAATGATTCTTTTGTCATGCCAGCGCTTTGTTTTCTCCTTATAAATCCTGGCATTGTCATAGGATAACAACCTGAATTCTTCTAACTCGTTGAGCTGCAATAAACGTTTCTCACGGGAAAGATTAGGGTCTAAATTAAGATCACATATAGCCCACCAAGATTTACGTTCTAACTCAACTGGTAAATGACAAGTTTTACCATAAATCAATCTGAATGGTGACATTCCTATTGGAGTTTTGAACGCGGTTCTATAGGCCCATAAAACATCATCAAGTTTTAGGCTCCAATCTTTCCTAGACTTAGAAACTACCTTGGCTAGGGTCTCCTTGAGTTCTCTATTAGAGATCTCAACTTGACCACTAGTCTGAGGGTGATAAGCTAAACCCCTACGATGTTGGACACCGAATTTATTTAACAAATCACCTAGGCGTTTCTCCTTAAAATGCATACCTCCATCACTTATGACAACCCTAGGGACACCAAAACGAGGGAATATGATTTTTTTAAACATCTTAATAACAGCTTTTGCATCGCAGTGGGGAGTAGCAATAGCTTCTACCCACTTAGACACATAATCAACAGCTACAAGAATATACCTGTTACCTTGACTACTGGGAAAAGGTCCTTGATAATCAATGCCCCAAACATCAAAAATCTCTACCTCTAAAATACCTACTTGTGGCATCTCATGTCTTTTTGAGACATTCCCAGTCCTTTGACAGGCATCACAGTTACCTACAAAATTTCTACAGTCAGCATGTAAAGTAGGCCAATAAAAACCAGACTGTAATACCTTAGCCACGGTCCTAGATGGACCGTGGTGACCACCATATGCAGAAGAGTGACATGCTTCCAGAATGTCCTTCACCTCCCATTGGGGGACGCATCTCCGGATAAGTCCATCTCCGCATTCTTTAAAAACATAAGGGTCATCCCAAAAATACTGTTTCGCATCAAACATAAATCTCTTCTTTTGTTGCCAAGACAACTCAGGGGGGATTTTACCTGTAACAGCAAAATTAGCAAAATCAGCATACCAAGGAGGGGGATAAGAACCTGAACTATTAATGATAAATAAACTTTCATCAGGAAACGAATCATCAATAGGTAAAGAATCTTCCCCATCAGTCAGCTGCAGGCGAGATAAATGGTCAGCTACCACGTTTTCCGCGCCTTTCTTGTCCCTGATCTCAATGTCAAACTCTTGGAGAAGGAGGATCCACCTTAAAAGTCTTGGCTTTGAATCCTTCTTTTGAAAAAGACCTTTTAAAGCTGCATGGTCAGTATAAACAATTACCTTATTACCTACTAAATATGATCTAAATTTTTCTAAGGCAAATATGACGGCTAGCATCTCCTTCTCTGTGGTGAAATAGTTGACTTGAGTCTCATCCAGGGTGCGGCTCGCATAGTATATAGCATTAAGAGCCTTGTTCTTCCTTTGACCAAGCACAGCACCCAGAGCATAATCACTAGCATCGCACATGATCTCGAATGGGAGATCCCAATCTGGTGGCTGGATGATTGGTGCTGAGACCAAAGCTTCCTTCAACTTGTTAAAAGATGAAAGGCACTCATCAGAAAAATCAAAAATGGCATCTTTAAGAAGCAATTGTGTAAGTGGTTTAGCAATTTTAGAGAAGTCCTTAATGAAACGCCTGTAAAAACCTGCGTGCCCTAAGAAACTTCTCACCCCTTTGACATTAATAGGAGGGGGTAATTGCTCAATCACTTGCACCTTTGCTTTATCAACATGTATACCTTTATCTGAAATTAGATGCCCTAAAACTACCCCTTCGGTAACCATAAAATGACACTTCTCCCAATTTAAGACAAGGTTTACATCAATACATCGCTGCAAGACTTTATCAAGATTAGCTAAGCATTGATCAAAAGCATTACCATAAACAGAGAAATCATCCATAAATACTTCCATAATGTTTTCTATAAAGTCTGAAAAAATACCCATCATACACCTTTGAAAAGTAGCAGGAGCATTGCATAACCCAAAAGGCATCCTGCGATAGGCAAAAACACCCTGTGGACATGTAAAAGTAGTCTTACTCTGATCATCAGGATGGATGGGAATCTGGAAGAAACCTGAATAACCGTCTAGAAAACAGAAGAATTTATTAGAAGCCAATCTTTCAGTCATTTGGTCAACAAAAGGAAGGGGGAAATGGTCTTTCTTGGTGGCGGCATTTAACTGTCTATAATCAATGCACATCCGCCACCCAGTCACAACTCTAGTTGGTATCAACTCATTTTTATCATTTTTAACCACTGTGGTCCCTCCTTTCTTAGGAACCACCTGAACTGGGCTAACCCACTTAGAGTTGCCAACTGGATAAATAATACCTGCATCAAGAAGCTTCATAACCTCAGCCATAACTACATCCTGCATCTTAGGATTTAACTTACGCTGTCCCTGTCTATAAGGCTTATGCCCTTCCTCTAAATCTATTCTGTGCATACAAACATCAGGGCTTATGCCCTTAATATCATCCAAAGAATAACCTAGAGCTTTTCTATTTTTTTTAAGAACAGTCATTAAAGCAGAAAGTTGGTCAGGACTAAGTTTAGAGCTAACAATTGCAGGGTATTGCTCAGTATCATCTAGAAAAACATATTTGAGATTAGGAGGAAGTGGCTTACGCTCTGGTGCTTTTACCTCAACTGCCTGAACAAAGTTAGTATCTATAGAATAGCACATGTTTACCAGACTTGCATTAGCTAGGCTTATGAGCTTCTCATTCTCTTCTTCAGTGAGCTCATATTCCTCTTCCTCTTCTTCTACCAAATCCAGCTTTTCAGCATCCTCAGCTGGAGTACCTGCATACTTATCCAAAATCGTCAGATCATCTAAGGGATCCTTGGTCAAGGATTCCCTCCAATTAAGGATAACATTCCTCTCTACAATATCGATGGAACAACAAGTATCGTCAGTAGGAATAGTTGCCTTATGGGCAAGACTAAACTCGATAGTGTCATCCCCAATCTCTAAAGTAATGGTCCCGCGTTTGACATCTATCACAGCCCCAGCTGTGTGTAAAAAAGGTCTACCTAAAATAATAGGTATTTGACTATCCTCAGCAATGTCTAAAACAACGAAATCCACAGGAATAAAGAACTTTCCCACTTTTACTGGGACATCCTCCAAGACCCCTAGTGGTCTTTGGGTTGATCTATCAGCCATCTGTACGGTAATATTGGTGACTTTAAGTCTACCTAAACCAAGTCTTTCACATACAGAATAAGGTATGACACTGACACTAGCCCCTAGATCACAAAGGGCTTTCCCTATTAAATGATTACCTATGGTACAAGGGATGGAAAAACTACCTGGGTCTTTTAACTTGGGTGCTATATTATCTTGTGAAAGAACATAACATTCTTCCACAAGAGCAACAGCACCGTCGTCCTGAAAGTTCCTCTTACGACTTAAAATATCTTTCATGAATTTAGCGTAAGAAGGTACCTGGGTAATTAAGTCAGTGAAAGGGATGGTTACCTCAAGATTCTTCACCCTCTCTAAAAACTTACCAAATTTCTTATCCTCCTTTGAATTTTTCAGTCTTTCAGGATAAGGAATGGTGACTTTAGCCATAGGATCAGCAACCTTTGGCTTTTTCAGTTGTAGAATTTCGGCAATACCTTGAATAAAGGAAGGATCCAGCGATTCCGGAGTCAAAACAGCACTCTGCTCAGGAACGTCGGTCGGTCGACCAGTAGCAGTGGTCGGTCGACCAGAGTCTGCAAAATCCGATTTTTTTCTTTTTTCGGAATCTGATCTCACGTCAGGAACAGTGGTCGGTCGACTTACAACAGCGGTCGGTCGACCTCCTGCTCCTTTGACGGGATCGGATTCTTTGGTCGGAATCTCGGCTGGATCATCCTCTTGAGTTGCTTCTTCACAAACACGGCCACTCCTTAGATTTATGACGTTCAGCGTCTCCATGGGTCCCTCAAAACTAGCTGGAGAGCTAGTTCTTTGATTGGCTATGTTCATCAAGTGCTCCTCAAAAATCTTCGTGGAAGTGCAGTGGGCCTCATTCATCTTAAAAACTGTCGTGGTTAAGGCATCAACAATAGCTCTTAATTTCTCAATTTCTCCCGTGTTGTCGACCGTAGTAACTAGGTTCGCACTTTCAAGCTTTAGCTGGGTTGCTTCAAGCTTTTCGAAACGGGCTTCAACTGTTGTCTCAAGAGCCATCACTCTATTCATCTCTACATTCAGCCTTCTTGAATTCCCACGTGAACCCTTAAAAGTAGCCTTATGTACCGCCATGTCTTCAATGGTTTTCCAACCCTTCATATGATCGGTGTTGTTCTGAAATCTCCCATTGGCGGCCACATCAAGAATCATTTTATAGTCATCATAAAGAGAGTTGTAAAAACGGTTACATAGGTCCCATTGTGGAAGGTTATGGTGAGGGATAGAACGGACCAATTTCTTGAATCGATCCCATGCTTCACAAAATCCTTCATCAGGTCCCTGCTGAAAGTTACGGATTTGGTTTCTCAAGTCCTCAGCTTTTGCAAGAGGGAAGTATTTCTTGTAAAAAGCCAGGGCCAAGGCGGTCCAATCTGTAACCCCTTCACTTGTCTTGTTAAGGTCCCGGTACCATTCTTGCGCGTCTCCTTTTAATGAGAATAAGAACATAGTTGCCAGCACCTCATCTCTAGATACCCCTTCAGGTAGGGGTATGAAACAACAATAATCTGTGAAGGTTGTAACATGCTTTATTGGATCTTCATCGGGTAGACCAGAAAATTGACTCTGCTCTACCAAAGAAATATGAGTCGGGCGGAGTTCAAAGGAGCCAGTGGTGGGTTTAGGCAAGGTGAATCCCTTCGGTAAATCTTTAGGCTTCGGCTGTAGGAAGCTATAAATAGAGTCCATAAAGAGAGTACTCAAGCCTTCCTCTCAAAAACCTGTCTTCTAAACAGCACTAGAAGAAAAGATAAGAACGGTCTTAAGGAACCTAAGTTCCTTAAGACAAGAAAAAAAAAAATAAACAAAAAATTAACAAACAAAATTATACCGTCTCCCCGGCAACGGCGCCAAAATTTGACACCCGTCGTTGAGGGGTGCCAAAGATAAGATTTATAAAACCTCAGCTTAAACTCAGTTAGGATAAGTCAAGGGTCGAACCACAGAGAGACAGGGTAAATTATGTTTGTAAATTTAAAGTCTATTGCAAGTAACCAAAAAGGGGGGTTTGAATTGGGATTTTAACTAACAACTAAAGTAACAAAATAACAAGAAAATTAAGATAAGATAGAAAGGAGATTAGGAACTTTGGTTCCCCATGGTCAAAACAAGTCAATGAAGGGTAAAATAATCAAATAACACAATCCCAAGGAACAAAGAATAAACCTTTAGGTCAAAATTCTACCCAATCCTTACGGTCTTAGGGTTCCTAGAAAAGCACTAAACTTTCGTTCAAGGGCTATCCCAAAGTTGTTGTTAAACTAATCCTAATAATCTTTCAATCCTAAGGATTAGTTCACCAACAACAATGGGGGATTTGTAATTTAATCATCAAACTTATCAAAGTCAAGTTTTTACATGGTTCCCCTAATTCCTAATCATAAGAATTAGTTATGCATACTTCTAATTATGAATCTAACAATTACTAAGAATATTAAAGAGATAAACATAATTAAAGAAGACAATAAAAGGGAAAACATGAAATAAGAAATAACAACAAGATGAATAACAAGATTGAATTAAAAGGAAAGATTAATTATCACAAACTTACAACTTGAATGGAAATCCTAAGAAGAAAGATGAAAGCTTGATACCAAAAAGTCTAACAATGGAGTCTTCAACATAAAGTACTTGGATGAAAATTACTTAGGTAGAAAATTGCTGAAAAACTACTTTACCTAATAGAAGAGTTTTTGGTCTCCTTAAATAAGAAAATATTACAAGATTAGGAAAACAGAAAATAAAACGGAAGTCTCGAAACAGGGTCTGGTCGGTCGACCTGTTTTCTCGGTCGATCGACCGATTCTGCCAATGCGGATTTATCTTTTACGCGAATTTGGGCTTCCGTGGAGAACTGGGCCTGTTTACGTTGACACCGGTCGGTCGACCACTTTCGGTGGTCGGTCGACCGCTTCTCTTTATTTCCAGCTTTGATCCGGCCCGATAATTATACTTGAATGCACCATCCGAATTACTGCTCCAAAAACAACTTCCTAAAGGCAAATAAGGCTTGGTTTTGCTTACTTCCGTATATTCCTACATACAAAACGTAGAAATACCAAAGTAGACAATATGGGAGAAAAAGCAACTAAAAAGTCACGAAAGTGTAAGAAAATACGTGCCAAAAGAGTAAATAAAATGCATAGAATAGGCACGTATCAGGTGGTTTGGTGCCCATGCATAGGGCACCTCATCCAACCGTCCAAAAGAAAGAGCAAAGAGGAGTGTGTGACACATTAGCTCATTGTGTGAATTCATTCAACATGCAAAACTTGAGAGAGGTTTTAGAGAGAAAATTATCTCATCCTTCTCTTTAGTTTTCAGCCGTGTACTCTCCAAAACTCAAGAACAATTTACATTGTTCATTCACTTAATTATTATAAGATAATAATAGTAATAACTAGGTTATTTGTGTGAGATTCTAGTAAGATCAAACATAAATATTATTAGAGTGTGTCTTGGTGTTAACTCATTGAAGGTCTTCTATATTGGGGACTAGGAGGATCATACCTTGATATTAAGCTCAAGAACAACCAAAGAAGGAGTCTTTGATTGTGCCCATTTAGCCGAAATATTAACAATGTAAGGACTAATTTCTTCTTCTTGTGTTTCGGCCATCATCTAGTTATGCATGCAATAAGATCTATATGTTTATGAGATAAAATTAGTATGACTAAAATCATAATGTGAGTTTAAGAAACCCAACAAGAGCGATATTTGGTGTGCTCGTGCGAAGGAGTGCATTGTAATAGTAGTCGTGGAGTTGGAGTTGGGTTACCATATGTTGATAATAACCAATTGAGGAGGGCTGTAGTAACTCGATAATGTTTGTTGCAGTCACCCATAACATAATACAGAAACATGACAACAAAGTACGAATAACATTTATTTACAATAGATACAATAATGTACGACATATTAACAAGAGCATCATTATTCAAATAACTTGGCAACATAAAACAGGGAAAACATGTATGCAATTTTAACTATAATGTACAAATACAAACAATTCAAAACATAACAAACGAATATGGAAACAATTACGAAAAACAAAATATACAAAATATTTTAAACATTGTACACAATATGAACAATACTGTAGACATGGTAGCAATATAACACATAATAAAACAAAATGGAAACAATTATCAACAAGTAAATATAGATACCTAACACGTTAATGTTTATTGCAATAACCCATAACATAATACATAAATATGACAATGAAGTAGGAATAATATTTATTTACAATAGATACAATAATGTACATATTAACAAAAGCATCATTATCCAAATAAATTGGTAACATAAAACAGAAAAAGAATGTGCACAATTTTAATAACAATGAAGACATAAAAAGAACAATACAAAACATAATACAAAAATTTGGAAACAACTGTGAAAAACAAAATGTACATAACATATTCGATAATGTTAACAGCAGACACCCTTGACATAATACACAAATATAACGACAAAGAAGAAAAAAACAGTTGTTTACAAAAGATACAATAATGTAGGACATATTAACGAAGTTATCATTATTCAAATAACTTGGTAACATAAAACAGGTAAACAATGTACACAATTATAATAACAATGAAGACATAAAAACAATACAAAACATAATACAAGAATATGGAAACAACTATTACAAACAAAATGTACATAGCCTATTCGATAATGTTAACATCAGACACTCATTACATAATACACAAATATGACGACAAAAACTTATGACCAAAGTGACGTGCGTTCTTCATGAACATCCTCAGCCTCTTCATCAAACTCTTCATTAGACTCCTCATGATTATCGTCTTCCTGCACGGCATGACTGACACCCGTCGTTGAGGGGTGCCAAAGATAAGATTTATAAAAATCTCAGCTTAAACTAGATAGGATAAGTCAAGGGTCGAACCACAAGGAGACAAAGTTAATAATGTTTGTGAATTTAAAGTCTATTGAAAGTAACCAAAAAGGGGGGTTTTGATTGATGGTTGAGACTAACAACTAAGATGGCAAAACAAACAAGAATACTAAAACAAGGTAAAAAGAAGATTAGGAACTTCGGTTCCCCATGGCTAGGTCAAGTCAACAAAGGGTAAAATAACCAAATAACACAATCTCAAGGAACAAAGAATAAACCTTTAGGTCAATATTCTACCCAATCCTTACGGTCTTAAGGTTCCTAGTAAAGCACTAAACTTTCGTTCATAGGGCAATCCCAAAGTTGTTGTTAAACTAATCCTAACAATCTTCCAATCTTAAAAGAATTAGTTCACCAACAACAATGGGATTGGTATATTAGTCATAAAACCATTAAAACCTAGTCTTAGCCACGGTTCCCCTAATTACTAATCACAAGAATTAGCTATGCATAATCATAAAACTAGTACTAACAACATTGAAGAACAACAAGAACGATAACATAATTAAAGATGAAGATTCAAGAGGGCAAAGCATGAATTGAATAACAATAATAAGAAGGACAATAAAATTAAATAACAAAGAAAGGTTAAATTGCATAAAACTTACAAACCAATTGGAAAACTAAGAACAAATCTGAAAACTTGGAATTCTTCTCTCTAAACTAAGGTGTTTTTGCTAATTGTGACTGCTTAACCTAATTACAATGCTCAAGCGTCTTTAAATACTCTTCTAATTACAAGATTAAAAGAATAAAAACCGAAAACGAAACAGCGGAACCCGTCGACTGGTCGACCGACCGGGTTCAGTGGTCGGTCGACCTCAGATGCTGTACTCAGGCCTTTCTGGAACTGTGCGCTGGTCGGTCGACCTGTTAGGTAGGTCGGTCGGCCACTTCCTGTGTATTCCAGCCTTTAATGGCTTGCACGCATCTCTAGGCTTATTGATCCGGATCCTTGCTTCGTGCAATTCCTTAGAATGGCTTCCGGAGGACAATTAAAGCTTGATTTTGCTCACTTCCGCTTGTTCCTACATTGCCAAAGTAAACCGTTTCGGGAGCAATAGTAACAAAAAGTTACGAAAATGCATAAAAATACGTGCTGAAAGTATAAATAAAATGCATAGTAAAGGCACGTATCAATGACCTTTTTCCTTACCCTTACTCTTGCTTGGGACATTAAATGTCACCTTCATATTTCTCTCTGTCAGTTCAACGAGGGTTTCGTCTTCTGCTGGTTCATGAACGCCCTCTTTCGTGGCCGCGGCCTTTCCTCGTCCCCTACCTGCCATTTTTTTCTTCGATGTGGTCCGTCTTTCCTCGACCACTTCCATTGTCATTACATCTTCTGGTCCTGGTCATTCAATAGCATGTCCAAATTTAAAAACTCGATAATGTATATAGCCTACTCGTTAACATTTGACTAATATTATACTATTGCAGGAATATCATGCTCAACATGCTAAACCCATATGCAGGAAAACCCAACCAAAAATCCAGTGAACCTCTTCAAAACGCAGGAAACCCCATACATCATTTGCATTTTTTACTCATCAAATTGCAATCCACAAAAACCAACAAATTGCAATCCCCAAAAACCAACAAACCCAGAAATTAAGTCTACCCACAACATATTTGTGCAAAAAACCCAGAAAGAACCCGGAGAATACTTTAGTTTGATATAAATATTATTTTAATAATACTAAATCTTCTGTGGTTAAAAATCATACCAAAAAAATACTAAATAATGATCGATTAAACTAAACATATCCACAAGTAGTAACAAAGTGTCTAACTTTATAAACATGATGAATGTGAAATAAACCAAAAATTAAAACACCAAAAAATCCGTAAAATAAACAAACACCAAAGAATAATTTAGAAAATAATCAAATAATCAAATTTGATGGTTTCTTCTAGTTAGATACAATATTACAAGTGATCAAATATACAAAAAAATCTCAAAATATTGATTTCCATAACAAGTATTACAAACAAAAAATGATAAAAAAAGTGAAATTATTCAACTCAAAATTTCAATCGTCAAACACATTTTTTCACTACAATCTTAATTTTAAAAAATCAACAATAAAGGAATGCTAAACCGTATTTGATGGCTACTTTGTTGGTAGATCTTCATACTAATAGTCTACTATTGCACATGACAATAAATCTTTTGAGATTTTTTGGATGATCTTCAAATTATAATCTTTTAAGAAGGAAGAAAATAGTGGGGGATTTGGGTTAATTGTGAAGGATTAAAGAGGAAGGATTGTAAAAAATGGAGAAGAACAATGAAGAAATTAAATGGCAGTAGCATTTTGTGGGTGTGAGGCTCATTAATGCTAATAGAACAAGTGGAAGAGAAAACAATAAACAAATAAAAATACGTACACACAAACCCCAAGAAGCCACAATAATCAATTCACAATTAATGCATGACCCGACTCCATTTTGTAAAAAATGGTACGTATTTGACCCGTCGCAAGTTTGCGACGGGTAGTTCCGCTACAAATGAGAATTTGTGAAAGGGAAGGGGGTCTCAAAATTAGAGATATACGTTGTTTTAATAAGGCATTACTGGCAAAACAAGCTTGGCGTGTGATTTCTAATGAGAATTCATATTTTGTAAAGGTTTTTGGAGAGAAATGTGAGGTTGCGAAATTTGATGATTTACGGATGGGTTGGAAAAGGAAAAGTTATGGGTCACGGGCACAGAAGAGTATATCCTATGGTTTGGAGTTTATAGAGGAGAGGATGAGTTGGAAGCTAGGGATCGACTCAAGGTTTAATGTTTGGACAACCAGATGGGTAGGGGGTGATACACTTAAACCTAATGACAACCTGTTATAGAGAGAAAGAGAGATGAATTTTCTAATGGATATTAGGGTTTCAGAATTAAGAAAGGAGGATAATGGATGGAATGAAGATCTGATAACCTTTTTATTTAAGGATGGGGATGCTAAAAGGATTCTGGCAATGTCAATTAGTAGGGTGAATAGAAGTAGTAGGCCCTTATGGCACTACAATGGAAGTGGGGACTACACGGTTAAAAGTCGGTATGGTATTGCTTTTCAGGAGTTTTTCAGGATAAGGGCTCTCTTAAGGATTTTAATCAGGTTGATGATTATACTCGGTCTTTCTGTCGAAAGAGACTCTGGAAGCTACCAGGGCCACATATGTGGAAAATTATGATATGGAAGATCCTTACTAACACTCTTCCTATTGGGGTTGAGTTTGTGAAAAGGGGGTTCAGAGTGATAGTAACTGTCTGATGTGTAGAATGAGAGGTGAGGAGGTGAGTGAAACTATGGAACATGTGTTCAGGGATTGCCCTTTTATCTCGATATTGTGGGCATGGTTTGACCTGGGTTGAATATGACACTTGTCGGGGAAATTGGCTTGGGAAGGTGGATCATTAACTGAATTAATTACTTAAGGAATTTGAAGGACTCTGATGATCAGATACTTCTCTTTTTGTCCGTGTTTTGGAGCATCTGAAAAGTTAGAAATAATGCTCTTTTTAGAGGTGAAGGTGTGTATCCACCGGGTTTCTTTTTGAATATAAATATGATGGTGAATGATCTTAAAAGGAGTAGGGAGAAGGGTAGTAAGGGACTGAGTGAGGATAACTCGCAAGGTGGTTATGAGGATATCTCTGATGAGAGAAGAGCTCTTTTCAGAGGTGAAGGTGTGTATCCACCTTGTTTGTCTTTCATTCTCCAGTTAACAGGGATGGAGCAACATCATTACCTGGTGGAGGACATGATTAAAGACTTTTTTGAAGTAGCCCAAGAGCCTTGAATGGGAATGCTCATGATAGGGCTAGGGAGGCTATTTTGTTGCTATATTATGTTTTATTGTTGTCAAAAAAAAACTTTACCTCTAGTTTTATTTCCTCCTTTTCTTAAATCAACAATGTAGGAAATATCGTACATTTCATAAGGAGATTAATCATATTAATGTCATAAGAAATGATTATATCAAAATTAACTTTAATATGAATGCAATAAAAGTAAATAAATCGATATATTAAGGTAAGAAATAACCTTGGGTCCTTTGCTTTTGGCTTAAGAACAACCTAGTATAATAAATTTCAAGGCAGAAATCCTCCTATCAATTGCACCCAAGATGATCCAAGAATATGCCTTGCACAATATTTATTTGGTTTGTACCTCACGATTTTGTGCGTATTTTTTTTTTGTTAGCTCACTTGAACCTTATTTATATAGTTAATATATAGAGTTCTAATGGAAATAATATTGTGTGAATCTCAACCAATTGAGAGTCCATACACAAGATGTTCACACATCACAAATAACATCCACAATTAAGTCCCAACTTGAATAAAACTCTATTTTATAAGTTGTTAAAGGATCTTTTGGAAGTTATTATATTTATATATTAAATCATAACATGTGGACCGAAATTAATCAAGAATTTCGACCAAACTAGTCGTGTAGTTCAGTTGACCGAAATAAAGAATTATTTTTGAGACTTATCCAATATTATGATTTATCCTATATATAAATACGTTAGGATAATATAATATAATTAATTATTGTATAATGAATTAATTTTAATATCGCGTATAAACTTATAAATATAACATTTATATTTATTTAGAATTAACATTTTAATTTATTTCTCCTAATAATCATTTAATCGTATTAAATAATTATTCGTGTTATTTTGATGACTAATAATAGTCAATTTAGGCATCTGTGTAATATATCAATATATAATTATATTTCTTGTAACCATCCTATAGGTGTGACCGATAGGGAACAAATTATCACCACCATCAGTATGACAGTAACGTCAAACTTCTAGCAAAACCAACCGTTACTGATTTACTTTAATTAGTTGATAAATCTATACCCCTTACTAAAATGTGGCCGTGTAACACAAGTTACTATTCATAATGAATATTAACTTTTCTTTTGTCTTCTAGCTAATAATAAAACAAGAAGGCTATTTAATCATCATCACAATGCAACATTCATCCGATCATCACAATGCACACCTTCATTTCTTAATCTAGCAATAAAACAGCAAAGCAATAACCAATTAACAAAATAAGCAACAACTCAAATCATGCATCATCCAATAAAAACAATGAATTTTGGTCATTTGTATTAAGGAAATAAACAAAAGTCGAAACAAATAAGATTCCACTCCTATAATCATGGGAACAACCCCATGCATTATGGAAACAATATCATGCAAACAATGCTACGTAAAACACAAGGATACTACCTCCTTTACTTAGTCAATATTCCTTCTTTATTGTTTATATTTTTACCTTACTTAGCTCCTACAATTATGGAGAAATATTCTCCTTTAACCTAGTTTACTCTTGTATGTTTAGTATATAATGCCATGTATACGTACTATGTAATTTTGTTCAATACAATAATAATATTCTCATATTATTTACATGGTATCAGGTTTCATATCGATCCTAATACTAATCACCATTTCCGCTGCTACAACCACAAACGATCCACCCATGGCAACCACCAATTCTCAAATCCCTAACTCGGCTGAACCCACCAAACCCCTCATATCCGTATCCTTCCCGACTTGCACAAAACTCACCCCGACCAATTACCGAGCTTGGCATTACCAAATTAGCCGCTTATTCCAAGGATTCGGACTCTTCACCTATCTCGACGGCACGACTACTGCCCCACCCCAAACAACCACGCCGGTCGCAACCACCACCGACCCCACACCTACGCCTATTCCTAACCCGGCCTACCAAACTTGGTTCCGACAAGACCAACTCATTTTAGGGGCTCTTGCTGGAACATTAGATGAAACAGTCGCACCCGTCCTTCTTGATGCCGCCACGTCTCAAGAAGCATGGGCCACCCTTGCCAATACCTACGCCAATCCATCCCGAGGACACATCCTCCAACTTAAAGACCGTCTTCGCACCATCACCCACACCGGTAAAACCATCTCCGAATATATGCTTGCCATCAAAACTTATACCAACCAACTAGCCCAACTCGGCAAACCTATGGATGCCGAGGACATTACCTCACAAATAATAAGTGGCCTAGACTATAATCTTTACAAACCCGTAATAGACGCGGTTCGTGCCCGCGATATTCCCATTTCATTTGACCTCTTCCACGAGAAATTAATAAATCATGAATTGACCATCAAAAACCAAACACCAACCACCCAAACCACGCTTTTCCAACCCACTGCTCACGCCGCATCTTCTCGGCCACACTACAACCACAACAACAATAATCGTAACCATTACTCCGCCAACAACCAAAACCGTCAAACCCATCACAATAATTCCTACAACCGTGGCATAACCACCACCAACCAATATCCAAACCCCTTTCGCGGTAGGTGTCAGTATTGTCGCGCCACGGGACATGTCATTAGTGACTGTCCCGATTTTAAGCGTGATTACCCGAATGTAGTTTTTCCGCCACCACCCACGCGCCAACCCCGTCCTACCGCCAACACAGCGACCACCAACGCCACCCCATCCACCTCATACCTCGTTGATAGTGGCGCCTCCCACCACATTACCAATGACCTCACCACTCTCTCTTACCACACCCCGTACGATGGACTCGATGACCTCGCAATCGGGGATGGTTCGTCTCGTTCTATCTCTCATTTTGGCTCTTTTTCGTTACACACTAACCATCACATGTTACATTTTAATAATGTTCTTATTGTACCGAAAATATCTCGTCCCTTGCTTTCCGTTAACCAATTTTGTGTCGATAATAATGCTTACGCTTTATTTTCCTCTACCTCTTTTTGTTTTAAGGAAATCAAGACGGGGGAAACTCTTCTTGAAGGACCATTTATTAATGGGTCATACCAATGGAGCCCTACAACCAAGCCACCACATGCCCTCATAGCCAATAAAATCTCAAGTCGTCTTTGGCACACACGCTTGAGACACCCTTCTGATTCAGTTTTACGCTTATTAAGTTCTAGATTTCAATTTCGTATTTCAAATTATTCCCATTGTAATTCTTGTTTGGTGAGCAAAAGTCATAAGCTACCTTTTTCTAATAATACGTTGAACTCCACAAAACCCTTTGATTTAGTATATTCCGATGTTTGGACGTCACCAATCATCTCAACCGACTCATACAAATACTATGTCATATTTGTGGATCATTTTACACACTACTTTTGGCTTTACCCATTAAAAAATAAATCCGACACTTAACAAACTTTTACTCGGTTCAAAAATATCATCGAAAAATTTTTCAACACCAAAATACGTCAATTTTACTCCGATAATGGCGGAGAATTCACCAAACTCACGCCTACCCTACTCAACAATGGGGTAATTCACCTTACGTCTCCTCCGCATACTCCCGAACACAATGGGTTTGCCGAAAGGCGTCATCGCCACATTGTTGAAACCGGTCTAGCCTTACTTACCCAAGCCCAAATGCCAAACATATTCTGGCCCTATGCTTTCTCCACCGCAACATACTTAATAAACCGACTACCAACTCCAACCCTAAATAATCAGTCTCCCTATGCTATTCTATTCGGTCAAGAACCGAACTACCACAAACTCCGTCCCTTTGGATGTCTATCATATCCTTGGCTCAAACCCTATACTAACCACAAACTTGATCCCAAGTCCACACCTTGTGTCTTCGTGGGCTACTCGAATACCCAAAGTGCATACTTATGTCTTGATCCAACGACAAACCGAATCTATACGTCTAGACATGTTATATTTGTGGAAACAGAATTTCTATATCACACTTTATCAACCAATCAAACCACGTCTTCTTATACACCTGACCAATGGTGTAATCTTACTCTCCCTCTCCTCACGCCAAACCCTACGCCCACCGACCCACCTCGCAATCAACCCGACTCCACTACCTCCTCCACCACCACACCTCCGTCCCAATCCGCACACACACCCACGACAACCCCTGACCAAATCCCTACCACTTCCCACGCTTCAGCCACGGGAAACCCCGACACCACCCCCTCCTTCTCGTTATCACCCTCCTCCCACTCCTCCACTCCCACGGCCTCACCACCGACAACACCCACCTCCTCCCCCTCTCCCACCACAACACCCGTGCCCTCTCCCACCCATCCGCCACCCCCCCCGCCCCCTCCTGTCCACCAAACAAGGCTTTCTAACCATATTGTCAAACCTAACCCTAAATACTACGACCAAGATAAATTTGCCAATACCGTAACCCTACCTACGACTCACACCACCCCTAACACAACCAAACAAGCTTTACTCAGCCCCCAATGGCGCCGTGCCATGGAAGAAGAGTTCGCCGCCCTAACCCGAAACCAAACGTGGACTTTAGTACCGTCAAACCATGCCCCGAATATTGCTGGTTGCAAATGGGTGTATCGTATTAAATATAATCTGGATGGAAGCCTCAAACAACACAAGGCTCGCCTTGTAGCTAAGGGTTTTCATCAAAGACCGGGAATTGACTATTCCGAAACTTTCAGCGCGGTCATCAAACCGACAACGATCCGACTCATACTTACTATTGTTGTTACCAAAAAATGGCATATGCATCAAATAGACTTTAACACTGCTTTTTTGCAGGGAGAACTCACGGAAACCGTGTTTATGGCTCAACCCGCAGGGTTCGTTGATACTACTAACCCTACCTTTGTGTGAAGGCTAAAAAAGGCAATTTACGATCTTAAACAAGCACCAAGGGCATGTTATAACGCCCTCAAATTATACCTCACTACCAACGGTTTTCGAAATTCACTCTCCGACCCCTCGCTGTTTATTCTCCATACGTCACTCACCACACTTTTCGTTTTGGTCTATGTCGATGTTATAATCGTTACCGGTCCAAACAAAACCCACATAACGGACTTTATTAACTAAATTTCACAAAAAAATTCTCTCAAAGACCTTGGCCCTCTATCCTACTTTCTTGGAATAGAGGTCACCCCTACAAAACATGGATTACACCTAATTCAATCCAAATACCTCTATGACCTTTTACATAAATTTAATATGACAAACTCAAAACCCGTCACAACACCAATGCTACCTCACCCGCCCCTCATTAAAAACACGACCGACCCTATCGAGAATGAAACGGATTATCGATCCATTGTCGGGAGCCTACAATATTTATCACTTACGCGACCCGACATAGCCTTCTCGGTCAACAAACTACCCCAATTTTTAACCCATCCCACCTCCACTCACTGGCTAGCCCTAAAGAGACTCCTACGTTATCTCAATGGAACACTTCATCTCGGTATCCACATGAGCAACGAAACCTCACTCACGCTCCATGCCTTTTGTGATGCCGACTAGGGGGGTGACCCTCAAGACTTTCTCTCAACCACTGGTTATATTATATACCTAGGACGAACACCCATCTCATGGTCAGCTAAAAAGCAAAAAGCCATCTCATGTTCGTCAACCGAAGCTGAGTTTCGAGCGGTCGCGAGTACGTCAGCCGAACTACTATGGTTACAAAATCTGCTCCATGAACTCCGTGTATCACTTCCCAATCCAGCAACAATTTATTGTGACAACCTTAGTACTACACACTACTCGGTTAACCCGGTTTTTCATTCGCGAATGAAGCACGTCGCACTTGCCTTCCATTTTGTTAAAGAACACATTCGCAACGGCAACATACGTGTTCAACATATCCACGGTTCCGACCAGCTAGCCGACAGTCTCACCAAGCCACTTCATAAGCCACGGTTTCTACTTTTATCATCCAAGATTGGCTTGCGATCTCGCCCGTCCATCTTAGCGGGAATATTAAGGAAATAAACAAAAGTCAAAACAAATAAGATTCCACTCCTATAATCATGGGAACAATCCCATGCATTATGGAAACAATATCATGCAAACAATGCTACGTAAAACACAAGGATACTACCTCCTTTACTTAGTCAATATTCCTTCTTTATTGTTTAATTTTTTACCTTACTTAGCTCCTACAATTATGGAGAAATATTCTCCTTTAACCTAGTTTACTCTTGTATGTTTAGTATATAATGCCATGTATACGTACTATGTAATTTTATTCAATACAATAATAATATTCTCATATTATTTACAATTTGCATTTACACCAACTACATATATTATTAATCGACTTCATATTTCTACACAAAATAAGCATAGTCATATAAACCTTATTATATTATACGTATGAAAAAAACCGAATATATTGAGATTAACAAAATGTTTGTCACATTTCCCATTTATTATGCAAATAAGATATTATTTAACAATTTTATTATTAAGATAGATATTTCCGTTTTATGAAACACTGAGAGTATTTTGACCGTACAAAATTTACCCTTTTTAAATTGTTTGGTAATTTTAATGTCATTAATGTGAATTGGGACTCTTTAGTATTTGTCCAAAATATACTCCAACGTGATTAATAATTATCTATTACTTTTCGCAAAATACCATCTTGAGCCACTTAGCCAATTATGTTATTGTTATCAACTAAATTGCTACCTATATTGCTTTAGGCAAAGGTTAACTCATAGATATGCGTATATCAATAAGTCTCCCTTGAGACGAATAAATTCGTCTTAAGTTAAGACGGGTCAAGTAATATCCACTTGTACGAATAAGAAAAAAATAATAAGGTTTAGGGATGAACAAAAAGTTCGTCATATCTATGCAAATGGGTCATTATTTGGCCCGTCTTAAATTTAATACAAATACTTTCGTCTTAAATTAAATCAAAATTTGTGTGCCTAAATTATGTAGGTTGTTATCTACCGAATTGCCACTTACATTGGTTTAGGCAAATGATAACTAATGGATAGGCATAAAATCACCCCGAGCCTATGCATTCCCGCGCTACCACATGGACCATGTAAGCCATCCCCTCCGGGGACCACATCGGCCAAGTGATCATCACCCATGTAATTCAAACCTGAGACCTCTCAACTCCTACCTTTGGCAAGCTTCAAAGTTTAATCCAGAACCACTGGTTGCTATCAACTAAATTGTTTTTTTTTGCCAAAACCACACACCCAATTTCCTTCTCCATCTTCCTTCTCAAGCTACCATCTTTGTCCTTTTATGGCGATTACTTTCCCCAACTTAGATATATCTTACCCACCATCTCCCTTTTCTAAATTTTCTGAAACTTAATCCTAACTACACCATTAGATCCGTCAATAACAAATTCATCGACGATCAGCTTACGTACCTCTGTAAAAACTTAGAATCACTTGCTGGCCGGTTATTGGTGATGGATGACCAATATAGTATGGCGGCTGGATTTTCGAATGATATGGGTTTGTTTCACCATTTTTAGCTTGCGATTAAGGTAACCAATATATTTTTCATAAGCCAAACTTTGAGACTCAAATGAGTTATTATTAAGAATGAGGCTCTCCATCTTCATCTCAACTACGAAATAACATTGATTTCGTGATTCCATCAAGGTGTTCGATGAAATGTCTCAACGAGGGCTCTGATTAAGGAGTTACCTGTCACAACTCAGTAGGGATAAGTTGCCTAATATTGGCTAGGAGTATGAAGCATGGGTAATTGCTTAATCTCGACTTCCAGCCATTTTTAAGCTGTTTTTTGCTGATTTTTGGCTTCAAACGTCATCTCCTTATTCCTCAATAAAAATCGTTTCTGTAAAATAATTCATGTTTAGTTATGTGTGGATTTCATTGGGGAAAAGATACAAAAAACACAAGTATTGCTGGTAATAGACCGTATCACTGAAATTTTAGCGGCCTACTAAAGTATAGTATACTATAATTACATACGATTTTACAAAACCTATGAGTTGAGCCTATAATAATGTAATTTCAGTGGGCCTTCGGGTTAATGACTCAGGTCCCGTTCTTTCTGGCTTTTTGATGAGTCCCAAATTTGTCATTATTTTCATTATCTTTCCTTTCATTTTGATTCCGTTTCGGCCCCGTTTTGCGTGCCATTGCTTACTTTTATGCCCGTTGCCTCGATTCTGCGTATTTGGTTTTCATTTTGTAGGTCTTGAAGCGGGAACGAAGAAAACGGGAACAAACGAGACGGATTCGATGCAAAAAGTGAAGAAAATGTGAAGAAATGATCAACATGGCCTCTCAGCCAGTCCCAGACCGGCAGTCGGTGTGCCGGCTGGGAGTCCCTCACCTTGACCAACATCAAAAATTCTAGTAACAAGGGAAAGGGCCCTCAGCCGGTGCCAGACCGGCAGCCGGCCAGCCGGCTGGGACCCCAATCTCATACGTAACCATTTTTTAGCTTGTCAAGAAACCAGACTTAGGCAGAAATTCAAGAAAGGATTCTAAGCCGGTGCCCCACCGGTAGCCGGCCTACTGGCTCATTGGACCTGTGCATATTCAAAGTTGAAGCAAAAAACAGTACTCGGCTTTAAGGCTTTCAGCCGGTGGCCAGCCGGTGGCCGGTTGACCGGATGGGCTCTTGCTCATTGAAGGAAAAAGCTCAGAAGTTAGTTTTTGGACTCTTAGCCAGTCCTTGTCTGGCAGCCGGTTGACCGACTGAGAGTCCCTTCTCAGATTTCCGCGCACTATATAAACCTGCACTTAGAAGATATTTGGACGCAACTTTTATACAACTTATGCACGCATTTTTAGGGGTTTTCTAACGTTCCATTGTTAGATATTTTAGGCTACAAAACTCATTTCATTAACTTAAGCACTTCAAAACCCTCTTAATAGTTTAGTTAATCTTGTAGTTAATCTCTTCTAGTTTATTCTTAGTTCTTCATTAATTTACAAAGTTGGTTTTTGGATGTAATTTGAAGAGGTTTGAAAGAATCCTTCTTGTGTAATCCAAGTTCCAACATTTTATGCAATTAATGGTATAATCTTCCTTCTATTACTTAGTTTATTCATTTTACATTTACTTTAAGTTCTCATTTTGATTTGCTTACATTAGCCTTTATTCACCATGTTTAGCAATTTCTCTACAATAGTTCACTTGTTTTCCTTAGTTATGAGTGAGTAGTTTACTTGCTAGGATTAGGGGCGGTCTTGTGGGGAATAGAACGCGTATTCACCCTAAATTTGCAGGATTATAATGAAATATGCAATTGTGAATATCGTCATAAGATTAAAAACATGAGAAAAGAAATACAACCTTTAGTCCTCGCGCAAAAGGCCTAAGAACAGGAATTAATGCAAATTCCCTCCTATAACTTGCACCCAAGACTTAGTTTGAGACGTGGCCGCGTGTGCTAGAAATCCTCTCCAATTGCCTTGCAATATTGGGAGAGCTATTGAGTTTAGATGTGAGATCTGAGGTATTTGAGAAAAGAATGTCTCAAAACCCTAATTTTACTTTCAGTTAATTAAACAGTGCACCAAGAGTAGTTGATATAAGGAGAAGGACTCTCCTTATATACTACACATGGCCGGCCGAATTGGATGTCGGGTAGGAGTGGGCTTCCCACTTTTACCTTATTCCAATGCGTGATTCGACCCATTTAGCTTTAAGTTGTTCGCGGGTTTTATTTATAAATCGTAACATGTCATCAGATATTAATACAGTCGATATATTAATAATGATCTGATAAAATACGATATTGTATAATTACCTAAATTAATATAACTGTTTATATTAATTCGCGAATACAATATTTAATTAAATATAACCGTTTATATTTAATTTACGAATTAAACATGTAATCCGTATTAGCTAAAATTATTTAATCTGTATTAAATAATAATTCTCAACATCTTATTGACTAATTTAATAGTCAATACCTCTGACTAACTGTTTAGTCATATCCGGCAAAATGTGACTGTATTTTCATACCTTCACATCTCTCAAACGTGTCCTATAGAGGTGACGTATAGGGACCAGTTGACCACCGCCATCCGTATGACAATAACGTCAAACTTATCTAGCAAGCCAACCGTTATTGATAAACGTGGATCAACTGGTAATAATACAGAAGTATGCCCTTGTGATCCTTAAAGAGATTTAATAAGTCATTGTACTTAATTGTCAAGGACACCAGCCCCAACAATCTCCCACTTGTCCGTACAAGGGTATGTGCAATGACGTTATCACACTACATGTGGAGGACACAATCTCCAACAAACTCCCACTTGTCCGTACAAGTGTAGGTGCGATAACCGAATCTCATATCCTTTTAAAATTTCTCCCACTCAATGTAAGACAATTTGCAAATCCGCATTCGCAAAGGTCGTATCTCACAAGCGATCTGTATCAAGAGTGGTTTCCCCGACTAGAGAGTAACTTAACTGATAAAACGAATCTGTATTCGAGCATGGCCATGCATTTCAGTTACTACTCCTCGAGTGGCCCTGAGAAATGATAAAATCCTGATAAGGGTTTGGATATTTCCCTCAACTCGAATCCTGCCGATATCACCCAGCATGAAATAACCCAGAAAAAATCCTCTTAGCCCCTGTTACGGTGACCGTGGGAAAGAAACCAAAGTTACCCAAAATCTGTCTTAATCTCAAGAAACAGTTGAAAGTCAAAAGACTCGACTCTAAGGAACACTATGGAGGTCCTATCCACGACCTGGCACCCAATGTTATAAAACATTTAGGACTCCATAACGATGTCACGGGGTGTCCTACGAGATATCCGTATAACTCGCCTTTGTGATTGGTCAGTCATCCACGTGACTTATGGCTCGTTGAACCCACCATCAACCAACGTCACAAAATGATTACCTGAGTTATCAGCTCAAGTGGGTAATCAAGGACCAAAACGATGTAATGTTAATCAGTTCACTTTGTGGTGTTCAAAATTGGCGTACAATTCCACATGAAAAACAAAACATTTTATATCATAACAATAAGGTTGAATAGAGTACACGAGAAAATGAATTATTACATGAATTCATAAAAGAGTACTACAACTTGGGAACATATCCAATTCCCATGGAATGAATGTGCCCTTCATGCTTATCACGTGGTAATGCTTTTGTGAGAGGATCAGCTATGTTGTCATCCGTAGCGATCTTTTCAATAAAAATCTCCTTTTGCTCCACGTAATCCCGGATTAGATGAGCTTTCCGTTGTACATGCCTAGCCTTGCTGCTAGACTTATGCTCCTTAGCTTGGAAGATGGCACCGCTATTGTCACAATAGACGGTGATTGGGTCATTCGAACTAGGCACTACTGATAGTCCTTGTAAGAATTGACGCATCCATATTGCTTCCTTAGCTGCTTCTGAGGCGGCATAGTACTCGGACTCAATCGTAGAATCTGCTGTAACACTCTGTTTAGAACTTTTCCAGCTGACAGCAGCGCCATTAAGAGTAAAGACAAATCCAGACTGAGATTTCGAGTCATCTCGATCTGTTTGGAAGCTAGCATCTGCGTAACCCGTGGCGCAGAGCGTCGAGTCGCCTCCAAAAGTCAATCCCCAATCTTTAGTCCTCCGTAGGTACTTAAGAATGTTTTTCACGGCCATCCAGTGTTGTTCACCTGGATGAGCTTGGAATCGACTTGTCATACTCAATGCATATGCAACGTCTGGACGTGTGCATATCATGGCATACATGATCGATCCTATTGCCGAAGCATAAGGAATCCGACTCATGCGCTCTTTCTCTTCCACTGACTTAGCTTCTTGAGTCTTGCTCAAGTGAAGCCCAGGAGTCATAGGAAGGAACCCCTTCTTGGAGTTCGTCATGCTGAATCTCTCCAGAATCTTCTCTATATAAGATTCCTGACTGAGAGACAACATCCGTCGTGATCTATCCCTGTAGATACGGATGCCCAAAATTCTTTGTGCCTCTCCCAGATCTTTCATCTGGAAATGGTTTTTCAACCATGCTTTAACCGAAGATAAGAGAGGTATGTCATTCCCAATCAAGAGTATGTCATCGACATACAGTACTAGGAATACAATCTTACTCCCACTCGACTTGATATAGAGACATGGTTCCTCGACTGATCGAATGAACCCATTCTCTTTTATCACTTGGTCGAAGCGATGATTCCAACTCCGCAATGCTTGCTTAAGTCCATAGATGGAACGCTTAAGCTTGCAAACTTTCTTAGGATGTGCTGGATGGATAAAACCCTCGGGTTGTACCATGTACAACTCTTCCTCCAAATAACCGTTTAAGAAGGCGGTTTTAACGTCCATTTGCCATATTTCATAGTCATGAAATGCGGCGATCGCTAAGATAATCCGAATGGAACGTAGCATGACTACGGGTGCAAAGATCTCATCGTAGTGCAAGCCTGGCACTTGGGTGAAACCTTTAGCAACTAGTCTAGCCTTATGGATATCTTGTTGTCCTTCCACGGCATGCTTTATCTTGTAAAGCCATTTGCATTGAAGGGGACGTACCTTTGCAGGTAGGTCCACAAGATCCCACACGTTGTTCTCATACATGGAGTCCATCTCGGATTGCATGGCTTCTAGCCATAGCTTTGAGTCAGAACTGGTCATGGCACCTTTATAGGTTGTGGGTTCATTACCCTCTAGGAGTAAGACGTCATCTGTATCGTGTTCCTCGACCATACCAATGTATCTGTCCGGTGGAATAGAGACTCTTCCTGACCTCCTAGGTTCCTCAGGGATATCTACCGCAGCCTCGGTTGAAGGTACTGTTTCCTCCAATGGTTGCTCGGTAGTTGGTTCTTGAACCTCCGATAACTCGAAGGTTCTATTACTCGACTTGTTCTCGAGAAATTCTTTCTCTAAGAACGTTGCACTAGCCGCAACAAAAACACGTTGTTCGGTAGGCGAGTAGAAGTAATGACCAAACGTTCCCTTTGGATAGCCTATAAAGTATGTCTTGACCGATCGCGGGCCGAGCTTATCCTCGTGTCTCCACTTGACATAAGCCTCGCAGCCCCAAACCCGAATAAAGGACAAGTTAGGGACCGTTCCCTTCCATAACTCGAATGGAGTCTTGTCAACAGCTTTAGACGGACTTCGGTTAAGTATTAGAGCGGCTGACAAAAGAGCATAGCCCCACAATGAATCAGGCACAACGGTGTGACTCATCATGGATCGAACCATATCAAGTAAAGTTTGATTTCTCCGTTCGGACACACCATTTAATTGTGGTGTTCCAGGTGGAGTCAACTGTAGCACGATCCCACAGTCTTTTAGGTGTTGATCAAACTCGCGTGAAAGATACTCACCACCACGATCCGAGCGTAGTGCTTTAATCTTTCTACCCAGCTGGTTCTGTACCCGATTCTGGTATTCTTTGAACTTGTCAAAGGATTCACTTTTATGTTTCATCAAGTAGACATAGCCATATCTACTCAAATCATCCGTGAAAGTGATGAAATACCTATAGCCTTCTCGTGCGTTGATCGACATAGGGCCACATACGTCCGTATGTATGAGTCCTAATAGGTCGGCAGCGCGCATTCCAACACCTTTGAAGGAAATACGAGTCATTTTGCCGATGAGACATGATTCACACGTGCCATATGATTCGAAATCAAAGGGCGAAATAGCTCCATTCTGTATGAGCTGTTTTACGCGTTTTTCATTTATGTGTCCCATACGACAATGCCATAAGTAAGTTTGATCTTTGTCACCTACCTTTATTCTTTTATTATTCACATGTAATATCTCGGTAGTTTGATCTAAAACATAAATTCCATTCATGGAAACTGCCTTGCCATAAATCATATTGTGCAAAGAGAAAATACAGCTATTATTCTCTATTACAAATGAAAATCCGAGTTTGTCAAGTGCAGAAACTGAAATAATGTTTTTGGATAAACTAGGAACATAATAACAGTTATACAAAAATAACTCGAATCCACTTGGAAGCTGGATTACGTATGTTCCCTTCGAGACTGCAGCCACACGTGCTCCATTCCCGACACGCAGGTCCACCTCACCCTTGATTAGGGGTTCTTGGTTTCGGAGGCCCTGCACATGATTACATAGATGAGAACCACAACCGGTATCAAGTACCCAAGTTCCGCAACTTGCATGGTTAATCTCAATCATGTGAATAAAAGAAGAAGAAGACATACCAACAGGAGTAACACGGCCTGCTTTAATGTCCTCGCGATACACGGGGCATGAGCGCCTCCAATGCCCAGTCTTGTGGCAATGGTGACATTCCATGCTTGTATCCTTGCTCTTTGTCTTGCCTTGTGAGTTACTCGACTCACCAGGCCCACTCTTAGCAAATCCTGGTTTCTTGAACCTTGGCTTACCTACTGCTAGGTCGCCCTGAGCTTTAGCCTTCCCTTTACCTTTCCCCTTACTGGAGATCATGAGAACATCCTGCTTAAGACTCCCACTCAACTTAAGATCCTTCTCAGTCTGTACGAGAAGGGAGTGGAGCTCATGGGGAGTCTTCTTCATGTCGTTCATGTAGTAGTTGGCCCTAAAGAGGGCGAACCCATCATGAAGCGAATGAAGCATGCGATCAACGATGATGTTCTCACTGATCTTGCAGTTTAGAGACTCCAGTTTCTCGATATTCTCAATCATGTTGAGAATATGTGGGCTAACAGCTTGGCCCTTCTGGAGTTTCGCCTCAAAGAAGCGACAGGTATGCTCATAAGAAACGATTCTCGGAGCCTTGGAGAATTCGTTAGTGAGCGTGGTGAAAATCTTGTTTGCACCATGGGTTATGAAGCGTCTTTGCAAATTGGATTCCATTGCATAGATGAGTACGTTCTTTATCGCACCCGCTTCCATGACGAAGTCGCTATGAGCGCGAACATCGTTGGCTCTAGCTCCAGTTCCTGGGTGTGCCGGAATGGGCTCAGTTAAAAACTTAAGCTTTCCGTCAGCAATGGCAGCATTCCGTAGTGCTGCCTCCCAGTCAGAGAAGTTTGACCCATCATTCCTCAGTCTAGTTGACTGATTCATGGAGTCCATGAAGGCTTTTAGCCAGGATTCACGTGCTAGCTTGGCACTTGGCATTGGGTCTTCACCAGCCATTTTAGTTTTACAGCAGTTTTAATGAACGTGTTCTACACTGAAAAGAAGATAAAACAAAACCATATAAGCAACTTATTGTTGTGATTTAAGTCTATATTAAATGTGAATTTAAACTCGTAGACTCATGCATTTATATAATTGATCTCCCTCAAGAATTATATAAACGATCCCAAGACTCAATTTCCGTATATTGATAAGCCCACAGTTTGGCTAATTCCAATCGTTGGAACTCTTGGTCGATAGATTTCCGTAAATCCTATCTATTAGTCCATCTCAGTCACTGGAATATTATCGAGTGACCATGATGTTGAGATAAAATAAATCATCTGTTCCCACTTACCCGACGTAGAAGGGGTCATATTATGCCTACCGACGAAGAAGGGATTCATGGGAGGCTGATTTATAAAGACTAATCTCAATTTTTGGTTATACGAGGAAGACCCCATCAACTTTTATTTATCCATATATAAGTGAACTAAAAACTAGCATTTGCGTGAATGAATTAAATAAAGTGATGGCTTTTAAATGACATGTGACATCTGTATTGTCACAGAAAACTAACGCGTGACCTCTACATGAGTCAGTTTTCAGGCATGATATAGGTGGTTTGGTTTTTAGGCGGAATATGATGCAAGCTATTATCGATGAAAGCGTAAAGATAAATGCAATAAACGTAAATAAAAGTCCTAGTGTGGCCTATCCTACCAAAATAAACATAAAACAACTTGGAATCCACTGTTGGACCCTAGAAGCTTGTCTTGATGTTCCATCTTGGTCCTTGCAGCGGGAGTGAGCATCCGGTCTCCGTCTTGTCTTTGGTCTTCACAAAATTACTAATTTAAATTACAAAAGTAATCCTAGATACATTCTAATTTAAATACAAAAGTAATTACATGGCAAAAACCCAAAACGGAGATTCAAGATCTCAAAATTACAAGCAAGATCGTGTCCCATCATTACGGTAACACAATCTTCTAAGGCCACACTAAGTTACAACCGTTTGCAAAAATTAAAAACGTTATTGAAAGCATTCAAGGCATTCACATGACGATAAATAAAATGCATCAACTAAAAACAATTTATACATGACATAATACCGTTATTATGATTAATAAATTTATACCAAACCACCTTTTAAAATTAAAATTAAGTGATTATACCGTTTTAATCACCAATTTTAATAAACATATAATCCATTGTTTTAAACTGTTTTAAAAACAATATGTATCAAGCGAGGGTGAACCGTTTCACTAAATAATATACTATTTCCGTATACAGTATATTATTTTAAGCCATGTGAAAATAAGAAAACAAGTTATTTTCGAAATAAACACCCCGAAACGAGAGCACTCGATCGAGTAACAGGGGCACTCGATCGAGTGTCAGGGTCACTCGATCGAGTGCAGCATGGCTCGATCGAGTGGCTCGTAAAATTGCAAATCGCTGCACTTTTAAATTAAAACGAGTTTATAACTTGGATTTAAAACTTGTAAATCATATATAAACAACAACAAAAGATTTACATATTGCTAAAAATATCGATTAATTAACAATATGCAAATTATAATCGAAAAACAAGATCGATTTCTCACAAAAATCACACGCACAAGCCTGGTACGAGGGCACTCGATCGAGTGTAACAGGGACTCGATCGAGTGCCTAGGCAGATTGCACGGTTTTCAACAATTTTAAAACTTATGAAAGACACAATTGTAAAATTTTCATGGCCTAAGGCTCTGATACCACTTGTGGGGAATAGAACGCGTATTCACCCTAAATTTGCAGGATTATAATGAAATATGCAATTGTGAATATCGTCGTAAGATTAAAAACATGAGAAAAGAAGTACAACCTTTAGTCCTCGCGCAAAAGGCCTAAGAACAGGAATTAATGCAAATTCCCTCCTATAACTTGCACCCAAGACTTAGTTTGAGACGTGGCCGCGTGTGCTAGAAATCCTCTCCAATTGCCTTGCAATATTGGGAGAGCTATTGAGTTTAGATGTGAGATCTGAGGTATTTGAGAAAAGAATGTCTCAAAACCCTAATTTTACTTTCAGTTAATTAAACAGTGCACCAAGAGTAGTTGATATAAGGAGAAGGACTCTCCTTATATACTACACATGGCCGGCCGAATTGGATGTCGGGTAGGAGTGGGCTTCCCACTTTTACCTTATTCCAATGCGTGATTCGACCCATTTAGCTTTAAGTTGTTCGCGGGTTTTATTTATAAATCGTAACATGTCATCAGATATTAATACAGTCGATATATTAATAATGATCTGATAAAATACGATATTGTATAATTACCTAAATTAATATAACTGTTTATATTAATTCGCGAATACAATATTTAATTAAATATAACCGTTTATATTTAATTTACGAATTAAACATGTAATCCGTATTAGCTAAAATTATTTAATCTGTATTAAATAATAATTCTCAACATCTTATTGACTAATTTAATAGTCAATACCTCTGACTAACTGTTTAGTCATATCCGGCAAAATGTGACTGTATTTTCATACCTTCACATCTCTCAAACGTGTCCTATAGGTGTGACGTATAGGGACCAGTTGACCACCGCCATCCGTATGACAATAACGTCAAACTTATCTAGCAAGCCAACCGTTATTGATAAACGTGGATCAACTGGTAATAATACAGAAGTATGCCCTTGTGATCCTTAAAGAGATTTAATAAGTCATTGTACTTAATTGTCAAGGACACCAGCCCCAACAGGTCTATGGTGGGTTATTGGTGATGAAACTTGCTTAGGGTTAGACTTGGGCACTCTTCTATGTTGGGTATTCATAGTATGCATGCTAGGTGTTTGATGAAATGCCTCAACGACGGTTGGGCATGATTCTTGGCTTTGATTGTCTTTGGCGATAGTCTAGGGCTTTCATAGACATGTATGTATGTTGGTTGACCGTGTTCGTAGCGAGAGCTAGGATAGGGCTTCACCTAAGGTGAGTCAAATCGAAAGACGAGACGAACCGAGACCTACCATAAGGGCGACCTTAGACCCCCCCCCCCCCCCCTTTGCATGTTCCGTTACCAACCCACCGTAGTAACCCCGATACCCTAGTCCTTTTATATCGATTTATTCCACATCTTTTCTTTTCTCGCTCATTAGTTTGTTAGTCAATCTTTCAACCTATTACCCATCTAGACTAGAATTGAACCATCACTACGCAATATCCCCACCATTTCCGCGTTCGACACCCTAAATTATACTACTTAATTTGGGAGTTTATAAATTGTTTTTGAACGGGAATTGACGACAAATCTCGGCTATCAAAATGGCGTCGTTGCCGGGGATGGCTAGAAATTGTATATTTTAGTTTTAGTTTTAGTTCTAGTTAGTTGTGTTTTTGTTTGTTCTTGTTCAAGTTTTCTTAGTTCCTTGTAGAGTGGTTGTGCTTATTATTATCCCTAGTGCCTAAAACCCACTAGGACGGCTAACATTTTTTGCTAAGTTTATGTCAAGGGGTGAGAGCTCATCTCTAATTTCTAGTTCCGAACCGGGGAGGCATTTTCGAGCCTTGAGGAGCCAAACTTTAGCTAGGGTGAGAACCGCATCTCAAGCTTCAACTAGCCAAAACAACCCCACTACTTCTCCCGAACTACAATTCCCTAACCAAGAACAACTAAGCCCAACGTTCGAAAAATTTTGACACCCCATTTTATACCACTGAAACCGAAGAAGAAACACCCCCAATCACACCTCACATCCAAAACCCACCCAATCTTCATATCATGGCGGCTCTACGAGATCATAACTGCCCGAACCATAATGACACAACAAACCCGATCAATTTTGGTAACCTTGTTCCTAATAACTTTGAGATACATACACCTCTCAAAAATGAGTTCCATTGAGAAGCATGCATTCGGTGGGGCCTCTCACGAAGATGTACACGGGCATCTAAGAAAGTTTAAGGGCAATGTGGCAATGATTAAAAAAACTGGGAGGTTAATGCTCTTTCTGTATTCCCTCACCGATAAGGCGGACCGATGGCTAAATATCCACCCCCCTAAAACCTTCACTACATGGGATGATCTAGCCAAAGCCTTCCTTGCAAAATACTACTCCTCCTCAGAAACGACGATGATCCGAAACGAGATTACCCAATTCCGACAAGACGACGAGGAAAGTTTAGGAGAGGCTTGGGATAGATACCAAGATTTACTATCCCGATGCCCCCACCATGGAATCCCGGCTTGGTATACAACTCAAACCTTTTTCCAAACTCTACTCCCGAAAACTAAGGAGATGGTGAATGCGTCGGCGGGAGGAAGTTCTGACCACTTACCGGATGAAGAGGGGACATAATTGATCAAGAAAATCGTGGATACGGAAGAGAAGAATTATGGTACACGATGGAATATTTTGAGGAGAAATAGAAAGTACCCGAGTGAGAATCTCTCAAATGCCAAGGCCAATGAAGAAACCAACGCCAAAATTGACTTGTTGACCAACAAACTAGAGGAACTAACCAAGGGTCAAACAAGCAAAGCAAGCGGAAGCCAAGACCCGGGGATGTACCAAGTGAACAACATTGTTTCATGTGATCTTTGTGGGGGTAATGGCCACACCTTTGATGTGTATGCCAACAACACTTTTGAGGGACAAGGAAGTGGAGGTGAAGAGGAGTTGTATGTATTCCAAGCTTTCATCAACAACCAAAGAAACCCGAATTCCTTCAACCCAAATTCCAATTATTACCACCCGGGGATAAAACAACATCCAAACTTGAGCTATCGAAGTAACAATGTCCAAAACCCACAGCAACTCACTTCAAATCAAAACCCACCCGATTTCAACCTAGGGGTGGGGGTTCAATGCAAGGAGTAATTTCCAAAACCTAGGTCAAGGCTCTTATGATGGGAGCAATCAAAACTTTTATCATGGGAACCAAATGAACCAAGCAAACCAAGGTTTTTCCCCAAACCCACATGACTCAAATTTCTTCAACAGTTCAACCACAATTTCAACAATCAAAATTTCAACCAACAAAACCAAAACCACAACCACAACCACAACCAAAATCAAAACCAAAATTTCAACCAAGCTCCATTTCAAAAAAACAACCAAAACCTAAACCAAAATTTCAACAACCAATGCTTCAACAATCTAAACTTCAATCAACAATTTTCTACCAACAATCAAAACCCGAACTTCAACAACCAAGGACCAAGAGGAAGTTCTCAAGGGGGGCGCGTAAGGAATGATTATGGTTTTCCCTTGCTCCTTACCAATGCTCCCCACCAAAAATCCCCGAATGACTATCAAGTAAATGAGTTACTTAAGCTTGTGAAAAACATGCAAACAACTTATAATCAAGAGATGGTGAATTTGACGAATGTCAATCAAAAGGAGATACGCGAGATGGAGGCTAGAGTTGCCTCTCAAGCCTTGGCTAATCCCCAAAGGCCACCGTGCAGTTTCCTTACCCAAGGCCAAAGCTCAAAGGATGCTTCAAACAACCATCAAGCCCACGCGGTGATTTTGAGAAGTGGGACAGAGCTAGAGGGCCCTTACAAAGACAATGATATGGGTGGAGATGAAACGATCTTGGAACTTGTGAAGCACAAAGAAAGGGTGGTTGAAGAGGGCACTTATAAGGGATGAGCACTATGTGGAAGACCTTCCCTATGAAGAAAAGGAAGAAGAAGATGGATTGGAAGATTTGGGAGTTCAACTAGAGGAGTTGGTTACTCAACCAACTCCAAAGGTAACAAGCAATTCCACTCCGACCAAGGTAATTTCCGACCCCCAACCTCCTAGCTTGCCATATCCCACTAGAGCATTGAATGCTAGAGACAACTTCAAGTTCCCTAATTTTTGAAAAATCCTTGAACAACTTGAAGCGACTCTCCCATTCACCGAGGTAATCATGAATATGCCAACTTACTCTAAGTTTTTGAAAGACATCTTATCAAAAAAGAGGACCCTAGTAGCGAAGAGGTCATGGCAATGAAGGAGGAGTGTAGTGCCCTCCTTCTCCAAAAAATGCCTAAGAAACTTGGCGATCCGGGGAGCTTCTTTATTCCATGTATTGTTGGTGGTATTCCAAAATCTCGTGCTTTATGCGACTTGGGAGCTAGTGTAAGTGTTCTTCCTTTGAAGGTAACAAGGAAAATCGGTATGAATGACTTGATTCCAACCAATATCACTCTTCAATTGACGGATAGGTCCGTCAAGCGCCCTTTGGGGGTGCTTGAGGATGTACCCGTCAAAGTTGGTAAGTAGTTAATTCCTGCCGACTTTGTGGTCCTCGACATTCCGGAGGATAGCCATACTCCCATCATATTTGGTAGGATTGTTGGCTACCGGAGGCGTCTTGATAAACGTGAGAAATGGGCTGCTAACCTTTAGAGTCGGGGATGACAAAGTCGAGTTTAACCTCCCTACTTTGATGAAAGGTCCTAAGCATGATGAATATTCACCTTAGACATTGTCGAAGAAGTTGTGAGAGAGATGAAGGAAGTAGAAGAAGATGAGGATACTCAAATGGAGCAATTGTGTGGAATTTCCACAAATGATGACCAAGAGATAGAAGAAGATTGTGAATTGGATGACGAAGAAGTTGAGAAAGTGGAGGAAATGCTCCCTCCCAAGGTGACACTCAAACCCCTTCCCCCTCCCTCAAGTATGCCTTTATTGGGGAGGGAGACTCTTACCCCGTAATCATCAATGCTAACCTTAATGAGAACCAAGAATCCAAACTTGTTTCCATTTTGAAGGACCATAGGAGCTCTTTGGGGTATAGCCTCAATGATATGAAAGGATTGAGTCCAAATATTTGCACCCAAAGAAGATTGAGGGTAGTAGACCTAGAGTGGAGGGATAAAGAAGATTGAACCCAAAGATGGCGGATGTTGTGAAAAATGAAGTTTTAAAGTTGCTTGAGGCCGGCATCATCTACAAAATCACGGATAGCCGGTGGGTGAGCCCCGTCTATGTTGTCCCCAAGAAGGGGGGGTGTAACATTGGTTACACAAGAGGATGGAACTCTCCTACCGACTCATCCGGTGACGGGGTGGAGGATGTGCATTGATTACCGTAAGTTAAATGCGACCACTCTTAAAGACCACTTCCCAATCCCCTTCATTGACCAAATGCTTGAGAGGCTAGCGGGGCATTCGTATTATTGTTTTCTTGATGGTTATTCCGGGTTTTTTCAAATTTCTATTCACCTGGAATACCAAGAGAAACCTTTACATGTCCTTTGGGAGTCTATGCCTATCGGCGGATGCCATTCGGGTTGTGTAATGCACGCGACACCTTTCCAAGGTGCATGATGGCTATCTTTGCCGACTTTCTTGAAAAGAGTATGGAGGTGTTCATGGATGACTTTAGTGTGCATGGTGACTCCTTTGATCTTGGTCTTGCTTATCTTGAAAAAGTTCTAAGAAGATGTGAGGAGCACAACCATGTCCTCAATTGGGAAGAGTGCCATTTCATGGTGGACGAAGGGTTGTGCTCGGTCACATTGTGTCCAAAAGAAGGATAGAGGTTGATGGTGCTAAAGTGGCGGTGATAGAGAACTTGTCACCTCCCACAAATGTGAAAGGGGTGAGAAGTTTTCTTGGACATGCTGATTTTTACCGACGTTTCATCAAAGATTTTTCAAAAATTGCAAAGCCATTAACTTCACTGTTTCTCTAGGATGCGCCTTTCTTGTTTACTAATGATTGTTTTGAAGCTTTTACTAGGATCAAAGAAGCATTTGTCACGGCTCCGATCATTCGGGCACCGGATTGAGAGCTTCCCTTTGAGATTATCTATGATGCATCAGACTATGCGGTATGAGCAGTCGTTGGTCAAGTGGTGGATAAGAAACATCATGTCATTTATTATTCAAGCAAGACCCTCGACCAAACTCAAGCTAATTATTCCACAACCGAGAAGGGGATGCTAGCCATAGTACATGTCGTGGAGAAATTTCGCCAATATCTTGTGGGGTCCAAAGTGGTTGTGTACTCCGATCACACCGCTTTGAGACACACTACAAGAATAAGGAAAACAAGCGACGGAAAATGGCAACTGACTTCTGTAGTCGCCAATTTGGCAACTGAAAATAAACTTTAGCGACTGAAAATTTTCGCTAACTTTTTCCCCACCGACACAAAATGGCGACTGAAACAAAGATTTGGCAACTGAACATAGTCGCCAAATTTAGCGCCAAAATTGGCGACTGAAGTTACAGTCGCCAAATCTAATATATGCAGTCGCCAATTTGGCGACTGAATTATGTCAGTCGCCAAATATAAGTTTTCAGTCGCCAAAAAACGCGATATGAAAACAGAAACTCCTTTCCCTTCACTATGCGTGTCTTATTTTTTCTCCAAAAAACACAAAAACCCGACTTCCCCAAACCCTTTTTCCGTCACCACCCACTACTTGCACCTCCACCACCACCAGCGGCCACCACCAGCGGCCACTACCACGGTCACCGGCTACCACTACCAGCAACTTCCCTCTTCTTTTTCTCCTGTATTCAATTGAAGGGTTGTATTCTTTTTAGTTTAATTTCAATTTTTAGTTTGGTTTTCGTTTTGTTTTGTAGATTTAGTGATCTAGTAGCCAATTAGGATCGTCTTAGCTTATTAGGTTGTAGTTAATTAAGTTATAGTAGCCAATTAGGAGGTTAATTAGATAAATTAGGGGTTAGGGTTTTTTATGAAATTGAGGGTTAGGGTTGATATGATTAATGTTGTTTGCCTTATTAATGTTGTTATGCTTGTAATTGTTACTTAATTATGTTAAATTATGGGTTAGGTTTATAAAAATTGGGGATTTTTGATAAGTTAGTGTGTAAAATTTAGGATTTTTGATAAGTTAGTGTGTAAATTTGGGGATTTTTGATAAGTTGTAGTTAATTAAGTTATAGTAGCTAATTAGAATGTTAATTAAAAATTGGGGATTAGAGTTTATATGAAATTAGTATAAGACGATATTGTTAGCCTTTTAATTGTACAATTTGTTGTATTATGTTGATTAAGACGATGTTGTTTGTCTTATTAATGTTGTTTTGCTTGTAATTGTTACTTAATTATGGCAAATTAGGGGTTATGATTTATAAAAAATGGGGATTTTTGATAAGTTGTTATTATCCTATGATTGAGGTTGTTGTTTAAGTTAGTGTGTAATTTTAGATGTAATTTTATTGTTGAAAATTATTTTATTTTTTTGGTAAAATGTAAATATATTATAGAAACAAGTGTTAGAAATCGAATTTCAGATTATATACTCATATCTCATATGAGTTTTGTTTCTTTAAGTTTAGTCATGAAAACTTAATTAGATCTTATTCATGCATGATGATAACATAAGATGGATGAAATTCCTTACATTGGTTTTAGAAGGTTTATACTCAATAATCACCTATTATTTGAGTCTTGAAAAACCGAGACACCCTTAATAACGGTTTATTGTGAAACCGTCTCCAAAAGCTCTTATCAAGGAACCGTTCTCAAACTAAAAACAATTTTGTTACTAGAAATTGAATTTAGTATACTAGAAGTTATATCAATAATATTACTCTTAATATTATTACTAACTATGGAAATGATTTTATATCACTAAGAAAACTATTTTCTTATGAGAGGATGAAGAAGACTACTATTTCATGTGATGCTTTTACACACAATATATAGGGAAACAATCCCCTTTGAGTGCATTTGATAGCTGGCCAAGGGCTCCCAAGAAGCCCCAATGCATGCTCTCTATTTTATGCCAAATGCTAAAAAAGTTTCTTACACATTTAGTCTAGCTTGTAAGCTATGTGTAAGCTACATAATAAACAATTTATTTGTTCATACTCATACACTAATCTCACGGTCCATTTGAGATAAAATGGATTCCATTTTATCTTTGTCAATTGTGTTAATTTGTCATATGTCACATATGTCTCATAACACATGAACCAATTTGTTAATTATGCAATTTTAACTCTTTAAAATCCATAATATACAAATTCATTACATTTCAATAATTCGTCTAGTAATTCGAAATTACTATCTTATGAAAATGTAATATCATAATTTTATTACAACTATTTGTAATTTTATAACCAACCGTGTTTATCCTCAATTTAATCGTTTCTCAAACGACTAACAAAACTGAGTAATAAAACAATTTTATTACCTTGACCATTATTATAATCCCACTATAATATATGTCACGTAAAATCATTTCCAATTTCTAGTCATTAATTAATCCATATCCAATACAATTAATTAAATATTCCATTGAGACGGAATTCCCTAAAGATATGACCTTAAGGGATCAACTGATCACCACCATCATATGACGATAATGTCAAACTCTAGACAACCAATCATTATCGGTAAATGTTGATCAGTTGACTTTAAAAGAGTAACATTCTCGGATGTGCTTCATTCAAATGAGTTTTAATTATGTCAACGCACTATTGTCGAGGACACTTCCTCAAACAATCTCCCACTTGTCCGAGACAAGTGTGCGTTACCAATTCTCTTGCCCTATTACTATCTCTCACTCAATGCAAGGCGTCATCTTGGGTCGTGCCCGCAATTGATATTATCCAGAGTGGTTTTTCTCGATCTGGAGTTATAACTACTGACAGGAATCTAGGTAACACCAAAACGGACACGGACATGGACACGGACACGGGACACGGCATCCCATGAAATTTAGGACATGAGACACTGCATTTAAATATAATAAAATATATATTTTATGGTTATAAATAAGGTATAATTTATTTTTATCATGTATTTGAAACTAAATCTAAACAAGTAAAGTTACAATTCGACATTTTCTATAACTAATTCTCATTTTCCACCCAACTCATCTTTTAATCGATCTTTTTTAAAATTTTATTCCTCGTCCAAACTATAATATGTTTAGCCATGTGTCCAACGAGCGCCGGGTGTCCGAGTGTCGGACACGGTGTCGGACACAGGGCGGCTAATTAGAGAAGTGTCTGTGCTACCTAGACCGAAATTATCTACCATACATACCTTCCGAGCGTGGCCACGCATTTCTAATTATTTTTCTCCTCGAGTGGCCTATGGATATTTCTCAACCCTGACAAGGGGTGGACAATTCCTAATCGACCTATTCCTTCCGGCTGGCTATATCCCATCATAACCCAAAATATGTCCTTATAAACCCCAGTTACGAAGGTGTTAGGACATAAATCAAAGTTAATCTGAAAACTATGCCACCTCAGAGAATAGTCATTAGTCCAAGAACTGACTCATGTGAAACACGATAGAAGCTCCCGCCACGACCAGGCAATCTTTAATAAGAATACGCCAGAGCTCTATCAGCGGTCATTAGCTCGGCAAATGTATCTTAACATGTCTATGCCTAGGTGATCGACTAGTCATCTCGTATGAGTCTCACTACAAACAAATACCAGGTTTGCGACGGATTATTTGCGACGGACAGCAATTCCGTCGCAAATATTGGTTTCGGACGGAATATAGGACGGAAATATAGTTTGCGACGGATTTTGCGACGGACCCAAAATTCCCCAACCCGCGAAGTGAAAGTCAAATGGCGGGAAAGTATGCGACGGAAAATCCGTCGCAAATATTGACTCTTGCGACGGAAATTATGTCGCAAAGGATTGACCATCCTTGACCAAAATTTGGTCAAGGGTCAAAGTCTGACCAGATTTGCGACGGAATTTCCGACGCAAGAGTCAAAGTTTGCGACGGAAATTCCGTCGCAAATCTGGTCAGACTTTGACTTTGGTCAAGATTTGCGACGGAATTCCGTCCCAAAAAATTTTATTATACAGACCCCGCGGGGTTCATTTTCCCCCAAATCGATTTACACCTAAAACCTAAATTGCGACTTGCGACTCCCAATTGCAACCACCACCACCCCTAAGCGCAACCACCACCACGCCGCCGCCCCCAGCCGCCGGCCACCACCTCACCGCCGCGCCCTTCCTCCTTCTCCTTCCTTCCTCCTCCTTCTTCTCCTTCTCCTTTCTTATCCCTGCCACCTCACCGCCACCACCACCTCACCGCCACCACCACCTCACCGCCACCACCTTGCCGCCACCACTTCCTTCTTCCTTCTCCTTCCTCTCATTTCTCCTTATGTATGTATACTAACTTTCGTTATTTATATACCGTCTTAATTAGTTATGTTTAATTCCGTCGCAAAATTCCGTCGCAAATTCCATATTATTGTTGTTTATTGTTATTAACAATAGTTAGTTTAGTTTAATGGTTATTTGATTAGTGTAGTTAGTATTGTTAGCTAATTAGTAATATTAGGTTAGTAGGTAATTTCGTCTCAAATCCGTCGCATATTGTTGTTAAGATGTTTATGACAAATGATTTTTGATATAAAATTTGCAGTGATGTTGATTGTTAGTGTTGTTGATTTGTTTAGAATATTTTTGACTAGTACCCGTTCAATAATTACACATTAGGTGTAATTGTTGAATAGTCCCCGTTTTGGGACTGTCTTTGAATCTTTCATGCCATTTAGGTGGTAAATATTCTTATATTTTCTTGATTGTATTGAAACAAAAATTGGGCAACACTTCCTTATTGTTCTCCAAATACATTGTATATAATGTATTTGGAGAACAATAGGGAAGTGCTGCCCAATTTTTGTCTCATTACCATCAAGAAAATATATGAGTGTTTACTAATGGTATGAAAGATTCAAAGATGAGTTTAGGTTAGATAGATAAGGATCCCAGACCAATATAACAAAGTGTTTTTTTTTGCAGGTTGGTGTTGGTGTTGGTGTTGGTGTTGGTGTTGGTGTTGGTGTTGGTGTTGGTGTTGGTGTTAGTATTAATATTGTTAGTTGTTGTTTTTGTTGTTGTTGTTGCTGTTGTTGTTGTTGTTGTTGTTGTTGTTGTTGTTGTTGTTGTTGTTAGTTGTTAGTTGATGGTGTTAATTAGTTGTTAATTAGCTAGATAGTTGTTGTTAACTAGTTGTTGTTGTTAGTTGTTGTTGTTATGCAGTTGTTGTTATTTAGTTGTTGTTGTTAATTAGTTGTTGTTATTGTTTGTTAAAATATGTAGATTTACTATGAAGAGATTAGAAAGAAAATGGATGTATGAAAGGTTGGATTCTAGGAAAAAATTGAGGCAGGATTTCGTAATTGGTGTCAATGAATTCATTAACTATGTTAAGCAACAAGACAAATTCATTAGAAATAGAGAAATTAGGTGTCTATGTTCTAAGTGCAAGAATACAAAGTATTTAGTTGAAGAAGAAGTACGGAAACACCTTGGTTTGAGAGGGTTTTGTGATAACTATTATGATTGGGTGTGTCACGGAGAGAAATTCTCCGTTGAGGAAGAGGGAAGCTCATCAATGCACTTCGACAATCCTTATAGGGATATGGTAGAAGATGCGTTACGCGATAGCATTGATCAAATTAGGGAAGATGCTCTTAACGCCGAGGTGGTTGATGAATCTCCAAATCCTAATGTATTAGCTTTTTTCCAAATGCTAAAACATGTCGAACAACCTCTTTATGTAGGAAGTCGTATGACATTGCTACAGTCGGCTTCAAGGTTGATCACTTTAAAATGTGAATTCAACTTAGCTGAAAAATGTTAGATGGTTTCGCGTCATATATCGGAGATATGATTCCTGAAAATAATCTTATGACGCGTAACTACTACGAAACCAAAATAGTTCTTAAAGCTCTTCAACTTCCCCATGAAAAGATAGATGCCTGTTCGAGAGGATGTATGATTTTCTGGATGGACGACGCTCAACTTGATAAGTGCAGAAAATGTGGTACGAATAGGTACAAATTAGAGAAAAATGCAAATGGCAAAAGAGTTCCCGAAAAGTTCTTAACTTATTTTCCATTAGGACCGCGGTTGCAACGCTTTTATGCCACAAAGCACATCGCGGGCGAAATGCGTTGGCATTATGAAAACCCTCGTGTTAGTGGAACAATATCTCATCCAAGTGACGGGGAGGCTTGGAAACAGTTTGATCGGCTGCATCCTGATTTTGCATCTGAGCCTAGGAATGTCCGTCTTGGACTTTGGACTGATGGTTTCGCACCGTTTAGTCAATTCGGGAAGCAATATTCATGTTAGCCGGTGATACTTACTCCATACAATTTACCACCCTGGCTCTGTATGAAAAGACAGTTTATGCTCTTAACATTACTTATTCCCAGTCCCCACGGTCCAAAGAAAAACCATGACGTCTATTTGCAGCCTCTTATTCACGAGTTGAAGCAATTATGGGAGACAAGGATCTTAACCTATGATGTCTCATTGAAGCAAAATTTTGATCTAAGAGCCGCACTCCTATGGACGATCAACGACTTTCCTGCATATGGCATGTTATCTGGTTGGTCAACTGCTGGTGAGCATGCATGTCCATATTGTATGAAAAATGAGACTAAGTATCACCATCAATCGCATCACTCATCTAGTTGCATTGAGAGGTTACCTCACTTATGCTATTAGGGGCGAGGTCATGATGATTCAATTCACTTTAATGGGGTTCAATATGGTCTTACCATCCCATTTGAATATTCCATGACCTTGTAATTGAGTAATTAAACTCTATAACGATAAATGAAATTATGAATAACTGAAAATAACTCTTTATATCATTCTCATAATCTATTACAAATTTGGCTTGCGTTTAAGACCCATGGATTCAACATGTCGGTCATGCTTAGCCTGCGATAGAGGCTTGGTAAAAGGATCAACAAGATTATCCTCTGTCCCAACCTTACAAATCGCAATTTCCTTCCTTTCAATGAAGTCTCTAATTACATGAAATTTTCTGAGTACATGTTTGGACTTATTGCTAGACTTGGGTTCCTTTGCTTGAAAGATATCCCCATTGTTATCACAAAGGATTGTGATAGGATCCTTGGCTTCGGGGACTACCTTTAGTCCTTCCAAGAATTGCCTAATCCACACAGCTTCCTTCGTAGCTTCTGATGCTGCAACGTACTCAGCCTCTGTAGTAGAATCTGCAACAACTGACTCCTTAAAGCTTCTCCAGCTTACAGCACCACCATTGATCATATAGATAAAGCCAGCCTGGGATTTTAGATCATCCCCATCCGTTTGAAAGCTTGAGTCGGTGTAACCCTTTACACACAACTTATCTTCTCCTCCAAACACTAAGAATAAGTCCTTAGTTCCTAGGAGATATTGCAGAAAAATCAGAAAAGAATGACGGCGGCACGGAATTCATCGTCTAAATCTAATAATCAAAAACAAAAACAAAAAAAATCATACGAATAAATTTGATCTTCTATCTTCTACTACACAAGAGGAGTTTCCTGCGTTAATCAATCAAGGGGGTCCTTCGAGTACGGATGCACGAAGAGAAAGAACTATGGGGAGTATTATTGGTATTCAACCTCTTTCACTTGATTCTTTGGTGGAAGATGAAATTGATGAAGAAGAGCTAGTTATACCACAGACATTGGAGCCTATTGCAGAAGAAAAAGATATGCTGAAGTTTACTGCTGATGAAGTTCAAACAGAGTTAGATTATTGGAATTTTTCAGTAGTCTGCTTCATCTTGGGTGCTAATCCTCCTTGGGATGTGGTTGAAGGGTTCATCAGACGATTATGGATGCAACATCAGGTTTTAACAGTTTCTTTTTTACCTAATGGTGTTTTTTTGGTTCGTTTTAAAACACAAGAGGCTATGGATGCTGTGTTGAGACAGAGACATTTTCTGTTTGATAATTAAACCTCTTATTGTTAAACATTGGTGTGTGGAGGATGATTTAGTCAAACACTCGGTCCAATCTGTGCCAGTCTGGGTTAGAATGCATAATTTACCATTGAAATTCTGGGGGAAAGGGTTGGCTAAGATTTCTGGATTGATAGGTGAATATGTTAAATGTGATCAAGCCACAGAGGAGAAAACAAGACTAGGGTATGCCCGGGTAATGATAGAGATTGAATTTGGTAAAGATTTACCAGATTTGGTTAAATTTTATTATGAGCATGATCACGTGGTGGAACTGAAAATAGAGTATGAGTGGAAACCAGTTTTATGTAATGAATGCAAAGGAATGGGGCATGCTACTCAGGATTATAGGAGGAAGAAGAAGGGGCCCTATGTTGCAAAGGACAAGCCTAAGCAAGTCTGGAAGCCCAGGCAGGTGGAGCCTCTTGTAGAGCAGCCACAACAGGAGGTTGAGGGTCCTGCAGTGGAAATACCACTACTACAAAATGGCTCTATTGCAACATTTTGCGTGTAACACATAATTTTTTTGTTGCAATTTATAGTAAAGATATTAACTCAGCAACACTTAGAAAAGAAATGTTGCATTTTACTTTAATTTGCAACACTTGTATATAATTGTTACATTTTATCACTAGATATAGCAACATTATTCTTTAAGTGTTGCATTTAGTGGACGTATTAGCAACACTTTTTAATATATGTTGCGTTGGTTATGTTGGTGATCTGATTTAAGTATAATTACTGGTTCATTTGGTCTAACTAAAATTGTTTCTGGATGAAAAATTTCTAAATAATATAAAACAAGTACGGGAAGTACGGAATGTACACTTGTTTAATTATTTACATTAATGGTATAGTTTTTGGACGAATAACTATGACGGGGGTCGTAAATTAAATTCACCCAGTAATCTTATCTATATTAATACAGAAACATTTAATGAATTCTGGTAAAGCCACCTCATTAATCCATCATTTTATATATATTTTTTAATTCAATTATGGTGGGACCCATATTGTTGTTTACCAAATTCATTATCGAATAAATGTTTGCATTTCATTAGTTGTGTTATTATTACGTACTAATTCTGATTTATTTCGTAAAGAATAATTTATACGTAAACGATTATATTTATAACGTCTAACTTATATATTATATAATAAAATATATTGTCGATGTCGATTATACATAATTATTAAATAATGAGTTATGACTAACAATCAATATTACAATAAATAATACATAATTATAATAAATATTAACCAAAATTACAGTAATCGATAGAAAAATGTAACAAAATACAGAAAATGATAAAACATTGATCGAAATTTCAAGTACCATTTTCATGACAGTACTAAATTAAAATAACAATAAGAATAAATTAAAATAACAATAACGTCAAAAAAAATACTTACAATGTCAATGGTATTACAAAAATCTTAATCAATTATAGCATATAGCCTAAAATTTCATCATCAAAAATATATTCGGATTATTTATAGAACTATTTAAAATAACAATATTATTAAAACGACCCCGTGCATTTTTTGCACGGGGCTAAAACTAGTAATAATTTAATACGGAAAGTTCAACGAATTTGACGCATTCTACAATATTTGGTTTATTTAAAATATTTAGAAACAAAATTTTAGGAGGGTTAGTGAAAAATCAAAAACCAAAATTTTAGAAACCAAATGTTTAAGCGAAAATATCAGGCGCATAATTTCAGAATTCAAGAAAAAGGAATAAAAAACAGAATATTTGTGTTTTAGCCAAAATTCATCAGCGCAATTCAAAACCTCCGTTAACCAAAATATTAGAACCCTGTGACAAAACCTTGCTCTATTTCAAAACCTACTGCCTCCATTAATCATCTTCTTCTTCAACAATTCAATTTCGTCCGTCTGAAGTGATTCTCGCTCTGAAGTTCCTAATTGTCTGTTCGATTTCGTAAAGTTCCTAATTGTCTCAGGTATGATAATTCAATTCCGATCAATTCGTTTTTTTTTCGTCGAATTGTTCTTGTTATTTCCCAATTCAATTGTCTGTTGTTAAATTCAATGTTTGTTGCTATTAATTATTATTCCCAATTCAATTGTTTGTTGCTATTAATTATTATTGCCAATTCGTTTTTGTCGAATGTTTTCTTGCTAGTAATTTATGAAAATCCATGCCCTATTAAAATTTCTACCGAAAGAGTCTTTTTGTTGAAACGTAAGTAGAGATAATTTTTCTGAAGGGTTGAGTTGGAATTCTCTTAAGAAGCGTTTTGCACCTTGTAACTATCAAAAGGGGGAAATTACATGAAAAGTGCCGGGTACATTGAACTATGTAGTGTATTTTACTACTAGAACATAGTGGACAATGATTTTGGTCAATGTGTGCTTGTGCTGTCGACAATGATTTTGGTCAATGTGTGCCTGTGTTGTGTGGGTGCTATGTCTAAGCCTTGGCATATACAACTTTCCGTCTGTTCTACGAAGTTAGTCAATCCAAGAGCCCTCTCGCTACGAAGACTTCGCCCGTTCCCTACCTCTTTTCTGTAACCAGTATTCGTATCTCGATACCCCAATCTAAAGACCTTCCTTCTTTACTTGCTGTCCTTCTATGCCTTTATGAGCCAGGTTGTAAAGTAAACTCTTATATTATATAATGTGTATCAGAATGAAAACGAAAATTAGTTTGTCTATTTAACTTAGTATGGTGAACACAAATTTCGATGCAAATTTATTTGTCTAGGTTAGTGTATTTGTGCAGAAGCTTATCCTCCTGTACAGATTGCGTAAGTGGCCTATGGGAATGATGTTCCTGGGTCTAGGAATAAGGAGAAAACTGTTGCTAATCAGAAAGAAATGGAGTACAATCCCGACAATAATAGTGACAGTGATGAAGAATTTGATCCTCTGAACTTTGAACCCGTTTCTAATAAGGTTAAGGTATACTGTTACTATCATCGCTGCACTGTTTCGTGTTATTGTTGTTTACTGCTGGTGTTGTTACCGTTTCGCCGCTGTTTCGTTATATTCAATTGTTCAGTCAATAAAGGGAACTCCAATAGAGCTTTCATATTTGTTGTTTTCTCGTTTTTAGGCCAAACTTTATGTTTCAGAATCTTTCACTCATATCTTATATAATGGGGAAGGCTTTATACACGCTCTGTCCAAGGCTTTACTCATCCATCCCCTGTTCAAAGAGTTCAAATCCTTGTTAGGCACACACATTACCAAAAGCAGCAAGGAAGGGCTTCTCTGTCCAAAAATTCCTTATTTCCTTGTTGGATAAGTTAGTCTTGGCTGGTATCAAGTGTCGTGGACGGCAGGCATATAATCGTATTTGAAGTGATGTCAAGTCTACCCCCTAGGTGTCATGGTCTATCATTCGTCCAGTAGTATGCTTGGCTACATGAGAATATTATTAAACTAATGAACAGCTCCCTGGAAGTGAAAAAAAATGACGAATATTATTCACTAACATGCAATTAGTTATCTTGAAACGTTAACAAGTTAGTACTGAAGCTCTTTTTTTTTCTATATACAGGTCATCCACTCTGGTGGTCGACAACAAGTGCGACTTACTCCTAATCACTCGACCTTTGTGAAGCAAAGACATCAACAGAGATCTGAAACTGAGTCTGAACTAAATGGAGATGCTGAAAGAGTATGTTTGCGGCAGAAACATACGGAGAAAAATGTGACTATGGCTGACATCCTTTTACGGAGAAATCAATTGCACAGAGGTACTGCGATTAGACTGCACCATTTCTTTATGTTATGCGTGTTTGAAATAGCTAATTTGTTTTGATGAATTGTTACTTTCCGGCTAATTCCTGCACTTCTGCCTAGTGCTCACTGCTGGATTAGACCAGTCCAAATGCTATTGTAATATTGGAATATAGAAAAGGAACCATATATATAGATCAGAATGGACGGACAAAAGATGTAGTAATATTGTACAGAGACTACAATACAGTTGGGCCCATATTATAACAACCTTAATTCACAGACCTTGCACAATATACTAACTTAAATCTATTTTTTTCATGGCTAATGACTTGAAGGCACAATATACTAACTTAAATCTAAGAAGCTTCTGTATCCAAGCCCTTTCTCTCCTCTAAGATACTCCCCCTTTATAAGGGGACACTATACCAAAGAAAGTGGATCCCTCCCTAGATAATACTGGAAGGAGACTACTCTTTTTTATCTGTTCGCCTTATTTTAATGTTTCACCGACTTGAGTGATAAATCCTCCTTTGCTCTAAGTTTTCAAGACATCTTAACAAATAGCAAATTCGGCCTATCTTACTCTAGCCTACCTCTTACTAAATTAACTCACTTTTGGCGCAAGCTAAAGCTTGTCTTAGGCCATTTTCATCGAGATTAACTGTTTATTGGTATCATTGGCATCTTTTTTTTGCAAGGCAGAAGCTATGCAAATTATTAACGACTTCTATTGTTCAATGTAAGCTACCATGTCCGTATCAAAAATTTAAGTGTTTTTTCATTGTTTTAATGCTTATTTACTTCAAGTAAGAAATATTTTACCATGTATGGTAATTATGTCCTATTTAGTGGGTGATTTACAGAACACATTGTTTCTTTTCTCACAGGTCTCATTTTGGATTAACTATTAATGCAACGTATGCAATTTGGATGCAACGTCAGATGAAATTGGGATTCGTTGGAGAATTAAGCTCGCACAATGTTTAGTTTTTTTATATATGCCAATAATTCTTAAAATATTTTTTAAAATTATGTTAGATATTGGGTATTTAGCTTATTTTCTTTATGACATTTTTTCATGATGTATTACGGAACACGGATTGATCTTTGATGTTGTAATGAACATATGGTTTTGGAGTATCAATTAATAATTTTTTGGTTTCAATAATGTATGTGTGAATAATATTTGTACAGCTCAAAACGTGGTACAAAAATAATTGTAATTTCATTTTGAAATAAAAAGTTGCATTAAGTCTATAATAGTGTTACCTTTGATACATTCAAAAGTGTTGCATTAGAACCAAAATAATGTTGCTCTCATGTGTCATTTGAAAAAAAAAGTGTTGCTACGGAATGAATAAGTGTTGCGAAATTTTGGAGGGAATAAGAAAAGTGTTGCTTTTATAAATTTAAAGTGTTACCATAGGTTCTCAAAATAAGTGTTGCATAAAGAAAAATAGTGCAACATTTTTTAAAAATGTTGCATTTGAGTAGAAAATGTTGCAAAAAGTGTTGCAATGAGTTATTGCAACGAGACTTTAAGCAGCACAGTTAAAAATGTTGCTTAAACTATATAGCAACAATTTAGAAGGCTTATGCAACATTTTCGACGTGTTGCAATTGAGTTGTTATGTAGTAGTGTACCCTTAAAAACTCCAGTTGTTTGGCATAAGAATGGAAGTTATTCAATGGGTAATACTGTGGGGAATAAAGCATGTATTCACCCTAAACTTGCAGGATTATAATGAAAAATACAGTTGTGTTTATAGTCATAAGATTAAAAAGGATAAGAAAAGAAGTACAACCTTTAGTCCTTGTGCGAAAGGCCTAAGAACAGGAATTAACACAAATTCCCTCCTATAACTTGCACCCAAGACTTAGAATGAGACGTGGCCGCGTGTGCTAGAAATCCTCTCCAACTGCCTTGCAATATAGGGAGAGCCTTTTAGGTTTTAGATGTGAGATCTGAGGTTTTGGGAGAAGAAAGCTCTCAAAACCCTAATTTTTCCTTGAGATTTGTTTAAACAGTCAAAACAAGAGTCACTGACATAAGGAGAGTCCTCCTCCTTATGTAGCTCTTTTGGCCGAAATTTCCAATAGGGTAGGAGTGGGCTTTCCACTCTTACCTTATTCTAATTTGTGATTCGACCCATTTAGCTAAACTTTATTCGCGGGTTTTGTTTATAAATCGTATGCATGTTATCAGATATTAATGCAGTCGATGTATTAATAATGGTCTGATAAAATTACGATATTGTATAATTACCCAAATTAATATAACTGTTTATATTAATACGCGAATACAATATTTAATTAAATATAACCGTTTATATTTAATTTTACGAATTAATCATGCAATCCGTATTAGCTAAAATTATTTAATCCGTATTAAATAATAATCTCAACATCTTATTGACTAATTTAATAGTCAATACCTCTGACTAACTGTTTAGTCATATCCGGCATAAATGTGATTGTATTTTCATACCTTCACATCTCTCAAACGTGTCCTATAGGTGTGACGTATAGGGACCAGTTGATCACCGCCATCCGTATGACAATAACGTCAAACTTATCTAGCAAGCCAACCGTTATTGATAAACGTGGATCAACTGGTAATAATACAAAAGTATGCCCTTGTGATCCTTTAAGAGATTTAATAAGTCATTGTACTTAATTGTCAAGGACACCAGCCCCAACAATCTCCCACTTGTCCGTACAAGGGTATGTGCAATGACGTTATCACACTACATGTGGAGGACACAAGCTCCAACAAACTCCCACTTGTCCGTACAAGTGTAGGTGCGATAACCGAATCTCATATCCTTTTAAAATTTCTCCCACTCAATGTAAGACAATTTGCAAATCCGCATTCGTAAAGGTCGTATCTCACAAGCGATCTGTATCAAGAGTGGTTTCCCCGACTAGAGAGTAACTTAACTGATAAAACGAATCTGTATTCGAGCATGGTCATGCATTTCAGTTACTACTCCTCGAGTGGCCCTGAGAAATGATAAAATCCTGATAAGGGTTTGGATATTTCCCTCAACTCGAATCCTGCCGATATCGCCCAGCATGAAATAACCCAGAAAAAATCCCCTTGGCCCCTGTTACGGTGACCGTGGGAAAGAAACCAAAGTTACCCAAAATCTGCCTTAATCTCAAGAGACAGTTGAAAGTCAAAAGACTCGACTCTAAGGAACACTATGGAGGTCCTATCCACGACCCGGCACCCAATGTTATAAAACATTTAGGACTCCATAACGTTGTCACGGGGTGTCCTACGAGATATCCGTATAACTCGCCTTTGTGATTTGTCAGTCAGCCGCGTGACTTATGGCTCGTTGAACCCACCATCAACCAACGTCACAAAATGATTACCTGAGTTATCAGCTCAAGTGGGTAATCAAGGACCAAAACGATGTAATGTTAATCAGTTCACTTTGTGGTGTTCAAAATTGGCGTACAATTCCACATGAAAAACAAAACATTTTATATCATAACAATAAGGTTGAATAGAGTACACGAGAAAATGAATTATTACATGAATTCATAAAAGAGTACTACAACTTAGGAACACATCTAATTCCCATGGAATGAATGTGTCCTTCATGCTTATCACGTGGTAATGCTTTAGTGAGAGGATCAGCTATGTTGTCATCCGTAGCGATCTTATCAATGAATATCTTCTTTTACGCGGACTCAGTCGTAGAATCTGCTGTAACATTTTGTTTAGAACTTTTCCAGCTGACAGCAGCGCCATTAAGAGTAAAAACGAATCCAGACTGAGATTTCGAGTCATCTCGATCCGTTTGGAAGCTAGCATTTGCGTAACCCGTGGCGCAGAGCGTTGAGTCGCCTCCATAAGTCAATCCCAAATCTTTAGTCCTCCGTAGGTACTTAAGAATGTTTTTCACGGCCATCCAGTGTTGTTCACTTGGATGAGCTTTGAATCGACTTGTCATACTCAATGCATATGCAACGTCAGGACGTGTGCATATCATGGCATACATGATCGATCCTATTGCCGAAGCATAAGGAATCCGACTTATGCGCTCTTTCTCTTCCAATGACTTAGCTTCTTGAGTCTTGCTCAAGTGAAGCCCAGGAGTCATAGGAAGGAACCCTTTCTTGGAGTTCGTCATACTGAATCTCTCTAGAATCTTATCTATATAAGACTCCTGACTGAGAGACAACATCCGTCGTGATCTATCCCTGTAGATACGGATGCCCAAAATTCTTTGTGCCTCTCCCAGATCTTTCATCTGGAAATGGTTTTTCAACCATGCTTTAACCGAAGATAGGAGAGGTATGTCATTCCCAATCAAGAGTATGTCGTCGACATACAGTACTAGGAATACAATCTTGCTCCCACTCGACTTGATATAGAGACATGGTTCCTCGACTGATCGAATGAACCCATTCTCTTTTATCACTTGGTCGAAGCGATGATTCCAACTCCGCGATACTTGTTTAAGTCCATAGATGGAACGCTTAAGCTTGCAAACTTTCTTAGGAAGTGCTGGATCGATAAAACCCTCGGGTTGTACCATGTACAACTCTTCCTCCAAATAACCGTTTAAGAAGGCGGTTTTAACGTCCATTTGCCATATTTCATAATCATGAAATGCGGCGATCGCTAAGATAATCCGAATGGAACGTAGCATGACTACGGGTGCAAAGATCTCATCATAATGCAAGCCTGGCACTTGAGTGAAACCTTTAGCAACTAGTCTAGCCTTGTGGATATCTTGTTGTCCTTCCACGGCATGCTTTATCTTGTAAAGCCATTTGCATTGAAGGGGACGTATCTTTGCAGGTAGGTCCACAAGATCCCACACGTTGTTCTCATACATGGAGTCCATCTCGGATTGCATGGCTTCTAGCCATAGCTTTGAGTCAGAACTGGTCATGGCACCTTTATAGGTTGTGGGTTCATTACCCTCTAGGAGTAAGACGTCATCTGTATCGTGTTCCTCGACCATACCAATGTATCTGTCCGGAGGAATAGAGACTCTTCCCGACCTCCTAGGTTCCTCAGGAATATCTACCGCAGCCTCGGTTGAAGAAACTGTTTCCTCCAATGGTTGCTCGGTAGTTGGTTCTTGAACCTCCGATAACTCGAAGGTTCTATTACTCGACTTGTTCTCGAGAAATTCTTTCTCTAAGAACGTCGCACTAGCCGCAACAAAAACACGTTGTTCGGTTGGCGAGTAGAAGTAATGACCAAAAGTTCCCTTTGGATAGCCTATAAAGTATGTCTTGACCGATCGCGGGCCGAGCTTATCCTCGTGTCTCCACTTGACATAAGCCTCGCAGCCCCAAACCCGAATAAAGGACAAGTTAGGAACCGTTCCCTTCCATAATTCGTATGGAGTCTTGTCAACAGCTTTAGATGGACTTCGGTTAAGTATTAGAGCGGCCGACAAAAGAGCATGGCCCCATAATCAATCAGGCACAACGGTGTGACTCATCATGGATCGAACCATATCAAGTAAAGTTCGATTTCTCCGTTCGGACACACCATTTAATTGTGGTGTTCCAGGTGGAGTCAACTGTAGCACGATGCCACAGTCTTTAAGGTGTTGATCAAATTCGTGTGAAAGATACTCACCACCACGATCCGAACGTAGTGCTTTAATCTTTCTACCCAGCTGGTTCTGTACCCGATTCTGGTATTCTTTGAACTTGTCAAAGGATTCACTTTTATGTTTCATCAAGTAGACATAGCCATATCTACTCAAATCATCCGTGAAAGTGATGAAATACCTATAGCCCTCTCGTGCGTTGATCGACATAGGGCCACATACGTCCGTATGTATGAGTCCTAATAGGTCGGCAGCGCGCATTCCAACACCTTTGAAGGAAATACGAGTCATCTTACCGATGAGACATGATTCACACGTGCCATATGATTCGAAATCAAAGGGCGAGATAGCTCCATTCTGTATGAGTTGTTTCACGCGTTTCTCATTTATGTGTCCCATACGACAATGCCATAGGTAAGTTTGATCTTTGTCACCTACCTTTAATCTCTTATTATTCACATGTAATATTTCGGTGGTTTGATCTAAAACATAAATTCCATTCATGGAAACTGCCTTGCCATAAATCATATTGTGTAAGGAGAAAATACAGCTATTATTCTCTATTACAAATGAAAAACCGAGTTTGTCAAGCGCAGAAACTGAAATAATGTTTTTGGACAAACTAGGAACATAATAACAGTTATATAAAAATAACTCGAATCCACTTGGAAGCTGGATCACGTATGTTCCCTTCGAGACTGCAGCAACACGTGCTCCATTCCCGACACGCAGGTCCACCTCACCCTTGATTAGGGGTTCTTGGTTTCGGAGGCCCTGCACATGATTACATAGATGAGAACCACAACCAGTATCAAGTACCCAAGTTTCGCAACTTGCATGGTTAATCTCAATCATGTGAATAAAAGAAGAAGAAGACATACCAACAGGAGTAACGCGGCCTGCTTTAATGTCCTCCCGATACACGGGGCAGGAGCGCCTCCAATGCCCAGTCTTGTGGCAATGGTGACATTCCATGCTAGTATCCTTGCTCTTTGTTTTGCCATGTGAGTTGCTTGACTCACCTGGCCCACTCATAGTAAATCCTGGTTTCTTGAACCTGGGCTTACCTACTGCTAGGTCGCCCTGAGCTTTAGCCTTCCCTTTACCCTTTCCCTTACTGGAGATCATGAGAACATCCTGCTTCATGCTCCCACTTAATTTCAGATCCTTCTCAGTCTGTACGAGAAGGGAGTGGAGCTCATGAGGAGTCTTCTTCATGTCGTTCATGAAGTAGTTGGCCCTAAAGAGGGCGAACCCATCATGAAGTGAGTGAAGCATACGATCAACGATTATGTTCTCACTGATCTTGCAGTTAAGGGTCTCCAGTTTCTCGATATTCTCAATCATGTTGAGAATATGTGGGCTAACAGCTTGGCCCTTCTGGAGTTTCGCCTCAAAGAAGCGACAGGTATGCTCATAAGAAACGATTCTCGGAGCTTTGGAGAATTCGTTAGAGAGCGTGGTGAAAATCTTGTTTGCACCATGGGATATGAAGCGTCTTTGCAAATTTGATTCCATTGCATAGATGAGTACGTTCTTTATCGCACCTGCTTCCATGACGAAGTCGCTATGAGCGCGAACTTCGTTGGCTCTAGCTCCAGTTCCTGGGTGTGCCGGAATGGGCTCAGTTAAATACTTAAGCTTTCCGTCAGCAATGGCAGCATTCCGTAGTGCTGCCTCCCAGTCAGAGAAGTTTGACCCATCATTCCTCAGTCTAGTTGACTGATTCATGGAGTCCATGAAGGCCTTTAGCCAGGATTCACGTGCTAGCTTGGCACTTGGCATTGGGTCTTCACCAGCCATTATAGTTATACAGCAGTTTTAATGAACGTGTTCTACACTGAAAAAGAAGATAAAACAAAACCATATAAGCAACTCATTGTTGTGATTTAAGTCTATATTAAATTGAATTTAAACTCGTAGACTCATGCATTTATATAATTGATCTCCCTCAAGAATTATATAAATGATCCCAAGACTCAATTTCCGTATATTGATAAGCCCACAGTTTGGCTAATTCCACCGTTGGAACTCTTGGTCGATAGATTTCCGTAAATCCTATCTATTAGTCCATCTCAGTCACTGGATATTATCGAGTGACTATGATGTTGAGATAAAATAAATCATCTGTTCCCACTTACCCGACGTAGAAGGGGTCATATTATGCCTACCGACGAAGAAGGGATTCATGGGAGGCTGATTTATAAAGACTAGTCTCAATTTTTGGTTATACGAGGAAGACCCCATCAACTTTTATTTATTCATATTAAGTGAACTAATAGCTAGCAAATGCGTGAATGAATTAAATAAAGTGATGGCTTTGCAAATGACATGTGACATCTGTATTGTCACAGAAAACTAACGCGTAACCTCTACATGAGTCAGTTTTCAGGCATGATATAGGTGGTTTGGTTTAGGCGGAATATGATGCAAGCTATTATCGATGAATGCATAAAAATTAAATGCAATAAACGTAAATAAAAAGTCCTAGTGTGGCCTATCCTACCAAAAAAAACATAAAACAACTTGGAATCCACCGTTGGACCCTAGAAGCTTGTCTTGATGTTCCATCTTGGTCCTTGCAGCGGGAGTGAGCATCCGGTCTCCGTCTTGTCTTTGGTCTTCACAAAATTACTAATTTAAATTACAAAAGTAGTCCTAGATACATTCTAATTTAAATACAAAAGTAATTACATGGCAAAAACCCAAAACGGAGATTCAAGATCTCAAGATTACAAGCAAGACTATGTCCCATCATTACGGTGACACAATCTTCTAAGGCCACACTAAGTTACAACCGTTTGCAAAATAAAATACGTTATTGAAAGCATTCATTAGACATTCAACAAGACGATAAATAAAATGCATCAACTAAATTAAAATTCATACATGACATAATACTGTTATTATGATTAACAAATTTTTACCAAACCACCTTTTAGGATTAAAATTATGTGATTATACCGTTTTAACCACTTTAATTTTAATAAGTTAATAATCCTGTTATTTTAAACCGTTTTAAAATAATATGTATCAAACGAGGGTGAACCGTTTCACTAAAAATAATAATATACTATTTCCGTATACAGTATATTACTAAAGGCCATGTGAAAATAAAACATGTTATTTTCGAGAAAATAAAAAAAAAAACGAGTCTGTTACAGGGGTGGTCTACCGACCACCTGACGAAAAAAAAAAGATTTTTTTTTTTTTTTTTTTAAGCAGAATGGTCGACCGACCCGAAAAACAGGTCGACCGACCACAAAACACGAAACCGAGTTTCTGAACACGATTTCTCACAAAAGATAAACTGTCGAAACAGAAAAACACGCAGGAGGCGGTCGACCGACCGCAACGGGGGGTCGATCGACCGACTTAGCGGCAGAAGACGATTTTTCAGGTTTTAAAACTTACGAAAAACACAAAGGTAAAATTTTCATGGCCTAAGGCTCTGATACCACTTGTGGGGAATAAAGCATGTATTCACCCTAAACTTGCAGGATTATAATGAAAAATACAGTTGTGTTTATAGTCATAAGATTAAAAAGGATAAGAAAAGAAGTACAACCTTTAGTCCTTGTGCGAAAGGCCTAAGAACAGGAATTAACACAAATTCCCTCCTATAACTTGCACCCAAGACTTAGAATGAGACGTGGCCGCGTGTGCTAGAAATCCTCTCCAACTGCCTTGCAATATAGGGAGAGCCTTTTAGGTTTTAGATGTGAGATCTGAGGTTTTGGGAGAAGAAAGCTCTCAAAACCCTAATTTTTCCTTGAGATTTGTTTAAACAGTCAAAACAAGAGTCACTGACATAAGGAGAGTCCTCCTCCTTATGTAGCTCTTTTGGCCGAAATTTCCAATAGGGTAGGAGTGGGCTTTCCACTCTTACCTTATTCTAATTTGTGATTCGACCCATTTAGCTAAACTTTATTCGCGGGTTTTGTTTATAAATCGTATGCATGTTATCAGATATTAATGCAGTCGATGTATTAATAATGGTCTGATAAAATTACGATATTGTATAATTACCCAAATTAATATAACTGTTTATATTAATACGCGAATACAATATTTAATTAAATATAACCGTTTATATTTAATTTTACGAATTAATCATGCAATCCGTATTAGCTAAAATTATTTAATCCGTATTAAATAATAATCTCAACATCTTATTGACTAATTTAATAGTCAATACCTCTGACTAACTGTTTAGTCATATCCGGCATAAATGTGATTGTATTTTCATACCTTCACATCTCTCAAACGTGTCCTATAGGTGTGACGTATAGGGACCAGTTGATCACCGCCATCCGTATGACAATAACGTCAAACTTATCTAGCAAGCCAACCGTTATTGATAAACGTGGATCAACTGGTAATAATACAAAAGTATGCCCTTGTGATCCTTTAAGAGATTTAATAAGTCATTGTACTTAATTGTCAAGGACACCAGCCCCAACAAATACCCCATTAAGGCCAAATCTGAGAATGAGTAGGAATGAGACTGCAGGAGCTTGTAGTTCTCATACTTTTGGGCAGCATACTTTTCTGGAAGTACTAAATGGTTCTAATACACCCAAGGAAGGAATTGGGACAAGTAGTAATGTTCCTCACCAATCGGTGGGGAATGTATAACATGGGATTTTGGAATGTTAGGGGGCTAAACAAACTACCTAAGCAAAGATTTGTTTAGTGGTTTATGCATACGAATAGGGTGGGTTTGTTTGGGCTCCTTGAGACAAAGATTAAATTTATGTCTCTAAATTCTTTGAATGGCATTTTAATGGATGGATGAAGTTTATCCACTAATAATAGATGGCATAAGGGTGGTAGGATTTGGGTTCTTTGGAATCCGGCCATTTTTCATATTGAATTTCTGAGTTATTCAGCTCAATTAATACATATGAAAGTGACTGAGGTGGCTACTAATTTGAATTTTGGATGTCCATGGTTTATGCTTTCAATGCGTGTGAGGCAAGGCATGACTTATGGAATGAGTTGAAAGGTATAACAAATAGCATGGATGGTCCTTGGCTGGTGTGTGGAGATTTCAACACAGTGACTGACCATTCTGAGAGATTGGGGGGTGCTTGCTCTGATATAGAAATTCATGACTTTAAAGAATGTTTGGCTTACTGTGAACTGGTTGATAATCCTTCTTCTGGCTCGTTTTTCACCTGGAATAACAAGCAAGATCCAAGTACTAGAACCTATAGTAGGTTGGACAGAACTTTCATCAATGAATGCTGGAGTAGAAATATGAAGGATATGTATGCTCACTACTTACCAGAAGGTGACTTTGATCATAATCCGTGTATTATTAAGAGCAGAATTGAGTTGGTACATCATCAGAAGCCATTTAAATATATAAATATGTGGGGTAAAGCTAAAGAATATGAAGACATGTTGAGAAGTTGGTGGATTATGGCAGTCAGGGGTACCAAGATGTACTGTCTTACCAGTAAAATGAAAATGCTGAAGAGGAAGTTGAAGGCATTTAATCATTCTCATTTTGAGAATATTGAATATCAGGCTGCTCAACCATTGCAGGAAGTTCAGCAGATTCAAATGAGTATTGTGCCAGAATATGGGAGATGAGGCTTTAATTAGGAAGGAGATAGAGGCTCTGCAAAAGTATAAAGATATCCTAACAGCTTGTAATAATTTTTTACAACAAAAAGCAAAAGTTACTTAGTTAAAAGAAGCTGATAGTAATTCAAAATATTTTCATTGGGCTATAAGGAAGAGGTTTATCAGGAATCAGGTGTTGTCTATTAAGGATAGCAGTGGAGTGGAATATGATGATCCTGAGGCAATTCAGGAAGTGTTCTTGAAGTATTATCAGCAGTTACTAGGAGAGGATGTAAGAAATACTGCAGTGAATTCCAGGATTGTTCAGTCGGGACGAGTGTGTAGTGACAGGCATGGAGTTATGTTGATGAAGGAGATAACTGATGCTGAGATTAGGGAGGTTATTTTTATTATTCCTGAACATAAAGCTGCAGGACCTGATGGATATTCTAGTGTTTTTTTCAAGGACTCATGGGCTGTTATAGGGGATGAAGTGTGTAAGGCAGTGAAGGATGTTTTTGCTTCTGGAAAACTGCTCAAGCAATTGAATTCTACCATTCTCACTCTTATTCCAAAGTGTCAGATGCCTACTCATGTGACCCAATTTAGGCCAATTGCATGTTGTAATGTCTTGTATAAATGCATTACTAAACTTATTTGCAACCGGCTTTCATTGGTGTTACCTGAGTTGATAAGTATGAATCAAGGAGGATTTGTGAAAGGGAGAAGCATAATTGAAAATATTTTGATTTGTCAAGATTTGGTAAGGCAATACAACAGAAAGCATGTGTCCCCAAGGTGTATGTTTAAAATGGACTTAATGAAGGCTTATGATTCAGTGAGCTGGCAATTCCTGAATGATAAGCTAAGTGCTTTAAAATTCCCTAAGAAGTTTCAAGAGTTGATTATGGAGTGTGTGCAGTCCCCTTCTTATTCTATTGCTCTGAATGGTGAGGTCTTTGGGTTTTTTAAGGGTAAGAGAGGATTTCGTCAGGGTGATCCAATGTCCCCCTTGCTCTTTACAGTGGCCATGGAGTATTTGAGTCGAATTTTGAAGTGTGCTACCGACAAGTTGGAGTTTCATTATCATCCTATGTGTAAGGCTATGAAATTGACACATTTAATGTTTGCAGATGACTTAATGTTATTCTGTAAAGGAGATGTTCAGTCTATAATGATTGTGCTAAGATCATTTGCAGCTTTTTCAGAAGCATCTGGTCTGAAGATGAATGTTATGAAATCTAGCTGCTATTTTAATGGTGTTAGGAGGGAGATAAGGCAACAGATCTTGAGTATATCTGGCTTTGAAGAAGGAACTTTACCATTTAAGTATCTGGGGGTTCCTATAACAGCAGGGAGACTGCAAAAGAAAGATTGTGACTGTCTTATTGCTAAGATTACTGATAAGATTCATGGTTTTGGTACTAAGCAGTTGTCATATGCAGGAAGAGTGGTTTTGGTTCAGACTGTACTATCTACAATGCATAACTATTGGGCTGCCATCTTTATTTTACCCAAAGCAGTGATAAGAAGGGTTGAGAGCATTTGTAGGAATTATCTATGGGAAGGCAATGCAGAATATAGCAAGGTGCCTGCAATTGGGTGGCATAGGGTTTGTGTGCCAAAGAAAGAGGGAGGTTTGAATTTAAAGCAAGGGATAAAATGGAATATTGCAATGGTAGGGAAACTGGTTTGGTGGATAGTGGAACAACCAAGTAGACTCTGGGTGCAGTGGATTCATCAAGTGTATATGAAAGGTACAGACTGGAGAGATTATAAGCCTGGTTCAGATTCAAGCTGGTACTGGAGGAAAATTTGTGGAGTGAAAGACATGGTGAAAGATGGGTTTGTAGGCAATTCATGGAGTCTGAGTGCAAGGGGATATACAGTTAAGAGTTGCTATGATTGGATTCGTGATAAAAGAGAGGTGGTGAACTGACATCAAGTGATTTGGGATCATTTTGCTGTCCCAAAACACAGTTTTATAGCTTGGTTAGTAGTACAGGAAGCCCTGAAACTCAAAGATAAGCTCTACCTGCTACATGTGAGTGAGAATGATCTTTGTTGCATTTGTGGAATACATTCAGAGACACATAAGCATTTGTTTGTGGACTGTAATTACAGTGCAAAGGTGCTGAGACTGGTAGGTGACTGGTTAAATGCAGATATTGGAGTGGCTGGCGCCTTAATGCAGATAGCAAGGAAACGTTGGAGCAGATTGAGAAAGCATGTTACTAGCATTTGTATTATGGCATGCTGGTATTCTGTATGGATACAGAGGAATGAAGCCCGTACTCATCATCAAATTAAGAGGTTTGAGTTTGTAGTTAAGCTGATCAAAGAGTGCATAAGGAGTAGGATGCTAGTTGTTAATATGAAGAAAGTCTCTGATAATGAAATAGCATGGCTGAAGTTAGTAAATTTGTACTAGTCAGAGATAGTGCTTGTAGGTTGTTTAAATTGGAGCTGTAAACCTTGGTTCATGATTAATGAAATTCTTATATTTTAGCAACAAAAAAAAAGTCCTTAGTTCTTCTCAAGTACTTAAGGATATTCTTAACGGCTATCCAGTGTTTTTCACCTGGATTGGCTTGGTATCTACTTGTCATACTCAAAGCATATGACACATCTGGACGGGTACAGGTAATGGCATACATGATTGACCCAACAGCTGAAGCATAGGGTATTTCTTTCATTCTTTCAACATGTTTCGTTTCATCAGGAGTGGGTGACTGAGATTTACTCAAGGAAATTCCACTTCCCATTGGAATGAGTCCTCTCTTAGAGTTCTCCATGTTGAAACAATGAAGGATCTTATCCACATAAGATTCCTGGCTTAGTGCCAATATTCTCTTGGATCTTTCTCTAAAGATTCTTATACCCAGAATGCGTTGCGCATTCCCCAAATCTTTCATTTGGAAATGTTTTCCTAACCATTCCTTGACAGAAGTCAACATGGAAACATCGTTACCAATAAGGAGTATGTCATCTACATACAAGATTAGGAACACAACTTTGCTCCCACTGAACTTCATGTATAAACAAGGTTCCTCGACACTTCGAGTGAAACCATTTTCTTTTATCACATGATTGAACCGATGATTACAACTTCTAGATGCTTGCTTAAGTCCATAAATGGATCTATTTAGCTTGCATACTTTGTTAGGATTTTTAGGATCTTTATAACCTTCAGGTTGTAACATGTACACCTCGTCCTCTAAATGCACATTTAGGAAGGCGGTTTTAACATCCATTTGCCATATTTCATAATCATGAAATGCGGCAATCGCTAACATAATCCGAATTGATCTTAACATAGCAACAGGAGCAAAAGTTTCATCATGGTGAAGACCATGAATTTGAGTGAAACCTTTTGCTACAAGTCTAGCTTTGTAGACATCATCATGTCCCTCAATACCATTCTTGATCTTGAAGATCCATTTGCACTGAAGCGGTTTTACGTTCTCAGGCAAATCAACCAAGTTCCAAACTTGATTATCTTCCATAAAACTAATTTCGGATTTCATGGCTTCAAGCAAAAAGTTGAATTTGGACTAGATATGGCCGCTTTGTAGGTTGATGGCTCATCATTTTCCATTAGAAAGATGTCTAATTCGTCTCCTACCTCAATGGCACCAATATATCATTCAGGTTGGTGACTCACCCTCCCAGGCCTCCTAGGTAATGGGGCATGAACTACAGCATTGGACGAAGAAGGAATGTCTTCTTGCGTCATCTCAACTTCTGTTTGTGACTCTTGACCTTGAATTTCTTCAAGTTCAAATTTTCTCCCACTCTATCTTTTAGAAATGAAGTCATTTTCTAAAAAGACAGCTTCGCGAGACACAAACACTTTGTTCTCTTGAGAATTATAGAAGTAGTATGCACAAGTATTGAGTCGATAACCTACAAACGTACATTTATCAAACTTGGGTGCAAGTTTATCGGAAGACTTGTTCTTTACATAAGCCTTGCAACCCCATATCTTTATATATGACAAATTAGGGACCTTCCCTTTCCATATCTCATATGGAGTTTTATTTGCAGCCTTAGTGGGACTCCTGGTTAAGGAATGAATGGTGGTTTGGAGTGCAAATTCCCAAAATGAACCGGGGAGATCTGTAAGACCCATGATTGATCGAACCATATCTAATAAGGTTCGATTTCTCCTTTCAGAAACACCATTGAGTTGTGGTGTTCCAGGTGGAGTTAGTTGTGACACTATGCCACACTCTTTTAGATGAGAATCAAATTCATTGCTTAGATACTCTCCACCACGATCAGATCGTAGTGCTTTGATCTTTCTATTGGTTTGTTTCTCTACTTCATTTTGGAATTCTTTGAACTTTTCAAAGGCTTCACTTTTATATTTGATTAAGTATATATATCCATAGCTACTTAAATCATCAGTAAAAGTAATGAAGTAGTCATAATTTCCTCTTGCGCTGATTGTCATTGGACCACATACATCGGTATGTATTAGTCCTAACAAGTCACTTGCTCTTTCACCTTTTCCACTAAAAGGTGATCGAGTCATCTTACCAAGAAGACATGATTCACATACTACATATGATATGTAATCAACTGGTTTAATGATATTAGTCGATACTAATCTCTTAATGCGATTTTCATTTATGTGACCTAGACGGCAATGCCAAATGAACGATTCATTTGGATCACTTGATTTGAGCCTTTTTGTCTGCACATTATGGACATCAATAGATTTTGAGTTGTCAAGAACATAAATCCCATTTACGGAATTTGCTTGGCATACCACCAAGCCATTTCGATACATTTCACAATAATTGTTCTTGATTAAAAAAGAAAAACCTTCCATGTCTAACATGGCAACCGAAATGATGTTCTTTGATAATGAAGGTACATAATAACAATTATTCAAATACAACTCAAAACCATTAGCTAAATACAGCATGTAGGTTCCTTTTGAAGAAGTGGCTACCCTAGCCCCATTTCCAAGTCTGAATCCACGTCCCCTTTATCTAGCTTCTCCATATTTCTTAGCCCATGTAAATGATTACAAAAGTGAGATCCACAACCAGTATCTAATACCCAAGTTGTAGAGGAGGTGAAATTAATGTCAATTACATAGATTTCAGATAGAGTCTTACTCTTTGGAGTGATGATTCCATCTTTGATGTCCTCCAAATACCCGGGGGAATTACGCCTCTAATGGCCAAACTCGAAACAATGGTGACACATTTCAAAAGGTTTAGCACCCTTCTTGAAGGTTGTAGTAGTCCCACTAGCCACTTCCTTCATGTGTTTCTTGCCTCTCTTCATCCTTTTGAACTTCCTTCCATTCCTAATGGAAAAAGGTGTTCCGCTTGTGCTCCCACTCATCTCTTCATCCCTTTTTGTCTCTAAAGACATCAAGTTCATGTGAGAGACGAGACTATCACACTCATGATCAGTCATCATGATTGGTGTAGGCCAAGAGGAGCAGAATTGGTTACTAGACAAAGATTTTCATTGTTGTCAATCGTAAAGCGCAATTCTCTAGTCGAATTATCATCTTTATAAGATTTTTGCCAGGTGTCAATGGTGATAGGAGTGGGATTATTGAAAGGATCCATTTTCAATTACTATAAGAGATGAAGGAAAAATTAACATTTATCGTTTGTAAACTTGAAAATGATGTAAACAAGTTTTAGCATCTATAAAATGACCTCTATCCAATTTTATAAATGATTCCAAGACCCAGACCCTATACCATCAAAATCGTGAACCACTGGAACTCCGACTCAATGATATGGTTTGGTGGGTTAATACTTTAACCGGTTCTACTCTTAGAACTCTCGGTCGACGAAAAATCATTATTTATTCATCTTAGCCCGGAACACATTGACCACTGGTCCTCTACACTTCCGTTGAGTACAAACCAAATTTCGACTGCATCAAGATGCGATCCGCCCACTGGACTGAATCCATCTCATTGCCCCATTTATCCTACGTAATGGGGTTCGTACTGCCCACTGGCCTGGACTAGCACCACCACACGAAATAGAAGCTCATGGGTTCTACTATTTGGTAAGGCTAATCTCAATTGTTTTGTGAATATAGAGGTCTTGTCAATTTATTATCTATCGCCTTTAAGTAAATTAAATTGGTGAACTCGATAATTATAATTGACACGGTCGTTATAACGAATATTCTAATATGCATGTTTATGGCGATTTGGCTATGCATGCAAACATATAAATAAAGCAAAATAAAAGCAGTAAAACAATAAAGTCCTAGTATGACCTTCCTAGTAATAGAAAAAGTAATTAACTATTACAAATTCGGAAACCAACTCCTTGGTCCCTTGAACTTCAAACGCACGCCTTCCAAGAAAACACCGTCGGCACCGTCTTTTGGATCTCCGGATTTACAATAAAATAATACAACTACTCTATTGTAAAACTGAAATTTAAATTTAATTACATAAATTACAAACGAATCAATATTCCCTTTCATTACGGGTAATATTGATTAAAAACTAAGGTCATACTAAGAAAATTTACATAATTCCAAATTATATAAAACATTCAAATATGACATTCATATTAAATAAAATGCAATATTAAAATATGTATGCAAATGCCAAATCGCCTTTACTATGAGCAAATATCTCATATTTGTTTACGGTTTTTACGGATATGCGTGATTTTAACTACTAAAATCACCAAAAATTACATAAATCTCATTTATGTTCAACTTAACCATCCTAACACACTTTAGGAATCAAAATTTAGTCCCTACTAATTTTGATCATGATTCAACTTGATTTTGCATTATTGTTGGAAATTATTCGTATTTACGGGAAAATAAAGGAAAATGGCCAAATGAGTCAATAAAAATTCGAAAATTTAAAATTTAAAATTTTTAAACATTCTGGAAATTTCTAAAATTTTAAAAGTTAATAAAATGGCTTTATGCAAAATGATTTAGTTTATTTCTTAAATAAATCGTAAAAGTGAGTTTTTATGTCCAAAATCCAAACTAATTATAAAAACTTGCTGTAAAATTACTATAAATTTTTACTCATCCTAAAATACCTTTTAGAATCTGGAATTGACCAAAAATTTCGGGCCATACTCGAATTTTAATTTTCACGACTCAAACATTATAATTATTAACAATTATCTCACAAAATTAATAATTATAAAAACAAAAACTTTTTGATATCCAACTTTTGGATCTGATGTTCCTATCATATAAGCATCTATGGGTAAAATTTTATGCATAATTTTAAGATTAACTATTTTTAACACAATAAGTCATTATTTAGCCGATTTTAACCATTAAAATCATAAATCATGCATCATTGATGAGTAGTATTTTGGTACCATTTTACCCCTCATTTATACCTTATTCCGACTCGGTTTTGCGTGTTTAATTGAATAAATTGCTCTTTTTACTATTTATTTAATAATTATTAGTTTTATTTTATTTATTGCGAATAATTGTTAGATTTGTGGAATTTGACTTTATTTTGGTCGTTTTAACTTTATTTAGGAACTATTTCATATTATTTGAGTGTTTTGGTAGTACTTTCGTCTTTTTATTTTATAGGTATCAAGTCCGAATATGAAAACCGGTTCAAGACGGATTAAAGAAAGACGAAGATAAAATAAAACGGAGACTTGGACCGATCATTCTCGCGCTACACCTTATGTTTCTTGGCCCAAAGCTAACCACGTGAGAATTGCTTTCTCAAAAAGGATCACGTGAGGGGAGTAGAAAAAACAAGCAGCCAAGTAGCTGAAAAAAATGTTGGTCCGCAGCATTTTTTTCGGAACAGAGACAAGAATTAAGAGGCACGCAGCTTTGGTTTTTTGGTTTCAAAAGGAAAACAGTAGGCAGTAGAAGAATAGAGTAGTTTAGCTTTATTTTTCTTCCTTTTATTTTTTTCATTAGTCACTTAATTGGTATACAAGTTTCAAGCTTTTGTAATCCGTCTTCTAGATCTATGCAATTTCAAACATTTCCTTCCCTATGGTATAATTTTCTCTTCTCTCTTTTATTATTTACTCTTGTTTTGTTATTTATCATTTTCATAGAGTTAATGTTTGTTTTAATTAAAGTTTTAATCTTTGTTACTTTATTTAGGTTTATTTCATGTTTAAGGTTAGTGGGTAGTCTAGTTAGTGTTAATTTATTCATGTTAGAGTAGTTTAATAGTTAGGGGATGGGGTTAGTGTAGAAAAGTTTGAGTCTTGTATGTGGGTAATTGTTTAAATAATGTTTGGTTTGATTATTGTTCATTATTAGTCTTGTGATACTAATGACGATTAGTGTGCTTAATTATGCCAACGAGAAATCCGAGGTTTAATTGGTTTAGTTACTTGACTATGATTGTTAAGTTGACGTCACGAAAGTGAGTTAATGTATTGATCGGGAATTTAATTAGTTGTTCGAGAGAATGCTAGTTTGAGACCCTAATTAATGATAATCACCTTACTTATTGCGTGAATTAGTGATTTGAAAGAATGCTAATTTATGTTACGTTTCCCTATTGCTAGACCAATCTTGACTACATGACACCCCATATCCCTAACTCCCTTAATTTATCGTTTACTCTTTTTATTTTTATCGCTTTAGACTTTAGTTATCTATTAGTCTTTCTCATGCTTTGTTTTTGACTAAACTAAAACTAGACCGAGATTTATAGCCTAACCCCACCATCCTTTGGGTTCGACCCTAAATTATACTACTTAATTTGGGAGTTTATAAATTGTTTTTGGTGCCGGAATTGACGACAAAAACCGGCCATCAATCATTTGAGAACAAATTCTCAAAATTTTTTTACATTCTGTAAATATTGCATGTGACATTGTGTAAAAGTTTTATGACATAATTCCAACTCTAACTATCAAAGTCGAATTTAGTCACTATTAATACGATTTTTACTATAAAAATCATTAATCATGCAAAAGTAGTCTAACAAAACTGAAATTTTTTGTAGGTACTGTACATATTGCATCTGACTTCTCATAAAATTTTCAAGGTCAGATTCGAAATATAACCTCTTATATCCATTTTAACTCACATTATGATTATTTATCTCATAAAAATCATAATCCATGCATAGTAACCTTATTAGTTACGAATATTTTTATACATTATATAAAATATGCATGTGAGAATATATCAAAAAAATTCGGCCAGAAACAAAGTCTAACTATTTAATTTCTCCATTAATTGTTGTTTATAACCGATTTAAACATCAAAAAATATACAAATAAATATAAAATGAACAATAAAAATCCATAAAATTATTTTTATGTCCTAAAACAATTTTAGAACCAGAAACTTTAACATGCAAAAATTATTTTGTGATTTATCATAATAAACACAAAATTTCGAAATACTTGTGTTAATCTAATTAACACAAAACATGAATCCGATCATGCATGCAACAACCGTAATGCTCTGATACCACTTGTTAGAAATCGAATTTCAGATTATATACTCATATCTCCCATGAGTTTTGTTTCATTAAGTTTAGTCATGAAAACTTAATTAGATCTTATGCATGCATGATGATAACATAAGATGGATGAAATTCCTTACATTGGTTTTAGAAGGTTTATACTCAATAATCACCTATTATTTGAGTCTTGAAAAACCGAGACACCTTTTATAACGGTTTATTGTGAAACCGTCTCCAAAAGCTCTTATCAAGTAACCGTTCTCAAACTAAAAACAATTTTGTTACTAGAAATTGAATTTAGTATACTAGAAATTATATCTATAATATTACTAACTATGGAAATGATTTTGTATCACTAAGAAAACTATTTTCTTATGAGAGGATGAAGAAGACTATTATTTCATGTGATGCTTTTACACACAATATATAGGGAAAACAATCCCCTTTGAGTGCATGTGATAGCCGGCCAAGGGCTCCCAAGAAGCCCCAATGCACGCTCTCTATTTATGACAAATGCATAAAAATTTTCTTACACATTTAATCTAGCTTGTAAGCTATGTGTAAGCTACATAATAAACAATTTATTTGTTCATACTCATACACTAATCTCACGGTCCATTTGAGATAAAATGGATTCCATTTTATCTTTGTGAATTGCGTTAATTTGTCATATGTCACATATGTCTCATAACACATGAACCAATTTGTTAATTATGCAATTTTAACCCTTTTAAATCCATAATATACAAATTCATTACATTTAAATAATTCGTATAGTAATTCGAAATTACTATCTTATGAAAATGTAATATCAAAAGTTTATTACAACTATTTGCAATTTTATGACCAACCGTGTTTATCCTCAATTTAATCTTTTCTCAAACGACTAAACAAAACCAAGTAATAAAACAATTTTATTACCTTGACCATTATTATAATCTAATATAATATATGTCACGTAAAATCATTTCCAACTTCTAGTCATTAATCCGTATCCAATACAATTAATTAAATATTCCATTGAGACGGAATTCCCTAAAGATATGACCTTAAGGAATCAACTGATCACCACCATCATATGACGATAATGTCAAACTCTAGACAGCCAATCATTATCGGTAAATGTTGATCAGTTGACTTTAAAAGAGTAACATTCCCAGTTGTGTTTCATTCAAATGAGTTTTAATTATGTCAACGCACTATTGTCGAGGACACTTCCTCCAACAAGTGCCCCTTACATCCAACAATAAACGGAGTACATTCCACTCAATTCCTTCAAGCGCATACTAGTTACATCAATCGCTCAATCCATTTTCTATCTCTATCCTTTAGAATGCCATGAGTTTTAAACTGTATATAATGTCTAAGCTCTTGTTGTATCAGCCTGCTACACTGGCGAGGATGAAGAATGTTTAGTTGCAGTCTACTGCTATTTCTCTGCCGCCAAATAAAGTATACTGCAGCATTAATAACACTGTTAAGAATGCCCACCTTTAATCTCGAAAATCTGTTGTGAGTTGTCCAAGCTTGATTGTTGTTAACATCTAGAAGAACCCCTGTCCATTCTTGCAGCAATTGCAACACTTGCCTACTGTATTCGCAATAAAAAAAATAGGTGATCGGAGTCTTCCACCCCCTGGTCACAGATGCAGCATCTGTTATCAGAGCAGATGTTCAGCTTGAAAAGCTTCTCTTTGGTATTGAATCCATTATGATAGTACTGATGCGTGCCTATTTTATGATGTTTCACATCTATTTTTACACGCATTTTGTCGCTCACTTACTATGTTTTAGCATTTATTTCCCAACAAACGTGTACTTTCGTATTTTTTTGCACTTTTGCAGATTTATGCGGAAAAGGGACGATTTTGCACCAAATTCACGCCCTCGGGATTTTTGCATAATTAAGGAACGAAGGGAAGTCAACTGGAGTCATTATTTAAGTACCAAAAGTCAAGTCAAGAAGAACCGGAGAATTTCTACGGGGAAACGGGTCGACCGACCTACTAAATGGGTCGGCCGACCTGGCCTGAATTTTAAGAAGTCCAGAATTTCAAGAAAGCCCAGATTATTCCTAAGCCCGTAAAAGAGGTCGACCGACCCACATAGTAGGTCGACCGACCTCAGCGAAGCCCAGAAGCGGTTTTCGGAAATAGATTAGAAGTATGGAGTCTTTAGGAAACTCTTAAATTCTGCCCTATATAAACTAATCTTGTGATTAGGGTTAGAGATACCTAGTTTTTATCATTCTAGTTTATAATCTAGTTTGTTCATCAAGTTCCTAATTTTAGTTTTCTCTTCAAGTTATAATCTTTCAATAATTCTCAAGCATTCAATAAAGTTTGTTCCTTTCTGCCTTAATTCCGATTCTGGTAATTACTCTTTTAATCTAGTTTCATTATTTTTCTTATTATTGTTGCATCCGGTTTAAGTTAGAATCCCAAACTTTATTAATTCTTGCATGTTTAGATATCGTTCATTATGTTTTCCATGTTTATTCCGTTTTCATAATTGTTTTAGTAATTATGAGTAGCTAAATTTCATATGTTAGGATGTAGGGGATGAATATGCATAGGTAATAGAATTCCGAAACCGACCTGTAGCAGAGCCGTGGTCGGCCGACTCAATTAATGGGTCGGTCGACCAAGGCGGTGGTCGGCCGATTGGAATAGCCGGTCGGTCGACCCACTCGCGTATGTATTCTGTTTCGTCTTTCTTTGTTGACTATAATACCCTACAATGGGACTTAAAGGAGACTTGTAGGATGTTAGTAATGACCTACCCAAGATTGAGAGATACGGGAAGGGCATTGGTTTACACCTTAAGACGGCTAGGTTACTCAAGACTGAAAGGTATGTGACCTAGGATTTAGGAATCACCCTTATTGTTGACACCCAATAATTGTGAGACCTGGGAACTAATAGCATAGGCCGAAAGGAGCTATTAGGTATCATAGAGCGAAAGGATATGTTACACCCTTACGCGACTGCAATACATGTGGACCTTAGGATTTATATTACCTTAGCTATTTATTACCCAAACATCCTAGCATCTCTTTTATTATATTTTTACTCTCATCTTTTATGTAACACCCCAAAATATGAGAGAAAAGTTGTCCCACATTGGTAGAATGTGAGGCTTGTGATATGTTTATAATAACTTCCACCCACCACTTAGTAACAAGGCCTTGTACTTTTGGGCTTAAGTGAGGACAAATAATGGGCCCAAAAGTGTGCACCCATCTTATTGGGATTGTGTTACGACCGTGGTGGGTCGGGTTGTTACAAATGGTATAAGAGCGACCCTGCGACCGTGTGGTGAGCCTGTGGTCGGGAGTACCCGGGTCACACACCTAGCGGGGGAGGATTCTGGCCCTGGTTGTGGTCAAGTTTGAGGCACAACGAGGACGTTGTGTTCTTTAAGTGGGGGAGTTTGTAACACCCCAAAATATGAGAGAAAAGTTGTCCCACATTCGTAGAATGTGAGCCTTGTGATATGTTTATAATAACTTCCACCCACCACTTAGTAACAAGGCCTTGTACTTTTGGGCTTAAGTGAGGACAAATAATGGGCCAAAAGTGTGCACCCATCTTATTGGGGCTGTGTTACGACCGTGGTGGGTCGGGTTGTTACATTTTATTATTTGTTTGTTTTAATCTTTGCCTTAGACTTAGTAATCAACCAATTAAAACCCCCAAATTTGTTACCTTTAACATTAACATCAAACAATAAGCACTCCCCACCTCTTTGTGGTTCGACCCTGACTTTCACTATCTATAGTTTAAGTTTAGGAATTATAAATTTATCTTTGGTACCCTCAACGATGGGCATCACATTTTGGCGCCGTTGCTGGGGAGGTGACGCCAGTGTTTATTGTTTTTGTTTTTGTTTCTCTTTGTTTAAGGAACTTTTGTTCCTTAAACCTTCTCACCTTTTTCTTGTAGTTTCCATCTTATGCGCAGGCCAGTTCAAGGAGAACTCCTACCACTTGACCACGAGCTTGAGAGGACTCTAAGAGAAAGGAGGAAGCAACTTCTAGCGAGTGAGGAAGGAGGTTCACCATCTTCCTTATTCCAAGAAGACATCTTTGAACAACCACCATTACCATCTTCACCAAAAACACCACCTTATATTTACTTGCATGTTTTTCCAAAAGAAGAAGAAAACATGACAGAGGAAGCTACTATTGCCAGTCACTCCATGCCTCAGGCAAAGGACCTATACAAAGGGTTTACTTTACCTGCAGGTACTGGGAAGCCATTCGAGGCCAAGCCTGCCTACATTACTATGGTTGAAAGAAACCAATTTGGAGGCTCGGCCAATGAGGATGCTGCAAAGCATATTGAAATCTTCACAGAATACATATGCTCTATTGCACCCCCAGAAGGAGTGACACAGGACCAGATTAAGCAGACCATGTTTATCTTCTCTCTTAGGGATTCTGCGAGAGAATGGTACAGAGACTTGGACCGCACTGCTGCGGGAGTCACAGATTGGAATACCCTAGCCTTATCATTCTACAGGAAATACTATTCTGCATCCAAGACTAATGCTTTGAGGGCGCAGATTACAAATTTCAAGCAAGGACCTAATGAGGATTTCAGTGAGGCTTGAGACAGGTTCAAGAGACTTGTTCGATCCATACCACACCATGGATTCGAACAATGGTTTCTTTGTAACCAGTTTTACAATGGCCTCTACGATGACAACAGGGCCTACTTAGATGCTGCGGCCAATGGAAGGTTCCAGGACAATTCCGGAGAGACTAAGGGTCTCAAGTTAATAGAGGATGTCGCTGTACACCGTGCTGAACATGGAACTTCCCGAGGCAATCAAAGGAAAGCTGAGTATAACCTGGCTGCTATTGAGGCCTTGACGGCCAAGTTAGAGAAACTAGAAGCTGGAGGGAAGTTCGATCTAGGAAGTGGAAGCAATGGAGGTATTTATCAGGTGAATGTCGTTCAAGACGGACCCTTTGCTTGTGAGAGGTGTGGTGGAGAAGGGCACGCGTCAAAATTTTGTACCTCATCCAATGAGACATGTGCCGCTTTCCAGCACTATCGTGGGAACAATTTTGATGACCCAAATAATAATAATGTCCATCCCAACATGAGGTGGACAAGCCAGAATGTTCTCAACCCACAACACATGCAACCTCGGCAAAATTCAACATGCATTCCCCCACATAAGCAAGGTTTCCAGAAACCACCCTTCAACCCTCAACCACCTTCAAATCCACCACCCAACACAGACACTCTTATCCAAAATCTTATTGGGCTGGTTTAGAAGGAATCTCAGGCTAGAGAGGCAGGGATGAAGATGTTAGAATCTCAGATTGCTCAAATTGTGGGCAAGAATGATACTAGGGCTCCGGGTCAACTTCCGACCAAGACGGACCAGAAAAAAGAGACTCTAAATATCATATCCCTACGAAGCGGAGCTAAAGTGGGAGGCGAAAAAGATAAACAGATGAGTAACAGCGAGGAAAGTCGACCGACCCAGGAGCCAGGTCGACCGACCTCTAAGCAGAATCTGGAAAATCCCGCTGTACAGGAAAGTGGACGACCGACCGAGGAAGAAGGTCGACCGACCACCGAGGCGGAACAGGAAGCTCCTTTTCGTCCCGAATTGCCGAACAACTTAAGGGATTTCCTTTTTCGGGGTGATAAGACCCCCAGGTTTCTGAAAAGGGCTGCAAATACCGAATCTTCAGCCCCTCATTTCCCAGAAAGACTCATACCTTCGAAGGATCAGGTATCTTTTGACAAATTTAAAGACGTAATTCGTTCATTAAATGTTCAAGTTCCGTTTTTAGAATTAGTTCAGCAGGTTCCTGCTTATCTTAAATTTATGAGGCAACTTTTGTCGAGAAAGAGGTCTTTAGATAAGGTTGAGTCGGTGGCTCTCACTGAGGAGTCATCCAGTTTTCTATCACATGTTATTGCCCCTCACAAACTCGATGATCCTGGTAGTTTTTCTGTCCCCTGCAATATAGGAACCTTCCCTGTAAAAAAGGCTTTATGCGACTTAGGAGCTAGCATCAGTGTCATGCCCCTAAGTGTTGCCTTAAAACTAGGAATGACCAATTTTGCAGTAACCAGCATGACTGTCCAGATGGCAGACCGTACATCTATGGAACCCATAGGGGTGTTGGAAAACATCCCTGTGCGTATAGACAGGTTTTTCTTCCCAGTTGACTTTGTAGTTTTGGACATCCCAGAGGATGCCCATATACCTATAATACTAGGAAGACCTTTCCTTCACACTGCGGGAGCCATCATAGATGTAGGCACTGGGACTTTAACCTTCAAAGTAGGAAAGCATTCCATTATCTATGGCCTATCTTATAGGAAGAAGGATGCTATGACCCCCATCACTTGTAATGCTATTACTTCGGAAAAGAAGTATAAGGTCATCACTACATCTCCTACTTTATTGCCTACTCCTGTACCTATTTTTACACCTCCGTCCCAGATTGGGAGCAATATGGAGGGTACTTCTATTGTGACTAATGCAGGAATTGGTTTGGGGAAACCCAAAATAAAGGAAGTCACAGTGCAGAGAGGGGGAATGGGATTATTGAGCTACAAAGAAGATGAAGACCCAGATGTTGTAGATCGGGAGGACAAGAAAAAGAGGAGACAATCTCAAGAGGAGAGTTCGTCGCATATGCTTTGCGACGGCGGAAACAAGATGTGTTTCGCTACTCAAGAAAACATCGTGGAGACTACGGCGTGTCGTCAAAAGCCGTGGTCGGATATATTTCGCATCTTTAGCGGATAGTTGTTTCAAATTTAAGCTTTTAAGACAATTTACTTTTGTTGTTTGAGACTTTTTAATTTGGTTTGCTCGTAGTTTTAGAACTTTTTCCGTTATGCTTGCGTAGTTAAGACTTTAGACTTGTTTCTGGCATCTCGCGCATTTGTTGGGCGCATATTTATTGCTTTTTCAGGTTCGACAAAGAAACGAAGACCGCTGTGCAGCAGAGAGGTCGGTCGACCTGATATATGGGTCGGTCGACCTACCCGTCCGTCACAGTCTGTTCGTTTCTTCCTCGGGAATCGTGCAACCATCTTGGGTACTTGAGTGGCACTGCTAGCCACCAAAACCTCCCAGCTTACGCTGGTTTGGGGAGGTTTTTCTCATACGTTTATTAACCCAATGAGTACTTTCCAGTTTTTCCTTAGTTTTTTTTTTCTCTTTGCATTTTTCCTTTAATTTTCTGAAACCTTTACTTAGGCTAATGCACAATGGGGACATTGTGCGGGTTGGTTTGGGGAATGGTTTCGTGTCACATGCATTGCACTCTGTCACACGTTTATTGCATTTCCGTATTGCATTGTTCTTTTCTTTATTTTCCTTGCATATACAAAAAAATACAAAAAAATGAAAAATTTCAAAAAAAATTCCAAAAAAATGCACGTTTATTTTAGCATATAGGTCGAGTCGGAACGAAAGTATTTCAAGGATGATTTAGCTATTTCACATGTTTATGCCTTTACCTTGCCTTGTCAACTTGTTTTAGTATAAGAGTCTTTTGCATATCTACGAGTTTTTGTCAATTTGTATATCTTGAGACTTGCTTATACCTTGGCAACCTACTATACATTCTAAGTTTTAGAGCTTATTTCCTGGTTTCATTCTTAAACCAGTTGTCTAGGATGTGAGTAGTACTCCCCTTGGAACATGTTACATCAATATGCATAAACATGAACTTGAATTGCTATATACTTGTTTTACTATCTCGTTTTGTGAATCTTGATACGTGCATTTGGGATCCCTTTTCACTTATTTACCCATAAGCGCTACATAGCCAATTTTGCCTTTTTATTCCCCCAAAACTACATCCCATACTTAGCCTACCCTTCCAAGCTAGTATTTGTGGTCTTTGGTTTGACTTTTGAGGCATCTTGGTTTGTATGCTATCTTGAGCAAAAAGAGAAAAGAAAGAAAAGAAAGAAAAGAAAAAGAACAGAAAAGTCCAGAAAAGGAAAAGAAAGAAAAGAAAGAAAAGAAAAAAAAAAAATCAAAACTTCCAGGAACGAAGTCGACCGACCTCCTTCATGGGTCGGCCGACCAACCGTCAACATCAGATTCAAAAAATTCGTTCCAAAATCCCTTTCTTTTATGTGCTATCACTCCTGTACTTCATTCAAAAAAATATTGGGGAGTCCTTTCTTATTCATAATGTGAGAGTTGTGCTACAAAAGAGCACTTTCTTAAATATCAAAAGTTGTGAAATATGTTGTTGGGAAACGGTTTTACTAGCTTGGCTATTAACCCCACATATCCAAAAACATCTTAACCACTTTTTACCTTTTACCTCACATATCTTTCATTACTTCAAATGCATGTATCCGAGTCACTTAATGAGTATAAGTATACATAGTTGTAGAATTCTTGTTCATGTTAGATTGCAGGCATGTTTTCATGGGTTGCAGTTAGGTGAGTGTCTTGACAAATTTACTTCTTTCTATCTTTTACATATACTCATTACTCACCCTTTGCTTCATGAGTGTCTCGAGCGTACCGCGAGAGTCCATGGTATAAAGTCTCTATAGTCTTTATTTTTGCAAGTTTGACAACACCATAACTCGTTTGCATGATTTGAATGCTTTCTCATTTTGTACTTGGCATTGGTTTAGGCTTACATGTAAATTTCGCTCTGAGGTTGAAATCGTTCCATTAGTTAAGATCGAGTCTATTTCTTGCTTGAAGGCAAGCAAGGTTTGGTTTGGGGAATTTGATGCGTGCCTATTTTATGATGTTTCACATCTATTTTTACACGCATTTTGTCGCTCACTTACTATGTTTTAGCATTTATTTCCCAACAAACGTGTACTTTCGTATTTTTTTGCACTTTTGCAGATTTATGCGGAAAAGGGACGATTTTGCACCAAATTCACGCCCTCGGGATTTTTGCATAATTAAGGAACGAAGGGAAGTCAACTGGAGTCATTATTTAAGTACCAAAAGTCAAGTCAAGAAGAACCGGAGAATTTCTACGGGGAAACGGGTCGACCGACCTACTAAATGGGTCGGCCGACCTGGCCTGAATTTTAAGAAGTCCAGAATTTCAAGAAAGCCCAGATTATTCCTAAGCCCGTAAAAGAGGTCGACCGACCCACATAGTAGGTCGACCGACCTCAGCGAAGCCCAGAAGCGGTTTTCGGAAATAGATTAGAAGTATGGAGTCTTTAGGAAACTCTTAAATTCTGCCCTATATAAACTAATCTTGTGATTAGGGTTAGAGATACCTAGTTTTTATCATTCTAGTTTATAATCTAGTTTGTTCATCAAGTTCCTAATTTTAGTTTTCTCTTCAAGTTATAATCTTTCAATAATTCTCAAGCATTCAATAAAGTTTGTTCCTTTCTGCCTTAATTCCGATTCTGGTAATTACTCTTTTAATCTAGTTTCATTATTTTTCTTATTATTGTTGCATCCGGTTTAAGTTAGAATCCCAAACTTTATTAATTCTTGCATGTTTAGATATCGTTCATTATGTTTTCCATGTTTATTCCGTTTTCATAATTGTTTTAGTAATTATGAGTAGCTAAATTTCATATGTTAGGATGTAGGGGATGAATATGCATAGGTAATAGAATTCCGAAACCGACCTGTAGCAGAGCCGTGGTCGGCCGACTCAATTAATGGGTCGGTCGACCAAGGCGGTGGTCGGCCGATTGGAATAGCCGGTCGGTCGACCCACTCGCGTATGTATTCTGTTTCGTCTTTCTTTGTTGACTATAATACCCTACAATGGGACTTAAAGGAGACTTGTAGGATGTTAGTAATGACCTACCCAAGATTGAGAGATACGGGAAGGGCATTGGTTTACACCTTAAGACGGCTAGGTTACTCAAGACTGAAAGGTATGTGACCTAGGATTTAGGAATCACCCTTATTGTTGACACCCAATAATTGTGAGACCTGGGAACTAATAGCATAGGCCGAAAGGAGCTATTAGGTATCATAGAGCGAAAGGATATGTTACACCCTTACGCGACTGCAATACATGTGGACCTTAGGATTTATATTACCTTAGCTATTTATTACCCAAACATCCTAGCATCTCTTTTATTATATTTTTACTCTCATCTTTTATTATTTGTTTGTTTTAATCTTTGCCTTAGACTTAGTAATCAACCAATTAAAACCCCCAAATTTGTTACCTTTAACATTAACATCAAACAATAAGCACTCCCCACCTCTTTGTGGTTCGACCCCGACTTTCACTATCTATAGTTTAAGTTTAGGAATTATAAATTTATCTTTGGTACCCTCAACGACGGGCATCAAGTACATCGACGCAATGAAAGCATGCTTAGGTATTGTCCACTTATTCCAAACAATGTTATGCCATTCCACTGGATTAGAGTCATGGAATAGACATAAGTAACCTCTGTTGACCGTGTATTCATGCCCTGGGATTCCTGACCATTTATTCTGATTGTAAGCATCTTGAAGCAGGTATTTTGTTTATGGATTTTTGTTTAGATTAGAATGAAGAGATTGGAACGTTCATGGATGTATGATGGAAGGGTTGATATTAAGAATAAACGTCCTAATGCTAGGTTTATAGAGGGTGTTGTCGAGTTTATTGAATTTGCTAAGCAACAAGATGAATATAACTTGGTAGAAAATAAACTTAGGTGTCCTTGTAACAAATGTAAAAACATGAAATACATATATGTCATTGAGGTACAAGAACATCTCTATACAAATGGGTTTTGTCCAAATTATTATAATTGGATTTCTCATGGAGAAGTATATTCTCCAATTCACGAACAACCTCACATCCAACAACTTGATGAGAACCCATATAGATGAAGAAGAACCTCCAAATTCCCAAGCAAAGGCTTTTTTTGACATGTTAAAAGCTTCGGAACAACCTTTATACAAAGGGAGCAGAATGTCATTATTACAAGCCGTCTCTAGGATAGTACTTGAAGTGTGAGTATAATATGCCATTTAATGTCGTTGATGGTATTGCTTCTTTTCTTGAGGATGTTATCCCCGAAGATAATGTCATGACTCGAAGTTTCTAAAACACCAAAAAAGTAGTTAAAGGTCTTCAGTTACCGCATCAAAAGATTGATGCATGTCCCGAATGATGTATGCTTGGAAAGATGATGCGTTACTTGACAAGTGCAAAAAATGTGGAAGAGATAGATTTGAGACAAGTGATGGAGATGTTGTTTTGAAAGCGAAAAAAGGCAACAAGAGTAATAGAAGTAAGAAACCAATAACAGAAAACCAATTAATTTACCTTCCTCTTTGTTGGAGCCAATATCCTCCACAGTTAGTGTGATAACATGTATAAATCTCTTAAAGGTTCACAGGGTATACTTTCTATTATAATCAGTTGATTAACGTTTATCATTAATGGTTGGCTTGCTAGAAGTTTGACGTTATTGTCATACAGATGGCGGTGATCAACTGGTCCCTAAAAGTCACACCTAAAGGATGTAATCTGAGAGATATGATTAGATGAAAATGTAATCATATTGATACCTTATACGACTAAACCATTAGTCAATATAATGATGATACGATTATTTAATACTGATTAAATAATACTAGCTGAGACGAATTAAAATGTTAATTCGTAATTAAATGTAAAATGTTATATTTAATTAGTGTGTGTAATGGAATTATTTAATAAAGATTGAATAATTTAGTTAAATATAAACGGTTATATTTAATTATTAAATTATAAATATACGATATTTATAAGTTAAACATTATACACAAGAGAGGATAAAAACCGATCTTATACTGATAAAATTGGTTGAGCCGAGTGGAGTAGTGTTCGGTTAGTATAGGTATGATACTCGGTTAGTTCTGAGTTTGTTGCAGTTTAGGTATACTCAAATACGGATTTGAGAAATCCTATCTAAACTATGCAAGGTGGTTAAGATTATGTATAAGAGTTATACTTATTAACAAACACCTCCTACCACTATATATACTAGCCTCACGACACACATACATTCACGAGTTCTAAAAGAAAAAAACGTGACACTCTCCCTCTCTCTATTTCATCGTTCACAAAAATTAACAGTAATTTTTGCAGTTTCTAGCTCAAGAAAGGGTATTTCTCGGAGCGTCTTGGGTGCAACAATTAGGAGGATATCTATTTTGATATCTGTTCGTAGGCCTCTTGCAAAGACCAAAGGTTAATTCTTGTTCTCAATCCTTGTATCTTGTATTTCGTTTATGACTATAAATCATAATTATAATTTCGTTATAATGCTGTATATAAAGTATTGGGATATATACAGATATTTTCCCGCACTCTTTTCCCAAGACTTCAAAGAATGTATTCTACCAAAAAAATTGCCGATCAAATAACGTGATACAAGGAAATCCGCATACTCCGGGAAATATGTGACATCCAAGTGACGGGGAAGAATGGAAACGATTTGATCAGATCTATCCTAAATTTGTCGAGGAACGATCTGTACTATTAGATGTTGATAGTAACTAGCTAGGTTGAACATGTCATATAGCCATGTATGAATATATTTAATTTTTAATTCAAAATACTAATATTAACAATTTATTACGTATGCAAATTTTTGTTTCTAATAATATTTGTGACATAAATGTTTTAAAAACATTCACATTTAATAACATAAATTTATCTTTGACTCATTAGATCTAGCAGGTTAGGTTGAGTTTTAACCCTATATTATCGAGTTCTTTTCAACTTGGTAAAACTGGTAACTGATCCAGATTTTTTAGCCTTGGAAAGACAGGTTGCACGGCTCAGCCGGGTATATAGTTGGGGTCATATGTTGATAGGTCTAGCAAATATGTATAAGTGTTACCAATTATCCTTTATAACATTACAACTTACAAGTATTGTTTAAGAGTTTTCACCATGTACAATGTACATAGTATTTTTTAGATAATTATTTATGTCTAATATAAATTAGATGAATTTGTCACTTTTTTTATTAGGGTCATTTCATAACAATAATCCATCGTATACCCCTTATTCTCATATTAATCTATCCTCGTGTTTAACCGAGAATAATCTCATCTTTGACGTCCTTTAACTTCTACTTATCTTTTGGAAGCGAAACCTGTAAAACCGGTTACCTTTCCTCTTGTACTCTTTTTTGAATGAAATACAAAAACATCATTCAACATCTTCATCCCTTTCTTCAATCAAAAACCCTAAATTATTTTCCACCATCTTCCTTAGCACTTGAACTCATATCGAATTTGATTTGTTGATAATTAAACCCCCCAAAAATATGGGTTTCTAGGTTTAAAATTAGGCTTCCAATCAATTTGGTTTTGTTGATAAACCTCCAAAAACATGGGTTCACTCAAATGATTTCTGGGTTTGTGGCTGATGCGTGTATATTTTATGATGTTTTACATCTATTTTACACGCATGTCAGAGCTCATTTACGAGTTTTTAGTCATTATTTCCCTATTTCGTCTACTTTCGTATTTTTATGCTATTTTGCAGAGTTATGCGGAAACGAGACGATTTCGAGCCAAGTTTACTCTCGAGATTTTTGCATGGATAAAGGAACAAGGGAGTGAAGAAGGGACGGAGTCCAATACGCATTTCAAGGACCAAAAGACCAACTTGTGACGACTTTAGAAGCTGAGACCACAGGTGTTTAGGTCGACCGACCGAGCCCATTGGTCGGTCGACCAACACGCCTGACAACTTAATTCCAGAAGTTCAAATTCAAAGTCAGAAGTCTTCATGGGCCCGATAACTGGTCGACCGACCAGCATCATCGGTCGGTCGACCAAGGCGCAAATTTCAGAAATTCGGAAAAGAAGATTAAGCCTAAAAGCGCGTGATTAGGTCAAAGGGGAAGTCATCAGTTCTCTATTTAAGCCTAATCAACCCTCTATATTAGGCAGCCAGCAATCTTCGTTTTTAATCATTCAGCCATAATTTAGTTTAGATAGAAGTTTTAATTAGTAGTTTACAATAAAAGTTTCTGATTAGTTTAGCAACAATTTAATTCCACGCAAGGTTTCAATACAATTCCAATCTTTCAGCTCTTATTCCTTTGCACGGTAATTCTTATTCTAATTCAGTTTTGTTTAATTTTATTATCGTTATACCGGTTAGATAGAACCCCTAAACCTTGTTTGATAATCGCATGTTTATTGTTTTAATCATTATGTTTGTTGTTGCTGTTGTTAAAGTTGTTATTTTCATTAGTATTATGCGTAGGTAACTTCATATGTTAGGATGTAGGCGAGTAATGGCGTAGATGGCATGATATTAGGGCAACCCGTAGCAGACCTCGGTCGACCGACCGACTTCTCTGGTCGGTCGACTGAGGCAGTTAGTCGATCGACCGGAATAGCTGGTCGGTCGACCAACTTCGTGTATGATCAGACCTGTTTTCTTCCGTTAATCGCAATGTCTTACAATGACACCGAAGGGAGACTTGTATGGTGCTTAATAATGACCAACCCGGGGATTGAAAGATAAGGGAAGGGCATTAGTTAACGTTTTAAGACAACTAGGTTACTAAGGCCGAAGGGTATGTGACCTAGACATTAGGAATCACCTATATTGTTGACACTCGATATTTGTGAGACCTAGAAACTAATAACATAGGTCGAAAGGGTCTATTAGATAACATAGACCGAAAAGATTTGTTATACCCCTTACACGACTGCAATACTTGTTGACCTAGACCATATGCCATCGTAGCTATAACGACCCAACCATCCCAACATCTCTTTTACTATAGTTTATTCATATCTTTATTTCAGTCTTGTTCCTGTTTTTAGTACTAGACTTAGTGACAACCCAAAATACAATCTCAAAACCCCCAATTTGTTACTTTAGACATAGACCTAAAACAACTAACACTCCCAACCTCCTTGTGGTTCGACCCTGACTTTCGCTATCTATAGTTAAAGTTTAGGAACTATAAATCTTATCTTTGATACCCACAACGACGGGTATCAGTGGCTCCAAAAAATCAATTGAGTTTGTAGAAATTAAAATTGAGAATAAGATGATTACCAGAATGAAGAGATAGAGAATCCCCAATAAACCCACCAACTACCTAATCCAATACTCTATCTATAGTCATTTATGTTAGGCTGATTGTAGTTCTGCGACGGGAAGATATGGTAACGCGTGGAGATCCTTTTTCAGGGCCAAGAACAACTGTCAATTAGGAAAAATCAACTCCAAGTCACAACATGGAGATGCGATGAGTCTAATTAAGACTTTGAAGGAGAAAAAATCTACCATCCCAGGTGGTAACAAGAGGATGTAAAACAAAACGCAAAGGTTTTTCATCAACATTTGCGTTTTGTGTGTGAAATTTGTGAGAAATTTAGTCGGTATTCTTTATTTTTAGTTATTTGATTGTTTTATTTGATGGCATATAAAAACGATCCACCATTTTTTATTGAACTTGAATTATGCACATTCTGCTTTTGTCAAGTTTGTTGATAATAACAAATTTAATTGGTGACTTGTTCAATGAGAGTTAAGAATAGAGTTTACGGGTATAATTGAGGGATTATAAATAAGGAGAATACAAAGAAGAAAATAAAAGGTGGAAGAAGAAGGAGAAACAAACGAAGAAGAAGTACCGAAGAAGATGAACCCAAAAAATAGAAAAAAATGCGCCCACAAGGTCACCTGTTGGAAAATCGATGTTATCAGGTAAATTATGGGGTCGGTTCAGCACAAGTTAAATGATGTCAAATGTGAGAATTTTCTTGGTTAAACACTAAGTTTGATTAATATGAGAAGATGAGCCTGTGATTGGATTAATCCCATAAAATAACCCTTTTTATTATGTACTTTGTAGTTAACATTCACTTATATAAGTGTTTGATGAAAGAAACCAACAATCCATCTGATTATCATCCAATTCTTACTTTTCATCTTGATGATAAAAACTTTTAAATTACATACCGGTTTCAAAATTGCACGGGTTTAAAACTTTTTGACAAAATAAATACACCAACTTACTTTAGGAATACAACTTACTCTAGGAATAAAAACTTTGCCATATTTTGACAGCATAATTTACAAAAAGAAACTCCAAGACTTGCCAATTACCACCATATTTGATATCGTGACATCATCTCCTTTCCAATTTTCATATTTTCTACTTTCCGTTACGGTTTTCTACTGGTCCAATCTGTTGACTATAATTAAATTATGCACTGTAGTGGTTTGAGTTCTTATTTAATGTGAAATTTCCGTTTTTAGGGTTTTGTGTGGTTTGATTTCCAAGCTTTGTTGAACAACAATGACGTCTTCTTCGTCGCTGGAGCATACATTGTCAGACTTGAAGACGGCGAGGCTCGTCGTTCACAAGCTCGGAGAAACGGTCGACAATTTTCAGGTACACTCGTACTCTATTTTCACTCTTGTCGATCAGTGGCGGAGTTGTCAAGCATCATTCGCCGAAGTTCACAAGTCTCTTGAAAGTAAAGTTAAAGAATTGGAGTGTAAGGAGAGAGATATTGGTGTCGTTGCCAATAAGTTGCATTATTTTCGGGACGAGGTTGAATTGAAGTGGAAAAGATTAGAGGATGGGGAAAGGTCGTTAAGTGAAAAGATTAAAGAAGTGGAATTGAGACAGAATGAGGTGAAGAAGTGGATGGCGGTGATTGAGGCGCAGAAAAGAGGGATTAGTGAGCGGTTAAAGATTGTTGAGACGAAGGAGACAGAGTTGTTAGAGGGTTTGGAGCGAGTTAAGAAGGTGGAAGGGGAAGAGATTAGGGTTAGAAAGGCTGAATTAGAGGTCAATGAGTTACGTACAGTGGTTGAATTGGAGAAAAGTAGGCTTGCTGAGGTTGCTAAAGATTTGGAGAGTAGGGAGGAGCGGATTGATGAGCGTTGTAAGAACGTTGAATTGAGACAGAATGTGGTTGATGAGCATTGTAAGGCGGTTGAATTGAGAGAGAAAGGGCTTGATGAGCGGTGTAAGGAGTTGGAGTTGAGGGAGAGGGAGATAAAAGAGCGTGAAGACGACTTGGGGTTAGTGCTGATGAAAATCAAAGTGCGTGAAGAAGCGTTGGAGGTCGAGGAGACGGGATTGGACGAGAAAAAACGAGTTATGGGTGCTAAGGAAATGCGATTTATGAAGGATCAACAAGCATTAGAGTTGAGAGAACGTGAATTAGATGAGGTATATAGTTTGCTAGAGCAACGGGAAATAGAGTTTGATGAGACCTTGAAGGGAGTGGAATCCAAAGAGAAAGAGTTGATATTAAGAGAGGAGGAAATGAAGGTGAAACAAGAGGATCTAAATTCGAAAGAGAAGGATATTATTGACCATTTGAATGGGTTAAATGTAAAGGAGCGTGATTTTAGAGCGCTCGAAGACAAAGCAAAGGAAATCAATACTCGATTGGAGGAAGAAGTCGATAAGCGAAGCCGTGATGTGGAAATGAAAGAGAAACAAGTGAATGCACAATGTACGGTGCTAGAGGCGAGGGAGGGAATATTGAAGGAGCATTGGGAAATGTTAGAGTTGAAGGGGAAGGATGTTGATGAGCGTAGTAAAGCCATGGAGTTGAAAGAAGGAGAAGTCGAAGAATTACGCCGAGGACTAGAGTCGAAGGAGATGCAAATGAATGCGGATTTCCAAGGTTTGGGTTTGAAGCGAAAACAAATAGACGAGTATTGCAAAGAGATGGAAGTGAAGGAAAAAGAAATTAGTGATCATTACAAGGAAATGGAGATAAAAGAAAAGCAAATTAATAGGCGTAAGAAAGCTTTGGAGTTAAGAGAGAAGCAATTGGAAAACTTAAGTAAAGAACTAGAATTGAAAGAAAGAGCATTAAAAGAGCCTCCCCAAGGGCTAGAATTGAAGGATAACCAATTCAAGGTGCTTTCTCAAGAAGTAGGATCAAAGGATAAGCAATTGAATGATCTTCAAGCACAAGCTTCAAAAGAGAAGCAGGATAATGAGCTTTCTGAAATGCAAGTACATAAAGAGAAGCATATTATTGAGACTTCTAAAGCTCTCGAATCTGAAGAGAAGCGAACTAATGGTGGTTTTCAAGGAATAAATTTGGAAAAGAAGCAAAGTAATCGACATTTTACAGGTGATTATGATAAACCATCTGAGTCCAAAGACAAGGAGATAAATGCTCCTGTCGAACCAATGGTATCCAGTAGAATTCAGCTTCATGGGACGCAAGATCTTGGTGTCCAGCAGGAAAACAGGTCTTCGGACAAGCTGCAGTTGAAAGGGAAGCAAATGGCAGATGGAATACTGAATTTGAAATCGAACCAAACCAGTAATCCACAGGATATCCCTGAGCTGAAGGGCGACCAGAAAGATAATATACTACAGCAGTCAAAAGAGGCGCAAAATGCTGAGCTTCACGAAGTGCAGTCACAGGAGATCCAAGTCAATGACATTGCCGAAAAGTCTGAAGTTGGACAGAAGCGCAACTGTGAGAGCAATTTGGTAGTCAACAGTAATGAGAATGATAGTGGCACTTTTACCTTTGGTGCAATGGATGGAAAAACCTTGCAGTTGTATCTAAATGAGAGAATCAACAGGCATGGATTTATGAAGGAAGAAATTGTTGATTTTCTTAAGTCAACATCTAACCCTGGCAAGCTGGTGCTGGATGCTGTTGACGGTTTTTTCGCTCCACATTTGAGGACAGATGCTGTAGCATTTGAAGCAAGTGTTGTTAGGAGTAGTTGTTTGTTGTTGTTGGAACATTTGATGGACATAGAACCCGAAATCAACAATGACTTGAAGAAGGAGGCATTGAAGGTGGCCGTTAAGTGGAAAACGAAAATGAAGGCGCAAGGAGAAAGCGAAGTTGTTGTAGTGGCCTTTTTGCTGCTGTATATCATATATAACATGGATACTTTGTTTAAGGAAGATGAGCTTAGGAGAATGTGTGGGCTAATTGATCAGCACAGGCTAGCACCTCGCTTGCGTCAAAGACTAGGCTTGCATAAGGTACCCAATGGTAAGCATTCAAATTGTAGCCTTCTACTAGTTTCTGCCAAGTGGTTGGTTGTCAATTGTCCCAGCCTGCCTTTGTTTACATGATTATTTAGTTTATTGTCAGTGCTTAAGTAAATTCATGTCCATTCTCTCTTTAGTATTTTTGTCGGTGCTCAATGGGACTAAAAAAGGCTTCTGTGTAACATTTTGATGTTTCTGCGCTCGTCGTGTCATGTTTGGTGCAGTTCCTTTCTTTTGGAGATCTTTACTTTATGTCGGTCCATATTTTTGTTTTGCTATTACAATTCTAGTAAACTTGGTATATGTTGTTCCATAAAGCTAAAAATGACATATCTGTTTTAACTTCTTTCATTTGCATTCGCCTTTTTAGAGAGCAGCTGTTTCAGAGGTACTAATAAGGAGTCGCTTCAGCCAACTGCAAAGATCCCAGCTGCTATTCATTCACTATGCAGAAGTATGGATGGGCACGGTGTGAGATCATATCTTATAGAGCATGTCAAGGAGTATAAAGTATTACGTGACAAGATTTTGGATGCTCTGAGATATGCAACTGACCCTGCAAAACTTGTCCTTGATGTCTGTCAAATTTCTGTGACAGATCCTGACAAGAATGACAAGAATCATTCTGATGTCAACAACACTGCTTGTATCTTTCTATTGGAACAGTTGTTGAAATTGTCACCATCAATTACTAATGAGGTGTCGCAGGAAGCACAAAAATTTGCTGTTTTCTTGAAAGCTAGATTGAAGCAGAGCAGCATTCCCATAGTTCATTACAAATTCTTACAATTTATAGCGTCATACAAGTTGGCAAAGTCATACCCACCAGATGAGCTTCTTTCATGTCTTAAGGTTTTGTACCATGGGATTGAAGTTTACAGACCAGATGAAAATGCATATTTATGTTTTGTTTTGGGAATCGCAAAGAAAATCCCAGGTACGTTTGTAATTTTCTTTGTAGAGTGTAGGGCTATATATCTGAAAAGCCGCAATGTGACAATGATCATTACCACTTATTTTGCAATGTAGCACAAGTTTTCATGAAAGTTCTTTATATGGTTTTGGGTTTTCGTTGTATCCTACGAATTATCCTTCCCAAAGAGATTCATGTTTTCCCACTATTTTTTGTTTAATAAACAACTGTTTAGCACACTCAGGTAGTTGGGCGATGCAAATCTCAATGCAATTTTCAATATGCATCATTTGGAAAAAGACCTATTGAGGTAGATACCCGACCTGACAACCCGATTTGACCCGTTATTTCAGGGCCAAGGCCTGATAATTTTAACCCGACGACTCGACCCGTTAAAAAACTAATTTTTTTTTACTTAAAAATACAAACACAATTAGGAAGCCAATTTTATATAACTTATAATATTTAAAAAATAATTATTAAAACACTTTATTTTAATAATTATGTCAATATAATTAATTTTAACATTTACATGATTAAAATATTAATTTTAAATATGTTTTACATTTATTTAAAAACATTTTTTGATGAAAAATAAGTTAAAATAAAGGCGGTAGGAATTATGTTTTGACCCGTATTCAGACTCTAAGCTGACCTGTATCTAACCCGACCCGGGACCCAGCCCATTTGACAGGTTTACTTTGAGGTGTTGGGACACCGAGACCCCAACATTTTGAGATATGGCTTTGGAGAAGTTTTGCTTGGTACCACGTCCATTTTAGTTTAGAAATGAATGGTGGTATTATAATAACTATTTAAAGATATCCACTAGTTTGCATTTCTTTCATGCTCTAAATTGAGAAGGGAACATATATCTGTTATTTCCTTCAATATATTAGTTTAATTCAGTGATCATCTACCTTTGAAATTTTGGCATACAAGGACACCATTAATGGAGGAGCAATACGACCTTAGTTTAAAAAAGCTGCTGATCTATGCTCTCTTTAATGTAATGAATAAGAACTAACACCCTCGTGCTTTGTATTGAGCAGATGTTATCAAGTCTTTTATCAATAAACAAAAACTGCTTTTAGCAGTTAAGTACATATGTGTGTTTAAGCTGGAACAAATGTTCCCGCCAGTGCCTTTACTGAAAGCCCACTTGGAGACTATAAAGGTGAAGGTGGATCAGAGACGTAAGGCGGGAACCAATAAAGATCAGGTTTGTCCATTGCCATATTTTTCTGTTGTATGAAAATATTTGCTGATATGTCTTTTTTCCCCTGAATGATACAGTTATCTTATATTTAGTCTTCATGAACTTCTGCACCAGAGTCAAAATGTGCTGGTCTGGGAATGAGCTACAGATTGCAGTGTTGTTGTTCATAGTCGATATGAGATACTTTGTTAGGGCAGTTCCACTTTTGAGTCTAGACTGTATGCTTTGTAGCAAAATTCTTTTAGAACCTTGTAGACTTCTAGTTTACTAAACTTTGTTTGCTTTGGATTCAAAACTGGAAACCTTCTTTGATGTCAGGAACTCGAATTAAGAGAATGCTCTAACAAAAGTGAAACTGTGACGTCGAGCTTGCCTCTGGCATGGTCTTTTCATTCCCTTGGAGGGTTCTTTTTGTGACGCCCCTCTTGTTTTGCGGGTAAATTATAGGGGGTCATAGTGCCAGTCAATATACTCATGTCACTCAGAAACACTTGAGAACAGTTAAAACTATTAACAAAATTCTCACTTTAAAAATTGGCAGAGTATATTTTCTCTTTGATATTATTCCCCTAAATTATGGGGGAGAGATCTTGGAGGGTGGTGGGATGGGCAGTTTTTAAGGAAATTATAGGTATATGAGAGTGATGGGTTTCTTGTGAAACATTTGTTGTCTATTACTCTATTGTAGTGTGTAGTTGAAGCTTGTACTCCTACTTGGTTGTACAACCTCCCTCCAACCAGTGTTTATTTTTATTGTCACCATTTTTCAATTTAGGGTACTGTCAATTTTACTTGTAATTCTCCAAATAGAAATACACGTTCAATAGAAAGTCGTCACCTTCGACCTTCGATTTATTAAAACAATTTTTTTTGTACTGTTTTCAAAATTTGTGATTGTGATTAATCTGATTATAGTATTTTAGAAATAGGTAAATCAAACAGTGATAATGTTAATGGATGGAGCGAGAACTTTATCTTTTCAAGGACTTTAATACTCCTTGATATTGGATTTTTTTCGGTCTTCATGGACAGTGCATTTGTAATTTTGTAAATTTTCACAGATTGATGCCAACAACATTGAATTAATGACGCTGAAAAGTGTTATTACATGCATTTATAACTTCAAGCTCGAGTCACAACTTGCACCGGAACGTTTTGTAGCCCGTATCAAAGAGTTGGAAAAGGAGAAAGAAAGGAGGTTGGGCACAAAGTGTGCAGGAAAACGCAGTGCGAATCCCGGGCTTTTTGCAGAAATTTCAGCACAGCCTGAGAAGCGTCCTCGAGTAGAGACTGTTCAACATGGAGCGTCTCATGTTTACTCGCTACAATGTCCTCCTGGCCCTCCAGCTAGGTCACATTCTTTTGATTCCCCAGAGTCTGTCTGGCAAGTGTCGAACAGGCCAAACCCACATTTCAACTCGCCTAGTGGTGGCCATCGAATCTTGCCTCCTTGTTATTTTGTATCTGGTAGAAATTATCCTGTTACTGCTCCAACGCCTAGTCCTTCAGGTAAGGCTTGTTTTTATTAATTTTCATTATCTTTTTCCTTCCGGCATTTTGCATTTCCTTTTCCCTGTTAGACTTTTTTTTGCAGCGTGGTGAGCTGATGCTTATATGATTTTGTTACACAGAGATGTCTATCATAGCAGAGTTGAATTTTTTTGCTTTGATTTCCTTTTTTTTTTTTTTTTTTTTTTTGCCAGTGGTAAATAAAAGCATTACATGGAGATTACACCTGATGCCAGGTCATATGCAATCCTATTAAATCTACGAGGGATAAAAGATAAACTAGTACAATGAAAGTAGTTAGATAAAACATTACAATCATCTAAGATATCCTTAATAAGGTGATCCGAATCCTCCAAACCTGCCAGCTGAAGAAGAGCCCTTAAACAATCAGAGAAAATGTGCAGGTGCGAAAAACCCCGTGCCTTAGACCATTTTAGCACCGTAAGCATTCCCAGAGCCTCGGCTTGGAGGGCAGATTCTGCCATACAAGTTCCTCGAAATCGCCCCACTTCAGCCCCATCCCGACCATAGGCCACAAAACCAATGGCCGCATCAAGGGTAGCCCTCCAACCCGCATCCACCATAACTCTAACGACATTACATGAATCTTCTTTACCGATGAGATAGAACTTTTTTCCGGCCGACAGCTCTTTAATATCAGAGTTAAAGGAGTCTATTACCTGATATCTTCCCACCAACGTGCCTATGGCATCTTCATTCGCCTTCTGGAAGTCCGCAACATCCTTCGCCGCTAGTCGGTAAAGATAAGCAATTGGTATGCCATTGCCCCTAAAGAGAGTATCATTCCTGTGTCTCCAAATACTCCATAGAGTAGCGACAAAATTACAGACTCTCCAACTCCCTTCTTCCATTTGTCCAAGTAAACCAATCCAGTCCAAAATCCATTGTTGAATACTCACATGATGTGAATACTCCGTTTTTATCCCTAGCACCGAACCTGCCCAGAGGCGCGAGGCAAAATCACAGTCACGAAAGATATGAGTTGGAGTTTCCACCTCTCCCTCCTTTTGGCAGCAAGAAACACATTGGACAGAGCCCTGTATTTTCCTGGTCACCAGCTCCGAACCGCAAGGCAGAGTATTAGCACAAATTTTCCAGAGGAAGATTTTCCACTTGGCCGGGATTTGAAGTTGTTACAGCTTTCTACCACAGAACTTCTCAATAACTTTGTTCATTCTTGATTTGTCTTTAGAGCTACCGTTCTTCTCAAAAAGTCCCTCAAGATGATACCATAGCCACTCTTAACCGAATAAACCCCATTTCTAGTAAAAGGCCAGTAGACCTTATCAACAGAGCGAGAGGATGGAATAGGCATTGCTAGAATCTTAACTGCCCAACAGTCCTCAAAGAGGTGTCTCACCATTATATCATTCCACTTTCCCCTGTCAGTCAAAAGATCAGAGACAGTAAGATTATAGAGATGGGCCCAATTATGTTCCAGCCAACACTCCTTTGGACTTGGGGTTTCACCATTTACCCAGTTAGAAGTCCAAATATTTAGATTAGAACTTTTCCCTAGTTTCCAACCCAATTTTGAACGTATCCACTGGAAGCCAAGAAAAATGCTCCTAAGGCCCCATGACGAGTTAGCCTTAATGTTGCACCACCTAACACCCGTCCTTTTCTGTGACCCAGACAGCAACAATCTAAAGGTTCTGCAGAACAGGGAGTTTTCACTAGAAAGAATTCGCCACCCATGTTTTGCCAAGAGGGCTTTGTTCATACATCCTAGATCCCTAATCCCAAGTCCACCATTCCTTTTGGGTAAACTTAAGAAATTCTTACTACACCACGCAATCTTTTTGCCAGATCTACTTCCCGACCACCAAAAATGTGACAACAAGGAATTTAATTTCCGTGTCACACTTATCGGTATTTTGAATACCGATAGAAAGTAAATGGAGAGATTTGATATTACGGAAGAGATTAAGGTTAACCGACCTGCCGCGGACCAGAAGAGAGTATTCCAGGATGAAATTCTTTTAGTGACATACTCCACAATCCCCCAGAAGATGTCTTTTTTCGAATGATGAAACTCCGTAGGAATACCCAGGTAATTCCCTAAGCCCCTATTATGCCTAATATGCAGATCTCTCAAAGTCTCCTGAATGCTTTGAAGAGTAGAACTCGGGCTAAATAGCACACTTGACTTCGAATGGTTCAACTTCTGGCCAGACAAACCACAGAACCAATCAAGGATACCCATAAGATTTCTAGCCGCCCCACTCCTATTCTCAAAGAAGAAGACCGAGTCATCAGCGAAGAATAAGTTAGAGATACGCTGCACCCCGCGACCCACTCGGATTCCCCTGATGAGACCACACTCCTGAGCCTGATTGATTTGTGAAGCAAGGGCTTCCATGCATAAGATAAACAGAAACGGGGATAGCGGGTCACCCTGCTTAAGTCCGCAGTTTGGTTTGAAATTACTAAGGGGCTTCCCATTCAGAAGGATCTCATAACTAACAGAGGAAACACAATTCATAATAAGTGCTATAAGACGAGCAGGAAAGCCAAACCTCTTAAGGACTGCATGCAGGAAGTCCCACCAAATCCTATCATACGCCTTGCTCATATCAGCCTTAAAAATACATTTTCCAACCTTTTCAGAGCGAGCATTGTTCACATTAAAGATCAACTCGTGAGCAAGGAGAATATTGTCACTGATTTGTCGTCCCGCAACAAAAGCCCCCTGAGAGTCTCTCACCAGCTTTCCCATCACCTTCACCATTCTATTCACAATACACTTCGAAACAATCCTCATGATCACGTTACAGAGACTAATGGGTCTAAAATCAGAAACCTGTTCCGGGTGATCAATCTTCGGGATTAGAGCAATGAAAGTTCTGTTCATCTCCCGGAGGACTCTTCCTGAATTAAGGATAGAGAGGATCTCATTGCACACATCATCTTTAACTATGCCCCAACATTTTTGGAAAAAAACCCCAGGGATCCCATCCGGTCCAGGGGACTTAAGCGTTCCCATTTGAAACACAGTCTTTCTAACCTCCTTTCTCGTGAAGGTCTTTTTCAGCATATCAGCGTCATCAGCTAGGATTCGAGGGTTCACTGCCCCAAGGAATTTCTCAAAACAACTCTCATCCCGATCATCAGCCATCAATAGCTCAGCCCGAAAAATATCCTTGAAAAAAACTTGGAACTCCGACCCTACATCCTGTTCACCCCGTACCCAGGATCCATCTTCCTTCCTGATGCTATGTACAAAGTTTTTTCCGGATCTTCCTTTAACCCAGTTAAAGAAGAATTTTGTACAAGCATCTCCTTCCTTGGCCCATTTCACCTTTGCCCTCTGCCTCCAATAAGAGGTAGCTGCTTCAACAAAATTATTTAGATCCTTATGGGCAGAAATATACTTACCTTCCCCATTGCCAACAAAGTCTTCTTCCAACCCTTCCAAGAGACGCTCATCAAAGTCTTCCCACTTTCGTTTCCATTCCCTAGACTTGGTGAGAGACCAGGTTTTGATGTTATCTCTGGTGACAGATAACTTTCGGGCCAGACAAAAGCTCGGGGATTCAACAAAAGTAGTCTCCCAGGCCCTCCTAATATCCTTCAGACAGTCCTCATGATCAAGGGCCCAAGCATCTACCTTGTACGGCTTACCTTTACCGCTTGCTTTAGTAAGGTGTAAATTGAACTCAATAGGGGCATGATCCGAGAACTGAATCGGGAAATGTGTAACTCCCGAGTTTGGAAAGTGGAGGAACCAATCCTTTGAACCCAGAGCTTTATCAAGTCTTTCATAAACCCTTTGGCCTCCACTTCGATTATTGCACCAAGTAAACCTCGGCCCCTTAAAGGGAATATCAATCAACTCGTGTCGTATCTTCCATTTTACAAATTGACTAGCTCCCTCAATCCTACCAAGGTTATGGCTTTTCTTATCGCTTCTAGAGTCCACTTGATTAAAATCTTCTAAGATAAGAAAAGGATGGTTCCAAAATTCCATCCACTCACCCAAAGAGTTAAGCACATCCAACCGATGCTCCACTTTCGGGGGTCCATAGAAAAGAACAAGATACCACGAAAAGGATGGTTCCAAAATTCCATCCGCTTTGATTTCTGTTGCTTTTTATTTGTGTTGTTTTTGCTTTACTATCCTTAGTTTTGCTTTCCTTTGAACTGAGTCATTGTGGCACGTGGGGTCCTGGGATACCTAATTTTTGGTGTGGAAAAAAAGTTAAAATTCAGTTTCTAAATTTTCTGAAGTGATCCGCCCCTACTCCGGGCGGCGTTACATATTATTGGATTTTATATCTAAATAAAATCACTTTTGGAAAAAAAAAAACGCTCCATCAAACTCCCTGATCTTGCCTTCAACTGCTCATTATTAATTCTAACACTAGTTTCATCTTCCCCCAATTGCTTTGCTACTTTGGGCTCTTATGTCATAGACCATATCCATGTTTTTTTCCTCAAATCCTCTCTCATGAGCAAATTCTTTGAATTAAAATTTTAACGATGTTCATTACTCAATGGTCAGTGAATCAAGCTTGGACCGCTTCAAATCATTGGAGATGTTAGTTTACGGAGCATGCTCGGCATGGAGGCTTGTTTGTCTAACGCTTGGGTTTTCCCTTGGATTAGGAGATGGTTTGGCTTAAGTTTAGGCATGGTGTTTGTATGTAGTAGGTGAGCAGTGATGGCTGTTAATTTTTCTTTGTGTAAGGAATAATCTGTGTAATAATGTTGAAGGATCGCCACATTGGTGTCATTTCATGTTAATTTCACTGATCCTTTGTTTGAGTAAGAGCTTTGGTGGATTAGAGAATCTGGGAGAAAGGATGAACAAATTTCAGAGGCAAGTAATTTCCTGTGCTGGGGTAGCACAAAAAATAGAGAGATTCTGGAGCTGGGAGATAATTTACCCTTTTTGTTCCCTCCTATAAAGTAAATTATTCCCTCCAACAAATGAAAGATTTGGTGGAAAAACATTGCCCTAGCTCCTCTAGTGTCAGTGTCCTCTTCCATTTTTTCCCCTTTCCTCCCTCTCCTTCCATTTTCTATATCCAAATGAGGTCTGAAAGAGTTTTTCATAGAAATTTCTACTTATTTTATAGGGATAATTGCTCACAACAATCCTAAGTTTGATGCATCTTTTTCCCAAAAAATAATCCCAACTACATATCATTATTCCAATTATACTACTATCAGTCCCAATAGAGATCGTTGTATGAAATCTTTCAGAAGTTATCTCATATCTGCTAAAGCTTACTCAATGATTTGTACTGTTTTTCATCTTCCATTATCATGCCACATGATTCACTAGCATTTGTGAGTGATACATCCTTCTGGTAAGTCATCAAACTTGATCTGTTAGTTGGATCTGTTCCTTCCGTCTTTTCTGTAGAGTTTGCTTTTACATGTTATGCTTTTAATTAATTGGATCTGTTCTTCGTATTGGTGTGTTTTGAGTAAAGATGTGTTCTTTAAGAACTTTTCTTCCGGTTGCATGACTTAAGGCAAGGGCAACATGGCTTCCAAATTCAACCCTTCAAAGGAGAAGACCTTTCCGAAATGTGCTTTTACCTCATCTTCAAAGGTTGAAGACAAGTGCTATTATTGCACAAAGATGGGTCATTGGAAGCGGAATTGCCCTAAATACTTAACCGACCTCAAAGATGGAAAGGTTCTTGCAGTAGGTAATAATTCTCGGTTAAATTTATGTTGTTTTGTCAACTTTTGTATGTTGATACAAGTTGTTGACTATTACCCTTTTTAATTGTTTTAAAGGGGGGCCTTCCTAAGATAAGGGCAAAGAAAAAGAAGCTTGAAGTTCCTTACATGGATTGCTATGGTAGCATCCAGAGATTGAAGACATAAAGAGCTTGACTCTAATTTTCATTATCGTCTTCTTTCATTTATGCATTTTAATTTAAGAACAATGTCTTTTCTTATATGACAATGATTCAATTCACAAACAATGGTTGTATTATTGGATATTGGTGACTTGGTTTTCAACTCAATTCACTCGTTTTGTTCTTGATTAAATCGTTGATTCCTAAAATGCATTGCATACCTTATAACATGAGTTAATGTGATCTTAATAGATCACTAAGTAAGTACCTTGAATATCTATATATAATATAAAAAGGCTAGACAAAGCACCACATTTTACCATTTCAGTTTTGAGAAATTCTAGCAAGCCATCATTATCATTATTTAAAAAAGAAAAAATAAAAAAAAATTAATGAATTTACAAGCATTAAATGCATATCATGTTTTTAAATACCATAACATCATTATTTAAAAAATAAAAAATAAAAAAAGCTAATGAATTTACAAGCATTTAATGCATACCAAGTTTTTAAATAGCATAATAACTAATAAAGTTTAAACTCTTACTTTTTAATAAATTTAACAGCAATTAATAAATCAAAATGCATGCTAAATTTAAAATTTATGTGTTTATTGTTAGAATAAGTTAATCCCCAGATAAAAAAAACACATCACTTTAAATTTACATCATGCAACTATTTTGTTTTGCTATAGTGATTAAATTATACATCTATCTATACAATACTCCCCTTCTATTCAACATAACCTTGCCTATTTCCTTTTTCGTCTATTCACAATACCTTTCCTATTTCCTAATTTAATAAAGTTTTTATACATATTTTAATCACCTCACTCCACCACAATACCCCACTATACTCATATTTTATACGTATTTTAATCCCCTTACCCACAACAATTACCCCACAAAGGCTACAATACCCTCTCTCCAATTACCCAACCCCACACCAATACTTTCCCATATAATAATCCCCTCCTTATTCTCCGTGCCTTCCCAAATAGGGAAGGTTATGCTGAATAGGAGGGAGTATAATTTAAAGGTTAATTATTACAGTACTTTTTTTAGCGTTGCGTACTTGCGTGTAAAGATAAGCTATTTACAAAGTATTTATCTAAAAACTAAAACATTTTAATTACTATTATATTTCACACTCTAAAAAAATATTAAAAGGTAAAATTATTAGGTGAAGTTAGTAGCTTCCAATACACTTTTAACCTTTCTTTTGGCTATAATAATTTATAGAATTTATTCATCGTTTTATCTAAAATATTACAGTTATTTTGGAAAATAAAAATTAACAAATTTACTCCGTAATCAGTGAAAAATTTATTGTATAAATAGTATACTTATACAATATAATTAAAACGCTAAATTAAGTATTTCTATCGTCATGTGTCAAAATAAGTTATTTATAGTGTTTATCTTTAAAAAATTATCTATAAAATATAATTAAAAGGGTAGCCTAAAAAGTGTGGCATGACAAAATGAAATGTGACATGGCAAAAAAAAGGGACATGGATTATCAACTTAAGAAAAAAAAATATAAGTGAAGAAATTAAAAGATATAAGCTTTAAACACAAAAAAATAACCATTGATCTCCTCTCATAATTTTTGTTAGTTATTTACCTTTATTAATTAACCATTATTTCCTCTATTTAATGAAATGACCTTTTAACTTTCTTTTCATTTATTATATATACCCAATTTGTATATTCCATTTTTTTTTATCTTCGTTCTATTCATAAAATTTTGAGAAAATTAGTTGCAAAAAATTTCATATGTAACTATAATAACAACCCTAATTTGAACTTTATTAAAAAAAAAGTAGCACTAAATTATACATAGAAAAGTAAATTAGTTATTTCGTTTTTTTACTATGTTTTGAATTAATTAGAATCTTATTAGTTATTATTTTTTGTGTTTGTTTTAATATTGCACGAGAATGAGTTTTCATCTTTAGTCAAAATATTGGTAGGTGAAGTATACCTAATAAACTACATTAATAATTCGCTTCTTATTTTTATTATGTTTTGAATCACTTAAAATCTTATTAGTATTTTTTGTGGGTGTTTATATTAATATTGCAGGAGGTTGAATTTTCAACTTTATTTAGTCAAAAAATTTATAGGTAAAGTATACGCGGAGAACTAAGTTAATTATTCTCCTTTTATTTTTATTATGTTTTGAATCAATTAGAATCTTTTCAATTATTATTTTTGTGTTTACATTAATATTAGGGGGGATGACATACTCACATATAAATAACAATGCACGAGATTGAAAATAATAGTTATGGATTTCTTTACAGATATTTTCTTGATTTGAATGACTCTTTTATTTTTGCCGATTTTTTTTCTTTTTGCAATGGTGTATTTGAAACATCGAAAGGTAACAAAAATCTTTAATAAGTTATTGACATGTTACATTATTGTCTTTCAATCTTTCATACACGTTGGTCTCCTTTGTAACACTTATGTTCTATTTTTATTTTGTCAAACAGGTTAGAAATCAAATTGCTTAGTCAAAGTGTTAAAGTACGATGCACATATGTCAATTTTATTATATCATAGTATTATAAATATATTCATAATAAAAATATGCACGATTAGTAATTAGTTAGAAACCGATTCTTATTCTCCAATTTGTTGTTCCAATTTCAATGCTTTCAAGCCTTTAAATCATTTTTTTGCTTTCCATCAAATATATTATTCTATAACTCACAATATTTTTTGGATAAATGTTATCTTCTAAATGATATGTTTATATTTTATTTCTCATGAATTAGGAAATGTTAATACTTTGTATGAAGTATAATAATATTGTTTTGATTATACTTTTGGATGAACGATCGAATTTTAATAATCTATTATTGGAATTGGATATAAATCTCTATTTGTTGCGTGATTCAGATAGATGTTTACTACTAATAATTATTATTAGAGTTTACCTATAAAGTTTTGATATTTACTTTACTTTCTTACTTTGTCCCAAATCTATAAAATCGTATTAAAAGTCTAACCTAAAAAATGTGACATGACAAGTTTAATTGTGGCGTGACAACTTTTATGTGACATGGTAAAAAAAAAAGTGACATGGATTACCAATTTAAAAAAATTAAAAAATACAGTATAAGTTAAAAAAAATTAAAAAAATAGAAGGTATAAACAAAAAGAAATTGTAATAGATCTCCTCTCATAATTTACCTTATTTATTTATCCATTATTTCATTTATTAATGAAATGACCTTTTAACTTTCCTTTCATCAGTTTTTAACTGGAGTAAAAAATAAATTTCAATGCAATTTGTTCATATATGGTAGGATATGATGACTTCTTTAATGGAATAGAAAACAAATTTTAATGCAATTTTTAGATGGTCGTTTCAAAACAACCAAGTTATTCATATTTTGGTTTGTCTGTTCTCTTGAATTAAAAAATTGAATTATATTAAACATTTATTTTAAAATGTCGCTTCCTCGGTCGTGTTCATTTTAAACAAATGATTGAGAGAGAGTGACTACTCCGTATAAGTTATTCACAAATTAAACACTTAAACACAGTAAATTATTAATGATCCCGTGATTTTAACGGGCTCCAAAACTAGTTAAAAGTAAAAATCAAAAGTGTTTGATTTGTTTAAAGAGAATTACACCCTAACAACTTCACTCAATAAATCTTACATACGGGATGTGAGATTTAAACATCTTTCGACGAAACTCGGATGTGAGTTAATTAGTTTATTATAAGATGATTATTTTAAGTGAAAATGAGAATTAATATCTTGCTCTTTATAAATCTTAACTATCCAATACAAAGTTTGTGGGCAAAAAGGCTATCCTTATGAATAAAGGTTATTTTCAAGGATAGAGTGGGAGAAATTTTATATACCCACAAACTAAAATTTGGGATCTTAGAGAAGAATCCTATATGGAATCCTTAAGAAAAAACTTAATTAAAAGGATAGAAGAAACTACGTAAGGACACTGAAGAAACTACGCGAGTACACAAAAGAAAATGTTCTTTATGTCATTGTTTCTTAGATAGGATAAAAGAAACCGAGTGAGAAGTCGAAAGGAAAACGTTTCTTTGATAATAATGTTTCTTAATTTATAAGATAATAGAGGAGAAATCATCTTCTGTTTCCTCGATAGTAATGGTTTTAATTCAAAAGGATTATATAGGAGATATCATGTCCTGTTCCCTTCCAAGGAAACGAGGACGAAAAATGAAAAGTTCATATGAAAAGATGTTAATTGAGTGGGAGCTAATAACTATAGAGATAGTGATACAAGTTTTAGTGGGAGCAATAATCATTAGAGAATTGAACCTACCACTGAGAGAGAATGGTGATTCTTTAAACGTAAAGAATGAAATGTTTTCAATTCTAGATGAATAAAAATGTTGGAACATCATAGGATGATGGAGCTTCACCGGAGAGTTTATTATATTGATAATGAAATGTCACCCATTAGAAATCAAAAGGGTTGGATAAATTATTCATACCGATGAATATAGAATCACCTAGATATGGACGTGTTGATTCATACAACCTAAAGGCTTTTGATTAATATGCCAAGATATTTGAAAATGATGAGTTCTCGAGGAGAACTAGCAATCAAGTCAAGATAACTACAGAATAAATTTTAGTACAAAATGTGCCCAGGTACTTTAATAACGATAAGTTGATCCCTCTGACATACCAATACGTCACGAGTTATAAGATAACAGTGGGAGCTTCTTTCAGGGAAAGAAACTCAAATTCTAGTATGAGTTCTAGACATGTACTCAAATAAGATCATATTATAAGAGATAATATGAGTCAGAATGAAACAGAAATTTGTAGGTTTTGGAAGATGTGAATAAGTGATGTATTCACAAATTCAAACCACTAATGCAAATTGATGAATGTGCATCAAAGACTGTAAAGTATGGAGCAGTAATATCGTATTGACTGTCCATACATGACAATATCGTTTGAGTTATCATTAACTCACTATTGATAGATACTTTGTCAAATCCAAATGGGTTGTAAAAGACAATTTGAACCCCATAAAGTGAACTGGATTAACTTAGTATGACCCCTAGTCGCTTGTATGAGGTGACATCTCGAAGCGACTAGAGTGTGAGGCGATTGATGGCAAGTTCAAATGCCATAAAGTCTTGTGGGATGACTAGTCGATCACATAGGCAGACCGTGGGATACAATTTGTCGGGCAAGTGACCGCTTATAGAGTTCTGGAAATTTTATTATAGCCCGGTCGTGGCAAGAGCTGCTATAGTATTCTTATGAGTCAATTCTTAGACTAAAGACTACTCGCCCAAAATGGCACAATTTTTGCATAACTTTGATTCATTCTCTACGACTTTTCGTAACTGAAGTCAAATGAGATTGTTTTGGGTTATGTTAGGCTGTGGCTAGTCGAAGGGAGTGGTGCGATAGGAATTGTCCACCCCTTTGTCAAGGTTGTTCAAATCTCAAGGCCACTCGAGGAGAAGTTAACTGGAAATGCGTGGCCACGCTCGGAATGTATCTATGGTAGATAATTCTGGTCAAGCAGTTAATCTCCAAATCGAGGAAACCACTCACGATATGATCAAATGCAAGTACGACCTGAAAGACACCTTGCATTGAGTGAGAGATTGTAATATGACAAGAGAATTGGTGACGCACACTTGTCGAGTACAAATGGGAGATTGTTGGGAAATGTGCCCTCAACAATAGTGCGATCACATAATTAAATCTCATGTCGAGAATGCGCAAGGGATGATTCGAAATAATATAGTCAACTGACCAACATTAATCGATATCGGTAATGATTGGCTAGCTAGAGTTTGACATTACTGTCGTATGACGGTGGTGGTCAGTTGATCCCTTTAGGTCACACCTATAGGACAATTCCCTTAATTGATAAACTAATCAAGTGTATATTGATACGAGTTGATCAGATTTCTTAAACTAGAATATCGAGAAATCAGAGGTTAAATCTTAATGTAAGATTTGTGTTTGAAATTGAAACGTGTCAATTGTCAAACATTAATCGATGTTTATGAAATGTCGAAATTAGAATGAATCGGGTTGATTATTATTGCAAGTGTTGTAAATCGTAGTGACGATTATTGAAATGACCAATTTATAAATCAGTAATTACGAATTACTAAGTCATTTTGTTAAATATGATTTAATTAATTTATAAATAATATTTATTTGATAAATATGTATTTTAAATTAGGATTAATTGATAAGAATACTCTGAACTATGACTATCCTGCTCAAAATACTTCAAACTCTATTTTAACTACCAATATAACCAACTAATGCTCTCATTCGCTTTTATTATAATATATGACCTGCTACATGCTAAATAAGTGAAGAAATTTCTAACCTTTCTTTAACCCGTCTTTCTCTTTTTACTTCTATGTTAATCTGTTCACTTAATCACACCATTAAAACATGCTACAACATGTTAACAAAACAACAAGTTATTCAAAGCTGTAACACCCCCATTTATTATAGAGGCTTTAGCAAGACATTCTCAAATAAATAGAGCTGTTACCATCTCGGAATGTTCGAGGTAGTGAATAACAAAGTAAAACAAACCAAAGTACTTGATATAAAAACTGATAAAATTTAAACTTTGGTTATTACAGTTACTACACAGCGGAAAAGAAAATACAAGTGATGACTTCTCTAGATCTGATATAATTCTAAGTCGGTCCAAAGTCTGCATCTCACATTCCTGCCCCCAGTTCCTAGCTCATCTGTCTATGACCTGTAGAATCTACACCCTATTCCGGATCATCGTAGGTGTACATGAATACACTGTCAACCTCGCGGTTGAGTAGGATAACACAGTAATTATAATACAACAGTTAAATGATATGCAAATGCCATGATATGCTCGAGCTCAATCTCAATCTCAATCTCATACCCGAAACACTAAGCCATACCAAACCTCCCGGCAGACTATAATCGGTCATCACCGAACACCAGCTCAATAGCTGATAAAACAGCAGGCCTGGTCTGCAGAACCACCCTGGGCTTTATATCAGAACAACATCTGATTCACATTTTTCTCAGTAACCAATGCATATGTCGTGCTCATGAATGCAACAATACTCTTATTCAATCATGCTATCAAATAATTAAATGCACATGCCAATAATAATAATCATTACTCAATCCAACCAATATCATTCTTATATCAATCATGCTTAGCACCAATAACACACAATCCAAAATCCATTCATAACACATCATAGAGTATAGTGTCAGTGTATCCTACCTGGATAGCAATGTAGTCCAATAGCAGGCCAGCAAGTAACATAACTATGCTACTTCAAAACCGTCACCTAACAATATAAAATACATAATTACTAACTAACATAACCACGTAAACAATATGACATATCAATTATTCAATTTAACGATTTAAATATTATACTACGCATAACGAGACCGTATAAAACATGACTACTTTAATTAACTTAAACAACTTGTCCTTATTACTCTTATAACCAACATCAATTAAATAACGAACATTGAAAACATAAACGAATTATTGATAACCGTCACATTCTTGTATAAAAATTTACTTAACAACTTATATAATTAACTATCGTAAACAACATTTTACTAATAATAACAATAACAACAATATTACCAATAATAATACTAACATATAATTTTAACAATAATAACAACATATTAGTAACAACAATAATATTAGCATTAGTATTAATAAAAGTAACAACATACTAACATAATCATAATCATAAAGGTAATAAAAATAATAATAATAATAATAATAACAATAATAATAATAATAATAATAATAATGATAACAATAATAATTATAATAATAATAATACCAAAACAATCAACAATCACGTGTACCATACTACTAATAATAAGAATATTAACATTAATAACACAAACATACACGATAACAGCCGCCAACGTAAAACAACTCTACCCACCAGCCGCGTACCCAACTTCACGCCTTGGCCACCACTAAGCTAGCCACCCACGGCCACCACAAAGTATCCCCACGTGCTCTCTGTACCACCAACCATCTACCCCACATCTAGGCCGCCACCTACAACAGCCACTGATGCCACCACACCCTGCTCAAACAGCCTGTACACAAACCCGTAACTCCGTTTTCGCCCCCTGAACAACCCCAATTTGACGCCATGTGGTGGTGTTTGTCACCACCACGACCACCACCCAAGATGCCCTTTGACTTCCCCTCGTCTCATCAACCACCAGCCATCAATCTAGACGCAACATTACCCATTAACAGACCCAAAACCGAGACAAACACAACCTATTCTTTTCCTCTGTTTTCGCGTGGTCCGGCCACCACACCCACCACCGTGCTCCGTTAGACACCCCAATGCCGACCCCATCACTGACCACCACCGACCAAACCATCCATGCCTATCATAACTCACGACAACACCATACGACCCCTCAATTCCGATAAAACCCGACATCAACCTCCTACCTTTCAGCCCTTCCACCGCCGGCTATGGTGGCCCAACACCACCCACGACGACGACCCGCTAATCGTTACATGGCAAGAATCATCTACGTTAGTCCTAAGGTCAGACACGGTCTAAAACGACGACATATAAAGCATACGTAAGACGGTCACAATCTAGCGATAACTAAGCACATTAAACATTAATTAATTAAATATCGTCTTACCGTAATTAACGCTTGAATGAACGAACGAAGCTTTCTCTCAGACTGTTTTTTTTTTCTTTTCAGATGCACGACTATGAAGAGGCTGCTTCTAGCAATTAGGGTTTCTAGTCTTAGTTAACCCTCTAATTACATAACTAATTATCTTATTAGTTTTCGGAATAACCCATTACCCATGGCACGCAACCCAATACTAATACACGGTAATATTTTGGTCCATAAAATATGAATTTTAGAAAGATTAGAAATATTAGCAATTACATAAGAATTTAAAACAAATTAGGATTTAAATATAATTATGACGAAAATATAAAATAGATATTAAGTATAGACAAGAAATAAATATAAAAATAGGAAATATATTTTAATTATAAATATATTATTAAAATTAAGGGAATACAAATGAAATGTCATTTTATGAAATAATCATCAAATATAAGATGATTATGAAATACGAAATAATCGTAGAATTACGATTTATAAAATAATAACAGTTTACGTAAAATACTTTATAAACTTTTCATTTGAAATACTTATATAAAACATGGTTTGACTACCGTTGACCGAGGCTAAAATACGGGGTATTACAAAAGCAAATGAGGGCATTAGTTGGTTATATTGGTAGTTAAAATAAAGTTTGAAGTATTTTGAGCAGGACACCCTTAGTTCAGAGTATTCTTATCAATTAATCCTTTAAATTAATACAATTGTATTTTGTGTCATGGTATGTCACATGTCACATACAATTGTACAATATGACATTTATAATATGAAAAGTCCACATTATCTATTTGGTGTTATGGGTGCCGGTTTGGGAGAAGGTTTAGGGCCTTGAATTATTGAATTAATGCCCTTAAACATCATAATTAAGGTAGCTTTTAATCCTAATAATAGCCTTGCATGCCTAGGTTATGGGATAGATAAGAAACAACTAAAATTCCCTTCCCCATGTAAGGGCTCACGGCACCCCAACATCAACCACCATATATCTTGTAATTCGTTTACAAGATCATTCATTCCTTATGCCAACTTATTTTTCCTAGTGTGAAAAATTCAAAAAAAAAATCCTCTAAAATGATTATAAGATAATATTTATATTTAGAATTAGAATACTATAATTGTTATAGTATTATAATTAGTATTCTAATAAGATTAGAATACTATATAGTTTTAAGGAAACCGATTTTAACACCTAGCTCGTGTTAATATCGGTATTACGGGGAAGTCTTGGGTGCATCGTGAAGGAGGTAACCTACATTGGTTACTCGGGTTGGAGGATCATCCTTGCCATATTCTCGTCGGATTGTAAGAATTCGAATACTTTTATTCCGCATTTTATTTTGCATGCATAACATTCTCATAAATAATTAAAATGTTTATTAGTAAATCATAGTTAGTAAAACTAATTAAGGTTAGGGTGTGTATGACAACCCAACAGTCCAATCCCATTACAAGTGTAACACTTGTAAGCTTGCTTATAGCAGTCAGAACCAGGATGAGGAGCTTTGCCACAACGATTACACTTGTCCGTAGAAGTCTTAGTGTGAACAATGGTCTTAGCAACAGGAGCAAAAAACCTCTCGAACCTCTTTTTTTGAGAAGTGGGAGGAGCAGTAGATGGAATAAAAGGTCGTTTGCCCTGATAGTTAGACCTCTGGTACGAAGAAGCACTAGCAGAAACGGCTCTAGACTCGGCATCGATGGCCTTAATCGAGCTCTCGGCCCAAATGGCATCATCATACACCTCCACGAAGGAAGTAGAATCTCTAAGAACCATACTCTCGATGCGAGGGCCTAGTTTACCTCGGTAGAAGTAGACTCTCTCGGACTCATCTCTCACAAAACGAGAAGCAAAATGAGCCAACTGATTAAACTTATCCGTGAACTTCTGAACGGTCATCTTGCCTTGCTTCAAGTCCATGAATTCCTTCAATCTCTGAGAACGAAGTTCCTTAGGGTAGAAGCGGGTCTCGATCTTGTCTTTTAACGCATCCCAATCAAATAGCGGATCAAGGAGAAAAGTAGGACCAGTAAGCGTCCACCACCTATCAGCCTCGTGAGTCAGAAAGTGGGCAGCTAGACGTACCCTATCCTCCCTGGCCACGGTATACATGGAGAAACCACTCTCTATATCCCTAAACCACTTTGATAAAGCAGCCGGATCCAATTCCCCACCATAAATCCTAGCATGGCTCCTAGACATCTGGGTGGCTATCCAGGAGAAATCACCAGGCCTATTAGCATCGTTGCCATGCGGAGGAGGAGGAGGAACAGTTTCAGCCTGTGTCCGTTGGTTCTCAAGAACCTGAAGAAGCGCTTGCATTATAGTATTGTCCACGTTCGAGGGCCTCACCATCCTTCAAAAGAGAAACATGAGTTAGCTTAGCATATATCATTCACAAACCGACTACAACTACCCCATATCTCATTCATTATTTGGTTATTTGATCAAGTTGAGTTGGGGAGGGGGGTCACATGAGTGCGTCCATATATCATTCACAAACCGACTACAACTACCCCATATCTCATTCATTATTTGGTTATTTGGTCAAGTTGAGTTGGGGGGGTCACATGAGTGCGTCGGGAGCGACAATGCTCTGATACCAACTGTAAAACCCCACCTCGCGACAGCGGAAAATAAACATACAATATACCAGAAATGCAGCGGAATTTTAAACTTTTTATATAAACATAACTAAGCATGCGAGGCGAAAGTATTACTCATACTAAAATGCGGAAATGAAAGAAACATAGATAAGTATAAATTCATAAGTACAAAACTGCAGCCCGGGATAGCATATCTGATGAGCTCTATTTTGGTCATAATTGTCATTGTCTTTACTTCATTTTCGGTCCCGATTCGACCTCGTTTTGCGTGCCTTTGCTCGTTTTACGTCCATTTCCTAGACTATTCCTATTTGGCATGTTGTAGGTATTGTGGCGGGAGCGAAGAAACGGGAGCAAACGAGGTGATTTTGGAGCAAAATATGAAGAAATGATGAAGGAAAGGCTCCAGGTCCTCTCAGCCGGTCCTAGACCAGCAGCCGGTTGGCCGGCTGGGAGGCTTGACTTGACTTTCGAGGAAAATTGGCAAATTGTTACAGGGATTTTACATCTGCTTCTTGGCCGGTGACGGGCCGGCAGCCGGCCGGTCGGCTGATAGTCATGCCTCAATTCAAATTTGTGCAAAAAAGTCAGAAGTCCCAAACTAGGCTCCCAGCCGGTGGCCAACGGCAGCCAGCCCACCGGCTGGCTGTAGCTGTACATTGAGAAAAAGGAAGAAAAGTCAGAAGTTTGGAACCTGCCTCCCAGCCGGTACCCGACCGGCAGCCGGCCGGTCGGCTGAGGATCAAGGCCAGTTCAAGAAAAAGAAGAACAAAATCAGAAGTCTTCATTTTGACTCTTAGCCGGTTCCTGACCGGCAGCTGGTGGACCGTCTGAGAGTCAAGTTTCAGAATTTCGCGCACTATATATACCGCACTTAGTCTATTTTCATGGACGCAACTTTGAGATATTTTCACACATTTTTAGGGTTAATTTACTGTTCCATTGCTTAGGTTTTCTCACATATAACTCTCCTAAAAATATCAATCCTTCCTTAGTTTTTATCTTAATCTTGTAGTTCTTGATAATCATTCCTTAGTTACTTTCTAGTTTTTGTTCTTAGCAATTGTTCTAGGGTTTTTGGTTGTATTTGGGAGCATTTGAAAGGATCTTCCATTTGTAATCAAAGTTCATGCCTTTATTCAATTGTTTGGTATAATCTTCCTAATCTTTACTTTGTTTTTACATTACTTCAAGTTTTCCTTAAATCATTTGTTTACCATTTGCTTGTTCATCATGTTTAGCACTTGTTTATCTCTTGTCCAAATGCTTTTCTTTACCATGAGTGAGTAGACTTATACCTAGGGTTAGGGGGGAACTTGGGTGTTGTTAGATGGCAAATTTATGCTAGTTTGTAGATTAGTTGTTCTTGATAAAAAAAGGTTTTCCGTTTGTTGCATGCTAGGTGTTTGATGATTTGCTTCAACGAAAGTTGGGCTTTGATTTTAGCGTGACTTGCCTTTAGCGACGCTTGAGGGCTTGTCTTAGTATGTTTTATGGTTGGTTGTGGGTATTTGTAGCGAAAGGTAGGATATTCCAACTTAGGTTTAGTCGACTCGAGAGAAGAGACTTACCGAGACCATTTGCTTGAGACCAACTAGTTTGCTTCCTAGTATTGTCATCTATCCATCTAAGTGACCCCCGACACCCTAGTTTACCTTTAATTTATTTTTCATCTTAGCCTTTGCATTTACTCATTACTTGTTAATCTTTTCACAAACCAACCTATTACCCCGATTTAGGCTTGAATTAGAACCAAACTATTCGATCTTCGTGTTCGATCCCGAATTACATACTACTTGCTTTCGGGTTTATAAATGTGTTTGATGCCGGTAGTGACGGCAAATCCGGCCATCCAAAATGGCGCCGCTGCCGGGGATGGTGCTAGAGATTGTTTAGTTTAGTTTTATTTTTTAGCCTTAGTTAGTTGTGCTTTCTTTATCTTGTTCAAAGCTTTGTTAGTTTAAGTGTAGAGTGGGTGTTATTTTGCTCTCCCTAGTGCCTAAAAAACACTAGGACGACTAATCTTTGTGCTAAGTTTTTATGCCAAGGGGCAATTCAACTTCTTTATTTTCAAGCTCCGAACCGGAAAGGCTTTTTCGAGCCTTAAGGAATTGGACCTTAGCAAGAGTGAGGATTGCTTCCCAAGCATCAACTAGTCAAAACAACCCACCTTCTCCACCCGAACCACAAAGCCCAAATCAAGACATTCCAAGCCCAATCTCCGAAAACTTCGACAACCCATTATACCAATCACCACCACCCTCACCTCAAATTCCAAACCACCCACAAATTCCTATAATGGCCGCCCTAAGAGATCACAATCGCCCAAACCACAATGATACATCAAACCCCATCAATTTTGGCAACCTTGTGCCACAAAACTTCGAGATCCACCCCTCTCAAATGAGCTCTATTGAGAAACATGCTTTTGGTGGAGCCTCTCATGAGGACGCCCACGAGCATTTGAGTAAGTTTAAAGGCAAAGTTGCCATGATCAAGAAGACGGGGGTGCCGGAAGAAACTTTGAGACTAATGCTTTTTCCCTACTCATTGGCGGATAAGGCGGATAGGTGGTTGAATATTCATCCCCCGAATACCTTTACTACTTGGGATGACTTGGCCAAAGCTTTTCTTGCCAAGTACTATCCATCATCAAAAACCGCCATGATCCGTAACGAGATTACCCAATTCCTATAAGATGAGGGGGAAAGCTTGGGAGAGGCATGGGATCGGTATCAAGACTTGCTCGCTAGGTGTCCTCATCATGGGATACCTACATGGTATACAACCCAAAACTTCTTTCAAACTCTCCTTCCACGCACAAAGGAAATGGTGAATGCGTCCGCGGGAGGTGGTTTTGATCACTTGCTACATGAAGACGGGACCGAGCTTATCAAGAAGATAGTGGATTCCGAAGAAAACTATGGTACAAGAGGAAATTCATTGAGAAGAAGTAGTAAATACCCAATGAGAGCCTTTCCAACTCCAAAGCCAATGAAGAAACAAATGCCAAAATTGATTTGTTGACAAAGAAGTTGGAGGAGTTAACAAAGAGGTCTAGAAGCAAAGAGACAAAGGGTAACACTCCGGGAATGTACCAAGTGAGCAACGTTGTTTCATGCGACTTGTGTGGAGGTAGTGGGCACACGTTCGATGTGTGTGCCAATAATTCTTATGAGGGAAGTGGGAGTGAAGAGGAGTTGTATGATTTCCAAGCCTTCAACAACTCGAAGAATCAAAACACTTTCAACCCGAATTCAAACTACTACCATCCGGGCATTCGAGGAAGCCCTTACATGAGCTACAAAATCACGAATGTTTTGAACCCACATCAAATTCAACAACCTCAAAACCCACCCGGATTCCAACCAAGGGGTGAGAATTTCAACCCAAGGAACAACTACCACAACCAAAACTTTTACCAAGGGAATCAATCCAACCAAGCCAATCAAGGCTTTTCTCAAAACCTCAATGATCCAAATTCCAATCCCTATTTCCACAACAACCACAACCAACAAAATTTCAACCACCAAAACCAAAACAATTTCAACAACCAACCCCCATTCCAAAACAATTTCAATAACCCAAACCCACAACAAAACTTCCACAACAACCCAACAATCAAAATTTCAATTACCAAAATTTCAACCAACAATTTCCTAACCACAACCAAAACCCAAACTTCAACAATAAAGGGCCCAAGGGAAATCAACAAGGTGGGGGCGCAAGGAATGACTACGGGTTCCCCTTGCCCCTTACCAACACACCTCATCAAGATCCCTCAAGTGACTCTCAAGTTGGGGAGTTGCTTAAACTTGTGAAAGGCATGCAAGCGACACATAACCAAGAAATGATGAATTTGAAGATTGCTAATCAAAAAGAAATCCGAGAAATGGAGGCTAGAGTTGCCTCACAAGCCTTAGCCAACCCACAAAGGCCACCGGGCGGCTTTCTTGCCCAAGGTCAAAGCTCCTGGGATGCTTCAAAACCACATGGTGTCAATGCTATCATGACAAACAAACAAGAGCAACCTATGCTAGAGAGGAGAGGTGGTGAAGTAGGGTCCAAACAAGAGCAAGTTATGACGGTATTTGGAAGTGGAAGTAGGGAATGTGTTGAGGAGGAAGTGTGGTGATGGTGCCCACCACTTCTCCGAATGATTGTAATGAGGTTGACATTGATGGCGTAGACTTTGTCATGCAACAAGTCTTGGAAATTCCAAAGAAGATTTGTGATGAGAACGTGAGTACCAAAGGGAAAGAAGTACATGTGATAGAAGAAGAGAACCGTGGATATGTGGAGAGCCCCATGGAGAAGAGAATGTGCGAATTCTTTCGTAAAATCACCAAGGGGGATCCTCGTTGTAGTGAATTGATTAAACTTGTTGAGGAGGTGGAGGTCACAATCCCCTCCACCGAAGAAAAGAGGGAAGTAAACGCCATCTCGTTGGCGGTGAAATGGATTCCGAATGATTTGCCAATCTGTGGGGAATAAAACGCGTATTCGCCCTAAACTTGCAGGATTATAATGAAAATTACAGTTGTGATTATGGTCATAAGATAAATAAAAACATGAAAAAGAATACAACCTTGGGTCCTTGCTTGAATAGGCCTAAGAACAGGAATTAAAGTAAATTCCCTCCTATAACTTGCACCCAAGACTTTGTTTGAGACGATGTCGCGTGTGCTAGAAAGGCTCTCCAATTGCCTTGCAATATGGGGAGAGTTATTGAGGTTTTAGATGTGAGATCTGAGTTTTGGGAGAAGAATGCTCTCAAAACCCTAATTGTGAGAATTATGATTCAACAGTTACAGACATAAGGAGAAAGACTCTCCTTATGTAGCTATAAGGGGGGCGGCCGAATTGGTCTTGGGTAAGGGTGGGCTTTCTCCACTCTTACCTTATTCCTTTGCGTGATTCAACCCAATTTGCTAAATATTATTTGCGGGATTTTTATTATAAATCGCATACGTGTTATCAGGTATTAATGCAGTCGATGTATTAATAATGGCCTGATAAAATTACGATATTGTATAATTACCCAAATTAATATAACTGTTTATATTAATACGCGAATACAATATTTAATTAAATATAACCGCTTATATTTAATTTTACGAATTAAACATGTAATCCGTATTAGCTAAAATTATTTAATCCGTATTAAATAATAATCTCAACATCTTATTGACTAATTTAATAGTCAATACCTCTGACTAACTGTTTAGTCGTATCCGGCATAAATGTGACTGTATTTTCATACCTTCACATCTCTCAAACGTGTCCTATAGGTGTGACGTATAGGGACCAGTTGATCACCGTCATCCGTATGACAATAACGTCAAACTTATCTAGCAAGTCAACCGTTATTGATAAACGTGGATCAACTGGTAGTAATACTGAAGTATGCCCTTGTGATCCTTAAAGAGATTTAATAAGTCATTGTACTTAATTGTCAAGGACACCAGCCCCAACAATCTCCCACTTGTCCGTATAAGGGTATGTGCAATGACGTTATCACACTACATGTGGAGGACACAAGCTCCAACAAACTCCCACTTGTCCGTACAAGTGTAGGTGCGATAACCGATTCTCATATCCTTTTAAAATTTCTCCCACTCAATGTAAGACAATTTGCAAATCCGCATTCGCAAAGGTCGTATCTCACAAGCGATCTGTATCAAGAGTGGTTTCCCCGACTAGAGAGTAACTTAACTGATAAAACGAATCTGTATTCGAGCATGGCCATGCATTTCAGTTACTACTCCTCGAGTGGCCCTGAGAAATGATAAAATCCTGATAAGGGTTTGGATATTTCCCTCAACTCGAATCCTGCCGATATCGCGCAGCATGAAATAACCCAGAAAAAATCCTCTTGGCCCCTGTTACGATGACCGTGGGAAAGAAACCAAAGTTACCCAAAATCTGCCTTAATCTCAAGACACAGTTGAGAGTCAAAAGACTCGAATCTAAGGAACACTATGGAGGCCCTATCCACGACCTGGCACCCAATGTTATAAAACATTTAGGACTCCATAACGTTGTCACGGGGTGTCCTACGAGATATCCGTATAACTCGCCTTTGTAATTGGTCAGTCATCCGCGTGACTTATGGCTCGTTGAACCCACCATCAACCAACGTCACAAAATGATTACCTGAGTTATCAGCTCAAGTGGGTAATCAAGGACTAAAACGATGTAATGTTATTCAGTTCACTTTGTGGTGTTCAAAATTGGCGTACAATTCCACATGAAAAACAAAACATTATATATCATAACAATGAGGTTGAATAGAGTACACGAGAAAATGAATTATTACATGAATTCATAAAAGAGTACTACAACTTAGGAACACATCTAATTCCCATGGAATGAATGTGCCCTTCATGCTTATCACGTGGTAATGCTTTAGTGAGAGGATCAGCTATGTTGTCATCCGTAGCGATCTTATCAATGAAAATCTCCTTTTTCTCCACGTAATCTCTGATTAGATGAGCTTTCCGTTGTACATGCCTAGCCTTGTTGCTAGACTTATGCTCCTTAGCTTGGAATATGGCACCTTTATTATCACAATAAACGGTGATTGGGTCATTCGAACTAGGCACTACTGATAGTCCTTGTAAGAATTGACGCATCCATATTGCTTCCTTAGCTGCTTCTGAGGCGGCATAGTACTCGGACTCAGTCGTAGAATCTGCTGTAACACTCTGTTTAGAACTTTTCCAGCTGACAGCAACGCCATTAAGAGTAAAAACGAATCCAGACTGAGATTTCGAGTCATCTCGATCCGTTTGGAAGCTAGCATCAGCGTAACCTGTGGCGCAGAGCGTTGAGTCGCCTCCATAAGTCAATCCCCAATCTTTAGTCCTCCGTAGGTACTTAAGAATGTTTTTCACGGCCATCTTGTGTTGTTCACCTGGATGAGCTTGGAATCGACTAGTCATACTCAATGCATATGCAACGTCTGGACGTGTGCATATCATGGCATACATGATCGATCCTATTGCCGAAGCATAAGGAATCCGACTCATGCGCTCTTTCTCTTCTAATGTCTTAGCTTCTTGAGACTTGCTCAAGTGAAGCCCAGTAGTCATAGGAAGGAACCCTTTCTTGGAGTTCGTCATGCTGAATCTCTCTAGAATCTTATCTATGTAAGACTCCTGACTGAGAGACAACATCCGTCGTGATCTATCCCTGTAGATACGGATGCCAAAAATTCTTTGTGCCTCTCCCAGATCTTTCAACTGGAAATGGTTTTTCAACCATGCTTTAACCTAAGATAAGAGAGGTATGTCATTCCCAATCAAGAGTATGTCATCTACATACAGTACTAGGAAGACAATCTTGCTCCCACTCGACTTGATATAGAGACATGGTTCCTCGACTGATCGAACGAACCCATTCTCTTTTATCACTTGGTCGAAGCGATGATTCCAACTCCGCGATGCTTGCTTAAGTCCATAGATGGAACGCTTAAGCTTGCAAACCTTCTTAGGATGTTCTGGATCTATAAAACCCTCGGGTTGTACCGTTTAAGAAGGCGGTTTTAACGTCCATTTGCCATATTTCATAGTCATGAAATGCGGCTATCGCTAAGATAATCCGAATGGAACGTAGCATGACTACGGGTGCAAAGATCTCATCGTAGTGCAAGCCTGACACTTGGGTGAAACCTTTAGCAACTAGTCTTGCCTTATGGATGTCTTGTTTACCTTCCATGGCATGCTTTATTTTGTAAAGCCATTTGCATTGAAGGGGACGCACCTTTGCAGGTAGGTCCACAAGATCCCACACGTTGTTCTCATACATGGAGTCCATCTCGGATTGCATGGCTTCTAGCCATAGCTTTGAGTCAGAACTGGTCATGGCACCTTTATAGGTTGTGGGTTCATTACCCTCTAGGAGTAAGACGTTATCCATATCATGTTCCTCGACCATACCAATGTATCTGTCCGCAGGAATGGAGACTCTTCCCGACCTCCTAGGTTCCTCATGAATATCTACCGCAGCCTCGTTGGAGGAACTGTTTCCTCCAATGGTTGCTCGGTAGTTGGTTCTTGAACCTCCGATAAATCGAAGGTTCTATTACTCGACTTGTTCTCGAGAAATTCTTTCTCTAAGAACGTCGCACTAGCCGCAACAAAAACACGTTGTTCGGTTGGCGAGTAGAAGTAATGACCAAAAGTTCCCTTTGGATAGCCTATAAAGTATGTCTTGACCGATCACGGGCCGAGCTTATCCTCGTGTCTCCACTTGACATAAGCCTCGCAGCCCCAAACCCGAATAAAGGACAAGTTAGGGACCGTTCCCTTCCATAATTCGTATGGAGTCTTGTCAACAACTTTAGACGGACTTCGGTTAAGTATTAGAGCGGCCGACAAAAGAGCATAGCCCCACAATGAATCAGGCACAACGGTGTGACTCATCATGGATCGAACCATATCAAGTAAAGTTCGATTTCTCCGTTCGGACACACCATTTAATTGTGGTGTTCCAGGTGGAGTCAACTGTAGCACGATGCCACAGTCTTTAAGGTGTTGATCAAACTCGTGTGAAAGATACTCACCACCACGATCAGAACGTAGTGCTTTAATCTTTCTTCCCAGTTGGTTCTGTACCCGAATCTGGTATTCTTTGAACTTGTCAAAGGATTCACTTTTGTGCTTCATTAAGTAGACATAACCATATCTACTCAAATCATCCGTGAAAGTGATGAAATACCTATAGCCTTCTCGTGCGTTGATCGACATAGGGCCACATACGTCCGTATGTATGAGTCCTAATAGGTCGGCAGCGCGCATTCCAACACCTTTGAAGGAAATACGAGTCATCTGACCGATGAGACATGATTCACACGTGCCATATGATTATGAATCAAAGGGCGAGATAGCTTCATTCTGTATGAGTTGTTTCACGCGTTTCTCATTTATTTGTCCCATACGACAATGCCATAGGTAAGTTTGATCTTTGTCACCTACCTTTAATCTCTTGTTATTCACATGTAATATCTCGATGGTTTGATCTAAAACATAAATTCCATTCATGGAAACTGCCTTGCCATAAATCATATTGTGTAAGGAGAAAATACAGCTATTATTCTCTATTACAAATGAAAAACCGAGTTTGTCAAGCGCAGAAACTGAAATAATGTTTTTGGACAAACAAGGAACATAATAACAGTTATATAAAGATAACTCGAATCCACTTGGAAGCTGGATCACGTATGTTCCCCTCGAGATTGCAGCAACACGTGCTCCATTCCCGACACGCAAGTCAACCTCACCCTTGATTAGGGGTTCTTGGTTTCGGAGGCCCTGCACATGATTACATAGATGAGAACCACAACCAGTATGTAGTACCCAAGTTCCGTAACTTGCATGGTTAATCTCAATCATGTGAATAAAAGAAGAAGAAGACATACCAACAGGGGTAACGCGGCCTGCCTTAATGTCCTCACGATACACGGGGCATGAGCGCCTCCAATGCCCAGTCTTGTGGCAATGGTGACATTCCATGCTAGTATCCTTGCTCTTTGTTTTGCCCTGTGAGTCGCTTGACTCACCTGGCCCACTCTTAGTAAATCCTGAGTTCTTAAACTTGGGCTTGCCTACTGTTAGGTCGCCCTGAGCTTTAGCTTTACCCTTACCCTTACCCTTACTGGAGATCATGAGAACATCTTGCTTCACGCTCCCACTTAATTTCAGATCCTTCTCGGTCTGTACAAGAAGGGAGTGGAGCTCATGAGGAGACTTCTTCATGTCGTTCATGTAATAGTTGGCCCTGAAGAGGGCGAACCCAGCATTCGATCAACGATTATGTTCTTACTGATCTTGCAGTTTAGGGCCTCCAGTTTCTCGATATTCTCAATCATGTGAAGAATATGTAGGCTAACTACTTGGCCCTTCTGGAGTTTTGCCTCAAAGAAGCGACAGGTATGCTCATAAGAAACGATCCTCGGAGCTTTTGAGAATTCGTTAGTGAGCGTGGTGAAAATCTTGTTTGCACCATGGGCTATGAAGCGTCTTTGCAAATTGGATTCCATTGCATAGATGAGTACGTTCTTTATCGCACCCGCTTCCATGACGAAGTCACTATGAGCGCGAACTTCGTTAGCTCTAGCTCCAGTTCCTGGGTGTGCCGGAATTGGCTCAGTTAAGTACTTAAGCTTTCCGTCAGCAATGGCAGCATTTCGTAGTGCTGCCTCCCAGTCAGAGAAGTTTGACCCATCATTCCTCAGTCTAGTAGACTGATTCATGGAGTCCATGAAGGCTTTTAGCCAGGATTCACGTGCTAGCTTGGCACTTGGCATTGGGTCTTCACCAGCCATTAGTTATACAACAGTTTAATTGGACGTGTTCTACACTGAAAAGAAGATAAAGCAAAAACCATATAAGCAACTCATTGTTGTGATTTAAGTCTATATTAAATTGTATTTAAACTCGTAGACTCATGCATTTATATAATTGATCTCCCTCAAGAATTATATAAACGATCCCAAGACTCAATTTCCGTATATTGATAAGCCCACAGCTTGGCTAATTCCACCGTTGGAACTCTTGGTCGATAGATTTCCGTAAATCCTATCTATTAGTCCATCTCAGTCGCTAGATAGTATCGAGTGACCATGATGTTGAGATAAAATAAATCATTTGTTCCCACTTACCCGACGTAGAAGGGGTCATATTATGCCTACCGACGAAGAAGGGATTCATGGGAGTCTGATTTATAAAGACCAGTCTCAATTTTTGGTTATACGAGGAAGACCCCATCAACTTTTATTTATCCATTTTAAGTGAACTAATATCTAGCAAATGCGTGAATGAATGAAATAAAGTGATGGCTTTGCAATTGACATGTGACATCTGTATTGTCACAGAAAACTAACGCGTAACCTCTACATGAGTCAGTTTTCAGGCATGTTATAGGTGGTTTGGTTTTAGGCGGAATATGATGCAAGCTATTATCGATGAAAGCATAAAATAAATGCAATAAACGTAAATAAAAAGTCCTAGTGTGGCCTATCCTACCAAAATAAACATAAAACAACTTGGAATCCACCGTTGGACCCTAGAAGCTTGTCTTGATGTTCCATCTTGGTCCTTGCAGCGGGAGAGAGCATCCGGTCTCCGTCTTTGGTCTTCACAAAATTACTAATTTTAAATTACAAATATAACCCTATTTACATTCTAATTTAAATACAAAAGTAATTACATGGCAAAAACCCAAAACGGAGATTCAAGATCTCAAAATTACAAGCAAGACTGTGTCCCATCATTACGGTGACACAATCTTCTAAGGCCACACTAAGTTACAACCGTTTGCAAAAATTAAATACGTTATTGAAAGCATTCAAGGCATTCAACAAGACGATAAATAAAATGCATCAACTAAATAAAATTCATACATGACATAATACTGTTATTATGATTAATAAATTTTTGCCCAACCACCTTACGGGATTAAAATTATGTGATTATACCGTTTTAATCACCCAATTTTAATAAATTTATAATCCTATTATCTTAAACCGTTTTAAAATAATATGTATCAAACGAGGGTGAACCGTTTCACAAAATTAATAATATACTATTTCCGTATATAGTATATTACTAAAGGCCATGGTAAAATAAAACAGGTTATTTTCGAAAAAAAAAAAAATCGACGTCTGTTACAGGGGAAGGTCGACCGACCTCAACACGGGGTCGACCGACCTCCAGACGAGAAACAGGAATTTTCTGCAACAGCATAAGCGGTCGACCGACCTATCAATCAGGTCGACCGACCACCAGACAGTAAAAACGAGTTTCAGAAAACGCAAAACGCTGCAACTTTTGAAATCAAAACAAGTTTTTACCTTTTAAACTTTGATTAAATCGAGTAAATCAAAATTAACATCAACAAGGGTTCACATATTGTCAAGAATATCGATTAAATAACAATATGTAAACAGGAATCGAAAACTAGATCGATTACTCACAAAAGAAAGACTGTCGAAACATAAAAATACGCAGGAGGCGGTCGACCGACCGCAACAGGGGGTCGATCGACCGACTTAGCGGCAGAACACGATTTTTCAGTTTTTAAAACTTTATGAAAAACACAAAAGTAAAATTTCATGGCCTGGCTCTGATACCACTTGTGGGGAATAAAGCATGTATTCGTCCTAAACTTGCAGGATTATAATGAAAATTATAGTTGTGATTATGGTCATAAGATAAATAAAAACATGAAAAAGAATACAACCTTGGGTCCTTGCTTGAATAGGCCTAAGAACAGGAATTAAAGTAAATTCCCTCCTATAACTTGCACCCAAGACTTTGTTTGAGACGATGTCGCGTGTGCTAGAAAGGCTCTCCAATTGCCTTGCAATATGGGGAGAGTTATTGAGGTTTTAGATGTGAGATCTGAGTTTTGGGAGAAGAATGCTCTCAAAACCCTAATTGTGAGAATTATGATTCAACAGTTACAGACATAAGGAGAAAGACTCTCCTTATGTAGCTATAAGGGGGGGGGCAAATTGGTCTTGGGTAAGGGTGGGCTTTCTCCACTCTTACCTTATTCCTTTGCGTGATTCGACCCAATTTGCTAAATATTATTTGCGGGATTTTTATTATAAATCGCATACGTGTTATCAGGTATTAATGCAGTCGATGTATTAATAATGGCCTGATAAAATTACGATATTGTATAATTACCCAAATTAATATAACTGTTTATATTAATACGCGAATACAATATTTAATTAAATATAACTGCTTATATTTAATTTTACGAATTAAACATGTAATCCGTATTAGCTAAAATTATTTAATCTGTATTAAATAATAATCTCAACATCTTATTGACTAATTTAATAGTCAATACCTCTGACTAACTGTTTAGTCGTATCCGGCATAAATGTGACTGTATTTTCATACCTTCACATCTCTCAAACGTGTCCTATAGGTGTGACGTATAGGGACCAGTTGATCACCGTCATCCGTATGACAATAACGTCAAACTTATCTAGCAAGCCAACCGTTATTGATAAACGTGGATCAACTGGTAGTAATACTGAAGTATGCCCTTGTGATCCTTAAAGAGATTTAATAAGTCATTGTACTTAATTGTCAAGGACACCAGCCCCAACAATCTCCCACTTGTCCGTACAAGGGTATGTGCAATGACGTTATCACACTACATGTGGAGGACACAAGCTCCAACAAACTCCCACTTGTCCGTACAAGTGTAGGTGCGATAAGATCCGGGGATCTTTTCTATTCAATGCTCCGTAGGAGGAAGAAACATTGAATATGCTTTATGTGACTTTGGAGCAAGTGTGAGTGTCATCCCGCTTGCCATAGCTAATAGATTAAGCATCAAACACTTATCACCTCCTACAGCGGACATCACTCTTGTCGACGGGACGGTTAGACCTACTATTGGAGTCCTTAAAGATGCGGTGGTTAAGGTGGGATCCCTTTCCATCCCCACCGACTTTATGGTCGTGGATATTTCGGTCGGTGAAAGCTCTTTCGTAATTCTTGGGAGGCCCTTCTTGGCCACCGGGGGAGCAATCATTGACGTGAAAAAAGGTAGACTATCCTTCCATGTTGGAGATGAGATTTGTGAATTCGTGCTTACGGACGCTCCGGACAAAAACTTTGAGGATGCAAAGAAAAGCGTGAACTTGATTGCCACACTTGGGAAAGGTGAGCCCTCGGTGAGGTTGGATGAAAAAGGTCCCAAGGAAGATGTTAAGTTTGACTATTGTGAGTCATTTGGTGAGGAAGTGAAAAACCCCAATGGCAAGGAAGAGGAGATGTGTTCAAGTAGTTTCTTCAAAATCCCCGAAAGTGGAAGGGGGTGTTGAAAGAGCTACTTTTGGAAAAAGGTGTTAAGTTTCGAGAACCGCGGTTGAGTAGAATGGAAACTCAAAGTGCAAGCAAGGTTGAGGCCCCGAACGAAGCTTTTGACCTTTTCTTAAGGTCTCTAGCTAGCATGGACGAGGTTCCCGTCTACAAAAATCGAAGATTGTTCGTGTAAGGTTTGGTGGAGTCACTTAATAACCACCGTTTGTAAGTATTGGCTTCCTATATTTCATGTAATTTGCATCTTAGTTCGTTTTTTTAGTTTGATTTTTAGCTTGCATTTGAGATTTGGAAGTGTTGGCTGCTTGTTTTTGGTTAATTCTTGGTTTTAGTCGGAGGATGATGGGCAAAATCGTTGTTGGCAAAATCGATTTTTATGTTCAAGTAATTATTTTTCGAAATTGTGTACAGGTACTCCCAGCCGGGTGACCGGCCGACGGTCCCATACCGGCTAAGAGTACCTGGGCACATTTATGTTTTTGATGATTTATTTGGCAGATTTCAGGTTTTGTACTCTAAGCCTACACCAAACCGGCGGCCGGTCCACCGGCTTAAAGTCAGGTGTGTTATTCGAAAGGCGGAAATTCTAAGTGAAGATTGATTCTTGGCCGGTAGGCCGGCAGCCGGTCCACCGGCTAAGAATTGTGAGTGTGTCTAGAATTGAAGAAAAAGAGGAGAAGAAGGATCCCCAGCCGGTAGGCCGGCAGCCGGTCCGCCGGCTGGGAGTTTTTGTAAGTGAAGAAAAGTTGAAGAAGAGAAAGGAGTGGAGTTTATGAAGACCGACTCTGAGCCGGTCGGCCGGCAGCCGGTCTGCCGGCTCAAAATCAAAGCTCTTTCAAAAATTTGAGAAAAATCAAAATAATAACCAAATAACCAGTCCAGGTACGGCTTTCGCCAATCCTACTTTCACCCCTGGTCTGGGTTGCTGCTGCAGATAGGTAGTTCTTCCTGGTCCGAATCTGGTCCAGGATGGCTGGTTTGAGAACATGGGTGATCGGGATACTGGCTACGTCGGCTGGTTTGAAGGTTGATCCCAGGGTTGTCAGTGCATCTGCTTCTGTGTTCTGTTCCCTGGGTACCTGCTGGATGCATAATTCTGCGAATCTGCCGATTAATTCCTTTGCCACACACAAGTATGCCGCCATTGTAGGGTCCCTTGCCTCGTATGCTCCATTGACGTGATTCACAATTAATTGCGAATCACTGTACACACTGATGCAGCTGATCCCTATGTCCAGGGCCAATTGTAGCCCTAGGACCAGGGCTTCATACTCAGCCACATTGTTGGTGGTTTTGAACTCACATCGGACTGCTTGGGTTATCAGGTCACCCTCTGATGATCTAAGGATCAACCCGACTCCTGACCCTCTGGAGTTTGATGCCCCATCTACTCGTAATTCCCAGATGCCTGGCTTGGCACCTTGGTGAAGGTGCAAGATTTCCCGCTCTGCTTGGGTCTAGAGTGCTGGGCTGAAGTCGGAGACAAAGTCTGCGAGGGCTTGGGACTTTATAGCTGTGCGTGGTTCAAACTGGAGATCATATCGACTGAGGTGCACAGACCACTTAGCCATTCGTCCTAAGAGCTCTGGCTTTCACATGACCGTCTTGAGGGGGTGATTAGTAACCACTGAGATGGTGTGAGACTCAAAGTATGGTCACAGCTTATAGGATGTCATGACCAATGTCAATACTAGTTTCTCAAGTGAGGTATACCTTGCTTCTGCTGGTAGCAATGACTTGTTGACGTAGTATACCGGGTGCTGAGCTCCCTCGTGCTGCCGGATCAGAACTGCGTTTACTGCTGCTTCGGTCACGGAAAGGTACAGGAGCAGTACTTCCCCCTGCTCTGGTTTGGATAGCAGGGGTGGGCTGCTCAGGTACTGTTTTAGTTCCTGGAATGCCTTCTCGTGTTCTGGTGTCCAATCAAACTTCTGGCTTTTTTCTTAGAATATCATAGAATAGTCTGCACCGGTCTGAGGATCTGGAAATAAACCTGCTCAGGGCTGCTACTCTTCCTGTCAGACGCTGCACATCTTTGGGCTTCTGCGGTGATTTCAGCTGCAGAACTGCTTTGATCTGTTCTGTGTTGGCTTCTATCCCCCTCTGTGTTACCATATACCCTAGAAATTTCCCACTGGAAACTCCAAAGGTACACTTAGCTGGATTCAGCTTCATTTTGTATTTGGAGGGTGTTGAATGTTTCCTCCAGGTGCTGGGTGTGGTCCACTAGCTGCTTTGATTTGACCACCATGTCATCTATGTATACTTCTATATTTTGTCATATCTGGTCTTTGAACATCATGTTTACGAGCCGTTGATATGTGGAGCTTGTATTCTTGAGGCCGAAGGGCATTACGTTGTAGCAGTAAATGCCTCTTTCGGACCTGAATGTCGTTTTCTCCTGGTCTGTCGGGTCCATCTTGATCTGATTGTACCCGCTCTAGGCGTCTAGGAAAGTCAACATTTCATGGCCTGCAGTGGCGTCCACCATAGCATCTATATGTGGCAAGGGGAATGGGTCTTTGGGGCAGGCCTTATTCAGGTCTGTGAAATCCACGCATACCCTCCACTTGCCATTCTTTTATGGTACCACCACTACATTGGACAGCCACTCCGGGTACTTGACTTCCATAATCTTTCCTGCCTCCAAAAGGTTATCTACCTCCTGGTTTATGACCTGGTTTCTTTCTGCTGCGAATTTTCTGTGTCTCTGTTGCACTGGTCTGAATCCTGGATCTATGCTGAGCTTGTGTGTTATGATCTCTGGGTGTATGCCAATCATGTCTTTGTGGGACCAGGCAAAGCAATCCACATTCTTTCTGAGCAGCTAGAGGAGCTGCTGGCGCAGATCTCCAGAGCACTCTGAGCCTACGAACACGGTCCTCTCTGGGTACTGCTCATCCAGGCGGACCTCATCGATTTCTGCCTGCTGGGGCTCGATGTACTCCTCCTGGATGTGCAGTTGCTGTTGTTGCTATGCTCGGGCGGCTGGTGGCCTGATGGTCCTTTTGAGAGCTACCTTGTAGCAATCCTTGGCCTCCTCCTGATCTCCCTGTATCTCCTGGACTCCCCATGGTGTAGGGAATTTCAGGCACTGGTGGTACGTTGACGGGATTGCTCGCATTTCGTGGATCCAGGGCCTGCCAAGAATAACATTGTAAGTGTATGGACCATCAATAACTAAGTACCTTACCTGTGTGTTCAGCCCTCCGGCGTAGGTGGGGATGGTGATTTCCCCCAATGTATGCGCTGTTTCTCCACTGAATCCGACCAGGGGGATAGCTTTCTTTGCCAGGTCCTTCTCGTCAAATCCCATGCTCTTTAGTGCATCCAGCATTAGCAGGTTGACAGAGTTGTCTGTGTCTACCATGACTTTCCTGACCTCACAATTGCCGATGCTAAATGTGATAATCAGGGCATCATGGTGCTACTCTGGTACTGCTTGTGCATCTGTCTCGTCAAATGTTACCGCTGGGAGGTCCTGCCTTTCTATTTGCATGATGATTCTGGCTTGTCTCCCTTAGCTGCGGTTTCACGTCTTTTGGCTGCTGAATAGGTGTGCCCACACAGTTCTGATCCTCCAGTGATGACATTGACAATTCTGTTGCAAGGAGGAGCTGGTGAAGGCTGCACCTGGCTGGCTGCATTAACTCTGGTGGACTTCTCTGGGAGCGGATGATCCAGGTTGCCTCGGTCATACTGGAATCGGACCTCCTTTCTGAGGGTATAGCATTCATCCGTTGTATGGCCTATGTCATCATGGAATTCACATTTTTTGCTGGCATCACGGCGGTCATTGGGTCGTTCCTCTTTCTTCTTTGGCCATCTGACTCCCTTGAGCTCTTTCAGGGCCTTTAACAGGCCAGCCATCCCGGTGGTAAAGCCGTATTCGCTGAATTTTGGAGGTGGGTCTGCGTCGCTTTTGCCACCGGTGCTCTCGGATACTTTGCTCACTGGTTTGTTGTAGGACTTTGATTTTTCACCCCTTTTCTCTACCGGTGCTTTCCTAGACACAGGTACTGTGTCATATGTATTTCTTCTGGAGGCAGCGTCTTCTTCCAGCCTCATGGCTGCGACTGCCTGGGCCTGTACATCAGCAAAGGCAGTGCACGGATGCATTGTCAACTGCTTGTACAGGTCTGAATCGTGGTGTAACCCCCTGCGGAAGGCTTCGATGGCAGTGGGTACATCACAATGTGGAATGGTAACCTTCTCTTTGTTGAATCTGGTAAGGTAATCTCGAGTTGTTTCCTCGAATCCTTGAACAATTTTGTAAAGATCACTGGTCTGCTTTTCTGGTTTCATGCTGCTAGCAAACTGCTGATTAAAGGCATTGACCAGATCTGCAAAGGAGGAGATGTTGCGATTGGGCAATCCTACAAACCAGTGCAGGGCTGCTCCGGACAGGGTTGATCCGAATCCCTTACACATACAGGCCTCTTTGAGTGCTCCGGTTGCGGTCACCACCATCATTTTCTGCTTATACTGATTGATGTGGTCCAGGGGGTCGGCCGTACCATCGTATAGTGTCATGGTTGGTGGCACAGACCCCTTGGGCACATTGATCAGGGCAATATTATCAATGAACGGTGAATCTGCATAGCTGCCTTGGGAAGCTTTCTCCATGGGCCTTGGCATACCGGGTATCTTGGTGACCATGTCCTTCAGCTCCCGGTAGCGCTGGTCTGAGAGACTGCCTGCTCCAGGGAACAGATTGGTTGGCGGAGGGAAGAAGCCTGGAGGGGCTCCTCCCCATGGACCTGAGGACGGGTTGACTGGCGGAGGGAAGAAACCTGGTGGGGCTCCTCCCCAAGGGCCTGTAGTCGGTCGGCTGGTAGGTGGGTTGGTTGCAACAGATGGGCTGAACCCTGCCCCTGGATGCCAACCAACCGCTGACTGTACTGGTGCTCCTGCTGCCCATCCCCCGGCGCTGGACTGGTTCACTAGTGTTGGCCCTGCGGGGATCTCCGGCGTCCATCCGAGTGTTGGCTGCGGAGGTGTACCTAAAAAAGTCAAAGGATTAGTCCTAGGAGGAAAACAAGGTGTAGGATTACCTACAGGCAGGGCTGGACTGGACTGCGGTGCTCTGAACACAGATGAATCCAGATCCAGTATCTTGTGGGGAATAAAACGCGTATTCGCCCGAAACATGCAGGATTATAATGAAAATTACAGTCGTGAATATCGTCATAAGATAAAAAGGATAAGAAAAGAAGTACAACCTTTGGTCCTTGTGCGAAAGGCCTAAGAACAGGAATTAACACAAATTCCCTCCTATAACTTGCACCCAAGACTTAGAATGAGACGTGGCCGCGTGTGCTAGAAATCCTCTCCAACTGCCTTGCAATATTGGGAGAGCTATTTAGGTTTTAGATGTGAGATCTGAGGTTTTGTGAGAAGAAAGCTCTCAAAACCCTAATATTACCTTGAGATTATATTAATCAGTGCAACAAGAGTGTCTTGCATAAGGAGAAGTCATCTCCTTATATACTACACTTGGCCGAAATATCCAATAGGGTAGGAGTGGGCTTTCCACTCTTACCTTATTCTAATTCGTGATTCGACCCATTTAGCTATAATTTATTCGCGGGTTTTATTTATAAATCGCAACATGTTATCAGTTATTAATACTGTCGATATATTAATAACGGTCTGATAAAATACGATATTGTATAATTACCCAAATTAATATAACTGTTTATATTAATTCGCGAATACAATATTTTAATTAAATATAACCGTTTATATTTAATTTACGAATTAATCATGTAATCCGTATTAGCTAAAATTATTTAATCCGTATTAAATAATAATCTCAACATCTTATTGACTAATTTAGTAGTCAATACCTCTGACTAACTGTTTAGTCATATCCGGCAAAATGTGACTGTATTTTCATACCTTCACATCTCTCAAACGTGTCCTATAGGTGTGACGTATAGGGACCAGTTGATCACCGCCATCCGTATGACAATAACGTCAAACTTATCTAGCAAGCCAACCGTTATTGATAAACGTGGATCAACTGGTAATAATACAAAAGTATGCCCTTGTGATCCTTAAAGAGATTTAATAAGTCATTGTACTTAATTGTCAAGGACACCAGCCCCAACATATCTCTGGGCCGCTGCTTGGGGTGGTGACACCCAGATCCAGCCTGGTGACGATCTCCTGGGGAATCGTTCGGTTCAGTCCTCCTCTCCCGAAGGGATTGAAGGTCTGTTCAGGCCCTGGTTTTAACATTCTGAACGACTGCTCTGGGCGAGCAACTGCGGCGATATGCTCTCTCAGGTTCAGATTGTCCTTCTTCAGGCCCTCTATGGCTTCCTGTAGAGCACTCATTCCCTGGACCACCATCTGCATCGGATCTGGGCCGGGAGCCTGCGGCTGCAGGCCTACTCCAGGTATCTGGGCTTCTCCATTTCTGCTGGGGCTGCTCTCTCTGCTCTACCTTGGGGAAGCAGACGCAGGGGGCGGTCTGGGAACCTGAGGAGGTTTGCTGGATGGAGCCACAACCCTTGGGGCTGTGGTCTGACTTACGACGGATGATCCTGCGAGACCAATGGACACAGTAGGGTTGGTCCCGCTGGAATGAGCTGGCATGCTCTGGGAACTGGAAGGGTTAGCTTTGGTCCCAGACATGTTTGTTGTGACGAGATAACGGTTTCAGATATTAGAATGCGCACTATGCCCCACGGTGGGCGCCAAATTGTTTTGGTAAAATTTCTACCGGGTTAAGTCTTTTGTGATGTGGGTCAAAGTACCAACCAATACGGGGATTTACGTGAAGATGAATCCAAAAGACAAAAATAAACACAAAATAACACGTGAGGTTTTTGGTGACGCGGAAAAACCCAATGAGGGAAACAACCGCGGGGGGAACGGAATCCCACCAAGCTTTTTCACTACTATCGAGGATGATCACTGTTTTTAATGGAGTACAAGTGCGTGCGTAAGTAGAAAATTACAACGTATGAATCAATGAATAATGGATGCCCTAGTTTTTTCTTTATATAGCCTTGGACTCTCGGTCAGCTTGTCCTGGCTCTGGTCCTGGGACATAGGAGTGAATCTAGGGGAATATCCCTTTAGGGTTTTGACCCTTTCTCAGTCTCCAACGTCTTTCTTCTGATATGTAATCTGCTCTGGTGATGGGCCGCTTGTGTCTTAGCTCTCTTTTGGGCCCAATGGTGCAATGACGGATTTTTGGGCTAAACAACTATTACGTTATTACTGCTACTACTTCGCATTACCGCAACTACTACTACATATTACGACTATTGTACGTACTACTATTATTTAGTAAAATTATTATTATTTACGTACGTGCTTGCTAGCCTGCTTGTATGTAATTATTTTACATACGTACATGCTTGCTAGATTGCTTATGTTTAAATATTATACGTTAGAAATTGTTACGAACTAGTAATGGGTTACAATTTTTATGTTAAGAAGCATGTTTAAAATGACGAAATTAGTTAAGTGACTCTGAATAATTAAAATATATGACTCGTTAATTAATTCTCATACATGTTAATTTTGTATAGAAAATGTGTCAGTAAGTGATGAAATGTTATTTAATTCGTGTTTACCTTTCCGAATGAACTATATATTTAATATACAATTCTTTTGTTATTTTATATACGTAATAAATTCCGTAAAAAAATATATGTTATAAAATATGAATTATATGCTTGTTTGAAGTCCAAGAAATTAGGCGGCACTTATGTCGGGTTCGGAAATCAATTTGAGGAGAAAGACCCCTGGGCCGGGCAACCGGAAGGGAAACCGGCTCTCGCTTCAAAATGGTTTCCGAAGTTGGTTAAGAGTCGATTGGAGTCTTAGAATGAAGGAATAATTGAGTTTTAAGTTATTGTGTCTACTTTAACTCATATGCGTACATCTTCGAGATGTCATTGTGTAATTTGTGAAGCCTCCTTTAGGAGAATCTTGTGTTGATGCATGTTCATGGTCTGTGTGTTGCTTTGTGGTTGGACCCTTCGTGGTTGGTCCTTTTCTAATCAGCTTCGTGGTTGAACCCTTCGTGGTTGGTTCATAACTAATTAGCTCCGTGGTCGAACCTCTTCGTGGCTGGTTCCTTGCTTCGTGGTCGGACCCTTCGTGGTTGGTCCTTTTCTAATCAGCTTCGTGGTTGAACCTTTCGTGGTTGGTTCATAACTAATTAGCTTCGTGGTCGAACCTCTTCGTGGTCGGTTCCTTGCTCCGTGGTTGAACCTCTTCGTGGTTGGTTCTTGTGTGTCTATCATATGACTCTGAGTGAATTGTGTCTAGCTTGCCTGAGTTGAGGTACTGTGCTAGATATTGTTGAATATTTGGTATTTAGTTATGCCTTAAGTTGGCCGTTGAACCTCTTACTTGTGAAATGTGTAGTATTTGGTTATGCCTTAAGTTGGTCCCTGAACCTCTTACTTGTGAAGTGTGTAGTATTTGGTTATGCCTTAAGTTGGCCGTTGAACCTCTTACTTGTGAAATGTGTAGTATTTGGTTATACCTTAAGTTGGCCTCTGAACCTTTTACTTGTGGAATGTTATGATTTGGTTATGTCTTAAGATTTGACCGCTGAAGCATTCATAGAGAGTGATTTTGTATGCATGCTTATAAGAGTGATTAAAATGAGTTTTGCATGATTAAGTTGGATGTTAAGTGAACTTATTATAGTTATTCATGAGTACCGTACTTCACATGATATGGTTTATATTGGAGTATGCACGATTGATTATATGATTACATGTTTATGTGTTTATGACAATAAGTGACTGGGAGAATGTAACACCCCCATTTATTTAAGGGCCTGTACTAGGACTCCTCAGATAAGTAAGGGTGTTACCATCTCGGTTACCCGAGGCAGTAGATACAAAGGAAAGAAAAACAGTACTTTAATTAGAATTAAACTCAAGACATGTTCTTACATCAGTTTCAAAAAGTCTTAACAAACGGTAAAGTACAACTCATAAAACTGACTAAGTGATCTAGACATCTACTCTGGTCTTGATCCAAGCTCTTCCTCCCATAGCTTCCCCCTTAGTCTCAGCACCTGTCATTCTGCTCCCCAAAATTGGTTCATCACAGGTGATCACGAATACACAGGGTCAACCACGAGGTTGAGTAGGTAAAGAATAACATAACGATTATAATTAATAAACTCCGCACCGATCCAACGCCATATATATACTCCGCACCGATCCAACACCATATATATATACTCCGCACCGATCCAACGCCATATATACTCCGCACCGATCCAACTCCATATACATACTCCGCACCGATCCAACTCCATATCACAAGGCCCAATATACATATATTCACATCATATGATAACACAGAATAAGATAACAACTCAATACAATGATCACAGGATATTAGGTAGCAACATGTTTAATGCCAAATGAGAATAGATACACATCATTATTATAACCAGTACTTTCCCCTACCTGAAATAGCAGGGAACGCAGATCAACCAAAGCTTGCCTAGAAATGTTCCACACGAAACTCGCTCCCTAGACAGATATACGTACGAATTAATAACTTACATGAACCTCTTAACGAACCATAGATACTATAAATGGCAACTACTATAAGCGGAAAGTTTCCATAAATAGAAACTTTCCGACGTATCAACTTCCAAAAAATAGTAGCCTCTAACTACAACAACTTCCGTTTGAAATTTCAAAAGATTCCCAAACCCTTTACTACTCAAACATAAATGTACCATAAAACTTACCCTTTAAAAGATAATATATTACCATTAATACAAGTATTATTACCATAAATAACAAATATATTATGAATAATAATAATAATACTAATGAGTAAGATATTAACAAAAGTTTACTAATAAAAACTAATACCAAAACTACACCCTACACGACCCAACTCACGACTCACTACCCAGCGCACCCCATGGTTTTAGCTCCACCACCAACACCACGCACAACCCCCACACTCTGCCGGCAACCACCAGCGACCACCCCCACCATGGCCACTACACCCCAGACCACCACCAGGGTGGTCGACTCTCTCCGGCGAGGTGGACCAGGGGCTCTAACACCCCTGCTTCCTCACCCTTAACCCGCGGCAACCCAAAACAGACTGTCACTACCACCGCCACAATCTGCCAGGCCACCGGCAAACACCACCATTAGAACCCCTGTCCCACAACCAACAGACAGTGGTGGTACCACCGCACCGACCTCCCCCTAGTCATCGGTGGTACCACCCCCAAACCAGTCTACCCAAAGCAACTACTTAAAACCAGCAGCCGTTCCCCTGTTTCCTTCTAAAACCACCGTGAAAACAACCCCCTTGACCACCATACGACCCTACCCTTAACACCACGACAACTCCCAGACTACCCCTGACTCCCCTTTGACACGAATCATCACCCACGACTCCTTCTTTTATCACACAGAGACAAGGAAGACAACACAAAACCCATGGACCCGACAACCATGCTGAAACCACTGTAACCAGGGGTGATAAACACCCCTGTCGACACCGCCGGTGACTCCTACAACCACCCAGATCAACCTCCTGACCAACCTCCAGACACTAGAAAAATAACAACACAAAAACAAACCCAAACCCGACACTCAAACCCCTCTCGAAAACAGTGACAAAACAAGAGACCCTTAACAAAACAAACAACAAATTAACACAGGCTGCGCATACCTGTTTTCTGATCTAATTCGAAGGGTCTAAACGGAGGTGAACCACCGTGGGGATCTGACCTTCTTGAAGGGTGATGTCGGCTGAGCAAGACGGGGTAGGTTAGAGTGTGTAGATAGGTCAGAAATTTGACTCGAAATCCTTCTTATAAGGCGGCTGATATGAACAAAGTGAGGGTTTGCTGTTTTAAAAACATGGGCGTGGGCTGTTTACACTGATTTCGAGGCCCATGGCCGAGCTGCACTAGGTCCAAGGTTCGAGCCACACAAACAACCTTCTACAAACATTAACTTAGGGTGGATAGATCCCCCTTTCAAACCCCACCAACGACTCAAAACACCCCATGAAACGAGCACTAGCGAACTAGTATAAACAGTTTATTTACCCATCGCTAAGCTAATCGCTCCATCGTGAAATCACTATATATGATCAAGATAAAAATCGTATCTAAAATTCGAGGTATTACAGAGAACCTCTAGTCACTGTGGGGAATAAAGCATGTATTCGCCCCAAACTTGCAGGATTATAATGAAAATTACAGTCGTGAATATCGTCATAAGATTAAAAAGCATAAGAAAAGAAGTACAACCTTTAGTCCTCGCGCAAAAGGCCTAAGAACAGGAATTAACACAAATTCCCTCCTATAACTTGCACCCAAGACTTAGAATGAGACGAGGCCGCGTGTGCTAGAAATCCTCTCCAACTGCCTTGCAATATTGGGAGAGCTATTTAGGTTTTAGATGTGAGATCTGAGGTTTTGGGAGAAGAAAGCTCTCAAAACCCTAATTTTACCTTGAGATTATATTAATCAGTGCAACAAGAGTAACTGACATAAGGAGAGTCCTCCTCCTTATGTAGTTATTTTGGCCGAAAATTCTAATAGGGTAGGAGTGGGCTTTCCACTCTTACCTTATTCTAATTCGTGATTCGACCCATTTAGCTTTAAGTTGTTCGCGGTATTTTTAATTATAAATCGCAACATGTTATCAGATATTAATACAGTCGATATATTAATAATAGTCTGACAAAATACGATATTGTATAATTACCCAAATTAATATAACTGTTTATATTAATACGCGAATACAATATTTAATTAAATATAACCGTTCATATTTAATTTACGAATTAATCATGTAATCCGTATTAGCTAAATTTATTTAATCCGTATTAAATATTAATCTCAACATCTTATTGACTAATTTAGTAGTCAATACCTCTGACTAACTGTTTAGTCATATCCGGCAAAATGTGACTGTATTTTCATACCTTCACATCTCTCAAACGTGTCCTATAGGTGTGACGTATAGGGACCAGTTGACCACCGCCATCCGTATGACAATAACGTCAAACTTATCTAGCAAGCCAACCGTTATTGATAAATGTGGATCAACTGGTAATAATACAGAAGTATGCCCTTGTGATCCTTAAAGAGATTTAATAAGTCATTGTACTTAATTGTCAAGGACACCAGCCCCAACAATCTCCCACTTGTACGTACAAGGGTATGTGCAATGACGTTATCACACTACATGTGGAGGACACAATCTCCAACAAACTCCCACTTGTCCGTACAAGTGTAGGTGCGATAACCGATTCTCATATCCTTTTAAAATTTTTCCCACTCAATGTAAGACAATTTGCAAATCCGCATTCGCAAAGGTCGTATCTCACAAGCGATCTGTATCAAGAGTGGTTTCCCCGACTAGAGAGTAACTTAACTGATAAAACGAATCTGTATTCGAGCATGGCCATGCATTTCAGTTACTACTCCTCGAGTGGCCCTGAGAAATGATAAAATCCTGATAAGGGTTTGGATATTTCCCTCAACTCGAATCCTGCCGATATCGCCCAGCATGAAATAACCCAGAAAAAATCCTCTTGGCCCCTGTTATGGTGACCGTGGGAAAGAAACCAAAGTTACCCAAAATCTGTCTTAATCTCAAGAGACAGTTGAAGGTCAAAAGACTCGACTCTAAGGAACACTATGGAGGTCCTATCCACGACCAGGCACCCAATGTTATAAAACATTTAGGACTCCATAACGTTGTCACGGGGTGTCCTACGAGATATCCGTATAACTCGCCTTTGTGATTGGTCAGTCATCCACGTGACTTATGGCTCGTTGAACCCACCATCAACCAACGTCACAAAATGATTACCTGAGTTATCAGCTCAAGTGGGTAATCAAGGACCAAAACGATGTAATGTTAATCAGTTCACTTTGTGGTGTTCAAAATTGGCGTACAATTCCACATGAGAAACAAAACATTATATATCATAACAATAAGGTTGTATAGAGTACACGAGAAAATGAATTATTACATGAATTCATAAAAGATTACTACAACTTAGGAACACATCTAATTCCCATGGAATGAATGTGTCCTTCATGCTTATCACGTGGTAATGCTTTAGTGAGAGGATCAGCTATGTTGTCATCCGTAGCGATCTTATCAATGAATATCTTCTTTTACGCGGACTCAGTCGTAGAATCTGCTGTAACATTTTGTTTAGAACTTTTCCACCTGACAGCAGCGCCATTAAGAGTAAAAACGAATCCAGACTGAGATTTCGAGTCATCTCGATCCGTTTGGAAGCTAGCATCTGCGTAACCCGTGGCGCAGAGCGTTGAGTCGCCTCCATAAGTCAATCCCCAATCTTTAGTCCTCCGTAGGTACTTAAGAATGTTTTTCACGGCCATCCAGTGTTGTTCACCTGGATGAGCTTGGAATCGACTAGTCATACTCAATGCATATGCAACGTCTGGACGTGTGCATATCATGGCATACATGATCGATCCTATTGCCGAAGCATAAGGAATCCGACTCATGCGCTCTTTCTCTTCCAATGACTTAGCTTCTTGAGTCTTGCTCAAGTGAAGCCCAGGAGTCATAGGAAGGAACCCCTTCTTGGAGTTCGTCATGCTGAATCTCTCCAGAATCTTATCTATATAAGACTCCTGACTGAGAGACAACATCCATCGTGATCTATCCCTGTAGATACGGATGCCCAAAATTCTTTGTGCCTCTCCCAGATCTTTCATCTGGAAATGGTTTTTCAACCATGCTTTAACCGAAGATAAGAGAGGTATGTCATTCCCAATCAAGAGTATGTCGTCGACATACAGTACTAGGAATACAATCTTGCTCCCACTCGACTTGATATAGAGACATGGTTCCTCGACTGATCGAATGAACCCATTCTCTTTTATCACTTGGTCGAAGCGATGATTCCAACTCCGCGATGCTTGCTTAAGTCCATAGATGGAACGCTTAAGCTTGCAAACTTTCTTAGGATGTGCTGGATCGATAAAACCCTCGGGTTGTACCATGTACAACTCTTCCTCCAAATAACCGTTTAAGAAGGCGGTTTTAACGTCCATTTGCCATATTTCATAATCATGAAATGCGGCGATCGCTAAGATAATCCGAATGGAACGTAGCATGACTACGGGTGCAAAGATCTCATTATAGTGCAAGCCTGGCACTTGAGTGAAACCTTTAGCAACTAGTCTTGCCTTGTGGATATCTTGTTGTCCTTCCACGGCATGCTTTATTTTGTAAAGCCATTTGCATTGAAGGGGACGTACCTTTGCAGGTAGGTCCATAAGATCCCACACGTTGTTCTCATACATGGAGTCCATCTCGGATTGCATGGCTTCTAGCCATAGCTTTGAGTCAGAACTAGTCATGGCACCCTTATAGGTTGTGGGTTCATTACCCTCTAGGAGTAAGACGTCATCTATATCACGTTCCTCGACCATACCAATGTATCTGTCCGGAGGAATAGAGACTCTTCCCGACCTCCTAGGTTCCTCAGGAATATCTACCGCAGCCTCGGTTGAAGGAACTGTTTCCTCCAATGGTTGCTCGGTAGTTGGTTCTTGAACCTCCGATAACTCGAAGGTTCTATTACTCGACTTGTTCTCGAGAAATTCTTTCTCTAAGAACGTCGCACTAGCCGCAACAAAAACACGTTGTTCGGTTGGCGAGTAGAAGTAATGACCAAAAGTTCCCTTTGGATAGCCTATAAAGTATGTTTTGACCGATCGCGGGCCGAGCTTATCCTCGTGTCTCCACTTGACATAAGCCTCGCAGCCCCAAACCCGAATAAAGGACAAGTTAGGGACCGTTCCCTTCCATAATTCGTATGGAGTCTTGTCAACAGCTTTAGACGGACTTCGGTTAAGTATTAGAGCGGCCGACAAAAGAGCATAGCCCCATAATGAATCAGGCACAACGGTGTGACTCATCATGGATCGAACCATATCCAGTAAAGTTCGATTTCTCCGTTCGGACACACCATTCAATTGTGGTGTTCCAGGTGGAGTCAACTGTAGCACGATCCCACAGTCTTTAAGGTGTTGATCAAACTCGTGTGAAAGATACTCACCACCACGATCCGAACGTAGTGCTTTAATCTTTCTACCCAGCTGGTTCTGTACCCGATTCTGGTATTCTTTGAACTTGTCAAAGGATTCACTTTTATGTTTCATCAAGTAGACATAGCCATATCTACTCAAATCATCCGTGAAAGTGATGAAATACCTATAGCCTTCTCGTGCGTTGATCGACATAGGGCCACATACGTCTGTATGTATGAGTCCTAATAGGTCGGCAGCGCGCATTCCAACACCTTTGAAGGAAATACGAGTCATTTTGCCAATGAGACATGATTCACACGTGCCATATGATTCGAAATCAAATGGCGATATAGCTCCATTCTGTATGAGCTGTTTTACGCGTTTCTCATTTATGTGTCCCATACGACAATGCCATAAGTAAGTTTGATCTTTGTCACCTACCTTTAATCTTTTATTATTCACATGTAATATCTCGGTAGTTTGATCTAAAACATAAATTTCATTCATGGAAACTGCCTTGCCATAAATCATATTGTGTAAGGAGAAAATACAGCTATTATTCTCTATTACAAATGAAAAGCCGAGTTTGTCAAGTGCAGAAACTGAAATAATGTTTTTGGAAAAACTAGGAACATAATAACAGTTATATAAAAATAACTCGAATCCACTTGGAAGCTGGATCACGTATGTTCCCTTCGAGACTGCAGCAACGCGTGCTCCATTCCCGACCCACAGGTCCACCTCACCCTTGATTAGGGGTTCTTGGTTTCGGAGGCCCTGCACATGATTACATAGATGAGAACCACAACCAGTATCAAGTACCCAAGTTCTGCAACTTGCGTGGTTAATCTCAATCATGTGAATAAAAGAAGAAGAAGACATACCAACAGGAGTAACACGGCCTGCCTTAATGTCCTCGAGATACACGGGGCATGAGCGCCTCCAATGCCCAGTCTTGTGGCAATGGTGACATTCCATGCTTGTATCCTTGCTCTTTATCTTGCCCTGTGAGTTGCTCGACTCACCTGGCCCACTCTTAGCAAATCCTGGTTTCTTGAACCTGGGCTTACCTACTGCTAGGTCGCCCTAAGCTTTAGCCTTCCCTTTACCCTTTCCCTTACTGGAGATCATGAGAACGTCCTGCTTCATGCTCCCACTTAACTTTAGATCCTTCTCAGTCTGTACGAGAAGGGAGTGGAGCTCATGAGGAGTCTTCTTCATGTCGTTCATGTAGTAGTTGGCCCTAAAGAGGGCGAACCCATCATGAAGCGAATGAAGCATACGATCAACGATTATGTTCTCACTGATCTTGCAGTTTAGGGTCTCCAGTTTCTCGATATTCTCAATCATGTTGAGAATATGTGGGCTAACAGCTTGGCCCTTCTGGAGTTTCGCCTCAAAGAAGCGACAGGTATGCTCATAAGAAACGATTCTCGGAGCCTTGGAGAATTCGTTAGAGAGCGTGGTGAAAATCTTGTTTGCACCATGGGATATGAAGCGTCTTTGCAAATTTGATTCCATTGCATAGATGAGTACGTTCTTTATCGCACCCGCTTCCATAACGAAATCGCTATGAGCGCGAATTTCGTTGGCTCTAGCTCCAGTTCCTGGGTGTGCCGGAATGGGCTCAGTTAAATACTTAAGCTTTCCGTCAGCAATGGCAGCATTCCGTAGTGCTGCCTCCCAGTCAGAGAAGTTTGACCCATCATTCCTCAGTCTTGTGGACTGATTCATGGAGTCCATGAAGGCTTTTAGCCAGGATTCACGTGCTAGCTTGGCACTTGGCATTGGGTCTTCACCAGCAATTTTAGTTATACAGCAGTTTAATGAACGTGTTCTACACTGAAAAAGAAGATAAAACAAAACCATATAAGCAACTTATTGTTGTGATTTAAGTCTATATTAAATTGAATTTAAACTCGTAGACTCATGCATTTATATAATTGATCTCCCTCAAGAATTATATAAACGATCCCAAGACTCAATTTCCGTATATTGATAAGCCCACAGTTTGGCTAATTCCAATCGTTGGAACTCTTGGTCGATAGATTTCCGTATATCCTATCTATTAGTCCATCTCAGTCACTAGATATTATCGAGTGACCATGATGTTGAGATAAAATAAATCATTTGTTCCCACTTACCCGACGTAGAAGGGGTCATATTATGCCTACCGACGAAGAAGGGATTCATGGGAGGCTGATTTATAAAGACTAGTCTCAATTTTTGGTTATACGAGGAAGACCCCATCAGCTTTTATTTATCCATATATAAGTGAACTAAAAACTAGCATTTGCGTGAATGAATTAAATAAAGTGATGGCTTTGCAAATGACATGAGACATCTGTATTGTCACAGAAAACTAACGCGTGACCTCTACATGAGTCAGTTTTCAGGCATGATATAGGTGGTTTGGTTTTTAGGCGAAATATGATGCAAGCTATTATCGATGAAAGCATAAAGATAAATGCAATAAACGTAAATAAAAGTCTTAGTGTGGCCTATCCTACCAAAATAAACATAAAACAACTTGGAATCCACCGTTGGACCCTAGAAGCTTGTCTTGATGTTCCATCTTGGTCCTTGCAGCGAGAGTGAGCATCCGGTCTCCGTCTTGTCTTTGGTCTTCACAAAATTACTGATTTAAATTACAAAAATAGTCCTAGATACATTCTAATTTAAATACAAAAGTAACTACATGGCAAAAACCCAAAACGGAGATTCAAGATCTCAAAATTACAAGCAAGATCGTGTCCCATCATTACGGTGACACAATCTTCTAAGGCCACACTAAGTTACAACCGTTTGCAAAAATTAAATACGTTATTGAAAGCATTCAAGGCATTCACAAGACGATAAATAAAATGCATCAACTAAATAAAATTTATACATGACATAATACTGTTATTATGATTAATAAATTTATACCAAACCACCTTATAAGATTAAAATTATGTGACTATACCGTTTTAATCACCAATTTTAATAAACATATAATCCTATTATTTTAAACCGTTTTAAAATAATATGTATCAAACGAGGGTGAACCGTTTCACTAAACAATATACTATTTCCGTATACAGTATATTATTTTAAGCCATGTGAAAATAAGAAACAAGTTATTTTCGAAAACAAACTGCCCGAAACGAAAGCACTCGATCGAGCAACAGGGGCACTCGATCGAGTGTCAGAGTCACTCGATCGAGTGCAGCAGGGCTCGATCGAGTGGCTCGTAAAAACTGCAAATCGCTGCACTATTAAATCAAACCGAGTTTTTATCTTGATATAAAACATGAAAATCAAAAATAAAAACAACAAAAGATCCACATATTGCTAAAAATATCGATTAAATAACAATATGCGAATTAGAATCGAAAACAAGATCGATTACAACACAAAAGCACACGCACGAGGCCTGGTACAAGGGCACTCGATCGAGTGCAACAGAGACTCGATCGAGTGCCAAGGCAGAATGCACGGTTTTTCAAAATTTTAAATCTTATGAAAGACACAATTGTAAAATTTCATGGCCTAAGGCTCTGATACCACTTGTGGGGAATAAAGCATGTATTCGCCCCAAACTTGCAGGATTATAATGAAAATTACAGTCGTGAATATCGTCATAAGATTAAAAAGCATAAGAAAAGAAGTACAACCTTTAGTCCTCGCGCAAAAGGCCTAAGAACAGGAATTAACACAAATTCCCTCCTATAACTTGCACCCAAGACTTAGAATGAGACGAGGCCGCGTGTGCTAGAAATCCTCTCCAACTGCCTTGCAATATTGGGAGAGCTATTTAGGTTTTAGATGTGAGATCTGAGGTTTTGAGAGAAGAAAGCTCTCAAAACCCTAATTTTACCTTGAGATTATATTAATCAGTGCAACAAGAGTAACTGACATAAGGAGAGTCCTCCTCCTTATGTAGTTGTTTTGGCCGAAAATTCTAATAGGGTAGGAGTCGGCTTTCCACTCTTACCTTATTCTAATTCGTGATTCGACCCATTTAGCTTTAAGTTGTTCGCGGTATTTTTAATTATAAATCGCAACATGTTATCAGATATTAATACAGTCGATATATTAATAATAGTCTGACAAAATACGATATTGTATAATTACCCAAATTAATATAACTGTTTATATTAATACGCGAATACAATATTTAATTAAATATAACCGTTCATATTTAATTTACGAATTAATCATGTAATCCGTATTAGCTAAATTTATTTAATCCGTATTAAATATTAATCTCAACATCTTATTGACTAATTTAGTAGTCAATACCTCTGACTAACTGTTTAGTCATATCCGGCAAAATGTGACTGTATTTTCATACCTTCACATCTCTCAAACGTGTCCTATAGGTGTGACGTATAGGGACCAGTTGACCACCGCCATCCGTATGACAATAACGTCAAACTTATCTAGCAAGCCAACCGTTATTGATAAACGTGGATCAACTGGTAATAATACAGAAGTATGCCCTTGTGATCCTTAAAGAGATTTAATAAGTCATTGTACTTAATTGTCAAGGACACCAGCCCCAACAGTCACTCCCCACTAACTGTGGCGTACATGTTTCATGTATGTAGGTTGGTGCAGCTTGTACAGGGGGGGATCCGTTGAGGCTAGCGAGCGATGATCCTTCATCGATATGACATTTACCTTTATCATGTAGCTAGACCTTCTTTTTGACATTACAGTTTTGTGCCTGTAGGGATATCCTATCCCGGGCTGTGGTTTGTAATTAAAGTTTATACTTATCTAAGTTTTATTTCTTCCGCATTTCAATTATCGTAATTCACCTCGCATGTTTGTTTAATCATGTTAAAAGTTTTAATTCCGCGCAAAATTCATGCATTTGTATGTTTTACTTCCGCTGCCGCAAGGGGTTTTACATTACAAGCTTACACCCGAGGTTCATTTTATTTAAGACACAACCTAAGTTCATTGAGTTCATTGGTTTTAGGTGCCAAGATCGTCGCTCTAATACCATTTGTAACACCCTCATAATCCAAGGCCTTTAAGAAAGACCATCAAACTATGAAGATGCTACCATCTAAGTTTCCTGACGTACAATATCAAGATAAACAAACTGAAAGAAACCTTTATTAAAATAAAGAATAAAGTTTAGTATGAAAGTGTCTGAATACAACAACCAAAAATGAAACGTCTACGGAAGCTAAACAAAATATGACACAACTACAAAACTGAGTGTAGTCTTATCCTTCCCCAAGCAATCAGACATCAACATCGTCGTACCTTAGACTCTGCTCACCATTACATGGATCATCACAGTAAAACAACTACAAGTATCAGAAACTGCTGCAATAAGACGGTCACAATATAATAACACAAACCACATTCTAATAATCACAATCAACTGATATCACTGTCACAACAACCAGGTGGCGGCCTCAAGCCCCACATCAATCCCCCACTTGCTCGTGACAAGGGGTACCTTGATTCTTAATGTGCACATCCTCTCTGTGGCGGGTCCCACCAAGAGCGATCGTAGGAGCGAAAGTCGTTTTCCGCAACAGTCCCACACATATGTTTTCAATACAATCTCAATCAACAACATAGTGATATCAGAAAACAATAGTCCCAATATCTTCACAATCAAACTACACAGATCTGAGTAGGGAAACCCTACCTCAATAGCAATCACAACAAGAAGAGATTCCACAATCGTTCTCCCAATGCTCCTCTACGAATCCTCCTCCTACGGATTATATACATAAGGATTACTAACTAACATAACTATAATCTATGATAATTATACGATAGGATAACACTTACTTGATTGAATACGGACTAGGGTATGTGATCGGCGCTTCTAAACTCTTGTTAAGACCTTTGAGGAAGTTTGAGAGGAAGGGGATAAAGGGAGAAGTGTTTTACTGTTTCTGATTTAGATTAAAAGTAATTATAATTTTCGGATTTGTTTATATAATTAATCATAGCCCGACTCTCGAAAAGACACACTTGACCGAGTAAGACCCACTCGGCCGTAACACTTACTCGGCCGAGTTGCACTTACAAACTCGACCAAAGTTCGACTTGCTCGGCCGAGTTGAGTCACAACTCAGCATCTACAAAGGAGGGGTGTTATTATAATCTTCCCCCCTTAAAACGAACTTCGTCCTCGAAGTTCACAACTGCCGACCTGAAAGAAGACTCATTAGTGGCATGTTATCACATGGCACATGTACAACCGTCTCTACAAGATGAGACATGTCCGATAAATGAAACCTAAGCCGAATGTCGGAACGTGCAAAACGGAGAAGAAGAAGAAGAAACAAGTAGTAGAAAATCAAATCCAATAAACCTAATCGTGTCCTAAACAAATAAACCCGAAAACAGTACGAAAACGACTAGAGTGTTGTATAGGGAAACGAACGCACACAATTAACGTAATAAAAAAGACGCAGAAAGGAGAGCAGTAGAGATCCTAAACCAGAACATAATCCTCGGGAAAATAGCTTGAAAAAGAAGCAAATAGCTTTAAACCAGATCCGTTATACCCAGTCCAACGAAACAAATACCTTCAATAAATAAAACAGTAGTCAAACAACTGGACCGTTGTATAAACGAACATAAGACCACGATAAACGTACAGGAAAAATACGGAGGAAGGAGAACAGTAGAGAGTCCATTCCATAGCAGAAACCCGGAATCCTAAAACCGAAGAAGAAGAAGCCAAATTTAATAAAACCGGAGCCAATAAACCTCAGCAGACGAAACAAATAGCCAGCAAAGAAACGATACGCAAACCACTGGATCGTTGTATAAAGCATCGAAATTACAGAGTACGCGTATTTTAAAAAAATAAGATAGAAGAAGGAGAATAGGAGAGAGACCAATCCGGTACAGTAGACCGGGTCAGCTGGCACGAGGTAAGAAAACAGATATCATAAAATCGGAATCATTAAGCGCAAACAGACAAAACCAAGAAGCTGCAAAAAGCTTCGCAAACGACTGGAGCGCTGTATCGAGAATCGAAGGAACACAAAATAGGCAAGGGAAAAAGTCAGTGAACGGAAAAGAACACAATGTGTAAACCAGGACATAAATCGGAACAAATAAAAGACGCATAAACCGGCGATACTAAACCAAATCAAACGAAACAACAACCCAAGAAATAGTGGTACACAAATGAATGAACCGCTGTATTGAGAAGCGAAGATACACATAACACACAAGGGAAAAAGTCAGAGAACGGAAAATAACAAATGTGTAAACCGGAGCATAAACCCGGAACCCAAAAAACGTATAAATCGGCGACCCTAAAGGAAATCAAACGAAAGAACAACCCAACAAAGAACGATACGCACACGACTGGAGTGTTGTCTCGAGCTGCGGAGGAAGGAGAAATACTAAAAGCGTAAACCGGAGCATAAAATCAGAGCAGATAAAGTTATTGGAAACCGGTTCAATTAAACCCAATAAAACGAAACCAAAACCAATCAAAAACACAGTACGCACACGACTGGAGCGTTGTATCCGGTTGCGGAGGAACACTAAACACGTAGGGGAAGGAACCAAAAGAAGGAGCAGAGAACGACGCCTGAACCGGAGCGTGAAAAACCGTGTTTTTGCAAAATAAAACCATGGTACACAGACGACTAAAGCGTCGTATCGGGTTGCGGAGGAACACATAAGACGTAGGGGAAGGAAACCGGGGGGAGGAGCAGAGATCGAAGCGTGAATCGGAGCAGAGAACGAAGCGTGAATCGGAGCAAGGAAAAACACTTTTTGCAAAATATACGCGAGGAAGAAAGAAGTAAGGAGTGAGTAGAAAGATGAAGTAATGACAGTGAGGGGAGTTGTTGAAAACTTATTCAATAAGGAAAAAAATGGACGGTTTAGATCTGAAGGAGGACCTCAAACGGAGGGCTAGGATAGAGCGAAAAATGCAGTGAGATACTATTCCTAAGCTACAGTAAGTCAAGCTCTTACATTTAAGGAGTGAAGGATAAAATGTTACTATTTTCTGATAAAATATTACCATTATTTTCAAGGTTAAAAGTCACAAATTTAGTTATAACATTTTAATACTACATGATTAATTTTTTAAACAATGACGATATTTAAGTTGTTTTATTGACGACTATCTAAAGCAAGACTGATTAATATCACATATTAAGCTCCGCCACTACACTAGGAATTGAGGAAAAATCCAACTGAATTTTCCGATTGTCTAAAAATAATAAGGCTACGGATACATATTGTGTATGAAAAACTTCATACACAACGAATCACATCGCAACACGTAGATAACCCAACTTAAACTACATTAGTTAATTTTAGGGTAGTTCAGTAATTTTACAAGTCTAGTTAACATGTAGTTAGCATTAATTTAGGAAATTTTGTTATTTTTTAAAATTTTATTCTCTTAACAAAATTCAATGATTTTATTTGTAAAATAAATATTTCTGTAATATGTAGTAGAATCAATCAATATTTTTGAAATTTATTTTTAAAATTTTTGTTTTAGTTAGTAATTAATCAATAATAATAATTTTTGAAGTAATAATAATTTTTTATTTTCGATTTTTTTTTAAAAAAAATAAAATCGGTTTAGTTATTAATAAAAATTAATATTTTTGAAGAAATATCGTTTTAGTTAGTAATAAAATATTCTATGTGTTTTTTGAAATCAATTAAATTACATGGAAGATTAATTTGCAGAATGTTAATTTACAAAATTAATTTCAAAACAATTTTCAACAGAATATTAATAATATACAAAAAAAATCGTGTAAATTAATAAATACAAAAAAAAAATTCCAGAATATTAATATAAAAAAAAAAATTCCAACAATATTACTAATTAATATTTTTCGAAAATTTAACTAAATACAAAAAATAACAAAATATTTCCCAAAAATATTAATTTAGTAAAACATAATAAAATATTAACAAAATAACAAATGTTCCTAAATTATGTTAACACATGTGGTTAAGAACGTAACTACATTTGTATAATTACTAATGTGTCACGTGGCACAATGTTATTGATTTTCCATAAACAATGTGTCTCTATCGCTCTCCAAAGTAATGCAATAAAATTATACTATTAACTACCCACTACTCCTAAGAAATGTAGTGACGATAATGGCTAAAATAACTTCCCAAGCTAGTTACATTTTTAATACACACTTTCACTCAACAGCCTTCACTTCTCACTTTTACTGCTTCATTAACTTCGCAAATGTCGCCGTCTATGATCACCGTCGACGGAGATTCGCCATCAGACCACCTCAATTTCGCCATATCTATGCGACAAAACATGCGCCAAACCCTACAAATCATACAATCACAATCTAACTCACTCTTGCACTTATCGTTGCAGTGGAAGGACCTTGAAGACTATTTCGACTCTATTTCATCCGCCATTGCTAAGCGAGAGGAAGAGGTCGAGCTTAAATTGCGACAAATTGACTGGAAAACCAAGTATGTGAACAAAAAATCGAGTGATTTTGAGGAGAGAAAGATTGAGTTCAAGGAGATGTTTGAATTGTATGAAGGAAAATGTCAACAGCTGGATGATGATTTTGAGAGCTTGAGGTGTAAGTTTCAGAACTTGAGAGATTATAAGCAGGAATTGAAGAGGAAATTTAAGAAACGAGAGTTGAAATTGGAAGCTAAAGAGCTGTTGATTGATAATAAACAGCATGAGGTTGAATTTAGGGCTAAGAAATTGAAATCTATCGAGCGCGATTTGTTGGGGAAAATGTTTGAGATTGAAGGAAGAGAAAGGAAAATTGAGTTGAATGAAAAGGGTTTTGATGTGAAGAATGATGAAATGAAGTTGGAAAATGGGGAAATTATTGAGGAAAATGATGATTATGCTGATATTAGGTTTAATGTGGTTATGAATGGGAGAGATTTGCAAATGTTCTTGAATGGTAGATTTGATGATCATGAAAAGTTGAGAGATGAGGTTACTAGAGGTATTAGCTTATCAATTGATCCTCCAAAGTTGGTGTTGGATGCAATTATGGGGTTTTACCCTGAGGGTTTTCGGAATGGGGATGTGGGTTTCGATTTGAATGTGGTTCGCAGAAGCTGTGTGTTGTTGTTGGAGCAGTTGATTGAGTTGAAGGCGCGGATTAAAGCTTGTGTGAGGGAGAGGGCAATGAGAGTTGCAGGGGAATGGAAAAGCAAGATGAATGTGGGTGGTGATAGTGATGGTAGTTGTTTGGAGGTGGTGGGTTTTTTGCAGCTTGTTGCTACTTATGGATTAGTGTCTGAGTTTGATGAGGAGGAGCTCTTGCGGCTTTTTGAGGACTGTGTTACGTATGATCGAGCTCCTCAGTTGTGCCGTAGTCTGGGTTTTACTCACCGTGTTCATGGTGAGTTTCCGTATTTTGGAACGAACTGCCTCTATTTTTGGCTTTGTTTCACTCTCATATTTTGATTTAATCAACTCCCATAACTCCCATGTTTTCTTTTTAATACATTCAACTTCTGAATAGTTGTGATTATTGCTTTTGTATTTGGATTTATTTCTACTGTTCTTTAGATTTTGGAATGTGTGGGCTAAAGTAGAAGGACGCATCTGCAATTTCTTACTCGTATTTTGTGAAGTTGCAGTCTGTCAATGCAATTGTGATGCAATTGTTGATTAAGGGTACGATTGGTACATTCAAACCACTTGTCTTTTCACCATAGAGAGCCTTTGAGGCACTAACCAAATAGGGTTGTTGTCGTTGTTGTCGCTTCGAGGAGCATAGTGTAAAGAATGAAAGGGTTGAATATTTTTATTATTGATAAAAGCTACTGTTACAATGCTTGAAATATATAGCAGTACATGAGAATATTAGAGTGCTAGAAATTAGGAGCTAACGTAGGGAAGTTAGAGGGAAATATGCAAATAAAAGATTACAAAACAATATACATAATTATATCCTTAATTACCAAGATATGTTGGACTCTTTTGATGGAATATAATCTTTGGTAATTATAGTAAATAATATCATACATTATCTTCAATATTCCCGCTCAAGATGGACGGTCGGAGACGGAGACCAATCTTGGATGATAACTCAATGAAGCGCGGTTTGTGCAGCGGTTTCGTTAATGTGTCGGCCAATTGATCACTACCATTTATATGTTGGACTCGAATATGACCTTGCCGGAGTTGCTCTTTGACGAAATGAAACGATTGCTAGGTGTTTCATACGTGAGTGGAAAACTGGATTTGTCGAGTAATGTGTAGCGGACAGATTATCACAATAAATAGCCGGAGGCTGAGATAGACCAATACCGAGTTCTGTGAGTAAGTCCGTGAGCCAGAGCAGTTCGGTAGTCGTGGCTGCTACGGCTCTGAATTCAGCTTCGGTAGAGGAGCACGAAATTGCTCGCTGTTTCCGGGATGACCAGCTGATGGGGTTAGAGCCGAGGTAGATAATGTAACCGGAGGTAGAGACATAATCGGTGGTATCACCGGCCCAGTCCGCATCACAAAATGCATGAAGACGGAGAGGGGAGTCTTTCTGTAAGTGCACACCGAGATGCAGTGTGCCTCTAAGATAACGGAGTAACCTTTTGAGGGCGGTCCAGTGTGTTTGTGTGGGGTGTGTCAAAAACTGTGCTAGTTTGTTAACAGAGTATGCAATATCGAGTCTTGTTAATAAGAGGTATTGTAGACTACCTATGATAGCACGGTAGTCAGTGTCTTGGTAAATAGGTTGGTTTTTGTCGAGAAGGAGAGGGGGTGGGGAAGCATCGGTGTAGACGCAGGGTTGCAATCCTGGTAATTATATCTTTGAAGAAGGTCAGAGAGGTACTTAGTCTGATTAAGATGTAGACCGGTCTTTGTTGGTGTGACCTCAATGCCAAGAAAAAACGAGAGTGGTCCTAGGTCTTTCAACGAAAATTTCGTGGCAATTTGATTAATAAAGGTTCGAATGTGGGTTGTGTGTGGTCCTGTGACAATAATATCATCTACGTAAACGAGAACTAAGAGATGTAAGTTTTTGGTTTTAAGAATAAATAAGGAGGGGTCAGTAATAGAGTTTGTAAAGCCATAGGTTGTTAAGTACGTCTTAAGTTCGGTATACCAGGCTCGGGGAGCTTGTTTGAGCCCGTATAGTGCTTTGTTTAATTTACAGACATAGTCGGGTTGGTCTGAGTCTACAAAACCAGTAGGTTGGGTCATATAAACAGTGTCAGTAAGAGTACCTTGGAGAAACGCATTGTTTACGTCGAGTTGGTGGAGATGCCATCCCTGCGTGACAGCAAGAGTTAGTATAAGTCGTATAGTGGTTGGTTTGATTACCGGACTAAAGGTTTCCGAGTAATCAACACCCGGTCGTTGTAGAAATCCTTTTGCTACTAAACGGGCTTTATGTTGTTTAAGACTCCCGTCTGGGTTATACTTGACACGGTAGACCCATTTACAACCAATCACATTGTGAGCTTGTTGGCGGGGAACGAGGGTCCATGTTTGGTTTCGAATGAGAGCTTGGTATTCCTCAAGCATGGCTGTTCGCCATTTTGGGTCAGTGAGAGCCTGTTTAGCGGTTGTCGGAGTGGCGTGCGTGAGCGGTAGGGTGGCAGTCTGGGCTGTTTTAGCATATCGGGGGTTTGGTTTTATTATGTTGTGGGAGAGGCGGGTAGCCATGCGGTGAGGGAGTGGTGGGGGCGGTGGCGGTGGGGGTGGTGGAGAGGAAGGAGGAGTGGTAGGCTGGTTTTGCGTTTGAATTGTGGGAGTTTGCGTGAGATTTGTGGGATTTGAATTGATTGGTGGATCAGGAGAGTTGGAAGGAGGGTGAGATTGAGTTTCTGGTAAAGGTGTAGTGGGAATGTCGTGAGGAGGTTGTGTAGTATTAGCTATTTGAAGGTCAAGAATTGGTAGGGAGAGTGTACACCATGTGTCCGTAGAGGTGGCATAAGGAGAGTTAGTTTTGGAAAGCGTGGGGTATGGGAAATCAGATTCAATAAATCTGACATGTCGAGAGGTAAACAGTTTACTTTGGGACGGGTCGTAACATAGATAAGCGCTTTGTGTGGTGGAGTATCCAACAAAAATACACGGTTTTGAGCGTGGTTCCATTTTGTGAGCGGTATATGGTCGTAACCAAGGAAAACAAAGACATCCAAATGGTTTGAGTTTGTGGTAATTTGGTGGTCGGTTGTGAATAATCTCATAAGGTGATTTATTGTGAAGCGTGGGGGTTGGTAGACGATTAATTAAATAAGCAGCGGTTGAGAAGGCATATGGCCAGAATTGGGTTGGTAGTCGGGCTTGGTGAAGGAGAGCAAGACCTGTTTCGACAATATGTCGATGGCGCCGTTCGGCGAATCCATTGTGTTCGGGAGTGTGGGGAGGGGATGTGAGGTGAGTAATCCCATCGTTTAGTAGTGCAGGATTTAATTTTTTATACTCCCCCCCATTATCGGAGTAAAATAATTTTATGGGTTTGTTGAAGTATTTTTCGACAATGGATTTGAATTGATGAAAGGTTGTATGTGTATCGGATTTGTTTTTAATAGGGTAGAGCCAAAAATAATGACTGAAATGATCAACAAAAATTATGTAATATTTGAATTGGTCTTGCGATAGGATAGGTGCGGTCCAAACATCAGAATAAATAATATCAAGGGGTGCGGTAGAGGTTAATGATGAAACAGAAAAGGGTAACTTTTGACTTTTATTCATTAAACAAGAAGTGCAATGCGGAAAATCAGAAATACGTAATTGAAATTTTGAATTTAATAATCTGAGTGTTGAATTTGACGGATGTCCTAAGCGGTGGTGCCAAGGGCTCGTCAAGGCAGAATAGGCGTGTGGTGTTGAAGTTGGTTGCCAGGTGTAGGTTCCATCAAGGTATGGTCCCTGAAGGAGGAGCGTTCCCGTCGAGCGTTCCTTAAAACAAACAGAAGTTGGTGAGAAAATTGCTATTGCATTGTTATCGCGACAGAATTGCGATACAGAGAGAAGTTTTCGGGAGATGTTGGGAACAACTAAAACATTATTAAAAGGGAGTGAGTTTATAGAGAAAGAACCATGGTGAGAAATCGGGAGAGAGGAGCCGTCCCCGATTATGAGATCGTCGGGTCCGTCGTATGGTGAATGAAGTGAGAGGTTGGTGAGATCGTTGACAACATGATGAGATGCGCCGCTGTCAATAAGGTAGGATGAGGTCGGGTTTGTGGTTGCAGTCGCTGTATGAGCTGTCGGGTATGTACGGCGTGGTGGTGGAGGGAAGACTACATTTGGATAGTCTCGTTTGAAGTCGGGACAATCGCTAATGACGTGTCCCTGACCACGACAATATTGACAGCGGCCGAGGAATTGTTTTGGTGCTTGGGAATTGGTGTGGGTCGAAGGTTGAGGCGTTTGGTTATAGCGTGGCTGGTAATTGGTTTTGGACTGGTTATAATTGTTGTTGTAGCGGTTTTGATTAGTATGGTTGGAGGAGCGGTGATAGGCAGCATTTGCAGAGGGTATAAAAGGAGTGGAGTTGGTTTGCTTGCCAAGAAGTAATTCTTGGTGAATTAGTTTTTCATGTAGGGCGTCAAAAGTTATGGGTACATCACGTGCACGGACGGCATCAATAACTGATTTATAGAGGGTTTGATCAAGGCCATCGAGGATTTGACTGGTAATATCTTCACTATCAACGGGTTTCCCAAGTTGGGCAAGGTTGGCAGCGCAAGTTTTGATAGCGAGCATATATTCGGTTATGGTCTTGTCACCATGGGTAATTTTTTTAAGACGGTCTTTTAGTTGAAGGATGTGGCCGCGCGAGGGGTTGGCGTAGGTTGTGGCAAGGAGTGTCCAGGCCGCGTGGGAGGTGGTACAGTCGAGAATAATAGGTGCGACAGAGTCATGTAGTGTGCCTGCCAGTGCACCGAGAATGAGTTGGTCCTGTTTAAACCAGGTACCATAGGCTGGATTGGGAATGGGTTCGGGATTGGGTTTGGCGGTGGTGGCTGCAGGCGTGATTGTGGTGGGTGGTGGCGTCATCGACCCGTCAAGGAAGCTGAATAAACCGAATCCATGAAGGAGCCGAGTAAGTTGAAAACGCCACGATCGAAATGTGGTAGGCGTGAGTTTAGTGCAGGTGGGGAACGATATGGAGATAAGCGGTTTTGTGGGTTCATCGGAGTTTGGAATTGTGGTTGATTGGTTGGCCATGGAGACGTTGGTGTCAAGAATAACGAAGACGATGAGTATGGTTTGGATCGTTTGGGTAACTGATACCATGTAAAGAATGAAAGGGTTGAATATTTTTATTATTGATAAAAGCTACTGTTACAATGCTTGAAATATATAGCAGTACATGAGAATATTAGAGTGCTAGAAATTAGGAGCTAACGTAGGGAAGTTAGAGGGAAATATGCAAATAAAAGATTACAAAACAATATACATAATTATATCCTTAATTACCAAGATATGTTGGACTCTTTTGATGGAATATAATCTTTGGTAATTATAGTAAATAATATCATACATTATCTTCAATACATAGTGCTTCAGTACATTTCTGACAATTAACGGTCTCTTTTTCCTCTCTGCTTCTTTCCTATGCTGCTTTCCGTGACTATTTATTCATTGATCGTCCATGTATTTCTATATCTTATTGTCGTGAATTGGTCTTTCATCTAAAAAATCACTTTTCATTTGCTTCAGAAATATTTGATGGAAATGGATCTCATTTCTGTGTGGAAGTTACCGTCTCGTAGAAATCATTTGGGGTTTTCAGCTGTAACCTTATTCTTTATTTGCCTTGCTTATTTTAATCATAAAGTTGCATCTGATCTTTGCACTTTTTCTTTTTCCAATCTCTTATTCTTTTGAGTCGTCACATATTTTTTAATCGAGAAGGTCTGGCTTGTTGGCTATATTAATTTTTATTTATAGGAAATGTAGGTGCAACATAACAATCTTATGTGGATGTAAGAAAAGAAGTATAAGTGTTAACCTAACATTCTCACTAGATCTGCAGAGGATCCATCCTCGAAAAAGCGTTCTCCAATCTTAAGTTTTATTTCTTTGGTTTATGTCTCCATAATTAAGAAAAGAAATGACAATTTGCGAATACTATCACACTAAGAACTAAGACTCTAAGCAAATACGAGTACAATTCATCTGATAAGGAGTACTCCGTCTCTTTTAACTATTAATAATCCTCATATTGACATATTAGCATCTAATTGTCATCATGTATCCTTGTCTTCTGCCCCAAAAAAATATGTATCCTTGTTTGAGACACATTTGAGAACCGAATCAAGGTCTTTTATCCTGTATGGGATTCATTATCCTTGCAGTTCATTTGACTTCAGCGAAAGAAATTGTACTGGCATTTACTAAGCATTTTTCTTCTGATACTGATATTTGCCACGTCTTGAAATTGTTCTCGGTACAGATATTATTCAAAACCTCATTCTCCAAGACCAACCATTTGAAGGTATAAAGCTAGCTTATGCATTTCAATTGGTTGACATATTTCCTCCGGTGCCCATCCTTAGAGCCCATTTGAAGTCAACTTATCATAATGCTGAGAAATTGTGTGAAGATGGGGATGCTTCCACGGAAGTGCAGGTAAATTTTCGTGCTCACTGCCAACATACTCCATCCATCCCTTATATATTGTTTCCATCCCACTTGGTGCTTGTTGCATATATTTGGAGAAAAGATAGTCAGTCAACTTGGAACAATAAATTTTGGAATGGAGAGTAGAATTTCTTTAAAGCCATTAATGTCATGATATTGCTTCTGTTTTACTGAACGTTTTTTGGCAGATCAAGTGTATTAGCATGAAGCTAGCTGCGCTAGAATATGTTGTCAAATGCATAAAGTATTTTGGGCTTGAATCTAAATACCTTGTTCAAAACCTTGAGCATCAAATTTGTAGGCTGCAAGTTCAAAAGAACAAATGCAATGTGGTACCCTCTGATTCCGAGGCAAAGACAACAATTGAGAATGAGGAAACACCCATCTCATGTCTAGACAAAGAATCAAACTTGTCTACCTGTGTGTGCCCCAATATATCCGTTTGTTTGGCTTCTCCTAGCCTTGTTGCTCAAACACAAAGCTCACACCCTAGGCTGGCTTCTGTTGTGGTTACACCTACACACTCGCAATGGGTTTCATGTGAATACATGGATGTTTCTTCCACAAGTCGAAGCTACAGAAGCTATTCTCAAGGACCGTGTCATCATGACTCTGTACCAACCTGACATTGGAACATGCAAATTGTTTAGCCTCGTAAATTGTCTCTAATAGATGAAGGTCTTTGAAGATTGTGGTGTATGTATATGAATCTAACCAGAGTTGGTTGGCATGAATGGTAAATTGGTAAGTGATAACTGTTATTAAGTCTTAAGAAATTGGTTAGGGATTTGATTAATGAGTATTATTGAGTGTTGTGAATGAAAGCACCCAAATTGACAGGGTTGCAAAAAGAAGCATTTTTCTTCTGATACTTTTTGCAGAAATTGTTTGCTGTTGGTTTATTGGGTTTCTGCATAGGAAGTTAGGAACTCCGTTTGCTAATATGCGATTGCCCATTATCTGAACTCTGAATTGAGGTTAATGAATGTACCGAAGTATTGTATTATTATCTGTCCCACTTTTTCGGCTGACATTTTATTGAAGCTGAACAACAGAAGAAATATTATTCTGTTGTTTGTGTAAGTTCTGAATTTTATAATAATTTTTTTTTTTTTGATAATTAGGAGGTTTGATCTTCATGTAAGGTGATCAAGTCTCCTCATTTAGGGAGATTCAAATTCAGAACTCACAAGATCTCGGAATCCATCCTTTAAATATTTTGAGGGACCCGGATCTCCACTAAACCAAAAGTATTTTTGATTAAAATTTTCAAGTTTTGTTAGATAATGAGTTATACTATAAATTTTTAAAATCATTCATTTAAGAACTTAGAAATTCTTAAAGTAAACTCATTTACTAAAATGAGTCTTGTGTATAATCCTTCTTCTCCGGCTTATTATCCACATAATATTATAGCTCTAGGCTGAAATCATTTGGATCTTCTCCTTTATTCATCTCCCATTTTGTTCCATTTTCTATCGGTGGTTCGGATTTTGTGCCCAGACAATCGAGAAAAAAGAACATACATCGGATATAGTACTTCCAATTTTTTTTGAGCATATATGTATTTTTTTAGCTTATTATTTAAAATAGATTGTTCAAACAACAATGAAGTAATTACTCGTCTTGTGAAACTTGACAAAGGAGCAATGGTACAAGACAACACATTTTATATGTGCTTACAACAAACAGTTTCCTCTAGTAAGGTATAATATACATATGCACGTTATCATGGGTATATATAATAGAAACTGAAATTATTGAATGATGCAGCATACGATAAGTCAACATTTTCTAAGAGCAAAATAAGGTGTTGACATGAATAGATAAAAATTTGTGAGTGAATCTTGTAATTTAGATTGAATCAAGTAATTTTTTATATAGGTAAAATGAAGAACTTAAAATATCGAGTAACATTTTATAGACGAAATATAATAAGACTATTATCTTAAGAGTTTCAAGATGTGTTTATTATACATTGTCGAATCTATATTCGGTATGGAAAACCCTCAGTGACGTCCTACAAGGTTAAAATTCCAATACTTCGATATAGATCTCTAAGTTATTGTAAATGCACTATACCAACCTTCTCATGGAAATATATTTGGAGTTTCATCACCACCTACATGCTTCAAATATTATTTGCATTAGAAGAAACATTTATCATATCGATAAAAATATATTAGAAATGATTCAAATAACGGTGTCTAATCTATAAGTTTTCGTTTCATTTCAAGTGCTTAATTTATAAAATAAATCTACAAAAATATAATCCGGCCCACAATCTAAAATCCAAAAGGTTCATAAATTTTCCTTATATATTTTATGTTGTTAGCAAGAATATGGTCTTGATTTTGATAAATTTGAGTTAATTATCATATGTACAAATAAAATTAATTTTAAAGACTATAGAATAATATATTTCTTTTTAAAAAAACATCTGAATTAAAAGAACATACATATCTATATAATCTATATAATAATATAAAAAGCCTAGATTGAGTAGTATTAGAATGACACGTGGCGAATTATATTGACATACTAGAATGACACATGACGCACTATATTGACATGCTAGATTAATTTTTTTTATTTAAAAAAAAAAGTAAAAATAGAAAATGAAAAGACAAAGTAAATAAAAAGCCTACATTTAATAGTTACTTAATAACATGTGACCCACTACATTTAAATGTTTGACCAATTTTTTTTATTATTGTTTAAAAAGAAAAATAAAAATAGAAAATGCATAGGCAAAGTAGTATTAAATAGACTTAATTACTTATCTTATTTAAACTTGCATTTATATATTACACTTAATAATAATAATTTAGTGCTAAACTTTTTTATATTCTACTGTTACGAAAATATTTCACCTATAAAAGAAAATGAATTGGTAACAATTTTAGCACACATTCCTAGCAAACACAAATTAATGAAAAAAATTGTTTATTTTCAACAAATTATTCCATTTGATTTATTAACACCTTTTAATATTTACTTTGTGGTGACTATGAATCAAATTGGCACAAGAAATGAGAAAATAAGAGAGAAATAGAAGAGAAGTGGGGAATTTGACAAACATTTGTATTATATAGTTTGTTTTAGGCATTATCAAATGCTTATGAAAACACTTGAGATCCTCGATGATTGAATATAATACTTGTGAATTGTGGTCAAAATTTGTGACAGAAATACTAGCGTGACTACTTTGTAACTGTAACTTTTTAATTTCACATTTTTAATAGTGATCGTTTGTTTAGCGGATATTTTTAATATATACATCATTGTTAATGTGTAGTGAATTTATTAATATTGATATTAACAACAGCTTACAAATATGACTAGCATAAATTTAGTATGAATATAGTATTATCGATCTATATATTTAATTATGTTGATCTAAATGGTAAATTTATATTTTCCTTGTGATTTGAGTACTAATGAGATATGATGCATTTGATGTTGTTGTCTTATTGATGCTTTGATAATAATATGGTAAAAATACATTGTATATACCTATCGATTTTTGATAATTTATTTATCTTAATTCTCTTAATATTTACATACATACATAAAAAAAAAACAAATACTAATGAATAGCATATCTTTTCTATTTTGACTTTTCAATGTGAGAATCCATGTTATTTTATCTATATACTTACCTCATTTATTTTATTTTTATTTTATTAAAAGTTCCAATAGTTTAGAGAAAATGAGTGAAGAATATTTTAAATCTTAAATATCATCATTATTTCCAAATTAGAAAAATATAGAGGTATCCAAACTATGATGAATATTAGATATTATTTTTGTTACTAATACAGGTATCATCATTTTAATAAAGTTTGATTAACAAAAATATCACTTTGACGTTGAACAAAAATGATATTATTTGGTTACAAAATAATGAGAATGAGAATAGCAAAATAATATGTTATAATAAAAAAAACACTACTGTAAAATTATGTAAATATCAAACTACTACAAAACGCAGTACACAAATATTTACGCCAACAAAAAAATATTAATGAAAAGTTTGAAAAATCCCGTGATTTCACGGGAAATTAAACTAGTTATAATTTAAAAACCATACCATTTAGTGTTTACTTGAAGGTTCAATGTCGCTTCTTTTCTATACATACATGTCTTGATAATGGTACTTTTCAAATGAAAAGAAAAAAATGTTAGAGATAATTAAACAAATGAATAGGAAAGTACAAATTGAGGTAGGATGATCAAGAAAGCATATTAGTACAACTACACGACAATATATAATTGATAACAAATTAAAAATAAATATAATCAAATCTCTATCTAGATATCACAATCACCTAATGGTTAAAGACGATGAACCACTTAAAGAACGAAATATAAATGATTAAAAAAAAAACATTAAAGAAGGAGCGGCAGTTTGGGCAAGCTTGGAGTCAACGCAAACTTCAGAGCAGATATCACAAGGTCGAGCTTTAGCTTAATTTGTATTTAATCTAGAATATCCTTGTATTTTGACTTTGGTTTTTGATATATACTACTTTCATTTCATCAAAAAAAAACATTAAAGAACACAAATCATGGGGTTGGGAAAAACTTAAATTGGAAAAACAAATGATATAATTAAAAATATTAATTATTCGATTATGGTTACTTTAGCAAACTTGTTAAGCTTCTAAGATTCTCTTCTCCCTGTGGATTCGATACCCGACTGCCTCTACTACATTAGTTTAGGGACCAGTTGGTTTATTTTTTATAGGGTTGCGACAGCTAGGGATGTCATTGGGGCGGATACAAGTGGATACCGCCCCGCACCCGCCCCAGTTGGGGCGGGGACGGGTAGAGCTTTGGCGGGTGGTGGGGCGGGGACGGGTACAAAAATTGTACCCGCCATGGGTAGTGGGGCGGGGATGGTTTTTGCGTGTTACCCACTTCATACCCGCTTACCCGTCAATTATTATAAAAATTAATACCATTATTACGATAATTTTACAAATTATATAAACAAACTCTTAAAAATAGAAATTAATAGTGATTAAAGTAACTTTTACGAAAAAAAATCGGAAAAATATATGGTATAGCGAGTTAATGGGTAAGTGGGGCGGGGATGGTTTTGAAAACTTGTACCCGTCATGGGTGGTGGGGCGGGGATGGTTTTGGAAACTTGTACCCGCCATGGGTGGTGGGGCGGGGATGGGTACGAGGTTTTCTTGATGGGTACGGGTACGGGGGAGCCTATATCCAGCACCGCCCCACCCCAATGACATCCCTAGCGACAGCTGTATCAAATTTTGGCGTCTTTGTCGGGGAGACGGTGTAGTTTTATTTGTAGAAAACGTATCGATATTCTATAACATCAATGTTCACTGCTACCAGACTAGAAATATCAAATTTACCTCTATGAGGAGTACTAGTCAATCAATCTGCTTCTCACCCTGTTGCCTTCTATTGCTTGTTGTTTGTCTTCTTATGAACGACTGTTGCCTTCATAACTTACTAACAAGCATGCGTGTGTCGACTGTTGATGATCGAGGGTAGGATCCCGACACACGCAAATCGAGACCGATTACGAATGCTCTAGTGCTTGACAAACACTAATGCTTAACGCTCTCCCTATCATTCTTGTCGCGAGCTTAGATAAGAGTGTGCTTCACGACCCGGCTCAAAGTCCGGATCGTGACACGTTGGATCTGAAAATGTTTGACTCCTTAGTGTAGGCGTTTTATTTTTCAGATGCATTTAAGCTGAGCCCGTTCCAATTCTTCTCTCCAAGTTTTCGAGGATCTTGACTCCTGGACTCCTAGTCCCATTGCAGGCCACTAAAATCAACCATCTAGAACACATCCAGCCTCCTTAATCCCTAATTTATTTTGTTTTCGGTAACTTACTTTATCCCTTCCTTTTCTATGCTTTTAGTTTTGAGACCCCCGTGGATTCAATGGGTTAATGTTGTTCTTGTAATTGGTTCCATATAATGATTGTAATTGCTAAATACTCTGTATTTGGTTTAGTAATGACAAGGGTTGTTGGGTCAGTTCCAAAACGCTCTGATTGTCTTTGAAAATCGATTAGTTTAGCTTCTTGGCCTTGTTCTTGGACTTATCTTTGTTTATCAATCAATTGTACTAATATGATCGCTGAACATTAAAGGGTGTTATCTTTGGAACTCTAGCTGGAAAACCAGTTTACCGGGATAATAGATGCCTTTTGCGGGAGCCCTTAAGACATTAGGGTAATGTTGTCATGATCGTCGTGGGTTTTTTTAGGAACAACCTCATGCTTGAACGTTGTGAACCAAGACCTGCTACTTGCAAAACTCTAATTAGATGATTTTGATTGTTGCTGTTGAAATTTTTATTCTTATGCTAGTTTCCGATGCACTGATGTCTGTCAATGGCGTTGTCTAAATCGTGCCACGTTAGCTGCACAAGCTTTGTTATTTATAGGTTATCACTTATCCGTTAGCAGTCGAGTTTTTATTTATCGATTCTACCTACACTGCTGAATAAAAATCAAACTATCAGATTCATTTTTGTGTAGCAGCTTCTTCCAATGTACTGGACATGTTCAAACGCATCACTGATGTCGACACATGATTTGCATTTTTGGAGAATTTTTTGTGTTTTTTTTTTTTTATCTTTGTATTGACAATTGGTTGCCTTCTATCATGATATTTTTCAGGGTGTTAAACTTTATGAATGCGATTTGTGCTGTTGACTTGCGATATAGATTTAAGCATCTGACTGTGGAATGGAAATAAATGAAAAGACATCCCGATTTCTAGTTGGCCCTGTGCCAACGGTGATCTACATTCCTGACTTCATCAGTGATGCTGAGGAAACCCAGCTATCCAATCATGTCTGATTTCTCATCTTTCTTACTCTTTATGTGATTACTTCTCTTGCTGACTTCATGTCTTACTTTGTTCAACACTTTTATGGTTTGTTAGATTTATCAAGCACCCGTTTCAAAGTGGAAAATGCTCAAGAACCGTAGACTACAGAACTGGGGTATAGTAATACACATACTGTGGGAATTGATTTGCTTGTACGACATAATTTTTTATTTCAATGCAAGATTAATCTGATTTATTAGTCTCCATTCTTCTACAGGGGGTGTAGTCCATGAGAAGGGTCTGATTAGTCAAGACTGTAAGTAACAACACTTTTTTTATCATTGAGCTTCATCCTTCAAATGTGTCTAATTCTTCAACCGTAACTCATGTCCGGTTTAATATTTGAGTTCTATTTGAGCTGTAAAACAAACAAATATCGAGATTCTACTAATGTACACTTATGTAGTAGTCGTGATAAGTGTACCAAATTCACATGATTGGTCATAAAAAAAAGAGCAGCATGATTTGCCATAAAAAATGAGCAGCATGATTTGCCATAAAAAAAGTCCCAGATTTTGAGGACCTCCATTATCTATGAATTTTGTTATGTTTTGTTTTTGCGTGTTGGAGAAATAAGTCTTTCATTGTGGCATGTGTTAAAGTTCTTGCAACTTTTCTTTTTAGTGACAATTTTAAGATTCATTCGGAGTGCCTAATTTTTGACTTATTGACATAGTTCCCAAAATCATGACATCTCACTTAATGAGATCGAGTTTCAGTTACTGACCCTTGAAGGGAATTGGTTTTAGACTCATAAGCTGTATGGTTTCTGAACTAGATTTTAATACACTAGATGCATCGATAAAAGCTTCCATGTAAAAGCTTCCACTTTTTACCATCTGCCAAGTCTTCTTGCTTTGCCTTAACTTGAAAATAGTATTCTCCTATCTGTGCTTGTAAAGTGTTGCATAAATTCTTCTTTTGATTACTTGTCTGTCTCTGTTCTGTAGTGCCCCCGTGGTTAACCAAACTAAACCAAAGAATATACGAAGAGTTTGGTATTTTTCCGGCTACGCCAAATCACGTTCTCATCAATGAGTACCTTCCTGATCAAGGCATAATGGTATTAACTGGAGCCTCATTGTTGCATTTAACTATTTGCATTTCTGCCCTTTCCCTTCCTACCTGACCGTCTCCTACTTCCCTAGCACGCTTTTGTCGCTGCCAATGAGTTTATTTTATCCTACTTGGAGTACGCATTCATTGATACATAGTTCTTGTTTGTGAATGTCATGCCTTTCTGCAAGGTAAATATTCAGGTTTGGTTGTGGATGCTTTAGATGCAACTTTATAGTCAATGGCTAAACTAGACTGTTTTAATACAACATAAACTAGGCATGGAAAAATTTAGAATAAACTAGCCGGAGATCAAATTTGGAACAAAATAACTCAACCGAATGGAGATGTGTCTGATGTTGTACCAGTTCGAAATTACTAATTAGGAACTACACCAGAGTTGATCAACACATAAAATGACAAAACCCAGTAAGCATGGACCGGATCATACTAATAACACACACAGACCTGACCTTGCTGACCAATTTGCTAGGTCTACGATAAACCTTGATCCATTTGAGAGAAGATGGCGTGTCTTTGAAATTTCAATGTCTCGACGTTTCTATTGTATAATTCAGCCTCATCAAGATGGACCTGCTTATTTTCCAACAGCTGCTATACTATCTCTTGGTTCACCCGTAGTAATGAACTTTACTCCTCATGTAAAATTGTGCGAGGACGATGGCACAACCAAACTTGAATCTCATTTTCCAAGTCTTGGAAGCGCAAAATCAGCTCAAGAAGATAGTCCTCAAAACTTCTCTCTTCTGCTGATGCCTCGCAGTCTGTTGATCTTTAAAGACCTTGCATACTCAGGTACTTGGAGAACATTCACCTGAACGACTGAATTTTCTTGGCCAAAAGACTACGTCAGTTTATTTGAATTTCTTGCTATTGCTAATGAACATTGTCAAAATGACTTCCAGATTACCTACATGGGATTGAAGATAATGCAGTTCAGCATTATGATGGGGTAAGATTAACAAGTTGCGGTATATACTTCCTATGTCGTTCCTGAGTGAACTGTATAGTTTCCTTTTTGCGGTGTCCCGGCATAAACTTCACACCTGGAAATCTAGAAATTTTCCACTTTTTGTGTGTTAGTATGCATCTATTATGGAATTGTGAGTCCACATAGTTGCTCAACCTCCGTCAACATGTTGAGACTCCTATGAGACTCGTCGAGTTTGAGATTGACGTCTATGCGGAATGTTCCCCTTTTTGGATTATGGATTGCGATAATATTTCTCCTCTCAAGCTGAAGGAGGATTTGTAGTTGTGTGTTGTATGTATGTGTTTTTGTGACTTTTGTTGCATGTATGGCCTCATTTGGTTGGCATACGGGAATTAATTTTCCATGATTTGACAGAACACATGAATTGGCCGATTCATGTGAATTGTCCAAAATTCGTTTGGTTGACATGCGGGAGTTGAATTAACACATGAGTTTTCAATTACCTGGAAGGGCTAGGTAACTAAACTCCTCGACAACTCCTCCATAGGAGTTGACAATTCATGGGAAAAAAAAAATCCAATGATTTGGGTGACCAAGCATCTCCCATTTTTCTAAATCATGGGATTTTCCAATTCACCCACTTTATGGGGTAACCAAATGAGGCCTATGTGTATCTTAATTGGATGATTATTTTGGCTAGCAAATGGCGTATCCATCTCATGTCTTAGGCTAAAATTTTACTATCCTAAGCTTATGAGTTTTTTTAGGAATAACAAGTGATTTTGACCCTTTTTTGTTTTTTGTTTTTCCCAACTTCAAATTTCTACTCAAATTATGTTTGAACCCCGTTCACATCAATGTCACATGTATGTCTAATATCTTAGGTTGAGAACAAAGCGTTAGTACAACTGTGAGTGTGAATGTCGCATTATACTGTAAGTTCAACAGCAACATCTTATGCCGCATGGTTTATTTATGTCTTGTGACTGGCTGCGCATATAACGAATGTGCTACTAGAAATTTATGTCAACATGATTGTAATCAAAGAACCAGCAAGTTTATTCATGAAAAGAGAGTACTCCCTCCTACTCCGTGGAATTGCAACATTAGTTGAATATGTGAAGAGTATTTTTCTAAAATGATGCAATTCCATGGAATAGGGGGGAGTACATCATAATGGACACAGGTAATTGGTGTGGAATCTGGTCTTCTGCTTCTTGATCATGATTTTTCTTCTGCCATTGTAGGCCGTTAACGTAACTGAAGCTAATAAGAATTGTGAAGCTAATGAGCCGGCTTTAAGTATTGGGTCTCCAGGAAGTGAAGATACAAAGGTTTTACGTCGAAAGAGTACAAGGATATCATTAACATGCCGTTTGGTATTGAAGGTCCGTAAGAACTTGATGAAGATTTAGATACTAGTAAGTCTTGTTTCGAGACATTTAGGTCTGTTTGGGTTGACGAATTTGGAGGGATAAATTTCCTTTGTGAAGGATAAATTTCCTTTTGTGCTGCTTTTTCACATATGAAGTTTACTCTTTCACATAAATTTTTTCATAAAATTTCCAAACTCTGCCTTTTTCCTAAACCTAAATGAAACATCTCTCCCTCTCCTAAACATAAACAAAACAACATTTATATATTCATATTTGCCCTAATATTAAATCTAATTACTCAACAAACTTTAACAATAGATTCTAATTTTCCAATTACTGAAATAAGTTGTTTATTAGCAATTATTAGGATGTTTTGTTAAAATTAGTAGGTTTAATATGTTTTCTGAAATTACACGTTTAGACAATAGAATTTGTGATTAGGGTTTATGGGTGTGGATGGCACGATGGTCGTCGTTGAACGACGGTCAGGTATTGATGGTGGTGGTAGGCGTCAGAATTGTTACTAATTGTGTTTCACGTTGTATTGCTGGTGTCATGCGATGTTCATGTTCATCTTCTTTCTTTTTCTTTTTTTTAATTAATTAGATTATTTTTTATTTTAAATTATAATAATTACTTTGGTGTTTTTATTTTTGTACTGTTTTTTTAAATTACAATATTAATTAGTGTCGACAGTCGCAGAGAGAGGGGAGCGCGTGGCAGAGAAAGGCTGGCCGAGGTCGATGGTGTGGGGTCGGCCAGAGTAAGGGTCTCCGGCAAGTGGAGTGATTGGTGGTGGTGAATGGAGGTGGGTGGTGGTGATTTAGTGGTGAGGAGGGGTTAGGGAAGAGAGAAAAAAATTGATTAGGCATAGGAGGAAGAAGTGACTAGGGTAGTATGGTAAAATGCGTATGTGAAAAAGCACGTCCCATAATTTTTAGTGTTAACACTGAGTAATCTTATCAATAGAAATGAGGGTGGAGCTAGTTAATGGAAGAGCTGGAGCAAAGGAAGAAGCTAGAAAAGTTGTTAACAGAAAAGCGGGTGGAGGAGGGAAGAGTAGACATTGCATGAGATGGGAAGGACACGAATTGTTTTGGAGATGAAGAATGGTAAGCTTAAATGTAGGTAGGATAAGCTAGAAATGTGAAAGTTAGTTAATGGTGTAAGCCAAATAGTCAAAATAGGTAGAAAAAGGTGATAATGAAATATCCAAAAATGAGAAAAAGCATACAAGGGAAAGAAATAAAGAATAGTGGAGCATAGTCAATGATAAATTGATAGGAAAGAAGGGGCATGCATGAGGAGGGGATGCAATAATGAAATAACAACATTCTTTGATAAACCTAAACACATGATGTAGGAGAGTCTCCAAACTCGCAAGAATGATTAGTATTAGCCATTAGGTCCACCGCATACCCAAACGTGACATGCCGACCCCATTTATATTTTCCTAAATAGCATCGGATCCCCCATCACTCCCCTACATACCACTTTTGCACCGAATTCTACCTATTTTCATCCTCCTTTTTCACAATTTCTCTTCTCCTTATGGACCCCTCCAAATATTTGTTCTTATGCTATCGAGAATCATCTTTACTATTCCTAGTTTATTTCATTTTCGACTTATCTTAATGCTTCGTATCTCAACTCTATTCCAGTTCTTGCGGTGGTGGAGCTTAGGAAGTTAGCACGGAAATGTCCGCCCTTGCGCAGATCCGAAAATTTTCCAAGTTTTTAATTTAAGATTTTTTACCTTTTTTCGGTCTTCTTAAATGATTACCTTTTCCGGATAGAATTGATTCATTGCTCCGCAATTGTCTTCTTTTATAATTAAAAAAAAAAGTCAATAAAACTAGGGGCGTTTGGTTAGAGAACGAGAAAGAAAATCAGAAAAGTAAGAGAGGGTAAGGTCACGGTGATGGTGGGGGATGTCATGGTGGTGGTGGTGGTAGTGGTGGGTGTCATGGTGGTCACGACGGTGGTGGTGGTGTATATATGTACTAAAAAGTCAATAGAACTTAGGGGTGTATGTATGTATGTATGTACTAAACCTTGCTATTAAACATATTTTTTTCTTTTTTGTTTACACAAAAATTAAGGAAATGAATTTGGACGACACAAATCAACCTATTCCACATAAAATTGAATTTGGGCCAAAAAAGCTTATCAAATAAGAAAATAGGGGAAAAAAACGTGCCTATTACGAATAAGAAAATAGGAAAAAATAAGCTTAATTTGTTTTTTTAATAAGAAGGGTAATGATGGAATAATAGGGAAAATGTGTGAGATATAAGTAAAAGGCTGTGTAGGATTTAGCAATTACGTAAAAAAAATTAGGTATTTCGAACAAAATATCAAACCATACAAATGTCTAATGACATGCATTTTACTACAGATAAAAAGAGGGAGGAATTATGGAAGACAATGGACCTACAATAAGAGGAACAAACATACTGGCGGCAATTATAAATATATATGTGTAAGAAAATTGTCGTATTTATTGACCAAAAGAAGGCACATAAAGCTAAAGAATATTTATTACAAATCACAAGACGTTTAAGTACACACCCCCCACATCTGATTTGATCCACCCCAATACAAAATCCAACATAATACCAACAATTATTTACATAATTACCCATATAATAATAATAATATCATTTTACCTTATATATTACCCGATACCTAACCCATCCACTAATTAATCATCTTTCTTCTCTTTTTTTCTTTTTAAACTCGTTTTTTGTCCCTTTTCTTAAATATATATATATATATAAGCAATATTCACTGCGGAACAAAAACCCGTTTTCCGTAAACGTTTAACCCAAAATGAACATGGTAACCATCTATGGGCCATGCATAATAATAGTGCTGATATTGTGATTAGCCTTAGTGTGTAGGTAGGCAATAGAGTCGAGTATGCTTTAGATAGAAGAAGATTTATCACCACGGTGTCGCCTTCCATGACTGCGGCGGCCTCCTCCAAAAGTCACCGGATCAAAACGCTTAAGTCTGTCGGCCTCTCGAGAATCAAACACACACTCTGAGGGAGGAGCCTTGTATCTAGACTTATCATAGCAATATGAGTATGTTAAGTGCTTCTTCCTGAAACTTGACATCCCTACCCTTTGTACAGCAGTAATGCCACTTGGGATGGATCCAACCTCAGGGGAAATATTATCACATTGACGAGAACGTTCAATTGGATCAACCGCACATCCATGAAGAACGAGGTCAGAGAACTGAGCTACGTAAGGAGCGTACCGATAATCTACCTTGTACTTACCACCATTGGTTGCCCAGGTGGAGGCATCCCATATGGTAGCATACAATGACATGGGTTTGGAGGGGAAATCACGTGTCATCGCTCCGGTCCTCTTTATTTCTCTTATGGGGATATCATCCACATAAAATCTGTGAAAAAAAAGGGTTGGTTGGAAAACATAAGAAGACACAAAAGTAGTAAGCATGAATTGAAGATAAAGTTGAGTTAATTTTTGGTGCTTTTATTTTTCTGAGTTGTACAGCAAATGGAATCCAGTATGATTCTTAAATGACAAAGAAATAAAGGAAGAGGCCAATATTCTTGAGGTCCCTCATCACACACACACAAGGCCACAATCAAACAACTGCCAGAGAGGTACACATAAGACATCAATATACACCACAACAGACTAAGAGAGGTCATATTAAAGTTGGGAAGAGATATGAATGAATAAAAACAATTCAACGAGACGAGTCACCAAATACGATCGACACCATCTACAACACTACATGTCTACATGTACCAAAAACTCCGAGGAGAACCCACCAAAAATGACATGTTGCGAGAAATTATTACGACGACGATGGAGATGGATTCTTTTGGCCAAAAAACAAATCATCCAGCTGCAACATCTTGATTTCAAAAATCAATTTTTTATACTAAAATCAGAAAGTTTACTGACCCCTCAACTGTTTTGCAAAAAATGGGACTAGTTTATTAAACATGGGTTGCTAATCACTATTTCGTAGTAAGCAGATATTATATGGAAATGTAGGCCCTACATGTCCATTTAATCAAACTATCAAACTAATTTATTTCAGCCACATAATCAAAACTAATCCTAAATATGTTAATACGGTACCATCGTGTTGATTGTGTGAGTGGTTGTTCAGTGTTTGAATGAAATCCAAAACAAAAATAAGCAGATAAGAATAGAGGCCAAAACCATTAAAAATATGAAAATATGAAAAATGAAAGGACCGAGTTAAGTAGGGTGGAGAAGAACAATACATGATTTGATCTTCAGTCCAAAGTATGCTATAGCGATGAAATTCCTCTGAAGGATCGAACCACAAGGTGTATCTTTCTTCTCTCCCTACACTCGTGCTCCCGTTTCCATACACATTGGTTTGAACCCGCCATTCCTTCCCTCGAATATTACCTAAGAACTCGAAATCAATTTCGTCGTGGTTCTTCTTATACATGTCACCATTAGACATCTGCACAATGCAATATACACAGAAACTTAGACTAATCGCTTATTCGTAATCACAACAAACAATCACTGAAAATAATCCATGTAAGATTCAGTCTAGTCTTGGAATGTTAACCAAGAACCATTCATTTCAACCAAACTCAAGCCGAGCATCAATGGAGAAGACCTGAGCAAGCACTCATTGAGTTTGCTTGGGTCATTTACAGCTCCATGGAGTAACCGAAACATAGGGAGTACTCGTACTGATCAAGGAAATTGAATAAAACTCTGCTTCTAATATAGTGAGTAATATCCCAGTGATTAAACATATGGGCCATAGACTGATACATGAGCCATTAACAAAGTATGGAGACAATGAAACATCAAACAACAAAAAATATACTACTTACAACACTTGCTGTAAACAAGTAAAACATACTTTATCCGTCTAGTATCCGTCTCAATCGTTTGTTTGCGTTTGATTAAAATACTACTTAGTAAAATATTAAGAAAAGGTAAACAAATGATTAGAACCAAGGAAGGGAGTACCGTAATTTGAGCCTAGAAAAAACAGATTAAACAGGAATATGAAGAGATTATCAATAAATCAACATTTATTAGCCAAAACAGCAAAGGAGATAAAAAAAGAGATTAAAGCTTTGAAACAGAACTTACATAAAAGGCAACCACAACACCAGCTGTATAATCTGAAGGCAATTTAATTGATGCACTGAAGAACCCATGTAAGTAAAGATCATGTGACATAAATCCAGAACCTGTGTTTCATCAATTCATGCATATATTAAATATAATTACCAAAAAAAGATCAACAAAAATAACATGAAAATATTAAAAAAAAAAAAAAAAAAAAAAAGAAGTTTAAAAACCTGTTCTTTGATCAAGGGAAAGATGAACAGATTTTCCATCTCTAAGAACCATAAGATTATTATCACCAAACAGATGTGAATAGCCTTCATCGAATGAAATTATGGGAAGTTTTTCAAAACTCCCAGAATCAGAATCAGCAATAATATTAACAGACAAACAAATGAATGATAATAAAAATATTACAAAGAATCTCTTCATTTTGAATTCCATATTATATTGTTTTTTTTTTTTTTGTTTCAGTATTTTCCCATGTAAAATTGTTGAACACCTCTTGCAATTTTGTGAAGATGTTAAGCTTGTGTCAGTGAATTGCTGAAGAGAAGAGAAGAGAAAAGAATGTGAATTTGAAAAAGAGAGAGAGAAAAGGAGAAGAAAGAAAGAAACAAGGGGCTGAAATTATTAAGAAGAGGAGGAGAAATGAGACAAAGGCAGAGAGATAGAGTGTGAGTGGTTTTATTGGTGGAAGTCTGGAAGACGGTGCTACTACTACTTCTGCTGCTTAAACTTGTGACCTTTTTTTTCCTTCTATTTTTTTAATAGGGCTCCAAAATTCCTTGCTCTTCAAGGCCTCCTTCAATATTCGGATCTCACCCATTTTGCTTTTGCATATGGGTTCTTTACAAATGTGAGCCACCACGTAAGCGCCGATTTTTGGGTTCAACTAAATATAATTAAACTGAATTGAACTAAATAGAATTGAATTGAATTAAACTTAAGTTATGTCAGATGAATAGCACAGAAACAAGCCGAGTTGAAATTAAGTAAGTTAAACTAAAGTGGGTTGAATTGCGCGGAATGAGGATGTAATTGAGCCGAAATAAACATAACCTAATTAGCGTGGAGATACACTTCTTCTACCTCATTTTCGTGTCTCATTTAATATCTCGGTAACACTTTTTATGATAGAGGGTACTTAACAATAATCCTTTTGAGTAAGTTTCCTCATTGACGTTCTTTAATAAGTTTATTGAGAAACTATTTTAGAATTAGAAGTTATTAAAATATGTATAAATCATGATTAAACATAAAATGGGTACATTTATTAGGTAAATAAGTACTTAATTACTATATCACAATCAACAACAAAAAGGTTGCAAAATACAAATAAATGGGAACAAAAAACTGGTCTCTCAATAACTTAGTAAAAAACAGTCTCTTGAAAGTTTTAGCCAACAATTCATGTAAATTATACGGAGTAATTTCTTCGTTCCAATCCGTTTCCATTGTGCATTTAGATGTTTTTTGATTGGCTACTCAAATGTAGAAAAAAACAAAAGGGTCCTTTAAAGCAAGTGTAATGGAAGAACTTCACATAAAGTTCTTATTTCCAAGTCATTTTTACTAATTACGAAGTTTAAGAACTTTACACCACAATGGAAGAACTTTTTTTAGTTCTTAATTAGAACTCACTATTAATTATCACAAATTCTCATTTGTGACGGGTCAAATAAAACTCATTCGAGAAGATAAAAACAAAGTATTTGTCATTCTCTACGCATTTTATTGTTGTCTTATCTAAACAAATGGGTGTACTTGACACGTCGCATGCTTGTGACGGATATATCCGTTACAAGAGAGACTTATTGATTAATTATTTTATCTCTATCAACTTATTTTTTTGGAAACCAACAAAGAACTTGGTTAATAAATAAGAACCAAGTTTTTATTTTGACAAACTCAATGTCATTCACAATGGAAGAACTTTATTTTTGAAATTCTTCTTGACAAACTTAAAAATAAATTCTTATTGACAAACTTAAAAGTAAAAACTCTTGTTGCACTTACACTTAGAATTAAGTTCATTAATTTATCATCTTTCTTCCTTTCTAATTAATTACTTTGTCTCTCCTCCTATATAATTAATTCCTCTTTCTCTCCACCTTTATTATTCTAATTAAGGGTGTTCATTATATTTAATTCGATTCGCACACGATTCGGTTTGGCAAAACACCGAACCTAAACCACACCGTTCCCAACGGTTATAAACGGTTCGGTTAACCACTTGAAACGGTTATTTGCGGTTCGGTTACCGATTAACCTGTAAATGTGCTAAATATACTTTTTCTTTAGTTTTCGTGAATTTTATCTAGTTGTTTAATTAATTTTTATTATATATTATAGTCAACAATAAAGTTAATTAGTGAAACTTTAATATTAATCAATTTAACATCTTTTGAATTTGGAAACACTGTAATACCCCGTATTTTAGCCTCGGTCTACGGCAGTCAAACTCTGTTTTATACAAGTATTTCGAATGGAATGTTCATAAAGTATTTTAAGTAAATTGTTATTATTTTATAAATCGTATTTCTACGATTATTTCGTATTTCATAATGATTTTATATTTGGTAAATATTTCATAAAATGACATTCGTTCGTATTTTCTTTAATTTTGATAATATATTTATAATTAAAGTACTTTGTTACTATCTATTTATTTCTCGTCTATACTGGTTTTATTATTTAATTCGTAATTATATTTAAATACTAATTTTTATATATTCTTAAGTCATAAATTGATTTTATAATTAATTTAATTAATATTTACTACTACAATAATTTAATTAGTATAACTATTTATATGTCGTGTTGACTTTAAGTTACGAGTCGGGAATGAAGTATAAGTCCTTGGGAACCGTGTAATCAAACCCTAATTTTGACCCACCCATCGATATAACCGATCTATGTAAACCCTAGCCCCACACCTTAAAATTTTATCGACATACACACTAGACTTATATCGACATTTACCCTCACATAAACCCTAATCAACTCCGCCTCTTAACCCGCCTCCACCTCTCTTATAAGCCCTATTCACCACCTACCTCTTATGCCTCCACAACCCTACCTAAAAATGATATGGAAACCGTGATTTTGAGGGAGCAAACGCAGCAGTAACAGCATCCCCAAAACGATCTTACCTTTGCACTGCATCAAGATCGTAAGTAATTTAAAGTACTTTTGCATATCGTTATATCTGAACTTTATTGTTATACGTAATCCTTGTTATATGAATAACATGTTCGTCATCTTTAGACCACCATATGACCACCGTGATTGGCAGTAAAGCAGTCGTGATTGTGACAGAGAACAACGTTTATACTCTGTTTTTGTATACGTGATAATGCAGCAATTTCGTTTCTGATTGTTTAAATGTTCATATTTTGCTTTGGTTGGTGTCGTGGGTCGTGAGCCCTGGTAGTGGTGAGTTATTAGGATGGTTTGGTGGTGGTTAGATGGTGAATGGTGGTCGGAAAAACTAGGAGTCAGTCATAAAACGAGTGTCACACGAAGTTGTTCAGGGGTTTTGAGTATGGTTTTCCCGATGGTCGCGTGGGGTCGAAGCCTGGTGGTGGGCACCAAGGGGGTTGTGGGTGGTGTGATGTATTGAGGATGGTGATGGGTGGTGGTGAGGGTGGTGTTGGCAGGTGGCTAAGCGAGTGGTTGCAGGAGGTGAAACATGGGTGAGGGCAGGAATAGAGCTTGTCGTGGTGACCAGGGGGTTTTGGGGCTGTTTTCGTGGGATGCTACGGCCAGGTCATGGGTGGCAGTAGGTGTCAATAGGCACATCGTGGTCCAGGAGTGGCAACCACGGTGGGGTGAGGTTAGTGCAGGCGGTAGGAAAGGGGTCGAAGGGACCGAGAACGTAAGCGGTTAGGGACTGTGTTGAGGGCTGTTTAATACGTATAACTATAAGTTGTTGGGGGCTGTTGTGTTATTGTTAATATTATGGTTATTATTATTATCATTATATGTTAATATTATTATTAATATTATAGTATTATTATTATTAATGGTGTTGTTATTGTTGATGTTTGTCAACATGATATTATTATTATTATGTTACTATTATTAGTATGACATTATATTTATAAGTTATTATTGTTATTGTTGATAATAATATTAGTGTTGGTATGATTATTATTATTAAGTTGTTAAGTAATTTTATTACGCAAGAATGTGACGGTTATCCATAGTTCGGGTAGATTTTTTATATTCGTTTATTCAAATGGAATTTGTTATAAAAGTGATAACAACGAGTTGTTTAAGTTAATTGAATTACCTAGACACATATTCTATATTCCTAAATCATCTAGGGTTTAAATTAACTTTAGTACAAGTTTGGTTCAAGTTATAGCTCGTAGCTATAACTCTATATCTATGAAGAAATGATCGAAATATATGTGTTTTGATGAAACGATTGTTTCCAAATTAGTGTCGTGTACAAACTAGTGTTTAATTGGTATTCTATTCTAAATATGGAATTGTTAATCTTGATAGGATTATATAAAATATCTTTTAGTTAAATAAGGAATAAATAATTGTCTTATGAGATAATTATTTATTACTAAAATAAACTAAGGATTTTTATATGATCTTAATTGTCAAATAATATAATCGAAAATATAGCTTGTTACGACTTTGGGAAACGTGTAACATGTCACGATTACCATAATTCGTATAGGATTAAATTAAGTAAATATTATGTATTTATTTAATATCCTAAACAAACTAAGATTATATTGTGATAATATATTTTATTATCTTTGACATAGTTTAGGAAGTTGTTTTAATAAGGATACTAGTTGTTTATTATATAAAGATCCTTCCTAAATATGAATTAGGAAATTGATTCCTTATATAATACTTATAGTATATTATTAAATCTTTCCTAAATATATTAAGATTAGATTTAAGGTAGTATTACTAAAAGACTAGTATTCAAGTTTTAGTAATATTCCTAAATCATCTAGGGTTTAAATTACCTAGACACATATTCTATATAAATAGACTACCTATGACACACTAAGATACACGAAATACACACACACATATACACGCAAATCAAGAGAGAAACCGCCGATCGTCTACTTCAATATTCGAGCTTATCATTGTCATATCCGATTCAAGATTCGAGTACTCAAGCATTGATCTTATTCATTCAAGATTGTGACATCAAGAAACATTGAAGATTTTATCTTATTTACGTAAGATAGAACGAGTATTTAGCGGTACTCATTGTAAGGCAAATATTTAACGGTATTTGTCGTAGCTAGATATTTAACGGTATCTAGATAAGAGTTGTGACTAACATCAAAGTCACACGAGTAGGGTTGATAAAATTGTAATCCAGAGTTGGTACTAATTTTATTAATCGAGAATAGTGGACGTAGGTCTCAAAGTGTGAGACTGAACCACTTCAAAAATATTGTGTCTCTCTTTATTATTTGTTCTACTCGAAGATCATCATACAACCATACACACATCGAAGAAGATTTAAAAAGAAGGCATACTCAATTCAACCCCCCATTCTTGAGTATATTATATCAATAGACTCTTCATATTTTATACCGAATCTGTCAGGTGTTGGAAAATCAGGAAAAGTCGTGTTTGTTCTTTAAGTTGACATTCCTATTAAGTTATGATGAGTCTAGGTTATGTGAATGATTAATTATTTTATTAGATGGTAATTATACATAATTATGGTATATAGGTGATGGATATGTGAAGGATCATAATTAATTTGAATAATTGATATATTATATTAGTGACGTAATTGTATTAGTTAGTAATTAAGTACATTATTTTGTTAGGTGTTGAATATGTGATGAAGTGATTCTGCTGATTGGATGTTAGCTGTGTGATGGGATTATATTGCTATCTTGGTAGTATACACTGATATTATACTCTATGATGTGTTATGAATGGGTGTTGAATTGTATGTATTGGATGCTGAACATGATTGACATGAGAATGATATTTGGTAATTGTTTATGTTAATATTGCATTCATGAGCATGACATATGCATTGGATACGGATTCGAGATGATGATATATTATTGGGCCCAGGCTAGTTCTGCAGGACTAAAACTGGTAACCTCAGATGTTATGCTGGTGTTCGGCGACGGCCGATGATACTCTGCCGGGAGGTTCGGTAAGGGTGGGAGTCACGGGTTGAGAATGAGATTGAGCTCGAGCATATCATGGCATTTGCATATCATCATTTGTTGCATTATGATTTTGTGTTATCCTACTCGACCGCGAGGTTGACAGTGTATTCGTGTGACACCTACGATGATCCGGAATGGGGAGTAGATTCTACAGGAAAGAGACAGATGAGCTAGGAGCTAGGGCAGGATTGTGAGATGCGGACTTGGACTTACTTAGCTTATAGATCACTGTAGTCTTTTTTTTTCAGAGTTTATTTTATTTCTTGTAACTCAGTTTTGTATTTGGTCTTTGGACAAGTTGTAAGAGATTTTATCTATCATTTAATTATAAATTATTACCGTGGTTGTTTTAGTTTGTTATTCACTACCTCGGTCTTTCCGAGATGGTAACAGTCGTATTTATTTTGGGAAAGTCTTGCTAAAGGCTCCTTAATAAATTGGGGAGTTACACCTCCGGTGTGGCCAGTATTATCTCAGTAGATAGTTCGAAAGTAGTTATCGATTTAATTTGAAAATGTAATCGTTTTAATTTGAAAAAGTAACCGTTTTAATTTGAAAAAGTAACCGTTTTAATTTGAAAAAAGTAACCGTTTTAATTTGAAAAAGTAACCGTTATAATTTGAAAAAGTAGCCGTCGTTATTCGAACAAGGACCATTTTTGTGAGAACCATTTTTTTCCGTTTTTGAGTTGATGTGAATTGAATTGCAATGAATGTAGAGCTGCACAAAGATTTGCTGGTATTTATAACTAAATAATAACGGTTACTTTTTCGAATAACGACAACTACTTTTTCAAATTAAAACGGTTACTTTTTCAAGTTAAAACGGTTACATTTTCAAATTAAATCGATAACTACTTCGAACTATCTACTGAGATGATACTGGCCACACCGGAGGTCGCCCGTTTCGATTTTCTACGACGGCGGTGTGGCGTCGAACCCATCGAAGTATGACAATGCTTCATCACGCGTTTCAAATCCACCATCTGTCACGAACAAAGGATTGTAATTAACGAAATTCTCGCCAGATTGCTCGAACGAATCTTATTTATTGCAAATTTTAAATTTGTTAAATTAAATTTTAAGATTAAATATAATAAATTACGTTCAACGGAAGACAAAAAAATAAATTACGTAAACCGATCAAAAATAAACAAATTTACAAAAAAAAAAAATCCGTCATCCATTCATGGTTGAGATGATGAATGTTTTCATCCTCACCATGAATGAACTATGAATGTCTTTGTCTAGTCCATAGTGGGGATGAAGACATTCATCATCCAACCATGGATGGATGATGAATGTCTTCATTCCCATCATGGGCCGGACGAAGACATTCATAGTCCATCTATGGTGTGAATGAAGATCATCATCCCACCATAGATGGACTATGAATGTCATCATCCATCCATGATTGGGATGAAGATATTCAACATCCCACCATGGATGGACTATGAATGTCATGGTCCATAGGAGGGCTCAATTTTGTTAGATCGGCAATTGATATAGTAGACGTCTTGAGGTTTGTGAAGGTATATATAAAGATCTACGCTAGGAGGCGTCAGAAAAGGAGTGAAGGAAGATGGGAGTGTTGGAAGCAAGAAAATGAATTAAAAAAATCGTTTGGGAGTGATTATAATAGTTGGGAGTTGGACTGTAACACTTAAACAATAACATGATGTTTGTTACCCAAGGCAAACATATATACCACTGTACACACTGAATATGCCCCAACTTGACATATTCACGGGTTTTAATTGTCTGCCTCAACCGTATGTTGTTCATTCTTAAATTACTCCTACATTTCAATGCTGGCTATCTAAACACTAAAACACACATACGGAATTACGGATACGGGTACGATTTAAGATTGTGTTGCATACTTGCATGTTCACGTCCTTAGTTTATACTAGTATACTACTCTTTATGCTCATAAAATAACATTAATCAACATCATATTGTAATTTGTAATCTACTATACTAGAGATTTTATTACTTAATTTATGTACCATTAATGATGCTTTTCATACGTTTATGCAATTTTTGCACTAATTAAACTATTAAAAAACGAACTGTTGTATTTGGACTTATAAGGCAAGAATAAAACTTGTAGTCTTATTTAGTGAATAGTGAGTTGACAATAAAGCGGGGAAAGAAGTTTGATTAGCAGAGTAAGGTGTCACTCTTACAGTCTTACACTATCATAAGCAATAAAATATAGGGAGAAAATTTGGCGTCGTAAGTCGCAATTAACAAGAATAAAGGTAAGCCATAATAGTAATAGTGATGAAAAGAAGACTAAAGTTTAGAAACAAATCTTTCATCGCCAATATAATAGGCGACACATACGGCTTTAATACGTTTCCTTAAGGGAGATAAAGATAACCCCACCTTCTTTTCTTTGCCTTCACTTGATTGCCATCAATTGCTAATCTCTACGAGTGGTATGTCCACATTGCGTTTTCAATAACTCTACGTGTACTCAGATTAGCATATATAAATTGCGTATATTAATTGAGTTATTTTATAGGAATCAATAAGCCCATCTAAAAACGGATATAATTGTTTTAAAACTAAAACGGGTTAAATATACCCACAAGCATAGATACGTCAAGTTTTTTTTGCTAATATCTACACATTTTGTTTTTGTTTTATATATAAAGTGGTAGTTATTTAACTCGTCTTATTTTTTCAAACGGATATATTTGGTTTGAAACAAGAGTTTTATTGAATTTTTTGCCAAAATGGTGTCCAAAACGAAACTATTTAACAAAGTGGTGCTCTTTTGAAACTATTTACCAAAAATGGTTCCACGTCACCATTTTTGGCTTTTCCTTTTTTTTTTTTAAATTTTTATAACACGTCGCTGTCCCAGACAGCGACCAGATGAAGGGAAGATTTTCTAAAATTGTGAAATTTGGGCAGGGACTTTGAGATGTTGGAGAAGCATCTGGTCGCAGTCCCAGACTGCGACGAGTTGAAGGGAAACTTTTATTCAAAAATTCAGAAAACATACAGATTCCTTCATCTGGTCGCAGTCCCAGACTGCGACCTGTTACGTGTTAGCATTGCAAAACCGGGTTTCCCCCTTCCCCTTCCTCATTTCACCCAAACTCCAAAAAAATCCCCAAATCACACTAAAACCCTAACTTTTCGCCTATTCAATTTCTAGCTTATTTCCGCCCAAATCCTTCCATTTTCTCTTTAATTCACACTCTAAGGTAACAATCTACACTTTATTTTATGTAAATTGTAATTATTTCAATTAGAAATTGATTAATTTGTGAAATTTTTGTTTATATCATTTTGCATTTTAGAATTTAATTTGGTTTTAGTTGTTGAACATGTGTAGGGCAAGTAAGAAAGGGGTTTTTCAAATGGCCGTTCCAGTACTTTTGCTGCAACTTTGGAGTTGGGAGAGGATCTCGATAGCCCGTCCGGTTATTAGGAGGTCAACCATCCCAATGGAAGAGGGTGTGGAGTACCCACTAGGATCACAAATGCAAGTTGGTGTTGATCCTTTGGGATGTAAATGGCTTAGGGTAGCCCGATATTATAAGGATCATCGCCTAGGTTTAAATGTCTTAAGAGATTTGTTCGATACTGTAACACCCCCATTTATTTAAGGGCCTGTACTAGGACTCCCCAGATAAATAAGGGTGTTACCATCTCAGTTTCCCGAGGCAGTAGATACAAAGGAAAGAACACAGTACTTTATTATTAAACGTTAAACTCAAAAGGAGCAAGTTCTACAACTGTTTCCAAAACTGTCTCAAAAGATAAAGAAAATTCTACAACTCATGATAGAACTACTAAAGTGATCTAGACACTGTCTGGTCTGGTCCGGATCCAAGCTCACTCCCATCAGCTCCCGTAAACTCAAGTACCTGTCAATCTGCTCCCCAATAGATTGGTTCATCACAGGTGATCACGAATACACAGGGTCAACCACGAGGTTGAGTAAAGGAAAATAAATAGTCAAGCATTACTATAAATAGAAAGTCAATCATCTCCACTCCGAATCACAAGACCCAATATTCTCCACACCGTATCACAAGACCCATTATCTCCACACCAATCACAAGACCCATTATCTCCACACCAATCACAAGACCCATTACCTCCGCACCAATCACAAGACCCATTATCTCCGCACCAATCACAAGACCCGTTATTCATCACCTCGAATCGTATCACAGAAATATGAAATCAAATAAAGCAATATACCATTCATACGATAATAGGATGAACATCGTTAACAACAATTAATAATCAAATTACTCATCATCAGGCATACGGTATTCCCCTACCTCGAATTGCAGAAGCGCAGACAAATCCCAAGCTCGCTAGAAATGTTCCACGCGAAAACCGCTACCTAAACACGTATTCGTAACGAATTAATAAACTTCCCGAACCCCATAAACAACCCACACTTACTATAAATAGAAACCTTCCATCAGTGGAAAGTTTCCAAAAATAGAAACTTTCCCAAAGTAGAAACTCCCATGACTCAATAATTTCCCGACTCATATCTTCAACTAACACGTAACAATATCCAAAATAATACGCATTACTAACGAATAATAAAGCAATAGATAATGATTATAATAATTAAACTAATAATAGTCATAATAATAATAATAATAATAATAATAATAAACACTTATATGCCAACAATAAAAAAACCCTAATGGAGAAAACGGCTGCAAGGCGATTTTCAAGCGAATTTTACGTTTGATCTTCTTCTTCAATCCTTGTTTTCATGGCACGTAATTCTGCAAACAAATCACAGACAAAAAGGAAGAGTATACTGCAAAGTATGAAGGAAAATCATAATAAAACACCAATCAGGAATAACAGAGCACGTGGCCCAGGGGAGAATGATGTGATGCGTACAAAGCCTATGCGAGAAATAGTAGGCATACCAGGACTGGATTTTGATGATGATGAATCCCTGGAGGATGATATCCTGGAATGGATCACACAACGTAGCAAAAAGAAAAACAAAGGACAAAGCAGCAATGTTGAGACTCGTCCAGAACCAGAGGAGGTAATTCCATGGACAGAAGAGGAACTAATCCAATTCACCAAGGAGGATATACAAGAGGAACTAGATTATTGGCAGAATGCCATATACTGTTATATCCTGGGAGCAAGACCACCATGGGAAGTGATCCAGGGTTTTGTTCATAGGATCTGGGGTAAGTATGGTATTGACAAACTATCATTTATGCCTAATGGGATTTTTTTAGTGAGATTTAAGAACTTGGCTGATAAGGAAACTATACTACAGTCTGGGTACTTCATGTTCGATAATAAACCCTTAATTATTAGGGATTGGACACCAGATACGAACTTACTTAAGGAGGATATCAAGGTTGTCCCTGCGTGGGTAAGACTCCATGAACTTCCCTTGAAGTTCTGGGGTAAATGTATACCAACACTGGCTGGGTTAGTTGGTAAATATGTGAAAGCGGATAATGCTACAAATGAAAAGAGCAGACTGGGGTTTGCAAGGGTAATGGTTGAATTGAATGTAGGGCAGAAATTTAAGGATCAAATAAAATTTAAAGACGAGAATGGTGAGATCATTACCTTCAATGTTGAATATGAATGGCGCCCTGATATTTGTGCAAAATGCAAAGGAATGGGACATACCACTGTCATGTGCAGGAACGGAAAGCCCCTGACGCAAAGACCAAAACCAGTTCAGAAAATATGGATGCCAAAGCAACCTTCCAGTGGGCTAGTGAACCCCAAAGTGACCTATGCTGCTGCAGTAAATGGGGCAGTGGTTGTGATTGATGAAGAGCATGATAAGGAGAATAAGATACCAGAGCATATCCCACTGTGTTTGGAGAACACTGCTACTGGAGTGACAGGTAATGATAAGGCTGATCCACCACCCCAACCAGTTCCTCATGAGTTATAAGATTGGATTCTGGAATGTCCGAGGGATGAACAATGTAGATAAACAAAAAGATATTAGCTGTTTTTTATACAATAAAGATGTGAGCCTCTGTGGCTTACTAGAAACAAAAATAAAGGGAGATAAGATCAATAATGTTATGAATAATATGTGTGCTGGATGGAGTGTGGCTACCAACTGCCATCAACATAATGGAGAAAGGGTTTGGCTCATATGGAAACCAACTCATTTTGATGTGTGGATTCTTAACACTCAACCCCAATTCATTCCTGCCAAGGTGACAGATAGAAGCACTAACACTACTTTTCATCTCACATACATATATGCTTTCAATGAGGGAAAGGATAGAAAGAGTTTATGGGAGCAATTAAGGAGAATAGCTATGAAAACGAGAGGTCCTTGGGTTATGGCAGGGGACTTCAATACAGTTATAAACCCTAATGAGAGATTGGGTGGCAATGCTAAACAGGAGGATATGGATGATTTCGCTCACTGTCTTAATGACTGTGATATGGAGGACATAGCAGCAACGGGGGCTTACTATACTTGGAATAACAAACAAGAGCCCTTGAAAAGAATCTACAGCCGTATTGATAGGTTCCTTATTAATGGATCATGGTTGTCTTGTATGCCAGACTATAGAGCTCACTTCTTTTCCGAAGGACTGTTTGACCATACCCCATGTGTGGTTTCTATTGATGGTGCTGACCACATCAGGAGAGGAAGATTTAAATTTTTTGATATGTGGGGCAAACATCCTGACTTCCACAAAATAGTGCAGACTGGATGGCAGAAGGTGATATGGGGAACCCCATTCTTCAAAGTTGTGAAAAAAAATGAAGCTCTTGAAGTATGATCTTAAGATGCTCAATAAAAAGTCTTTTGCTGACATTGAGATGCGTACTGCTCAAAGCATGGCAAACCTGCTTGCCATTCAGATTCAACTACAGTCAGATTATACTAATATTGCACTGATCCAACAGGAAAGGGAATTAACAGACCAAACCAGACATCTGAAAACTGCAGAAACCAGCTTCCTGCAGCAGAAGGCTAAACTGGACTGGCTTCAACATGGGGATGCGAATACTGCTTAATTTCACAGAGCTATCAAACATAGAAACCAGCATAATAAAGTGAGCCAAATCCAGGACATGAGGGGTCACAATCAAAGTACTCATGAGGGGGTTCAGGGAGCTTTCCTTGAGTATTATGAGCACCTGTTGGGTAGTAGCAAGAGAACAACTAAAATCAGGGCTGAGGTGATTCAGAAGGGTCCTTATTGTACTGATATGCATGCTGAAAGGCTCAATCAACCAATCACTGATGATGAGATTAAGGATATTGTCTTTTCAATTCCAAATGATAAGGCACCAGGACCTGATGGCTACACGAGTGGATTCTTCAAACAGGCTTGGGATATAATTGGGTCTGATATCTGCACTGCTGTTAAGGATTTCTTCCATAATGGGAAGCTCCTTCGACAGATTAATGCTACTACACTAACACTGATTCCTAAGTGTGATAGACCTGAAACAGTACAACAGTTCAGGGGGCATTTATTCAAGGCAGATCCATTGTTGAAAATATACTGATTTGTCAAGATATCATGCAACAATACAATAGGAAACATGTATCCCCCAGATGCCTGTTCAAAATTGACCTCCAAAAAGCCTATGACTCAGTGGAGTGGGTATTTTTGAATGATCTTCTGACCCAGTTACAGTTCCCTGCTCATTTTAGGGGACTCATCATGGAATGCATTACCACACCACAATATACTTTAGCTCTCAATGGTACTCAGTTTGGCTACTTCCATGGGCAAAGGGGATTAAGGCAGGGAGATCCCCTCTTATTCACCTTATGCATGGAATATCTTAGCAGACTCATTACTTTTGCAACAGAGAAATGGCCTTTTAGATATCATCCTCAATGCAAAGCTATGAAGCTGACTCATCTCATCTTTGCGGATGATCTCATGCTCTTTTGCAAAGAGAGAACCCCAGTCCATCCTCCTTCTGGTCAAAACTCTCACAACTTTCTCCCAAACAACAGGGTTGCAGCTTAACTCCTCAAAGTCAGCCATGTACTTTAATGGCATGAAACAAGATCTCAAGAATGATATTCTGCAGGTGACAGGCTTCACTGAAGGGGAAATTCCTTTCACATACCTAGGAATCCCTATTCAGACCAGGTAACCAAATAAACAGGAATGTGCTAGGATCACTGAGAAGATGGTGAGCAAAATAAGAAACCTAGGAACAAAAAAGCTCTCTTATGCTGGGAGAGTGGTTCTCTATCAATCACTACAAAAAAAGCGCGACATACTGACGGAATTTCTGACGGATTTCGGACGGAATACTGACGGAATATATTCCTGACGGAAATTCCGTCACAAACCGTCAGTTAAATCCGGCGCGTTGACCAAAGTCAATGGCGGTAAAAATTACTGACGGAAATTCCGTCAGAATCGGTCAGATTATATTGGCGCGTTGACAAAGTCAATGGCGGTAAAGGCATCTGACGGACATTCCGTCAGAAAACTGGATTCCTGACGGATATTCCGTCAGCACATTGCTTTATTGACGGAAAAACAACTGACGGACATTCCGTCAGAAATATTATTACTGACGGAATTTCCGTCAGATGTATTCGTTTAAATTTTGAATTTTGAACATTTGAAAAGCCACGTGTAAGTATTTATCTGACGGAAAATCCGTCAGTTAAGTTAAATACTGACGGAAATTCCGTCAGTTTTCCGTCAGAAATATTTTTTAATACCCCCTTGATTCAGTCGCGTTATTTTCCCCAATTCATAAAAACCCCCAATTATTTCCCTAACCCTAAATCGCACCCGACGAAACCCTCCACCACACCCTCCACCACTACTCTTGCCACCCTATTTCACTTCCACCACCGTCACCGTCATCTTAAGGTAAACATTCATCCTTCTCTTTCTTTAATTTCTGATTTTATGCTCTTTTTTTAATTTTTGAATCAATTAGTTAGTTTTTTATTGTTATTATATATGTTAATTGACTTAGGATAGAAGCCTTGCTTGATTTAGGATAGATGCCATAATGTTTGATGAGTTATGTAAATATTTGATTAATTATTTTAAGTTTTGATTAATTATGCTAATTTTTATTTAATTATGCTAATTTTGGTTTAATTATGCTAATCAAAGTTAAAAATATAAAAAGGTAATAGTATAGCTAATTTCTTATGAATGAGTTAAAAATACAAATGTTTTACTTATATGCTAGAAGTGCCTTTATTATTTATATTGACCTAGTACCCGTTCAAAAATTACTCATTAGGAGTAATTTTTGAATAGTCCCCGTTTTGGGACTGTCTTTGTACGTTTCAAGTCACTTAGGTAGTAAACATGTTATTGTGATTTATTAATGAGAAAAGAATTCGGTTACAATTCCTTTAATGTTCTTTGAGTACATATGTGGAAAAATTATTTTTTCTATATTGTGTATTTGAAGAACGGATGGGAATTGCTGCCGAATTTTTTTGTCATTAATAAATCACAAGTGCATGTTTGCTAGTGACTTGAAACGTACATTGATGGGTTTAGGTTGGAGTGATAAGGACCCATGAAAAACAAATAAAGAAATATTATTATTTGTTAACTGAATTGCTATGCTAATATGTTTAATTAATATGTATTTATTTTGCTTATAACTTTGTTTTTTAATCTTTTAACATATATATAAATCTGGCCAATATATATGTAGATTCATAATAACATGAAAAGAATAGAGCGACAGTGGATGTATGAAAGATTAGACGATAAAAAGAAACCTAAGCGTGAATTTGCAAATGGGGTGAAGGAGTTTCTTAAATTTGTGGAACAAAGTAGTGTGTACAAGGATTTAGGTGAAACGACGTGTCCGTGTAAAAAATGCAATAACGGCGCTTTTAAAAAGTTAAGGGATGTTCAAAATCATTTATGGTCAAATGGTTTTACCGAGAATTACTATGTATGGACATATCACGGTGAAAAACGTTCTACGAAAGGAAGTACAAGCAGTACAGTAGTTAATGAAAATCCGTATCGTGAGTTTGTGGAAAATGCATTACGTGATACCGTTGATCAAATAATGGAGGATCAACTCAATCCCGATGGCGTTAGTGATGAAGAAGTGCGTCATGAAACCCCAAACCCTCAGGTTTCTTGTTTCTTTAAAATGTTAGAAAAAGCAGAAAAACCAGTGTACGAGGGAGGTAGTATGAGTTTGTTGGAAGCGGCTGCTAGGTTGGTAACACTCAAATGTGAGAACAACATATCTCTTAGATGCGCCAATGGTTTTGTGTCCTTCGTTGGTGACATTATTCCAAAGGACAATCAAATGGCGCGTAATTTTAATGAGGTAAAAAATCTTTTAAAGGGACTACAACTACCCCATCAGAAGATTGATGCTTGTCCTACTGGATGCATGCTCTTTTGGGAGGAAGATGCTAATCTTGAACAATGTAGAAAGTGTCATGCATCTCGGTATAAAAGTGATAAGAATTCAAGACGTAGGCGAATTCCATGTAAACCATTAATTTATTTTCCGCTTGCGCCAAGGTTGCAACGTCTATATGCAACCAAACACCTAGCAGGTGAGATGACTTGGCACCATAAAAACTCCCGATTAAGAAAAAGGGGGACTATGGCACACCCAAGTGATGGAGAAGCGTGGAAACATTTCGATAGAGAGCATCCAGAGTTTGCAAGTGAGCCTCGCAATGTTCGGTTGGGTTTGTGTACTGATGGCTTTCAACCATATGGACAATTTGGGAAGAAATACTCATGTTGGCCAGTAATTGTCACTCCGTATAACTTACCTCCTTGGTTATGCATGAAGAGACAGTTTATGTTTCTAAGCATGATCGTTCCAGGTCCTAAGAACCCCAAGTCAAATTTGGATGTCTACCTTCAACCGTTGATTAAAGAGTTGAAAGAACTTTGGGAAAATGGCGTTTACACCTACGATGTATCCAAGAAACAGAATTTTCAGTTAAGGGCTGCATTAATGTGGACGATCAATGATTTCCCAGCATATGGCATGCTTTCCGGTTGGGCCACAAGTGGATATCGTGCTTGTCCTTATTGTCATAAAAAAGAACATAAAACGTTTTGGCTTAGAAATAGCAGAAAAATTTCTTGGTTTGATTGTCACCGTGAGTTCTTGAGACCTGATCATCCCTTCCGTGACAATTGCAAGCATTTTTTAAAGAATAAGAAAACCAATGATCGGATAGCTTCAGTTAGATTGACTGGTGATGAAGTCTGGGAATCTGTCAAAGATTTACCAAAAATTGTTGATGCTTCTGATCAAGAATTGAAAAGATTGAAAGACAATGATGAAGGGTGGTGGAAACAAAGTATCTTTGATGTGATGCACATTGAGAAAAACGTTTTTGAACAAATTATCAACACGGTGATGGATGTACCCGGGAAAACTATGTTTGGCCCTAAGGGTAAAGCTGACTTTAATGAACTTTGTTTTAAACGACCCGTATCATCTAAGTTTGTTTTAGACATGGCAGAGAAGAAGGCTGTATGTGAATGGGTTAATAATTTGAAATTCCCGGATGGTTATGCTTCGGATTTGAGTCGGTGTGTTGACCATAAGAAGATGGTTTTGCATTCCATGAAAAGTCATGATTGTCATATTTTTATGGAACGGTTACTTCCTGTTGCACTGAAATATTTGCTCCCAACGGGTTCTTGGAATGCAATCACTGAAATAAGTCAGTTCTTCAGAGACTTGTGTACTTCAACGATCACAGTTGACTCTATGGATCAACTAGAGTCAAACATTGCGGAGATAATATGCAAGTTAGAGAAGATATTTCCCCCTTCTTTCTTCAATTCTATGGAGCATTTGCCTGTTCACTTACCTTATGAAGCGAAGGTTGGAGGACCTGTTCAGTATCGATGGATGTATCCGTTTGAGAGATTTCTTAATCACTTGAAAAAAAAATTGGCAATAAAGCTCAGGTTGAGGGTTCCATATGCAACGCTTTTTTGTTAGAAGAAATTGCAAACTTCTGTTCCCTATATTTTGAAGATCACATTGACACAAAAGCGAAAGATTTAGATGTTTTGAATTCCGATGACCAGCCAAATTCAAAACTACCTGAGTTATTCAATGATCAAATGGGAACTACAACTGGAAAATGTGTCCAGAGATACTTGAATGAGAAAGAATATGAAGATGCCCATTTTTACGTGTTGAGGAACTTAGGAGAATTTTTAGCTCCATATGAAAAGTAAGTAATCATTTCATCATTATATTACTCAAATTATATCATATATATAATGCATAATTAAAACATGTTTTTTAAATCCAACTAGGGAATTTGAGACACATATCAAACTCACATTTCCTGATGTCATATCTTCTGATGATGTTTGGACTAAACATGACAAAAGTTTTCCGCACTGGTTCGAAAAAGAAGTAAGTGATACTAATTGAATTTTTTACTAATTATTACTAATTTCATATTAATTAATAATAACACAATTGCATTCTATGTTAATAGGCACTTAGATTCAAAGATCCGTTAATAGTAGCTTTAGCATTAGGCCCTAGTAACTCGGTGAGAACATGGAGGCGATATTCTATTAATGGCTACAAATTTCGAGCTTTTAAGGAGGGAGTTGATGTTTCAAAATCTACTATAAGCAACGGGGTTTGTGTGAATTCTACAGATGGGTTAGACTACTATGGAACCCTGAATGAAATAATTGAGCTTCTTTATCATACCGAGCGAAGGGTGTATAAGGTCATATTATTTAAATGTAATTGGTTTGATAATTCTCCACAAGGGCTAAGTATCCATAAGGTATACGGACTTGTTGATGTGAACATAAAGAAGCAACTTCGTGGACATAATCCATTTGTGGCGGCTTTTCAAGTAGATCAAGTTTGTTATGCTCCTTATCCAACTACTAAGAAAAGTAATCAATGGTCCGCAGTTTTCAAAATCAAGGCAAGATCACATGTTGATGCTCCTATTGACGAAACTGTCTTCCAAGAAGATGCGGTTCTCAATGATCACTCAGTTTCGCCAGTTGTGGTGGAAGAGACACAAAGTGAAGATGAATATGACGTGGTTGTAGAAAGGGGTGAAGATGAATATGAAGTTGAAGAGGATGAAGATGATTTTGAAGAAAGTATAAGAGAGGAAAATGAGGAAGTCGATGAAGAAGTAGGAGTACTATTTTCAGATAACGAACCTCTTTTGTTGTCTAGTGATAGTGATAGTGAAGATGACTAGTTGTAGAAATGTATGGATTGTTATAACAATTGTAAACATTCAAGCAGTTTGTTCTATTGCTTTTATTTAATCAATTTGTTCTATTGCACTTTTATATGTATCATCTAAATTTGTTATGTTGCAATTTGTTTCATATAGCTGGTGTTGTTTTAGTGTTTATCATGGTAGGTGGTGGTTTTGTTAGACGATATTTAGGTGGGAATAGTAATGCCGGAGGACGTCGTCGTCAGGAGGAGAACACACAGATTCCTGAACCACAACAACATGCTGATGAGGATGAGGAAGACGGCGGCGACGACGACGACCCGGTTGAGGAACCTTCACACGAGGATGAGACCGCAACGGTGAACCTGTCACGTGATCCTGAACAGGGGTATTGGTAAGTGTTTCATTTATTTTATTTTTTATTTTGACTTTACCATAATTCACAATATAATGCTTATGTATATGTTTTATTTTCAGGTGGGATGACCAGCCAATCAAGGACTATGTCACTTGGTCATTCACCCGTAATTTGGGGAAAGAGTTTTTCACCAATTGGAGTCAAGCTAGCCATGGACAACGTAAGAAGATGTACACTTACTTCCAGGTATATAAATTTCCAAATTATCATTTTTTAACTAAGCTTGTTTAATTCAATCATAACACAGTTTTTATAATATTCCATTTTTTTTAACAGAATCGTGTCAAAGTTGTGGAAGTTGGCTATGATCCCAAGACCGAGTGGAAGACTCGTGTTTCGCGGAGGATTACAAGTCTCGTCAATGGCACCAATTATAACCGGAAAAGGCCAAATTGGTGCCCCGAGAGGTGGTGGGTGAAGCTTCAAAAGAGGGCTGAAGATGATCCTGACTATGCCAAAAAATCTGCAATTAATAAGGCAAATAGGAGATCCGGTGGTGTAGACGGGAAAGCGTTGGGCACCCATACTCTTGGCCGGAAGAGTTGCTCGGATGCTTTCAAAGAATTGGTAAGTAATATTTATATTTATATATTTTTCACAATTTGGTTAACCAATCCGATTATATTTTCATCAACTTTTGTATTCAAACTTATTTCAGGGTGACGAGGCAACGCCGTATAAGCTGTTTGAGTATACTAAGAAGAATAAGTTTCAACAGTGGGTCAACCCTCGAGCTGCGAAGATCGATGTAAGTCAATCTATCTACTAATTAATTTACAAATAAACTAGTTAATTTTTTCGTTTGAATTTTGATGATAAGTATAACATTTTTTTCTTAATTTTTTTGTTTTCCAGGCTGCTTATAAGGAAATCATTTCTCAGCCCACTCCAAATGGAGAGCCTCGAGACGAGTATGGGGACTTCTACAAGGCTGTTGACGGGTTTGACAAGAAGTCCAGAATGTTCGGCACCGGTTCGATAGGGCCAACAGTTTGGTACGAGCCTCCAGGAAACAAAGGCCGTCGATCCTGCTCCTACGCACCCACTGAGTACACTCGCATTCAACAGGAGTTGGGTAAGGAGCGCGCCGCGAGAGAGGATCTTCAGCAACAAGTCATCAACAACAAGAAGGATATGGAAGAGCGCATGGCTGAGATGTGGGCACAAATGCAAGCACATTTGCCCCCGAACACCTGTTCAGGTTTTCCCCCTCCTAACAGTAGAGATCCCCCTCCAGACGATGGATTTGGTTTTGGAGGTGACGGTAGTATAGCCCCCATAGGTTAGATTATGCTTTAGGTTTCATGCTAGTTAGCTAGTTGGTGTTAGTTTATGACTTAAGTTAGTTAATATGTAGCTAAAGAATTGATCATGTTGAGCTTTTGTGTGGTAGTTTAAACAAATTATGGACCATTGTATGATATTTGACTTTATTTATTAAGTACCTTTGGATCCTGATACGCGGCTGATGTGGAAATTGGATTCCCGCTTTGCGGTCGACGAGTGTGTTTGTTTGTTGTAGGTTTTGATAATGAACGCGTGAATATGTAAAACAATGTTTCAATAACATTGTGGCTGGACAGCAGGCTGCTGTTCCCGGCCATACTCGCACAAATTACTGACGGAATTTCCGTCAATAATATAAATACTGACGGAATTTCCGTCAGTAAAGTCAACAAAGAGTTTGACCATACTGACGGAAATTCCGTCAGTAATATATATTTGTGACGGAATTTCCGTCAGTATGGTCAAACTCTTTGTTGACTTTACTGACGGAAATTCCGTCAGTATTTATATTATTGACGGAAATTCCGTCACTATGGTCAATATTCTTGTTGACGGAAAGTCCGTCAGTAATATAGATTACTGACGGAAATTCCGTCAGTAATTGGTTTTTAGTGACGAATTTTAGTGACGGAATTTATTGACGGATATTCCGTCAGGAATGCTGTTTCCTGACGGATTTCAGCTGTTTGTGACGGATTTCTTCCGTCAGTAAAACGCGTGTTTTTTGTAGTGAATTCAGTGCTGAATACCCTCTACAATTATTGGGCTTCCATCTTTATCTTACCTAAAGGAGTGATAAAGAGAGTGGAAGCTATATGCAGAAATTCCTTTGGGAGGGTAACTCTGAATACACAAGGGTACCACCGGTGGCCTGGGAAAAAGTCACAAGAACTAAACAAGAGGGAGGTTTGAACATCAAACAAGCCACAGTCTGGAATACTGCAGCAGTGGGAAAGCTGGTCTACTGGTTGTATGAGCAAGCACCTAAACTATGGGTGAAATGGATTAATATGAATTATCTTAAAGGAACAGCTTGGCATGATTATCATCCCCCCCGGACATCTCATGGACTTGGAGGATGATATGTAAAACAAAAGAGAAATTCAAGGTCTGCTATAATAATAACACTTGGACCATCACTGACAAAGGCTATACTATATCAGAGGGTTATAAATGGCTGAAAGGAACTCACCCTAGTATGGACTGGTCACCTCTAGTCTGGCACAAGTGGGCAGTTCACAAGCATTCCATGATTACTTGGCTGTTCTGTCACAATGGAGTCAATACAAAAGAGAAACTGTATAAGATAGGATGTAGCACTGATGATCTATGTTGCCTGTTAGGGCTGAGCAAAACCGGTATACCGCACCGGTTTTACAATCTGGAGCGGTACCCGGTTTTTAAAAAAAATGGATTTCAAGGAACCGATACCGAACCGGTTTAAACCGGTATACCGGTTTTTTCAAAAATTGGAAACCGGATCCGGAAATCCGGATTACCGCACCGGTTTTAAAACCGGTTTCACTAAATTTTCCTCTTTAGACGTTTAGAGTTTAGTTATTAGTTAGGCTTTTTTTGTTTTTTTTTCAAAAAAATTATAAACCGGTTTGAAATCCGGGTCCCGGTTTTCAATTATTCAAAACCATATCCGCTCCGGTTTAGCATAATATAATCCGGTTCGGATACCGCATCCGGAAAAAAACCGAATTTTCGGTTTTCTTTTTACGGTTTTCGGTTCGGTTTCGGATTTATAATTCGGATCCGATTTTTTTGCTCAGCCCTATTGCCTGTGTGGGAATGGAGTTGAAAATGGCATACACCTATTGCAGGAATGTATGTACAGCAAGAGAATCAGAACTCACCTGGAACAATGGACTGGCCAAGCTCTACCTCTGTTACCTGAAGCTCGATGGACCTGCAATGACAAAAAAGATAAAGGAATGCAGGCAGTGGTGTTTAATGCGTATTGCTATGTAGTGTGGATGAAGAGGAATAAGGCTAGATTTGATACTCTGGTAGACAGGCCCGAGAGAGTAACAAAGGAAATTCAAGAACTGGTGATGAACAGAATGAAGACCCAGCAGATTGATAGCCCTCAGTTTCATACTTAGTGTCTTGGTCTTGTAAGCCCCTGATTGTTTGTAACTAGGGAAATTATTTTGGTTATCCTTGATCTCTCATGTATCTTTAACTCTTGAATGATGTATATACGACTCACATTTACACCAAAAAAAAATAAAAATAAAAAAATAATAATAATAATAAACAAAACGCAACAACCCTCACTTGACACACGGTTTACAACCCTACTACCCCCTATTGCCGCCGCAACTCACCACCACAACTACTAGCCAGTGAACCTAGAACCACCAACCATCCCGGCGACCACTGGCAACCTGGTCGCCTGCCACCGGCGAGGTGAACCAGACCTCCAAACCCGCCTAAAACCTCACCCTACCACGCGACCAGCCACCCCTGGATAACCCTGTCGACGGCCGACCAGTCCAAGCCACCACCCCTGACCGTTACCAAAACACTCCCCTGACACCAGACACCCACCCACGGTGGTACCACCGCGTCGACCTCCCCCGAGTCAACGGTAGTACCACCCCCAAAACAACATAAAACCCGTGAGACCACTTAGAACGAACCCACCTATTCGACACCTCCTACGCCACCTGAGACCACTTAGACAACCGCCCTAACACTTCCCTGACCACCACCTGTTCCTCCACTCCAAATAACATCAAAAACGAGAAAAGGAAAAGCGTCGACACTACTAAAAATATTGCTGGTCAGACTCGGTTATTAAAAGAAACAGAGGAGTCCAGTGACAGGCGTCTGAAAACCGCCTTCCCTGGCGTTGCACGGTGGTTGACATATATACGACAAGGGTCAGACACGACACCCACACCCCATAGATTACTTTACACGAAAGATACAGACACAACAACAACATAACACGACTCAAACTTGCATACAAAAACGCAGATGTGAATGACGAATGTACAACGTTTAACATACCTATTTCACGAGCGTTTCGACCACCCCTTGTCTGCCTTAGAGTCACCGTGAACACTGCCTACTTACTCTTTGTTGTGACGGCTGAGGATGTGTGGTGTTTGAAGGAGGATTGTGGTAGCTTTTAGGTTTAGAAAAAGGGTTTAAAGGTGACGGCAGCAAGGGGTTTGCTCGGTAGGGTTTTGAGTTGTGTCACAATCTCAAAACGTGGGCTTGGTGATACACACATCTCGAGGCCCATGCCAACGTGCTAGAGGTCTCGAGATCAAGCCCCCATAACGACATAAACCACACTACTCGCTTAAATACTTAAAACATACTAAACCATAACGAAAGCTATCGACACAAAAATAAACTTAATTATCGAGACCAGATTTTCGAGGTATTACAGATAGCATGGTTGAGTTGCAGTTTGTTTGGGTACCCTACACTCAAACAATACTCAATTATTTGCCACATAGATGCACGGAAAATCAAGAGGAGTGGTATGTTATCGCTCCTCTAATTTGTTTCGAGATGGTGGAGTGGCACTTACCTAACCGTGTTATGGCCAATTTGGGTGGGACAAACCTATTCCCAAATTGTGCAACACCGGTCCCGAGTTGCATGCATCTAATCGCCAAGGATATACTACGTCGAACTATTCAATCGAGTTTGGTCCTTACATAACCCAATGGCAAAATCGAATGCGCAAAACCGTTCAGCCGGGTACTCCATAGAGTCCATACTCGGGGATTATGAGTCATGATGCAGAATATTACGAGTGGTACAACGCTATCACACGTCTCCGTATTGCTCCACCATGTGCAAATGTAAATCAAGACTATGCGGATCATCACTACTACTACCCTACCGCCACCGATTATCAAACTCGTAAGTATTCTAACAATCGTTGTATATTTTTATTACTTATTTGCCAACTTTTAGTATTCTAACAATGTTTTATTTTCAAAATGTAGACGGAAATGGGCGTAAACAACTACAACGCCACGAATGACCTCATCAACAACTACCCTGAGAACGCTCCTTTGGGTATGTATAAAGTTCTCGAGAGGGTTCGCAGCATGTCACTTGATGCTTTGCGAAACACAAACCAAGGTCATCTCGTGCATTATCAAGAACCGGAAGAACCGACACCTCCATCACCACCAAGATATGACTTTCGACAGCTCGATCATCGTATTCAAGGTCAAGAAGGTGAAGCCGGTGCATCCACATCACGAACGCGAAAGAAGGGAAATAGTCGAAGGCAAGATTAGTGGATTGTCGCTTAGTTGTTTTGTTACATTTTGTTATTGTTGATTTCAAACATTAGGTTCAAGTTGTCTATGTATTAAGACTCAAGTTCTTTTTATGCATCTTTAATGAAATGAACATGGATTCCAAAGTCGTGTTGTTGTTTGTATGCTGTGGGTGTGATTTAAAATGCAAGGACAAAAAAATGAATGAATGGAAAGAAGGAATGAATGAATGGAAAACATGTCCATGGTTAGAAAAATTCCTGATTTTTTTCCAACCCACCCTTCATCTGGTCGCTGTCCCAGACTGCGACCAGATGCATACTCAATATCAAAGCTTCATCTGGTCGCTGTCCCAGACTGCGACCAGATGCACGTCCATCTTATGAAAGTTTCTGCCCAATTTTACAATTTGCATAAAAATTCTCTTTATCTGGTCGTTGTCCCATACTGCGACCAGATGCATCAAAAAATTCTTCCCAATTTGAGTTTTTGCATAAAAGTTCCCCTTCATCTGGTCGCAGTTTAGGATTGCGACCAAATGCTTCCCCAACTACTGAAAGTCTCTGCCCAAATTTCACAATTTTAGAAAATCTTCCCTTCATCTGGTCGCTGTCTGGGACAGCGACGTGTTAGAAAAATTTAAAAAAAAAAAAGGAAAAACCAAAAATGGTGACGTGGAACCATTTTTGGTAAATAGTTTCAAAAGAGCACCACTTTGTTAAATAGTTTCGTTTTGGGCACCATTTTGGCAAAAAGTTCAATTTTATTTGTGTCGTGTATATGAATTAATAATCTAAATTAAGTTTCCTCTTTTTACATTAGTCTTTTGAGGTGGCAATTGAGTCATTTAGGTCGGTTAGTGATCGGGTTATATCGGGTTTGGGTAGGGCTGTTAATGAAACGAGATAGTTCGCGAGCAACTCGAGATCGGCTCGGTCAAAGCTCGGTAAAAGCTCGGCTCGAAAGCTTAACGAGTCAAGCCGAGCAAAGGCTGACTCGACTCAAAAAGCTCCCGAGCGGCTCGAACATTTGAGATTAAATAAGATATTAATCATATTTTTTTAAAATATGCTCATAATATTTTATAAAAATATTTTATCATTATTATATCTTTGTATCATATATGTCAAATATCTTGTTTCATTTGCTAAATATTTTTACATATAATCTTCAAACCTTGCTATTGAAAATATCGGAAGAAAAAACTAAAAAATAAACAATTTTATATAGGCTTGATTTGGCTCGAGCTCGTGCTAAAGCTCGCAAGCTTTGTAACGAGCGCATTTTTTTCAAGTTCGGGTAAGATCGGCTCGAGCTCGAGCTCGAATTTTGGTAATCGAGCACAAGCCGAGCAACGCCAAGCTCGGGCTCGGCTCGGCTCGTTAACACCCCTAGGTTTGGGTTATGTAGGGCAGTGACGGGTTCAAGTCGGTTTAGTTCATGTTGGGTCATCTTTAGGTTGGGTCATCAACGGGTGGCAAGTTCGGTTGGGTCATTAGCGGAGCGGTGTCGGGTCATGTTATCGGCATATATTTTATCTGGTATATTTAGTTTTATATGATACTTTTATGTTTAACTAATAAGTAAGAGTATTATCTGTAGTTTTAAGTGAAAATAAGTAAGATGAATGTCAATTGGTTGTTATTTAAACCATTATTAAGCCAGTTTATTATCGGACCATCTCTCTGGTTGAGAAAATATCGGGTCATGGGCCGGGTCGGGTCGGTTTAGGTCGGGTTCGGACTGGGAAAAATAAGGTTGTTATTGGTTATCGGGTCGGTTCGGGTTGGGAGAAATAAGGTTGTTATTGGTTATTGGTTCGGGTCGGGTCTGTAATACCCCCATAAGCCAAAACCTTTACCAAGGGCCCTTAGCGTCCGGAAGTGTCACTATCTCGGTTGTCCAAGATAAAGCATATCAAAGATATCATAACGAAACGTGAAATTAAATAACTTTATAAGTGATTACAATATCCAAAACCAACTAAAAGACAAAACTACAAAATGTCACGGTGAAGCTCCCTCTAGGGTTTCTGTGAGGGTTATGTCTTAGCTAGTCTTTGCTTTTCCTTGGTTTTGAAGGTTTTTCCTGCGTTTTGCTCCTAGGATCTTGTTTTTTTTCCTCTTATGTTCTCTTAGTTAAGGCTTTAGGGCGTGAAGAGTCCCATGCATTATGAGTACACATACAAACCCTAATTACAATTATGGCAAAGATGCTGCCGAGGAGGAGAGTGAGCAGTCGTTTATTTGGGATGTTGGCGAGGGTTCGAAGGATGGAGAAATACCTACATATCTGTTAATAGGACGAATCTGGATGTCAAAAGAGATTAATGTCAAAGCCACCATAGAAACGATGTCGAAATTGTGGAATACAAAAGGTAATGTTTTTGGAAATATATTAGACAGTAAAAATAAAATCTTTTTGTTCGAGTTTGCTGAGAAAGGGATAAAGCCAAAGTTATTGAGGGTCAGCCTTGTCACTTCGATAAGTTTATCTGGTTTTTCAATGAACCGGGGGAGGAGGGGAAATTGACGGATACACCCCTATTTCACGTTTCTTTGTGGACAAGGGTGTATGATTTGCCAGTGAAGGGGAGAACGAATATGGCGAATATTCGTATACTTGGGATGCAACTTAGGAAGTTTGTTAATGTTGATAAAGCTCCATTCCCTGAAATGGAGAAAGCGATACGACTCCGCATATTTCATGATGTTAAATATTCGTTGACGGCTTTTATCAATATACGTATGCCTAATGGAAATACGACCAACTTTAAATTGAAATATGAAAAGTTACCAACTTTTTGCTATGGGTGTGGAGTGTTAGCCGTTAGGGCACGGTAAAAAGGACTGTGACGAGGGGCCATACGACGTTAGGGAACTGAGTTTTGGGGAAGAACTGAGGGCATCATGGTGAAAAGTTGTGAAGACAATTGTTGAAGCGAATAGTAAACGCTCCAAGTCTCTGGTAAAGGATCTGGAAAAGGAAAATCAGAGAAGGGAGGATGAGGCATTCTTGATATGATTGAGAAGCTTAAACAGATTGCTATAGAGTTCAAGGGTTCCAAAATGCAGGCTGAGGAGACGCTTGATACGAATTCAAACAATCCAAGTAATGGGGACTCGGTACCTAAGGGTGTGTTTGGATACAATTTTAGGAGGGAAATGGAGGGGAGGGAAAGGGAGGTGAGGGGAGGGGAATTGTGGTTGTTTGGATAATAAAATTTTAAGAAGGAAATGGGAGGGGATAAAAGAGGGACATGATGTATTGTATTGAGGATGTTATGGAATATGATGAATAATGACAATAATACACTTCCCATACAACTATGAAGCTTTGAAGTTGTGTTTTCCTTCCAAATATCACCTACTTAGGAAAGAAAACCATTTGAACTAAAGGAGGGAAAATAGATCCTCTCATTTCTTCCCCCCCAATTTCCCTCCCTCTAAATATTGTATCCAAACAAGAGAAACTCCACCCCTCCCTTTCCCTCCCCTCCATTTCCCTCCAAATCCCTCTATCGAAACATAGCCTAACGGTATTGTGAGTTTCCCAAGTTCTATGTTGGAGTGCGTAAGAGAAGAAGTGAGGTGAGGAGATAGTAATGCTGCCTATGGGACGAAGGGAGATCAAGGCGATGCAGTAGTGAGGGGGAGATAAAAAGGGTGGTAAGAAAGTGAGGACACAAGATGAGAAGACTACACATATGGACAGGGAGGTAGTAGGAGGATAAAAGGAGCACGGAAAATGGAGAAGAGTTGTGAGAGAAAAGAGGGAGGAGTTGAGGGAGAACTTCTATCGGTGTTTGTCGAACCAGGACACGAATTACAATCAACAACCACATTTCCAATCATCCACAAAACTCGACCAATCAAATTTCTGTAACCAAAATCAAAATCAAAACCAGAGAAATACATCCTATGTCCCACCACATCAACGAAACAACAATCAAAACTTTAATCACCAACAAAATTACCAACAACCCATGCAACCACCTTTATTCATTGAGCTTCCAAATCCTAATGCATCTATTGAGCAATTCTTGTCAAATATGGAAGCTAAGGCCCTTTAAAGGGAAGCCCAGTTGGACCAACAATTCAAACTTCTCAAATCTAATCTTGCTAATGTCCAAAGCGACCAAAAATCTTTTGAATCCTATATGGTTAACCAAGGCAACAATTGTTGGAGGTTGTGTCCTCGACAATAATGCGTTCACATATTTAATTAAATCTCATTTGAATGAAACACAATTGAGAATGTTACTCTTTTAAAGTCGACTGATCAACATTTATCGATAATGATTGGCTGTCTAGAGTTTGACATTATCGTCATATGATGGTGGTGATCAGTTAATCCCTTAAGGTCATATTTTTAGGGAACTCCGTCTCAATAGAATTTTTAATTAATCGTATATGGATAGGGATTAATTAATACATTGAAACTGGAAATGATTTTACATGACGTGTATTATTATAATGGGATTATAATAATAATTGTCAAAGTGATAAAAATTGTTTTATTACTTGGTTTTATTTAATTGTTTACGAAACAATTAAATCGGGAATGAATACGGTCTACATAAATTACAAATAGTTGTAATTAAAATTATGATTACACATTTTTATAAGACAGTAATTAAGAATTACTAGGTGAATTATTTAAATGTGATAAATTTGTGAATTATGAATTTTAAAGGTTAAAATTGCATAATTACATAATGAGTCATGTGTCATGTAACAAGTGTGACATGTTACATTTGTACAATTGACAAACTTAATATGGAATCCATTTTAAGTCCATATGGACCGTGTACATGGAGTTAGGGACAAAGAATTGTCTTTGTTCTTATCAAAGCTTAAAAGCTTATGATTAGGAAGAGGCTTATCATGCTAGTAGTCTTACACCTAGTGTCATGATAAAGCAAAGGACATGTATTGGACATGAAATAAGGAGCATGCAATGACTCCTTTGACCTTAGAGAGGCCGGCCATTTTGGCCTTATAAGAGGATCATTTCCTCTTATAAAAACTTCCTTCCAACACATAGCTTCATAGTGTACATTCTACATTTGTTCATCATATTCTCTCTAAATTGTTTAGAGAAAATAAAATCATTTATCATAAAATTAATAATATTAAATGTAACATTATTAATAATATTTCTAGGTTAGTTAATATCCGTTTTCTAGTAATAACAAAACGATATTGGTATTGAGATCGGGTCCTTGATACGCACCTTTTGGAGACGGTTTTAATTTAGACCGTCGATAAGGAGGATCATCCTAATATTATTGCACAAGAACAAGTGAAGGTAGGAGACCTTAATTGTGCCCAAAATCGGTCCATTGTTAATGGTATGAAAACCAATTTATTTAATCTTATGTAATTCATTTTGCATGCATAAGACCTTTTAAGTTTCATGACTAAACTTTTAAATACTCATATGAGATATGACTAATAATCTAAAATTCATATTTTTCGTGTTAATAAGATTAACACATATAATTCGAAAATTTGTGTTTTATTATGATAAATCGCGAAATAATTTTGCATGTTAAAGTTTCTGATCCTAAAATGGTTTTAGGTCATAAAAATAATTTAATATTTAATTCTCATTTTATAATTATTTGTATATTTTTGAAGTTTAAATCGGTTTTAAACATCAATTTATGGGAAAAATAGTTAAACTTTGTTTCTGGCCGTGATTTTTAGATATGTTCTCACATGCATATTTTATATGTTGTATAAAAATTTTCGTAACAAAATAAGTTATTATGCATGGATTATGAATTTTATGAGATAAATTGTCTTAATATGAGTAAAAATGGGTATATAAAGTTATAATTGGAATCTGAGCTTGAAAATTTTATGCGATGTCACATGCAATATTTAAAGTACCTATTACAATGTTCAAATTTAAAAGGCTACTTTTGCATGATTAATGATTTTTAGAGTAAAAATCATATTAATAGTGACTAAATTTGACTTTAATAGTTAAAGTCGGAATTCGGTCATAAAGATTTTACACAATGTCACATGCAATATTTACAGAATGTATGTAAATTTTGATAATTTACATGATTTATGATTTTAATGGTTAAAATCGACTAAATAGCGACTAATTGTGTTAAAAAATAGTTAATCTTAAAATTATGGCATAAACTTTTACCCATAAATGTCTTATATGATAGGTACATCAGATACAAAAGTTGGATGTCAAAAAGTTTCTGGTATTGTGATTATTAACGTTTTGTGATTACTAAAAATTTATGGTTATTTTATTGCAAGTTGTTATAATTAAATTGAATATTTGGACATAAAAACATGCATTTTACGATTTAATTAAGAAGTAATATAATTATTTTGCTTGAGACCATTTTGATGAGATTCTGAAATTTTAGAAATTTCCAGAATTTTCAAAAATTTTATTTTTGAATTTTCAAATTTTTTATTGAGTCGTTTGGCCATTTTCCTTTATTTTTCCGTAAATACGAATAATTCATGAACAGTAAAGTAAAATCGAGTTGAATCATGATCAAACGTTAGTAAGGACTAAATTTTGATGCCTAAAATGTGTTAGGATGATTAACTTGGAGATAAGTGAGATTTAGGTGATTTTTGGTGATTTTAAAAGTTAAAATCACGCACGTCTGTAAAACCGTAAACAAATATACTAGAGCTGTTCATGGGCGGTACCGTCCGAAAACCCGGCCCATCCGGCCCAAATTTTTACCGGTTTTGGACATCATTTCTCTGAAAAAATGGGCCAGGGGCTAACCCGGCCCAACCCATTTTAGTAAATGGGCAGGGCACGAACAAGAGAAACGTAAAACGGACTGGCTAATCCGGCCCGCTAAAGTAATATGAGCAATTATATATAATTAATTTTTGCTTATTTTTTACTCTTGTTTGGATTTTGGAACTTATATTCAGATGACCAATTTAGTCATCCTTCTATTTTGTGTATTGATGTTAAGAACTAAAAACTTAATTCAATATCGGCTTTGCAAGTTTATCCCGTTGATAATTACTTAATTAATTAATTCTCAAAAGTTGACAGAAAAATATGAGCCCGTCAGCCCACGGTTTGCCCGAATTTAGCAGTTGGGCGGGTAAGGACAAAGAGAAGTGGCCCGCTATTTTGGCCCAACCCGCCCGCTATAGTCTTATAGGGCATACTTTTCCCTTTCAGCCCGACCCATGTCCGGCCCAAACCCGCGTTTGGACAGCTCTAAAATATACGATATTTGCTCAGGTACGGCGATTTGGCATTAAAAATTGGCATGTGCATACATATTTTAATATTGTATTTTATTTAATATGAATGTCATATTTGGACTGTTTTATATAATTTGGAATTATGTAATTTTTCTTAGTATGACCTTAGTTTTAATCGATATTACCCGTAATGTAAGAGAATATTGATTCGGTTGTAATTTAAGTGATCTCGTATCACTGGCTTGTAATTTAATAGATTTAAATTTATGTTTTCAATAGAATAGTTCTATTATTTTATTGTAATTCCGGAGATTCCAAAAGACGATGTCATTCGGAAAGGAGTTCCGACAAGACGATGTTTTCTTGGAAGGCGTGCTTTTGAAGTTCAACGGACCAAGGAGTTGGTTTCCAAATTTGTAATAGTTAATACGATTTTCTATAATTAGGAAGGCCATACTAGGACTTTATTGCTTTATTGCTTTAATTTTGCTTTATTTGTATGTTTGCATGCATAGCCAAATTGCCATAACATGCATTTTAAAATAATCGTTAAAAACGACCGTGTCAATTAAAATTATTGAGTTCACCGATTTAATTTACTTAAAAGTGATAGATAATAAATTGACAAGACCTCTATATTATTAAAATAATTGAGATTAGCCTTACCAAATAGTAGAACCCATGTGCTTCTATTTCATGCGATGGTGCTAGACTGCTAGTCCAGTGAGCAGTACGAACCCCATTACGTAGGATAAGTCGGGCAATGAGGTGGATTCAGTCCAGTGGGCGGATCGCATCTCAATGCACTCAAATTTTTTTTGTACTCAACGGAAGTGTAGAGGACCAGTGGTCAATGTGTTCCGGGCTAAAGATGAATAAATTATTAAGTTTTCATCGATCCAGAGTTTTAGTGTAGAACCGGTTAAAGGTTAACCTACCAAACCATATCATTGAGTCGGAGTTCCAGTGGTTCACGATCGTGGTGGTCTAGTGTTTGGGTCTTGGAATCATTTATAAAATTGGATAGAGGTCATTTTATAGATGCTTTAATAACTTGTTGAAATATTTACAAGTTGAATCAAAATGATGAATGTTTGTTTTTCCTACTTTGTTATTTTATAATTGTTCATTCTCACTCATATATAATATCATTCGATTGTAACCAATATCTCCGCTAAACATCTTAAACTATATCGACAAATAGAATCTCTTTCTCCTCACTTGAACCATGTCATAGGTTGTGGACGAGCTCCATAGAAATTATTCTATTCCATAGAATTTGATAGGAAGGTCCTATGCAAATATAAGATTAACATCTTAAAATTCCCAACAAACCATTATGATTTCTTATAAAGAAACTTAAATAGAAGTGATTTTAGTCAAAATGTGTTGATTAAATCTTCTATGCATACATGGTTCTAAAGTCTTATTACTCAATTTAAATAAGTTATCGTCTAAAACTTAAGGGTTAAGAACATGACGAAGTTAATATAAATTGGTAAATTGATTTGAGAAAATCATTGTAACCAGTACCACCTCACTTCATAGATATTAACTCCTATGAGAGATTAATTTGGAATTAATTGAAGAAAAGGTCTTCTTCAAGTAAGAATTCTTGAAGTGAGTGGGAGTTATGAGAAGACCGAGTCTCCCTAAGTAGTTAAGAATAGAACGAGGTTGAGAGAAAATCGTGTAAGACACGAAGTTAAATACAACTCCAAATTGTAAAATCTAAGGATGTTGGTAGCATGACTCCAGCATAATTCATAGGAAATACTTATGACATTGAGTTTTCATTCTACAGTATCACATTGTTTGCATATGAGTGCAAATTGGTGAATCATGTTAGTAATTCCATTTTTCACATGATTGAAATATGGTAAAGGAATAACAAAATTTACTATTATAAATGGGTATTTAGAGGAGGATGTGTTAATAACACGATCCGAGGGTTCTTGTAAATCCAATCGTCCTAACGTGAAGAAAATCGTATGACGATTTGTCAAGAATGATAAACATGAATGAAACTAAGTTAGTTGCCACTTCACCCGTAAGCAATATACATGTTATATTGTGCTTAACCAAGTTTTGGCTTTAGAGTTGTACATCGATAAAATTTATTATGTGCATTATCTCTAAACATAATTCGAGTTTTGCGTAAAAGGTAAAAGGTTTTACCATCATGCAATTTAAACAAATGTTGTACTCAATCTTACCACAAATGGATTTATGGTTAGGCCATACGAATTAAGGTAATCATATTCCAAAACAAAGTTTAAAAGGTCATATGTATCCTAGAACTCAAGTTGGTGTCTCAAGTCAATTTTCCTCGTTTCTCGATTAAAAGTCGCACTTGAGGTTAGGAATCTCATGGGTTATGCGAATCTTGCATTCAAAGCAAGTCATTTACCCAATAAACACTTTAAGGTGTATGGGTGAGTACGAATTTCAATCTTGAAAAATATTTTTAATTCTTCTCTTTTACCGATAAACTAGTTTGATATGTGGTCTCCACCTAATATGGTAACAAGAGATTGAGATACCCGAAATAGAATTACTTCATATAGAGGATTTTTCCTCGAGTAGATGAGATCTATCTTCGATTGAAGAAATTAACACACAGGAAATTCTCGTTGAGAATGCTTGTACATTGGCTCAAGAAGATGTTCTTGGAATTAGATAATGATCTAATTAAGCCTAGTAATTTACACCAAATCGAGTGTGATAAAGTATCACAAGTTTACTTTCATAAGCATGTTTATCGAATGTACGAGAAGGTAATATTAAATCATATATGATATGATTAAATCTTTACAATTAAGTGGGAGTTATTTTCTATTCCGATTTTGTCAAACATTTATTTTCCCGCTATGTAATAAAGCATAGGCGTACAAGTCATATGAGATATGAATAAGCAAGGTGCCTAAGTTGTAGCATGTTTCGAATGATGAAAATTTTCCTATATGATCATGAGAATAAAGGGTTTGTAGCTCATGACGCTGTCTATAAAGAAAGAAGGATTATTTCTTTTAGACAGACTGGGAGAACTTATGATAGAGCCAAAAACCCAGTATGATGCCATATGAAAATGTTCTTCCTAGTATGATAAAGCCTTCTTGCTTTGATGCTCTCTAATCATTTGTCTACCAACTCTTGAATGAGATTTCGTTGAGATATATGCCTTTTTGCTTTGATGCTTTTAGTCATTTTATCGCGTGAAGTGTTATTCTATGCTTTTGCCGTTTGAAGTGCTAGTTAGAGCTTTCCCTTGGATTAGATGTTCGTTCTTGCTTGTAGGAGAAAGTTGATAACTGTCATGTTACCTTTTAGTGTAACGAATTTGTAACTTGTTTAGATGTTTTATTTAGTTTCGACTTTACTTAAATCCGAAATAGATCAGTTGATTGGTGGAAAAAGTTTTTGCACGCAACAACGGAACTATATTAAAATCGGATCTAAAGATGATGTTGGATTTTAAAATCATCTAGCATGAGTTTTGGAAGTCTAATGTCATGGAGTTGAATCATGGTTGATTGGTGGCAAAGAGTTTTCCACGCAATAACATAGTTTTATTCAATTCGGACAAGTTTTGACATGTTGGATTTTAAAAGTCATCGTTAATGAGCTTTGTAATATCGCAACTATCCTAAAGAGGAAATGTCAAAGGGTTGAATTCTTTGTGTTGATCATGTGATAAACATTTTCTTGAATGTCAAGAAGTTATGTCTATACATGAATTTTAGTGGGAGTAAAGTAAAATCACTAGTCTTACATGAATGTGACATGTTGATCATCATGAATGATAAAGATCATTATGAATGATAAAGACTCGTGAAAGGAATAAATACATCACTACGATATCCAATTACTGGATATTAGCGTACAAGTTGATATTCTTATATCGATAAGAATAAGGGCAAGTTCAAATGTTTTGAACTATAGAAATTGAATCCCTATGCTTCCGCTGCAGGATCAATTCTTTACGCTAAGATGTATTACCATTCTTAAACTTCGTATACTTGGAGTATGACGTAATATTACAAATCGAATTTGGAGAGAAGTCTTTACATGTAGCCATATATTTCATCAGACAATACTCAAAGAGTATTAAAAGGATGAAGCTAAGTGTTAGGATAATTTATCGGATTAATGTGCAATTGAGTTGCACAATACCATATTCTACACACATATGGATGGTTAGAAAACCATTTTGACTATAACTATAAAGGAGTAAATCTGTTAGAAATGTTCTAGACAGTAGAACAATGAAAGGTATTCAACAAATATGAGTACACTTATATCTATGAGATATTATAGAGGGAAGAGTCCCTCAGACACTGTGAAAACAGTGGGAGCTATTCTAATGTAAGAAAGCTTGTGTCTAGATACGAATCAAGACACATACTCGTAAGGTTAGCATAATGAGATTATACATAATCAAGGGAATTTATAGTAAGGTTATGTGAAGCACAAAAGTTGTTAAGGCTTAATAACCAAAGGCCTTCTTATAGGCTTAACATGATAAATGATGTCATTTCAATTGAGTTGAGATGTAATACTATACAAAGTATGGATTATAGATTATGTAGCAATTGATATGGTATCAATTTTACATATGTGATAATGCATTCATCATTTGAGTTTTATACAAACTCACTCTTTTGAACCGTGTTATATCCAAATGGGATGGTATGACCATACTGAACCCCATTAAAGTGAACCGGATTAACATAGTTCCGCCGTCGTAGCTTAAATGAGGTGACGTCTCGAAACAACTAGATGTGTGATGCGATTGATGACGAGTTCAAGTGTCATAGAGTCATACGAGATGACTAGTCGATCACCTAGGCAAGAATATGTTATGATACATTTGCCGGGCTAATGACCGCTTGTAGAGGTCTAACATTTCTTATTTAAGATAGCCTAGTCGTGGCGGGAGCTTCTATCATGTTTCACATGAGTCGATTCTTTGACTAATGGATATTAGCCTAAGGTAGCATAGTTTCAGAGTAAGTTTGATTTATGTCCTAACACCTTCGTAACTGGGGTTTATAAGAATATATTTTGGGTTATGATGGGTTGTGGCTAGCCGAAGGGAATAAGTCGATTAGGAATTGTCCACCCCTTGTCAGGGTTAAAAAATATCTCTAGGCCACTCGAGGAGTAATTAACTGGAAATGCGTGGCCACGCTCGGAAGGTATCTATGGTAGATAATTCCGGTCAAATAGTTATGTCTCCAGATCGAGAAAAACCACTCTAGATAAGATCACTTGCAAGTACGACATGTGATGATGCCTTCCATTAAGTGAGAGATAGTAATAGAAAAGAGAATTGGTGACGCACTGATATCCGATTTTTGTCGTCAATACCGGCATCAAACACATTTGTAAAAACCCAATTAAGTAGTATAAACGGGTTGTCGAACACGAAGACGATGGGGATAGTTGTGTAATTATGTTCTAGTTTATGCGAGAGTCGGGGGTAATAGGTTTGCGGTTGATTAAAGACTAGAGAACAACTAAGACGAACAATTAAAGCAACTAAATAAGATTGAATCAATGGAAGAGAAAACTAGGGTTTCGGGGGTCACTAAGGTGGTTAGACGAAGATGCTAGAAAGAAAACTAGAAGGTCTCAAACAAATAGTCTCGGGTAGTCTCTTCTCTCGAGTCGACTAACCTAGGTCGGAATACCCTAGCTTTCGCTACAAATATCACAACCAACCATCAAACATGCTAAGACAAACCCCCAACCGTCGCTAAAGGCAAGTCACGCTAAAATCAAAGCCTAACTTTCGTTGAGGCAAATCATCAAACACCTAGCATGCAACAAATGAAAGACTATTTTTTTAAGAACAACTAATCAACTTACTAGCATGAATTCATCATCTAAACAACACCCAAGATCACCCCTTACCCTAGCAAGGAGACTACTCACTCATGGTAAATGAAAACATGTGAATAAGGCATGAACAAAAGCAAAACATCATCAACAAACAAAGGATGAACAATTGATTCAAAGGAAACTTAAATAAAAGTAAAGACTAAGTAAAGATTAGAAGAATTATACCAATAACAATAGAAAAGGAAGTAGCTTGGATGACAAGTTGAAAGACTCTTTCAAATCCTCCAAAAAATACAACCCAAAATATCCTCTTACAATTGCTTAATAACAAGGCTAAGTAGAATCCTAAAGAGAGATTAACAAATATTGAAAGATTAAGTAAGGATCTAAAGAAGATTAAAATATTTAAGAGTGTTTTTGAGTCTAAGTATTAAGTAATGAAACAGTAAAAACCCTAAAAATAAGCTTAAGAATGCGTAATTAAGTAATGTGATACAAGTGCGGGTTTATATAGAGCTCGAAAATACGAAAAGCGACTCCCAGCCGGTCGACCGGCTGCCGGTCTGGGACCGGCTGAGAGTCCAAATTTGACTTCTGGAATTATTCTTCAAATGACTATGCTTCCCAGCCGACCGGCCGGCTGCCGGTCTGGCTCCGGCTGGGAGGCCTTTCCCTTTCTTCTGATTGCTTCTCTTCTTTTTCTTGGCTACAGGTCCCCTCAGCCGGTGGACCGGCTGCCGGTTGTCCACCGGCTGGGACACCTTTTGCATCAATCTGTAAAATCTATGCATTTCTTCGTATTTCGAATTTTGGCTAAGTATGGGGATTGCATCCCAGCCGGCTGACCGGCTGCCGGTTGGCCACCGGCTGTGAGCCTTTCCTCAAGGGGCTGGAATCATCCTTCATTTCAATTCAAAAGTCAAGACCAAGTTCCCCAGCCGGCTGGGAACCGGCTGGGAGGGCCTGAAGTGGCTTCTTCACAAATCCTTCATAAATCGCACCAAATTCACCTCGATTTCTCTCGTTTCTTCGCCCCCGCCGTAATACCTACAAAAAGTGGACAGAATAGGAATATACGAGGCAACGGACGTAAAAACACCTAAAGACACGCAAAACGAGGTCGATTCGGGACCGAAAATGAAGAATATATAAAGAAAATGATGACCAAAATGGAGCTCATCAGAATTCCCCACACTTAAACCTTACTCGTCCTCGAGTAAGAAATCAAAGAACTATACAACCCTTATTAGAAAACAAAGAAACAACTAACTAAGCTAACTATAAGCCGAATCGGGTTTAGCTACACCCGTAGCCCTTTCAACTCACAATTTGACATTCATGAGGGAGAATGCCCTATTGCAAGGCACGTAAGGTCTTGCTACAAAACTTTCGATGCCAACAAGTAAAAACAAAACACGTATAGACAAGCAACATGCATCGGAAAAGAAAGAAAATCGCTTGCCTCATTCAAGCGGGGTTTTGAAAAACAAAGCAAAGGAGGTCTATAGCGGAGGATGCCGACTCAAAGTCTAACCAAGGTGTCAAACCCCTGAATCAAGCTCAAGCAACCAAGAATGACATCACCAAAAACCAAGAAACTAATTCAAGGCGGGCAAACGGAAGTACTAAGCTATACTTCCAAGAATGACACGACACACACATGATTCGACTCCATGCAAGACCCATAACCGATAAAAGAACCCTAAGTACCGACTCTCACGGGTGACACTCAACACACAAGGAAAGAAAAGGGGGGTGATTTTTGTGACAAAAAGTAACCAAAATCACTCACCTACCTCAACTTGCGAAGCATGCCCGCAATCTAGAATGGTACTCCATCCAAAAATCAATGAAAAATGCAAATGCACATGATGAGAACAACTACAAGGATGTAATGGGGCTTGGGTTAGGTGAAAACGGTTTGGTGCAAGCACCGTTCTAGGATTTGAGGTTCAAAAACAAGAATGGTCGTCATAATCAAAACAACACCTTATTACAACAATTAAGAAACGTCTATGCCCTAACTTTGGTTTTTGCAAAACCAAGCAAAAATTGCATAAACCCCACTTACTTTGGAAAAATCGGACCCATCACAAACGTAGACAAAACGGTCATTATTAGAAACACCGCACAACGTCTCCACCCTAACACATGACTTGAAAATCAAATCTCATGCAAAAAATGTGTAAACCCGGTACGCGTGCAAAAACATCAAAAGACCGTGTTATTGTAGCAACGGCTTTTTCTAAGACCCCTTGATGGAAGGGACTAGTTGCTAGCCTTTTTCTTTTTCAAAACACGTATTTACATTTTTCTTTTTGGATTTTTCAAGACTTTTTCAACTTTTTTCTTTGATTTTCCATTTTCTTTCTTTTTTTTTTTTTTTCATTTCTTTTCTTTTTCAAACTCCCAAACACCAAACAAAAACAAAGTAAAGATCACAACGGAAGAAGCCACCAACCGGCATCTATATTCCCGACTCTACCACCTACAAATCACCATAAAAGCAACCATTCTTGATCAAGGAAGGATGTTTTTGGGATGTAGTTCATTTAGTAGTTTAGGCCAAATGAAAAGGTTAAGGCTCAAAGTGGTTAAACAAAAGGGAAATAAGATGCAAGGGTCAAAACAAGGCTAATTTGGCAAATGTGGAGTTGATTTATTTGGAACAAAAGTTGTCTCACATGCACATGAACATAAATCACGGAAATAAGGAACGAGCGCCATTCTTATGCGTAAAAACATAACACACCACGTAAGGAGGACTACTCACAATCCTAAACTGAGTCGGTTTGATGGACCGACTAAAAAGGAGGCTCTATCCTCACATTTGAGTAGCTAAGGTCGGTCTTAGGTCGGGTCAAGGTCTAACACGGTCTCACAAGGTGGTCGAAACTTGGTCATTAAGCCTAGACTTCCGGGTCCTTGCAAGCAAGAACCCTAACAAGGTGATATCAACGGTGCAAGCTATTAGGAGGGGAAAGACACGGGCAAGACAAAAATCATCATTGACGGCATATACCCTCCACTATTCAACCTCCTATGCATATTTACAAACAAAAACAAAACGGAAAAACCGACTAACACATATTCACAAAACTATGAAAATGAAAAAGCATGTGAAACAAAAGCAAACTAAAACTAAACATAACAAACAAGCAACAACTAGAATGCTAAACTAACAGCACATCAACCACAACAACCACAAGTTCCCCGAAGGAACATCCAAAGCACAAAAATCCCGTTCTCCTTCATGATATCAACATAAAAAGAAATCGGGAGGGGGAGAAAGAAGTAGGAAAGAGTATACCAAGCATCTTCATTCTCCTAATGTCCCGGGTTGTCGTCATATCTGCAACTTGTTAGTCCACCAAGCATATATATACAAAACAAACAAAGAGCAAAAAGAAAAGAAAGGAAGAACATATTTTTTGAAATTTTTGAAATTTTTCGATTTTTTTGGTATTTTTGAAGTTTTTTCACATTTACAAAAGCAAACAAATATACACAAAGTGGATATTTTCCCTCCCCACACTTAAGATTTACATTGTCCTCAATGTAACAAAGTGCAAGGGGGAAATGAAGGGAAAAGAACGAAAACAACATGTTTTTGGCTTTTTTGAAATTTTTTTTTTTTTGAGAAAATAAAAACTTGTTTTTGTATTTTTTGAAATAAACGGTTCTTCCTCCCCACACTTATTTATATGCATAATGTGAGGAGGAAAACCGGAAAATAAAGAACATATTTTTGAAAGTTTTTGATTTTTCAATTTTTTTGGATTTTTGATTTTTTATGAAAGCAATAAAAACAAAAAGAAACAAAAGAAGATGAAAAACTAAAAACTAAACTAGATGCTCTAAACTACATGTATGCAAACTACATGTGACAATATGATACAAAATGGAAATCTAATGCATCTAAATGAATGCAACTATATGCATCTAAACTAATGATGTGAAAACGTGAAAATTAAACTAAAACAAACTAAGTAAACTAAACTAACTACTCTAAATGCATGCTATAAAAGAAATGCAAACTAAATCGAGATTTGGATTAAGGGAGTTACTTGACTTGGATTTTTCCATGGAAGCAAAGTCATCACCAACCACCTCCAAAGGTGGTCACTCATCACCATCATCTTCATCACCATCACCGCCTACATCTTCTTCGCCATTGCCCTCATCAACGACCATGAAGTCGTTCGGGTTGTTCACAAAATCACGGAAAGGAGAGGCATGCGACCCACTAGCTCCCGGGTCACCATACATGCCATGAGGAGAAGGGTGTCCTCGAGGGGGGAGGGTCCGGGACTCCACGAAAATTCGGTGGAAAGATCGGGTTGGAGAAGTACCCCGGGGAAACATTAATCTCCCCGTAAAAACGCCCCTCGGGAGGCACATAACCCCTATCAGGAGGCATGTAGTATGACGGTCGACCACTATCCGGATGATGATAACCCTCGCGAACGGACCGATCATAACTCGGAAATGTCCCATAGGCTTGATCATGGTAGAGGTAATCAAGCCTATAGGTCAAATCCCTATGGCGCTCATCGGCCACTGCTTGGCGCTGGTCCGCTAAATCCGCTGCACTCTTCATGCCCAAGTCAACTCGGGCCATGAAATCAATAAGCTCTGGAGGGCATGAAGATGAAGATGAACCGGAGGCAGATCCCTGGAAGTATGAGGGACCACTCTGGAACTGGGACATGGAAATGGAGGGCTGCTGAAAAGGCTCAAACTGGAGGTCGGAAGGAGTGGCACCGACTCTATCTCTGGCGTAGACTCTCGGGGCACGCTGGTCTGGTGGGAGGTCCTCGGGGTTCGCCTCGATATCAAGGAGGTAAGAGGTCTTCCCCGACACAACTTTCATCAACTCTGTGTTTGGCAAAGGGACTGAATTCTTGAATTTGTTGTCAACCCGAATCTGCCAATACTCTTTGCGATCACTGGGGTTATACCGTACCCACCCCAAAGCATCCTGCAAGTATCGGCTAGATAACACATTCTCACCCTGAATGAAGTCGACCATGAAGTGCCTCTGACAACGGTAGTTGGCAATAAAAGTGACCATCCCCCCAGGCCAACACAAATGGGGGTAGTAAGCTGAGGTTGGGATGCCAACCTACTCAAGTGAAGGGCCATATGGTGAGCAATGTTTAACTTCGGGCCACCAACCAAGTAACAACCAAGTATCTCAAGTTCTGTAGTAGTGAAGTTGTGCGGCTCATCCTTAGAGAAAACGGTCCACCCCATGAACCTATGCCATATCCTAATCGGTGCCAAATGCACCCTATTAGCCGGTTTCTTTCTGCTTCTATCACTTACAAGACCGGTGATGGCTGTCCAAATGAGCTCGGTATCAAAGCCCTCCGGAGGCTTAATGGGCAATTTTCCGTCTAGCCCAAAAATTAAGGCAAATTCCTCTAAGGTGAGACGATGTTCCCTATTCATCAATCGGAACTCTAAAAATGCAACTTTCCCCAAAGTTCGGTTCTTAGTAACAACCAACGAACTCAAAAATTCCCAAGTTAACCGGGGAGATGTGTGAACCGGTTTTGTCTCATACAAGGTTTTCATACCCAAACCCTCAAAAAGAGCCGCAGTTATTTTCTCAATCCCTAATTCTCTCAATCCGGCTCTATCAATAAACCTAGTTGGGTGAAGGGGGCGATTCTTAAAATATGTGAAATTACCTTTTTGTTGAATTGAGGCAAAGGTGAGACCGGGAAAGCAAGGATCCAGGCCAATGTTGCAACTCTCCATCACATTTTGAACCTCTTGCTCCACCGAAGGGTCGTGCCTTTATTTGGATCGCCTTTCTGTTCTTCCCGACATGGTTAATTGAAGGAGAGGTGATGAGGGAGTAAAGGGGGTTTTGATTTGAGAGAGTTTGGTGAAGTTTGTGGGTGTTTTTGAAGGTTAGGGATGAATGGGAGATGAGGAAATAAGGAAGAGAGTGGAAGAAATGAAGGGAAATGAAGAAGAAATGAGGTAGAAATGAAGAAGAAGGGGGTGGTTAGCTTTTAAAAATTCCCGACAGAACACTCCCAGCCGGTCTGGGACCGGCCGCCGGTCGACCGGCTGAGAGTGAGGGTTTGGTAATTTTTTTGCTTTTTCGAAATTTTATAAGGGATTTGTTTCTGAGCCGGCGGACCGGCTGCCGGCCGACCGGCTCAAAAAACAGGTCTTCGAAATCCTTCGTCTTCTCTTCTTCTTTGTTCACTCTCAAAAACACTCCACCGGCTGGGGATCTTCTTTATCTTCTTTTTCTTCAACTTTGGTCACTTACAAAAACTCCCAGCCGGCGGACCGGCTGCCGGCCGACCGGCTGGGGATTCCTTCTCCTTTCTTTTTCTTCACTTTGGTTCACACAACACATGATTCTCAGCCGGTGGACCGGCTGTCGGCCTACCGGCTGGGAATCATTTCCTCTTGAATTTTGATTTTTGAATAAGTCATCGTCTTCTCAGCCGGCTGACCGGCTGCCGGTTTGGTACAGGCTGGGGATGCAAAATCTGAAATTTGCCCAAATAAACTATCAAAAATAGAAATGTGTCCAGGTCCTCCCAGCCGGTAGGGTACCGTCGGCCGGTGGGCCGGCTGGGAGTACATGTACACAATTTCGAGAAATAATTTAATTTGAACATAAAAATCAACTTTGCCTACAACGGTTTTGCCAATATTCCTCCGACTATACTCATGAATCATCCACAAACAAGCAACAAACATATCCAAATATCTCATGCAAGCTAAAAATTAAACTAAAACCGAACTAACCATGAAACTAACATGCAATCTAGATGAACTAAAGGAAACTAATACTTACAAACGGTGGTTGTTAAGTGACTCCACCAAACCTTTCATGATCAATCATCAAGTCTTGTAGGTTGAAACCTCGTCCATGCTAGCTAGGGACCTTAAGAAAAGGTCAAAAGCCTCGGCCGGGCACTCCACCTTGCTTGCACTTCGGATTTCCATCTTGTTCAACCCCGGTTCTCGAATTTCCACATTCTTTTTCAAAAGAAGCTCCTTCAACACCCCCCTTCCACTTTCGGGGTATTTGAAGAAACTACTTGAACTCAATTCTTCTTCCTTGCCAATGGGCTTTTCCACTTTCTCACAAAATGGCTCACAATGGTTGAGCTTAACATCTTCTTTGGGACCTTTCTCATCAAATTTCACCAAAGGCTCAACTCTCCCCATTGTAGCAATCAAGTTCACGGTCTTGTGTCTATCCTCAAGGTTCTTGTCTGGAGCATCCGGGAGCACGAATTCACACAACTCATCTCCAACTTGAAAGGTTAGCCTACCTTTTTTCACATCAATGATTGCTCCTCCGGTGGCCAAGAAGGGCCTCCCAAGAATAATGAAAGAGCTTTCACCGACCGGAATATCAACGACCATAAAGTCGGTGGGGATGGAAAACGATCCAACCTTGACCACCGCATCTTCAAGGACCCCAATAGTAGGCCTAACCGTCCCGTCGGCAAGAGTGATGTCCGTTATAGGAGGGGATAAGTGTTTAATGTTCAATTTCTTTGTCATGGCAAGTGGGATAACACTCACACTTGCTCCAAGATCGCACAAAGCGTGCTCTATGTGTCTTCCTCCTACGGAGCATTGAATAGAGAAGCTCCCCGGGTCTCCTTGCTTAATTGGCAATTTCTTGGGATCTTTTTCGCCACTAGTGAAATGGCATTGACTTCCTCCTTTTCTTGGGTGGAGGGGATTGTGGCCTCGACTTCCTCAACAAGTTTGATCAACTCATTGCAACGAGGGTCCCCCTTGGTGATTTTACGAAAGAATTCGCACATCTTTCTCTCCATGAGGCTCTCCACTTATCCATGGTCCTCCTCTTCTATCACATGAACCTTTTTTCCTTTAGCACTCGGGTCTTCATCACAATTCTTCTTCGGAATGTTCAAGACTTGTTGCATCACAAAGTTTAAGTCATCAATGTCGACTTCATTACAATCATCCGGAGGAGTGTTGGGCACCATCACCATCACCTCCTCCTCAACATATTCCTCACTTCCACTCCCAAATACCGTCATAACTTGCTCTACCTTGGACCCTCCTTCATCATCCCTCTTCTCAAGCATTGGTTGCTCATGCTTGCTTGTCATAATAGCATTGACACCATGTGGTTTTGAAGCATCCCGGGAGCTTTGACCTTGGGCAAGAAAGCCGCCCGGTGGCCTTTGTGGGTTGGCTAAGGCTTGTGAAGCAACTCTAGCCTCCATCTCCCGGATCTCTTTTTGGTTAGCCGTCTTCAAATTCATCATTTATTGATTATGTGTCGCTTGCATGCCTTTCACAAGTTTAAGAAACTCTCCAACTTGAGAGTCACTTGAGAGATCTTGATGAGGTGTGTTGGTAAGGGGCAAGGGAAACCCGTAGTCATTCCTTGCACCCCCACTTTGTTGATTTGATTTGGGACCTTGATTGTTGAAGTTTGGGTTTTGGTGGTGGTTAGGAAATTGTTGATTGAAATTTTGGTCATTGAGACTTTGATTGTTGAAATTGTTGTTGTGGAAGTTTTGTTGGTGGTTTGGGTTGTGGTATTGGTTGTTGAAGTTTGGGTTGTTGTTATTGAAGTTTGCATTGACATTTTGTGGGTTTTGGTTGTTTTGGAAATTTGGATTAAAGTTCGGGTCATTGAAACTTTGTTGAAAGCCTTGATTGGCTTGATTAGATTGGTTGCCTTGGTAGAAATTGTTGTTGAAATTGTTCCTCGGGTTGAAGTTTCCACCCCTTGGTTGAAAACCGGGGGGGTTTTGCCCTTGAGGTTGTTGAATTTGATGAGGATTCAACACATTGGTGCTCTTGTAACTCATATAGGGGCTTCCTCGGATCCCTTGATGGTAATAGTTCGAATTTGGGTTGAAATTATTGGGGTTTTTTGGGTTGTTAAAGGCTTGGAAAGCATATACCTCCTCCATACTCTCACTTCTCTCATAGGAATTGTTGTTTGCACACACATCAAAAGTATGCCCGCATCCCCCACATAAGTCACATGAAGCAACACTATTTACTTGGTACATTCCCGGGACTTTGCTCTTGGTTTCCTTGGTAGTGGAGCCCTTAGTCAACTCTTCCAATTTCTTGGTTAACATGTCCAACTTGGCATTGGTTTCTTCGTTTGCCTTTGCATTGGAAAGGTGCTCACTAGGGTACTTGCTACTCTTCCTCAAGACATTCCCCCTAGTACCATAATTTTCCTCCGAATCAACAATCTTCTTGATGAGTTCCGTTCCCTCCTCATGTGGCAAGTGGTCAAAGCTACCACCCGCCGATGCATTAACCATTTCTTTAGTCCGGGGGAGAAGAGTCTGAAAAAAGGTTTGGGTTGTGTACCAAGGTGGTATCCCGTGGTGTGGGCACTTAGCAAGCAAATCTTGGTATATATCCCAAGCTTCTCCCAAAGATTCTCCCTCGTCTTGTTGAAACTGAGTTATCTCATTTCGGAGCATCGCGGTCTTGGAGGATGGGTAGTACTTGGCAAGGAAAGCCGTTGCCAAGTCGTCCCATGTGGTGAATGTATTTGGAGCATGGACATTTAACCACCTATCCGCCTTGTCGGTTAAGGAATAGGGGAAAAGCATAAGCCTTAGTGTCTCCTCGGGTACTCCCGTTTTCTTTATCATTGCGACCTTACCCTTGAACTTTCTCAAGTGCCCATGAGCATCTTCGTGAGAAGCCCCGCTAAAGGCATTCTTCTCGATTGAGCTCATTTGCGAAGGGTGTATTTCGAAATTTTGAGGAACAAGAACCCCGAAGTTGATTGGATTGGTGGTGTCATTGTGATTGGGCCGGTTATGATCACGAAGAGCGGCCATTATATGAATTGGATGGTTGTTTGGAAAGTGTGGTGATTGTGGTGGTGATTGATAAAATGGATTGTCAAAATTGTCGGATGTTGGGCTAGGATTGCTTTGATTGGGACTTGGTGGTTCGGATGAAGAGGGGTTCTTTTGGCTAGTAGATGCTTATGACGCAATTCTTACCCTTGCAATAGTCTTCCTCCTTAAGGCCCGAAAGAGCCTCTCCGGTTCGGAAGATGACAACAAAGAGTTAGAGTCACCCCTAGGCATAAAACTTAGCAAACAAATTAGTCGTCCTACTGCTTGTTAAACACTAGGGTGAGCAATAAAACAAGCACTCTACAATTAACTACCAAATCTTTGATCAAAACAAAAACAAGCTCAACTAACTCAAGACTAAAACTAAAACTAAACTACACAACTTCTAAACACCGTCCCCGGCAACGGCGCCATTTTGATATCCCGGTTTTTTGTCGTCAATACCGGCATCAAACACATTTGTAAAAACCCAATTAAGTAGTATAAACGGGTTGTCGAACACGAAGACGATGGGGATAGTTGTGTAATTATGTTCTAGTTATGCGAGAGTCGGGGGTAATAGGTTTGCGGTTGATTAAAGACTAGAGAACAACTAAGACGAACAATTAAAGCAACTAAATAAGATTGAATCAATGGAAGAGAAAACTAGGGTTTCGGGGGTCACTAAGGTGGTTAGACGAAGATGCTAGAAAGAAAACTAGAAGGTCTCAAACAAATAGTCTCGGGTAGTCTCTTCTCTCGAGTCGACTAACCTAGGTCGGAATACCCTAGCTTTCGCTACAAATATCACAACCAACCATCAAACATGCTAAGACAAACCCCCAACCGTCGCTAAAGGCAAGTCACGCTAAAATCAAAGCCTAACTTTCGTTAAGGCAAATCATCAAACACCTAGCATGCAACAAATGGAAGACTATTTTTTTAAGAACAACTAATCAACTTACTAGCATGAATTCATCATCTAAACAACACCCAAGATCACCCCTTACCCTAGCAAGGAGACTACTCACTCATGGTAAATGAAAACATGTGAATAAGGCATGAACAAAAGCAAAACATCATCAACAAACAAAGGATGAACAATTGATTCAAAGGAAACTTAAATAAAAGTAAAGACTAAGTAAAGATTAGAAGAATTATACCAATAACAATAGAAAAGGAAGTAGCTTGGATGACAAGTTGAAAGACTCTTTCAAATCCTCCAAAAAATACAACCTAAAATATCCTCTTACAATTGCTTAATAACAAGGCTAAGTAGAATCCTAAAGAGAGATTAACAAATATTGAAAGATTAAGTAAGTATCTAAAGAAGATTAAAATATTTAAGAGTGTTTTTGAGTCTAAGTATTAAGTAATGAAACAGTAAAAACCCTAAAAATAAGCTTAAGAATGCGTAATTAAGTAATGTGATACAAGTGCGGGTTTATATAGAGCTCGAAAATACGAAAAGCGACTCCCAGCCGGTCGACCGGCTGCCGGTCTGGGACCGGCTGAGAGTCCAAATTTGACTTCTGGAATTTTTCTTCAAATGACTATGCTTCCCAGCCGACCGGCCGGCTGCCGGTCTGGCACCGGCTGGGAGGCCTTTCCCTTTCTTCTGATTTCTTCTCTTCTTTTTCTTGGCTACAGGTCCCCTCAGCCGGTGGACCGGCTGGGACACCTTTTGCATCAATCTGTAAAATCTATGCATTTCTTCGTATTTCGAATTTTGGCTAAGTATGGGGATTGCATCCCAGCCGGCTGACCGGCTGCCGGTTGGCCACCGGCTGGGAGCCTTTCCTCAAGGGGCTGGAATCATCCTTCATTTCAATTCAAAAGTCAAGACCAAGTTCCCCAGCCGGCCTACCGGCCGCCGGCTGGGAACCGGCTGGGAGGGCCTGAAGTGGCTTCTTCACAAATCCTTCATAAATCTTCATAAATCGCACCAAATTCACCTCGATTTCTCTCGTTTCTTCGCCCCCGCCGTAATACCTACAAAAAGTGGACAGAATAGGAATATACGAGGCAACGGACGTAAAAACACCTAAAGCCACGCAAAACGAGGTCGATTCGGGACCGAAAATGAAGAATATGTAAAGAAAATGATGACCAAAATGGAGCTCATCACGCACACTTGTAGCTGACAAGTGGGAGATTATTGGAGGTTCTGTCCTCGACAATAATGCGTTCACATATTTAAATCTCATTTGAATGAAACACAATTGGGAATGTTTGTAATACTCCATTGAACCGAATAGGATATTCGGGTGGGGTAACCCCTTGAAGAGGTCCATTGATAGACTTATATGACTAGTGCTTAAAGGGATTGAAAGTACTACTCATATCAACAAAGTGCAGTTTCTTTTCTGGTTATCCATGCAAAAGAACTCCAAAGTTAAGCGTGCTTGGCTGGGAGTAGTCTTAGGATGGGTGACCTCCTGGGAAGGTTCCCAGGATGCGCATGAGTGAGGACAAAATGCGCTGGAAAGGACTCGTGTTGGTCTGTGGGGCCAGTACATAGCCTGGTGAGCTACCGTGGCTAACATTTCCGGCCCTAGGTTTGGGCCGGGGTGTTACAGTTGGTATCAGAGCGTTATCGCTCCCGACGCACTCATCTAACCCCCAACCTTAACTTGACCATATGATTGAATAATGAATGAGAGATGGGGTAGATTTAAGGACTTATATTGTAGCCTGTTTTGTGATTGCTTTTATTAGGTTCTAACGTGTTTGTTGATTGTCGTTAATTTTACTCTTATGACTTTCAATCGACGAACTGTGGACTTATCCATTTGGCGATGGAGACCGGAGTTTCTACCGAAGATAGAAGATTCGTGCTACTGTTGGAGAATGCTTCTGAGCCTTGAAGATATTCTTCTTTCTTTGTGCATCACCTTCTTTGATAACTCTGGATGCACATCCTTCTTGTAGAATATTTGTCTATCTTACTTGAACAGATCTTCTTACCTTTTCAACTTAACCTTGTTGCTTGCTTTCTCAAGGTGCCTTGTAGGTAACCTTCCTTTTGTAGAATTTTGAGGAACTAGTCACAGTATAATAGTAAATTCTGTGTGATGAGAAGGTTGTTATTGGAGGAAAAACCTAAGAGGTATCGAGAGACATGCTTCGATGACCCAAGCGTCTAGTTATCCATCCAATTGGGAGAATGAAAGTGAGTGATAGGGTACTTGCTTGAAGGTTGAGTTGTATACTTAGTGTTCGGTGGAACTTAATCTCGAGAACCATGCTTAAATTGTGAAAATTTGTGAATTGAAGAGTACTGTTTAAGGAGTTAGATAAGATACTTGAGGTTATAGAGCAACCTGAAAGAATGAGCTTAAGATGCTAATGATGAAGAATAGATAATTGAAGTGAGTTAGTATCACTTGACTTATGTGAGTGATTGAGCTGAGAAAGGTCCGTTGTTGAGGAATACGAATCATTGGCTATAATAGTTGAGTACTCAATTTATGATTTAGACTTGGAAGAAGTGAATCGTTATCTGGCCTTAGGTTATTTAATGGATTTTAGCGTTCTTCTATTGAAGAACTTAAAGGAAACTTGAGGATGCACCGCTAGTTTGTGAATAGAATAGAGTAATTCATTGGGAGATGAAAGTTCGGAAAAACTTGATGGTTTGGGAATTGTTATCTGGTGGACAGTAAGGTAAGTAAAGTAGATATAGTATATATGGGTGATGACCTGAAAGTGTTATTGAATTGTCATTTGAGGAACTAGCAGAGATGAGACATCTCAAACTTTTGGAAATAGGTAGTTGTAATGATGATATCGTTTAAAGTTTGGAAGATTAGGGTATATAAATCATTGGGGGAATTGTTCGTGAGAACCGATAACTGAATGACTAGATTTGGAAAGTAAGAAGTGAGAACCCCGTGAGAATAGTGAGAGACCCGCACCTTGGAAGATTCCGCAATCGTTCCTTTCACGTCGCTTCTCCCCTTTCTTCTCCTTTGCTTCTCCGTCTGCTCTTGGCTTCAACTTTGATTGAGGTCCATAGCCTAAAGTTCCTTACCTTGTCATCTTGTTGTTCCTCGAGCCGTCTTCCGTGTGTCTCTCTCGAGACCTATGTCGTGTTTATCCCTGAAGTTCGTATCCCATCTCCTCTTCTGTGAGCCTCATTCCTTTTCATCTAGATTAGTGGCGAGATTGACTTGTTCTTGGAGTAGTGATACATGCCTTGAGGAATGCTTGGTTTTGCGTTGTCAGAATATGGTTGAGAGAGTTTATGATAATAGTATTCAGGTGATATTGGATAGTGTGCCGCCTTGAAAGTTTCATGTTAGATGGCTAGAGGTAAGTGGTAATTGTAGATTCGGAGGTACATGCTTACGATAATGATGATGTGGTTAAATGGATGAATTAGGGAAGTTAGTGACACTTAATCTTGAGGAGCTTCTTGAATGCAGAAAATACCACATATTTGAGGAACGAGAGTTATTGGTAACGGTGTGAGAGTGTTGAGACACTTACGATTTAATTTATGGAGTTGACTGAGTGTTCGACCTTAAGTTACTTGTGGAACCTCAACGTTTACCTATCGGAGCACTTATTGGGATTGGAAAATGCCCCACTGTTATGTGGATTGTTTATGATAGCTTGTGGAATAATGGAAGCCTGTTGGCTTAATAATACTTCAGGAGTGGTTGACAGGAAGCTATTGATGTTTGAGGTGATCATAGTATAGAGATTTGCGACTTATAAGTGTTCATAGATACCATTTGGGAAATCTCGGAATGTGAATGACTAAGTCTTATGAAAACTGTAGGAGTGAAAGTTGTTACTTCTTCGGAACTTCTCTCTGGAATGTATACTGTTGGTAAGTAGTTAGAAACCAGAGGATTTAGAAGTTGTTACTCTAGTAAGGCCTTAAATTGAATGTTCACTTTGGTAATAAAATTTGGGATTTGAGGATCTCGAGATGCCTGTAGAATGAAGTTGATGGACTTGAACTATATAGGACTAAAGGTTATAGATGATTTTGGTTATGGCCTATCTGATTAGGAAGAGTCATGGTGTAGAGAGTTTGGTGTCCTAAATTTTGGAATTTGATGTTATAATGGAATTTTTGGTTTATAATTTCGTAAGTGTGCAAACCTTGATCTGGAATATGAGCTTAAGCTTCTACCGCGAGTGAGGAAATGCCTTGTTCTGTGGAGGAGATAATGGTAAGAGGGATCGTGAAACCATTGAGAGCCTGGAGATCACTTGAAGTCTCCTTCTTGGGATATACTAAGAATCGTTGTAACGATGTCTGGATTATGGATTGAGCGGTTGGTGTACGCATGTTAGCAAGAGTTACCATCTTCCTTGACCTTTAACCTGATTGTTTCGTTCCTTCGATCCTTCCCTTATGCTCTGTTAGTTGCGAAACCAAAATTTCTTGGCTATCGTGTTAATAGTAATTCGGATGGTTGTCTCGGTGCCTGCCGTAATCGTTAAGAATTTGGTTTCCTTTTTGTTGATAGTAAACTCGTGGGACTTTTACAACTTGACTGATTTGAGGAATTTAAATTTGACCGTTTTTGGAATAGTTTCCTGTTGTTAACCTTAAAAGTTGCAGTTTTTGGAGAATCCTATTTGTTTCCAAAGATTGAAAGTACTTCCTCTTCCGTTGGAAGTAACCTTTTGTCACCGTTACTATTTTATTCTTTCGAGGATTTGAGAATAAAGGTTGATTTTGAAGGAAATTTGGTTTTAAAGAGCCGTATGTTTTACAATCTTGATGGATTTCAGCGTTGATTGCCACTGGAACTTGTTATTGGAGACGTATGATAACCTGTGCTGTGCTTATCAACACCGAATCAATCTAAATTTTGAACTTTATTTGATTTAATTTTGGGACTTGTCTCTGATTTGGAACGTCGGACTCTTGAATACGTAACGAGAATCCCAATGTCCATTGACGAAGACTTGTGCCTTGGAATCTATTTCTACTTGAAACCTTTTTGAAAGATAAAGTTTTGGGTTACCATAATCCGGGTAGTACATTTTGGTAGTTAAAGTTGTTTTCGTACTTACTTCTGTTTTCAAGTTTCGAGGACGAAACTTTTTGAAAGATGGGGTGATTGTAACATCCCAATATTTCGGGACTTGGAAGTTTAAAGATTTTAAGTTCAAGTTCGAGAAATAAATTATATTTCGTAACTCTTGGTATTGTGGGGAATATAACGCGTATTCACCCTAAATTTGCAGGATTATAATGAAATATGCAATCGTCATAAGATTAAAAACATGAGAAAAGAAGTACAACCTTTAGTCCTCGCGCAAAAGGCCTAAGAACAGGAATTAATGCAAATTCCCTCCTATAACTTGCACCCAAGACTTAGTTTGAGACGTGGCCGCGTGTGCTAGAAATCCTCTCCAATTGCCTTGCAATATAGGGAGAGCTATGGAGTTTTAGATGTGAGATCTGAGGTTTTGGGAAAAGAATGTCTCAAAACCCTAATTTTTACCTTGAGATAATTTAACAGTGCACCAAGAGTGACTGACATAAGGAGAAAAACTCTCCTTATGTAGTCTCTAGGTTTCGGCCGAATTGGAGATAGGGTAGGAGTGGGCTTTCCACTCTTACCTTATTCTAATTCGTGATTCGACCCATTTAGCTTTAAGTTGTTCGCGGGTTTTATTTATAAATCGTAACATGTTATCAGATATTAATACAGTCGATATATTAATAATGGTCTGACAAAATACGATATTGTATAATTACCCAAATTAATATAACTGTTTATATTAATACGCGAATACAATATTTAATTAAATATAACCATTTATATTTAATTTACGAATTAATCATGTAATCCGTATTAGCTAAAATTATTTAATCCGTATTAAATAATAATCTCAACATCTTATTGACTAATTTAATAGTCAATACCTCTGACTAACCGTTTAGTCATATCCGGCAAAATGTGACTGTATTTTCATACCTTCACATCTCTCAAACGTGTCCTATAGGTGTGACGTATAGGGACCAGTTGACCACCGCCATCCGTATGACAATAACGTCAAACTTATCTAGCAAGCCAACCGTTATTGATAAACGTGGATCAACTGGTAATAATACAGAAGTATGCCCTTGTGATCCTTAAAGAGATTTAATAAGTCATTGTACTTAATTGTCAAGGACACCAGCCCCAACAATCTCCCACTTGTCCGTACAAGGGTATGTTCAATGACGTTGTCACACTACATGTGGAGGACACAATCTCCAACAAACTCCCACTTGTCCGTACAAGTGTAGGTGCGATAACCGAATCTCATATCCTTTTAAAATTTCTCCCACTCAATGTAAGACAATTTGCAAATCCGCATTCGCAAAGGTCGTATCTCACAAGCGATCTGTATCAAGAGTGGTTTCCCCGACTAGAGAGTAACTTAACTGATAAAACGAATCTGTATTCGAGCATGGCCATGCATTTCAGTTACTACTCCTCGAGTGGCCCTGAGAAATGATAAAATCCTGATAAGGGTTTGGATATTTCCCTCAACTCGAATCCTGCCGATATCGCCCAGCATGAAATAACCCAGAAAAAATCCTCTTGGCCCCTGTTACGGTGACCGTGGGAAAGAAACCAAAGTTACCCAAAATCTGTCTTAATCTCAAGAAACAGTTGAAAGTCAAAAGACTCGACTCTAAGGAACACTATGGAGGTCCTATCCACGACCTGGCACCCAATGTTATAAAACATTTAGGACTCCATAACGCTGTCACGGGGTGTCCTACGAGATATCCGTATAACTCGCCTTTGTGATTGGTCAGTCAGCCGCGTGACTTATGGCTCGTTGAACCCACCATCAACCAACGTCACAAAATGATTACCTGAGTTATCAGCTCAAGTGGGTAATCAAGGACCAAAACGATGTAATGTTAATCAGTTCACTTTGTGGTGTTCAAAATTGGCGTACAATTCCACATGAGAAACAAAACATTTTATATTATAACAATAAGGTTGAATAGAGTACACGAGAAAATGAATTATTACATGAATTCATAAAAGAGTACTACAACTTAGGAACACATCCAATTCCCATGGAATGAATGTGCCCTTCATGCTTATCACGTGGTAATGCTTTTGTGAGAGGATCAGCTTTGTTGTCATCCGTAGCGATCTTTTCAATAAAAATCTCCTTTTGCTCCACGTAATCTCTGATTAGATGAGCTTTCCGTTGTACATGCCTAGCCTTGCTGCTAGACTTATGCTCCTTAGCTTGGAAGATGGCATCGCTATTGTCACAATAAACGGTGATTGGGTCATTCGAACTAGGCACTACCGAGAGTCCTTGTAAGAATTGACGCATCCATATTGCTTCCTTAGCTGCTTCCGAGGCGGCATAGTACTCGGACTCAGTCGTAGAATCTGCTGTAACACTCTGTTTAGAACTTTTCCAGCTGACAGCAGCGCCATTAAGAGTAAAGACAAATCCAGACTGAGATTTCGAGTCATCTCGATCTGTTTGGAAGCTAGCATCTGCGTAACCCGTGGCGCAGAGCGTTGAGTCGCCTCCATAAGTCAATCCCCAATCTTTTGTCCTCCGTAGGTACTTAAGAATGTTTTTCACGGCCATCCAGTGTGGTTCACCTGGATGAGCTTGGAATCGACTGGTCATACTCAATGCATATGCAACGTCTGGACGTGTGCATATCATGGCATACATGATCGATCCTATTGCCGAGGCATAAGGAATCCGACTCATGCGCTCTTTCTCTTCCACTGACTTAGCTTCTTGAGTCTTGCTCAAGTGAAGCCCAGGAGTCATGGGAAGGAACCCTTTCTTGGAGTTCGTCATACTGAATCTCTCCAGAATCTTCTCTATATAAGACTCCTGACTGAGAGACAACATCCGTCGTGATCTATCCCTGTAGATACGGATGCCCAAAATTCTTTGTGCCTCTCCCAGATCTTTCATCTGGAAATGGTTTTTCAACCATGCTTTAACCGAAGGTAAGAGAGGTATGTCATTCCCAATCAAGAGTATGTCATCGACATACAGTACTAGGAATACAATCTTACTCCCACTCGACTTGATATAGAGACATGGTTCCTCGACTGATCGAATGAACCCAATCTCTTTTATCACTTGGTCGAAGCGATGATTCCAACTCCGCGATGCTTGCTTAAGTCCATTGATGGAACGCTTAAGCTTGCAAACTTTCTTAGGATGTGCTGGATCGATAAAACCCTCGGGTTGTACCATGTACAACTCTTCCTCCAAATAACCGTTTAAGAAGGCGGTTTTAACGTCCATTTGCCATATTTCGTAGTCGTGAAATGCGGCGATCGCTAAGATAATCCGAATGGAACGTAGCATGACTACGGGTGCAAAGATCTCATCATAGTGCAATCCTGGCACTTGAGTGAAACCTTTTGCAACTAGTCTAGCCTTGTGGATATCTTGTTGTCCTTCCACGGCATGCTTTATCTTGTAAAGCCATTTGCATTGAAGGGGACGTACCTTTGCAGGTAGGTCCACAAGATCCCACACGTTGTTCTCATACATGGAGTCCATCTCGGATTGCATGGCTTCTAGCCATAGCTTTGAGTCAGAACTGGTCATGGCACCTTTATAGGTTGTGGGTTCATTACCCTCTAGGAGTAAGACGTCATCTGTATCGTGTTCCTTGACCATACCAATGTATCTGTCCGGTGGAATAGAGACTCTTCCTGACCTCCTAGGTTCCTCAGGGATATCTACCGCAGCCTCGGTTGAAGGTACTGTTTCCTCCAATGGTTGCTCGGTAGTTGGTTCTTGAACCTCCGATAACTCGAAGGTTCTATTACTCGACTTGTTCTCGAGAAATTCTTTCTCTAAGAACGTCGCACTAGCCGCAACAAAAACACGTTGTTCGGTAGGCGAGTAGAAGTAATGACCAAACGTTCCCTTTGGATAGCCTATAAAGTATGTCTTGACCGATCGCGGGCCGAGCTTATCCTCGTGTCTCCACTTGACATAAGCCTCGCAGCCCCAAACCCGAATAAAGGACAAGTTAGGGACCGTTCCCTTCCATAACTCGAATGGAGTCTTGTCAACAGCTTTAGACGGACTTCGGTTAAGTATTAGAGCGGCCGACAAAAGAGCATAGCCCCACAATGAATCAGGCACAACGGTGTGACTCATCATGGATCGAACCATATCAAGTAAAGTTCGATTTCTCCGTTCGGACACACCATTTAATTGTGGTGTTCCAGGTGGAGTCAACTGTAGCACGATCCCACAGTCTTTTAGGTGTTGATCAAACTCGCGTGAAAGATACTCACCACCACGATCCGAGCGTAGTGCTTTAATCTTTCTACCCAGCTGGTTCTGTACCCGATTCTGGTATTCTTTGAACTTGTCAAAGGATTCACTTTTATGTTTCATCAAGTAGACATAGCCATATCTACTCAAATCATCCGTGAAAGTGATGAAATACCTATAGCCTTCTCGTGCGTTGATCGACATAGGGCCACATACGTCCGTATGTATGAGTCCTAATAGGTCGGCAGCGCGCATTCCAACACCTTTGAAGGAAATACGAGTCATTTTGCCGATGAGACATGATTCACACGTGCCATATGATTCGAAATCAAAGGGCGAAATAGCTCCATTCTGTATGAGCTGTTTAACGCGTTTCTCATTTATGTGTCCCATACGACAATGCCATAGGTAAGTTTGATCTTTGTCACCTACCTTTATTCTTTTATTATTCACATGTAGTATCTCGGTAGTTTGATCTAAAACATAAATTCCATTCATGGAAACTGCCTTGCCATAAATCATATTGTGTAAGGAGAAAATACAGCTATTATTCTCTATTACAAATGAAAAACCAAGTTTGTCAAGTGCAGAAACTGAAATAATGTTTTTGGATAAACTAGGAACATAATAACAGTTATATAAAAATAACTCGAATCCACTTGGAAGCTGGATTACGTATGTTCCCTTCGAGACTGCAGCCACACGTGCTCCATTCCCGACACGCAGGTCCACCTCACCCTTGGTTAGGGTTTCTTGGTTTCAGAGGCCCTGCACATGATTACATAGATGAGAACCACAACCAGTATCAAGTACCCAAGTTCCGCAACTTGCGTGGTTAATCTCAATCATGTGAATAAAAGAAGAAGAAGACGTACCAACAGGAGTAACACGGCCTGCCTTAATGTCCTCGCGATACACGGGGCATGAGCGCCTCCAATGCCCAGTCTTGTGGCAATGGTGACATTCCATGCTTGTATCCTTGCTCTTTGTCTTGCCTTGTGAGTTACTCGACTCACCAGGCCCACTCTTAGCAAATCCTGGTTTCTTGAACCTGGGCCTACCTACCGCTAGGTCGCCCTGAGCTTTAGCCTTCCCTTTACCTTTTCCCTTACTTGAGATCATGAGAACATCCTGCTTTAGACTCCCACTCAACTTTAGATCCTTCTCAGTCTGTACGAGAAGGGAGTGGAGCTCATGGGGAGTCTTCTTCATGTCGTTCATGTAGTAGTTGGCCCTAAAGAGGGCGAACCCATCATGAAGCGAATGAAGCATGCGATCAACGATGATGTTCTCACTGATCTTGCAGTTTAGGGACTCCAGTTTCTCGATATTCTCAATCATGTTGAGAATATGTGGGCTAACAGCTTGGCCCTTCTGGAGTTTCGCCTCAAAGAAGCGACAGGTATGCTCATAAGAAACGATTCTCGGAGCCTTGGAGAATTCGTTAGTGAGCGTGGTGAAAATCTTGTTTGCACCATGGGTTATGAAGCGTCTTTGCAAATTTGATTCCATTGCATAGATGAGTACGTTCTTTATCGCACCCGCTTCCATGACGAAGTCGCTATGAGCGCGAACATCGTTGGCTCTAGCTCCAGTTCCTGGGTGTGCCGGAATTGGCTCAGTTAAATACTTAAGCTTTCCGTCAGCAATGGCAGCATTCCGTAGTGCTGCCTCCCAGTCAGAGAAGTTTGACCCATCATTCCTCAGTCTAGTTGACTGATTCATGGAGTCCATGAAGGCCTTTAGCCAGGATTCACGTGCTAGCTTGGCACTTGGCATTGGGTCTTCACCAGCCATTTTAGATTTACAGCAGTTTTAATGAACGTGTTCTACACTGAAAAGAAGATAAAACAAAACCATATAAGCAACTTATTGTTGTGATTTAAGTCTATATTAAAATTGAATTTAAACTCGTAGACTCAAGCATTTATATAATTGATCTCCCTCAAGAATTATATAAACGATCCCAAGACTCAATTTCCGTATATTGATAAGCCCACAGTTTGGCTAATTCCAATCGTTGGAACTCTTGGTCGATAGATTTCCGTAAAACCTATCTATTAGTCCATCTCAGTCACTGGAATATTATCGAGTGACCATGATGTTAAGATAAAATAAATCATCTGTTCCCACTTACCCAACGTAGAAGGGGTCATATTATGCCTACCGACGAAGAAGGGATTCATGGGAGGCTGATTTATAAAGACTGATCTCAATTTTTGGTTATACGAGGAAGACCCCATCAACTCTTATTTATCCATATTTAAGTGAACTAAAAAACTAGCATTTGCGTGAATGAATTAAATAAAGTGATGGCTTTTAAATTGACATGTGACATCTGTATTGTCACAGAAAACTAACGCGTGACCTCTACATGAGTCAGTTTTCAGGCATGATATAGGTGGTTTGGTTTTTAGGCGGAATATGATGCAAGCTATTATCGATGAAAGCGTAAAGATAAATGCAATAAACGTAAATAAAAGTCCTAGTGTGGCCTATCCTACCAAAATAAACATAAAACAACTTGGAATCCACCGTTGGACCCTAGAAGCTTGTCTTGATGTTCTATCTTGGTCCTTGCAGCGGGAGTGAGCATCCGGTCTCCGTCTTGTCTTTGGTCTTCACAAAATTACTAATTTAAATTACAAAAGTAATCCTAGATACATTCTAATTTAAAAACAAAAGTAATTACATGGCAAAAACCCAAAACGGAGATTCAAGATCTCAAAATTACAAGCAAGATCGTGTCCCATCATTACGGTAACACAATCTTCTAAGGCCACACTAAGTTACAACCGTTTGCAAAAATTAAATACGTTATTGAAAGCATTCAAGGCATTCACGAGACGATAAATAAAATGCATCAACTAAATAAAATTTATACATGACATAATACTGTTATTATGATTAATAAATTTATACCAAACCACCTTTTAAGATTAAAATTATGTGACTATACCGCTTTAATCACCAATTTTAATAAACATATAATCCATTATTTTAAACTGTTTTAAAACAATATGTATCAAACGAGGGTGAACCGTTTCACTAAATAATATACTATTTCCGTATACAGTATATTATTTTAAGCCATGTGAAAATAAGAAACAAGTTATTTTCGAAAATAAACACCCCGAAACGAGAGCACTCGATCGAGTAACAGGGGCACTCGATCGAGTGTCAGGGTCACTCGATCGAGTGCAGCAGGACTCGATCGAGTGGCTCGTAAAAACTGCAAATCGCTGCACTTTTAAATTAAAACGGGTTTATAACATGGATTTAAAACGTGTAAATCATAAATAAACAACAACAAAAGATTCACATATTGCTAAAAATATCGATTAATTAACAATATGCAAATAATAATCGAAAAACAAGATCGATTTCTCACAAAAATCACACGCACGGGCCTGGTACGAGGGCACTCGATCGAGTGCAACAGGGACTCGATCGAGTGCCTGCGACAGAATGTACGGTTTTCAAAAATTTAATTCTTATGAAAGACACAATTGTAAAATTTTCATGGCCTAAGGCTCTGATACCACTTGTGGGGAATATAACGCGTATTCACCCTAAATTTGCAGGATTATAATGAAATATGCAATTGTGAATATCGTCATAAGATTAAAAACATGAGAAAAGAAGTACAACCTTTAGTCCTCGCGCAAAAGGCCTAAGAACAGGAATTAATGCAAATTCCCTCCTATAACTTGCACCCAAGACTTAGTTTGAGACGTGGCCGCGTGTGCTAGAAATCCTCTCCAATTGCCTTGCAATATAGGGAGAGCTATGGAGTTTTAGATGTGAGATCTGAGGTTTTGGGAAAAGAATGTCTCAAAACCCTAATTTTTACCTTGAGATAATTTAACAGTGCACCAAGAGTGACTGACATAAGGAGAAAAACTCTCCTTATGTAGTCTCTAGGTTTCGGCCGAATTGGAGATAGGGTAGGAGTGGGCTTTCCACTCTTACCTTATTCTAATTCGTGATTCGACCCATTTAGCTTTAAGTTGTTCGCGGGTTTTATTTATAAATCGTAACATGTTATCAGATATTAATACAGTCGATATATTAATAATGGTCTGACAAAATACGATATTGTATAATTACCCAAATTAATATAACTGTATATATTAATACGCGAATACAATATTTAATTAAATATAACCGTTTATATTTAATTTACGAATTAATCATGTAATCCGTATTAGCTAAAATTATTTAATCCGTATTAAATAATAATCTCAACATCTTATTGACTAATTTAATAGTCAATACCTCTGACTAACCGTTTAGTCATATCCGGCAAAATGTGACTGTATTTTCATACCTTCACATCTCTCAAACGTGTCCTATAGGTGTGACGTATAGGGACCAGTTGACCACCGCCATCCGTATGACAATAACGTCAAACTTATCTAGCAAGCCAACCGTTATTGATAAACGTGGATCAACTGGTAATAATACAGAAGTATGCCCTTGTGATCCTTAAAGAGATTTAATAAGTCATTGTACTTAATTGTCAAGGACACCAGCCCCAACAGGTATTTCATTTAAATAACTGATTAATTTATGTGAAAATATTTTAAAGGATTTAAATAAGACTTCATCTAATTGCGTAATTTACGTCTTAGCAATTTAATTTCATAGTCCGAAAATATTTATATCGTCTTAAATTTATAGTGAGCTTAAGTCGGTGTTCTTAGCTTAAACTGTCTTAAAACTTGTCTTATGGGCCTAACTTGCTAATGGACCCATTTCCCCTCTTTTTCCTCACAAAACCCTAATCCCACCACCTCTACCTCACTCCTTCATTTCATTTTTCAGATTTGCTAAACATAACCACAAACACCATTCTTATGAATTTCTCCTTCAATCTTAAAATGCACATTGAGACGATTTTCGCGGCCACGGATTCCTCTTCTCGAGCCCGTCGTTTTAAGTTAATCAATCTTGCAATTTGTGACAGTTGGATTTTCGGCTTGTTCACTTAATTTCGAAATTCGTGATTTTCTTCGATGTTTGTGTTGTTTTAGGCGGTGTTTGTGTTAACCCGGAAGAGGGCTTGGTGATTATTGAACAAGATCTTGAAGGTTTCGCTAAGTAAATGTGACAATTAAGAGAAACTCGACCTTATTTGTAATATTAGCACTTTTCTTGGTTTGGGTGTTTAAGTTTCTGATTTTACATGTTGTTTATGTCCAATGGACTTAGAAATCATGCTAGGAATACATGTGTATGATGTTCATTTGCTTTGATGGTGTTTCACATGCTTAGTTGTTGATTTTCAGAAATTTGTGCTTAAGACGGATACAAATAATATTCTTGTTGAGGATTGTTTGTGTAATTAATTGCTGGTAGTTAGTGTATTTGATGATTATATATGTTGGGTAATCTTTGTATGTTGTGATTTTAGAAGTCTTGAATCGATTTGAGGAAATTTGTGTATAGTAGAGAATTGCGATTTTGCGTACAGATGACTCTGAGCCGGTAGGCTGACCGGCAGCCGGTCGGCCGGCTCAGAGTCGGTGTGTTAAAATTTTGAATGTCTGAATTTCGGGAAAAAGGGTTCTGAGCCGGTAGGTCGGCCGCCGGTCGACCGGCTCAGAATCCTACTTGGTGTCTTGTGGAAATTTTTCAGAGGCTTGGGAAAGGACTCCCAGTCGGCAGACCGGCAGCCGGTCCGCCGGCTGAGAGTCTCTTCCAATTGTTAAGTTTTGAAGTCGGATTTATGGGAAGGGACTCCCAGCCGGCTGGCCGGCGGACGGTCCACCGGCTGAGAGCCCTTTCTCATTGTTTTTCAGATTTTGCAATGGCATGGGAAGGGACTCCCAGCCGGCTGACCGGCAGCCTGTCCCGGACCGGCTGAGAGCCCCTGTTCTCATTGTTTTGTTTATAACTTTCAAACGGTTTATCGGTTTTGTTTGGGATTCGTTCCGCGTACCTTTTATGTGTGTTTGAGGTCCCCGGAGGATGGGCGACACTTTATTGGGTTCGGGAATGGAGAGAGGATAGAGACCCCCCGGTCGGGTAACCGAAAGGGAAACCGGCTCTCCCTCATCTTAGTTCCCGGGATCAATTAAGTGTTGTTTAGTGGTTTAAGAAGTTAGAACTATAGGTTAGTTTCTATCTTTGGTTGTGATTGATTGGTGCGTGTTAAGATATGCCTTAAGCTGGCCTCTGAGACTAACACGTGAGTTGTATGTCGCGTGATGGGATATGTGTTTAGTTCACCTCTGGACCCATTACGTGTTTTGCTTGTGGCGTGTCAGGATATGTGTTAAGTTCACCTCTGGACCTGACACGTGATCGGTTGTCGTACACAGGATATGTGTTAAGTTCACCTCTGGATCCGGTGTGCGATAGCTGTGTATTGGGATATGTGTTAAGTTTACCTCTGGACCCAATACTTGTTTGTAGCATCGGGATATGTGTTAAGTTCACCTCTGGACCCTTTGCTTGTGGATGTATGTTGGGATATGTGTTAAGTTCACCTCTGGACCCGACATTTGTTTGTAGTGGGATATGTGTTAAGTTCACCTCTGGACCCATTACTGTGTTATGTATAGCGATATGTGTTAAGTTCACCTCTGGACCCTTTACTTGGATTGTATGTTGGGATATGTGTTAAGTTCACCTCTGGACCCGACATTGTTTTGGTAGTGGGATATGTGTTAAGTTCACCTCTGGACCCATTACTTGTGTTTGTTGATATCAAGGTCTATGCCTTAAGTTGGCCTCTGAGTCCTTGATTGTGAAAGTGTTTAAGTATATAGGTTATGTCTTAAGTTGACCGCTGAACCTTTTTACTTGCTGTTTTATATCTGCTTGCCTTGAGATTGGTACAGTGTCAGATATGCATGATGATATTGATGATTATATTACCTTGTTTATGTTTTGTTCATCCAAGGCATTGGATGACTCTTTAGTCAGTTTCGTAAATAGTTTGGACTAAAAGACCCCCCGACCGGGCAACCGGTAGGGAAACCGGCTCTCCTTCCAAATGGTTTCCGAAGTTGGTTGAGAGCCGTGCATTAATGATTGCATGATAGTATGAGATTCAGTTGATGAGATTATACTTCACATGTTTATATATGCTGGAGTATTATGTTTGTATTTCTGTGTTACGTGTCGTTACAAAAGGTGGCTAGGAGAACTCTAGTCACTCCCCACTGATTGTGGCGTGCATGTTTACATGTATGTAGGTACATGCAGGATGGTTGATGGAGGGTTCACATGGAGCTAGCGAGCGATGATCATATTCATCGATATGACTTACCCATTACGTTAGCTAGACTCTAGTTTTGATACAGTTGTTTTGAGTGCCTGTAGGGATGTTCCATCCCAGGCTGTTGTGCATATTTCATTTCAGTACTTAGACTCTTATACTTATCTATTTTGTTTATATCAGCTCCAGTTTTCAGTTTTAATTCACCTCGCGTGTTTATGTTAAAAAGTTTTAATTCCGCTGCATTTTTAATACTTTGTATGTTTATTTATTTCCGCTTTCGCGAGGGGTTTTACAGTTGGTATCAGAGCAACCCTGCGACCGTCTGGTGAGCGCCTGTGGTCTGGAGTACCCGGGGCACCAACCAAGCGGGGGAGGATTTCTGGTTTGGCTCGGCTGCGGTCAGATGCTGCCAGGCGCAACGAGGACGTTGCGTTCTTCAAGTGGGGGTGTGTAATACTCCATTGAACCGAATAGGATATTCGGGTGGGGTAACCCCTTGAAGAGGTCCATTGATAGACTTATATGACTAGTGCTTAAAGGGATTGATAGTACTACTCATATCAACAAAGTGCACTTTCTTTTCTGGTTATCCATGCAAAAGAACTCCAAAGTTAAGCGTGCTTGGCTGTGAGTAGTCTTAGGATGGGTGACCTCCTGGGAAGGTTCCCAGGATGCGCATGAGTGAGGACAAAATGCGCTGGAAAGGACTCGTGTTGGTCTGTGGGGCCAGTACATAGCCTGGCGAGCTACCGTGGCTAACATTTCCGGCCCTAGGTTTGGGCCGGGGTGTTACAATGTTACTCTTTTAAAGTCGACTGATCAACATTTATCGATAATGATTGATTCTCTAGAGTTTGACATTATCATCATATGATGGTGGTGATCAGTTGATCTCTTAAGGTCATATCTTTAGGTAATTCTGTCTCAATAGAATATTTAATTAATTGTATAAGGATACAGATTAATTAATACAATGAAACTGGAAATGATTTTACATGACGTGTATTATTATAATGGGATTATAATAATAATTGTCAAAGTGATAAAAATTGTTTTATTACTTAGTTTTATTTAATTGTTTACGAAACAATTAAATCGGTAATGAATATGGTCAACATATATTACAAATAGTTGTAATTAAAATTATGATTACACATTTTTATAAGATAGTAATTAAGAATTACTAAGTGAATTATTTAAATGTGATAAATTTGTGAATTATGAATTTTAAAGGTTAAAATTGCATAATTACTTAATGGGTCATGTGTCATGTAACAAGTATGACATGTTACATTTGTACAATTGACAAACTTAATATGGAGTTCATATTAAGTCCATATGGACCGTGTATATGGAGTTAGGGACAAAGAATTATCTTTGTTCTTATCAAAGCTTAAAAGCTTATGATTAGGAAGAGGCTTATCATGCTAGTAGTCTTACACCTAGTGTCTTGATAAGGCAAAGGGCATGTATTGGGCATGAAACAAGGAGCATGCAATGGCTCCTTTAGCCTTAGAGAGGCCGGCCATTTTGGCCTTATAAGAGGATAATTTCCTCTTATAAAAACCTCCTTCCAACACATAACTTCATAGTGTGCATTCTACATTTGTTCATCATATTATCTCTAAATTGTTTAGAGAAAATAAAATCATTTCTCATAAAATTAATAATATTAATTGTAATATTATGAACAATATTTCTAGGTTAGCTAATATCCGTTTTCTAGTAACAAAACGATACTGGTATTGATATCGGGTCCTTGATACGCACCTGTTGGAGACGGTTTTAATTTAGACCAAGTGAAGGTAGGAGACCTTCTTGTGCCCAAAATCGGTCCTTTTTTAATGGTATGAAAACCGATTTCTTTAATCTTATGTAATTTATTTTGCATGCATAAGATCTTTTAAGTTTTATGAGTAAACTTTTAAACACTCATATGAGATATTAGTAATAATCCGTAATTTGATTTCGAACAACAATGCTCAAGGAAGACAACAACCTCCTTCAAACCAAGGTCCTAACTCCTCAAATGGACAAACATCATGTCAACAAGTCCTCGCGGTAACGATGAATTGTGAGCAAGAGCGGGAGCATCAACGGGAGGAGGGCGATGCTATGAGAGGAAAAATGAATGAGAGCCTTAAGAGTGACGAGAAGCTCGCGTTGGAGGAAATACTGGTTGAAAAGGTCAAGCAAGACTCGGGTAGTTTTTCCGTACTATGTATGGTGGGGCACGTGAACATTGATAGAGCCCTATGTGACTTGGGCGCCAGTGTGAGCATATTGCCGCTACCAATGCTAAGAAACTTGGATGGGGAAGCATGGTTTCTACTTCTATGACATTGCAACTCGTCGACCGATTGGTCCTCCATCCCGACGGTATACTTGAAGATATTCCGGTCAAGATCGGGGTGTTGGAGCAAATGTCCACCACAATTAGTGTGACTACAATTTAAATCTCTTACATGATCACAAATGGATACTTTGTATATTTATCAACTAATTAACGTAAATCAGTAACGGTTGACTTTGCTAGAAGTTTGACGTTACTGTCATATTGATGACGGTGATTAGTCCCTATCGGTCACACCTATAGGATGGTTCCAAGAAATGTGATTATATACTGATATATTACATAGATGCCTAAATTGAGTAAATATTTGTCATGGAAATAATACGAATAATTATTTAATACGATTAAATGATTACTAGGAGAAATGAATTAAAATGTTAATTCTAAAAATATATAAATGTTATATTTATTAGTAATATAAGTTTTAATATACGATATTAAAATTAATTGATTATACTATAATTAATTATATTCTCCTGCCATATTTATATATGTTAAATTATAATATTGGATAAGTCTCTGAAAAATAGTTTTCCAGGTGCAACGAAATTTCGGTCCATATATTATTAATATATAAATATAATAACTTCCAAAATAATATTTTCCAATAATTAATAAAAAGTAGTTAATTTTGATACAATCCTTTCTTATAACATTAATATGATTAATCTCGTTATGAAATATACGATATTTCCTACAAGTGGTATCAGAGCATAAGCTTCAAAATTGTTTTAATATGTATGTTCTTGATTTTTCATATGATGATAAATCGTTTCTTGATTTTCTTGATTTAAAACGATACATTCTTGATTTTTTCGGCCCCCTTAATCAGTTTAAAAGTTAAATTGACTTAGTTAAATTTATTTGTTGATATAATACAGATTGAATCACCACGACACAAATCGATTTTTATGCGATAAAAATCCTCCCTGAAAATTTTGATTATTATATTTGTTATATGATAATTAATGTATTAATGAAATTTGCTCGTTTTTATTTATTATACGATAATGAATGCAAATTTTTGGCTGAAAATTATAAGAAAGGAAAAAAAGAGGTTTCGACGTTTTTTTTTTCTTTCAGATGGTTTTTTATTCGTAAAAAGTAAGAGTGTCGGATTTCGTTAAAAAAATAGTGTTTTTCGATTGTAAACGTCATTCTAAACCGGACTGCAAAATAGGGTTGTTGTTTTTAAATAAATTCGAACGTTTAGATTGCTTTCGAGGCCGTTTTACATAAAAAATGTTTTTTTTGGAAAGATTTACGGAAAGTTGTTTTTGGAAAGTTTTTCAGAAAACCCTATGTTTGGCCGATTTTATTGATTTCTTTTATCAATTTAATTTAATATCGTATATTGTTTATGGTATTTTATTTTATTAATTTGATACCTTATTATTTTAAATTGTTTAGAATAATAGTAGATTAATTCACTATATATGATATTTTGAATTATTCTTGGATTATCATATATGTATGACATATGTAATTGGTTTTGTGAGAATTTACGGAAATTTTCATATTATAAATTATTAAAAGTTGGGTTGGATAAATATTTTGCCTTATGAACGTTTTATATTTATATTGTTGAATGATTGCAATTTTTTTCGATGAATGTTTTATTTCCAGCGTGGGAAATGTAATGTAATCTAGTGTGGCCTTAGTTTTGATTGCTTTTTTGTAATGATGGAAAAGTAATCGGTGATGTCATTAATGAGATCTTGTATCTCCCTTTTTTTTTCGTTTTTTTACGTTATTCATAGAATGTAATTAATAGGACTTTGGCTATGTAATTTTATGTAATGTAATTTATTTCGAAAGAAGAATTTAAAGTGGAGATTTTAAGACGTTCAAGGGACCTCGTTGGTGCATCACAAGACTGGAGTTTCCACCAAGCTTCCCGGGTCCAATGTGATTGGATTCCAAAGTTGTAATCTCTGGGTTGATTGGTCACACTAGGATTTATTATTTTGTTTTTTCTTCTTCGCTTGTTTATGTTGGAGGAAGTGTTCTCGACAATAGTGTGTTGACGTAGTTAAAACTCATTTGAATGAAACACAACTCGGAGTGTTACTCTTTTAAAGTCGACTGATCAACATTTACCGATAATGATGATTGGCTGTCTAGAGTTTGACATTATCGTCATATGATGGTGGTTATCAGTTGATTCCTTAAGGTCATATCTTTAGGGAATTCCTTCTCAATGGAATAATTAATTAATATCGTATTGGATACGAATTAATTAATAACTGCAAATTTGGAAATAATTTTTACATGACAAATATTTTATAATAAGATTATAATAATAATAGTCAAAGTAATAAAATCGTTTTCTTACTCGGTTTTTTTTATTCGTTTAGGAAACGATTAAATTGAGAATGAACACGGTTGATCATAAAATTACAAAGAGTTGTAATTTAATTATGATATTACATTTTTATACAACAAATAATTTCGAATTATTAGTATAATTATTTAAATGTCATAAAATTGTGAATTATGAATTTTAAAGAGTTAAAATTGCATAATTAACATATTGGTTAATGTGTTATGGGACATGTGTGACATGTTACAAATTAACACAATTGACAAAGATAAAATGGGTCTATAATAAGCCCCATTTCAGCCGTGTACATGTATGTATGTTGTGATTGTGTGTGTTTTACACAAGTCTTACAAAAGTCTTAGAATAGGTGTGTAAGAGTGTGTAAGAGTGTAAGGCATATTTGATGCTTTATGTAAGTGTAAGTGAGTCATGCATTGGCCTTGGGTGGCTTATGTAGGCCGGCCAAGTGAAGTGAGCAAGCAAGCTCATTTTACTCATTAAATACACACTTCATACTAGCTACATGCACATTTAGTTGTTTTGTTGTTGATGCTTGCACATCTATTTCTCACAATACTACAACACTCATTCTCATCTCCCTTTAGTAAAATAGTTTCGAAAGATAAGTAATTATTTCCAATACTAATAATAATATTAAGGGTAATATTATTAACATTTCTAGTATACTAATTCTATTTTTCTAGTAACAAAAATAGTCTTAGTTTGAGATCAGGTCCTTGATACGCATCTTTTGGAGACGATTTTTGTTAGATCGTTATAAGGGTATTTCGGTTATTTAAGACTCACATAATAGGTGATTATTGAGTATAAACCTTCTAAAACCAATGTAAGGACAATCACATCTTATGATATCATCATGCATGCATAAGATCTTATTAAGTTTTATAACCTAAACTTAAAGAAACAAAACTCACATTAGTTTTAAGTATAAAATCAGGAACTTAGTTTCCAACAAGTGGTATCATAGCATTACGGTTTTTGCATGCATGATCGGATTCATGTTTTATATTAAACGGATTAACATATAAATCTCGAAATTATTGTATTTATTATGATAAATCACAAAATAATTTTGCATGTTAAAGTTTCTGATTCTAAAATGGTTTTAGGACATAAAAATAATTTTATGGATTTTTATTGTTCATTTTTATATTTATTTGTATATTTTGTAGTTTAAATCGGTTTTAAACAACAATTAATGGGAAAAATAGCTAAACATAATTTCTGGCCGAGATTTTTTGATATGTTCTCACATGCATATTTAATATATTTTATATGCATTTGCGTAACAAATGGAGTTATTATGCATGGATTATGAATTTTATGAGATAAATGGTCATAATATGAGTAAAAATGGGTATAGGAGGTTATATTTTGAATTTGACCTTAAAAATTTTATGACAAGTCACATGCAATATATAAAGTACCTCTATGAATGTTCGAAATTATTGGACTTATTTTGCATGATTAATGATTTTTATAGTAAAAATCGCATTAATAGTGACTCAAATTCGACTTTAATAGTTATAGTTGGAATTTTGCCATAAAAATTTAACACAATGTCACATACAATATTTAAAGAATGTATATAATTTTTGAGAATTTATTCTCAAGTGATGCATGTTTTGTGATTTTATTAGTTAAAATCGGCTAAATAATGACTTATTGTGTTAAAAATAGTTAATCTTAATATTATGGCATAAAATTTTACCCATAGATGTCTTATATAATAGGAACATCAGATCTAAAAGTTGGATATCAAAAAGTTTCTGTTTTTATGATTATTAATTTTTATGAGTTAATAAGTTAATAATCGTAATTTATGAGTCTTAAAAATAAAATTTCGAGTATGGTCTGTAATTTTTGGTCATTTTCAGATTCTAATATATATTTTAGGATGACTAAAAATTTATAGCAATTTATTGCAAGTTTTTATAATTTGAATCGGATTTTTAACCATAAAAACGACTATTATACGATTTATTTAAGAAATAAACTATATATAATTGCACAAGACCATTTTAGTAATTTCTGAATTTTTAGAAAATTTTCAGAAAATTTAAAATTTTGAATTTTAAATTTCGAAATTTATTGACTCATTTGGCCATATTTTGTTTATTTTTCCCGAAAATACAAGTAATTTATGAACAATAATGCAAAATCAAGTTAAATCATGATCAAACATTAGTAGAAACTAAACATTGATTCCTAAAGTATGTTAGGATGATTAGCTTGGACATAAATGAGATTTATGTAATTTTGATGATTTTAATAGTTAAAGTCGCGCATATCCGTAAAAATCGTAAACAAATATGAGATATTTGCTCCCATAAGGCGATTTGGCATTAAAAATTGAGCATGTGCATACATATTTTATTATTGCATTTTATTTAATGTGAATGTCATATTTAAATGTTATTTATATAATTTGGAATTATGTAAGTTTTTCTTAGTATGACCTTAGTTTTAATCAATATTACCCATAATGAAAGGGGATATTGATTCGGTTGTAATTTATGTGATCTCGTATCACGGGTTTGTAATTTAAATTTAATTTTCAGTTTTACAATAGAGTAGTTGTATTATTTTATTGTAATTTCGGAGATCCAAAAGATGGTGCCATACGGAAAGGAGTTCCGACAAGACGGTGTTTTCTTGGATGGCGTGCCAATGAAGTTCAAGGGACCATGGAGTTGGTTTCCGAATTTGTAATAGTTAATTAGATTTTACTATTACTAGGAAGGCCATACTAGGATTTTATTGCTTTATTGCTTTTATTTGTGCATTATTTATATGTTTGCATGCATAGCCAAATCGCCATAATCATGCATATTAGTTTAGATCGTTAAAAACGACCGTGTCAATTATAATTATCGAGTTCACCGATTTAATTCGCTTAAAGGAGATAGATAATAAATTGACAAGAATTAGCCTTACGAAATAGTAGAACCCATGAGCTTCTATTTCGTGGGGTGGTGCTAGTCCAGTGGGCAGTACGAACCTCATTACGTAGGATAAGTGGGGCGATAGGGTGGATTCAGTCCAGTGGGCCGATCGCATCTCGATGCAATTGAAATTTGGTTTGTACTCAACGGAAGTGTAGAAGGCCAGTGGTCAATCTGTTCCGGGCTAAGATGAATAAATTATGATTTGTCATCAACCAAGAGTTCTATGGTAGAACCGGTTTATTTTAACCCACCAAACCATATCATTGGGTCGGAGTTCCAGTGGTTCACGATTTCGGGGGTATGGGTTTGGGTCTTGGAATCATTTATAAAATTGGATAGAGGTCATTTTATAGATGCATTAGCTTGATAAATACGTTTACAAGTTAAAATGAACATAAAAACGATTAGCATTTAATTTCTTCATATGTTTAAAATGTTGTAGTTAAATCAATATCAATCATGACCGCTACCACTACTTCAAACACTTCATGGTTACGTTCCTTCATGGATCGTTGTAAGCTAGAAAAGAATGGGGCAAATTTTGCCGATTGGGATGCCCAACTATTGTTGGCGGCAGAAGGTGACGGTAAGACCGAATTCCTCATCGAAGAATCACCTCCTGAACCTGCAGAAAATGCCACCGCCGCAGCAAGGCGACCCTATGATACTTATCAGAAGGAGTCTGCGGCAATCAAAAATGTTTTGATATTCTCGATGGAGCCGGAACTCCAAAGGAGTGCCATAAAGATTGGCACGGCCTATGAGATCTACTCCAGGCTTGTGACAATGTTCTCAAAGGCTTCGAGAATTGTCTAATACGAGGCGGCATCGACCTTCTTTGATCTCAACCTTAAGGAGGGGCAAAAGGTTAGCCCACATGTGCTCAAGTTAATTGAGCATGTAGAAACCCTAAGGATGAATCAAGTGGACATTCCTAAGGAACTTGTGATCGACAGAATCCTCCACTCCTTGTCTAAGGCGAAAACTTATGTACAATTCCGGGTGAATTTCAACATGAGAAACCAAGACATCTCTCTTGACGAATTGCACAATATGATCGTGCAAGCTGAAAGGGATATGGGCCTAAATGTTAGTGCCCCTAAGGATGTGCTCAACATTGATGTTAAGAGCAAAGGGAAGTTCAAAAGGAAGGGTAAGGCAAAGGGGAAGCAACCTTCCAAAGGTTTAAAGAAAGTATCTTCTGAGGCAAGCACCTCAAATTCCAAGAAGAGCCCTCATCAAGGAGCTAAGTGCTTTTATTGTAATGGCAAAGGACATTGGAAGAGGAACTGTTCCAAGTATCTCAGCGATCTCAAAGCTGGGAAAATTCTTCCAGTTGGTACGATAACTATCCCAATTTTATGTTAATCTCAACTAATATATTATGATACAAGTTGTGATGTGAATGCTCTTCTTACTTGAATTAGGGCATGAAAGCAAAGATAAGGGAAAGGAAAAACAAGCATGATGGATCAAGAGAACTAAGAGTAGCTCCACTCAGAATGATCAAGGAGCTTTGTTTTTCGCTTATTTTGCTAGTATTTCAAGTGTTGTAAGAACAATTTAGAACCTATGTTTGATTTCCTTGTTGGATAAGGAAAGGATAATCCTTGAACAATTTGTTGTATTTTAGATGATGTAGTGACTTGGTTTTCAACCCAAGTCACTATCGGTTTTATAATTATGTTCTTAATTAGTTTAAGCACTTGCAAATCTTGAACATAAAATAGAATTGATTGTTACATTTCGATGTATTACCACTGAAACCGAATAGGTATAGGATACTTAATTCAAAACAAATCAAAATCAAAATTAAGTTTAGAACTCAATTAAGAGGAAAAGTTATCAACCATCCAAAACTATCTAAGCTTTAAATCGAATATTTTCTGTAATAAATCATAAGGGTACACAAACCAACATCAAAGTCATTGCTTGTGGCCTTAGTGGCTATCTTTGATAATAAAATGGGATTATTATTACAAAGATAGAGTGAAAGAAATTTGAAAAGCCACAAATAGCATATGATTTTGATTAGCACAATAGATGTGATCTATTGTTGAATAGTAGGATTTATTGTGTTTTGGTTGTGTAAAAGATTTAGAAAGTAGATTAAGTTGTGGATAGGATCTACGATTTGAGAAAATCTACACCTTATGGTTTTAAAAGGTAGATTAGGTTGTGGATAAGATCTACGCCTTATGATTCCAAAGGTTGTGGATAAGCCCAAAGGTTGTGGATAAGATCTACGGTTTGGTAAAAATCTACGCCTTATGATCCCAACGGCCCCGGCTCGGGAGGATACTTTAAGAATAAATTCTTAAAGTTTGCAAGGAAAAATTCTATACATGGATAAGATCCATGATAGAGTCCTCGTACAGTATAAGATAAGATAAATGTGGGGAACTGAAAGTTCCCACACAAAATTATATACCATAAGAAAAGACTCTTATGGAAACTACGGGAGGACACTCAAAGAAAATTATTCAAAAGATTTTGCAAAGGCTCAAGAAAGGGTTCTTGGATTTAGATGGTGATCTGAATGTGCCATATAAGATATACATGCTAATAAATGAGATTTATTGAGAGAAGCATAGGTTGACATGTGGATGCCAGCAGTCTGCAAAGTTAAGGGTAACTTTGTTGAAAGTAATGAAATGATTCATTGAGAATGAATTCAGTAAACTCAATAACCGCTTTTCAAAGGGTATTTGAAAAGGATGTGACTATTAGCACATATGGTTAAGTCTCAACCATTTCAATTCATTAAATGTTTAGGAACATTGAATTGAGTGGGAGCTTTATGATTTACGGTTAAATGTAAAGTTCAGTGGGAGTTCTCGCACCAGGATTTGAACCTATTGAGTCATGGGAATGACTTCGGGATCTTCAGAATCAGGCAAGAACAAGAGTTTAGTGGGAGTAAACGTTATGTAAAACAACTCATTGCTCGTTTGGAATGAAGCATTGATACTTATGAAAAGTATACGAGTTTTTAGTTCTAGATGACATATTGATATGAATTAAATCTGATTGAACATGGGATGTTTGGTTGAGATTGTAAAAGACATCTTGTTATTAGTATTAAGGTTATTCATATAGATGAAGATAGAATAACCATGATGAGATCATGGAAATTTATCGAACCTTAAGTACTATTGCTTACACGTTTAAATTCAGTAATGTTTCCGCCATTAGAATAATCGTGTAAAGCTGGATGCGCACCGCTTACAGGATAACCTATTGAGCAGGTGATAAATCAATGATTAAACCATAATGAATTGTCAAAGTATTCTCCATTGAAGATGAAAGACAAATTCAAGATTTTGGAAAATAACTTGGTCATGGGTAAAAGGTTTACAAAGACTCAAATTCCAAGATACCAAGCAAAGATTCATAATAATCTTTGGCTTACATTCATTGACTATGCATCTCAATGACTTGTATTTTAACTACATGGTCATCACAAGATTCTACAAAATGTATAAGTTCACAAGTTATGTAAAAGCATTGCTGTAGCTGGGAGTTACACAATGCACATAATCTTATTCACTAGTCATGAGATGACTTATCTCTTTAAGAACAAAGAGCGTGTATCAATATGATCCGCAAAGTGAACGCTCGCACAAACCGTGGTAACCTTGGGCTATCCAATATGAAGATAATTACAATTATAGAGGAAGTGAACGAGAGGCACTAAAGCTCATTGTAAATTAAATGGTGATCAAAGGTTGACCACTTGGATGGCACAATCCACTAATTGTTTGAGTTATTTATAACTCACGAAAGGTCAAGTAAAATTCAAATGGAATGGTAAGACCATATTGAACCCCATTAAAGTGAATGAATTATCATGACCTCGCCCCTAGTTGCTTAAATGAGGTGACGTCTCAATGCAACTAGATGTGTGATGCGATTGATGGCGAGTTCAATTGCCATAGAGTCATACGAGATGACTAATTGATCAACTAGGCATAGACATGTTAAGATACATTTGTCGGGCTAATGACCGCTGATAGAGCTCTGGCGTACTCTTATTAAAAGACTGCCTGGTCGTGGCGGGAGCATCTATCGTGTTTCACATGAGTCAGTTCTTGGACTAATGACTGTTCTCTGAGGTGGCATGGTTTTCAGATTAGCTTTGATTTATGTCCTAACACCTTCGTAACTGGGGATTATAAGGACATATTTTGGGTTATGATGGGTTGTGGCCAACCGGAAGGAATAAGTCGATTAGGAATTGTCCACCCCTTGTCAGGGTTGAACAATATCTCTAGGCCACTCGAGGAGAATAATAGCTAGAAATGCGTGGCCACGCTCGGAAGGTATCTATGGTAGATAATTCCGGTCAGTAGTTATAACTCCAGATCGAGATAAACCACTCTAAATTTAAATCAATTGCCGGCACGACCTGAGAGGCCGCCATGCATTGAGTGGGAGATAGTAATAGGGCAAGAGAATTGGTGACACACACTTGTCTCGGACAAGTGGGAGATTGTTGGAGGAAGTGTCCTCGACAATAGTGTGTTGACGTAATTAAAACTCATTTGAATGAAACACAACTGGGAGTGTTACTCTTTTAAAGTCGACTGATCAACATTTACCGATAATGATTGGCTGTCTAGAGTTTGACATTATCGTCCTATGATGGTGGTGATCAGTTGATCCCTTAAGGTCATATCTTTAGGGAATTCCATCTCAATGGAATAATTAATTAATATCGTATTGGATACGAATTAATTAATAACTGGAAATTTGGAACTAATTTTTACATGACAAATATTTTATAATAAGATTATAATAATAATAGTCAAAGTAATAAAATCGTTTTATTACTCGGTTTTTATTTATTCGTTTAGGAAACGATTAATTTGAGAATGAACACGGTTGATTATAAAATTACAAAGAGTTGTAATTAAATTATGATATTACATTTTTATACAACAAATAATTTCGAATTATTAGTATAATTTTTTAAATGTCATAAAATTGTGAATTATGAATTCTAAAGAGTTCAAATTGCATAATTAACAAATTGGTTAATGTGTTATGAGACATGTGTGACATGTTACAAATTAACACAATTGACAAAGATAAAATGGGTCTATAATAAGCCCCATTTCAGCCGTGTACATGTATGTATGTTGTGATTGTGTGTGTTTTACACAAGTCTTACAAAAGTCAAAGAATAGGTGTGTAAGAGTGTGTAATAAGAGTGTAAGGCATATTTGATGCTTTATGTAAGTGTAAGTGAGTGATGCATTGGCCTTGGGTGGCTTGTGTAGGCCGGCCAAGTGAAGTGAGCAAGCAAGCTCATTTTGCTCCTTAAATACACACTTCATACTACATGCACACTTAGTTGTTTTGTTGTTGATGATTGCACATCTATTTCTCACAATACTACAAGACTCATTCTCATCTCCCCTTAGTAAAATAGTTTCCTAAGATAAATAATTATTTCCAATACTAATAATAATATTAAGGGTAATATTATTAACATTTCTAGTATACTAATTCTATTTTTCTAGTAACAAAAATAGTATTAGTTTGAGATCGGGTCCTTGATACGCATCTTTTGGAGACGATTTTTGTTAGATCGTTATAAGGGTATTTCGGTTATTGAAGACTCACATAATAGGTGATTATTGAGTATAAACCTTCTAAAACAAATGTAAGGACAATCACATCTTATGATATCATCATGCACGCATAAGACCTTATTAAGTTTTATAATCTAAACTTAAAGAAACAAAACTCACATTAGTTTTGAGTATAAAATCAGGAACTTAGTTTCCAACAGTTTATTCATCGCATGTTTAAAATTGTTGCATATCATCATATTACGCCTAAACCAAACCACCTAAAATTGCATGAAGTTGGATCATATAGTATATAAATCGTGATTTCATGTGACATACGATGTTAATTTAGCCGTCATTTATTCCTATTCACTTAAATTTTTGTTCACTTAAAATGAATCTAAAATAAATGATGGGATCTGTCTCTTAATTAAAAATTGAGGTTAGTCTTTCTAGATCAATTGACTATAAATCCCTTGTTCGTCGGTGAACATATTGGACATATTACTCTCTGTATGGACCCCTTCTACCTTGGGTAAGTAGTGCCTATTGATTTAGTTGAGCTCGACATTTTAATTTAAAACAGTGTTAGATTATAATGGACTATGAGATAAATTTGAGAAATTTATCGACTGAGAGTTTTAAGGTAGAACTAGCTAAGTGGTTAGCTTTACCAATTTAGAGAAGTTTGGTCTTGGGATCGTTGATGTAATCCAATTGAGAGAGGTCAATTACATATATATTTAAGTCATTGTTAAAACCATTTACATTGACTTCAGTTATTCAATGTTTTTTGCTTACTATCTTCTTTTCGCATTGTATATAATTATAAACTATTGTTAAAATGACTGACCGGGACGTTAATACTGGACCTTCTGCTACACTAACCCGTGAATCATGGCTTCGATCATGTATGGACCATATTAATCAATCCACTCGACTTAAAAATGATGGGAGCAACTTTGCTGATTGGGAGGCATCATTACGGAATGTTGTCGTCACAGATGGCAAGCTCAGGTATTTAATTAAGGCAATGCCAGCTGATCCCACCGCGAGGACTGGAGCCCAATGAACTGCATACGATGAGTTCGCTCGTGAGGCCGGTGCGATTAAGAAAGTCTTGATTTATGCAATGGAATCCAATTTGCAACGTCGCTTCATTTCTCAAGGTGCAAATACGATTTTCACTATCCTAACTAACAAATTCTCGCAAGCTCCAAGAATAGTTAAGTATGACTGTGTTGTTCGTTTCTTTGAGGCGAAACTCCAAAAGGGTCAATCTGTTAGCCCACACATTTTCAATATGATTGAGAATGTCGAAAAATTGGAGGAATTAAAGTGCAAGATTAATGAGGATATCATTGTTGACCGCATCCTCCACTCTCTTCTTGATGGTTTTACCTAATTTAGGGTGAACTAATATATGAACGACATGAAGAAAAGACTTCATGAGCTTCAGTCTCTACTCATGCAAACAGAGAAAGATTTTATTTCGAGTGGGAGCCAAAAGCGGGATGCCCTAATAATCAAGTCAAAAGGAAAGGGAAAGGCTCCGACTGACTTAGATGTTAAGAAGCCATCTTTCAAGCGCTCGGGCCAGTTAAAAGCAAAGAGTGGGCCTGGTGAGACTAGTAGCTCAAAGAGCAAGACTAAGAGCAAGGGGAACGATATACAGTGCCACCAGTTTGGCCATTGGAGGAGGAAATTCCACAAATACCTTGAGGATATTAAAGTTGGACGTATGACGCTTATAGGTATATCTTCATCTACTCACATGATTGAAATCAATCACGCTAATTCTACAACTTGGGTATTTGATACTGGTTGTGGTTCTCACTTGTGTAATCATTCACAGGAGTTGAGGGACGTGCGACGTCTGGCAAAAAGCGAGATTGATCTTCGAGTTGGAAATGGAGCAAGAGTTGCTATTGTTGCCGTTGGAACTTATGCACTTAAACTCCCTAGTGGATTTATTTTGCAACTAAATAATTGTTATTTTGTTCCATCGTTATCTAAAAACATTTTATCTGTATCCATGTTAGATATGAAAGATTTCGAATTTAATATTAAGAACAATTGTTGTACTTTTTCATTAAATAATACTCCCTCCGTCCCAGTGATATGTTTACACTTCCTTTATTTCCCCCTCACAAAATAAAAGAAGTGTAAACATCCCACTGGGACAGAGGTAGTATGATTTATGGCAAAGAAGTTTCCATAAATGACATTTATGTTTTAGATCAAACAGCTGAAATTTATCACGTGAATAATAAAAGGATCAAGGTAGGTGTGTAAAACCCCTCGTCGCTGCGGAAAAATAAAACATACAAACATGCCAAAATTTACGCGGAATTTAAACTTTAACATGCATGATAAAACGAGGTGAATTAAAACAAACTATACAAACTGAAATGAACAACATAGATAAGTATATCTGTCTAAGTACGAAAAGTCATAAGTACAAAAACAGCCTGGGATGGCACATCCCTACTGTAACATCCCGTATTTTCGTAAAATCTAATTTAAGCGTTTTAAACTATTTTATGTAATAAAATAATATTTTAATAATTTATTTCGGAAGATTTTAGTTTAAAAGTAAGATCCGTCTTAAGAACCTCAAGTCCTTAAGACGAATACAACTTGGCAAAGTTATATTCCCGACTTAAATATTCATTTCATATCCGACTCAAGTATCCGTGTAACTATCCGCTCCATTTTACTTACTCGGAAAGGACAACTCACTTGTCTCTTTATAAACAATATGTCGACATCTTATTCTCCAAGAAATCATTTCACTGTAACAATTTTCATCCTCAAAACCTCCATAAAACCTTTCCTTCTTTTCAAGCTTTCTTCATCATCCGTTCATCGAATCGCGAAAGTAAGTACATTTTCGGAATCCTCGTTCAATTTCCAAGACATCCATCACTTTCGTTTTTCATTTTATCGACTTCAAAAATCGGCCTGTTTTCCTTAGTTTCGTTTTAAGAGCTTAAAAACCCGTTTTCTATGTTGTAGGCGTTGGCTTGGACGATCCCGACGTGGACTCTTACGTGGTTGAGGAGGATCATCTGCCGGAATAAGCTTAAAGGTGACGATAATGAGAAACTCGGCCTTTATGTGTATATTAGCATATTTGATGTGATTCTCGTTTTGTTTCTGATTTGTGTCGAAATATGATGTTAAGGGACTTAGCAACATGTTTAGGATGATGTTGTTGTGAAGAATTCATGCTTGAATTGATTGTCAAATGCTTTTAAGGGTATTTTCAGTTTTTCTCATTTTTGCGACGGATACATGTATAATTCATTTGAGGATTGTTATGGGACTTGTTTTCTGATAGATTAGTAGTATTGGATGATTTATGTTAGTGGGTAAACTTTATTTGTGATGCTATTGAAGATTAGAAGTCGAATTGTGAAGTTTGAGAAAGATTGGAAAATCACGATTTTGGTTGCAGGCTCTCTGAGCCGGTCGACCGACCGGCCGCCGATCGACCGGCCGGGAGAGCATTTGTGTGTTTCGCGAGTTTTTGGAAAAATGGCTTAGGACTGCCAGCCGGCCGACCGGCCGCCTGCCGACCGGCTGGTAGTCATTTTGCCTTGTGTTGTTTGCGAAAAACTTATGTAGGATGGGAGCCCAGCCGGCAGACCGACCGCCTGCCAGCCGGCTGGGAGTACTATTGGGGAAGGGTTGCGAAGTTTGTAAAGCTAAGGGAATGGGTTCCCAGCCGGCCGACCGGCTGCCTGCCGACCGGCTGGGAGTCCCTTTGTGTCGTTTCGTTTTGGAAAAGAAAGAAGGAAGGCTGAGAGGTCACCAGCCGGCCGACCGGCTGCCTGCCGACCGGCTGCCTGCCGACCGGCTGGGGACCCCTGTAGGCTATTTTTGAGGTTTTTCGTAATTTGATTGTAACTTTCAAACGGTTAATCGGTTTTACTTGAAACTTGTTTTGTGTACCTTTGACATGTATTTGAGGTCCCCGGAGGATGGGCAACATTATATTGGGTTCGGGAATATAGTGAGGATAGAGACCCCCCGGTCGGGCAACCGAAAGGGAAACCGGCTCTCCCTCATCTTAGTTCTCGAGGTCAATTAAGTGTTGATTAGAAGTTAAAGGTAGAACTATAGAGTAGTTCATAGACTTGAATGATATTGTTTTGATGCGTATTAAGTTATGCCTTAAGCTGGCCTCTGAACTTAATACGTGAGTTGTTTGTCGTGTATGGGAACATGCGTTGAGTTTTCGCCTCTGAGTTCCATACATGTCTGTTTGTCGTGTCTGGGACATGCGTTGAGTTTTCGCCTCTGAGTCCAGACATGTATGTGTGATCGCGTCAGGACATGCCTCAAGCTGGCCTCTGAGTCTGACGAGTGGAGCAACTGCACGACGGGGCAGTCAGGTTGTCATACCTTACCCGGAGTGCAGGTGTTTGGTGCTAGAACATGCGTTGAGTTTTCGCCTCTGAGTCTAGTATCTTGTAATGTGGTAGGGGTCCATGCGTTGAGTTTTCGCCTCTGAGTCCCTTACTTGTGATAGTGAATTGAATGTTAGTCCATGCGTTGAGTTTTCGCCTCTGAGTCTAATGTTCAGTGATAGCCGGTCCATGCGTTGAGTTTTCGCCTCTGAGTCCTTGCTTGATATTGTGAACTTGGTATTTAGGTTATGCGTTAAGATGTCGCCTCTGAACCTTTATACTTGCTGAATTATTTAGTACCTAGGTTATGCGTTAAGATGTCGCCTCTGAACCTTTGTACTTGCTGTTTATATCTGCTTGCCTTGATGATGGTACAGTGTCAGATATGCCTAGTATGTTATAGTTGTTAAATGGTTTGTGGTTAAATCATCCAAGGCATTGGATGACTCTTAGTTCGGTTTCATAAATGATTAGATTGAAAGACCCCCCGACTGGGTAACCAGTAGGGAAACCGGCTCTCCTTCTTATCTGTTTATGAAGTTAGTTGAGAGCCGTGCATGGTATTCGCATGATAGTGAGAGATCAGATGATGAGTTCTTTATGCTTCACATGTTGTTATATGCTGGAGTATTCTGTATTGTTTTATATGTTACGTGTTGTCACAAAAGGTGGCTAGGAGAACTCTAGTCACTCCCCACTGATTGTGGCGTACATGTTTTCATGTATGTAGGTACATGCTGGTTGGAGCAGGGGTTCACGAGAGCTAGCGAGCGATGATCCGTTCATCTTGACTTACCTTATGTCGTTTAGCTGGACTCGTAGTTTGTTACAGTTGTTTTGGTGCCGGTAGGGATGTTCCATCCCCGGCTGATGTATTTACTTTATGTTTTAGTTTGATACTTAGTACCGTTACTTATCTATCTTGGTTTCAGTTTCAGTTTACGTTTTAGTCTAAGACTTCTCGCATGTTGTTTTATCTTTAAAAAGTTTTAATTCCGCTGCAATTTTGGTACTTTTATGTGTTTATATTTCCGCTTTCGCGAGGGGTTTTAAACCTACAGGCACTCAAATGTATAACCAAAAACTAGGTCTAGCTACACGATAACGGGTATGTCATCGATGATAGGATCATCGCTCGCTAGCCTCCTGTAACCCACCAGCACCCTGTCATGTACCTACATACATGGAAACATGTACGCCACAATCAGTGGGGAGTGACTAGAGTTCTCCTAGCCACCTATTGTTAACGACACGGAACACATAAGACATCCAACATACTCCAACATTTATAACATGCGAAGCATATACATATATATATCTCAACTTTCATATCAACATGCAATACTTTGCAAAGGCTCTCAACTAACTTCGGAAACTATTTGAAATGAGAGCCGATCTCCCTTCCGGTTGCCCGGCCGGGGGGTCTTTCACTCCAAACCATTTACGAAACCAGACTAAGAGTCGTTCAATGCCTTGGACGAACAATCCTAAGACACTACTTATACAAAAAAGGGTACTTGGGACGCTTAGAAAAAAACTGCCTAACGAATCATTTTTACGCGAAAATAAAGGCGCTTACACTTAGCGCACTTATAGTAAGCCCACTAAAGTGAACAAATAGATTACTTAGGATTGAAATTCACTAAGCGACAATCTCTTATTTCCTATTAAATCACGTTTATGAAAAACCAAGAACTAAAAAATCCCCGATCTAGTTGTAGCTTCTAGCCCTGCAACCTCCATCTTCTTCATCTTCAACAATATATCTTTCAATTTGGATCTACAATCAAATCTAAGTATGTTTTCGTTGTCTAATTTCTCTTTTAATTTAAATCTTCAATTTTCTTTCATTACCTAATTTTAATATCATCTTTTTTACTGTAAATTTTAGGGTTTGTTGATATTCCCACGGATCTTATAAGTTACTGCTCTTAATTTTAGTTTAGATATTAGTATTAGACTAGACAATATCATAATTTTATATTCGTGGCGCTTAATTTAGTGATTCTATTGTTTTATAGGTTTTTTCTTCATCATATTGTTTCATTTTCTTCAGTTTTTGTTTTGGCTGGTTTTGGACAAAATCAAGACAAAAGCGTATGCTGTTGGTGGAATTGAATTCAATAATGAACATATGAGTAGCTGCATCTTCGGAATAGAATTTTAAATCATATGCCTTTTATAATTGGTTAAAACTTACAAATAATGTCCACTTTTGTTTGCTTGTTGTTTCATTTGTGCGGCCACATTGTATTAAACTGATTATAATTGCTTGTATCAGACGATCTTCTTGAATGTCAGTGTATTATTACGGGGTTAGTATTAATTATTATGCTTTCACTATTGTATTTTCCCCTGCTATTCTCAAATAATGTATTGTCATCCGCCTGACATGTAACTATTCATAGTGTTGATATTGATATTCCTCGAAAATCATATCATACTCAGCTAGTTGCTACAGAAGATACATTATTTTGATGATAAAAACATAACAGAGCTGCACAATAACTGTCCAGAAGACGTGGTACATGATCAATGGATTAGTCTTGTTAATATTTGGAGATCGGACGAAGGTCAAGTATGTGTCATATGTTAACTATTATTCTTTAGTGATGGTTAAATGTTTTATTGCTATAAGTGACTTGCGTATCCTAAACATAACGAGGGTGCTGACGTGCTGTTATCATTGTTCAACATAAATCACTAGGTTATGATTTTGGAATTGCAGGAAAGATTGAAGGCTAAGGCGAAGCCTCTTCACACCTCTGGTACAAAAAGTCATGCTCGTGTGTCTGAAGATCTGGTACACCATTTTTTTTTCAATGACTATAAAATTTGCTTTCTTATAGTATCTACAGATATCAAATTTCTTGATAATATTTTATGTTTTTTTCATGTTGTAGTTTGGTAGAAAAAAGGACTGTAAAGATTTCCCACAAGAACAGCGCTTTATTATCTAGAGTGTCACCAACACAAAAAAGAAGCGAACATAACGGTTTGTTCATTTACCATTTTTTTAACTTATTAAAGATAATCTCCAATATCTGTGAGCTATACCATTATAATTCCAGGATCAAATAAAGGAAATTGTTGCACAACAAGGTCACACAAGTATTGGGCAAAGATCAGTACGACCAGGTCCGAGAAATTGGGTTGGGTGTTAAGCCATCATATTTGACAAAGTCTTCTGATCCACACAAGTGAAAAAAATTCTTATGAATGTAGCTTTGAAAAAGACTTTGACAATGATGCTAATGAGGTAAACAATTACTTAGAACTTATCATTCTTATGAGTCTATTTGTGTAATATTTTTCCGTACACTTGTTTTTTTACAACTTGATTTGATGAGAAGTACTGTTATGTTTCACCATCCTCGTTGTAGGATTGTGAAATCCCTGAGACAGATGACAAAGTATCGTTTTAACTACATTAGACGGTTTCATCGTCGAAGTGCAATAGTTTTTTATGAGGTTGGTGTTTATAATGATGCTTATATTGGTTATGCTAGTAAGAAATTTTGAATGAAAAATAAATAGGAACTACCTTATTTTGGTTGGTTGTTTAAAACGTTGATGCATTGGTAAAATGAAGTGGCTGCTGGTATGATTTGATGATACATGAGTAATTTATTTTTATTCGTTACCGCAGGTTTAGCGTTGCAGAAGAACTAGAGACATTGTATCAAGTTCACAACTAATTCATACTACTATTAGTGAATTATGTATTATTATTATTTTCCTTGTTGGTACAATTTAGTTCCTAAATTGTTTTAGTTGGGATTGTATCTTGTTTGGAATTGAGACATGTATTGACATGATAATTCTATTTATATCAAGTTTATATTGATATTTGGATCTTCAAAGTATTTTGGTTTTTCCGGTATAAAATAGCGTCGTCAAAAGTATCGTATTAAGTATTGACCTCTAAATTGTGATTCAAAATCACTATTGTTCATACATTGAGGTAGTAAGTCAAATTTATAAAGGTGCTTTATTGGCATCCCGTATACCCTCCAACAACGCTATAAAGCGTTGGTAATTCACTTAAAATAGCGCTTCAACATTGCAGTGCTTTTTTTAGTTTTACCGACGCATTTATAAAGCGTCGCAAAAGGTGTTAGCGGCACGAGCTATGCCGGCGCTTTTTAATGCGTCGATATTTTCCCTTCCGACGCTACTTAGCGCCGCTAAAAGCCACATTGGTGCGTCGCAAAAGTCCTGTTTTGTAGTAGTGAGATAAACAATACTCCGTATAACACAATCAATCCGCAACATCTGACACTGTACCTCAACTCAGGCAAGCAGATGCAATCAGCAGTTTCTAGAACCTACCCCAACTCAGGCAAGAACTAAACACAATCAACAGTGTCCAAGTCACACCCTAACTCAGGTAAACTTGGTACACAAGTCAGCAAACATATACTCGTGAACCCCTGCTCAGGCACGAATGAATACAAATCAGCTAATAATGGTTCATTGACCCTGCTTAGTCGTGACCATTACCCTTCGTAGTGAATCAAATCCCAACTCAAATTCAATTCACCACGGTCATACAAACTCACGGAAGGATAGAGGTCCCAACTCAGACATCTCCTACCGCATCATCCATACACGTGACGGTCTAGAGGTCCCTGCTCAGACATGTCCGCCACGCCACAAACACTCACATGTCAAACTAGAGGATCCCTGCTCAGATCATACCTTGACAAGCATCAAACATCAGTACATATCGTGCTCCGATATGTACTACAACCAAGTCCTTAGTCCTAACTTTATAGACCTCTAAACAACACTTAATTGACCCAGGAGCTAAGTTGAGGGAGAGCCGGTGTCCCTTCGGTTACCCGACCGGGGGGTCTCTATCCTCACTCCATTCCCGAACCCAATATAGTGCCGCCCGAACCTCGGGGACTTCAAACACACATGCACATGTAAGAGAAAGACCAAGTTCAATAACAATCATTAGCAACCTAAGACTCTCCTCTACAAGTCTAAGGGTCACCCTACAACTAACTAAGTTCACTAAGTCTTATAAGCAACCAAAGAAATTAATTAGCTTAAGACAAAAAATAAACTTGCTATACTATTGCTTACAACACTACCCATTACAAATTAGGTATATATATATATCAACATATGATACTTAATTACACAATAAACTAGTATAGAAACAATACACACAATCTCGCATAAGCGACGAGCAAACAACCCAGACCCGCGAGAACTGCAGCCTACGCTGCCTAGCTGCAGCCTGCGCAAAACAGGCCGCAGGCCTGCCGTGAATGTCGCAGCTTGCGGTATTCACTGCAGTCCGCGACAGCATTTCCTGCACAGCACGAATCATTCCCATTTTCGCCATTTTCGATTCTAATACTTCTCAAGCATGAATTTCATCTAATCTACAGCATACAATTATCCCAAACAATCCCAAATGCATCTCTTATACAATCTTAAAAAAAATCATGCATCAATTCAAGCATTTACAACAAAATTTTCAAATTCTACCGATCTCCATGTATACTCCCAAATTTCACTCAAACCATGATTTCAACACAATTCCTCAACAATAAACATAATAAGAAGCACAAAAAAAGATGACAACAAACCTAAACATGTTCCTAAACACAAGAACACCTCAAAATTCACAACAAGCATGCTACTTTAACAAATTAGGTCGAGGTACTCATAATAGTCACCTTATAACTCTTCAAATCCACGAGATTCCGACTCCAAGCTACTCCTTTGTCCGAGTCCGTGCTAGAAACACGACAAATATCCTTAAACCTCGAAAAACGTGACCTTATGGTCACGGCCAGAATATAAGACTTAATTTTTGGGTAAAGACTTACCTATAAAGATGGAGGGCGAAAAGAGGAATCCGTGGCCGCGAAAATCGTCTCAATCGGAAGAGTAACGAAGGTTTTATGCGAGTTTTAAGATTTGAAGGAAGGAAGTATGAAAATGGTGTTTGTTGTATATTGAGAAATCTGAAAAATGAGGTTAGGAGAGAGGTGGAGGATGGTGGGGTTAGGGTTTTGTGGGGAAAAAGAGGAAAAATGGGTCCATCAACAAGTTAGGTCCATAAGACAAGTTTTAAGACGGTTTAAGCTAAGAACACCGACTTAAGGTAACTATAAACTTAAGACGATATAAATATTTCCGGATTATGAAATTAAATTGCTAAGACGTAAATTACGTAATTAAATGAAATCTTATTTAAATCCTTTAAAATATTCTCACATAAATTAATCACTTATTTAAATAAAATTCCAAAAATTACGAAATATAAATTATTTCTCGAACTTGAACTCAAAATCCTTAAACTTCCAAGTCCCGAAATATTGGGATGTTACAATCACCCCATCTTTCAAAAAGTTTCGTCCTCGAAACTTGAAAACGGAAAGTAATAAGTTATAAAAGACAACGCTATCAACCAAAACGTTTAAGGAAATCTCGATATTTCAAAATTTAGATTTCTTTCAAAGATTTCGAAATAATTTCCAAGGCACAAGTCTTTGTTAAGGAGTGTTAGGGTTCTCGTTGTACATCCAAGAGCCCGACATTCCAAATTTGAGACAAGTCCCAAAATTAAATCAGTCAAAATTCAAAATTTAGATCGATCCGGTGTCGGTAAGCATAGTTCAAGTTATCAGACGTCTCCAATAACGAGCTCAAATGACAAATCAACGCTGAGATCAATCAAATTGTAAATAAATCGGTTCCTTTAAAACAAAATTTCCCAAATTTAACCTTTATTTTCGATTCTTCCTAAGAGTAAAATTGCAACAACGACAAAAGGTCACTTTCAACAAAAGAGGGAGCAGTTTCAAATCCTCAAAACAATTAAGATTTTCCAACAACTGCAAACTTTTAAGGTTAACTATAGGGAACAAATTTCAAAAACGGTCACTGGGAGCGTAGAAACGATCATAGAGATTACTTTCGACACGAAGGGTTGTGAGTTTCTAGTTTCACAGCTGACAGAACATACAAGGAGGATCGAAGGAAGGAAACAACCAGATTGAAGGTCAAGGAAGATGGTAACTTCTGCCAAACATGGGGGCAATAGCCACTCAACCCATAATCAAAGCATTGTTATAACGATTCCCAATATATCCCAAGGAGGACGATTCAAGTGATCTCTAGACTCTCAATGGTTTCACGATCCCTCTTATCCTTATCTCATCCACAAAACAAGGTATTCCTCAACACGAAGGGATTCCAAACACCTCATTTGACTCACACTAACCTGAAATTCCACAAAAGAGGTCAGCCATGTGGATTAACTCACACTAAAATCCGTTCAACCACGGTTAAGGATCTCTCACTCAAGGTGGAAGCTTAAGCACATATCCCAGACTAAGGTTCACGCACCTCCAAACTCCAACCCAGAATTCTATCACCATAACATCGAACCTCAAAATCCAAGATATGGTATTCATTATTCTGTAACCTCTTCCCATTGGGGGATCATAATTAAATTCCATAGCCTCAAATTTTAAACAGCTTGATCCCAACAACTTATTCCACAAGGTGCTTCGAAATCCTAAATTCCCGATTTTTATTATCACAGTGAACATTCAAATCAAGACTTTACCGAGGTAACAACTCCTAAATCCTCTGGTTTCTAACCACTTACCAACAACATACATTCCAAAGAAAAGTTCCAAGGAAGTAACAACTTTCACTCCTACAGTTTCCATAAGACTTAGCCATTCACATTCCGAGATTCCTCAAATGGTATCCCTGAACACCTATAAGTTACAATCCCTACACTATGATTACCTCAAACATCAATGGTTACCTGTCAACCACTATTGAGGTATTATTAAGCTAATAGGCTTCCATTATTCAACAAGCTATCATAAACGATCCACCTAGCTAGGGTGCATCTTCTAATTCCATTAAGTATCACAATGGGTAAACGCTGAGGTCCATAAGTAACTTAAGGTCAACAATCAGTCAGCTCCATAAATCCGCTTGTAAATGTCTCAACATTCTCACACCGTTACCAATAATTCTCGTTCCTCAAGTATGCGGTCCCTTCTGCAATTAAGCGATTGCCCAAGATCAAGTAGCACTAACTTACCTCATTCATCCATTTAACCACATCATCATTATTTACGGCACATTCCTATAAACTCATCTAGAACTCCAAGCATTCTATTCAAATCCTCAAATGGTACTTCAAAATCTACAAATACCACTTACACATCGATCCATCTAACATGGAACCCTCAAGACGGCGCACTATCTAATATCGCCCGAACATTATTATCATAAACTTTCTCAACCAAATTCTGACAACGCAAAACCAAGCATTCCTCAAGGCAGGTATCACTACTCCAAGAACAAATCAACCTCGCCACTAATCTGAAAGACAGGGACAAGGCTCACAGAAGAGGTGATGGGGTACGGACTTCAGGGATAAACGCGATACAGATCTCGAGAGAGTCACTCGAAAACGACTCGAGGAAAAACGAGACGACAAGGTAAGGAACTTTAGGCTATGGACCCCAATAAAATTGAAGCAAAGATCAGAAGGAGAATCAAGGGAGAAGAAGGGAGAGAAACGATATGAAATGAACGATTACGGAAATCTCCCAAGGTGCGGGTCTCTCACTATTCTCACGGGGTTCTCACTTCTTACTTTCCAAATCAAACCATTCAATTATCGGTTCTCACGAACCACTTCCTCAAACGATTTATATACCCTAATCCTCCAATCTTTAAACAATATGATCATTACAGTCACCTATTCCCAAAAGTTTGAGATGTCCCATCTCTGCCGGTTCCTCAAATTACAATTCAATAACACTTTCAGGCCATCAAACTATATGATGTATACACTTTACTTACCTTACTGTCCACCAGATAACAACTCTTAAACCATCAGGTTTTCCGAACTTTCATCTCCCAATAAATTACTTTATTCAATCCACATACCGGTGGTGCATCCTCAAATTTCCTTAGACTTTTCAATAGAAAAACGCTAAGATCCATTAAATACCCTAAGGCCAGATAAGGTAAGATAACAAATCATTTCTTCCAAGTTTAAATCGTAAATTCTTCGAGTGTTCGACTATTAGTGCCAATGACTCGTGTTCCTCAACAACGGGCCTTTCTCAACTCAATCACTCACCTAAGTCAAGTGATACTAACTCACTTCACTCATCCACTCGTCATCCTTAGCATCTTAAGCCTATTCTTCCAGGTCGCTCTATATCTTCAAGTATCTTATCTAACTCCTTAAACAGTACTCTTCAATCCACAAATTTTCACAATCTAAGCATGGTTCTCAATATTAAGTTCCACCGAATACTAAGTATACAACTCAACCTTCACGCAAGTACCCTATCACTCACTTTCACTCTCCCAATTGGACAGACAACTAGACACTTGGATCATCAAAACATGTCTCTCGACACCTCTTAAGTTTTCCCTCAAATAACAACCTTCTCATCACACGGATTTACTGTTATACTGTGACTAGTTCCTTAAAATCCTATAAAAGGAAGATTACTTACAAGGCACCTTGAGAAAGCAAGACACAAGGTTAAGTTGAAAAGATATGAAGATATGTTGAAGTAAGATAGACAAATATTCTAAAAGAAGGGATTTGCATTCGGAGTTATCAAAGAAGGTGATGCACAAAGAAAGAGGAGTATCTGCAAGGCTTGGAAGCATTCTCCAACAGTAGCACGAATCTTCTATCTTCGGTAGAAACTCCGGTCTTGATCGCTAAATGGATAAGACCACGGTTCGTCGATTTAAAGACAATAAAGTAAAATCAATGACAATCAACAAACACGTTAGAACCTAATAACAGAAATCACAAAACAGATTACCACTTGTCCTTAAATCTATCCCATCTCTCATTCATTATTTGATTTATTTGTCAAGTTAAGGTTGGGGGTCACATGAGTGCGTCGGGAGCGATAACGCTCTGATACCAACTGTGAAACCCCTCGTCGCAGCGGAAAAATAAAACATACAAACATGCCAAAATTTACGCGGAATTTAAACTTTAACATGCATGAAAAAACGAGGTGAATTAAAACAAACTATACAAACTGAAATGAACAACATAGATAAGTATATATGTCTAAGTACGAAAAGACATAAGTACAAAAACAGCATGGGATGGCACATCCCTACAGGCACTCAAATGTATAACCAAAAACTAGGTTTAGCTACACGATAACGGGTATGTCTTCGATGATAGGATCATCGCTCGCTAGCCTCCTACAACCCACCAGCAACCTGTCATGTACCTACATACATAAAAACATGTATGCCACAATCAGTGGGGAGGGATTAGAGTTCTCCTAGCCACCTATTGTTAACGACACGGAACACATAAGACATCCAACATACTCCAACATTTATAACATGCGAAGCATATACATATATATATCTCAACTTTCATATAAACATGCAATACTTTGCAAAGGCTCTCAACTAACTTCGGAAACTATTTGAAATGAGAGTCGGTCTCCCTTCCGGTTGCCCGGCCGGGGGGTCTTTCACTCCAAACCATTTACGAAACCAGACTAAGAGTCGTCCAATGCCTTGGACGAACAATACTAAGATAAACAATACTCCGTATAACACAATCAATCAGCAACATCTGACACTGTACCCCAACTTAGGCAAGCAGATGCAATCAGCAGTATCTAGAACCTACCCCAACTCAGGCAAGAACTAAACACAATCAGCAGTGTCCACGTCACACCCCAACTCATGTACACTTGGTACAGAGGTTAGCAAGCATACACTCGTGAACCCCTGCTCAGGCACGAATGGATACCAATCAGTTAATAATGGTTCATTGACCTTGCTCAGTCGTGACCATTACCCTTCGTAGTGAATCAAATCCCAACTCAGATTCAATTCACCACAGTCATACAAACTCACGGAAGGACAGAGGTCCCACCTCAGACATCTCCTACCGTATTATCTATACACGTGACGGTCCAGAGGTCCCTGCTCAGACATGTCCGCCATGCCATAAACACTCACATGTCAAACTAGAGGATCCCTGCTCAGATCATACCTTGACATGCATCAAACATCAGTGCATATTGTACTCTAGCGGTCCCTGCTCAGACATATTCCGATATGTACTACAACCAAGTCCTTAGTCTTAACTTTATAGACCACTAAACAACACTTAATTGACCCCTTGAGCTAAGTTGAGGGAGAGCCGGTTTACCTTTCGGTTACCCGACCGGGGGGTCTATATCCTCACTCCATTCCCGAACCCAATATAGTGCCGCCCGAACCTCGGGGACTTCAAACACACATACACATGTAAGAGAAAGACCAAGTTCAATAACAATCATTAGCAACCAAAGACTCTCCTCTACAAGTCTAAGGGTCACCCTACAACTAACTAAGTTCACTAAGTCTTATAAGCAACCTAAGAAATTAATTAGCTTAAGACAAAAAAGAACTTGCTATACTATTGCTTACAACACTACCCATTACAAATTAGGTATATATATATCAACCTATGATACTTAATTACACAATAAAACTAGTATAGAAACAATGCACACAAAATCGCATAAGCCACGAGCAAACAACCCAGACCCGCGAGAACCGCAGCCTGCGCAGCCCGGCCGCAGCCTTCGCAAAACAGGCCGCAGGCCTGCGGTGAATGCCGCATCCTGTGGTGTTCACTGCAGTCCACGACAGCATTTCCTGCACAACACGAATCATTCCCATTTTCGCCATTTTCGATTCTAATATTTCTCAAGCATGAATGTCATCTAATCTACAACATACAATTATCCCAAACAATCCCAAATGCATCTCTTATACAATCTTAAACAAATTCATGCATCAATTCAAGCATTTACAACAAAATTTCCAAATTCTACCGGTCTCCATGTATACTCGCAAATTTCACTCAAACCATGATTTCAACACAATTCTTCAACAATAAAAATAATAATAAGAAGCATAAAAAAGATGATAGCAAACCTAAACATGTTCCTAAACATAAGAACACCTCAAAATTAACAACAAGCATGCTACTTTAACAAATTAGGTCGAGGTACTCATAATAGTCACCTTATAACTCTTCAAATCCACGAGATTCCGACTCCAAGCTACTCCTTTGTCCGAGTCCGCGCTAGATGTGGGGAATATGACGTGTATTCGCCCTAAACATGAAGGATTATAACGAATTTTACAGTTGTGAATTATGGTCATAAGATAATTAAAAACATGAAAAGAATACAACCTTTGGTCCTTGTGCTAAAGGCCTAAGAACAGGAATTAAAGCAAATTCCCTCCTATAACTTGCACCCAAGACTAGATTGAGACGATGCCGCGTGTGCTAGAAATACTCTCCAATTGCCTTGCAATATGGGGAGAGCTTTTGTGAGTTTTGAAGTGAGATCTGGGATTTTGGGAGGAGGATGCTCTCAAAACCCTAATTCGTGAGATTGTAAATTAACCAGTAACCTAACAAAAGGAGAAGGACTCTCCATTTGTATTGCCTGGGTCGGCCGAACGGGTTAGGGTAAGGGTGGGCTTTTTCCACTCTTACCTTATTCCCTCGCGTGATTCGACCCGTTTTGCTAAATATTATTCACGGGTATTTATTATAAATCGCACACATGTCATCAGATATTAATACAGTCGATGTATTAATAATGGTCTGATAAAATTACGATATTGTATAATCTAGTCAAATTAATATAACTGTTTATATTAATACACGAATTCAATATTTAATTAAATATAACCGTTTATATTTAATTTTACGAATTAATCATGTAATCCGTATTAGCTAAAATTATTTAATCCGTATTAAATAATAATCTCGTCATCTCATTGACTAATTTAATAGTCAATACCTCTGACTAACTGTTTAGTCGTATCCGGCATAAATGTGACTGTATTTTCATGCCTTCACATCTCTCAAACGTGTCCTATAGGTGTGACGTATAGGGACCAGTTGATCACCGCCATCCGTATGACAATAACGTCAAATTTATCTAGCAAGCCAACCGTTATTGATAAACGTGGATCAACTGATAATAATACTGAAGTATGCCCTTGTGATCCTTAAAGAGATTTAGTAAGTCATTGTACTAACTGTCAAGGACACCAGCCCCAACAATCTCCCACTTGTCCGTACAAGGGTATGTGCAATGACGTTATCACACTACATGTGGAGGACACAAGCTCCAACACTAGAAACACAACAAATATCCTTAAACCTCGAAAAACGTGACCTTAGGGTCACGGCCAGAATATAAGACGGAATTATTTTGGGTAAAAACTTACCTAGAAAGATGGAGGGCGAGAAGAGGAATCCGTGGCCGCGAAAATCGTCTCAATCGGATGAGTAACGAAGGTTTTATGCGAGTTTTAAGATTTGAAGGAAGAAAGTATGAAAATGGTGTTTGTTGTATATTGAGAAATCTGAAAATGAAGTTAGGAGAGAGGTGGATGATGGTGGGGTTAGGGTTTTGTAAGGAAAAAGAGGGAAATGGGTCCATTAACAAGTTAGGTCCATAAGAAAAGTTTTAAGACGGTTTAAGTTAAGAACACCGACTTAAGGTAAATATAAACTTAAGACGATATAAATATTTCCGGATTATGAAATTAAATTGCTAAGACGTAAATTACGCAATTAAATGAAATCTTATTTAAATCCTTTAAAATATTCTTACATAAATTAATCAGTTATTTAAATGAAATTCCAAAAATTACGAAATATAAATTACTTCTCAAACTTGAACTTAAAATCCTTAAACTTCCAAGTCCCGAAATATTGGGATGTTACAAGGTGACAAAGATCAAACATATCTATGACATAGTCGTATGGGACATATAAATGAGAAACACGTAAAAACACTCATTAAGAATGGGACAATCTCACCATTTGAATATGAATCATTTGGTACGTGTGAATCATGTCTCATAGGAAAATGACTCGTATTTTCTTTAAAGGTATTAGAATGCAAGCTAGTGATCTCCTAGGACTCATATACCGATGTATGTGGGCCTATGTCCATCACAGCTAGTGTAACATCTCGCATTTTCGTAAATAATATTTTAATGATTTTAAAGTATTTTTCGGAAAATAATATTATTTTAATAATAAGTCGTAAATCTTAATTTAAGTTTTCCGTTAAGTTCCGTCTTAAGAATATTTAATTCTTAAGATGTCGTTCACTTGGCACGTTCTAATCCCGACTTGAGTCCGTTTCACAAATCAAGTAAAACCCGACTCAAATAAGTGAAAGGACAATATAAAGCCCCACATAAACCCTATTCATTGACATCTTCATTTTTTCACAATTCCTTTCACAGTAACAAAAACCTCCTTTGTTCTCCTTTTTTTTCAAGCTTAAAATCAACATTTCGACCCCTTCTCGAACTCGTATCAAGGTAAGCCTTACATTTTCGGAATCCTCTCGAGATTTTCAAGCTTCCTATCTCTTTCAATTTCAGTTTTGGTAAACTAAAAAAAGACGCTGTTTTCACCAAAATCTGTTTTAAGCTTATAATCTTTGTTTATTTCGTTGTAGGAGTTGGATTAGAGGACCCGGAGGTTGATAGCTTCGCTATTGAAGAAGAATTTGGAGCATAACCCGCTTTTAAGGTGACAATTACGAGTAACTCGGCCTTTTTGTTAAAATAACACTTTTTGTGTTGTTCTTGGTTGAAGTTTTTGATTTTGTGAATAGTTGTTGTTGTATGAGTTTAGTAACATGCTAGGAAGTAAGTTTACATGTCCTTCACATGATTTAATCAAGGTTATGATGTTCCATATGGTTATTATGTTCACTTTCAGTTTTTATAAAGTTAAGACGAATACTAAGATTTATCCTCATATGTGTTTGTTGTTGGATTTCATACTTGTTATTGAATCACATGTGTGTTTAATATGCTGGGAAATCATTGCTTGTTGTAATTTTGAAGAATTGTATCGATTTAGTCGAGATTTATGAATCACTGTAAAACGCGAATTTAAGCTCAGGGGTTCTGAGCCGGTCGACCGACCGGCAGCCGGTCGACCGGCTGGGAATTTATTATGTTGTTTTTGCGGTTTTGGAAATACGTAAGTGAAGTGGTGCTCAGCCGGGTGGCCGGCCGCCGGTCAACCGGCTGAGACACCTATTGGTGTTTTTTTTTTTTAAAGCGTAAGAAAGGGGGAAGTTAGGAGAAAGGTTCCCAAGCCGGGTGACCGGCGGCCGGTCGACCGGCTGGGAGCCCCTTCCCTTGTTTTTCATTGTTTTCCACTGTTACGAAGGTTGTTGTGTGTAGGGCTGTCAAACGGCTGGCCGACAGCCTGCCTCAGACCGGCTGAGAGCCCTATTACACTTAAGATCGTTTTAACTTTTGATCGGCTAGTCCGATTTGCTTGAAACTCGTTTCGTATGCTTTATATGTGTGTTTGTGGTCCCCGGAGTACGAGCGGCACTATATTGGGTTCGGGAATGGAGAGAGGATAGAGACACCCCGGTCGGGTAACCGAAAGGGAAACCGGCTCTCCCTCAACTTAGTTCCCGGGGTCAATTAAGTGTTGTTAGAAGTCTAGAAGAATAGGACTAAGGATTTGGTTGTAGTACATATCAGAATATGTCTGAGCAAGGACCGCTAGAGTCCGATAGTGCTGATGTTTGTATGCGTGTCAAGTTATGGTCTAAGCAGGGATCCTCTAACTTGACAAGTGAGTATTTGTGGCGTGTCGGCTACGTCTGAGCACGGACCTCTGGACCGACACATGTATGGTTGATGCGGTAGGATATGTCTGAGCAGGGACCGTTATTCTACCGTGAGTTTGTATGACCGTAGTGGGTTTGGATCTGAGCAGGGATCCCAATTTCATTACGAAGGGTAATGGTCACGACTGAGGAGGGTCGGTGGATCATTATCAGCTGATTGGTATCCACTCGTGACTGAGCAGGGGTCACGAGTGTATGCTTGCTGATTTGTGTACCAAGTCTAACCCGAGCAGGGGTGTGACTTGGGCACTGCTGATTGTGTCTAGTTCTTGCCTGAGTAGGGGTAGGTCCTAGACATTGCTAGTTGCATCTGCTTGCCTGAGTAGGGGTACAGTGTCAGATGTTGCTGATTGATTGTGATAGTTAGAGTGTTATTGATTTTTAGAACTGTTCATCCAAGGCATTGGATGACTCTTTGGCTAGTTTCGTAAATGGTTTGGATTGAAAGGCCGCCCGGCCGGGCAACCGGAAGGGAAACCGGCTCTCCTTCCAAATAGTATCCGAAGTTGGTTGAGAGCCCTTGCATGATATTGCATGTTGATTTGAGATTGAGATATCGAGATATATATATGCTTCACATGTTATAAATGCTGGAGTATGTTGGATGTTTATGTGTTACGTGTCGTTATAGAAGGTGGCTAGGAGAAATCTAGTCACTCCATACTGATTGTGGCATACAAGTTTACATGTATGTAGGTACATGACAGGTTGGATTGGCTGATGGGTTGCATGGAGGGCTAGCGAGCGATGATCTGTTGTTCATCGATGACTTACCTATTATATCGTATAGCTAGACCTTGTAGTTTTGCTTTCAGTACTGAGTGCCTGTAGGGATGTGTCATTCCAGGCTGTTTGTATTTATGTTTTGATAGTTAGACAGTTATACTTATCTATGTTTTGGTTTCTATCAGTTGTATAGTTTTAGTTTTAATTCACCTCGTTTATCTTGCATGTTAAAGTTTAAATTCCGCGTAAATTTTGGCATGTTTGTATGTTTTATTTTCCGCTACGACGAGGGGTTTTATAGTTGGTATCAGAGCGTTATCGCTCCCGACGCACTCATGTAACCCCCAACCTTAACTTGAACATATAATCAAATAATGAATGAGAGATGGGGTAGATTTAAGGACTTATATTGTAGCCTGTTTTGTGATTGCTTTTATTAGGGTCTAACGTGTTTGTTGATTGTCATTGAATTTTCTTTTATACCTTCCAATTGACGAACCCTGAGCTTACCCATTTGGCGATCAAGACCGGAGTTTCTACCGAAGATGTAAGATTCGTGCTACAATTGGAGAATGTTTTTGAGCCTTGAAGATACTCCTCTTTCTTTGTGCACCACCTTCTTTGATAACTCTGGATGCACATCCTTCTTGTAGAATAATTGTCTGTCTTGCTTGAACAGATCTTCATATCTTTTCAACTTAACCTTGTTGCTTACTTTCTCAAGGTGCCCTGTAAGTAATCTTCCCTTTTGTTGGATTTGGAGGAACTAGTTTTAGAATAACCGTAAGCGGTGTTTTGAGAAATGTTGTTATTTGAGGGATAACTTAAGAGGTATCGAGAGTCGTGTTTTGGTGATCAAAGTGTCTAGTTGTCTATCCAATTGGGAGAGGTAAAGTGAGTGATAGGGTACTTGCTTGAATGTTGAGTTGTATACTTAGTATTCTTTGGAACTTAATCTTAAGAACCATACTTAGATTGTGAAAATTTGTGAATTGAAGAGTATTGTTTAAGGAGTTAGATAAAATACTTAAGGATATAGAGCGACCTGAGAGAATGGGTTTAAGATGCTAATGATGAAGAATGGATGATTGAAGTGAGTTAGTATCACCTGACTTAGATGAGAGACTGATCTGGGAAAGGCCCGTTGTTGAGGAATACGAATCATTGGCTGTTGAACCATATATTCAAATGTATATATTAAGTATATATGTTTATGTTTTGATAATTACAAGTCTAGCTATGTATATATATTATATACTCGTACGTATAATCGTGTGCTAAGTGTACAGAATATTAGTAACAAGATCTAATCAGTCAAGTATAAAAGATTCAAGTATGTTAGTCAATGAATTGGCTAAGTCGAAGATTGATAGAAGATCACAAGCGCGCATAATGAACTAAAGTTATATTTATCAACTATAGCTTTGGTACAAGATTGATTCAAGTTATAGCTCGTAGCTATAACTCTATATTATGAAGAAATGATCGGAATATATGTGTCTGGATGAAACGTTTGTTTCCAAGTAATATCGTGTACAATTAATGTTAATTGGTATTTTATTTTAAGTATAGAATTGTTAATCTTAATAGGATTATATAAAATATCTTTTGGTTAAAATAGGAATAAATAATTTTCTTATGAGATAATTATTTATTACTAAAATAAACTAAGGATTTTTATATGATCTTATTTGTCAAATAATATAATCGGATATATTAGTTTGGTACGACTTTGGAAACGTGTATCATGTCACGATTCCATAATTCGTATGGGATTAAATTAAGTAAATATTATGTATTTATTTAATATCCTAAACAAACTAAGATTATATTGTGATAATATATTTTATTATCTTTGACATAGTTTAGGAAGTTGTTTTAATAAGGATACTAGTTGTTTATTATATAAAGATCTTTCCTAAATATGAATTAGGAAATTGATTCCTTATATAATACTTGTAGTATATTATTAGATCTTTCCTAAATATATTAAGATTAGATTTAAGGTAGTATTACTAAAAGACTAGTATTCTAGTTTAAGTAATATTCCTAAATCATCTAGGGTTTGAATTACCTAGATACATATTCTATATAAATAGACTACCTATGACACATTAGTTGATACGAAACATATACACACATATACACGCAAATCAAGAGAGAAACCGCCGATCGTATACTTCAATATTCGAGCTTATCATTGTCATATCCGATTCAAGATTCAAGTGCTCAAGCATTGATCTTATTCATTCAAGATTGTAACATCAAGAAACATTGAAGACTTTATCTTATTAACGTAAGATAGAACGAGTATTTAGCGGTACTCATTGTAAGACAAATATTTAACGGTATTTGTCGTAGCTAGGTATTTAACGGTATCTAGATAGAGTTGTGACTAACATCAAAGTCGCACGAGTAGGGTTGATAAAATTGTAATCCAGAGTTGGTACTAATTTTATTAATCGAGAAAAGTGGACGTAGGTCTCAAAGTGTGAGACTGAACCACTTCAAAAATATTGTGTCTCTCTTTATTATTTGTTCTACTCGAAGATCATCATACAACCATACACACATAGAAGAAGATTTAAAAAGAAGGCATACTCAATTCAACCCCCCCCCCCCCCCTCTTGAGTATATTACATCAATAGACTCTTCAATTGGTATCAGAGCCTCGTGCTCTTGATCGCCTAGCCGCGTGAGTTTTGATCCTTCTATTGATTCTATATTATACACCCTTTCATCAATGGATTCCAAGCATCTCAAGTGCCCTATCTTCGATGGCAAAAACTATAGTTTATGGAAAAATATGATGACTCATTACATCAAGGGTTGTGATTGGGAATGTTGGAAGATCATCCTAACTGGACCAAAGAAGATCTTGGTCGCCGCCGCCAATGGAACAACCTATGAAAAGATGGAAAGCGATTATGTGGAAAGTAACTACAAAATTGCAGAGAAAAACTCTAAGGCCATGAGCCTCCTACAGAACGGTATGATAACCTCAGAATTCGATAGATTCTCATCCTGTAGTTCCGCTAAGGAAATATGGGATAGTCTCGAACTTGCTTATGAAGGAACATCCGCAGTCAGGAAACATCGTATAGACTTGCTCGTTCAAAGATATGAACTTTTCAATATGGAAAAGAATGAATCTATTGATAGCATGTCTGCACGATTTTCTTGTATTATTAATGAACTGCGGAACCTTGGCAAAAAGATCGATTCTGAGGATATCATTCGTAAGATTCTTAGGAGTCTCACCAAAAAGTGGCAACCTAAGGTCACGGCCATAGAGGAAGCACGTGATTTATCTAAAATCACTTACCAAGAATTGATTGGATCCTTAATGGCACACGAGATCATACTAAATAAAAACGATGATGATCCCAAAGGAAAGGGAGTCGCTTTACAAGCCTCCACAAGGGAAGTGTGCGAAGAAGAACTAGAAGACGAGACAGTTCTATTCGCAAGACGTTTTAAAAAGGCTGTCTTCAAGGGAAGATACAAAAACCCTAACAACAAAACAGTCGACAAAAAGAAAACTGACACAAAACAAACACTCTTCAAAAGAGGATGTTTCAAGTGTGGTCAAAAAGACCACATGATCAAAGACTGTCCAAGTTGGGACAAAATCAAAGATAAGTCAAAAAGAGAAAAGACCAAAACGGAGTTCAAGAAAGTAATGCTTGCGTCGTGTTGGGGAGAATTAGAATCCGAGGATGACGAGGACTCAGAAGAAGATGAGGTAGCAAACCTGTGCCTAAGCAACGTCAGCCTAGATCTAATCTCAAACGACAACAACGAAGACGACGCATCCCATATGTGTCTCCTTGGAGAATCCGACTCAGACGACGACGACGATGATGAAGAGGTAAATTTTCTTCAACTCAAAAGTCAAGTTAAAAATTTATCTAAAGCTATGTTGGTTAAATATTTTGAGAAAACCCTAGACCAATGTCATGAACAAAGTCTTGAGTTAGAGTGAAAGAACAGATCCTCGATATTGCTGAGGAAAATCAACTTCTGAAAGCCAAAGCTAAGAAACTGAAATCCAAAATAAGCATTGAAGCAAATGCTAAATTGGAAACAGTTATGTCTGAGAAAAGGTTCTTGAGTCTAAAGTTATAGCTAATGAAGCTATAACCTCAAAACTGAAACTCAACATCAAAGAGCTTCAATCTAAAGTTATAGCTAATGAAGCTATAACTTCAGATTTGAGAAAGGCTAATGAGCTTCTAAAGTCCAAATCTTCGATTATGGTCGAAGATGAGACTCATCTAGAAGAAGTTGAGATCCTCGAAAGCAAGATTATGGATCTAGAATTCAATCTATCTAAAATCAAGAAGGAACATGCCAAAATTGTGTCCGACTTTCATAAAGACATTCAAAACCTAAAAGAGTCTAGCAACACTGACCACAGTGAATGTAAGAAAGAAATAGACTCCCTAAAAGACCTCCTTCTTCATGCTCGGAAGGTTCATGACAAATGGGAAGGAAGCACTAACGTTCTAAACTTCCTAACTGAACAATCCAACAACAACATGAAGATGGGATTAGGTCACGAATGTTATGGAAAAAGGGATCACTCAAAGTGTAAACAAAGTCCAACAGATAGAGACTTTAGAAGAAGAAAATATGCCGACCTTCCTGAGTATTTAATATGCACTTATTGTGGCCATACTGGACACCTCCGAGAAAACTGTGTAAAACACGCACAAGATTTTAAAACCGGAGTCAAGTTTGTTAAATCCTTAGGAACTCCAAACGACACTATTTCTGTCTCTGATAGTGATGATAATAAAACTGAGGAAAGAAACATTGACCAAAGATGGTTCTATGACATGACATTTGACTTCGAAGAAAAGAAAAATAGAACCAAACAAACTCCTCAACAAGCAACACACAAAAATTGGTCACCCAGAGTCCAAACTAAGACCTACACAAGAACATCAAAACCCAACTACTACCAACATAGAAAGACCTATATAAGACAAGTTTGGTTTAAAAAGAAAGATGTATTTGTAATTACTAACAACAAAGGACCCAAGTATGCTTGGGTACCTAAATCCTGTCTTTAAACTTATTCGTGCAGTTTGTCGCCAAGGAAAATAACCTATGGTATCTCGACAGTGGATGCTCAAGACATATGACAGGCGACGTAAATCTATTTCAAACCCTTAAACCCTTTGATGGAGGTAAAGTCACATTTGGTGATAACAAAAAGGGAAAGATCATCGGAATTGGTAAGATAGGTATTTCATCCTCTCATGCAATAAATGATGTATACCTTGTAAGTGGTCTCAAACACAATCTTATCAGTATATCTCAATTATGTGACAAAGGAAATAAAGTGGTTTTTCATTCAGATATATGTCGTATAATCTTAGAAGGCACCAGTAAAGTAATACTTGAAGGTCATAGGATGAAAAATGTTTATATGATTGATTTAAATGTTGTACCTACTGATTCTCTATCATGCATGAAAGTTACGTTAGATGATCCATGTCTATGGCACAAGAGATTTGGTCATATTAGCTCACCTATTCTAAGTAAGCTGAAAAGATGGAACTTGGTCGAAGGTCTTCCAAAGATCAAATTTGATCAAGAAAAGATGTGTGACACATGCGCTCGATGTAAACACGTCAGATCATACTTTAAGCCAAAAAGAGTGGTAAGCACAGAACAAGCTCTTGAACTTGTACACATGGATCTATGTGGCCCTATGAAGGAAAGAAGCAGAGGTGGTTCCAGGTACGTTTTCGTTCTAGTTGATGATTACTCTAGATTTGTTTGGCCAATCTTTCTTCATTCTAAAGACGAAACTGTTGGGGCTGGTGTCCTTGACAATTAAGTACAATGACTTATTAAATCTCTTTGAGGATCACAAGGGCATACTTCAGTATTATTATCAGTTGATCCACATTTATCAATAACGGTTGGCTTGCTAGATAAGTTTGACGTTATTGTCATACGGATGGCGGTGATCAACTGGTCCCTATACGTCACACCTATAGGACACGTTTGAGAGATGTGAAGGTATGAAAATACAGTCACATTTATGCCGGATACGACTAAACAGTTAGTCAGAGGTATTGACTATTAAATTAGTCAATAAGATGTTGAGATGATTATTTAATACGGATTAAATAATTTTAGCTAATACGGATTACATGATTAATTCGTAAAATTAAATATAAACGGTTATATTTAATTAAATATTGTATTCGCGTATTAATATAAACAGTTATATTAATTTGGGTAATTATACAATATCGTAATTTTATCAGACCATTATTAATACATCGACTGCATTAATATCTGATAACATGTATACGATTTATAAACAAAACCCGCGAATAAATTTTAGCTAAATGGGTCGAATCACGAATTAGAATAAGGTAAGAGTGGAAAGCCCACTCCTACCCTATTAGAGATTTCGGCCGTGTACTACATAAGGAGAGGGACTCTCCTTATGTCAGGGACTCTTGTTTTCACTGTTTAAACAAAAATCTCAAGAAATTAGGGTTTGAGAGCATTCTTCTCCCATAACCCAGATCTCACATCTAAAACTCAAAAGGCTCTCCCGATATTGCAAGGCAATTGGAGAGGATTTCTAGCACTCGCGGCAACGTCTCATTCTAAGTCTTGGGTGCAAGTTATAGGAGGGAATTTGTGTTAATTCCTGTTCTTAGGCCTTTCGCGCAAGGACTAAAGGTTGTACTCCTTTTCATATCTTTTTAATCTTATGACCATATTCACGATTGTATTTTTCATTATAATCCTGCAAGTATAGGGCGAATACACGTTTTATTCCCCACAAGTGGTATCAGAGCCTTAGGCCATGAAATTTTACAATTGTGTTTTTCATAAGATTTAAAAATTTTGAAATTCGAAGCATTCTGCCTTGGCACTCGATCGAGTCTCTGTAGCATTCGATCGAGTGCCCTTGTACCAGGCCTCGTACGTGTGATTTTAGGGTTGCAATCGATCTTGTTTTCGATTCTTATTTGCATATTGTTAATTAATCGATATTTTTAGCAATATGTGGATCTTTTGTTGTTTTTATTTTTGATTTACACGTTTTATATCAAGATAAAAACTTGTTTTGATTTAAAGTGCAGCGATTTGCGTTTTAACGAGTCACTCGATCGAGCCCATGCTGCACTCGATCGAGTGACACTGACACTCGATCGAGTGCCCCTGTTGCTCGGTCGAGTGCTCATGTTTCAGGCTCTCTTTTTCGAAAATAACTTGTTTCTTATTTTCACATGGCTTAAAATAATATACTGTATACGGAAATAGTATATTATTTAGTGAAACGGTTCACCCTCGTTCGATACATATTATTTTAAAACGGTTTAAGATAATAGGATTATATGTTTATTAAAATTGGTGATTAAAGCGGTATAGTCACATAATTTTAATCTTAAAAGGTGGTTTGGTAAAAATTTATTAATCATAATAACAGTATTATGTCATGTATGAATTTTAATTTAGTTGATGCATTTTATTTATCGTCTTGTGAATGCTTAGTGAATGCTTTCAATAACATATTTATTTTTGCAAACGGTTGTAACTTAGTGTGGCCTTAGAAGATTGTGTTACCGTAATGATGGGACACAGTCTTGCTTGTAATTTTGAGATCTTGAATCTCCGGTTTTGGGTTTTTGCCATGTAATTACTTTTGTATTTAAATTAGAATGTATCTAGGACTACTTTTGTAATTTAAATTAGTAATTTTGTGAAGACCAAAGACGGAGACCGGATGCTCACTCCCGCTGCAAGGACCAAGATGGAACATCAAGACAAGCTTCTAGGGTCCAACGGTGGATTCCAAGTTGTTTTATGTTTATTTTGGTAGGATAGGCCACACTAGGACTTTTATTTACGTTTATTGCATTTATCTTTATGCTTTCATCGATAATAGCTTGCATCATATTCCGCCTAAAAACCAAACCACCTATAACATGCCTGAAAACTGACTCATGTAGAGGTTACGCGTTAGTTTTCTGTGACAATACAGATGTCACGTGTCACATGTAAAGCCATCACTTTATTTAATTCATTCACGTATATGCTAGTTTTTAGTTCACTTAAATATGAATAAATAAAAGTTGATGGGGTCTTCCTCGTATAACCAAAAATTGGGATTAGTCTTTATAAATCAGCCTCCCATGAATCCCTTCTTCGTCGGTAGGCATAATATGACCCCTTCTACGTCGGGTAAGTGGGAACAGATGATTTATTTTATCTCAACATCATGGTCACTCGATACTATCTAGTGACTGAGATGGACTAATAGATAGGATAAACAGAAATCTATCGACCAAGTGTTCCAACGGTGGAATTAGCCAAACTGTGGGCTTATCAATATACGGAAATTGAGTCTTGGGATCGTTTATATAATTCTTGAGGGAGATCAATTATATAAATGCTTGAGTCTACGAGTTTAAATTTCAATTTAATATAGACTTAAATCACAACAATGAGTTGCTTATATGGTTTTTGTTTTATCTTCTTTTTCAGTGTAGAACACGTTCATTAAAACTGCTGTATAACTAAAATGGCTGGTGAAGACCCAATGCCAAGTGCCAAGCTAGCACGTGAATCCTGGCTAAAAGCCTTCATGGACTCCATGAATCAGTCCACAAGACTGAGGAATGATGGGTCGAACTTCTCTGACTGGGAGGCAGCACTACGGAATGCTGCCATTGCTGACGGAAAGCTTAAGTATTTAACTGAGCCCATTCCGGCACACCCAGGAACTGGAGCTAGAGCCAACGAAGTTCGCGCTCATAGCGACTTCGTCATGGAAGCGGGTGCGATAAAGAACGTACTCATCTATGCAATGGAATCAAATTTGCAAAGACGCTTCATATCCCATGGTGCAAACAAGATTTTCACCACGCTCACTAACGAATTCTCGAAAGCTCCGAGAATCGTTTCTTATGAGCATACCTGTCGCTTCTTTGAGGAGAAACTCCAGAAGGGCCAAGCTGTTAGCCCACATATTCTCAACATGATTGAGAATATCGAGAAACTGGAGACCCTGAACTGCAAGATCAGTGAGAACATAATCGTTGATCGAATGCTTCATTCGCTTCATGATGGGTTCGCCCTCTTTAGGGCCAACTACTACATGAACGACATGAAGAAGACTCCTCATGAGCTCCACTCCCTTCTCGTACAGACTGAGAAGGATCAGAAATTAAGTGGGAGCATGAAGCAGGATGTTCTCATGATCCCCAGTAAGGGAAAGGGTAAAGGGAAGGCTAAAGCTCAGGGCGACCTAGCAGTAGGTAAGCCCAGGTTCAAGAAACCAGGATTTACTAAGAGTGGGCCAGGTGAGTCGAGCAACTCACAGGGCAAGACAAAGAGCAAGGATACTAGCATGGAATGCCACCACTGCCACAAGACTGGGCATTGGAGGCGCTCATGCCCCGTGTATCGCGAGGACATTAAGGCAGGCCGCGTTACTCCTGTTGGTATGTCTTCTTCTTCTTTTATTCACATGATTGAGATTAACCATGCAAGTTGCGGAATTTGGGTACTTGATACTGGTTGTGGTTCTCATCTATGTAATCATGTGCAGGGCCTCCGAAACCAAGAACCCCTAATCAAGGGTGAGGTGGACCTGCGTGTCGGGAATGGAGCACGCGTTGCTGCAGTCTCGAAGGGAACATACGTGATCCAGCTTCCAAGTGGATTTGAGTTATTTTTATATAACTGTTATTATGTTCCTAGTTTGTCCAAAAACATTATTTCAGTTTCTGCACTTGACAAACTCGGTTTTTCATTTGTAATAGAGAATAATAGCTGTATTTTCTCCTTACACAATATGATTTATGGCAAGGCAGTTTCCATGAATGGAATTTATGTTTTAAATCAAACTACCGAGATATTACATGTGAATAACAAGAGATTAAAGGTAGGTGACAAAGATCAAACTTACCTATGGCATTGTCGTATGGGACACATAAATGAGAAACGCGTAAAACAGCTCATACAGAATGGAGCAATATTGCCCTTTGATTTCGAATCATATGGCACGTGTGAATCATGTCTCATTGGCAAAATGACTCGTATTTCCTTCAAAGGTGTTGGAATGCGCGCTGCCGACCTATTAGGACTCATACATACGGACGTATGTGGCCCTATGTCGATCAACGCACGAGAAGGCTATAGGTATTTCATCACTTTCACGGATGATTTGAGTAGATATGGCTATGTCTACTTGATGAAACATAAAAGTGAATCCTTTGACAAGTTCAAAGAATACCAGAATCGGGTACAGAACCAGCTGGGTAGAAAGATTAAAGCACTACGTTCGGATCGTGGTGGTGAGTATCTTTCACACGAGTTTGATCAACACCTTAAAGACTGTGGCATCGTGCTACAGTTGACTCCACCTGGAACACCACAATTAAATGGTGTGTCCGAACGGAGAAATCGAACTCTACTCGATATGGTTCGATCCATGATGAGTCACACCGTTGTACCTGATTCATTGTGGGGATATGCTCTTTTGTCAGCCGCTCTAATACTTAACCGAAGTCCGTCTAAAGCTGTTGACAAGACTCCATACGAATTATGGAAGGGAACGGTCCCTAACTTGTCCTTTATTCGGGTTTGGGGCTGCGAGGCTTATGTGAAGTGGAGACACGAGGATAAGCTCGGCCCGCGATCGGTCAAAACATACTTTATAGGCTATCCAAAGGGAACTTTTGGTCATTACTTCTACTCGCCAACCGAACAACGTGTTTTTGTTGCGGCTAGTGCGACGTTCTTAGAGAAAGAATTTCTCGAGAACAAGTCGAGTAATAGAACCTTCGAGTTATCGGAGGTTCAAGAACCAACTATCGAGCAACCATTGGAGGAAACAGTTCCTTCAACCGAGGTTGCGGTAGATATTCCTGAGGAACCTAGGAGGTCGGGAAGAGTCTCTATTCCTCCGGACAGATACATTGGTATGGTCGAGGAACATGATACAGATGACGTCTTACTCCTAGAGGGTAATGAACCCACAACCTATAAAGGTGCCATGTCCAGTTCTGACTCAAAGCTATGGCTAGAAGCCATGCAATCCGAGATGGACTCCATGTATGAGAACAACGTGTGGGATCTTGTGGACCTACCTGCAAAGGTACGTCCCCTTCAATTCAAATGGCTTTACAAGATAAAGCATGCCGTGGAAGGACAACAAGATATCCACAAGGCAAGACTAGTTGCTAAAGGTTTCACCCAAGTGCCAGGCTTGCACTACGATGAGATCTTTGCACCCGTAGTCATGCTACGTTCCATTCGGATTATCTTAGCGATCGCCGCATTTCACGATTATGAAATATGGCAAATGGACGTTAAAACCGCCTTCTTAAACGGTTATTTGGAGGAAGAGTTGTACATGGTACAACCCGAGGGTTTTATTGATCCTGAACATCCTAAGAAAGTTTGCAAGATTAAACGTTCCATCTATGGACTTAAGCAAGCATCGCGGAGTTGGAATCATCGCTTCGACCAAGTGATAAAAGAGAATGGATTCATTCGATCAGTCGAGGAACCATGTCTCTATATCAAGTCGAGTGGGAGCAAGATTGTATTCCTAGTACTGTATGTCGACGACATACTCTTGATTGGGAATGACATACCTCTCTTATCTTCGGTTAAAGCATGGTTGAAAAACCATTTCCAGATGAAAGATCTGGGAGAGGCACAAAGAATTTTGGGCATCCGTATCTACAGGGATAGATCACGACGGATGTTATCTCTCAGTCAGGAGTCTTATATAGATAAGATTCTAGAGAGATTCAGCATGACGAACTCCAAGAAAGGGTTCCTTCCTATGACTCCTGGGCTTCACTTGAGCAAGACTTAAGAAGCTAAGTCATTGGAAGAGAAAGAGCGCATGAGTCGGATTCCTTATGCCTCGGCAATAGGATCGATCATGTATGCCATGATATGCACACGTCCAAACGTTGCATATGCATTGAGTATGACTAGTCGATTCCAAGCTCATCTAGGTGAAGAACACTAGATGGCCGTGAAAAACATTCTTAAGTACCTACGGAGGACTAAAGATTGGGGATTGACTTACGGAGGCGACTCGACGCTCTCCGCCACGGGTTACGCAGATGCTAGCTTCCAAACGGATCGAGATGACTCGAAATCTCAGTTTGGATTCGTTTTTACTCTTAATGGCGCTGCTGTCAGCTGGAAAAGTTCTAAACAGAGTGTTACAGCAGATTCTACGACTGAGTCCGAGTACTATGCCGCCTCGGAAGCAGCTAAGGAAGCGATATGGATGCGTCAATTCTTACAAGGACTATCAGTAGTGCCTAGTTCGAATGACCCAATCACCGTTTATTGTGATAATAAAGGTGCCATCTTCCAAGCTAAGGAGCATAAGTCTAGCAACAAGGCTAGGCATGTACAACGGAAAGCTCATCTAATCAGAGATTACGTGGAGCAAAAGGAGATTTTTATTGATAAGATCGCTACGGATGACAACATAGCTGATCCTCTCACAAAAGCATTACCACGTGATAAGCATGAAGGGCACATTCATTCCATGGGAATTGGATGTGTTCCTAAGTTGTAGTACTCTTTTATGAATTCATGTAATAATTCATTTTCTCGTGTACTCTATTCAACCTTATTGTTATGATATATAATGTTTTGTTTCTCATGTGGAATAGTACGCCAATTTTGAACACCACAAAGTGAACTGATTAACATTACATTGTTTTGGTCCTTGATTACCCACTTGAGCTGATAACTCAGGTAATCATTTTGTGACGTTGGTTGATGGTGGGTTCAACGAGCCATAAGTCACGCGGCTGACTGACCAATCACAAAGGCGAGTTATACGGATATCTCGTAGGACACCCCGTGACAGCGTTATGGAGTCCTAAATGTTTTATAACATTGGGTGCATTAATATCTGATAACATGTATACGATTTATAAACAAAACCCGCGAATAAATTTTAGCTAAATGGGTCGAATCACGAATTAGAATAAGGTAAGAGTGGAAAGCCCACTCCTACCCTATTAGAGATTTCGGCCGTGTACTACATAAGGAGAGGGACTCTCCTTATGTCAGGGACTCTTGGTTTCACTGTTTAAACAAAAACCTCAAGAAATTAGGGTTTGAGAGCATTCTTCTCCCATAACCCAGATCTCACATCTAAAACTCAAAAGGCTCTCCCGATATTGCAAGGCAATTGGAGAGGATTTCTAGCACTCGCGGCAACGTCTCGTTCTAAGTCTTGGGTGCAAGTTATAGGAGGGAATTTGTGTTAATTCCTGTTCTTAGGCCTTTCGCGCAAGGACTAAAGGTTGTACTCCTTTTCATATCTTTTTAATCTTATGACCATATTCACGATTGTATTTTTCATTATAATCCTGCAAGTATAGGGCGAATACACGTTTTATTCCCCACAGAAACATTCGATGAATTTGTTAGTCTCATGAAACTTGTTCAAAACAAATATAAATCAAACCTAGTAACAATTCGTACTGACCATGGAACTGAGTTCGACAATCATGCTTTTATTGAGTTCTGTAAAACCAATGGTTTTGGACATAACTTCTCGGCCCCTAGAACCCCACAACAAAATGGAGTCGTAGAACGAATGAACAGAACCCTAGAAGACATGGCTAGAACAATGCTTCTTTGTAGTGGCCTACCTAGAAACTTTTGGGCTGAGGCTATAAGTACAGCTTGCTATATTCATAACCGTGCTATGATTATACCTATCCTTAAAAAGACACCTTATGAACTTCTTCGAGGTCGTAAACCAAACATATCTCATTTAAGATGCTTTGGTAGTAAATGCTTTGTTCACAACAAATGGAAATTGAAGAAGGAGAACCTCAAGGAACTCATGATGAACTCAACTTGGGAGAAAATGGTGCGAGAGATGAAACTACAGTTGATGATACTGTAGATAACTCTCAAACCAATGACTCGGAACCCAGAGTTACAGCTAATGAAGCTGTAACTTTGAATCAAAACCAAAGGGAAGAGGCCAGAGTTATACCTGACCCTACTATAAACCCAGGTTTGGATTCAGGGGGAACAAGTCAAGATCCCGAGTCAAGTTCAGGTAATGCTAATAATCAATCAAGGAACTGGAGATACAAAGGCTCTCATCCTTTGGACAATGTCATAGGAAGCCTGACAGATGGAGTTCAAACTCGAAGGAGCTTAAATAACTTTTGCTCATTTTACTCCTTTCTCTCCACCATTGAACCTTCAAATATCAAGGAAGCTCTCGCAGAACCAGACTGGATACTTGCCATGCAAGAAGAACTCCAACAATTTGAAAGAAACAAAGTTTGGCATCTTGTTCCTCGACCTAAGGACAGAACTGTTATTGGAACTAGATGGGTATTCAGAAACAAATTGGATGACACTGGAGTTATTGTGCGAAATAAGGCCAGACTAGTGGTTCAAGGATACAACCAACAGGAAGGGATCGATTATGACGAAACCTTTGCTCCTGTTGCTCGTCTTGAGGCAATAAGACTACTCATTGCATTTGCAGCACACAAGGGAATGAAGCTTTTTCAGATGGACGTTAAGACTGCATTTCTTAATGGCTATCTCCAAGAGGAAGTATTTGTTGAACAACCTCCTGGATTTCCTGACAGCAAACTCAAGGATCATGTATTCAAATTGGACAAAGCACTATATGGTCTGAAACAAGCACCTAGGGCATGGTACGACAGATTATCAAAGTTTCTATTGGAAAGTGGATTCAAGAGAGGGTCTGTGGTTAAAACCCTATTTCTTAAAAGCGAAAACTCAGATCTACTAGTCGTTCAGATCTATGTTGACGATATTATTTTTGGCTCAACTAATAAAAAGTTGTGCAAGTACTTCTCTGAGTTGATGACTTCGGAGTTCGAGATGAGTATGATGGGAGAACTAAAGTTCTTCCTTGGACTTCAAATACAACAAACTGAAGAAGAAATCAAAGTTCATCAACAAAAATAAGTCAAGGAGTTACTAAAGAAATTCGGAATGGAAACCTCTCATGCAATGCCCACTCCAATGGTCACAGATAAGAAGTTAACCAAAGATGCAGATGGTAAGTCTGTAGATGAAACAACTTACCAAGGTATGATTGGCTCACTTCTTTATCTTACAGCAAGTCGTCCAGATATAATGTTCAGTGTCTGTGTTTGTGCGAGATTCCAATCTGCACCAAAAGAATCACATATGATTGCAGTTAAAAGAATCTTAAGATACCTAATCGGAACCTCAAAAATTATATCTATGGTATCCTATGGACTGTAACTTTAACCTAGTAGGATATTCAGATGCGGATTATGCAGGATGTTCCTTAGACAGAAAAAGCACCTCTGGACTTGCTACCTTTGTAGGTCCTTGTATTATATCTTGGGGATCCAAGAAACAAAATTTTGTCGCTCTCTCAACTGCTGAAGCAGAATATATTGCAGCCGCACTGGTATGTTCTCAACTTTTATGGTTAAAGCAACAATTACATGATTATGGTGTTGATGTTGGATGTGTGCCTATATTATGTGATAATACGAGTGCTATAATTATATCTAAAAACCCAGCCCAGCACTCAAGAACTAAACATATTGAAATTAGACACCATTTTTTAAGAGACCATGTTGAGAAGAAAAATATAAAATTGGAATTTTGTAGTACGGAAAAACAATGGGCAGATATCTTCACTAAACCATTGGCTAGAGAACGCTTTGAGACTTTGCGATTGGAAATTGGTTTAATCGGTGGCACCTAATCAAATCTTAAAAGCAAAAATAACCCAATGATTGACTACGGTTTAGATGAGATTATATGACTGTGTCCGTATACTCCGCTGCATGTGTATGTATATATTCGATGATAAATTTTGTGATTATAGTTATATTATATGCTTTACATATGGATGTGTGCGCAACCAATCTCAAAATAATATTACGTCACATATTAATTTTTACCTCACTTATCTATATTATCTAAATTATATCATACAAAATAATATACAAATATTAAACAAAATAAACTTACCAAAATTATCACACCATTTACGTGTGTTGGTCCCCACTGCCACGTTCTTCAACTCTCCTAACCGCACCACTACCTGCCACATACCCAAACCTACTCCTATCATTTGACTTTCACCCACCCAAACAATTATTACCCCAACTCCCTCAACTTACCTCACTCAACCCCCATTATTACCGTCCCCAAACCCAACTCCCTCAAATTACCTCCATTATTAACTTCAAAACCTCTAACCTCCATAACAATTACCAACCACCATTAAAACCCACCCAAACCTCCGCTACAACCTCAACTCAAAACCACCATTTTTAACACCACAATGCCACCATCTCGCACCACCCGTTCTCAACAAAAGAAGCCCACACCTCCTTCACCAACCCCATCACCACCGCCCTCTCCAACCCCGATAGCTACAGCCGCTCCAACCCCCGACCAGAGCAAACGACGCAAACTCAATCGTGTTTCGTCCTCTAATTCTGATGACATGAAAGAACTTGACTCCCAAGTCCCTCGCCCTATGCTTCCCGAATACTCTGTCGAAGCTACTCGTGCGGGTCTTGAGAAGGTGCGCATGACCAAACAAGAAGGTACGTTAATTGATCGAGTTTTACCTTACGCCATTCATGCGGGTCGGTTTTACCCTAAGTCGTGGGTCAATGGGTCAAAATCTTTGAGATTCTTTAAAGATTTTCTGACATTTCAAGGGTGGGAGTACATAAGTGATTTCTCGGGTTTGTTATTTCCTATCGAGTTGGTTCAATTATTTGCTTCAGTTAAACCTTGTGATGATGGGATAAGGGGTGTCGTGAATGGTCGAGATATTGTTGTGACTAAGTCGGATATTTGTGATATCTTTAAACTTGATCAAGACGGGTTAGTTCTTGACCCCAAAAAGGAATGGAGTGTTGTTACTAAAGATCAAAAATTGGTGATTAAAAAATATTTCGATGAAGATGCTACTGAAGTTTCTCCTCTGCTTACTGTCAATTTTAACCCAAAATTGAAGTTTTTCTTGAATTTTTTATGGAACACCGTGTTACCTAGACGAGGTGGTAGGGATAAGCTTGCTAGTGTTGAGGTTGTGGTGTTGTACAGTTGGTTGGAGGGATAGAAAATCGATTTGGCGTCTCTTATTTGCCATAAAATCTGTCAAGTTTCGAGTGTTCTTGTTAAGGAAAAGTTCTGCTCCACCATCGACATTCCATATGGAATGTGGGTATCCGAATTAATGTTTAAGAAAGGTGTTGTTGATGATTCCAGTTTCGGGATTAAACCAAAGGATCGTATGTGTGATCGATTGTTGAAATTAATGGGAATTTGCTTTGACGGAGTTGATCTTACGTTTGGTAAGAATGAACCCACTCCGCATCCTTCGCCATCCTTCGCGGGTCTTGAGGCCAAGATGGACCAAATTCTTGGTATGTGTGAAATTAAAAAGGAGAAGGATGAGGCAGGGGGTAGCCGTGCTAAGAGGGGTCGTGAGTTTGAGGTTGATGTGAAGGAATGGATGGAAAAAGTTGATAAGCACTTGGTAAAGATTGGATCCGAGGTTTCGGTGGTATGCTCCGAATTGCTCGCCATAAGTGATCGTTTATCCTTCATTACAACTCAAGGAGGAGCCATGGTGAGAGACCACGGGTTGTTGCGAGAGGATGCTTCTAAAGCACTTGAGGCCGTCAAGGCACTCTCGCTCAAGGTGCTCAACTTCGAGATTGCGCTCAATGCTCAAGGGAGAAACGTAAATAGCTGCCTAGATAGGTTGGAGACCCTCGAGTTCCGTACCCGACCCGACTACGTAAACCCTTATGCAAAGAATCCAGGCTCAAGTTCTCGTTCGTGATCCGTCATCCCCGTCTCTGTTTTTTTTTCAGAATTGAAGTTGTTGTGTTGTTATTTTGCTTAAGTCCTGGGTTGGACTTATAAAACCTTTACTCCAGTGGCCCATTTGTTTCCCTGGCCCAATTGAATCCGAGGCCCTGCTCCTTTTTGCCTCCCTCGGATTTCCTAATCCTACCGTGGCCCAACCATTATCCCCTTTTGCTGTGGCCCACATCTCTTGATTGGCCCATTATGAACTAACCTAGCCGGCCCAATTTTCATACTTTTGTTAATATTCGGCCCATTGGCATAGTATATTCGGATTGTTTGTGTATATTTTAATATTCCGTGTGTGCATATGTGATATTTTCTATGTTCATATTTTTTAGACTCGTTTATATGCTTGCATATGCTTCGTCGTATATTATTCTAGTCGTTTCATGTCTTTGTTCTCATCTTTTCGATGATGTCAAGAGGGGGAAATATGCGCCTTAGATTAGAATTTGCCTAAGCTTGCTCCTTGTCATAATTCATTGTCTCTTAGGGTTCTTAAAGGATATGGGATAGATAGAAGATAGAAACCCTAAGTGACTCTTTGCTATGAATGACCATTATTATATTGAGGGGGAACATACACTTAGACACGAAATCTAAGAGAGACTTGCCATCATCAAAAAGGGGGAATTTGTTGAACCATATATTCAAATGTATATATTAAGTATATATGTTTATGTTTTGATAATGACAAGTCTAGCTATGTATATATATTATATACTCGTACGTATAATCGTGTGCTAAGTGTACAGAATATTAGTAACAAGATCTAATCAGTCAAGTATAAAAGATTCAAGTATGTTAGTCAATGAATTGGCTAAGTCGAAGATTGATAGAAGATCACAAGCGCGCATAATGAACTAAAGTTATATTTATCAACTATAGCTTTGGTACAAGATTGATTCAAGTTATAGCTCGTAGCTATAACTCTATATTATGAAGAAATGATCCGAATATATGTGTTTGGATGAAACGTTTGTTTCCAAATATCGTGTACAATTAATGTTAATTGGTATTTTATTTTAAGTATAGAATTGTTAATCTTAATAGGATTATATAAAATATCTTTTGGTTAAAATAGGAATAAATAATTTTCTTATGAGATAATTATTTATTACTAAAATAAACTAAGGATTTTTATATGATCTTATTTGTCAAATAATATAATCGAATATATTAGTTTGGTACGACTTTGGAAACGTGTATCATGTCACGATTCCATAATTCGTATGGGATTAAATTAAGTAAATATTATGTATTTAT